>JAGIQG010000020.1:37726165-40160066 GCA_024679065.1 Sphyrna mokarran | reverse complement strand
CCATTTGAAAGACCCTTGTGCTCCACCAAGGTGTTATCAGAAGAAACATTAATCTGCTTTTTCAGATAGGAGAGAGGGTGCCTGAATCTTGACTTGGCCTCTCACCAGCTTTCTAAATGTTTAAATGAAAAAGGGGATCAGCACTAGACAAGCCTTCCTAGGGCACCATTGGTGGTAGTTGTGACTAGGCTTCCTGGGGAGTTTTCAAGACCTACATGGCTGGTAAGTCCCACAACTTGCCACCAGGAGACCCCTTCAAGTTGGGTGACATAGTTCCTGATGCCTCCAGGGTCTGGCGGATGATTGGGAGAACTTTCCAATCAGCCTCTGGTGACGTTGTGGGAAGCTAGAGAGGAAATTGCCAGTTCCCTAACAGAGATATTTGCATCATCGACAGCCACAGGTGAGGTGCTTGAAGGGTGACAAATGTTGTGCCTTTGTTTAAGAAGGATTACAAGGAATAGCCTGGGAACTACAGGCCTAACATCTGTAAGCGGTATATTGTCAGAAGGTATTCTGAGAAACAGGATCTACAGACATTTAGAGATGCAGGGACCAATTAGGGACAGTCAGCATGGCGTTGTGAATGGAAAATCATGCCTCATGAATTTCATTGAGTTTTCCGAAGGACTCATGAATAAGGTAGATGAGGGCGGTATAGCCGAAGTTATCTGCATGGACTTTAGTAAGGCCTTTGACAAGGTGCCGTATGGTAAGTTGATGCATAAGGTTAAATCTCACAGGATCCAGGGTGAGGTAATTGCATACTAAATTGGCTTGATGACAGAAGACAGAGGGTGGTTGTAGAGGATTGTTTTTCAAACTAAAATGTACCTCAGAGATCAGTGCTGGGTTCACTATTATTTGTTATTTATGTTAATGATTTGGATGAGAATTTAAGTGACTTGGTTGGTAAGTTTGCAGATTACAACAAAATTAATGGCAATAGTAGAATAAAGAAGGTTATCCAAGATTGCAATGGGATGTTGATCAATTGCTGATGATTGGCAGAGGGAATTTAATTTAGATAAATGTGAGCTGATGATACATTGAATCAGGGCAGGACTTACTCAGTTAATGGTAAGGAATTAGGGAGAGTCAGAGAACAAAAAGATCTAAGGGGTACAGGTTCATAGTTCCTTGAAAGTGGAGTCAGTGGACAGAATGGTGAAGAAAGCATTTGGTATGGTTGGTTTCATTGGTCAGAACATTGAATACAGGAGTTGGAGTTTTGTTGAAGTTGTACAAGACATTGGTAAAGGCCACACTTGGAATACTGAGTATAGTTCTGGTCATCTATTATAGAAAGGATATTGTTAAACTGGAAAGAGTGCAGAAAAGATTTACTAGGATGCTACCGAGACTTGATAGTTTGAGTTATAAGGATAGGCTGAATGAACTGGGACTCTTTTCACT
Source organism: Sphyrna mokarran (assembly GCA_024679065.1). NCBI lineage: Eukaryota > Metazoa > Chordata > Chondrichthyes > Carcharhiniformes > Carcharhinidae > Sphyrna > Sphyrna mokarran. Next base: position 40,158,650 of record JAGIQG010000020.1, on the reverse strand, counting down.
GGCTCATAGGAGGCTTAGAGGTGATTTATAGAAGTCTATAAAATAATGAGATGCATAGATAGTCGATATCTTTTTCCAAAAGTAGAGGAGTCTAAGACTGGAGGGCATAGGTTTAAGGTGAGAGGGGAGAGATGCAAAAGGATCCAGAGGGGCAATTTTTTCACACAGAGGGTGGTGAGTGTCTGGAATGAGCTGAGGTGGGTACAATTTTGTCATTTAAAAAGCATTTAAACAGTTAGATGGATAAGATTGGTATAGAGAATATGGGTCAAACCCAGGCAATTGGAACTAGCTTAATGGTAAAAACTGAGCGACATGGACAAGTTAGGCTGAAGGGCCTGTTTCCATGCTATAAACCTCTATGACTCTGTTGCTGGTATTCTACAACCTTGCTCTGGTGAGGCTCATAAAATCATGCCCGAAGCTAATGGAGAAATCTGCTCTGCAAGAACCAAGAACAATACAGCACAGGAACAGGCCCTTCAGCCCTCCAAGCCTGTTCCTAGCTAGACTATCCATTTGTATCCCTCTATTCCCAGTCTGTTCATGTGGCTATCTTAAATGATCCTAGCTTGTCTGCCTTGATCACCTTGCTTGTAGTGCATTTCAGGCCCCAACCATCCTCGGTGTAAAATATGTTCCCTGACCCCCCCTTACCTTGAATTTGCGACCTCTTGTTTTTGTCATTTCTGACCTGCAAAAAAACTTACAACTATTCACTCTATCTATGTCCTTCATAATTTTACAAACTTCTATTAGGTCACCCCTCAACTTCCATCTTTCCAGGGAGAACAACTCTAGTTTACTCAATCTCTCCTCATAGCTAAGACCCTCCATACCAGGTAACATCCTGGTAAACTTTTTCTGCACTCTCTCCAAAGCCTCCACGTCCTTTCAGTAATGTGGCAACCAGAACTGGACACGGTATTCCAAATGTGGCCTAACCAACATTCTATATAATTGCAACATCACATGCCAACTTTTATACTCTATGCCTCATCCGATGAAGGCAAGCATGCCGTATGCCTTCTTGACTATCTTTTCCATCTGTGCTATCACCTTTAAGGATCTGTGGACTTGCACACCCAGGTCCCTCTGTGTGTTTATACTCCTGATGGTTCTGCCATTCATTGTATAGCTCCCCTCCGCATTAGATTACCAAAATGCATCACTTTGCATTTATCTGGACTAAATTCTATCTGCCATTTGAATTCCAAAATACACCCCAGAGTTAAAAAAGATGAGAGAGCTGGCATCCAAGCACCAAATTGTAAAACAAATCCCACACATTGGCCAAAAATAAACCCTCAAAACCACACTGATCAATTTTACCAGCTCAAATTAGATGACTCCTATTTGACCCTCAGGTGGGTTCAGACATGCTTTGCCTGTAATACATAAAATTATCCTGGTATTGAGAGGAACAGTGATAAGTCTGGCCTGTGCGAAGCTCAGCATAATGCATTTCTTTTAAACCTTAATAATGTTTAATCAACTCCCTTTGTGTCAGTGGTATTTGCAGCCTGAGAATGCATCGAAGCTTGACTCACTGATAACAATGTGTACAGTTTATAATTAGCTCTATGAGACATCTAATAATGGGCTGGTTCCCTATAATCGTTGGTCTTTGTAATAAGTGAGAATGTGGAATGATGCCTGAATATTGAGTCCTGTCTCCTTTCTGAATCAGAGCCCAGCCCCAGCTTGTAAATTGTGTCTTTTTTTTTATTCATTAGTGGGACATGATCATTGCTGGCTGGCCAGCATTTATTGCCCATCCATAGATGCTCGAAGGCCATTGAGAATTAACCAGATTATTGTGGGTCTTTAGCCACATGTAGGCCAATCAGGTAAGGATGACAGATTCCCTTCCTAAAGGACATTAGTAAACCAGCTGGGTTTTTCTGACAATTGTTTCATGGTCATCAGTAGATTCCTAATACCAGAGATTTTTTATTGAATTCAGATTCTACATTTGCCGTAGTGGGATTCGAACCCTGGTCCACAGGGCATTAGCTGAGTTTCTGGATTAATAGGATTAGTGATAATAACACTGGGCTATCGTCTCGCCCTGGGCTGAAGTCAGGAATAGCATGTTGTGAAAATGTGCCAGTGAGAAGTGGCTTGAGTTACAAGGTGAGACTAGCAAAACTGGGGCTCTTCTCCTTATAAAGCGATGATTGAAGAGAGACTTAATAAAGGTGCTCAAATCAAGAAAGGTTATCAGAGAGCAGTGAGTAGAAACTGATCCACTGGTTGAAGCATTGGTAAGAGTCTGGCAACACCAATTTTAAATCCAAACGATTTATTTGATAGTAAATCTGCAAGCTTTCGACTTTCGTCTTCGTCAGGCAAATGCAGTGTTCTGGTCTCCAAAAGCACACATATCAGCACAGTCACAGATTGCTGATTAGAATGCAAATCCTTACACCTAACCTGCTGTTCAAGTCTTAAAGTGGCTAACAATGTGAGTGAAGGGAACCCCGAGCATTGGTTAGAGAGATGTGTTTTGCCTCCAGACAGCACAGTGAGTGAGGTTTTTTGCTAACCCAGGCAAGTGTGTTGCCAGACTCTTACTGAGTTTACCCCAGTCCAACGCCAGCATCTCTACATCATGAAGCATTGATAACCAGATGACACACATTTAAGACAATAGATAAAAGAGCCAGAGAAGTAATGGGAAAAGTTTGTTTTTAACACATTGAGTGGGATTTTTCTCCCTCTCCATGGTGTGTTTGGCAGCAGCGAGAGGCAGTTTGCCACTCACTGGTAATGGGATCTTGTATTCTTGCCATTGTCAACAGGGTTTGAGTTGAACGTGCCATGGAGATACCCATGGCAGGAGTGTGCCGAGAATGGGACTGTAAGATCCCGTCAGCTTGAACGGCAGTAAGATTTCTGAGGAGGAGTTTCTAGGGGTGAAGTTCTCCAATCCTTCCCACCAGTAGGATCTTCTGGTCCCGCCAAAGTCAACCTCAGCCATGGACTTCCCAATGGAGGCACGGGCAACAAATATAAATCACCATCAACCTCGGCGAGACTGGAAGATCCCGGCAGTGGCCGATTGTGAACCACCTCGACCACGGGAAAAGCTGTCATGGGGGGAAAGAATGGGGTGATGCTGGAGAATTCACCATATGATTTGAATTATGCTGCCTGGAAGGGTGGTGGAAGCAGATTCAATTGTAATTTTCAAAAGGAATTGGATAAGGACTGAACAGGGTAAAATTGCAGGGGGATGTGGAAAAGATCAGTGGAGTGGGAATAATTTTTTTTTAGAGCAACACAGCACGGGAAACAGGCCCTTCGGCCCAACAAGCCCGTGCCACCGTCATAACTATATAGTAACAGTTCCATTATCCTATCTTAATTTTAGGTTATTCCTAATATAGAAGAGTCTAAATGTAGGGACAATTTGTTTCCCAATCAGCCTAAGAGCGAATTTTTGGGATGTGGGAGGAAACCGGAGCGTCCGAAGAAAACCCACGCAACCACGGGGAGAACGCGCAAACTCCCGTAGACACCGGCCCAATTCCAAGTGTCTGCACAGCTACAGCGATAGTCACTGAGCTGTCATGGTGCCCTAATTGGGTAGACCATGAGACTATAAAAGATAAAGGAGCAGAATGAGGCCCATTGAATCTATTCCACCATTCAATCATGGCTGATAAGTTTCTGAACCTCATTCTCTTACTTTTTCCCTGTAACCTTTGATGCCTTTACCAATCAACAACCTGTCTATACTTAATGACCTGACCTCCACAGCCTTCTGTGGTAATGAGTTCCACAGATTCACCACCCTCCAACTGAAGAAATTCCCCCTCATCTCAGTTAAAGGATCATCCCTTTACTCTGAGATTGTGCCCTCAGAACCTAGCCTCTACCATTAATGGAAACATTTTCTCCACATCCACTCTGTCAAAGAGCTGGCACAGGTACAATAGGCCAAATGGCCTCTTTCTGTGATATATGACCTGATAATTTATAGAATAGATGAAGGAAAGAGCAACAGTTGAAAGCTACATCTTATTTGACTGTTTTTATAAGTACAAAACTCTTGAAAAGGCAAATTAACCCAAATAATGAAGATATCTGATGTGGGGAAGTGTAAAATATGAGGCCATTAATAGTAACCAGACTTTCAAGTAGGGAATTCAGAGGAAAATTGTTTAAATGGTTAAACAATTTGGCAGTAGATTGTGAAAATCACTGCCAGAGGGGGTAATTTAGGTGAGTAGTGTTTAACCAGAAGCTACATTAACATATTAGCGAGAAGGCAGGTAGGGGGTTATACAAATAGGGTTTGATGAAAAAGGATGAGAGGAGGTTCAAACAAAGAATGAGCACCAGCAGTGACTGAATGGGCTGAATGGGCTATGCTGGGCTGTAGGTTCTATATCAGGCAATGACAACTCGAGGAAACAGCAAGATTACAACAAATGGAGAGAGATTGTTGCCGTTTTACGGATCTGGGCATTTTCCCTTTAAACGGGAGACAAGGGCCAAGTGATATTAATCCAGATACTCAGCTAATGTTCTGGGGACCTGGGTTCGAATCCCACCACAGCAGGTGATGGAATTTGAATTCAATGAAAAATATCTTTGCTTAAGTATCTATTGGGTGACCATGAAACCATTGCCGATTGTCAGAAAAACCCGTCCAGTTCATTAATGCTCTGTATGGAAGGAAATCTGCTATCCTTACCTGGTCTGGCCTCCAGAGCCAGAGAAATGACTCTCAACTGCCATTGGGCAAGTAGAGGTGGGCAATAAATGCTGGCCAGTCAGTGATGCCCGTGTCCCACAACTAAATGAATGAAAAAAAGGGAAGCTCGTAAATAGTAAAGGAACATAGACAGGAATTCTTCCAGAGAGAAAGTATACATATAAAAGCTGAAGTGAAGCACAGACTCTGTCTATGTTTAAGAATGAGATAAGCAGTAGTCTGGTTGTGTGACGGAGCATGGTCGAAGCTGAAGCTCTGAGATTAATGATGTTTGAATACGAGAACTGAACTAACATTCACTGATACCACCCTTCACCTGGGATGTCTACACTTTGAACACTGTATAGAGGTTTTCTCAGACAATGATTCTTTGCAACAACTCAAAGCCTCATTGTTTGAACAATAGAGTTTAAAGAAAGGTCAACCACTTTCCTGGTGACTGGGATAATAATTACACTGCCCAATACAATACCACAAGATGTTCCTCACATACAAGCGAAGCTAGGAGCAATAAATATAAACCGGCAACTGACACATCCAATCGGGAATTCAGGAGAAACATCTTTACCCAAAGAGTGATTAGGAGGGCGGCACAGTAGCACAGTGGTTAGCACCGTAGCTTCACAGCACCAAGAATCTGGGTTCAATTCTGGCCTCGGGTCACTGCCTGTGTGGAGTTTGCATGGCTTTCCTCCAGGTGCTCCTGTTTGCTCCCACACTCCACAGATATATGAGTTAGATTGATAAACCCTGCTAAATTGACCCTAGTGTCAGGGAGTTTGGCAGTGTGAGTATGGGGAGTTACAGGAATAGGGTCGAGGTATGATTGCAGGTTCAATGGGCCGATTGGCCTCCTTCTATACTGTAAGAATTCTATGATTCTAAATGTGAGGCTCACAGCCACAAGAAGTGATCAAGGTGAATCGCAAAGATGTCCTTAAGCAGCAGCTGGACTAAACATGGGTAAGAAAGGAATTGATATGGTTGAATGAAGTAGGGGGAGCATTAATACTGACTCAAAACTAATGGAATGAATGACCTGTTTTGATGCATTTGTCCATTCTGAGGTTAGAATCACAAAGTAACTCCCACAAGATCCCTTACAAAAAAAAACCTCAAAGCATATTGAGTCTATCCTGGGCTTATAGACATTGAACCCCAGCATCCTGTCAGGTTTAAACATAAGACCACATTGTTCATGTTTTTGAAAACTCTCTGCGATAGTTAATGGAGCTGGGTGGGACCGTGCTGTGAAGAGGTTATGGAGAAGGGGATGGACTAGAGATTAGTCTTTCTAGATGGGAAATATCAGAAACAAACACTTTTTATTCATTCATGGGATGTGGGCATCGCTGGCAAGGTCAGCATTTGTTATCCATCCCTAATTACCCTCAAACTAAGAATCTGTCACATTTCTGTGACTCTGGAGTCACAATTGACCAGACTAAGTAAGGACAGCAGATTCTGTTCCCAAAAGGACATCAGTGAACCAGATGGGTTTTTCCAACAATTAACCATGGTTTCATGGCCATCAGTAGATTTTTAATTCCAATCTTTTTACAGAATTTAAATTTCACCATCTGCCATGGTGGGATTTGATCACCAGTCCCCAGAAATTACTCTGGGTCACTGGATTTCTTATCCAGTGACAATATCATTACGCCATTGCCTTGCGATATTTCCTGGAAGGCTTGACAGTTAGCCTAAATGACAGACTGTGGGATAGGATAGTGGTTAATAGGAGATGGTTGGGGGTTGGGGGTTGGGGGTTGGGGGTGGGGGGATGGTGGATTTTAAGAGAGAGGGCTGAATGGAGTTGGAAAACCAGGTGAGAGGTAGGAGATGTTGGTTGCTTGTTTGTGGGATGCTTAAAAAGGTAAGCCTGTTGACATGGAGGAAACATCTCTGCTTCCCTTGGCCCACAAATAGTGCTGTAAATACATTTATCTCATGGATCTGACCCATTTCTACTCCATTTATTTGCTGGGATTCCCAGGAACTGCAGCTGCCACAGCTTAAGAACAAAGCTCGTATTAAAATGGAAGTATACAGCCACCATAAAAATCTCACCTCCTGAGAGTGAATTGGCTGCCTGTCTGCCAATCTTATCCTCTTTTGTTAAATCCAGGAGTTGCCAAGGAGTGAGGGTGGGGGCTACGGGATTTGGAGGCAAGCTAACATCTGGGTTGGGATGGAATTTTCCCATCTCGCACATCCCATCCGCTATAGAAATTGTAGCGGATGGAACATGAACCATGTAAAGGTCCAATGACCTTGAGCGGTATTTTCTAGTCTTGAGATTAGAGCGGCCAGAAAAATCCCGAACTTTTTGTTTTTTTTTCTTACTTCCCACTCACTCTGAATCCGCTTGCCCTTGAAGTCTATGGCAGTGTGGCCCTTTTAAAGGGATTCACTGAGGCCAATGGCAAGGATATGCATGAACCTTGGCAAAAAGGAGAAAGCTTTTAAATTTTATTTATTTGTGTCACAAGTAGGCTTACATTAACAATTCAATGAAGTTACTGTGAACATTCCCCAGTCGCCACATTTCGGCGCCTGTTCAGGTACACTGAAGGAGAATTTAGCACTGCCAATACACTCAACCAGCACATCTTTCACACTGTGGGAGAAAACCGGTTAATCTGGAGGAAACCCACACAGACACAGGGAGAACGTGCAAACTCTGCACAGATCGTGACCCAAGCCAGGAATTGAACTCATGTCATGGTGATGTAAAGCAGCAGCACTAACCACTGTGCCACCCATGGTGCTGATCCCGGGGAGATCTTGGTGAGACCCTCAATGAGAGTCCATGAGTCTAAGAGTGAGGGCCTGTGTTGTAGTTGTTGTGCCCGTATATATATATATTTTCACTTTATGTTGGTAAATAAATCACCTCGGTGAGTTATGCAGCCACTTCGTTGATCGATACTTCACACTGTTACAGAGTCAAATCCTTCATCCGCACCCCTTTCCAACCAAGTTGTGATTGACTTGCAGTTGATGGGTTTTAATCTCAGTGGACAGGGCCTGGGGAAAAGGCAGTCACTATAGCCCTAACAGAAGAAGAAATCTAGACACCCAATTTAAAACTGATGGCACACTCGTTCACATTTGCATGTATATCCTAACTAATAACTTATTGACCTTAGTTTACAAATCATACCTCACAGAGTGATGAAGGAGACAAAGTGCGAGAGAAGGCTGCAGGAGTGGAGGAAAATCACCAACTTTGCAGCATTCTGAGCAACTCTGAAAAACCTCTCTGGCTAATTTATTAATAGTGGTGTATTGGAAAATAGATAGGCAAACACACACACACACACTCAAATATGAATAGCCAGGATATGTGATTTAAGACAGTGAGTAATGGCAGCTCTCTCTGTCATGTATAATAAAAAATCCTGACTGTTACAGTGATCCCCCAGGCCCAGTCCTACTTTCAATGGTGGTGCTGGAATATAAACCAGGTAGCGAGAGCCACAGCAACACAGAGGCTGCAGAGATGAACAGAAATGGCTGCCATTGCTGGAGCTAAAAAAAAATATTAGTCACAAGTAAGGCTTATATTAATATTGCAATGAAGTTACTGTGAAATTCCCCTAGTTGCCACACTCCTGATCTGTTCAGATCAATGCACCTAACCAGCACATCTTTCAGAGTGTGGGAGGAAACCGGAGCAACCAGAGGTAACTCACACAGACATGGGAAGAATGTGCAAACTCTACACAGAAGTGACCCAAGGCTGGCAATTGAACCTGGGTTTCTGGCACTGTGAGACAGTAATGCTGATCACTGTGCCACCCATTAATCGCAACTTCTTCCAGCAACGGACAGACAGACTTCACCTCAAGCTCCCGACGGTGACTGCGACCATCCAACCCGACAAACTGCCCGTATCCCGAATTCCTGCCCCAAGAGATCCGTTTCTGGTGGTATTGCAGCCCTGTAGGCTGACTAGGTTTGTTAACTGAGATCTTTAAATAATGACCATTTCCCTCGCCTCTGAACAATGGCCCAGAACTTCCAATCTGTACACAGATTGGACAACTCAGAGGTCCCAGTGCACTGTCTTTGCAGGGTTTTCCTGGGATGTTTTGAATTTTAGGTGTGCATCCCTTAGAAACTCAGAGTCAAAGTCAGAGACTGAAATAATTCCTCAGAGGCCAGTGTCCCTTCACCAGATCCCCTTTATTTACAAACTTATCTCCACTCCTAGAGTATTTCAGGTATAAAGTCAGACATTGGAGTGTGAATAGCCCTCCCATATTGATATACAGGTACGGCTCCCTGATTGGCAGGCAATTATTACCTCAATCAGAGACATCTTTTGTTGTCCACCCAAATAAATAATGTCAAATTAACTTAGGGACACTCAAAAGGATTGGCTCCCTAAAAGGAAAGGAACCGCTGGAAACAAAAAGCAAAGCAGAAAGGAAGCTTAAAACATCAAATTAAAATGTGATTAAAGGGGTTGATAATGCACCCCAGTCCCTGTGGTGCCCAGTGGGCACGGAAACCTTCAGTGGTGCCCTCGGACACTGCATGTTCCCTCTCCAGGAACACCCGGCCGTGAATATGTCTGTGATCAAGGGACAGATCATCAGGTTGGACAACCCCTCGATTGCCCATTGCCTGGACCTGTAGATGGAATGTCTCATTAGGCTCAGGAGCAGGTTCACGAGGAGGTCCTCCTCCTTCCCCACACCGTGTCTGCACTGGGTGCATTACCTCAATCACGGAGCTCATACTCCAAGAGGCCAACCACATGGGCCTTGTTGAGGTCATCCAAAGAGACTTTGGATGTTTCCAAACTTACTTATCTGATCAATTACCCAAGAAAGGTTGGAAGGATTAAAATTAGTTCTAGCTTCTGGGTAACTAGAGTTAGAATAGCATGATGGAACCAATTCCACAGATTCCGTGATTCTCCTGAATCATGCACCGAAAGAGTCTGAACACCCAATGAGTTATGAGGTGTCTTATCAGAGCCCTGACCCTCATCCTCCATGCCTTTGTGACTTTCACCTAAGTCTTCTCGTACATTGAGCTAATATCTGTTTTCCTCCCAACATTCCGTCTGATACAGCAGCTAGAACTGCACATTAATTCCCCTGTGAACCTTCAGGGTGAATCATGCTAAAGATCCATCTTCTCATGTGGCATCAGGCTCGCCAATTCCATTCCCTCCACCCCCCACCCCCTCAATGTGGTGAGAGTGAACCTTATTATCCTCTCCGACCCCAAGTTGCACTTATCTGCATTGCTGGTGGTACAGTGGTTAGCACTGCTATCTCCTGTGTCTGCATGGGTTTCCTCTGGGTGCTCCAGTTTCCTCCCACAGTCCAAAAACGTGTTGGTTCGGGTACATTGGCCATGCGAAATTCTCCCACAGTGTACCCGAACAGATGCCAGAGTGTGGCAACTAGGGGATTTTCACATCAACTTCATTGCAGTGTTAATGTAAGCCTACTGATGACACTAATAAATAAACTAAGCTTCAAACAGCATTCTTCTTGGTGCCCCTTCAGTTTGGATAGGCTATAGTGAAATGGTTGCCTGAGTGTTCATCTCAGATAACCCTCTGAGAAATGAAGGCGTGAGGTTCATGCTTATATAGAGCTATCGTCACACTGGCATCGCTTACGTAGAGCTATTGTCACATTGGCATCGCTTATACAGACTATCATCATGCTGTTGTCTACCAAATATTCAGTGCAGGCTCAATATCCAGTGTGTGCGCTGCATAATGAGAGGCTAATACATTAAAATGAGGTTCCCAATGTTCCACGGCATGATCTGGCTCATTCCACCAGGAGGCCTGGTCCCAAATTGCAAAACACCATTTCACTGTCAAGGATCACACTTTTCAAATCTCTCTGAATTTTGAACACTTGCTATCATTCCCAGTCGGGGCGGGGGGGTGGTTCTGACCTCCAGATTCCACCCAATGATTCTCCAACACACACAATACACATGTGTGCACATGCATATAACACACACACACACACACACACACACACTCACACACACACACACACACACACACACACACACAGAAAGCCAAGAAGAACCATCTCTGCACAGGCCCCAGCACTCAAATCTTATTCATTCATTTACTAGACGTTGAAATAAGTATATCATCAATAAAAATGTATTTCAAATACAAGAGATGGCAGTCACCTGGCTATGTTTCTGTGCCCCTCTCAGTCAATAAGAATACTGCCACTTTGCAGAATCTATTTTTTTTAGAATCATAGAAATCCTATGGTACAGAGGGAGGCTATTCAGCCGATCTAATCTACACTGACAACAATCCCCACCTAGGCCTTATGCCTATAACGCCACATGCTTACTGTGGTAATTCCTCTAACGCATCTGGGACACTAAGGGGCAATTTACCGTAGCCAATCTACCTAACCCACACATCCTGGGACACTAAGGGGCAATTTAGCAAGGCCAATTCACCAAACCCACATATCTTTGGAGTGCGGGAAGAAACGGGAGCATCTGGAGGGCACCCACGCAGAGATTGGGAGAATGTGCAAACACTACGCAGACAGTGACCCGAGACTGGAATTGAACCGAGATCTCTGGGGCTGTGAGGCAGCAGTGCTAACCACTGTGCCGCCCATAATAAACCACGATCTGTGTTTTTGCATTGATTCACCAGCCGACCGGAGAAAGAGGAAGTTGTTAATTTGATTCCCTCAGTTGTGTTGAAATTAGAAAATAGCATTATGCGGTACATTTTGATTCGAGGAGCACTTTAGATAGTTATTAGTTAACTTGACACCATCGTAAAAAAATGATTAACGATACAGTTTATAACAGTCTTTACTTCATTTAGTGCCAATTATTCAATTATAACAAGCATTCAGAATTGGGAATCATGTATATCACCATGACAACCATTTAGAGCTTCTGTCTTCAAATCAATGTGCAATGTCCCTCAATTCCTGAAAACTGACTTACAAAGAAATATTTAACTTATGACAATTGGGCCATCATATCCTAAGTATATCCTTTTACAATGACATGCAGTTTTGTTAGCATCATGTTCACAGATATTCAAATTAAAGAGATGCTGTTCCACAATCATAGAACCCCAACAGTGTAAAAGCAAGCCATTCGGCCCATCGAGTCTGCGCTGACAACAATCCTAATTGGCCTTTTCCCGCATCTCCTCATTTTACCCCGCTAATCCCCCTGATCCCAGGGAGAGCTCAACATGACCATACATGTTTGGAGTGTGGAAAGAAACGGGAGCACCTGGGGGAAACCACGTGGACACGGGGAGAACATGCAAACTCCACGCAGTCAGTGACACAAGCTGGCAATCGAACCTCGGTCCCTGGCACTGTGAGGCAGCAGTGCTAACCACTGTGCCACCCCATGGGAGTCTAAATGGTTGGCACAGAAAGAGGTCACTTGACCCATTGTTTCTTGCTTATTACTGGAGCAAATCTCAACTAATTCTGCTACTTATGATGTCCCTGGCTGTTGGCCAATGATGTTAGAATGGCAAACAAATCTTTACTCAGTGTAGATTTATTCATAGAGTGAATCATTGTAGGTATAAATCTCCTGGCTTGACTCATACGCCGGAGGTGATCTTACAAAAAAATTCTAAGTCCAGGCAAGCATGAAAATGGAAGAGTTTCTGATTCTATTTTTAGGCAAATCCAAGTCTATTACATTATGCACTTAAGACTAAAAAAACCCCCTGAAAAGACAGTTTCTCACCTACAAGGAGAGGGGATGGAGCTTAAATCACCCAAAGGCTGGATGAGAACAGCAGAGGGCACCATCGCGCATGTGCAGGTCTCAAACAGCAGAAACCTATCACTCAGTCTCTACTGCTGTCTGCCAGCCTCTACACCTAAGCACACCACTCTTTCCCCCCAACCCAGGGGCCCGTAGCCTATCGTGACCTTTCCCCCACTCCCCACATCCCTCTGCACAAACTGTTCCCCCCACCCTTCCTTCACTGATCACAATGCAGAGTGGAAGTGCTGCCTCCCCTCCATTTCCGCCTGATCGCTGGCCCGGCCTCCCAGCATGGCCAGTTCAACTACCCCCACCAACCCCATGGCCAGCCCTGATCATCTCCCTCACTCCCTCATGAACTTCTAACGCAGAGTAGCAGCAGGTCTCCCCAGACCACTGACGAGCTGCCCCCAGTCTGGTCCCACGCCTAGTAGGCCCTCCCCCTTCGGGCATCGCCCCACTCAGCACTGCTCGGTGCCTGATGAGAATGAGTAAGATGTTATCAGGCTTTTGCTTGACTAGTTCTATGATACAATTCTCCAAATTTTGACACAAGCCCCCGAGGACTTTGCAGAGTCCACAGGCCTAGGTGTACTGTTGTTATTTCCAGTGTCGATTGTCTATTGATGCAGCGACAATAATCTCTCTCTCTCAATGTTAACATAACAAAGGGGAGTGTCACCTACTTCAGGAAGCATAAAGGTCTACAGGGACAAAGTAGAAAGGGTCAAAATCTTCAAGATTTAGGTGTTCAGATCACCAACAACCTGTTCTGATCCCCAGCATGCCAACACTATACTTAAGAAAGCCCACTAATTCCTCCACTTTCTCAGAAAATTAAGGAAATTTGGCATGTCCACAAACAACTCTCACCAGCCTTTATAGATGCACCAATGAAAGCACTCTTCCTGAATGTATCACAGCTTGGTACGGCTCCTGCTCTGCCCAAGACAGCAAAAGCTACAAAGGATTGAGAATGTACCCCAATCCATCATTCAAACAAGCCTCCCATCCATTGACTCTGTCTACACTTCCGGCTGTCTCGGTAAAGCAGCCAGCATAATTAAGGATCCCACGCACCCTGGACATTCTCTCTTCCACCTTCTTCCATCAGGAAAAAGATACAAAAGTCTGAGGTCACGTACCAACCGACTCAAGAACAGCTTCTTCCCTGCTGCTGTCAGACTTTTGAATGGATCTAACTCGCATTAAGTTGATCTTTATCTACATCCTAACGATGAGTGTAACACTACATTCTGCACTCTCTCCTTTCCTTGTCAATGTACAAAGAACAAAGAACAAAACTGCATGGGAAACAGGCCCTTCGGCCCAACGAGCCCATGCCGCCACCCCGATGTTCCCACCTCTACCCGTGATCCCTGTCTATGTTTATAGATCTATGTATTAAAAACCAAATTTGAGACAATTTAGGGAGAATTTGTTTTGCCAATTAGCCTAAGAGCGCATCTTTGGGATGTGGGAGGAAACCGGAGCACCCGGAGAAAACCCACGCAAGCACGGGGAGAATGCGCAAACTCCCACAGACACAGGCCCAAATCCATGTATCTGCACAGCACAGCGATAGTTGCTGAGTTGTCGTGTTGCCCATCAAATGGTCCAGGTCAGGCGTACACTAACGACGTGAAGCACTAGGATACTCTCGAAAAAAAAATCCAAGAGCAGCCCTCTCACGACCCATCGCGTGCAAGCCCCTTGTTAGACAACAAGGTGGACCAAAACACCTGTACAAATATACGATATGCTTTGTCTGTATAGCATGTAAGAAACAATACTTTTAACTTATGTTAATACATGTGACAATATAAATCAAATCAACGTCTAGGTTGATGTCAGGAGTCTATCCAGTTTCATTCCTTATTGACGCTCTAGGGACTTGGTACAACTGAATAGCTTGTTAGGCCATTTCAAGCATCAACCACATTGCTGTGGGCCTGCCGTCATGTATAGGCCAAACCAAGTAATGATCCAAAGGATATGAATGAATCAGATGGATTTTAATCGACAATATGATTATCATCAGACGTTTAACTCCAGAATTTAATTGATTGAATTGAAATTTCATCACCTACTGTGGAGGGATTTGAACCTAGTTGCCAGAGAACATTGCCCTGGGTCTCTGGATTACTCACCCAGTGACAATACCTCTATGCCACTGCCTGCCCCATCAAGGTTATAATGAGGTCAGGGGCTAAATGGTCCTGGCAGAAACCGAACTCAATATCAGTCAATGGGATACTTTTTTTTTAATATTTAGTCCATCTTTCAAGTTACAAAGACAATGCTCAGAGTGGACAAAGCAGAATGGACTTTGCTTGCTCCAAAAACTAAATTCAAATTGAATCCAATTCATGGGCTCCACAACAGAGATAAACAAAATCCAAACTGATAACGTAAGGCATCGGATCAAATCTTAGGCTTGATCTGACGCTTGACTTGGCCAAAAGGAAGTTCTGCCATAGAATCCCTACGATGCAAAAAGAGGCCATTCAGCCCGTACCAAGAGCTGTCCCTGTAATCCACGTTTATATCCTGCTAGCCACCGACACTAAGGGGGTAATTTAGTAAGGCCAATCAACCTAACCTTTGGAATATGGGAGGAAACCGGAGAACCCAGAGGGAATCCACGCAGACATGAGGAGAACGTACAAACTCCCCACAGACAATGATTAAGGCTGGACTCGAACCCAGGTCCCTGGCACTGTGAAGCAGTAGTGCCAACCACTGTGCCACTATGCCGCCCTTAAACTTCATCATCACCTCATCACTGAGAACATGACAAACATTCAGTCAGTCATTCAGGGCCCAGCTGTAACCATCGAGCACCATACACACTGCGCAGATGGTATAAAAGATCCCATTACACTACTTCAAAGAAGAACAGGTGCATTCTCCAGGGTGTCCTGATCAACATTTATCTGTCAACCAACGTCACTCAAATAAGTTATCTGCTCATTATCATCATATTGTTTGAAGGGCCTTTGCTGTGTGTAAGTAGTCCACATTACAATAGTGACTAAACATCAACTGAATTGGCTTTAAAGTGCTTTGGGACGTCCTCAGATCATTCAGCGTGCTCTATAAAGGCAAGCGCCTATTTACTAAACCTGCTCCATATACTGTCCTTCACTCAAAATATTCCTGGCTCCACTTTTAGTTGCAACTCAAATAGTGCACTCACTGCCCTGAGTCACTTCAATATTTCCCAAACATCCAAATTATTCTATCACAAGCCATGGCTGGTGAAAGGTTGCAGTTGCCAACATCTTATTAACTCATCTACTGTACCTTATCGCTATTTAGCCAAAGATAATTACATTTATTATGAATATTAAATAGACCCCAGCCAATGAAGTCTGAAAGAATTGGCACGGTGGCACATGGTTAGCACCGCTGCCTCACAGCTCTATTCCCGGGGATTTGATTCTTGGCTTGGGTCACTGTCTGTGTGTTCTCCCTGTGTCTGAGTGGGTTTCCTCTGGGTGCTCCAGTTTCCTCCCACAGTCCAAAGATGTGGGGGCTAGGTGCATTGAAGATGCTAACTTGCCCCTTAGTATCCTAGGACGTGTAGGTTAGAGGGATTAATGGGATAAATATGTGGAGTTATGGGGATAAGACGTGGGTGGGATTGTTATTGGTGCAGACTCAATGGGCTGAATGGCCTTCTTGTGCACAGTAGGATTTCTATGAAACTAGACACGCATTCTGCTTTTGTAAGTAGGTTACTCACAGGATGCAGCATTACATATCTCTCCCTCCTATCTACACACATCCCAGATTCAAAGCAGTCCCTTGTTATATGCTCTTTTGAATTGAACACATGAGGAATAAAATAAAGAAATTAATGAGGGGTGGTGGTCCCTAATGGTGCACGTGACAATATATCAAAATGCATCAGGAAAACTCCAAAGTCTACTGAGGGTATGAGTCCCGGGGGTCATAGCTTCCAGTCATGGAAGGTGTGATGTCTATTGGTGGACTCCATGTCCTCTCTCTGTAGGGCCACCTGGCCAGCAACACAGTGTGATAGAAGGGCAAACCGGTGGATCAGATGCTCCCCTCTGCCATCCATTGTCTGCACCTGTTAATGGACAACTTGGCCTGGCCCATGAGCAGATATATGAAGGGGTTCTCCTCCTTGCCAGCCCCCGCCCTGTTAACTCCTTTTTTATATTAATTGTAATATAAATGAAAAATAAACAAGATTGATAGGGTGACACCCCTGCTGGGGACACCATTCGCAACATCAAAGGTCAAAAGGAAACTTAACTATTAAATTAAAATATAACTGCTCGGAGTGACGATGTACCCGAGACCCAAGCCGGCCACCATTCATGGCAGACCTGGAGTGTGCCGATGGACACCGTGGGGGTGGGATGTTACAGCCTTGCTCGGGTGAGACTGGAAACTCCTGCCCGAGGTCAACAGAGATTTCCATTGTCAGACCCGTACCTGCACCCATTCTGTGGCAGGCGCGGCGGTAGAGTTCTAGCCCACATATTCCATCCCCAATTTCACTGGCCACAAATGTAACATGGCGGAGGAGCGGGCAATCCATCAGCTGTGCCCGTAGACTGGGCCTGCTAATGGTCAACTCAACTAGGAAGATATCCTTCTCCTTCCTTACTGCCCGGGGCAGTCCTGTGTCCCTATATTTTACCTACTCAAGCCACTTAATCAATCACTATCTTTCATTTGTTTATCCTTATCTTGAACAATGTAGTTAACATCAACATTAACAGTGAAAACAGAAACATTTACAGATTACAAAGATAATGGATTCGATTTTAACTCTGAGTACGTGAATGGGTTTTGAGTGTGTTAAAATCTGGCCCATAATGTTTGATATACTTCAGGCTGCAGATATATGAGTGGAAGGCTCGCAACTAAGTTGACCTAATCACTTCAGACTATGAGAAAATGATGCTGTGTGAAGTATATCCTTCAGCCTGTACTCGTTTTAATGAAGGGTGTTATGAAGCCATGCTTTATAACATTTGACTTCATGAATTAACTGACTGGAAACCACTAACTGAAGTTAAAAATATACTCGATAGCTATATTCTAAAGTCTTGACATCAGAGTTAAAGTCGGCTGCACATTTATATCACTGTTCCTTCTACATTTCAAACACAGAAACACAGAGGATAGGAGCAGGAGGCAGCTATTTGGCCCTTCAAACCTGTTCTGTTATTCATTACTATCATGGCTGATTATCCAACTCAATAGCCTAATCCTGCTTGTCCTCATAATCTATGATCCCATTTGCCCCAAGTGCCGTACCTAGTTGCCTTTTGAATGGCAAAGTCATTGAAATGGAGACGACTGGAATTCTCCAGTCATTCACGTCCCACCACTGCTGCCAGCGACAACACAGAGCTTGGCACTCATCCAAATCTCCGCTCACTGCGGCGGGACTGCAGAAACCCAGCTGTGGATGAGGTCGGAGAATTCCAATATCTCTGCAAAGCCTCACCAGGAGCCTTGAAGGAACATGAAGGGGGGTCATCTCCTGTCCCACTAGCAAAACATCCAGACAATCACCTAGGTTCTCAACTGGGTAGCAAGAAGACATTAGTCATGATGATTAGTCATTGTTCCTTGGGAGCGGCTGGTGTGAGGAGAGCTGGTGAGTAAATTTCTGTGTTTTTTTTCCCCCAAAAATTGTCTCTAGTTTTTTTTTTAACTTTTAAAACCGGATGCAGGAAGTAGTCACAGGGAGGCCTGTGCAGGAGTTTTTTTTTCACCTGGACCTCTATAAATCAGGAAGGTGAAGAATCCCAATACTCTACACGTGTAGAGTATCCCAATCCTCCCCCCTCCTCTAACCTAATAAAAAAAGGAGAGCGACTAGGCGTGTGAGCAGGTAAGTTTAAGTTTATATTTGTTTCTGTGTAAAGGAAGTAATAGTGATGACAGTGCAGGCAGTGCGATGTACCTCCTGTGGGATGTTTGAGGTGAGGGACAGTGGTAGTGTCCCAGCTGATTACACCTGCCAGAGGTGCATCCAGTTCCACCTCCTTGAGGACCGTGTTAGGGACCTGGAGCTGGAACTGGAGGAACTAAGAATTATTAGGGAAGCAGAGATGGCTATTGATAAAAGCTACAGGGAGATAGTTACTCCTAAATGTGATACATGAGTGACTGTTAGAAGGGGTAAGAAGCAGTCAGTGCAGAGTTCCCCTGAGGCTGTTCCTCTACATAATAAGTATTCTGCTTTGGATGCTGTTGGGGATGAAGATACAACCGGGGTAAGCATGGAGTACAGGTCTCGGGAGTTGAGCCTGTCCTTGATGCTTAGGTGGGAAGGGGGAAGAAAAGATCTGGATTAGTGATTGGGGACTCCCTAGTTAAGGGGATAGATAGGAGGGTTTGTGGGAAGGAGCGGGACTCGCGGTTGGTATGTTGCCTCCCAGGTGCTGGGGTCAGTGATATCTCTGACCGAGTGTTCGGGATCCTTAAGGGGGAGCGGAACCAGTCCCAAGTTGTGGTGCATGTAGGTACCCATGACGTAGGTAGGAAAAGGGATGGGGATATAAAGCAGAAATTCAGAGAGTTAGGGTGGAAACTTAGGGCTAAAACAAACGGAATGGTTATCTCTGGTTTGTTACCTGTGTCGCAGGATAGCATAGAAAAGAATAGGGAGAGAGAACATTTGAACTCGTGGCTAAAGGGATGGTGCAGGAGGGAAGGGTTCAGGTATTTGGACAATTGGGGCTCATTCTGGGGAAGGTGGGACCTCTACAAGAGGGATGGTCTGCACCTGAACCAGAGAGGTACCAATATCTTGGGGGGTAAATTTACCAGTGCTATTCATTCGGGGGGGGATGGGAACCTGAATTGTTGTGCCAGTATACAGGAGGATGTGAATAGGGAGGTCACGGATAAGGTTTCTAGGTCGCAGCAGTATAGTGGCAAACGGGAGCGTGGTTTGAAGTGTGTATACTTTAATGCGAGGAGCATACGCAATAAGGTGGATGAACTTGCAGCCTGGATTGGTGCTTGGGACTTCGATGTTGTGGCCATTTCAGAGACGTGGATAGAGCAGGGGCAGGAATGGTTGTTGCAGGTTCCGGGGTTCAGATGTTTCAGTCAGAGCAGAGGTGGTGGTAGAAGAGGGGGAGGAGTGGCATTGTTAGTTAAGGACAGCATTACGGTGGCAGAAAAGACGTTTGATGTGGACTTGTCTGCTGAGGTAGTGTGGGCGGAGATTAGAAACAAGAAAGGAGAGATCACACTGTTGGGAGTTTTTTATAGGCCTTCAAAAAGTTCCAGAGAAGTAGAGGAAGGGATTTCAAAGTTGATCCTGGATAGGTGTGAAAGTAACAGGGTAGTTGTAATGGGGGACTTTAACTTTTCTAATATCGATTGGAAAAGCTATAGTTCAAGTACGTTAGAGGGGTCAGTTTTTGTTCAATGTGTGCAGGAAGGTTTCATGACTCATTATGTAGATAGGCCAACAAGAGGTGAGGCTATATTGGATTTGGTAGTGGGTAATGAACCAGACCAGGTGTTAGACTTGGAGGTGGGTGAGCACTTTGGTGATATGACCACAATTTGGTTACGTTTACCTTAGTGATGGAAAGGGATGGGCACATACCGAATAACAGTAGTTATAGCTGGGGGAGAGGTAATTATGAGGCTATTTGGAGAGATTTAGGATGCATAGGGTAGAGCAGGATACTGCAAGGGGTGGGGACATCTGAAATATGGATAATATTTAAGGAACAGCTTCTGCATGTCCATAATAAATATGTACCTGCCAGGCAGGGAGGAAGTGGTCGAGTGAGGGAACCATGGTGTACTAGGGAAGTTGAATCTCTGGTGAAGAGGAAGAAGGAGGCTTATATAATGATGAGACGTGAAGGCTCAGTTAGGGCACTGGAGAGCTATAAATTAGCCAGGAAGGAGCTAAAGAGGGAGTTGAGAAGAGCTAGAAGAGAACACGAGAAGACTTTGGCGGATAGGATTAAGGAGAATCCTAAAGCTTTTTACAGGTATATAAATAATAAAAGATTGGTTAGGGCAAGATTAGGGACAGTCAGAGATAGCAGTGGGAAGTTGTGCGTGGAGCCTGAGGAGATAGGAGAGACACTGAATGAGTATTTTTCGTCAGTATTCACGCAGGAGAAAGACAATGTTGTCGGAGAGAATACTGCGATACCAGGTTGTAGACTGGGCAGGATTGAGGTTCATAAGGAGGAGGTGTTAGCGAATCTTGAGGGTATGAAAATTGATAAGTCCCCTGGGCCAGATGGGATTTACCCTAGGATTCTCTGGGAGGCTAGAGAGGAGATTGCAGAGCCTTTGGCTTTGATCTTCATGTCGTCGTTAGCTACAGGTATAGTGCCGGAAGACTGGAGGATGGCAAATGTTGTTCCTTTGTTCAAAAAGGGGAGTAGGGACCATCCTGGAAATTATAGACCGGTAAGCCTGACTTCTGTTGTGGGCAAGGTCTTGGAAAGAATTATAAGGGATAGGATTTATAAGCATCTAGAGAGGAATAAATTGATTAAGGATAGTCAGCACGGTTTTGTGAAGGGTAGGTCGTGCCTCACAAACCTTATTGAGTTTTTTGAGGAGGTGACCAAAGAGGTAGATAAGGTAAGGCAGTTGATGTAGTGTATATGGATTTTAGCAAAGCGTTTGATAAGGTTCCCCATGGTAGGCTACTGCAGAAAGTGCAGATGAATGGGATTGAAGGGGATTTAGCAGTTTGGATTAGGAATTGGCTAGCTGATAGAAGACAGAGGGTGGTGGTTGATGGAAAATATTCAACCTGGAGTGCAGTTACAAGTGGTGTACCTCAAGGATCTGTTTTGGGGCCACTGCTGTTTGTCATTTTTATAAATGACCTAGATGAGGGTGTAGAGGGTTGGATTAGTAAATTTGCTGACGATACCAAAGTGGGGGGAGTTGTAGACAGCGTGGATGGATGTTACAGTTTGCAGAGGGACATAGATAGATTGCAGAGCTGGGCCTTGAGGTGGCAAATGGAATTCAATACGGATAAGTGTGAGGTGATTCACTTTGGTAGGAATAACAGGCATATGAAATATAGGGCTAATGGAAGGACCCTTAATAGTGTTGTCGAGCAGAGGGATCTTGGGGTACAAGTACATAGCTCTTTGAAAGTTGGCACCCAGGTTGATAAAGTTGTTAAGAAGGCGTACGGTGTGTTAGCTTTTATTGGTAGAGGGATTGAATTTAGGAGCCGTGAGGTTATGTTACAACTGTACAAAACTCTGGTGCGGCCGCACTTGGAGTATTGCGTACAGTTCTGGTCGCCGCATTATAAGAAAGATGTGGAAGCATTGGAAAGGGTGCAGAGGAGGTTTACCAGGATGTTGCCTGGTATGGTGGGAAGGCCTTATGAGGAAAGGCTGAGGGACCTGAGGTTATTTTCATTAGAGAGAAGAAGGTTACGCAGTGACCTAATTGAGGCGTATAAGATGATCAAGGGATTGGATAGGGTGGATAGTGAGAGCCTTTTTCCTCAGATGGTGATGACCAACACGAGGGGACATAACTTTAAATTAAGAGGTGGTAGTTATAGGACGGATGTCAGAGGCAGGTTCTTTACACAGAGGGTGGTGAGGGTGTGGAATGCCCTGCCTGCAGCAGTTGTGCACTTGCCTACTTTGGGGGCATTCAAATGGTCGGTGGATAGGCATATGGATGATATTGGAATAGTTTAGGTTAGAGGGTCCACTGGCCAGCGCAACATCGAGGGCCAAAGGGCCTTTACTGCGCTGTAATGTTCTATGTTCTATGACTTGGGCAATGGGACTCTGGCTGTGAAAGGAATTTTTCCAGACATCACCTGATCATGTAGGCTATGGAATCCACCATGCCACAACCAAATTCAGGATAACCAGGAAGTTGGACAGAGAAGGGCAGTGACACACCAGTTAATTCTTTGTGTATTGAAGCATCAGTTTCCTCAGACCAGCACAAGCATCTGAGAATCTGAGAGCGTGAGATCCCAGTGTAGGGCGCTTTCTCCGTGTAACTTGTAAATTTTGAACCCTGTCTACTGTTTTTGATTCTCCATATGCTACAGGGGCTGCAATCTTCAGATGAACAAATAAATCTTCCGTCTACATCTATAAACCACCTCGGCAAGAAACCCAGAAGGATGAATGATGTCAGCATGAAGTCACCAAGCTACCGTCCTTCAGGAACCGTGTATCATTTAACCTCACTGAATTTTAAATTATTTAATCTATCCTCCCATTCTGTAACTTATTTATAATCAGGATTTTACAGCGCGTCCTGTCTGGTGGAATATTACAGACCCGCCAGACTGAATGGAGAGTTAAACGGCCCATCATATCCATCAGGGTAGACAGGCGACTGAGGGGCCATAAATTCCTGCTGCATGTGTGCACCTGTACACATGTGCATACATGTGTGATGTTATGTGTGTTTGTGTGTGCGTGTGTGTGTGTGTGTGTGTGTGCCTGTGCACGCGTGCCGGTGGGCATTAATATGTGTATCTGAGTGTTGCTATTGTGTGTTGGTTTGTGTATTGGGCTGTGTGTGTCCATTAATGTGTTGTGTGCATATCTGTGTGTTTGCTTATATATTTTTGCTGACGTGTTTTGTGCATACATTGGGTGCACGTCTATGTGTTGGTGTGCGTGTTTGCGTCTGTGTCATGCCTGTATATTGCATGTGTGCGTCTGAGTGCAAAAAATGTTTATGTTGTATGGGTATGTTGTGTCTCTGTCTGTGTGCATACGTGTAAGTTGTATGATTCTGTGTGCTTATGTGTATATATTGTATATGCATGTGTGAGAGTATGTGTGTGTTAAGTCAGAGCAGAGGTTCAGTACAATAAAAGCTGCTAAATTCTCTATTACTGGGGTATATTCTGAAGAACTCCCTCAGCAAACAGGCCCTGAGTGTAGGCAGATCACACTGACCCCAAGGCCCTCCAACCCATCCCTTTAAAGGCATTATACATAACAAAATAATGAGGATTTGTCCGTTGAGGTAGTATGGGCTGAGATTAGAAACAGGAGAGGAGAGGTCACCCTGTTGGGAGTCTTTTATAGACCTCCAAAAAGTTCTAGAGAGGTAGAGGAAAAGATTGCAAAGACGATCCTGGACAGGAGTGAAAGTAATAGGGTAATTGTTATGGGGGACTTTAACTTTACTAATATTGATTGGAATAGCTATAGCTCTAGCTCGTTAGAGGGGTCAGTTTTTGTACAAAGTGTGCAGGAAGGTTTTTTGACTCAGTATGTAGATAGGTCAACTAGAGGTGAGGCTACATTGGATTTGGTGCTGGACAATGAGCCAGACCAGGTATTAGACTTGGAAGTTGGTGAACATTTTGGTGATAGTGACCACAATTCAGTTACGTTCACCTTAGTGATGGATAGGGATAGGCATGAAGCTGGGGGCAGTAGTTATAGCTGGGGGAAGGGTAATTATGAGGCCATAAAGGAGGGAATTAGGGCGCATAGATTGGACTAGGAAACTACAGGGACTGGGAACATCTGAAATGTGGAGCTTATTCAAGGAGCAGCTACTGCGAGTCCTTGATAAGTATGTCCCTGTCAGGCAAGGAGGAAATGGTCGAGTAAGGGAACCATGGTGTACTAAAAAAAGTTAATTCGCTGGTTAAAAGGAAAAAGGAGGCTTATGTCAGGATGAGACTTGAAGGCTCAGTTAGTGCACTGGATAGCTATAGATTAGCCAGGAGGGAGCTAAAGAGTGAGTTGAGGAGAGCTAAAAGGGGACACGAGACGACTTTGGCTGATAGGATCAAGGAGAATCCTAAAGCTTTCTTTAGATATGTTAAGAATAGAAGATTGGTTAGGGCAAGATTAGGGCCAGTCATAGACAGCAGTGGGAAGTTGTGCGTGGAGCCTGAAGAGATTGGAGAGGCACTGAACAAATATTTCTCTTCAGTATTCACGCAGAGGGATGTAAATGTAGTTGTGGAGAACACTGGGATACAGGGTTGCAAACTGGAAAGTATTGAAGTAGATAAGGAGGATGTGCTAGATATTCTTGAGGGTTTGAAGTTAGATAAGTCCCCTGGGCCAGACGGGATTTACCCTAGGAGTCTCTGGGAGGCGAGAAAGGCGATTGCAGAGCCTCTGGTTCTGATCTTCAGGTCATCGTTGGTTACGGGTATAGTGCCGCAAGACTAGAGGATAGCGAATGTGGTCCCATTGTTCAAGAAGGGGAATAGAGACTTTCCGGGGAATTATAGGCCGGTGAGTCTTACTTCTGTTGTGGGCAAAGTATCGGAGAGAATTATTAGGGATAGGATTTATAGTTATTTAGAGAGAAATGAATTGATTGGGGATAGTCAGCATGGTTTTGTGAAGGGTAGGTCGTGCCTTACTAACCTTATTGAGTTTTTTGAAAAAGTGACCAAAGAGATGGTTGGGGGTAAGGCAGTTGATGTGGTATATATGGACTTTAGTAAGGCGTTCGATAAGGTGGCGCATGGAATGCTTCTGCAGAAAATGCAGATGTATGGGATTGAGGGTGATTTAGCTAATTGGATTAGGAATTGGCTAGCAGATAGAAGACAGAGGGTGGTGGTTGATGGAAGTTATTCATCGTGGAGTTCGGTTATAAGTGGTGTACCTCAGGGATCTATTTTGGGGCCCCTGCTGTTTGTAATTTTTATAAATGATCTGGATGAGGGTATTGAAGGATGGATTAGTAAATTTGCAGATGACACCAAAGTCGGCGGAGTGGTAGATAGTGAAGAGGGGTGTTATAGTTTGCAGAGAGACTTAGATAAGTTGCAGAGTTGGGCTGAGAGGTGGCAAATGGAGTTTAATGCAGAAAAGCGTGAGGTAATTCACTTTGGCAGGAATAACAAACGTGTAGAGTATAGGGCTAATGGTAGAACTCTTAATAGTGTTGAAGAACAGAGGGAACTTGGTGTATATGTTAATAGATCCCTGAAAGTTGGCAATCAAGTCGATAAGGTTGTTAAGAAGGCATATGGAGTCTTAGCTTTTATTGGTAGGGGGATTGAATTTCGGAGCCGCAACGTCATGTTGCAACTGTACAAACTCTAGTGCGGCCGCACTTGGAGTATTGTGTGCAGTTCTGGTCCCCACATTATAAGAAAGATGTGGATGCATTGGAGAGGGTACAGAGGAGGTTTACCAGGATGTTGCCTGGTATGGAGGGCAGGTCTTATGAAGAGAGGCTGAGGGATTTGAGGTTGTTTTCGTTAGAACGAAGGCGGCTAAGAGGAGACCTTATTGAAACATATAAGATGATTAGAGGTTTAGATAGGGTGGACAGTGATAGCCTTTTTCCTCGGATGGAGAAAGCTAACACGAGGGGACATAGCTTTAAATTAAGGGGTGGTAGTTATAGGACGGATGTCAGAGGTAGGTTCTTTACACAGAGGGTGGTAAGGGTATGGAATGCCCTGCCTGCTGCAGTTGTAGATGCGCCAAGTTTGGTGGCGTTTAAGAGGTTAGTAGATAAGTTTATGGACGAAAAGGGAATGGTTTAGGTTAGAGGGTCATTCCTTTTTCCTAATTGGTCGGCGCAACATCGAAGGCCGAAGGGCCTGTTCTGCGCTGTAATGTTCTATGTTCTATAAAAGCAATCTCCCTTTCTCTTCAGGGAAACGCATCTGCTTGTGCCTTTTACAGTTAAATCATACAAACAGTTAGACATTCACAGATTTGGCAAGCTTATTTTTTCAAAAAAAAAACTTGTTGCATTCAAACAAGAAGTGTGGAAAGAAGGAACCATCTGACCTCTCCTTACTTCATCAGACTAAGGGCTACATCCAAAATATCAATGTATCTTATCTTTCAATTTGTCTGTGCATTTCCAGAACTTGGTATTTTTATATTGTATTTCTGGCATTTATGGGTGTGGTCCTCTTTGATCTCTTCTGTTTGAATTATTTAAATTGGAATTGAGTCTCCTTACCAGTTCCATACATCTGCGAGAAGCCTCCTGCTCCCGCTCCACAAGTTCATCCATCTCCAGTTTCATTTCCTCCATTCGCTGCTGGAAGCGTTTTGCAGTTTCCTTCTCCCGCTCCTCAGTTTCAGCTGCCTGATCCAACTCCTCACCCATCTTCATCACACTGTCCCGCAGGCGTAGAACCAACGTCTACAAAACAACAACAATTTGGAGCAAAACCTTCAGCTGGAATGTGATATACTTATTCCCTTAGGCATGCGTGTGCGGGTGTGCATAAATACATGCACATATGTGAGTTTGAATAATTACATATAAAAATAAATTATTTTTATTCTTCCAGGGTTGTAAGCATTGCTGGCTGGACCACATTTATTGTTATCCCTAGTTGTCCTTCAGAATGTGGTGGTGAACTGTTTCCTTGAGTTGTTGCAGTCCATGTGGTGTAGATACATCCGTAGTGCTATTAGGGAGGGAGTTCTAGGATTTCACTCAGTGACAGAGAAGGAACGGAGATATATTTCCAAGTCTGGATGGTGAGTGGCTTGGAGGGGAGTTTCAAGGTTATAGTATTCCCATTGGTCTGCTGCCTTTGTTCTTCTGTACGTATACCTGTGTGTATGTTTGTGTGTATGTTTATGTGTATGCCTATATATGTATCTGTGTAATTCACTGGCTATATGTCTGTGTGCATGCCTGTCTCTATGTCTGTGTGTATGCCTATATGTATGTCTGCATTATGTCTACATGTATATATCTGTACATATGTATGTCTGCATGTATGTCTGCGTGTATGTCTGTGCACGTCTGTGCGCATGTCTACATACATATGTCTGTGTGTGTGTCTGTGTACATGTCTGCGTGTATGTCTGTGTGCATGCCTGTGTGTATATGTCTGTGCATATATTTATGTGTGTATGTCTGCATATATGTCTGTGTGTATGTATGTGTGTATATGCCTGTGTGTATATGTCTGTGTGTATGTCTATGTGTATATCTGTATGTATATGTCTGTGTTTATGTCTATGTCTGTGTGTATGTCTGTATGTATATGTCTGCGTACATGTCCGTATGAATTGATTCATTTTAATTACATTTTATTCAGCTTTTAATGAAAAATCCGATAGCCACAGTCAAGAATAGTTTTATATCCAAACCGTTGAAGCATAAAAACGTACTTGGAACCACTCACGAGTGAACTGAGGAATACAAATTGCCCCAGAACGCTGTGAAATATTACACATCCTATTCATACAGATAACAAACTGGCAAGGAAAAGATTAGAAAGATTGACCTTGCAGAAAATTTGATGGACTGATATGCTACAAGGAGCTGCTATATTCATAGATTCACAGCACAGAAGGAGGCCATTCGGCCCATCATGTCCACAGCAGCCAACAAAGATCTGACCATACTGATCCTATTCCCCAGCGCTTGGTCCACAGCCCTGGAGGTTACAGCAGCGAGAGTGAAAATCTAAACACTGGGCTGTGTGGCATTAGAGTCATAGTGCCATACAGCTCAGCTGGTCCATGCCTACTATGGTGTCCTCCCAGCTATTCCCAATGGCCCGTGTTTGACCCATATCCCTCTAATCCTTTCCCATCATGTACTTATCCAAATTCTTTTTAAATGTTGCTATTGTGCCACCTCAGCCACTTTCTCTGGCAGCTCATTCCATATACTCCCCTCCCTCTGCGTGAAGCAGTTGCCCTTCAGTCCCTTTTAAATCTTTCCCCTCTTATCTTAAACCCGTGCTCTTTGGTTTTCACTTCACCTTCCCTGGGAAAAAGTGTGTTCATTCTATCAATGCCCCTCATGATTTTATACACTCAATAAGGTCACCCCTCATTCTCCGACATTCCAAGGAATAAATGTTACAAGAGATTCTGACTCAACCACCCTTTCAGATCGCAACTCCAATCACCTTCTGGGTGAAGAAGTTTCTCCTCAACTTCCCTCTTGGTCTTCTACCTTTTCCATTAACTCTCTGCTCCCTGATTATTTCCCCTCCAATAATGGAAAAAGTGCCTTCCTATCCACTCTGTCTATCACCCTCATAATCTTCTACACCACTATAAAAACCCTCCTCAATCTTCACTGCTCCAAGGAAACCAGCACCAGCCTATTCAATCTTTCCTCTAGCCTAGGCAGCATCCTGGTAAACCTCCTCGGTATCCTCTCCAGTATAATCATATCCTTCCTATAATGTGGTGAGCAGAACAGTATGCAGTACTCCAGCTGTGGCCTAACCAGTATTTTATACAGTTCCAACATGATTTCCCTGCTCCTGAATTGTTTGAGAACATCACATGTGCAGTGGACAATGGGGAACTTGTGGATGTGGTGTATCTGGAATTCCAGAAAGCATTTGACAAGGTGCCGCATCAAAGACTGCTCCATAAGATAAAGGTGCAGGAGCATGGACAGAAGATTGGTTAACTAACAGAAAGCAAAGAGTGGGGGTAAATGGGTATTTTTCTGGTTGGCAATCAGTGACTCAGGGATCAGTGTTGGGACCGCAATTGTTTACGATTTACATAAATGATTTGGAGTTGGAGACCAAGTGTAGTTTATAGATTATCAACAGTATAATTTTTGTTGAGAAATGAGACTGAAGAATGTGGTGATCATATGGGGATGGCATTGGATCTACAAACAGAGAATAAACCTTTAATCGTCAATGACATCTGACCTGTTCTAAAAAATTGCAATGTTCTTACACCTTAATTTAGTGAAATTAACAAATGGGCTGAGAATACCACGGACAGGGGGAGCTGTACAGAGCCACAGCGGGCCCAGCTGCTGGGTAGTCTATGACCTGTTGGGTAGTCTACGGCCTATTGTATGTATATTTTGCATTGAAGTACACCTGTGGTGTTCAATCATCTTAAAAATGATCACCTCTGAAATTGTTTTGCTGTTAGAACCTGAAGCAAGTCCCAATCCCATGGCTGCATGGCATCACCATCTTACCAGAGGTGCCCAACTGAGAGGTCGCCTCCACCTCCACCATCTAAGTAAGGATGGTTTGCAGATTCCCAAAGCCAAAACAGAGAACTAGAATCTCTGTAAAGCCAACTGAGCCACTGGGAACAGTGTGTGGGTGACACTGAGAGTGCCTCAACATAGAATCAGAGAATCCCTACAGTAAAGAAGGACGCCATTCGGCCCATCGACTCCGCACTGGCTCTCTGACAGACAATCTTATCCGGGTCCAATTTATGTAACCCCACACATACAATCTGCTAATCCCCCTAACCCACACATCTTGGGACACTAAGGGGCATTTAGCCTGGCCAATCCACTACCTGAAACATTATGAAAATTAAATACAATGATCACAGCTATGAGTCCATCACTGTGAAGGGGGAGCCAATCCACAGGGTTCCCTGTGGTTTGAGGGGATTCACAATGAGGAGGAAGTGAAACGCCATTGGAAGAATCCTCAATGGAAGAGGCATCAATGGATGACACTTAGAGTCATAGAGGTTTACAGAATGGGAATAGGGCCATCAGGCCAACTTGTCCTTGCCGTCCTTTTGTTTTAAACCCCTAAGCTAGTCCCAATTGCTTGCATTTGGTCCATATCCTTTATACCCATCTTGCCCATGTCTAAATGTAATTCTCTAAACGCTTTTTAAAAGACAAAATTGTGCCCACCTCTACTACAACCTCTGGCAGCTTGTTCCAGACACTCACCACCTTCTATGTGAAAAATTTGTCCCTCTGGATCCTTTTGTATCTCTCCCCTCTCAACTTAAACCTAAGCCCTCTAGTTTTAGACTCCCCTACCTCTGGGAAAAGATATTGACTATCTAGCTGATCTATGCCCCTCATTACTTTATAGACCTTGATAAGATCATCCCTGAGCCTTCTATGCTCCAGAGGAAAAAGGTCCCAATCTATCCAACCTCTCCTTATAACTCACAGCATCAAGGCTCGGTAACATCTTAGTAAATCTCTTCTGCACTGTTTCGAGTTTAATAGTATTCTTCTATAATAGGGTGAACAGAACTGTACATTTTGATGGATGAGGTATCAATGGCCTCCTGACCTGTTACCAGGAGGCTGTCTCTAGGCAACTGCTGAGTTTCAGTCTGAATGAGGGTCCCAAGTGTTGTCAGGAAGATCTTAACAATGGTTTCACCTTGCCTCCAGTTATTCCCTAAAGTAGCCCTAGTCAGCCCCATCTGACTCCCAGCAATTTCTGATCGACATACTGTTTTCTTATTTTGCTCCTTTATCCCATCTCCATTTTTAAAACCCCAAGTTCAGATGAACTGCTGTTCCCAAATTCGATTTCAAGCCCCATAGTAAAGTAGTGACAAGGCACCTACAAAAAAGCAGGCAATCATTGATCAATCCTATCAGCCATTTTGGGTCCTCTTTCTGACAGGGAATTTGCTGGGTTGTTGTTGTAAGCAATGGAGCCAATCAGTCTGTTCTTGTTTCCCTTTCATTCCTGAAGCTACAGATCATATCTCAAAGCTCTAATTCTGCGGTCATTGCCAATATAGCATCAATGTATGGAACCAACATAAAGAAAGAATTTACATAACAGCTTAAAAACTTCAAGACATCCCAAACCATTATTTTGCTTGTAAAGTAATTTTGAACTGTGTAAGGTGGGGTGGGGGGCAATGTGTGTTTCCTTTGATTCCCTGAGCATATCCTTGCTGTGGGTATCCTTTGATTCCCTGGGAAATCAAAACTCCATCAATCTCAGTCATAAAGATTCGCCAAGATGAAGCAACACAACCCTCTGAGTTGAAAAATTTCAATGATTTATGAACCTCTGGGTGAAGTTCATCTCACCATATTTCTTAATGATTAACTCTTTATCCTGAGATTGTACCCCCATACATTCACCCAATTTACTCAACTTCTCATCATAAAACAACCTCTCATTTCAGAGACTTACCTTTGTTATATTGTCTTTAAGGTAAATACATGCTTCCTCAGATATGGAGATCAAACTGTGCTCAACAGTCAAGGTGTGATTTCACAAAAGCCTTATACAATTATAGCAAAACTTCCCCAATTATTGCAGTCCAGGCCACTTGCAATAAAGGTCAATGTGTCATTTGCCTTCCTGAAAGCTTACCATACCTGTCCAAGTCCTTCTCAAAATCATTTCAGTTTTACACCTTTTCAAACATATTCAGTTTTTCTCTCCTTACTACCTCACACTTCCCAACATTTTACTCCATCTGCCAACTCATTGCCCCAATTACCTAACCCTATCAGACAGCATCTCAGGTAGTGCAACACTGCTACATCTTTACAGTGAAGTATCATCCAAGTGGCCCAAGTAGAGCTTGAATCCATACCCTTCTAACCCAATGGTCAGAGTTCCCAAGGAGTCTGACCACCTAGTACAGATTATGGATATGCCATTGGACAATCTCCACTATTTGGCACAATGGGACACATAAATTGGGGAACGACAACACTATGGTGATGATTAACTTGTATTCTACACGTCAATTCAAAGCATGGCAGATGTGCAAATGTTTAAACTGTATGTCAGTGAATCTGGGTCAGTGAGAAAAGTATGGAACTGGTGTTATATAAAAATCAGGTTACTGCACCTACACTTGCCAACAGAGTTGGCACAGTGGCACAGCAATTAGCACTGCTGCCTCACACTGCCAGGATCAGGGTTCAATTCCAGCTTTGAGTCACTGTGGGGAGTTTGCACATTCTCCCCGTGTCTGCGTGGGTTTCCTCTGGTGCTCCAGTTTCCTTCCATAGCCCAAAAATGTACAGGTTAAGTTGATTGGCAATGTCAAATTGCTCCTTAGTGTTCCAAGATGTGTAGGTTAGGGAGTTAGCGGGATAAATTTGATTTGATTTGATTTATTATTGTCACATGTATTAACATACAGTGAGAAGTATTTTTTCCTGCGTGCTATACAAACAAAACTGTAGAGAAGGAAACAAGAGAGTGCAAAATGTAGTGTTACAGTCATAGCTAGGGTGTAGAGAAAGATCAACTTAATGCAATGTAGGTCCATTCAAAAGTCTGACATCAGCAGGAAAGAAACTGTTCTTGAGTCATTTGGTACATGACTTTAGACTTTTGTATCTTTTTCCCAAAGGAAGGTAGAAGAGAGAATGTCCAGGGTGCATGGAGTCCTTAATTATGCTGACTGCTTTGCCGAGGCAGCAGGAAGTGTAGACAGAATCAATGGACAGGATGCTGGTTTGCGTGATGGATTGGGCTACATTCATGACCTTTTGTAGTTTCTTGTGGTCATGGGCAGAGCAGGAGCCATACCAAGCTGTGATACAACCAGGAAGAATGCTTTTAATGTTGCATCTATAAAAGTTGGTGAGAGTCCTAGCAAAATGTCCTTAGTCTCCTGAAAAAGTAGACACATTGGTGGGCTTTCTTAACTATAATGCCGGCATGGGGGGACCAGGACAGGGTTGTCGGTGATCTGGACATCTAAAAACTTGAAGCTCTCAACCCTTCCTACTTCATCTCCATGGATGTGGACAGGGGTATGTTCTCCTTTACACTTCCTGAAGTCGATGACAATCTTCTTCATTTTGTTGACATTGAGGGATAGATTATTGCTGCCGCACCAGTTTACCAGATTCTCTTTCTCATTCCTGTACTCTGTTTCGTCATTGTTTGAGATCCTACCCACTGTGGTCAGCAAACTTAAAAATTGAATCGGAGGGGAATTTGGCAGCACAGTCATAGGTGTACAAGGAATATTGTAGGGGACTGAGAATGCGTGGATTGTGGGGATAGGGCCTGGGTGGAATGCACTTCAGGGATTCAATGGGCCGAACGACACAACAGGAACTCAATGCTTTACGTTTAACTGAATGATGAGGCAGTAGGAACATGGTACATTCATCACAACGTATAACGGGGCGGGGGGCAGGGGAGATGCGATGGGGAGCAGTAATTTCCCTGCCAACCAAAAGACACGGGAACAAAAATTTATTTTCAAGTTAGAAAAATATTTCACTTAGTATGAGTGACATGTTAGGACTGTACTGATGATGTTCTGAATTAATAGCTCGCTATGAATGTTGGAGACAGTTCAACATTCTGATTTTCTCATCAGGAGACCTTGATTAGATGTGTGCTGCAGCGCTCCTCCAGGCAGAGTACCTTTGAAACAGCTCATGTCACACCGAAATAGACTTGATTTAAACCCATTGCCATGAAGTCATTTTTCAATATCGTTTCCATGGTTCCATAAAATCCACGGGGCACAGAGCAATGGCTCTGAATTGAGTTGGCACTGAGATACATGGTTCATAAGAATCCCAATTTCCCATAATAAATTAAAACTGCCCATTCATTTAAAGATCAGACACTGGCCTTTGATCAAACAATCAGATTGGTTCATTTCCTTGATCTAATAACAGTGCTGTTGCTTTGATGTGAAGAAAATTGTTGTATTGTATAGATTTTGAATGTAATATAGCCACGGCCACTGGGATATAACACAGCAGAATTTGGTGCAGCGGCTCATCTTACATCCTATATCAATAAATGAAATATTGCTGCACAATGTATCTGGAAACCCTTATCACAAACAGGAATAAGTCTCACAACACCAAGTTAAAGTCCAATAGGTTGATTTGGTATCACCAGCTTTTGGAGTGCTTCATCAGGTGAGTGTCTTAGTATCACGATCTTTCGGAGCACTGCTCCTTCATCAGGTTAAAACCTGTTGGATTTTAACCTGGTGTTGTGAGACTTCTCACTGTTCCCATCTCAGTCCAACGCCAGCGTCACCACATCATGGCTACCACTGACACTGCCAACCGCCAGCTCAAAGGGGTCTCCCATTTAAGATAAAGGCAAGAGGATTTTTCCTCCCTCTGAGAATCATTTGCTTTTGGAACTGTCTTCTCCACTGAATATATTGATGACAGAATTGAGGGGAAGACAGGCGGTATTTTAGAGTTTAGTTATTAGTGTCACAAGTAGGCTTATATTCACACAACAATGAAGTTACTGCAAAAATCCCCAGTACTGTGGCGCCTGTTCGGATACACTAAAGGAGACTTTAGCATGGTCAATGCACCTAACCAGCACATCTTTCAGACTGTGAAAGGAAACTGAGCACACAGAGAAAACCCCCACACACGCATGGGGAGAATGTGCAGACTCCACACAGCCAGTAACCCAAGCCGGGAATTGAACCAGGGTTCCTTGCACTGTGAGGCAGCAGTGCTGATCACTGTGCCACGTTGCCATCAGGAAAGCGGAGTTAAGGCCACAGGCAGGTCAGTCAGGAACTTATCGAATGGCAGAGAAGGCTCAATGGGCCGAATGGCTTTGTCCTGCTCCTATTTTTCATGATCTCAATTCCTTGCAACTGGATTCTCCGACGTCGCCCGCAGCCGGGGTTCCCCAGTCCCGCTGCAGCAAATGGCGATTTGCCCAATTCCCAATTTTTGCCGGCAGCGATGATGGAGCATGAATGACCAGAGAATTCCAACCCAGACTTCATGACATAGAATTATTGCTCCTGTTCAACATTTATTCAATGATAGATCAATTCCTTGCCCAAAACAGAAGGACCAGAAATAGTTTAAATTAAGAGGTCAGACTTCCAGAAGCCAATACGTTCCTCTTCCAATAGATTCTTCTCCAGCTGCTCCTAAGCATTTCCAGCAGTTTGAGTTCAGCTTTCATGCTTCTGGCATCCACAGTATTCTGTTTTTTTGTGGGTGAGCTGGGTCTGTTTCATGTGGAGTAAACTGAGGGAACTTGATGCGGGTATTGAAAGTGTTCAGGTGACGTGGATGGCGTGGACTTGAGCAAGTTTTGACTTCAAAAGTTGGAAGTCCATAATGAGCAAGAGTTGCAAGATGGAGAAGCACAGTGGCACAGTGGTTAGCACTGTCATCTCAGTGATTAGCACTGCTGCCTCACAGCGTCAGCAACCTGGATTTGATTCCGGCCTTGGGTCACTTCTATGCAAAGTTTGCACATTCTCCCAGGTTGGAATTTTATGTATGCCTGCCCAGCAAGTCTCGCAAAATGGCATTCTCTGTTGGCATCGCATAGGATCTTATCAGACTTGGACAGGCAAGGCGGTTAAATTCCGATACCCATGTCTGTGTGGGTTTCCTCTGGGTACTCCAGTTTCTTCCCACGGTCCAAAAGACATAAGAACATAAGAAATAGGAGCAGGAGTAGGCCATCTAGCCCTTCAAGCCTGCCCTGCCATTCAATAAGATCGTGGCTGATCTGAAGTGAATCAGTTCCACTTTCCCGCTTTCTCCTCATAACCCTTAATTCCCTTGACTATCAGACGTCTATCTACCTGTGACTTAAGTATATTCAGCGAGGTAGCCTCCACCACTTCAATAGGCAGAGAATTCCAGAGATTCACCACATTTTGAGTTAAGAAGTTCCTCCTCAACTCCATTCTAAACTGCCTCCCCTTATTTTGAAGCTCTGCCCTCTAGTTTTGTTAGACATGCTGGTTAGGTGCATTGGCCCTGCTAAGTTCTCCCTCAGTGTACCCAAACAGGCGCCGGAGTGTGGCCACTAGAGGATGCTCACAGTAACTCCATTGCAGTGTTAATGCAAGCCTACTTGTGACTAATAAATAAACTTTAAACCTCGGCCCAGCAATAATGCAAACCTCCAAAATGGGAATGCAATCATCAGCCCTGCAGTAACTTCGTTGCAATATTAATATTCAGCTACTTGTGACACCCCAATAAACTTACAATGATGCGGGTGTGCTTTAGCTGTGAGTCACCATTCTGACCAATGGTTCCAGAAGAGGGAGCCAGAACAAGCTGTAAAGTAAGGGCGGGGGGAGGGGGATGCGGAGGGATTTCAATCACACTTTGGTTAAACAGTGAAGAAAGCGCTTTGGAAATCTATCACTGCTGTCCTTATTCCACATATTAATCTTTTCCCAAAGCAACTTTGTGGCATAAAGCCTAAACCCATTAAAAATAAACAGAATTAGCTGAAAATTGCAAAAAACTAAAGACTGTTTGTCAAACAGCAAGGGGTGGGAGGAAGTGTTGGGGGGGAGGGTTGTCGATGGGTTGGAGGGGAGATATGCCTGCAATTTGGCAAGATTAGTAATGCCGCATGATGATGTAGATAAATAGCCTCTCGCTGCATTAATCCACCAGGTAAACTTCATTTCAGATGAAAGCTAAGATGGATAAAAGGCTTTAAATGATTTAACATTGCTTAGGGCTCAGATAGTAATGGAATCAGATTAACGCGGGGACATATTTGATCAGCAAGGAAGCAGATATTTTTGCTTCTTTCAATTACTCGCAGAACCTGGGCGGCACAGTAGCACAGCAGTTAGCACTGCTGCTTCACAGCTCCAGGGTCCTGGGTTCAATTCCCGGCTTGGGTCACTGTCTGTGTGGAGTTTGCACATTCTCCTCGTGTCTGCATGGGTTTCCTCCCACAGTCCAAACATGTGTGGGCTAGGTTGATTGGTCATGCTAAGAAATTGCCCCTTAGTGTCCAGGGATGTGTAGGTTGGAGGGATTAGTGGGTATAATATGTGGGGATATGGGTGTAGGTCCTGGGTGGGATTGTGTTCGATGCAGACTCGAAGGGCCTGTTTCTGCATGTAGGGTTCTATGATTCTATAACCATTGGAGGGTGGCGGTTATACGAACAATACCTGTATGAACTGGAGAAACTGCTTTGAATGCACACACAGTCAATTTCTGAATGAGTTAAATAACACACAAAGAAGCAGAAAGAATCATTGGATATAACCTATAAGGGAAATCATTTAAGGGCCATGAGAAAAGAATGATCAAAATCATACAATCATAGAGTCATTCCGGGCAGAAGATGCCCTTTGGCTCATCAAATCCATGTTAGAATCGCCTGAGCTCTCACCTAATCCCATTTACCAGCACTTGATCCATAGCCTTGAATGTTACAGCATGCAAAGTGCTCATTCAGATACTTTTTAAAGGATGTGAGACAACTTGCCTCCACCACCCTCACAGGCAGCGCATTTCAGACCGTCACCCACCGTCTGGGTAAAGAAGTCTTTCCTTAAAATCCCCCCTAAAAGTCCCACTCCTCACCTTGAACCTGAGTTTCCTCGTGAGTGATCCTTCAACTAAGGGGAAAAAAATGCCCCTTATCCACTCTGCCTATGCCCCTCATAATCTTGTATAACTCAATCAGCCTCCTCTGCTCCAGTGAAAACAACCCAAAGCTACCGTACCTCTCTTCATAACTTAAATATTCCATCCCAGGCAGTATCTCCTCTGCACCGCCTCCAGTGCAATCACATACAGACTATAATGTGGCAACCAGAACTGCACACGGTACTCCAGCTGTGGTCTCACCAAAATTCTGTACAACTCCAAAGTAACTGAATAGTGTAACCCAGTAGCCAGCACAGAGATGATGGAATAAATGGTCTTTCTGCTGTACCATTCTGTGATCTATGATTCTGATTGATACTGCTCACCAGAGCATAGCACCCACATCATTGTGCTGCCCTCATGGACTAAGAAGAAAATATATTGTTTGGAAGATTATAATTAGAACCTGAATTAAATTTTGATAAGCTGATAACTCAGGCAAGGCAGAAGCTATTAAAATATGAGAGGTAATAATCAGGCAAAGAATAAGCTGGCAAAAACACCAAGCAACTGAAATAGAGGAAATCTCAGCATATTGGGAAAATAATTCCAACCATATCGTACTCAGGGGTTAAACCTGAGATTGCAGTATGTAAGTCATGTGATCATAATAAGACCATAAGGTATAGGAGCAGAATTAGGCTATTCAGCCCATTGAGTCTTCTCCACAATTCGATTATGACTGATAAGTTTCTCAACATGATTCTCCTGTCTTATCTCCTTAAAGGCAGTCCTGTGATACGTTGGCATAGGGGTTATCACTGTTGCCTCACAGCAGTAGGGACCTGGGTTTGATTCCTGGCTTGGGTCACTGCCTGAGTGTGAGTTTGCACATTCTCCCTGTGTTCGCGTGGATTTCCTCTGGGGGCTCCGGTTTCTTCCCACAGTCCAAAGATGTGCAGGTTAGATAGATTGCACATGTTAAATTGCCCCTTAGTGTCAGGGGGACTAGCTAGGGTAAATGGGTCGGTGCAGACTCTATGGGCCAAATGGCCTCTTTCAACACTGTAATTTTCTATAAGAACCTTTGATCTCCTCACTAATTAAGAACACATTTATCTCTGTCTTAAATACACTCGATGACCTGGCCTCCACTATCTTCTGTGACAATGAATTTCTTAGATTCATTCACCCTCTGGCTCAAGAAATTCCTCCTCATCTCGGTTCTAAAGTGTTATCCTTTTACTCTGAGGCTGTCCCTCACATCTTAGTGTCGCTTACAAATGGAAAAATCTTTCCTATGTCTACTCTATCCAGGCCATTCAATATTCTATAAGTCAACTCAGAAGCTTTGAAAAACCTTTGCAAAAATAGGGTGGACCTATAAATTGAGCATAAAATGTGAACAGATGATGATGGTGTAGTTCATTGCAGAATTGAAATGTAAATGTAAAATTCAGTTTAAATCATGTGTGAGTATATCTTGAACTCTTGCATATAATCTTGGCAATGTTGCCTTTTTAATCCCATTTGCTGACTTGTAAGATGAGCGTAACATTGAACACGTATTTCTGTGCTAATGAATTTAGGCTGTGTCCCAGTGTGAATATTTCTTAGAATCATAGATTAAAATAAAATCTCTACAGTGCAGAAGGAGCCCATTCAGTCCATTGGGTCTGCACCAATCCACTGACAGAGCATCTTTCCCAGGCATATCTCTTACCTTATCCCCAGAACCCCATGCATTTACCCCATTAATCTCACAGCCAACCCATCTTTGGACATTAAGGGGCAATTCAGCATAGCCAATTCACCTAAGCTGCAGATCTTTAAACTGTGCGAGGAAAGCAGAGTTCCTGGAGGAAATCTACACAGGCTCGGGGAGAATGTATAAACTCCACACAGACAGTGATCTGAGACTGGAATTGAACCTGGGTCCCTAGTGCTGTGAGGCAGCAGTGCTAACCACTATGCCACCATGCCTACATGTAATCATTAGCTGAAAAACAGGCAGTTGACTTAAACATTGAATGCCGACCTAAACATGCATTCTGGTAATTGAAAATGAGTTTGTCTCGTATCAGTACCTTATCAATAACAATTGTTAAGGTTTGTAACGTCAAGTACACTGTTCAGGATAGGAGAAGCAGGTTTTAGGCAGCGCAATAGCATAGTTGTTAGCACTGCCGCCCCACAGCACCAGGGATCGGGGTTTGATTCCTGGCTTGGGCCGCTGTCTGTGTGGAGTTTGCACATCCTTCTCATATCTGCATGGGTTTCCTGCGGGTGCCCTGGTTTCCTCCCACTGTCCAAAAATGATTGGCCACGCTAAATTGCCCGTTAGTGCCAAGGGAACTAATTTGGGCAAATGTATGTGGTTACGGGGATAGGATTTGGGTGCGAGTACAATAGTCGGTGCAGATAGATGGGATGAATGGCTTTCTTCCGCACTGTAGGATTCTATGAATATCTAATGTCTTTGAGAAGATGTAAAAGATGGATCAATCCAATTGTCTTCTTTTGTACCACAACTAAATTTAAAGAGTGGGCTTGGAGAGGGAATACACGGAGGCTGCCAGTACACTCCAGGCCCTTTGTGACTATTAGGCCCCATGGAGGCCGGGATGCATCACCACCCCCCACCCACCAGTAATAGCATTTTGGTTTAATTAGTTTCTTTTTGACACATTATTTTCGTTATGCTGCCTCAATCTCATTTTTGCTTAATTTATTGATGATCAGGGAAAAGAGTATAAACAAGTGGGGCACTGGGTGTGTGAGGAGAGCTGTGAGGCTGAACAATGTCAATGAACTCTCTCGGTAAAGAGAAACTTGGTGTCTCGGTTTTGGCTTCGCCAACTGGCTTGAATCCGATTAACATTTAAAATGCCCGATCAGCTTCAATGCTGCAATCTCTGGTGGATTCACCCAGCAGTTCAGCGCAGAAGCAGTGACAGATGTGAGAGATTCCCAGGTACTTATTCCCTATCGTAAATGTAGGCTGGGATTTTATGGCCTCACTCATCCCTAAACTGTAAAATTTCTCCTGAGGTCAACGGACCTTTCTATGGTCCACCCCTTACCCACTCTGATTCCCTGTGACAGGTGGGACGGCAAAACTCTGCGCAGAGTTTTCAGCAAAAAGAAAAATCTCCAGGCTGTATTCAAGTACAAAACTAGGGGAAATGTGAGTGTATCATAGTGGAAAAGAGTGCAGCAACACAACCAGCCCCAAGTGAAGGAACCAGTAGCACTGTGGCACAGTGGTTAGCATTGGTGCCTCACTGCACCAGGGTTCAAATCCGGCCTTGGGTCATTGTTTGTGTGGAGTTTGCTTGTTCTCCTATGTCTGCGTGGGTTCTTCCGGGTGCTCCGGCTTCCTCCCACAGTCCAAAGATCGTGGAATCATAGAAATCATAGAAATCTGAGAGTGCAGAAGGAGGCCATTCGACCCATCAAGTCTGCACCAACCACAATCCCACATAGGCCCCATCCCCATAACCTTGCTAATCCCTCTGACACTAAGGTCAATTTAGTATGGTCAATAAACCTAAATCACACGTCTTTGGACTTTGGGACGAAACCAGGCCATCGAGAGGAAATCCACATAGACAGTGACTTGAGGGCAGAATTGGACCTTTGAGGCAGCAGTGGGCATGCAGGTTAGATGGATTGGCCATACTAAATTGCCCCTCAGTGTCAGGGGATTAGCAGAGTAAATATGTAAGGTAATGAGAATAGAGCCTTGATGGGATTGTGGTTGGTAGACTTGATGGGTCGAATAGTCTCCTTCTGCACTGTAAGGATTCTATGCTTCCAAGCTGACTTCAGATTAGATGTGCAGGTTAGGTAATTGGCCATGCTAAATTGCCCCTAGTATCAGGGGGATTTGCAGGGTAAATATGTGAGGTTATGGGGATAGGGTGGAATTGTTAGCAGTGCAGGCTTGATGGACCGAATGGCCTCATTCTGTACTACAGGGATTCTACAATTAAAATTGCTGCGGGCTGGATGTTTATACTCATTCAAATATCATCTACTTGATAATTATTTACATTGCATATTATTGATTTGCAGCTTTATCTCACAGCCAGATGAAACAACATTCGCCTTTCACAGAAACCGTGAAATAAATGTTCCCAAAATATGGTCAGGAATTCAGCCTTTTTTTTTAAGGTGTCGATATTCACCCGAGTCCATTCTAATGCTAAAACTTCTGAGAATACTGGGAAATTATAATTCCTGATTCCACTGCAGGAACCTAAATCAAACAGTCTGGATTTACAAGAGCTACCTCGGCAGATTTAGAGATTCAAGTGGCATCTGGAAGATAAGAAAGGGATTCAGAATGAAAAGAAAAGACAAAGATCTACCTCAAATCTCTTCAGCTGCGCCCTCTGGAACTCCAGCTTGTTCTCCAGATCACAGATGATAGCTTCTTGACGGCTTACAATTCCACGCTCCACCATCGAGTGTTCCATATACTCGATCCTTTTCTGAGCTATCTGCAACTGTATATTTGACTAAAGATTAATTACGCATAGAGGGATTGAGTTTCACATTTCACAGATAATGGCAAAGAGGATGATATGACTCCCCATAACTTTGCAAGGAATGGACTAATACACATATCTATAATTGTCAACTTTTTGCTAGATGTACACATAGACCCTTTTTTTCCTAATTAAGTTAGTTAATTCTGCTTTGGAAAGGTAGCATCTTTACCATGACAATGCATGCTGCAATTGAGTATTTTGATAAGCCACTTTTGTGCATTTTTATCCTATATTGTGCATTCTTTTCACTTAAGTTCAATAAAGACATCTAAATACAAGCATATTGACCACTTTCATAGAATCCACAGAATCTCTACAGTGCAGAAGGAGGCCTTTCAGTCCGATTCGATTCCGGCCTCGGGTCACTGTCTATGTTGAGTTTGCACATTCTCCCCATGTCTTCGTGGGTTTCTTCTGGATGCTCCAGTTTTCTCCCACAGTCCAAAGATGAGTAGGTTAGATGGATTAGCCAAGCTAAGTTGCCCCTTAGTGCCGAACCTAGATACGTAGTCAGGGGGATTAGCAGGGTAAGTACATGGGGTTACAGGGAAAGGCCTGGGTGAGTTACTGTGTCGGATTGTCAGTGCAAACTCTCTGGATGGAACTTCCCTGTCCCACCTGCCACAGGAATCGTGATGGGTGAGGGACAGAGCAGGCAAAGGTCCGTTGACTCCAAGTGGTTTTACCGGTCTTGGGGCGAGCACAGCTGTAAGATCCCTACCAGATGGGCCGAACGGTCTTCTGAAGGGAATCTATGATTCTTCTATAATTCTAAATTTTAATTTCTGTCCTGCAGTGTGGAATTGGCTCCTTCCTTTGTGCTGTGAAGGCAGGGGTAGCCTTCTCTCAGCAGTGTTACAAAGCAAGAGAGAAAGAGAGGGAACAAACCATTAAATTCACTCCCCAGTAAACTTTCGGAGAATCAGGAATTACAACGGCAGCTCTTGAAACCAGAGAGGAAGCTATTTACCAAGAACCACTGTTGCAAGGAAAGTAAATATTACAGTCACCACATTAGAGACTAATTGGCTGTGTGTTGAATCTACCTGGGCTTCAGGCAGACGCAATGTTCTACTGGAGAGTTTACCTCAACTCAGAGACAAAATTAGCTGACATCTGTGAGTGAGCCAGAAGAGAATGATCAAGAGAATATTCCTTGAGAGGGAACAAAACTTATAATGAAGGCTTGGGAACTGGATTCCCTCAGAAGTAAAGGCTTAAAAAAAAGAGATCAATTAATGAGTAAGATTACGTGTTGGATTTTAATGAACATTCAACAGTAATTATTTTCATCTTCTTCAGATGGATCAAACATTTCAGCATCAAATATCCATGCTTTTACAAGGAACTTGTCAGGGCATTTCTTTGAAAATTGGTGTTTTTAAATAAAATGGTTGTTGACTTGGTCCATTTAAAATAATTCCTTTGCCCTTTTCAGTCTCTTAACTGTGTGTCATTTAATGGCTCATTTAAAAAGGTTGAAGATGTGTCCCAATTTTACTGGTTAAAAAAAGCA
Source organism: Sphyrna mokarran (assembly GCA_024679065.1). Classification (NCBI taxonomy): domain Eukaryota; kingdom Metazoa; phylum Chordata; class Chondrichthyes; order Carcharhiniformes; family Carcharhinidae; genus Sphyrna; species Sphyrna mokarran. Next base: position 40,115,062 of record JAGIQG010000020.1, on the reverse strand, counting down.
CCTCAACACTAATGCCGTCATGAATAGTGTCACTGGTTTTTGCCCTTAATGATGCATTAATCTTTGATCTTTGGAGGCGATAACTTTCTGCTAGAATACCAAAATAATGTGCAGCACACCGTAAGGTCTATCCATTACTGCAGCGCAAAGGTTACATGCAATTATTCAAAGGCAAACTAAGACAGAGCTGTTGTCAATTTGCACAGTGCCAGGTATAGCAGGCAGAGCAGCTACTAAGTCTACGTATGCTCTTAGACTCAAAAAAGAAATGCTTGGAATTGATCTCACAATTAAATTAATTAACCTGGAACCAACCCTGACGTCACAGATGTTGGCATTAAACGTCCTACCTTTTCTTCAAAACTTTGTTTTTCCTTTGTAGCTTCTTCCAACTGACGTTGCAGCTCCTGTATCTGTGCAATGTCATTGGATGACTAGTGATGAAGAATGAAGAGTGTTAAGGTTTGATAAATCAAACAAAAATATCAAAGTTGCTTTTAATATGTATGAAACTGCAAGGCCTTCCTGCAAAAGATTTTGATCATTGGAAATATTTTCAATGCGTGCAGTAAACTTGAACACTATTCAGGCTTGGGTCAATAAGAACATAAGTACACTAAGAACTAGAAGCTGGAGTAGTCCATTTGTCCCCTCCAACCTACTCTGCCATTCCATAAGATCATAGCTGATCTTTTTGTGGACTCAGCTCCACTTACCTGCCCGCTCACCATAACCCTTAATTCCTTTACTACATAGAACATAGAACATTACAGCGCAGAACAGGCCCTTCGGCCTTCGATGTTGCGCCGACCAATTAGGAAAAAGCAATGACCCTCTAACCTAAACCATTCTCTTTTCGTCCATAAACTTATCTACTAACCTCTTAAACGCCACCAAACTTGGCGCATCTACAACTGACGCAGGCAGGGCATTCCATACCTTACCACCCTCTGGGTAAAGAACCTACCTCTGACATCCGTCCTATAACTACCACCCCTTAATTTAAAGCTATGTCCCCTCGTGCTAGCTTTCTCCATCCTAGGAAAAAGGCTATCACTGTCCACCCTATCTAAACCTCTAATCATCTTATATGTTTCAATAAGGTCTCCTCTTAGCCGCCTTCTTTCTAACGAAAACAACCTCAAATCCCTCAGCCTCTCTTCATAAGACCTGCCCTCCATACCAGGCAACATCCTGGTAAACCTCCTCTGTACCCTCTCCAATGCCTCCACATCTTTCTTATAATGCGGGGACCAGAACTGCACACAATACTCCAAGTGCGGCCGCACTAGAGTTTTGTACAGTTGCAACATGACGTTGCGGCTCCGAAATTCAATCCCCCTACCAATAAAAGCTAAGACTCCATATGCCTTCTTAACAACCTTATCGACTTGATTGCCAACTTTCAGGGATCTATTAACATATACACCAAGATCCCTCTGATCATCAACACTATTGAGAGTCCTACCATTAGCCCTATACTCTACACATTTATTATTTACATTTGTTATTTACTGTTCAACAGTTTATCTATCCTTGCCTAAAAACATTCAATGAGGTATCCACTTCTGCTTCACTGAGCAGGGAATTCCACAGATTCACAACCCTTTGAGTGAAGAAGTTCCTCCTCAACTCAGTTCTAAATCTGCTGTCTCTTCTTTTGTGGCCATGCCCCCTAGTTCTAGTTTCACCAGCCAGTGGAAAGTGGCAAGTAATATTTGCACCACACAAATGTCAGGTAATGACCATCTCCAGCAAAAGAGAATCTATCCATCCAGCCTGATAATCAATGTTACTTACCATCACTAAATCCCTCACAATCAACATCCTGGGAAATACTCTTGACCAGAAACTGAACTGGGTGAACTAGCTACATTGATACTGTAGCTACAAGAACAGGTCAAAATCTATGGCTAGAAATTCACTTCCTGGCTCCCCGAAGCCTGTCCACCATCTACAAAGCATAAGTCAGGAATGTGATGGAATACTTTCCACTTGCCTGGATGAAGTACTTAATAAGTTGAACAACTCCAGGACAAAACACCTCATTTGACAAACCCCCTACCCACCACCTTAAGCATTGATTTCCTTGACCACCAGCACACAGTAGCAACAGCGAGCATCATCTACAAGATACACTCAACAGTACTCCCAAACTCCTTCAATAGTACCTTCCAGACACACAACCGCAACCTCCAAGAAGTACAAGGAGCACCAATACAAGAAAAATTCCCTGCGCCACCCTGACTTAGAAATATACCCTGACCCCTGGGTCAAAAATATAGACTTGCTCCTTAACAGCACTGTGGATGTACCTACACCATATCGTCTGCAATGGTTCATCACCTTCCCAAGGGCAATTAGGGATGAACGACACATGCTGACTTTGCCAATGATGCTCACATTCCAAAAAGAAATATCAATATTTAAAGAAGTGGTGAGGATTAGAAGGCCATAAAGGACTTATCTAAAGGATCTTACCTAGGGAAAGCAATGGCCTCGTGGTGTTATTGCTAGACTATGAATCCAGATACTCAGCTAATGTTTTGGGGTCCCGGGTTCGAAACCGGCCATGGTGGAATTTGAAGTCAATAAAAATGATCTGGAATTAAGAATCTACTGATGACCACGAAACCATTGTTGATTGTCAGAAAACCCATCTGGTTCACTAATGTGCTTTAGGGAAGGAAACCTGCCATCCTTACCTGGTTTGACTAATTCCAGAGCGACAGCAATATGGTTGACTTTTAACTGTCATCCAAGGGCAACTAGGGATGGGCAATAAATGCTGGCCAGCCAGCGATGCCCATGTCCCACAAATGAATTTTAAAAAATCTCTTTAAATGGAAGCATCTGTTGAAAGTATTACAGTACAGATCAGAAACCCCAGAAGCCAGACTAGGCTCCAAACAATTTTTTATTTTGGCATTAATGTACAGTTATGATATATCACTCCAGGGTCAAATCTACTGACAAACTAAGAATCTTTTATAAAAACAAACCTTATTTAACAATTTAACTAAAACAAATTTAACTAAAACAAATGAATTAGTTTAACCTTTAGCAATTGAACAATACTTAAACATAACAAGATACAATTCTTAGCTGTTCACTTATCGCTATGAATTCCAATTCAAGCAACATTACTCTTACTGATTGAAACTCCCTCTTAAAAATTAATTAGCTAAACACAGGCATACTTGCTGGTGATTTAAGTTATCCAGTCCTGGTGCTTTCAAAACGCCTTTGAAGAAAAAGTGAGTCAGAGAGACATTGTTTCTTCTGGTAGCCCAGGCAGCAACTGCTTCTGTTTTAAAATGAAACTGAAACTCTTCCTTTCCAGCAAAGTTAGCTCCTCCCACTAACCACATGACTCTGTCTCTATCAATCAAAACTTTGGTCTGAAACCCCAGGAGAAACCTTAGTAGCAGAAGTGTATTAGCTCTGCTTAAACAAACATTTCATGTCTAAAATTAGTATTTATCTTGTTCTCCTGACTAATTTAAATGTTTTCCTAGACAAATTAGCATTCTGTAAAATAGATCTGAATTCCAAACATACCCCCTACAAGAAATATGATGTAAATATATTTCTGAAAGGCACAGTGTCATCACAAAAGCTGCATTCATTTTTTTCTCTCTATGAAGCACGTTGGGTTTTTTAATATTAGCATCACTACTTTGATACAAATTGTGTAGTATGAGATAATGGGCAGGATTTTCTGATCCCACTGATGTCAATTGGTTTTGCCTGAATCTTCCACTGCCAGGTAATGCACCATGGGAGGGGGTGCCACCATCGGCGGAAGGGAAGAGCTCACCAGAGAGAAGGGTCAGAAAACTTTGGCTTATATTAAAGAAGGAGGGTCACCACATTTTCAACAGCACTCCCTAAACCCACAAGCTTTACTACCTAGAAGTTCAATGGCAGCGAAACACATGAGGACACCACATTTTCCAAATTCTCTTCCATTTCATGTGTAGACTCAGCCATATAAATACTGTCCCTTCACCATTCTGATTCATATACCTGGATCTCCCTCCCTAACAGCACTGTAGATGTGCCGACACCACACAGAGCCCAGTGGGTCAAAAAGGCAGCTCACCGATATCTCCTCAAAGGCCACTAAGATTGGAAAGGAATTGGGCTTGCCAGCAACATGCAGAGCTCAAGAAGAGTTTGGGGGAAGGAACAGCCAGGAGAGACATATGTGAAAGTGAGGGTAGATTTTGGGGAGCGCCTGAAGGAATCCCCATAAGGGGATCAAAAGTTTTGGGGAGAAAGCAGGATTAAGCTATTCAGTCGGACACTCAGCCATGATCATGATGAATGGTAGAGCTCCTCCTGCTCTTATCTTCTACAGTGTAATTAGATGTTTTATCTCTGTTGATGCTTCCTGGTTGTGTTTTGGCTCAGACTTGTGTATCCATCTTTGTTTATCCGGAACAGCAGCTCCCACAGCCAACAGCATGAGTGGGATTTTCAGCACTGTTAAACATCCCTCTACAATTACCCTTGAATCCAACTCGGAACCCCAAACACAAAAGATCCTGAAGAATCACAGAAATAAAGTGATCTTGGATAGTAAAAGCTCTAAACAGAAATATTACCATTTTTGCACCATCATCATTAATGAGCAGTATTTCAACCTCCCTCATCATCGTGAGATAATTCAGATATAATAACTCACAGAGAAACAGGATGGTTGATTTTGTGAATGTAAAATATTGATTCTAAACCACTGAGAAGTTTTTACTATCCCCTGTTGTTCAATAAAATAAATATAAAAATCACATTCCAATCAAATAATCAAATCAAGAATTAATAGAATCATATAATGTATACAGATCAGAAGGAGGCCAGTTGGCCCACCATGTCTGCACCAACTCTCTGATAGCATCTTACTGAAGCCCATCCCCCCGGCGCTGCTAATCCTCCTAACGTACACATCTTGGGACGCTAAGAGACAATTTAGCTTGGCCAGTCCACCTAACCTGCAGTTCTTTGGACTGTGAGAGGGAACCAGAGCACCCAGAGGAAACCCACACAGACATGGGGTGAATGTGCAAACTCCATACAGACACTCACCCGAGGTCAGAATTTTACTTGGGTCCCTGGCGCTCTGAATGTTAACCACCGTGTTGCCCTAAATTGCAAATCATACTTGTACAGTTTTGGTCTCCTTTTTGAAGAAAGACTGTAAATGCGTTGGAAATAGTTCAACAAGGGCTCGCCTGACTGATGCTTGGAATGTGGAGAGAGTTATGAGAAAAGGTTGGTGCAATAAGTCGAGGACAACTCGGTGTGGCTCAAAGTAACAAAGCATTTATTGCCAATGATAAACAGGCATTTATAATAAAGGTCATGACAGAATAAACTATGCAATTGTACAACTCTCCTTCCTGTCTCCAACTGAGGATCTCTCTGTGTCTGCATGGGTTTCCTCCAGGTGCTCAAGTCTCCTCCCACAGTCTGAAAGATGTGCAGGTTAAATGCATTGTCCATGCTAAATTCTTCCTTAGTGTACCCAAAGAGGCACCAGAGTATGGTAACTAGAGAATTTTCACAATAACTTCATTGCACTGTTAATGTAAGCCTACTTGTGACTAAAAAATAAACTTAATTTAAACTCAAAGAAAATGACTTTAAGGCATTTCTAGATTTTATGTAATTAATATGAGTCAAAACTACAAGGGAAACATGTTCACCACTTGAGTATTTATCAGTGTTATTAGTCACCCAGCACAGTTGGACAAAGGAATCTGCTTACCTGCGCAATGAGATCCTTGTGTTTCTTCATAAGTCCATTCAGATCCTCCTGGTCTTCCTCAAGACGTTTCAACAGATCAGCCTTTTCATGCTCCAGTTGGTACAGTTGCTCATCAGCCTGTCACCAAACAGATAGAAATTTCACTGAAGGACAGACTGACTCAACTTTAAAATCTTCCATTATCTCTGTTTGCCTCTGCAGGCCCAGTTGAACCAGACACCATAGGCACTGCATCTGGGACCTTCCCCCAAATCCATTTATTTGATCCGTTCTCCTTTCTGCCACTTCAGTTATACAGTTTGATTGGGAGCTTCTGGAAAATGGGCGACTAACAATTCCTGCCTCTGACTGGGACTGAGCCTTTGGAATGTTCCAACAAAGGACAGAATCTTGTGCTCTTGCTGTTGGTGAACTTGGATGTAAAGATGTTATACATTTCAGCAGGTAGCGGCGTATCCAAACCGTGCCCTCTTCACACTTCTGGCCAAATTAAGTTCCGCACAGGAAGGCCGATGGTCGCCATTCCTGCCCTGCCAACAATTAAGGCCCTCAAGTGCCCAATTAAGGATCTCCTGGTCTCATTCTGTCACTGCCCAGATTAACTCAATTTTAGGTGGGCCTGTCACTCAGAAATGAAGCTAAGTGCAAGGCCCAACAAACTGTAAATCTACCTGATTCCAGGACAGTCTGGAGTGAAAGTAAAAGGAAAAACAGGTGTGGTCAGAAGCTGAATTGAGGGGAATCGGGGTAATGAGTTGGGAGTCAGGAGTACGGTGCTGACCCCAAAGATCAGAGTTTTGGGGTGGGAATTTCAAAGATTGGGGGCTAGAGGAGGTCAGGATGGTGAAGGAGGTAAGGCAGTGGAGGCAGGGGGGTAGGGTGGAATTCTCTAACTTTCTCTAACGTGTTATGAAAAGTAGCAGTGAGTAAAAAGATGCCAAGGAATAATGTTAACAGAAATTGTTAAACAGATGGAATTAAAGCTAAGCTGAAGGGAATGGCATGACTTGAGGCATGTGGGGGTGGAAATACATCCATGGACAGCACGATGGCACAGTGGTTAGCATTATTGCCTCACAGCACTGGGGAACCCGGTTCAATTCTGGCTTGGGGTCACTATGTGGAGTTTGCACATTCTTCCTGTGTCTGCGTGGGTTTCCTCTGGGTTCTGCAGTTTCCTTCAAAGATGTGCAGATTGGCCGTTGATTGGCTGTGCTAAATTGACCCTTAGTGTCAGGGAAATTTGCAAGGTAAATACATGGGATGACAGAGATAGAATCTGGTTGTGTTTGTTGTCAGTGCAGCTTAGATGGGCCGAATGACCTCTTTCTGTTCTGTAATGATTCTATAAAAACTGTTACCAGAGGGAAAAAAACAAGTCTAGTTGCCCCCATATTGTGAGTTAAACCTGTGATACAGACTCAAGAATTACCTTATCTTATGTTGCATCATTCTATCATCATAAAATAGAATACCTATGCTTCAGAAGGAGGTCATTCTGCCCATTGAACCTGCACCGACAACAATCTCACCCTCTCCCAGTAAATCTATATATTTATCCTGCTATTGCCTTCAAAAATTTAGCACGGCCAATCGACCAAACTTGCACAACTTTGGGCTGTGGGAGGAAACTGAGCACCTGGGGGAAACCCACATAGGCATGGGGAGAACATGCAAACTCCACACAAACAGTGACCCAAACTGGGAATCGAAGCCAGGTCCCTGGCGCCACAAGGAAAGCTGAGTAAAAGCACCAAAAAATGATGATCACAAAGGGCACGATTCCTTTTATTTCTAAATGATAAAGGATAATTCTTTTTGATGTTGTGATGAGAAGCTTAGTGAGGATAGATCGAGATGCGTGCATTTGATGTGCCAGCTTTAATGGTGAACGCTGCACAGACAAGCCGAGGTGGTACATCAGACAAACGCAAAACAGACGCAGAAAATAAAACAGAGCAAAATGGATCTGAGCGGAACATTTCAGATGTTCTTATTTGTTTCTTTTACCCAGGAATGACAATCCTTTGACTTCTAAAGTATAGGCAGGGATAAGGATCAAAAAACAGGAAGAGATTGTCAAGTATGACTGAAGGGGCTTTCAATTCACCATTGCCAGAGTTAATGAGGCAGCTTTAACTCACATGGGGAATTAAGCATTGCTTTGATTTTTTCGTTCATTTCCCACAATGAGCAGAGCGGCAATGCCTGTTTTAAGATGAGGTTATTTGAGTGCTAACTCTCTAATCCTTCAACATTGGGCATTCTACCCAGTTAATAAATGTAAATGTGCCAATCATACGATAGAAAGCTTTGGGTAAGACAGCTTATGATTTGCTCGTGATAATTACTTTGCTAGGAGCATTGTGGTGTGCTGCTTTAATGGTCATGAAACCCAATGAAAGAGTAAGTTTGAGGTTAAATAAGCAGCAGTTGGAGAGAGAAGAAAATCATCTGCTGAGGGTATGTAGAATCGCCAGTAACTACAAAAGGTTGTGAAAGAAGCCTAGTCCATCACTCAAAACAGCCTCGCATCCATTGACTGCATCTACACTTCCTGCTGCGTTGGAAAAGCAGCCAGCATAATCAAGGACCCCACCCAACCTGGACATTCTCTTTTTCATCTTCGTCTGTTGGGAGAAAGATACAAAAGTCTGAGGTCATGTAACGACCAGTTCGAGAATAGCATCTTCCCTGCAGACTTTTGAAAGGGCCTATCATATACTAAGCTGATATTTTTCTATGCCCTAGCTAAATCTGTAACATTACCTTCTGCACCCTCTCTCTTCTTTCTCCCCTATGTACTCGATGAAAGATATGCTTTGTCTGTATAGTGTGCAAGAAACATTATTATCAGTGTATCCCAATATATGTGACAATAATCCATTAAACCAGAAGGAAACTGGTCATTGGGCTGGAGGCAGAGTCAAGCAATATTTGTCCTTACCGTATTCTTGTCTCTCTGAATATTTTCGATCTGAACATGAAGGTTTTCCAACTCCTGCATTGTGGATTTGTAAAGCTTCTCTGTCTCTGCACGATGAGCCTTGTTTTCTTCCAACTGTTGGAGGGAAGAGAGAAAGAGTCTTGTTGAGTCACAACTGGATTTTTAATCAAACAAGAAGTTCTTTCCTGCCTCTTTTGATATTTAAATGGCACATATATGCACCAGCTTTATTCTGCTGAAAAATCCCTGGATGTAAGGATTCCCCACCTCCCATACTTCCAGCTCAACCATCTGGAAAAAACTCCAGAAAGAGAAATATCTGCAAACATATAGAACAGAATGTTCATTGGTTAGACCATTTACAACAGATTCAATCTCACATATTTAATAACCTGAAGGACATTTCCACATAAATACTCCTTGTTATTCAAAAATCACCCAGAGAAACACCACTACATCACTCCATTTGGGAATCTCTGCTGTTGGCTCTCTCTCCACATGGATCTATTCCCAAAAAAGTACCAATACAGAAACTATCACTCCCCATTGAATATTTGATGATTTCAGTCAGTGTTCTGACCTCAAAATACATTCTCAACCAGAATTTTGATTCCTTATGTAGTATAATAGTCTAGCACATATAGAGAATTCCATACAGTTCCACCCGCACAGTGGTGTAAAGGATCACATGATCCACACCTAGTGTTGGACAAAGCCATGTGCGCAAGCAAGCATGGAGGCAGCTCTTAGTTTGAACCCTCTACTAAATGTATGTACATAGTTGGTGTAGATAATAAATATGGGCACTTAACTTACTTAAGATTACAGAGATTTCATTAAGAACTACCAAACAGTATCTGACAGCCTACAACACCTTATTAAAGAATTTATTCATCTGAGACTCGAAAACTTTGCCAACAGTTTGTTTCACATGTCAACCTTTGTCCTGTGGGGAAAAATGTTTGTTCTAACCACAAGACTTGCCTCAGGCCAATTAATGTTAAACCCATGACTTTGATTTCTGGGCTCAAGAAGCCAAGCCATCGCTATGAGACTGGAAGCGAGGAGAGGAAAGCTAATTTGGTCCACAGCATATGTTAATAAAAGCAAATCCTGGTGCTTATGTGGTAAAAGTAATTCTCATCTTGATTACCTCTGTTTATGTTAGAATACTTTTCAGAATTCTCATTGGCACCACCATACCTGACAGTCCAGAAAGAATGGGGTGGGCTTTGACAGCAAACTGTTACTGTTAGCCACATTTAGAACTTTGAAACTGATTGCAGCTGAGGAAATCAAAACCAGAGCAGAAAATGCTGGAAAATCTCAGCAGGTCTGGCAGCATCTGTGGAGAGAGAATTGATCTAACTTTCCGAGTCTGGTCCACATTCGAAACAATGGCTCCATTCTCTCCCCACAGATGCTGCCAGATTTTCCAGCAGTTTTCTGTTTTTATTTCAGATTCCAGCATCTGCAGTATTTTGCTTTTATGCAACCCCAGGATGTTGGGCCTGTGCAGCTCAGCAGGGAAATGCTGTAGTTGTATTCAGTCACTCAGGGCTCTGACACAGACTGCATTGTGTATCCCCCTCCCCCTCAGTGAGAAATATACCTTCCCTCTGATCACAGCGCATTTGGAAATCTTTAAAAAAAAATTACATCTTGTTCAATCTGGTGTATCTGGGTTTTTAACTACAAAATAGGATTATTACAATTTGAAGAATGACAGAACTGGTCTTGATAAGAATTTTACAGTTGTGAAACATAGAAATGTAGAAGATAGGAGCAGAAGGAGGCCATTTGGCCCATCTACCCTGCTCCGCTGCCATTCAACACGATCACGGCTGATCATCCAATTCAGTAGTCTCATCCTGCTTTCTTCTCATAACCTTTGATCCCATCCACCCCAACTGCTATCTAGCCACCTCTTGAATACATTCAATGTCTTGACACTGTTGAAGTGTTATTGTCTAATTATTCTGTATTTTTTAAAAGTTAAAATTTTAAATTAATAATTAAAAAAAACTTATTTTAGAATACTTTCACTTCTACCTTTGAGCCACATTGTATGTCCAAATCTTTTATTTGCTTCACGCAAAAATGTTTAAAGGTGATTTTATTTCTATGATTTTCCTTTCCTGTTTTGCTGTCTGTGAAAATCCTTTAAGGTGATTGGCTGCTGGGAGAGCTCGGTGACATTACTGCAGCTCCAGATTGGGAAGCGCCAGTATGGAATGCTGCAAACAATGGCAGTGTCATTGCAGGGGGATCGAGTTCATGTTCTCACAGGAGAGATCATAAGATCTTCCAGTGGGAATTATGTGTAGTTTATAGACAATTGCCCCCCCTTCACTGCCGATCTCTAACTCTGAGCCATGAGGTTTTAATTAGACTAAGAGAAAAGTGCACTGAAAATGGCACTCTGGAACAGATACTGTTATAACAGGTCCAAACTTTCCATTTCAGTCAGCACACACAGACAGGGAGGATATGACTCAGCTTGACTGGAGACTCCTCATGACATTAGTGCCAACCTTCTAAACATGCACTCAATAACTTTGACACATTCTAGGACGAAGCAACCTTCCTGACTGGCACTCCATTTACCACCTCCAATATTCACTCCTTTTACCATTGAATCACACTAGCAACTATGTGTACTGTTCACAAGATGCACTATAAGTAATTCACAGAGGCTTCTTCCAAACCCATGACCTCTCCCTGGAAGGTGCAAGGCCAGCAGATGCATGGCAAAAGCAAGTTCTCCTCCCAACCACACACCATCCTGACTTGGAGATATATCACCGTTCCTTCACTGACAATGCGTGAAAAAATCCTGGGTCTCCCTTGTGTATCTGTACCACTGTTCAAGAAGGTGTCTCACCATGACCACCTCAAGGTAACAAGGGATGGGCAATAAATTATGGCCTATCCAGAATGATTACATCTTGTGGAAGAATATTTTTTTAAAAGTTGAGACCCAAAAGAACAAAACTAAATACTTTCTGAATGATGACAATGGAAATCCAAAGGTACCTGGTAGGGGACTGGGGGGATGGAAAGGTTCATATACAACAGTAAATAAAATGTTATAAACATAAAATAATGCACCACAGACTGTGTATAAAGACTGAAGTGAAGAGAAATTTCTTAACTTAGAGGGTACTGAATGTATGGAATTTACCACCACAGAAAGTAGTTGAGGTAATTGTCTGATTTCAAGAAGAGATTAGATCTAGCTCTTGAGGCTAATGGGATGAAGGGATGTGCATTTTTAAAATTTATTTATTAATGTCACAAGTAGGCTTACATTAACACTGCAATGAAGTTGCTGCAAAAATCCCCAAGTCGTCACACTCTGGCACCTGATTGGGAGAGAGAATTTAACACAGCCAGTGCTCTTCATCAGCACTTCTTTTAGATTGTAGGAGGAAACTAGAGCACCCTGAGGCAGCCCACACAGACACAGTGACAACTCCGCAGAAACAGTGACCTTTACCAGGAATCAAACCTCAGACGCTGGTGCTGTGAGGCAGCAGTGCTAACTGATATGAAAGGTATTAAGGAGGATGGGGCAAATTGGGTATCTAGAATGAGCTCATTGATCAACCTGATTGAATGGCAAGACTGCCTCAAGGGCTAATTGGCCCACTCCTATTTCTGTGGGTAGAGAGAAACAGAGAAGTAAACATTGTAATTAATACCAAAATACCACTAAGGGCAAATTATTGGAACTTGGAATTACAAAACAGATCAGGCAGCCTGCCAAAGAGAAAGACAGCTTCATATTTCCAATGGGATCCTTTGTCATATGTTTGAGTGTAAAGCAAGTCACTGGACTTCAATTAATTGCATCAAGCACTTAGCGAGATTAAGGGCAGGTGCATTACGAACGCAAGCATTTTCATTCCGTTAACTAGCCAGAGGAAATGAAGGACCTCATCAAAGAGCGATCTTTCACTTTCAATTGCAGTTTGACCTGCAGTGCATTTCCAACATTTTATTTAAATTTCTAACAATGGTCATTTTCTCTCTCAAATTAGGTTTGAATTAATTAGGAACACATGAGTGGGCTAGTTCATTGTGATTCATTTTGATCTCTTTCTACATAACAAAAAAAAACATAATGTTGTATGTAATTTAATCTAAGATTATTCTTGTCATTTTTTAAATTGATACCAGGAATGCCACCTGGAAAAAGTACTAGCCATCCTCCATGAATAAAAGGGGTGCAGAGTTGTATTATCGCTATAGTGCTATCCAGAGAGCCTAGATAATGTTCTGGGGATTAGGGTTTAAAACCCAGCAAGGTGAATTGTGAAATTTGAATTCAAGTTAAAAACAGATCTGGAAGTAGAAGTCTACTGATAACCATTCCTTTTAGGGAGATTTGCTGTCCTTACTTGGACTGACCTACAGCAATACGGTTGACTCTTAAATGCCCTCTGAAATGGCGGACAAAGCTTTCCATTCAAGGGCAATTAGAGATGGGCAATAATTGTGACCCAGCCAGTAATTCCCACATAATGTAAATAAATATACTCCAAACCGCACAGAATTCTGCCAGCAATATCATGGCCGGAATTTCCGTGATCCTGATTTTTCAGTTCTGGTGTGATTTTACCAGCTAGCTCCACCTACCGATGGGTGGCATAAGCCAGTAAAATCCTGGCCATAGAATCGTAGGGTGGGATTTTAAGGCCTTTCTCATTTCAAAACCACAAAATCCCTATCGAGGTCAATGGATCTCTGACTCCTAAAGCGGGCAGGACAGTAAAATTCCGGCCATAAAGTCACACAGCAATACAGCACGGAAACAGGCCATTCAGTCCATCAAGTCCATGTCAATTATAGTGCTCTCCTACCTCGTCCCAATTGCCCACATTTTGCCCATATCCCTCGATTCCTTTTCCATCCATGTACTTATCCAAATACTTTTTAAATGATGCTATTGTCCCTACCTTAGCCACTTTCTCTGGCAGCTCATTCCACATATGCACCACTTTCTGCATAAAGAAGTTGCCCCTCGGGTTGCTTTTAAATCTTTCCCCTCTCACCTTAAACCTATGAACTCTAGTTTTCAATTCCCCTTCCCTGAGAAAAAAACTATGTGCGTTCATTCTATCTATGTCCCTCATGGATTTTATACACCTCAGTAAGTTCACCCCTTCATTCTCCTACTTTCTAATCTTACATGTTTGTGAACCTGTTCAAACTCTCCCACAAGCTCAGCAAAAGCTCTTTACCCTCTGTGCAGCACCTTGGTATATTTTCTATCACTTTTACAAAGAGCAAAGAACAATACAGCACAGGAACAGGCCTTTCGGCCCACCAAGCCTCTGCCAATATGCAGTTTCTATCCTTTTGTCTGCTTCCCATTCACGTGTCCATCAAGATATGCCTTGAGTATTGCTAACGTGCATACTTCCATCGCCTCCACTGGCACTGCATTTCAAATCCAATTACCCTCTGTATGAAAAACTGACCATCTCTTACTTGAATGTATGCCCTCTTGTAGTGTACATAGGTGTTAGCCATTGTTGGCACTTTGTATCAATGATCAGCACAGTGCTGCTGTTCCTTTCATGTCCACGGCTACCCTTCCGAATTCACAGATGATCAGTGAACTCAGTAAGCCACTTTCTCCAAAGCAACTATACAATTAAGCTTTGTTTCAGATTGGGGTGGCATGGTGGCACAGTGGTCGGCACTGCTGCCTCACAGCGCCAGGGGCTCAGATTTAATTCCTGGCTCGGGTCGCTGTCTGTGTAGAGTCTGCATGTTATCAGTGTGAGTTTCCTCCGAGTGCTCTGGTTTCCTCCCATAGTCCAAAAGATGCGCTAGTTCAGGCACATTGGCCGTGTTAAATTATCCCTCAGTGAAACCAAACAGGCACTGGAGCATGGTGACGTGGGGATTTTTACAGTAACTTCATTGTAGTGTTAATGTGAATCTACTCATGACAATTGTAAATAAATTTTAGCTTGAGAATTTCTAAGGCAAATAGATTTTACCAAGCGGTGCTAAACTCTGCGAACAAAGTAAGCAATATTTCTTTAAAAGAAACAGATGAAAATTAACTTGTCAAAGATGTTCCAAGAGTGTCATTAGAATACCTCTCTGATTTAAAGGTAAGCAGTATGGGGCATCACTTCTTAATCAATAGAAATTTGCGTTTGATGAATGCAAAAAATTTGACTGTCACTCCCATCAACCACAAACAGTTTAAGATGGCATTGTTAAATCAATGGAACATCACTCTCTCGTTAATGGGGAATGGTTTAACATCACTCTCTAATTAATGAGTTGAATGTCATTCACTGGTTAATGGAAAACATTTTAATGTCAGCCTGTAGTTCACGAGATATGGTTCAATGTCAAGCTGCAGTGAACAGGAAAAAAAACTGAGTGTCACTCTCTTATCGATGGGAAGTAATTTAATGTAACTCACTAATTAATGAGAGACAGTTTAGTACAAAAAAGATCAGTCACTGCAGGAAGCTTGGGAAAAGGTCTGCAGGTGAGAGTGAAACTACCCATCCCAGAGCCCCTCTCCACAGCTTACTCCGAGCAAACGTCCAACCTCTGGAAAACAAGCTAGACAAACTTAAAGCCAGGCTCACTTTTTAAAGGCAATTGAGTGACTGCCATGTACTCCATTTCACAGAGACATGATTCACTCCTGGTTCACCAGGCTGTGCCCTTCAATAGAGGGCTTCTCAATCCACCAAATGCACCATACAGAACCTCAACACTGATGGTTCACAGTGTTGTGTTCTCAGCCCTTCACTATACTCCCTATACACCTATAACTATGTGGCAAAATTCCCCTCCACCTCAATTTTCAAGTTTGCTGATGACGCCACAGGAGTGGGTTGGACCTCAAATAATGATGAAATGGAGCACAGGAAAGACTTAGAAAATATGGTGCAATGACAATAATCTCTCCCTCAATGTCAGCAAAATGAAGGAGATAGTCAGGAAGTATAGTATCCCTCTCTACATCAACAGGGACAGAGTGAAAATGGTTCAGAGCTTCAGGCTTCTAGATGTCCAGTTCACCCACAATCTGTTCTTGTCCCTCCATACAGACACTATAGTTAGAAAACCTACCAATGCCTCTAGTTTCTCAGGAGACTAAGGCAATTTGGCATGTCGTCTATGACTCTCATCAACATTTACAGATGCACCATAGAATGCATTTTTTCTGTATCACAGCTTGGTGTGGCTCCTGCTCTGACCAAGGCCATAAGAAGTACAAAGGGTTGTGAACAAAGCCCAGTCTATCACTCAAACCATCCTCCCATCCATTGTCTCTATTTACACTTCCCACTCCTCGCAAAAGCAGACTGTATAATTAAGGACTTCATGCACCTCGGACATTCTCTCTTCCACTTTCTTCCGTCGGGGAAAAGATACAAAAGTCTGAGGACACTTCTCAACCAACATAAGAACAGCTTCTTCCTGCTTTCATCAGACTTTTGAATGAGCCTACCTCATATTCTTCACTACACCTGAGTGATAACTGTAACACTGTATTCAGTACCCTCTTCTTTCCTTCTCTATGTAAGAGATGCTTCGCCTGTATAGCACGCAAGAAACAATACTTTTCACTAATACATGTGACAATGAATCAAATCAAATAACGATTTTCTCATAGGTTTAACGTCATTCACTAATTAATGGGAAGCAGTTTAAAATACCATTCTATTTTGTGGCTCACAGTTTTGGACACCATAGGCAGGGGCTAGCACTGCTGCTTCACATCTCCAGCATCCTGGATTCAACTCCCAGCTTGGGTCATTGTCTGTGTGGAGTTTGCACATTCTCCTCGTGTCTGCGTGGGTTTCCTCCGGATGCTCCGGTTTCCTCCCACAGTCCAAAAATGTGTGGGTTAGGTTTACTGGCCATGCTAAGACATTGGCCCTTAGTGTTCATGGTAGCAGAGGTTAGAGGGATTAGTGGGTATAATATGTAGGGATATAGAGGTAAGGCCTGGGAGGGATTGTGTTCGGTGCAGACTTGATGGGCCAATTCTATGATTCTATGACACCAATCTCTAATGGAAACTGGGCATGCTTTTCCAAAAACAGGATTGAAAACTCAGCAATCAGGACTTGTTATGGGAACAACAGGCATATCGCAGCCGAGTAAATGCGAATCCACATGACTACACCTCTGCTAAAGACCATCTCACATCTAGCGTCTTCACAGAGGAAACAATAAAACTGGAATTCCTGGGACGAGAGGGAGAGGGAAGAAAGCAATAATATTTAGATGAGAAGTAGGGGATGGGAGTGGAGGGTGGGAAAAAAACCTAGAACATTCAATCACTCTGCAACTCTACAAGGCCTCAGCATCCTCAGTTATATGGGACAAGAAGCAAAGAACCATGGAAACGTTACAGCACATTCAGCCCATTTTGTCCATGCCAATCCAATAACACTCAGATGCCCTTTCAGGTCTCACTTTCCTGCATCCAGCCAATAGACCTGCAGCTTACAGCACTTAAGATGAAGATCCAGATACTTTTTAAAAGAGTTTAGGGTCTCTGCCTCCATCATCAAATCAGGGCAGCGAATTCCAGACACCTACCATCCTCTCATGTCCCTTGATGTCCAGGACATTGCACATAACACAGAGTTAAGAAAACTGCTTTCAAAAAATGAGCAAAGCCCGTGGAGCTTCCTGAATCGTGGTTCAGTGTGATACGTTTCTACTCCACAACACAAAAAGCAAATAAAATCTACAACACTGTCATTTAACCCAACATAAATTCTGCCGTTCACCTGTTAAATTGATACCAAGAGCACCAGACATAGAAAATACATCTTCATAATTTAGAAAATTCTGCATAATTGAGGATTTAAAGAAAATCATTCTCTTTCGCAATCTCATCGCACCGTAGTACAGCTCCTTTTTGGCGGCACAGTGGTTAGTATTGCTGCCTCACAATGCCAGGGACCCATGTTCGATTCCAGCCTTGGGTTATTGCCTGTGCAGAGTCTGTACATTCTCCCCATGTCTGTGTGGGTTTGCTCTGGGTGCTCCAGTTTCTTCCCACTGTCTGAAAGATGTGCTGATGAGTTGGATTGGCCATGCTAAACTCTCTCTCAGTGTATCTGAACAGGTATCGGAGTGTGGATTTTCACAGTAATTTTATTGCTATCTTAATGTAAGCCATCTTGGAACTAATAAATAAATTTTAAACCTCACCCCAGCAATAATGCAATTCTCCAAAACAGGAATGCAATTATCATCCTGTATTTATAACACCAGCAGGAATCATACAATCCCTACAATGCAGAAGAAGGCCTTTTGGCCCATCAAGACTGCACTGACAATGTTCCTGCCCAGGTCCCATTCCTGTAACCCTACATATTTACCCTGCTAACCCCCAGCACCAAGGGGCAATTTAGCATGGCTAATTGACTTAACCAGCACATTTTTGGAGTGTGAGAGGAAATCCATGAGGAGAACACGCAAATGCTACACAGACAGTTACCTGAGAACGGAATTGAACCTGGGTGCCTGGCCCCGTGGGATAGCAGTGCTAACCACGGTTCACTGTGCCGTTCCCTAGCAACATACCTTGTAATGGTTTCATTTGCAGATGAGGAACTGTTTAAACTTCAGATTAGGACATTATTGCAATCCTATGAATAAATTCTTGCTTTTTAATCATCATCAGATGCCCCCAAATAATCCATCCAAATCTTTTGATTTTACTGTTGCTTTGTATTACACTGAGCTAATACTTTGTACGTAATATTAAGTCATTGTTAACTCCTTCAAAAATGTTGTCCCACCTCACATGATTGTTCCAACTGGCTGTCGGTTACTATAGCTACCAGAGGTGTGGGATAGGGTCTACTATTGTAATTGCATCTTCTCTATCTGCATAAGTCAATCTTTGACTGAAATCATTTTTCATGATTAATCAGATGGGACTTCTCGCTTTTTAAAATAGAAACTGTGCATGTTTTGAAGGCAAAGTGGCATCAATAGTGAAAAGGCCAAGGATTGCTGGAGGACAGATCTCAAACACTAAATCATGTGTTAACTTGGCACTGAGATGGCTGCAGGCTGGAATATGATCAGATTGTTCCCAGAATATCTCTCCAAGTCCTTTACTGGAATGGTTGAAAGAGCAAAATTGCAGAACTGAAAGCATTGAGATGACAAAATGACAAAGTGGCTTTAGCTAAACGCAATCTGGATTCTATGGGCCTTGCACACTGAAGGTTTAAATTAAGAAATGGCTGAACGTATGGGAAGTACAAACAGTATTGTAACCAGGTAATCAAAGGGCTAGAATAAGGGTGGCCCGATGGCACAGTGGGTTAACACTGCTGCCTCACAGTTCCAGGGACCTGGATTCGATTCCCAGCTTGGGTCGCTGTCAATGCGGAGTGTGCAGATTCTCTCCGTGTTTGCGTGGGTTTCCTCTGGGTGCTTCAGTTTCATACCACAGTTCGAAAGACAGGCTGGTTAGGTGCATTGGCCATGCCAAATTCTCCCTCAGTGTACCCTAACAGGAGCCGGAGTGTGACAACCAGGGGATTTTCACAGTAACTTCATTGCAATGTTAAGGTAATCCTACTTGCAATACTGATAAATAAACTAAACTAATGGTAAGCAGACACAAGCTTAAAAGACAGAAAAGAGAAGAATAGTAAAGGCAAAATACCCGTGGATGCTGGAATGTGAAGCAAAAACAGAAAACGATGGAGGATCTCAACAGATCCGACAGTATATGTGGAGAAAGAATAGAGCCACTGTTTCCAGTCAAAACCCCTACTCAAAATGTTAGCTCTATTCTCTCTCCACAGATGCTGTTGGGCCTGTTGAGATTTTCTAGCAACTTTCTGTTATTGTGTGAGAAGAGGTGGAATGTTCTTTTTTACTGAGGTTTGTGAAAGAGTAGCATGAATTAGCAGTGTTATTAACTGGGAAAGAGAGCATAATGTTTGTAGATGATTGCTGGAATAAGGAATAAATCAAAACTGTAATAAGGTGGGCCCCAAGGCTTTAGAGCAGCTGCTTGTATGGATTTATTCCTTATTCCCACAATCGTCTTCAAACTTCATGTTCTCTTTTTCAGTTAATAACATTGCTAATTGATGCCACTGTTTCACAATATGCAGGCCCGGATTTCCACCAGGTCGGGTTGACTTGGGAACTCTTTGAAAATGGCAGGTGGGTCTCAATTCCAAGATTCCCAACCCCATTCCCAGAGTTGTGCGATTTTCAGGAGTGCCTTTAAGGGGTTCGGGCTGATCCCTGATAAACCTGCATCAGACACTCTCAATCTGGCAGTATGACTGTGACTGTCTGTGCCGATATGCGTGCTATTGCGGACCAGAACACTGCATTTGCCTGACGAAGACGAAAAGTTGAAAGCTCGCAGATTTACTATCAAATAAATCGGTTGGATTTAAAATTGGTGTTGCTAGATTCTTACTGAGTTCTTACTCTCAATCTGGCCAGCCCCTTGCAGGAGTTGCTAATTATAGTCTGCATGAGGGGACTTTTTGAAAGGTACATTCAAAAGGTCCTCCTCATGTCAAGTGATCCCTCCTCCTATCCACAAACTATGGCCCTTTAGTCTTCCTATGCGAAGCTCTGCCTTCCACCCACCCACACCAGCCATTCATGATCCCAATGCGAAGCTCCAGGATCTTTATGCCCATTGACCCACTGTGCACTTTCTTAAATTAATAAAAAGCTTCATGCATAGAGCAACATTTTATAAGCTGTAATCCATAGATCTCTTTCTTCTGTGCTTCAAAAGAAAGTCTTCACCAAGCTAATAGAAATGTCAATCATCCAGGCCCTTTGTGGTTTCAAAAACCACAAACTTTTCAAACTACTTTACTTGTGTGAACAAACATGGTGAAATTGACCACCAAGATCCTGAATTGTCGATCAAACAATGTTTCCTCTGGGGTATTCTTGTATTGTAATAGTTATCTGGGCTTTCAGATAAGACTTCTTTTGTACGCTTGGCTGAAAGATCAGACAGTTCCTCAGAGGAAATATTATGAAATACCAAAGTTGATTGTTTGACAGTTGATTGACATTTTTATTAGTTTGCAGCTCAGGCTTTCTCTTTCAAGCAAAGAAAAAAGATATCAATAGATGACATGTTTCAAGGCTTTTTTTTCACACATCCCACTAAATATTAAGGTGCTCATTGGTTCTAGACAATGCACAGTAGGTCAAAAGGCATAGAAATGCCAGAGTTTGATTAAATGAAGTTTAAGGCAACGAAGAGTCTGAGGAAGAGTGTGGAAGGACAGAGCTTGGAATCAGAGGTATGATGGACCTGATGGGGTGGGTGGATGTGCAGACCATGACACAGAAGATGAAAGGAGACATACAGGTGTGGCAGGAGGCATGAGATGGCATGGATAAGACATGTTGGAGGGTGAAGAGGTGGTGAGTGGTGAGTACAGGAGAGCCTGTGTTGTTTCGTTGAAACAAAGTTCCATGCATCGAGGCCATAGGGTGACGCAGTGGTTAGCAATGCTGATTTACAGTGCCTGGGAACCGGGTTTGATTCCCAGCTTGGATGACTGTCTGTGTGGAATTTGCACGTTCTCCCCTTGTCTGCATGGGTTTCCTCCAGGGTGCTCCAGTTTCCTCCCATAGTCTGAAAGACGTACTGGTTAGGTGCATTGGCCATGCTAAATTCTCTCTCAGTGTATCCAAACAGGTACCGGAGTGTGGTGATTAGGGAATTTTCACAGTAACTTCACTGCAATATTAATATAAGCCTACTTGTGACTACTAAATAAACTTAAAACATTTCCATTTTAAAACTTTAATCATCCTGCCTTGATGCCAGAGAGCCCCTGTAGCTACCTCCACACCTCTTTTCAGTTAATTGTTTTCTCTTTCTCTGAGTTTAGTTCCCTATCTCTGAGGTTAGTTCCCTATCTCCGAGTTTAGTCCTCTATCTCTGAATTTAGTCCCCTATCTCTGAGTTTAAATCTCTATCTCTGAGTTTAGTCCCCTATGTCTGAGTTTAGATCTCTCTCTCTGAGTTTAGTCCCCTATCTCTGAGTTTAGATCTCTCTCTTTGACTTTAGATCTCTCTCTCTGAGTTTAGATCCCTCACTCTGAGTTTAGATCCCTCACTCTGAGTTTAGTCCCCTATCTCTGAGTTTAGATCTCTCTCTCTGAGTTTAGATCTCTCTCTCTGAGTTTAGTCCCCTATCTCTGAGTTTAGATCTCTCTCTCTGAGTTTAGTCCCCTATCTCTGAGTTTAGATCTCTCTCTCTGAGTTTAGATCTCTCTCTCTGAGTTTAGTCCCCTATCTCTGAGTTTAGATCTCTCTCTCTGAGGTTAGATCTCTCTCTCTGAGTTTAGTCCCCTATCTCTGAGTTTAGTCCCCTATCTCTGAGTTTAGATCTTTCTCTCTGAGTTTAGATCTCTCTCTCTGAGTTTAGTCCCCTATCTCTGAGTTTAGTCCCCTATCTCTGAGTTTAGATCTCTCTCTCTGAGTTTAGATCTTTCTCTCTGAGTTTAGTCCCCTATCTCTGAGTTTAGATCTCTCTCTCTGAGTTTAGATCTCTCTCTCTGAGTTTAGTCCCCTATCTCTGAGTTTAGTCCCCTATCTCTGAGTTTAGATCTCTCTCTCTGAGTTTAGATCTTTCTCTCTGAGTTTAGTCCCCTATCTCTGAGTTTAGATCTCTCTCTCTGAGTTTAGATCTCTCTCTCTGAGTTTAGTCCTCTATCTCTGAGTTTAGATCTCTCTCTCTGAGGTTAGATCTCTCTCTGAGTTTAGTCCCCTATCTCTGAGTTTAGTCCCCTGTCTCTGAGTTTAGATCTTTCTCTCTGAGTTTAGATCTCTCTCTCTGAGTTTACTT
The DNA here is from genome assembly GCA_024679065.1 of Sphyrna mokarran. Classification (NCBI taxonomy): domain Eukaryota; kingdom Metazoa; phylum Chordata; class Chondrichthyes; order Carcharhiniformes; family Carcharhinidae; genus Sphyrna; species Sphyrna mokarran. The sequence continues at coordinate 40,092,471 of JAGIQG010000020.1, read as the reverse complement.
CCCACTCTCTGAATTTAGAACAAGGAATAAAGAAAATTACAGCACAGGAATAGACCCTTCGGCCCTCCAAGCCTGCACCAACCATGCTGCCCAACTTAGCTAAAACTCTTCCACCCTGGGAAAAAGCTTCTGACTATCCACTCTGTCCATGCCTCTCATGATCTTGTAGACTTTTATCAGGTCTCCCCTCAACCTCCATCGCTTCAGTGAGAACAAACCTCTCCTCATAGTTAATGTCCTCCCAAGTACATGAACAGGGATGGAAATGGAGGGATATGGTCCCCAGAAGGGTACAGGGTTTTAGTTAAATTGACAACATCCTGGTAAATCTTTTCTGTACCCTTTCCAAAGTCTCCATATCCTTCTAGTAGTGTGGCAATCAGAATTGAACAATACATTCTAAGTGCGGCCTAATTAAGGTTCTATAAAGCTACAACATGACTTACCAATTTTTAAACTCAATATCCCAGCAAATGAAGGCAAGCATGCCGGATGCCTTCTTGACTACCTTTTCCACGGGCATTGCCTCTTTCATTGACCTCTGCACCTGTACACCCACATCCCTTTGCCTATCAATACTCTTAAGGGTTCTGACATTTACTGTATATTTCCCATCTGTACTATATCTTCCAAGATGCTTTACCTCACATTTGTCTGGATTAAACTCTATCTGCCATCTCTTCACTCAAGTCTCCAACTGATCTTTATCCTGCAGTATCCTCTGATGATCCTCATCACTACCTGTAAATCCACCAACCTTTGTGTCATCCACAAACTTACTGATCAATCCAGTTACATTTTCCTCCAAATCATTTACATATATTTATTACAAATAGCAAAGGTCCCAGCACTTTGTTCCCTATCTCTGATTTTAATTCCCTCTCTCTGATTTTAGTTCCCGATCTCTGAGTTTAGTTCCCGATCTCTGAGTTTAGTCCCCTATCTCTGAGTTTAGATCTCTCTCTCTGAATTTAATCCCCTATCTCTGAGTTTAGTTCCTTCTCTCTGAATTTAGATCTCTCTTTCTCTAAGTTTAGGCCCCTATCTCTGAGTTTAGATTTCTCTCTCTGAGTTTAGTTCCCTATCTCTGAGTTTAGTCCCCATCTTTGAGTTTAGTTCTCTATGTCTGAATTTTCTCCTCTATCCTTGAGTTTAGTCCCTATCTCTTAGTTTAGTTCACTATCTCTGAGTTTAGTCCCCTATCTCTGATTTTAGTTCCCTATCTCTGAGTTTAGATCCCTCTCTCTGAATTTAGCCCCCTATGTCTGGACTATGGTCTGCAGGTCAATCATGTAAATGTGTGACAGTGGTAATAAATTGCTCTGTTCAAATAGTTAATGCAGCATAGGAACACACTGTGTACAGCTCCATTTATTTCCGACGTTGATACAAAGAACTCTGCAGTCGAGCACGGCAAAATCTTCAACAGGCCTTGAAAAAATTCAATGCTGAGAATTCTACTGTTTTCTTCAGTGTTGTCTGGTTAAATGAGACAAATTATAAGTTTAAAGTTCTAATGTTTATATTGTTATCTGTATGCTTGATGAGTTACTGTCTACTATTTTTTATCCTCTGCATTATTTATGTACAATATATTCACGGGATAGTAAACATAATGTCATAGTTGCAATATTCCTAGAATCCCTGCAGTGCAGAAAAAGGCTTTATGGTACATATAGTCTACACTCTACTCTCCAAGAAATCATTTTACCCAGGCCCTATCTCCATAACCCCACATATTTACCCACTAATCCCCTTGTCTATGAACAGTAAGGGGCAGTTTATCATGACCAATCCACCTAACCCACACATCTTTGGATGTAGGAGGAAACCAGAGCATCCAGAAGAAACCCACATAGTCACAAGGAGAATGTGCACAGGCAAGGCTGGATTGGAACCCAGGTCCTTGGTGCTGTTAGGCAGTAGTTCTAACCACTGTGCCATGGGGCTAGTTTTGACTGAGCACCAAATTTTTTGTCCTCACTTGCAGGTGCAGCAGGGCACGATCAACTGGAAAATTTTCTTTCTATGTCCTGAACTCCCTGATCTCTCAAGTGAGTAAAATCTGTCACATTGTTCTGAATAGGTGGAGCTACCAAGGACACCAGTTCAATTCGAGACTGTGATATCCATGAAATCACACCTCAGGTTGACAGAATGAATAAAATGACTCACTAATGGTTTAATAACTAATCAACTTTTTCTTTATTTGTTCACAGAACACTGGTGTTGCTGATAAGGCCAGTATTTATTGCCCATCCACAGTTCTCTTGCCAGTGGCACAATGATTAGCACTGCTGCCTCACAGCACCAGAGACCCAGGTTCACTTCCAGCCTTGGGTAATTGTCTGTGTGGAGTCTATAAATTCTCCCCGCGTCTGCGTGGATCTCTTCTGGGTGCTCCAGTTTCCTCACACACTCCAAAGATGTGCCAGTTTGGTGCACTGGCCGTGCTAAATTTTCCCTCAATGTACCGAAACAGGCGCCAGAGTGTGGCGACGAGGGGATTTTCACAGTAACTTCATTGCAGTTAACGTAAGCCTATTTGTGACTAATAATAAAACTTCAAGCAGGTGATGACCCATCTGCTTAACCATGTGTTCTAGATGTACACTCAGTGCTTTAGGAAAGGAGTTGCAGCTCTTCAACTGTGATGGTAAAGAGTCTGCGATTTAATTTCATGTCAGGATAATGTGTGACTTATACAGCAATCTGTCAGCAACTTGCTGTAGTGCATCTTTCAGATGAGACATACTGCTGCCAATGTGCATCAGTAGTGGAGGGAGGGAATTCTTTCAATTCTGTTACTCAGTTTTCTTATCTGATGAGGTTTCAGCTGTGATGATACTATATAAGCATAACTAGGTTCATAGAATGAGGGATGGCGAGTTTATTAAGGTCCATAGAATCATAGAAATGTTATGGTGCTGAAAGAGGCCATTCAGGCAGGATTTTATGCCCTCGCACATCCTGAAACCACAAAACATCGCCCAAGGTCAACGGACTGTCCCACGGTCCATTCCTTACCCACACCGATTCTCATGATGAATAGGACAATAAAATTCCAGTCATTTTGTTAGGCGCCGGACAACTAGGGGCTTTTTGCAGAAACTTCATTGAGTTGTTAATATAATCCAACTTGTGACACCAATAAATAAACTAAAGTCAGGATACACAGACTCAAGCTTAAATGACAGAAAAGAGGAGAAAAGCAAAGGCAAACTATCACGGATGCTGAAATCTGAAACAAAAAAAAATGCTGGAATATCTCAGCAGAACCAATAGTTTTGGAGCCCCTGCTATTTGTAATTTTTATAAATGATCAGGATGAGGGTATTGAAGGATGGATTAGTAAATTTGCAGATGACACCAAAGTCGGAGGAGTAGTAGATAGTGAAGAGGGGTGTTATAGTTTGCAGAGAGACTTGGACAAGTTGCAGAGCTGGGCCGAGAGGTGGCGAATGGAGTTTAATGTGGAAAAGTGTGAGGTAATTCACTTTGGCAGGAATAACAAATGTGTAGAGTATAGGGCTAATGGTAGGACTCTTAATAGTGTTGAAGAACAGAGGGATCTTGGTGTATATGTGCATAGATCCCTGAAAGTTGGCAATCAAGTAGATAAGGTTGTTAAGAAGGCATATGGAGTCTTAGCTTTTATTGGTAGGAGGATTGAATTTCGGAGCCGCAACGTCATGTTGCAACTGTACAAAACTCTAGTGCGGCCGCACTTGGAGTATTGTGTGCAGTTCTGGTCCCACATTATAAGAAAGATGTGGAGGCATTGGAGAGGGTACAGAGGAGGTTTACCGGGATGTTGCCTGGTATGGAGGGCAGGTCTTATGAAGAGAGGCTGAGGGATTTGAGGTTGTTTTCGTTAGAAAGAAGGCGGCTAAGAGGAGACCTTGTTGAAACATATAAGATGATTAGAGGTTTAGATAGGGTGGACAGTGATAGCCTTCTTCCTAGGATGGAGAAAGCTAGAACAAGGGGACATAGCTTTAAATTAAGGGGTGGTAGTTATAGGACGGATGTCAGAGGTAGGTTCTTTACCCAGAGGGTGGTAAGGATATGGAATGCCCTGCCTGCTGCAGTTGTAGATGCGCCAAGTTTGGTGGCGTTTAAGAGATTAGTAGATAAGTTTATGGATGAAAAGGGAATGGTTTAGGTTAGAGGGTCATTGCTTTTTCTTATTTGGTCGGCGCAACATCAAAGGCCGAAGGGCCTGTTCTGCGCTGTAATGTTCTATGTTCTAGTATCTGTGCAGAAAATCGCGACTCAAAACATTGGCCCTATTCTCTCTCACTAATAAATAAACATTAAGCTTTAAGATCACATGACAACAAAGTATGCTGAGACATAGTCTATTTGTAGCCTTGTGATAAGGCTTGTACTGTTCATAGTCAGTGTAATGGTAATTAAAAGGTAAAGTTTACAACATTCTTGCTTTTGGCAGTCTCAAGCGATCTCTAACCAAAAACGGCCACATCCAACAATGATCATAGACATTTATTTTTTAAATTTCTAAAGGCAGTGTGATGGCAAGAGGTGAATTCTGACTGACCTGCATCTGGAGTTTCTCCACCTCCAGCTTGTTGCTGCTTTGACCCGAGTCCTGCATTGTACCCAGCAGCAGCTGAGCATCAGCCAGAAGAGCATTCTTCCGTCGCAAATCTCTTCGCAGTTTCTTCTCCACATCAAAATCTCGATGGCCTATCTGGATCAGGAGAGTTTTATGTTTAGTCAAAATTATTATCTTTTTATTTTAACAAAGCAATTTGAATTTCATAGAATAAAATCTCCACTGTGCAGAACGAGACCATTCAGCCCCTCTGGCCTGCACCAACAACAATCCCATCCAGGCCCTCTCCCTGTAATCCCACATATTAACCCTTTCAATCTCCCTGACACTAAGGGCCAATCCACCTAATCTGATTTCATTTGATTTATTATTGTCACATGTATTAGTGTACAGTGAAAAGTATTGTTTTTTGCACTCTACAGACAAAGCATACCAATCATAAAGTACAAAGAGGAGAAGGAGAGACTGCAGAATGCAGTGTTACAGTGATAGCTGGGGTGTAAAGAAAGATCAACTTAATATAAAGAAGGTCCATTCAAAAGACTGACACCTGCACATCTTTGGACTGTGGGAGGAAACCAGATCAATTGGGCCAGTGGGTCGATATTTGGCAGATGGAGTTAAATTTAGATAAATGCGAGGTGATACATTTTGGTAGATCAAATCAGGGCAGGACTTACTCAGTTAATAGTATGGTTTTGGAGAGACTCATTGAACAAATAGATCTAGGGGTACATTGTCAAAGCTCCTTGAAAGTGGAGTCACAAGTGGACAGGTTGGTGAAGAAGGCATTTCATTGGTCAGAACATTGAATACAGGAGTTGGGACACCTTGTTGAAGTTGTACAAGACATTGATAAGGTCACACTATAGAAAGGATATGATTAAGCTAGAAAGAGTGCAAAAAAAGCTTTACTAGGATGCTGCCAGGATTGATGGTTTGAGTTACAAGGAAAGGCTGGATTTTCTGGGACTTTTTTCCCTGAAGGGAGGAGGCTCAGGAATGATCTTATAGAAGTCTATAAAATAATGAGGGGAGTAGATCAGATAGATAGTCAATATCTTTTCCCAAAGATAGGGGAATCTAAAACTAGAGGGCATAGGTTTAAGCTGAGTGGGGAGAGATACCAAGAGGTTTAGAAGGGCAATTTTTTCACAGACAGTACTGAGTGTCTGGAATGAGCTGCCAGAGGCATTAGTCGTGGTGGATCCTACTCTGTCTTTTAAAAAGCATTTAGACAGTTGGTAAGATGGGTAAGGAGGGATGTAGGTAATTGAGACTCTCTTAGTGGTTAAAAACTGGGTGGCATAGATAAGTTGGGCTGTAGGGTCTGTTTCCATGCTATAAACCTCTATAATGCTATGACTCTAACCCAGAGGAAAACCGTGCAGATACAAGGATAATATGCAAGCTCCACTAAGCCAGAATCGAACCCAGGTCCCTGGCACTGTGAGGCAGCAGTGCTAACCACTGTACAACTGTGCTACCCCTGCTGCTCTGATTTCCCAAATCATGGCGAGATTGGAGAGGGGAGTTAATGTGGACAATCTTCTTTTGTCCCTCTTTGTTGAAACAGAGTCTCATTATTGATGTGTTGTACCTGTCAAAAGTCATCATTTTTCATTTATGTTCGTTTCTATTATGCACATCAATGTGTCTTCTTCCAATCTGAAGACTAGGTCAGAGAATAGAACTTAACTCAACACTGTCCCACAATATATATATTGTGATATATATAAAATGTGCTCTTAGGCTGATTGGGTAACAAATTGTCCCTATATTGGTCCCTATATGGGAATCTTCAACAATAGGCATAGCCTAAAGTCAAGGATATGTCATTAAGACGTTAGGATGGCGGCGTGGGCTCGTTGGGCCGAAGGGCCTGTTTCCCGTGCTGTGTTGCTCTTTGTTCTTTGTTGTTCTTGTTCAGAGAACAGCACAAAGAGCTTCCTGATCTGATCACAATGCTTTCAGTTTATTTATTAATGTCACAAGTAGGCTTACATTAACACTGCAATGAAGTTACTGTGACATTCCGCACCTGTTCGGGTACACCGATGGAGAATTTAGCACAGCTATTGCACGTTAACTAGCATGTCTTTCAGACTGTGGGAGGAAACCACAATACCTGAGGAAACCCATGCAGACACGGGGAGAATGTGCAGACTCCACACAGACAGTGACCCAAGCTGGGAATTGAACCCAGGTCCCTGGCGCTGTGAGGCAATAGTACTAATCACTGTGCCTTTGTTTCACTCTAATTTAAGCTCTACTTCTGACACTAACAAATAAACTTTAAAACTTTAAACATTTGTCTATTAAGGGAAACTAGTGCATTTGTTTTCCCCCAATTAAAATTTATCATGCTGGTTCAGGAATAAAATTATTCTATCAATTCCATCCAAATTACATAGGAGGCTGACTCCAGCTGAGCACTTTGTTTCGGAATAAATCGTGGACACCATGGCATCTGTTTTCTACTGCAGTAAATTGTGGATGAGATGCTGTTCTTTGCAAACTACTGCTCTCTGCTGCTTGCAGCAGAATGTTCAGGTATCACTAAACATGTTAGCTCAGGGTCCCAATGCTTAGTGGGGGCCTGACTTGTATACAAGGGATAGTCCAAGATAGTTCTTAGATTCTGCTGTGTCAGCTCAACTCAGCCAGGGGAAGCTGCACCCTTACCATTGGTCTCAACATGGCTGATCTCGATGGGTAGGAGGTTGATGCAAGGTGCGGAGGAAAAAAGGGTAGAGGGCTAAGATCCCCATGTTTATACTTCTGTTTGCTTCTACAATGATCATATGAAACATGTGTGTGGATGTAACACCCTTGAGCCAAAGACCGTGATGCCATTCACTGTCTGGAATCACAGACCAGAAACCTAAACCTTCAGAGGAAAATTGAAAGTTTAACATTTGATTGAAAAAGGTGCAAAGTTAAATTATCAGAATTACCTGGTGCTTAGTTTGAGCTGATGGACATCCCTGGAAATGGCTTCCCAGTCACCAGACAGACACCCAACACAGCTGGTTCACCAGTAAAGGTCTGTATTCGCTTACAGTTGTAACCATCCACTATCATGGGATTCAAGCCTGTAACCCCAGAGCATTGCTCTAAGTTTGCAGTTTACCAGTTCAGTGATCTATACTACTAAGCTGCAGGAAGAATCCAAATGCATTGCCACCCAAAAAACCATCACAATGAAACCTTATATTGGTTTCAGCTGAAAAAGGATATGTATCTATATGTGTGCTAATCTCTTTTCAGAATGTTTAATGATTCATTCTCTTCTTTGCCCAATTACCTCTACCCTTTCTGAGTTTTCTTGACTTTACTAATTCATGCAGTTATGTAGGATTACAAAGGGCATACAGCACAGAGCCGGGCTATTTGCTCCATCTAGTCTATGCTTTGTTTAGTCCTCCCCGTTGCATCCCAAATTTACTATCATGATCTTCTATTCCCGTCTCTCTCATTTGCTTGTCCAGCTTCCTCTGAATTGAATCCTATATGACTCACTTCAACCTCTCCCTGTAGTAGCGCGTTCCACATTCTCAACGCTATGGGTGGCACAGTAGTTAGCACTGCTGCCTCAAGTGCAAGGGACCTGGGTTCAATTCTGGCCTCAGATCACCATCTGTGTGGAGTTTGCACATTCTCTCCGTGTCTGCATGGGTTTCCTCCACGTGCTCCAATTTACTCCCACAGTCCAAAAATGTGCAGGTTGGGTTGATTGGGCATGGTAATTTGTACCTTGGTGTCAGGGAACTTGCAGGGTAAATTGCCAGTGAAGGGCCTAGTTGAGATTGTGATTGGTGCAGACTTGATGGGCCAAATGGCCTCTTTGTAGGGATTCTATGACCATATGATCGATTATCTGGAAAAAGAATTTTCTTCTGAATTCCTCATTGGATTTCTTGGTGACTGCCTTATATTGATGGCATCCAGGTATGATCTTGCCCCCCAACAGGAAATATTCTCTCTCTATTTACTCTATCATGGTTTTTAAGACCTCAATTAAGTCTCATTATTGAAAAGAGATTCAGCCTGCCAATCCCTACCTGACATGTATAAAAACAATTTCTGCCATGATTCTTGTAGGTTCGTGTGACTTCTGGAGGGAACTGATCTGCTTCAGTGTGAGTTCAGTGACGTTTCCATCGCACCGGTTTACAATCTCCATCACACGCCTGAAGCACTGACCTGTTCACAAAGAGTTCCAACCAAGCTCTCCAAATCCTGTCTGTCATGAAGGACCAGCTGTCGTTCTTCAAACTCCTGCTCCAGCTGCATCTCCAACTGACGGAGCTGTGAGAAAGAAAAAGAACCCTCCAAACATCAGAGAGGTTAAGGCATCGACAGCACTTTGACTTCATCACCAAAAGAGCATCAAAAATGACTCACAAATCAATTAGATTCAGCCCATCAACTCATATCAACAACCAGACCAGCCTCCTGAAGAGGGGGATCATGGTGGTGGTGGGGGAGAGTGGGTGAGGTATTATCCTTACCTCATTGAATGGCTTTTCAGTCAAGGGCCTGGTTAATTGTCCAGTGCTGGGAATACTCCTCCCTCAGTCCCACAGCCAGCTGGAGTCAGCTCACCTCTCGCTTTCAGCCCCAGTTAGCACGGTTTCCGCTCTCCATTTAGCCCATTAGTTCAGTTTTTCACTCCCAAATACTGCCAATTATTTCCAGAGCTTTCTGCTTTCAGTTTGGTTCTCCAATACTCTGTATCACCACCAATAGACCTTTTCATCCCCACCTCCCCCCTCCATTCCCTGCCATTCCACTCCCCCCCCACCTCCACTACACCCCCACCACCTCTCCGTACTCCCCACCTCCACCACACTCTCACCACCCTCCCATTCCTCCCACCTCCACAAGACTCCCGCCACCCCCCACCTCCATCATACCCCTACCACCTCCCCATTCCCCAAACCTCCACCATGCCCCCACTACTCCCCCCATTTCCCTCTCCTCTATCAGACTCCCGCCACCCTCCCTCCCTCACCTGCAAGATTCCTGACAAACTCAGTAATGTCATTATGGGTTGGACATAGCTATGGACATAAAGAAGAGGCCAATAGACCTTCAAACATGTCACCAAGACAAGGAAGCTGACATAGAAACATAGAAACTAGAAGCAGGAGTAGGCCATTTGGCCCTCCGAGCCTGCGCTACTATTCATTTTGGTCTGGCTGATCACGGAGTTCAATATCCTGATACCCTCTTCCCCCATAATCGCTTGATCCCTTTAGCCCCAAAAGCTATATCTAATTTCTTCTTGAACTCACAGAAACCTACAGTGCAGAAGAAGGCCATTCAGCCCATCAAGTCTACACCAACAACAAACCCACCCAGATTCTATCCCTATAACCTGAACTATTTATCCTAACTATCCCCTTGACACTAAGGGACAATTTAGCATGGCCAATCAACCTAACCCACACATCTTTGGATTGTGGGAAGAAACTGGAGCACCCACAGGAAACCCACACAGACGCAGGAAGAACATGCAAACTCCCTGCGTGTTGGGATCACAGACAGTGACCCAAGGCTGGAATTGAACCCAGGTCCCTGGCACTGTGAGGCAGCAGTGCTAATTACTGCACTACTATACTGGCGTAGGAGCAAACTTTATCTAATTCAAATGCACATCCCAAAGGGTAGGCTACATCTGTGGAAAACATTTTTCATGTTCACCAAAGAGGAAAGTTTGAGAGGCTCTACCTCTTATTTGGATTTTTCATCTTCAACAGAACTGGTCCTGACCTCAAAGAATCACTTACACTCTTTTCTGTTGGCAGTTTTTACTCAGCTAATGATATATTCTGTGAAGAGGTTTCAGAGACACATACAAAGATTCTCTCGAAGTTCAACAGAATTACTATCATTGAACTCACCAATAACAGCATCCTAGGTTTTAGCATTGGCCAGAAACTGAACTAGACCAGCCTACATGTATTGAGGCCACAGCAGCAGGTCAGAGGCTGGGAATTCTGCAATGAGTAACTCACCTCCTGAATCCCCAAAGACTGCCCATCTACAAGGCAGAATATTCTCTAGTGGCCTGGGTGAGTGCAGCTCCAATAACTTGCACCAGCCAGGCTAAGGATTCCACTTGATCCACACTCCATCCACCTGAGACATTCAGTCCCTCCACCATCGGCACACAGTGGAAGCAATGTGTACCATCTACAAGATACATTGCAGCAGCTTCCCAAGGCTTCTTCAACAGTACCTTCCAAACCCACCACCTCTATTATCTAGAAGGATAAGGGCAGCAGACGCATATAAACCATCACCTGCAAGTTCCCCTCCTAGTCATACACTATCCTGATATGGAATTTTATGGCCATTTCTCGCTGTTGCTGAGTCCAAAAAGCTGGAACTCTCTATCTAATGTCTCAAGGAAGCATGGGATGAGTAACAAATGCTTGTCATGCCAGTGACATTCACATACGTAGAAACATACACAAAAAATGAAAATATGAGTAGGCCATTTGGCCCTTCGAGCCTGTTCCACCACACAATATTCTACACCAATGCCCTGTACAACTGTAGTAAAATATCCCTATTTCTACACTCAAACCCTCTCACTATGAAGGCCAACACACCTTTTGCCTTCTTTACTGTCTGCTGTACTTGTGTGCTTATATTGTTGACTGATACACAAGGGCCCCAAGGTTCCATCTCTCTCAATTTACACCCATTCAAATAATAATCTGTCTTCCTATTATTGCTACCAAAGTGGATATCCTCACATTTATCCACATTATACTGCAGCGCTCATGCAGAAGCCCATAAAGTAAGCTTGTCCAAATCACTCTGAAGTATCTCCGCATCCTCCTCACAGCTCACTCTCCCACCCAACTTTGTATCATCTGCAGATTTGGAGAGAATACATTTAGTTCACATTCACATCCTAAGAAAGAAAAATATCTCTGTGATTTTGTGACTGAGAATAATGTACCCACAGAATACAGTATACAGAAAGAATCTGGTACACAATGCAATCACATGGCAGAGTGAGGATCATACCCTTCTCTGGCAGGACTTGCGAACATCATCCAGCTCCTCCTCCTTGTCCTCCAGCTCCTTCAGGTGAATCTCCTTCATCCGCTCCAGCTCAATTTCCAAACGCAGATGTGTCTGAATGCAGGGATAGGAAGAGGAGGAGAGTGTGAGAGAGCAAGAGAGAGCAAGAGGGGAAGGTAGGGCAACGGGAGAAGACACGTAGAAGGATAGAGAGAGAGAGAAAAAGAAAGAGTCAGAGAGGAATGAGAGGTGACCGGGGCGGGGGGCGGTCGCAGATGGTGGGAGAGGAAAACTGAAGGACGGAAGGAACGACAAAAGAGATAGAGGCAGAGGAAATCAAAGGGGCTGAGAATTAATGATTAATATTCAGAAACAGTAAGAGCAAAGTTAAAAAGAATGAAAATAAGATAGACAACAAGTGTAAAGACAGCTAGGGCATGAAACAAGAAGAGATAGAAATAAACTGGAGAATGATAACAAAACAGAAAGGAAGACTGTTAAAAATGCAGGAAAATGATCAGTAAATGTGCTGCAACATACTTATCTATATGCTCCAGATTGAAGTGCTCTCATTGTTTATTTTCTGTCACTCCCGATGCACCACCAGCTCCCGCAACTCACCCCCCTCCCCCACTCCAACTAATTGGGGCAGCACGGTGGCACAGTTGTTAGCATTGCTGCCTCACAGGGAACCTCGGTTCAATTCCGGCCTCATGTCGCTGTCTGTATGGAGTTTGCATGTTGTTCCCATGTCTACATGGGTTTTCTCTGGGTGCTCCAAAGATTGGCCATGCGAAATAGACCTAGTGTCAGAGGAATTAGCGGAATAAATTTGAAGGATTATGGGAATAGTGTCTGGGTGGGATTGTGTTCAGTGCAGACTCTGATAGGCTGAATGTCCTTTTACTGCAGGGGTTCTATGATTCTAACCTATCTCCTGAAAGTGCTGTCTCTGTACTGGGGAGGCCAAACAGGAATTAAGATCTCTTGCCAAGTGGTCAGATTCCCATGTGAAGGTAAATTGGGAACATTTAATCTTCCAGGGTTGGAGCTAAGGGAGGGTGAGTTTAAAAGGGGGACTCTGTATAGATTGGATACAGTTATATTGAATATAAGTCATGATCCCATTGAATGTAAGGAGAGGTGTGAGAGGCTGAATGGCCTACACCTGCTCCTATGTTCCAAATGAAAAGCTACATCTGACGTTTAAGTTGTTCAGTGACAATAATTTTAAGCATTTCAGTGCAATAGTGCATGAACTTAAAATAGATCAAACCAGGCATCAGCCATTTGCACATTTTCAAAAATGCAATTTGGACACTGAATGTAATTTTAAAAATTCATTTATATGATGTGGGCATAGCTGGCGAGACCATTCCTAATTGCCCTCGAGAAGGCGGTTTTTAAGTTTTTAAAGTTTACTTATTACAGTCACAAGTAGGCTTACATTAACACTGCATTGAAGCTACTGTGAAAATCCCCAAGTTGCCACACTCCAGTGCCTGTTCGTGTACACTGAAGGGGAATTTAGCATGGCCAATGCACCTAACCAGCATGTCTCTTGGACTATAGGAGGAAACCGCACCACCCAGAGGAAACCCACGCAGAAAAGGGGAGAACATGCATACTCTGCATAGGCAGTGATTCAAGCTGGGAAATTGAACTTGAGTACCTGGCGCTGTGAGACAGCAGTGCTAACCTCTGTGCCAAAGTGTCAATGGCCAAATAAAGATCGTGCCTGATTTCATGGATTTTGCAATATTACAAGAGCCTGATTTCCTGTGTGGTCAGCTTCTGGCTGGAATTGGGAGAGAGGCTGACTAACTTATTCAACTTTATTGTAATTGTAATTTGTTTAGTGAACCTGGTACTCAATCGTCTGGGCTTGCCAGCTTTAATGGCCACTCTGGGAGAATTTCTCTGCAGTGATGAAAACTCCTGTTCCTCGTGAACAGTTGTGTTGGCCTTGTCGATAGATCTGGAGGCCATTGATGCCCCCGAGGAGGCCGAGGGCAAAGTGGGTTGCCTCTTTGGCAATACCAACCTGGCAATGCTAACCTGGCACCTTGGCACTGCTCACCAGTAGTCCCAGGGGGGCAGGACCTACGGGTGGGACATATACGGTGCGACCCTTATGGGATGGGGCCTATGCGGGTAGGTCTATGGAAGTGGAGCCTATTGAGCAGTGCCTGAAGTGATGGGGCCTGTGTGACAGGGCCTAAGGAGAAGGATCTGAAGAGGGTGGGGACGGAAGGGGTAAGACCTGAAGGGACAGCCCAATCGCAGAGAGAGGGGGAGTGCCAGCTGCCACTCTGCCTGTGATCAGATGGGGTGGTGGGGAAGGCTGCCGTGGTGATCAGATCAGCAGGGAGAGATGGGCATGATCTGTTTGTGAGGAGGGGGCATGCTATGGGCGAAACTGCAGTCCCCTGTGATTGTCGGAGGAGTGGTTGCTGTGTTGATGCTGCCTGCAGCTGCAGGGGCCTGACAGCTCTCTCTCTGTCTGTCAGACTCTTGCTGTTGAAAGTGCACATGTGCAGAATCCGAGGTCTGTGCGTGCATAATAGCTCCCTCTGCAGGCTGACTGGTGAATTAAGCCCAACCCATTTCCTGCAGCAGCTAGGAACAGTCTAACCCATTTTTTAACGTCCAAGTACATAAGATTGGGCATGTAAACCCACCCAACAAAGGGATGAGGAACTCTCCTATTTTCACATCAGCTGGCCACTAAGAATCATTCTCATATAATTCCACCCTATATGTCATAATTTGTGTTCTTTAGCAATCTTTTGCCACATAGAACTAGCTGGCATTAGGAATAACAAGTCAGCTTCAGAAACTGTGTGATTCAAATTAAATTTGTTTCTGTATTACCAGTCCTCACTGAAAGTGTCATTTTTTTCTTAATATGACGCAAGCCCGAAGTTCAAAGAGTTTTTTTTGGCTGGGCGTGAAAATCAATTCTCTGCCCTTTTCATCTCATCTGAACAAGGCTCCCTCCCAGTACAGACTGACAAAGCAGAGTCCCCTGAGGCTTCCTTATCTCCTCCAACACGCTTCCCCAACAATGGGAGATGGGTTGGGAGAAGATTGCAAAGCTGGAGTATAATTTAGAGGTTTTCAGCTAAAAAAACTAATAGGAATTTATCCAGCTGTAAGGACTCACGAGGCCACGGAGCAGCTACATAAGACACATTCAGAAAAGCTTTCTGTTACCACTCTCCTCATCTAATTCTTACTGAATGGAATTCAGCGAATCATTCAATCCCTACAGTGCAGAAGTAGGCTATTTGGCCCATTGTGTCCATAAGACATAGGAGCAGAATTAGGCCACTTGACCCGTCGAGTCTGCTCTGCCATTCAATCATGGCCAGTACTTTTTCTTATCCCCATTCTCCAGACTTTTCCCCATCGAGTGTGCACTGACTCTCCAACACAGCATCCTACCCAGACCCCATCCTTGTAAACCTACATAGTTACTCTGCTAATCTCTCTAACTGACACGTCTTGGGATACTAAGTTGACCATTTAGCACCGCCAATCCACCTAACATGCACATCTTTGGACTGTTGGAGGAAACCGGAGCATCCAGAGAAAACCCATGCACTCAGGGGGAGAATGTGCAAACTCCACACAAGCCAAGAACCGGACCCAAGTCTCTGGTGCTGTGAAATAGCAGTATTAACCACTGTGCCACTGTGCCATCTCAATTGTTTTAGCTCAGTTGGTTGGACAGTGTGTTTGTGAAACAGAGCAATGCCAACAGCATGGGCTCAATTCCCATACCAGCTGAGGATACTCATGAAGGCCCCGTTCTCTCAACCTTGACCCTTGTCTGAGGTATGGTGATCCTACCCATTTATTATGGCCAATCCACATAACCTACATATCCTGGCTCACTAAGAGATAACTTAATATGGCAAATCCACCCATAACATGCACATCTTTGGACTGTGGGAGGGAACCCACATAGACACAGAGAAAATATGTAAACTATACAGATAGTGACCTGAAGCCAGAATTGAACCCGTGCTGCCCTCAGTTTATTGTGGGCTTCAAACTGTTGCCTTCAACCCCCAATACCTCAGGCAAGTAAGTTGACCTTGATAGTGAACACTGGCAATCTCTTCTGCAGCTGCAGTGGGTGAAAACCCACTCAAAGTTCCCAGCAAGTTCTCACAACAATTACAATCACTGAATCAATTGCAGTGCACTGGAGGAGGCAATTCAGCCCATCATATCTGTGCTGGCCCCAATCAAAAGACTAACTCTGTTAGAATTCTGTTCATTGGAGTTTAAAAAGTGAGAGAGGATCTCATAAAAACATATATAATTCTAACAAGATGAGACAGAGTAAATTCAGAAAGACTGTGCTCCATGGTGGGGGAAGATTAGAACTAGGGGTTCGCAGTTTGAGGTTAACGGATAAACCTTTAAGCACTGAGGTGGAAAGAAATTGCTTCATCCAGAGAATGGCGAACTTGAGGAACCAAACTCCCACTGCCACCCCACAACCTTCACAAACCATGGCAGGAAAGTATTACCACACAATAACCCAGTGCACGCATTGCCAACTGCAAGATCAGATCTCAAAACTTTATCAGCTTCAGGTTTTCTCCTGTATTTTCCACTCGATCGCTTTGTCATCCTGAGGGGGAAGATAACAGCACGACATCCTGGTAGGAGCCTCCAGACAGCAAACATACAATCGATGGACAATCTCACAATGCCAGCTAAAGATACATTTCCACAAGATGGGGGGGGGGGGGGGGGGGGGTGGTGATGGTGGTGGTGGTAGGAGTTTGGGAGGGAGGTAAGGGGAGGGTGAGGGTTGGTGTTGGGCAGAGCAGAGCAAATACAATGAGGAGCAGCCCTGGATTATTCAGCCAGTGAAAACTGTCTGATAATTTCAGCTCTGGGGACACTTTGGAGCACTGAAATCATAAAATTCCTACAGTGCAGAAGGAAGCCATTTGGCCTATCAAGCTAGCACCATGAACAATCCCATCAAGGCCCTATCCCCGTAACCCCATTTACAGGTCAGGTTAATTGGCCATGCTAAATTGTCACTTAGTGTTGGGGGACTAGCAATATGTGCGGCTACAAGGAAAGGGAGTGGGTGGGATTATTGTTGGTTTAGACTTGATTAGCCAAAATACCTCCATCCACACTGTTAGGATTCCATGGATACCCCACTAATCTCCTTAACCTACATATCTTGGGATACTAAGGGGTAATTTAGCATGGCCAATTCATCTACCTATACCTCTTTGGACTGTGGGAGGAAACTGGAGCACTCAGAATCTACCTATGTAGAAACGAGGTGAACATGCAAACTCCATGCAGACAGTGACCTAAGGCGGGAATTGAATCTGGGTCTCTGTGGCTGTCAGGTAGCAGTGCTAACTGCTGTGCCATCATGGGGATCAGGACTTGTAGAATTGGGATAGGAAAATTGGCTCAACTTGATCACTACACAGAATTGCTGGCTGTGGTTCCGAACGTGAAGAGCTAGGTTAGCTGCTGATGTCCTCCACAGCTCCATTGCCTGCTACCATTCACTCTACATTAGGGAAGGAAAGGTTTGGAGTTAAAGGCATGACTTGAATAGCACTGGTTGCTGAATGATCAGATCTTGGCCTACCTGCTCCAGTTGCTCTATGGTTCCCGCTTGTTCACTGATCTCTTTACTTTGTTCCTTTGTCGTTGTCTCCAGATTTCGAAGCTGCTTCTTTATCTGTGCCACAGTCTCTGGACTCTGCGGCTCACGGGAAGTGAGGTCACACAGTTCCACCTTCAGCTCTGCTACTTTCTGATTCACCTTTGTGACCTCTGCCTCTTTCTCCTGACAAACAAGACAGAAGAAAAACAGCATTCACTTTCCTGGTAACTTCAGTATCTGGAACATTGTGTGCAACACTGCGTGTTCCAGTGCCAATACTATTATAGAATCATAGAATGGTCAGCACAGAAACAGGTCCTTTGGCCCAAACTGGTCCACGCTGACCGAAAAGCCCACCTTAGCTAATCCCATTTGCCTGCATTTGGCCCATATCTCTTTAAACTGTTCCGATCCACGTATCTGTCCTTTCAGTATCTTTCAAATATTGTCAATGTCCCTGCCTCAATCACTTCCTCCGGCAGCTCATTTCACACATGTACCACACTCTGTGCAAGAAAGTTGCTCCTCAGGTTCCCATTAATCCTTTCCCCTCTTAACATAAACCTATGACCTCTAGTTCCCAACCCTGGGAATAAGACTGAGTGTGTTCACCCTATCCATGCCTCTCATGATGGTAAGATCACCTCTCCAAGAATAAAGTCCTAGCCTGTCCATTCCCTCCCTATGATTCTGTCCCTTGAGTCTTGGCAACATCCTTGTAAATCTCTTCTTCATTCTCTCTAGTTTAATAACATCTTTCCTACAGCAAGGTGACTAAAACTGAACACAATATTCCAGGTGCAGCCTCACCAATGTCCTGTACAACTGCAACATAACTTCCCAACTTCTATACTCAATTCCTTGACTGATGATGACCAGCATGTCAAAAGCCTTCTTCACTGACCTATCAACCTGTGACTCTACCTTTAGAGAATCATGCACTTGAACTCCAAGGCCTCTGTGCGCTACCATACTCCCATAATGTTAAGGTATCTGATATGAACCTACGAGCCATTCTTCTTTCTTTAATGGGATGTGACTGTTGCTCACAAGGCCAGCATTTGTTACCCAATCTTAATTGCCCTTGAACTCAGAGTTAAGCCATTTCAGGGGGCAAATTACCACATTGCTGTGGCTCTGGAATCACATGTAGGCTGTGCCAGGTAAGGATATTAGCAAAACAGTTGGGTTTTCACAACAATCAATGGTAGTTGTTCACCATTACATAGACTAATATTTTAATATGTAAGCCTACTTGTAATTAACAAATAAATTTTAAACATTCCAAATTTATTAATCATTTCTAAATTTTACCAGCTGCCATGGTGCGATTTGAATGAATGGATCTCAATATTAAGAGACTAGTGACATCAACACTGTGCTCTTATCTCTGAGAGAGGGAGCAAATACTGGGCAGAAACTTCCAATTCCACCCACCATGGGCCCCGTTCCTGTAACTTTGTGTATTTACCCTGCTAATCTCCCTAACCCACAATGTTGGGATACTAAAGAGCAATTTACCACGATCAGTCAATCTAACCTACACATCTTTGAACTGTGAGAGGAAACCGGAGCATCCAGAAGAAGCCCATGAAAATACAGAGAGAACGTGCAGATTCCACACAGTCATCCAAGCCGGGAATCGAACCCAGATAGCAGTGCTAACCACTGTGCCACCCCATATTCTCTTCGATCATTTCATTCATGGAACCTTTGTTTCTGAAACCACACAACTTCATTAAACTCAGGACATCTTGAAATCTCTCAAAAATGGCACTGCATGGACAAAGATGTGTTGTGAAATGGTGTGTAAATCAGAAAATAGGGGATTAAGATCATGTATTTAGAGTTCATTGAATTGTTCTAGGATTTAAACAAAAGCAACATCTTTATATTTGGTTCCCAGTGTACAGCAGATGGTCACTACTATCTGTCTGGTAATTGCCCATGATCAGAATAGATGTTGCAACTGGTGGGGCTTGTATTCTACTTTCGACAGGACTTCCTGCACAAAGCTGCTCATACATCATTCACTCCGTAAATTAGGAATCTGAGGATGATGCACAACAAGCAAATGCACACTGCAGTAGTCTTTGTATCATGAGGCCAGAATTCTCCAGTCATTCACACCCTGTCACAACTGCCAGAGAGGATGGAAAATTTGGAGCTCAGCAAAATCCCCATTCACAGCAGCGGGACTGGAAAATCCCATTGGTGTGAACAGCCAGAGAATCCCGCCCATAGTCTATCACTTTCTTCCCTTCCATTACACATGCATACATATCAGCCAAGCCAAGGAGGTGCTAAAGAATCCCTTCCTAAAAAGAAGAAGGACTCATGTTTTTTCAAAGGCTTGTTTTCATGTGATAGAGTCCCTGCTTACTATTTTGTCTACTCATTACACATGGAAAGCCAAGGAAGAGGAAGATGGCTGCCTTTTCACTGTTTAAGCAAAAGACAAAGAAAATACAGCTCTTAGAAAAAGTAAAACGGTATCCAATCGAGAGTTATTCACTCAGATCATAGCGAGCACTATGAACTAAGGTGGCATGAGTATTTTTCATTTTCGGTGAGTGGTCTGTAGATATCTAAAGGTTCAAGCTGCTGGAATGGTTAAGGAATCACATTGTAGTCAGTGTCTCACCTGCAGATTCTGCTGTGTCCGATAAAGCTCTGTCCGCAGTGTATGGTTCTCCTGTGTGACCTTTTCACGAAGGCTCTTCTCAAAGGCAGCTTCCCCAAGAGCTTGGGCCAACTCCATATCAAACCTTGTGAGTGAAAATGGACCAAAAATGGAATAAGTACAATGAGATTGAATGGTAGTCAAGCTTGAAGTTCTGTTGGTAAACAGCGCCCGGGGACATCGATGAAGCAGATGAGGAAAGGGACTGGGTATAATGGCACCAATTTCTACCTCAAACTAGATCCAAAACATATTCTTCAAAGTGCATCAGCTCCAAGTAATTGACAGATAGAGAAACACTGCATCAAATTAATCAGCCA
This sequence comes from Sphyrna mokarran, assembly GCA_024679065.1. Taxonomy (NCBI): domain Eukaryota; kingdom Metazoa; phylum Chordata; class Chondrichthyes; order Carcharhiniformes; family Carcharhinidae; genus Sphyrna; species Sphyrna mokarran. The sequence goes on along the minus strand of JAGIQG010000020.1, from coordinate 40,072,183 downwards.
AATAACAGCAAGGACTGCTCGCCTGGAGCTTACTCCTACCTCTTCTGTTTCTTCTCCAGCTCGTGATTCCGGCTCTGTTGACTTTCCATCAGCACCTTGGTATCCTCCAGTTCGGAGGACAAGCACTTGCTCTTTCTCCTCCACTGTTGAACATTCCGCTTGGCACTCTGGTAACTTTCCTGAAGATCTGAAAGCTGACCAGGCCACAGAAATGAGAACTGGAGATAACCAAATAAATCTTCCCTCTAATCTCTACTCATTTCAGGAGATTTAAGGATCTTGCTACTCTGTCAGAGAGAGGCAATAGCCCAGTGGTATTATCACTAGACTATTAATCCAGAAGCTCAGTTGGGAACCTGAGTTCAAATCCCACTGTGGGAGATGGTGGAATTTGAATTCAATACAAGAAATGGAATTAAGAATCAATTAATGACTGTGAAACTGTTGCCGATTGTCAGGAAAATCCATCTGGTTCACTAGCGTTTTTTAGGGAAAGTTTACTAATGTCATTCAGAGAAGGAAATCTGCCATTTTTATCCGGTCTGGCCTACATGTGACTCCAGAGCCACTGCAATGTGGCTAACTCTCAACTGCCCTCCAATGGCATCTATGGGTGGGCAATAAACACTGGCCAGCCAGCGATGCCCATATCCCATGAATGATTTTTTTAAAAATCAGTACCATGCAACAATCCAAACTGGCAATCATAGTGATGAACCCATGATGTTGCCACCTCAAGATAAGATACCATTAGAGGCTTTTGACAAAATCAGTGTGATGATAACAATATGGCAGTTCAAATGAACCAAGGACCTATCTGCCAAGACTACTATTTCAAAAGAACAACCAACTGCAGATACAGGTTGATTAGTTATTCACATATTCACAAGGGTGGCACAGTGATTAGCACGGCTGCCTTAAGCGCCAAGGACCTGAGTTCAATTTCAGCCTTAGGTCACTGTGGGGAGTTTGTATATTCTACTCGTGTTTCCTCTGGGTGCTCTGGTTTCCTCCCACAGTGCAAAGATTTTTCTTTATTCATTCGTGGGACATGGGCATCGCTAGCTAGCCAACGTTTATTGCCCACCTTAGTTGCCGGAGGGCAGTTGAGTGTGAATCACATTGCTGTGGCTCTGGAGTCACATGTTGGCCAGATCAGGTAACGACAGCAGATTTCCTTCCTTAAAGGACATTAGTGGTGGGTTTTTCAAACAATCGATAACGATTTCATAGTCATCAGCAAATTCTTAATTCCAGATGTTTTTGATTGAATTCAAGTTCCACTATCTGCTGTAGCCTGGTTCAAACGCAGGTCCCAGAATATTAGCTGAGTTTCTGGATTAATAATCTGGTGATAATACCACTAGACTATCACCTCCCCTATAAGTATGGGTTGGGTTGATTGGCCATGCTAAATTGCTTCTCTTTGTGTTAGGGAGATTAACAGGGTAAATAGATGGGGTTATGGGGATAGGGCCTGAGTAGGATTGTTGTTGCGGCAGGTTTGATGGGCCAAATGTCTTCTTTCTACACAGTTGGGATTCTGTGACATCACTGCATTTCACAGGATTCTGAAGTGGTATTATCACTAAATTAGCATTCCTAACAACCCAACGTAATTCTCTAGGGAACTGGGTTCAAATCTCACTAAGGCCGATGGTGATATTTGAATCCAATTAAAAAAAAGGATTTAAAAAGTCAAGCAAAACCACTGTCATAAGCATCCGTTGGTTCACTAATGTGCTCGAAGGAAGGAAATTTGCTAAACTTACTAATAAATGAAAAGAAAGCAATGGCACATAACTCCATGACCCATTGGAGGGGGTCCTTTGTTCTACTCAAGCTTGTAGGCTCCATTGTAGTTTAGTTTCTCCCAAATATCTTTTGTGATGATTCTGTCATCCAGATAGGATCCAGTTCATTCTAAAATGTTCAAACTAAATTGGGAAAATAAATTGCATATTGATGGACTTTGCAACCAATTATCCCGAAAATGTGAAGGGGCTCACCTTCAACTGCATACTGCAGAAGAAATAGTAAAACAGCAAAAGGTAGTGGTAGAGCAGAAGTGTAGCATAATAGTATCATCACTGGCTTAGAAATCCAGGGGCCCAGGAGAATACTGTGGGGACATGGGTTCAAATCCCACCACAACAGATGGTGAAAATTGATTTTAATAAGTATCTGAAATTGTGATTATGAATCCATTGCCAATTGTCTGAAAACCTCTTCCGGATCACTGCCTTGTATAAGAAGTCTATGGAGGCAAAAATGTCTTCACCAAAATCCCTTTATTTACAATTCTACACAGAGCACTCGCAGTCAGCAGTCTATTTCTGTGGATGGCACTTTCAGTTAAATATAAGGCAAAGACTCCCTGATTGGCCCATCAGTTGGATCCTTAATCAGGAAGCTCATACTCAAACTTCAATGGCCTGATTGAAGCCATTACAACATCCTGGCCTACATTTTGACTTCAGACCCACATCACAGAATCCCTACAGTACAGAAGGAGAACCTTCAGCCTATCAAGCCTGCACCGACCACAATCCTATCCAGGCCCTATTCCTGTAGCCCCACACATTTACCCTGCTAATCCCCTTCACATTAGAGTCAATTTAGCATGGCCAATCAACGCAAACTTCACACCTTCGGAGTGTGGCAGAAAACCCCACGCAGACACAGGGAGAATGTGCAAACCCCATGCAGACAGTCACTCAAGGCCAGAATTGAACCCGGATCCCTGGCACTGTGAGGTAGCAATGCTAATCAGTGTGTCACCATACTGCATCCCCCCCCCCCCCCGCCCCCGAACTAACCTACACATCTTATGATGCTAAGGCGCAATTTAGCATGGCCAATCAACCTATCCTGCACATCTTTGGATTATGAGATGAAACCGAACCACCCGGAGGAAACCCAGGCAGACACTGGGAGAAAACGTAAACTCCACACAGACAGTCACCTGCGGCCGGTATCAAACCCAGGTCCCTGGCGCTGTGAGGCAGAAGTGCTAACTACTGTGGCACCATACCGCCCCACATCAATGCGGTCAGCTCTTAAAATGTCCTGAGAGATGGGCAGTAAATGTTGGCCCAGCCAGTGACACCCACACTCACTGAATAGATGGAGAACTCTCAGGAAATTTCCAGGCTGATAACTTTTTCTTATATAGTCCAGGACCTTTACCTTGTCTTCCAGTTCCTTTCTGATCTGTAATTCTGAATCAATCCTTTCCTCGAACGTACGAACACGTTTCCTGAGAAACTCCATCTCCAGCAATGTACAATCATACCGCATCTTCCACTCTTCCTCTTAAAACATAAGGAAGACGCCATATCATTACGTGTAAAGGAGCACAAACACAAGTGAAACTGAATAATAATTGCTAATCATAGGAGCTATAGCAGCCTACCACCTATGACATTGGACTAACAATCCTGAGGTTCGCAACATGGGAACTTGTGAAGCTGCACACTAAAAAAGAATAGGGGCTAGTGTGGATGTTAAGTTACAACAATTATGGCAGACAACGCTGCCAGCAAGAATGGAAAGTGCTTATTATCAGACAAGATGAGGTCAGTGGTTGCATATTTAGGAAGAAACTAATCTAACCTTGTGTCAGTTTCATAAACAGTGCATTCCTGGCCTTGGCCACAGGCTGAAACAAAGACAAGTTTCCATGACAAATACCAAAAAGCAAGATTGGTAACACACTATGCTAATGAAAGAGACGGTTTTCTATTTGATAAGAAAGGGCAAAAAGCTTTGATAAGATAGGTGGACTATCCATGCAAATGAAGAATTAGAAAACTCCTTTCCTCAAACTCTACACCTCATCATCTCCTCCTGCTTCCTAAAGTTTCCTTTTATTTTCCACATCCCCCTCCTTCTTCACTCTGTTCAGTACCTACTCATCTTTGGAGACTAAGGGGCAATGTCTGTGTGATATTGGATTGGCCATAATAAATTGACTGTTAGGATATCAGGAAATTAGCAGAATAAATGCATGGGCTGAAAGGCCTCTCTTTGCATTATAGGATTCTATAATTTCAATTTAGCATTGCCAATCTACTTAACATGCACATCTTTGGACTGTGGGAGAAAACTGGAGTGCCCAGAGGAAACCCACGCAAACACGGAGAGAACATGTAAACTCTACACAGTCAGTTATCCAAGGGTCCCTGGTGCCAAAAAGCAGTTTTGCTAACCACCATGACACCAATGGACAAATGAAATCTTTTGGTGTTCTGGCCATCAGTTCTCTCTCAATTATAACCACCCACCAGCTGGTCATTCAATGTATTGTTGAATGTGGGACAAAAGTGGCAGAGAATGGCAGTCATGTTTATATATATAAAGATCCTCAATGTGTGAATTGCTCGGAGATGTTTTTGACATGGTGATAAGGTGTTGTATAAATGCAGGTGTCTCTCGGTAAATCTCATTGCTTTACCTGTCGTTGCAGTTCCAAGCTCCCTCAACTGCAATTGCTGCTGCGCTTCCTCCAACTGCTTCTCCACAGAGCTCAAATTCTCCGCCACCTTCTCATACTTAGTCTATGGACAAGAGAAATATAATCACACACAGGCAAATACGGGAGATAAACTCATTATCGAGTCAACGTCACAGCAATTGAGACTAACCATTCTCGTAAATCAAATCATTTTGGTGAAAATGGGCCTGAAATTAAACTCAAAATATATTGTGTATTTTGAATGACTCTTCAGATGAATAACAAGGAATCTCCAAGAAAGATATCCAGTACAGGGGGCCTTTGCAGCTGAAGTCTGACCACCAGTGACACAGTGATTAAAATCAGGAACATACAGGAAGCCAGAATTGGAGGGAAATTGACATCTCAGAGGGTTGCAGGACCAGACAGAGGGCAAGGCCATCGATGGGTTTGAAAAGAAGGATAAGAATTTGATCAATTGCTTAACCAAGAGTCAACATAATTCAACAGGCAGACAGCTTATGAACAGGGCTTGGTGTGAGTTAGTACACGGGCAGTAGAGCTGTACATGAGAGGCTATCTAGAAATGGAGCCGGACACCAGAATTTTCTCATTCCACCCTCCAAGGAAATCGTAGCGGATGGGGTTTTGGGAGCGAGCATAGTCTGGCCAGAAAATCCCACCCATAAAGATATATAGTACAGAAACAAGCCCTTCGGCCCAACTCATTCATGCCAACCAGATTTCTTAAACTGAACTAGTCCTATTTGGCCCACATCGCTCTAAACCTTTCCCAATTATGTACCTGTCCAAATCTATTTGAAATGTTGCAATTGTAGCTATCTTTACCACTTCCTCTGGCAGTTCATTCCATATACACACCATTCTTTGTGTGAAAAAGTTGACCTTCAGGACCCTTTTACATCTTTCCCCTCTCACCTTAAACCTAAAATGAACTGGAATGGTAAAGCCTCGGGGTAACAAAGGCAGAAGCCCATGTTCTGAAGCACAGGCCATGTTACTGAGGTGATAATAAATGATCGGTGATGGCAGAGATTTATGGTAGGAAGCTCATCTTCATGCTTTTGCACAATGTGAGCATGAGCTTGCCATTGTCATGTGACCTCTGAAGCCATCCCTTGCTTATAAAGGCTTTGGAAAACAAGGCCATTTCTTCAGGGACAAAGTGAAAAGGATTGAGAACTTCCAGATCACCAACAACCTGTCCTGGACCAGCATGCCGACATTATAGTTAAGAAAGCCAACCAGCACTTCTACTTTCTCAGAAGACTAAGGAAATTTGGCATGTCAGTTACAACTCTCACCAGCTTTTATAGATGCACCATAGAAAGCATTCTTTCTGGTTGAATCACAGCTTGGTATAACTCTTGCTCTGCCCAAGTATATAAGGAACTACAAAAGGTCATGAATGTAGCCCAATCCATCACCCAAACCATCCTCCAATCCATTGACTTCTCACTGCCTCAGCAAAGTAACTCGCACAATTAAGGACCCCACGCACCCTGAACATTTTCTCTTCCGCCTTCTTCTGGCGTGAAAAAAATACAGAAGTCTGACGTTATGTACCAACCAACTCAAGAACAGCTTCTTCCCTGCTGCTGTCAGACTTTTGAATGGACTTACCTTGCATTAAGTTGATCTGTCTCTACACCCTAGGTATGACTGTAGCTCATACATTCTGCACTTTCTCCTTTCCTCTCTATGAATGGTATATTTTGTCTGTATAGCACACAAGAAACAATACTTTTCACTGCATGCTAATACATGTGACAATAATAAATCAAATCAAATCAAATCACCGCTTGGAACTTGGCATCAAGAATATGCAGCTTAAATTGAGCAGATTTTGGAAGTTCTAACACAGCCAGCAGCTGTGACCTCCGGGCATCAACTTTGCACAGGACACTGGTCACTGGCTTTGACTATTCACGAACCTGCTCCCGTAGAGGTGAAGGTAGATTTGAAAATGAATGGGAAATTATTCTGATTGCAATGGGGCAGGGGTGGGAGGGAGGAAGGGGGTTCTGCACCTGATTTTGGAGAGGAGAATGGTGAAAGGGGCAAAGAATAGTACTGCAGTCTCAAAATTACATTACCCCAAAACACCGCCCATCCCCACAGTCGCCAATTCCGAATTGTAAAGTACCCTAGCATTGCCCCTTGGCACTTCCCCCTCGACACTGCCCCCTGGTACTGCTGCAGCTGATGTTAATTCATTTAGTGTGGACAAGAAATCAAACCTAGTAGAATCTACTGACCAACTGAAGCAACTTGAACCATCAGCGAATCTCAAAGTCATGTTGAGGGGCGGCACAGTGGTTAGCGCTGCTACCCTCACAGCGGCACGGTGGAATAATGGTTAGCACTGCTCTCTCACAGAGCCAGAGACCCGGGTTCAGTTCCAACCTTGACTCTGTGTGGGAGTTTGCACATTCTCCCTGTGTCTACATAGATTTCCTCCAAATGCTCCAGTTTCTTCCCAAATGCGCAGATTAGGTTGATTGGCCATGCTAAATTGCCCCTTAATGTCAGGGGGATTAGCAGGATAAATACATGGGGTTATGGGATAGGGCCTGGGTGGGATTGTTGTCGGTGCAGGCTTGATGGGCCCAATTGCCTCCTTCTGTGCTGTAGGGATTCTATGCGTGAGAGGCTGTGATATACTGATGGGTTATCTAACAATGTGGGTTAGGTATCACAAATTTCCGACTCACTAATTTACAATCCAGAGTCTCAGACGATGGAGGTGTGGCAGGGATTCAGAGTCGAAGCTCAAATAAAATATCCCATCTGTTCATGTTAAATAGAGCCAGGTGTCCTGAATTCCACATCCAAGTTCAGATCTGCACTTCCATTGAACAAAGCTCTGTCCCAGGAATACTAATCTTCAAAACGCACCATTCTCATCTCATGTAGTGAAGGAACCATCAAGAATTAAAGTAGATGTGGCTTATTAGAAGAGCTTTCTTTGAAGGGGTTCTGCACAAGAACTTTGTCACATAGGGCTTTGGCAATGTTTGATAGCTATCATTAAAAGACAGGGATAAGCACACAACTGTCAGGCTGTTCATTGTTCGCAACATGATTCAATTATTCATTACGTAGCAGGTGGCTTTTAATAACCCAAATTTCTGCTGAACTAGAATCGATGTTCCTACAAACAACTGCACAAAGAAATAAATCATAGACTCATAGAAACTCTACAGTGCAGAAGGAGTCCATTCAGTCCTTCAAGTATGCACTGAACCAAGTCTGCACTGAGTCCAACCCAGGCACTCTGTAACCCCATATATTTATCCCGATTATCCCTCCAGGCTGAACAGCCTGGAAGATGTGCTGGTTAGGTGCATTGATCCGAACATGCGCTGGAGTGTGGCAACTAGGGGAATTTCACATTACAGTGTTAATGTAAGCCCGCTTGTGACTAATAAATAAATAAAACCTATGTATCCCGGGACACTAAGGGCCGATTTAGCATGCACCTAACCCACACATCTTTGGAGTGTGGGAGAAAACTGGAGCAGACACAGGGAGAACATGCAACTTCCACATATATTGTGACCCAAGCTCGGAATCGAATCCCAGTTGCTAGATCTATGAGGCAGCAGTGCTAACCACTGTGCCACCATGCCAAATGGGTGAGAGAGGCCAGCCCTGGCCATGTTCCCTGCAGATTCCACCAGGGCAAGATGTGGTGTGATGTGTCTGCCTTCTTGTAATTCAGCTGCTGAACATTATGAGGCCACCGCCTCAAACTGTTAGAGAGAATGGCTAATTATATGTGCAGCTAGTCAAAGGTCAAAATCCAAAATCCCATCATCTCCCCACTCCCACCCAGCTACTGTACAACTATACTGTTCTTCACCAATATTTATTGGACTACCAACACCCACTGTCCAGAAATAACCAATAAACGTTAGATCCCAGAAAGCTACCAACATGTTGGCTGAGAAGCGAGGAAGAGAAAGATATGGAGGAGAAAATAGCAGAGGATATAAGAAAACATATGTGGATGGTATATATTGCAACAGGTGTGCTGACCTGTACCAACCGATTTGTTAGTTCAGTTGGTTAGATATAGAATCATAGAATCCCACCTGCAGAAGAAGGCCATTCGGCCCATCGAGTCTGCACTGACCACAATCCCACCCAGGCCCTACCTTCATAACCCTTTGCATTTACCCCAGCTAGTTCCCCCTGACATTAAGAGGCAATTTAACCAATCCACCAAACCCACACATCGTTGAACTAGTTAGCAATGCCAACAGCATAGATTTAATTCCCACACTGGCTAAGGTTACTGATGAAGGTCCCACCTTTCCCCTCGCCTCAGGTATGGTGATCCTCAGGTTAAATCACCACCCGGTAGCTCTCCCCGTTGAGTCTATGGCCATCTGGGATTATGGCGACTTTGTTTATTTACTTACACAAACCTATCCTCATAACCCTATCTGGCTGTTCACACCATGCTCCCACTGCAGTGAGGTTGGAGATTTTGGCCAAATCTCCGTTCAGTGCAGCAGGATGGGAAAATCCCACCAGCATGAACAGGAGTAACATTCCAACCAGCATGTCAGGGCACCACGGCAAAATACCGGAGCTGCTGGAAACCTGAAATAAAAACAGAAGATAATGGGAATACTGGACAAGTCTAACTTTAGTGACCTTTTGTTATCACCTTCCTGAGCAAAAGATCCTTGACTCTGTTTCTTTCTCTGCAGATATACCTCGGGACCTACTGAGTACCTCCAGAAACTTCATTTGTTGACTTTTAAAGAGAATGATTGGTATTCTATGACTTTGCTCAGGCAGAGCTCGTAAAATCCCGCCTGAGGCCAATGAAGAATTCCGAATCCAAGAGGGCATGGTGGTAAAATTTCGATCACTGTCTCTAAACTTCCCAATAGGATTAACTTCACAGAGTTATTGATGTTACGTGAAATATTTCTCAGGGTAAAATAAACATTTGGCCAAAAATTGCAGTTTTCTTTCAAGGTAGCGAGAAGAACTTGCTGCAGAACTATTGCAAGTTAACAAAAAAATAACTGCAAGCACCAAAAGCACTGATAGTTTGCAGGTAATGTGATTTGAGATGGCACTGTTTCTCACCTGCATGTTCTTCAGTTCCTGCACAAGGCGCAGTCTCTCAGCTCGCTCACTCTCTAGTGTCCGACTTATCACATCCCCCTTAAACCGTTCGTCCATAAGCTCTGTTGTAAGGTCTGAAATCTGCAAGAAAATGAGCAGCAAAATGAGAACAGAACAGAGGCCTGCACTCCACCTTCAACCATCCGGGATCACTTTTACCAGAGTAGATTGTAGATCAACTCCAGAACCAGTTCAACGACAGAACGGTTCATCCAGTGAGTGGCGAGAATTGGCACTCACTACTTCATGGAGTAGGAAAACCTTGGAAGTTAGGTAGCGGCACAGTGGCACAGTGGTTAGCACTGCTTCCTCACAGCGGAAGGGACCCAGGTTCAATTCCAGCCTCGGGTCACTGTCTGTCTGGAGACTGTACATTCTCCCCATGTCTGCATGGGTTTCCTCCAAGTGCCCTGGTTTCCTCTCAAAAGAGATGTAGGTTAGGTTGAATGGAATTGAACTCGGGTTCTTCCTGTTGTGAGGAAGCAGTGCTAACCACTGTGCTGCTACCTAACCTCCCCTCAGCTGCATCCAAGATCTTCCTATTCCATGGTTCTGAAGTTGATCATTGAGTTGACCTTGTGGGATATGGTCTGTATAGGTCTGATTGCAGTCTATGTACAGTGTGAGCAAGTTAGGATTCCTGAAAGTCCTGAAACAGATCTTCATTAGCTCCAGCATGAGGAATTTCCCATCCTGCCTGCCATGGGAATTGTGGTGGGCAAGGGCAGGATTTTCCGGTCTTGGGGCAAACAAGGCTAGAAAATATCCCCCCTCCTTGAGTTTAACTTTCACCTCCTTTTCTGTCCTCTGGGGAGTGAGATTCAGTAGAGATGTGAGGGGGAAGGTTTTTATATAGAGGAAGGGGGTAGCTCAGAATGTACTGCCAAGGTGGTTGAGGCAGATACATTAGTGACATTTAAGATTTATCTGGATAGACATGTTATCAGAGGGGAAACACAATCAGTGCAAGCTTAGGGGGGGACAAAGGATCTGTTCCTGTGCTGTACTGTTCTTTGTTCTTTGTTCCTCACTTTCAAATCCTTCCCTGTCTCTTAAACCCCATTTCTCCCTACAACTCTCCGAAACCTCTATGTTCCTGCAATCGTAGAATGCCCACAGTGCAGAAGGAGGCTATTCAGCCCAATGAGTGTGCACTGCCTCTCTGACAGAGCACCCTACCCCTAACCCCATGTAATTTACCTTACTATTGCCCCTAACCTACTACGGGGCAATTTACCAAGAGCAATGCATTGAACGTGTATGACTTTGGACTGTTGGAGGAAACCAGAGCATCTGGAGGAAACCCACACTGACACAGGGAGAACGTGCAAACTCCATATAGACAGTGACCTGAGGCCAGAATTAAACTCGGGTCCCTGGTGCTGCGAGGCAGCAGTGATAATCACTGTGCCACTGTGCTGCAATATTGGCACTATGCACCTCCCCAATTTCCTTTGTGCTACCTTTGGCAACCATGTCACAACCAGCTGAGGCCCTCAATGTGGAATTCTTTCTATAATTTCCACTTCTCTATCTTTCTCTCCTCCTTTACACTGCTCCTGAAAAGCTGCCCTAATATTTTCTGTGGCTTGGCATCAAATATTGTTCAATGGTTGAATACTTTAGGATGCTTTATAGTGTTACTGTTGGGTCTTAGCCACATGGACACCAATAGGACATAAGCTAGGGTCATTCAAATGCGTACATTTTTTTTATTTTTATTCCAATCCAATCAAGTCCAATTCAGAGTCCCAACAAGTTGAGACATTCCTGATCCAAGCTGACAAAACAGGGCTCTCACCTCCTGTCTTGGGTTTAATCTACATGATCCAAGCTGATTGCAGTAGGCATAACTACTCCTCCAAGGCTTGATCTCATTTGCATCTTAGCCAAAAGGCCGAGATGCTGCTTTTAAAAATTGCTTCAAATGAAGCTGAAATGTAACCTAATGACTTCAACCAAGCACAGCATGTCAATACTACACTTGATCTTAGCCAAAAGGCCGAGAAGAAATGCGCACGTATTTCCGTGAATGAATATGTGAACTGGAGATTTGTATCCATTGAATTTCTAATACCTGCAACAAAATGGCAAATAGTTCTCTCTTTACTGTAATTTATTCAAATGGCATGTTTTGAGTGGAAGGGGAATCTCATCAGAATTCACAGCCACATGTAGCCAAATCCCCAGTCCCAGGCACAACGCAAGGAGACCAATTCCATCTGTAGGTAATTAACCGCTCGGAGCATCTGCCACAATTCATCACAAATCCCATCCTCGCTGCTTTAACCCCGTCTTCCTCAAACCTGCCCACAGTTTCCCAGGGCAGCCGGGAGAGAGAGAGCTTAACGCGGACGCACCAACGGTTTAATTGGGACGGAGAGCAGCCAAATGATTTTTTTTTTTGTCTGCTATTCCTGAACCAGCAGACAGCTGCTGCCTGCTCACGGCTCTGGGGGGGGAACTGTAGGATGTAAACCTGTGCAGTAACAAGTCTGTTCAGGACATCTTGAATCTGAAACTGAGAAGCAGATGGATAGAAACACAATTTCAACAGTTGGGTTGGAAGAACAGGGGTGAGTAGGGTGGTGTGTAGATAGATGCAGTTTCTATTTTAGGAGGTGCATACAGATGGCAGTGGACACAGTGAAGCGATACTGTGGGTGTGAGTTATCACTCGCGAATCAGGGTTTTCAGCTTTTATTCCTGGTATTTTGTCTATGAGGACATGGGTTGATTAGGTAAAGGTGGCACAGTGGCTAGCACTGCTGCCTCACAACACCAGGCACCCGGATTTTGATTCCAGCCTTAGCTCAGTGTCTGTCTCCCATGCAGACACGGTTGATTTTACCAGCATGCCCACGCCATTCACAAAACAGCATTCCATGTTAGCCTTGGGCACTACCTTTTGAGCCTTGGGCGGGTGCGCCAGTAAAATTCTGAGTTTGAACATTCTCCCCGTGTCTGCGTGGGTTTCCTCTGGGTGTTCCAGTTTCCTCCCACAGTCCAAAGATGTGCGGGTTACGTGAATTGGCCATGCTAAATTGACCCTTAATGTCCAAAGACGTAAAGGTTAGGTGCTTTGGCTGTGTTAAATTGCCCCTTAGTATCAGAGGAATTAGCAGGATAAATATATTGTGGTAAGCTCAGATTGGGCTGCTGTCAATAGGCCAAATGGCCCTTTCTGCACTGCCAGGATTCGATGATTCTAAGAGTAAGAGCCTCTCACCTATGTTATTTCAGCCTGTCACCAAATGACTACTTTCAGAATTTGGGTCACAAACGTAAAACACCAGCAGTGTGTTGCTTCAATATCGATTTCTATTGATAGAAGGCTGGCCCATGATATAATAGTTATTAATGCATTGTGGGATGTGGGGGGTAGTCGGAAACTGGGTAATCTGGGACATGTGAATCCAAGAGCTGCATTGTCCAGACAGAGATGGTGATGTAGCGGTATTCAGTGATTCTCTGATGCAACACTAAGACAATGCTGCATTTTGAAGTGTTTGTTTTTAATTGAAATGTCAAGCCAAGGCCAACAATCCCCACATCCCATGAATGAATAAAAACTTCAAAGGGAATTGATTCACTCAGTCTTTGTCATTCCAGTCTCTAATGAGCCTTTTCACCTTGGTTCAGCTAGTAGTAATCTCCATCTTTACTAAGATCTTTACTAAGACAAGAACTGTAGGGTTTTCAGGCTCCACAGAATATGGCAGGACTGGTCAGAGTGCTGGTTTCCCCATCCCCATTCCCAGCACGGAAAATTTGGCCAAGGTGAGTTTGAATGCTCAGAAGGCTGGGTAGTTGGAAACTGCCCCTTGAGGCAATTAGGCTCAATAAGAACCTTGTTAAAGACGGGTAATGGAGGGGGACAGGCTCCGGACGCAGCAAGGAGCAGGTTAACTGCCAGGAGCTGAGCACCCAGCCACTGGCCAGGGTGCAATACTCCAGGTGGGCCAACAGGCTCTCCCTGGGTGGCAGTGCAGCCAATTAAAGGCTGGCCTTTAGACGGACTGCTCTCCTCACTGTGATTGTCTTCTCTATTTTTAAAACTAATTTTTTAAACTTGGCTGAGAGAATCATAGAATCCCTACTGTGCAGAAGGAGGCCATTTGGCCCTTCGAGTCTGTACCAACCACAATCCCACCCAAGCCCTGTGCCCATAACCCTTCATATTTATCCTGCTAATCCCCCTGACACTAAAGGTAATTTAGCATGGCCAATCCACACATCTCCTGCGGATATCACAATGTAGTCAGGACTTTTGAATGGACCTTCCTTGTACTAAGAGGAGGAGGGCTCTTCAGAATCTGTAAAGCCCCAGAATGGCCCACACCAGTGTAAATGCCTGCCTGCTGTCCTCATTGAACAGCGAACATATCCTAATCAAAATGATTCCAGGAGGGATTCTCTTCCACCCAGGTGAGGGGAAGACGGGTTGTTGTGGGTTCCAGCTCTTGTTTCCCACAAAACTTTTAATCCTAAGTGTCAAGTTTCCCTGCCATCCCTCCCCACCTCTGTGCCCCCCAGAATTCCCTAACTCCACACACACACAAGCAGCATCTTCAGTGATTCTCTGATGCAACACTAAGAGAATGCTATATTAGGACTTGTTTGTTTTCAATTAAATGTCAAGCCTACATCTCTGCCTACTCAATGCCACTCTTCAGGAAGGATGTGAAGGAAACGGGGAGCATGCAGAAAAGATTTCTGAGAATGGGTCCAGTCATGAGAAAATTTAGTTGTGAAGATGGGTTGGAGCAGTTCTAATTGTCTTCCTTGGAGAGAAGAAGGCTGAGAGGAGATCTGATTGACCTGTTTAAAGCCACGAGGGCTCTGGGCAGAGTACATAGGGAGAAACATCTCCCACTCCTGAAAGGATCGAGAATGAGAGAGCACAGATTTAATGTAATTGGCAAAAGAAGCAAAATCCTTAAGTCTGAGGTCCAATACCAAACAACTCAAGAACAGCTTCTTCCCTGCTGCCATCAGACTTTTGAATGGACCTTCCTTGTACTAAGTTGATCTTTCTCTACATCCTAGCTATGACTGTAACTCTACATTCTGCATTCTCTCCTTTCCTTCTCTATGTACAATATGCTTTATCTGTACAGCATGGAAGAAGCAATACTTTTCACTATATACTAATACAAGTGACAACAATAAATCAAATCAAATCAATTTTCACACAGCAAATGGCTAAGATCCGGAATGCGCTGCCTGAGAGTGTGGTGGAGGTGGATTCAATCGAAATATGCATGGAGGAATTAGGTGAGAAATTAGAAAAGAAATAATCTGCAGGATTACGGAGAGAAGGCAAGAGAATGGCACTAAACTGCACATTCAGAGAGCCCGTGTTGACACAGAGGGCTGAACGGCCCCCTTCTGTGCTGCAACAATTCCATAATCTGTGGAGAGCAGGCCTCCCTTAGTGCATACAACCTGAACTCAGTCACCTGAGCATCAGTTTATCTGCGAGTCGTGATGTAAAATGGCTGCCATAATAAAAAAAGCAATTTACTATCTGAAACGCTATGGGAGAATTTGGTAGCAGGATAAAGGTGCTACACGTTTCCTTCAACCCAATTCTTACCCACTAAATTTCCTTGGAAGATTTTATATTCCCCAGCACAGCTATCATTAATTTTGAGATGCACAAACTCATAAACAGATTTTATTAGAGTAGTTTGCGCAGATGGTTTGATGCTTATAATATTTTAGGGACTCAAAGCATCGCAACATTAACAACACTGCTGTGATTTAGTATTTATCACAAAGCATCTCCATCTGCCTTGATCTAATCAGAAACTAGTTTGCTCCAGCTTTTTGCTTTGGCAAACAGATGCTGTGTGCTCTTTGCATTCCAGTAACAGCAATGACCATTAAATGATTTGGATTCCTGATATTCTACCATGGTTTGGCATCATGGATGGGTGTTCATCAGTGCAGACTGTTTTTCCATAAGCTGTTAGGTATTGCAGCATTACCGTCACTAGAATCAGGGGTGGGATTTTCCAGCCCTTCCCATTGGCGGGATTTTCCAGTCCTGTCGACCCCTGAGTGACGGTTTCCATGACAGCAGATTGGGCAAGTCATGCAAAAACCTGTGAAATGTGACGGGACTGGAAGATGCCGCTGGAGATTGCTGCCAGGGAGCCTCTCGATGAGCAAAGGTGCCCTTCCTACACTGTTCACTGTGGATAGGATGCTAGCAGAGGAGAGAACTGGCTCAATGGGTGTCCAGATAGCTGGTTCACCCGTTCCCTTCCGGCTGCTGTTAAAAATAGCATGGTTAGTGGGATGGAGACAGGCACACACCCAGTGCCTTCGCCTGCCATTTTGCCAGCCCATTCTTAGGATGCTAATAAAATCCAGCCAAAGGACTTTCAGAAGAGTGTGGAGAGAAGCAGGAGGCAATCCCCCAACAATCGGCCCAGTGAGGATATAGGGTGGCCAAGAGAAATATAGAATAGAATTGTAGAATCCCTGTAATACAGAAGGAGGCCATTCAGCCCATCAAGCCTGCACTAACAACAACTACACACAGACTCTATTCTTATAAACTCACGTATTCACCTTACTAATCTCCTGGCATTAAGGGGCAACTTAGCATGACCAATCGACTGAACCCACACAAATTTGGAGTGTGGGAGGAAACTGGAGCACCCAAAGGAAACCCACGCAGACATGGGGAGAATGTGCAGAATCCACACACACAGTGACCCAAGACTGGAATTGAACCCGAGTCCCCAGGGCTATGAGGCAGCAGTGCTAACCACTGTGCTACCGAGCCACCTTAATATTGGAATAAATTGAAACATAGAATGGAATATTTGGTAGTCAGAATGAACACGAGAGGGAGGGTTAGATGTTCAACGGCCTTTAGTAGAATTGGGAAAAATGATGAATGTCTTTTAAAGTTTATTTATTAGTGTTATAGGTAAGCTTACATTAACACTGCAACGGAGTTGCTGTGAAAATCCCTGCGTCGCTTCACTCTGGCACCTGCTTAGGTACACTGAAAGAGAATTTAGCATGGCCAATGCACCTAACCCATACATCTTTTGGACTGTGGGGGAAACCGGAGCACCTGGAGGAAACCCATACAGACATGGGGAGAATGTGCAGACTCCTCACAGACAGTCACCCAAGCCGGGAATCAAAACCTGATCTCTGGCAATAGTGCTAACCACTGTGCCATCACTCCACCCTTAAGGATGTGCATTGCAGCGAGGAATGTGAACAGCCAGTGTTAATCTTCTGTGCAAACTAAGACCATGGAGGTGTCATTGTACCTCCTGTTGAACATCCTCTTACACTCAACTCTCAAAGGGTGATATCGAACGGCAGTCCCTACGCAGTAGCATTAATCTCCACAATGCTTGTTATTCTTGTAGTAGCCAAATAAAACTGTGCCAGTTAGTCATGCCAACATCCCATTAACAGCGAGGCTGACTGCAGCAGATAAAAATGTTTGAAGTAAGTATAATAGTAATTCTTTCCCCTGCCATGTGTGTGCTATGTGCTATCTACTGATGGTAATAATGAATGCTTTGACAGGTCTTATACTGAAATAAGAGGAACAGTGGGCCAACTAATTTAACTAGACCTCGAAGAACTTACAACATAAAACGCCCTGCAACATTCTTTATTGCTACATTGGGATTCATAAAAAGTCTGCTGTCCCCTGTTTCAATCTCAACATTGCACCAAATCATTTTTTCGATTACAATTTTATGATTAATCTATTTATTCTCAAATAAGCTCCAATACAGTCTTCATCAGTTGGCTGATTGAAGCTGTTCAAATTGATCTAAGGCAGATATTAAGCCCCTTTCACTTTGTTGACACGCTCGTGTCGGTGACAGGTGGAGGGAGCTGGTGAAATATATTTTTACTGGGTTGCTCGTTTGGCTATATTTCCCCTTAATATTCGGAATGGAGATATCCGAGTTCAAGAAAGTCAGAGGGTCCATTCTCTGGACAATGCTGCTTTCCAGTTGCAATGGAGAAGGGGAGGGTGGGAGGGAGGAGGTAATGTCTCCTGACCATATTTCAAACCTAGCAAGTTTCTTCACCATTGCTCCCCTCTCCCTCAATGATGGAGGCGATTCAATTTAATGAAGGAGAGGCATGGGTGAGGTCAAACAGCAGAGAAGGAAGTCAATGCAGAATTGTTGAGCTGAAGAGAATGAGAGAGTCGAGTGTAAGAGGATGTTCAAAGGAGATACAATGACATCTCCATGGTCTCAGTTTGCATGTAAGATTAACACTGGCTGTTCACACTCCTCCTTGCTGCAATGCACATCCTTAAGGGTGGAGTGATGGCACAGTGGTTAGCACTATTGCCAGGGATCAGGTTTCGATTCCCGGTTTGGGTGACTGTCTCTGAGGAGTCTGCACATTCTCCCTGTGTCTGTGAGGGTTTCCTCCAGGTGCTCTGGTTTCCTCCACAGTCCAAAAGATGTGTGGGTTAGGTGCATTGGCCATGCTAAATTCTCCCTTAGTGTACCCGACCAGGTGCCAGAGTGTAGCGACGAGGTGATTTTCACTCCATTGCAGTGTCAATATAAGCTTACCTGTAACACTAATAAATGAACATTAAAAAACTTTCATCATTTTTCGCAATTCTACTAAAGGCCACTGAACATCTAACCCTCCCTTTTGTGTTCATTCTGAGTACCGAGTATTCCACTTTATGTTCCAACTTATTCCAATATTAGGGTGGCATAGTGGCACAGTGATAATCAAATCATCTCATTGAATCTCTACAGTGCATAAGGAGACCATTTGGCCCATCGAGTCTTCATCAGCAAGAATCCCAACCAGGCCCTAAACCCGTAATATCACGTATTTACGCTGCTAATCCCCCTGACACTAATGGGCAATTTATCACAGCCAATCATCCTAACCTGAACATCTGTGGACTGTGGGAGGAAACTGGAGCATCCAGAGGAAACCCATGTAGGCCCGAGGGAATGTGCAGGGACAGTGTCCTGAGGCAGGAATTGAACCCGGGTCAATGCTGTGCAGCAGCTGTGTTAGTCAGTGTGTGCTGCTGTGCCGCATCTCGGAGAGACTATAATTCAGAACAGCTGTATTCGGGCCTCAATTATTTAAAGAAAAAGGATAATTAAGAAGAGAAAAAAACCTGTATGCTATAAAGGAGGAACATTTCAATCCAAAATCACAGATGAAGAAGCATTCTGCAGTACTGGTGGCTATAATTAAATCCAATGGTGGCTGCGAGGGAGGTTAAATAAAGTTTTATTTAGTTTTAAACTGTCAACGATTGCCAGCAAGAGCCTTCAATCAATTCACTCACTGAGTATTACACAATCATAACACCAGCTAAAGACAAGAAGAGAATCAAGTCCATGATCGCTGCTGCAATGTTTTGACAATATAAGCTCTCCACAGAATTGATTTCTCCAGAGCTTTAAAATTCCCAGCATTTAAGCCAAGAGGTTTTTTTTTGATTCCGAAATATCAAGCTGTCTGCTGACTTAATACCAAATCCCGATGAGAAGGGAAATCTTATGCTAATGCAGCTTTTATTGAAAACTTGTCTACACGTTCTATCAAAGCTCCGACGGTTCCCACCAAATAGGCATGTTAATAACAATTCCTGATTCCAACACAACACACATCAGCATTGTTCCTGCCCGTACTGCATTTCAGTGCAATGACAAGGATCGGTGTACTTGTCCTCAACTCTGACCACTCTCTCCTGAAGATACTGCCCCATGTTAGAATGCAGTTCCACCAGTGCTCACAACCTCACCTGGTTGGCCAGTGACATGCACTAGTCTACATGGTGAGAACGCCACAAACTAACCCAACTCAGGTTCATCACAGCTAAGGCCCAATCGCATCCCTAACCACAGTGCATACATGCATGGGTCAAGAGCGAGACTTTGCATCCTGGTGTGGGGATCTAGACTGATTTTCTCATAAAATTGTACAGTGCAGAGTCTGCACCAACCACAATCCCACCAAGCTCTATCACCATAGCCCCATACATTTATCCTAGCTAGACCCCCTGACATGAAGGGGCAATTTAAGTTTTAAGTTCATTTATTAGTGTCACAGGTAGGCTTACATTAACACTGCAATGAAGAGACCATGAAACTCCCCTAGTCACCATGCTCTGGCGCCTGTTCACGTACACTGATGGAGAATTTAGAATGGCCAATACATCTAACCAGCACATCTTTTGGACTGTGAGAGGAAACCAGAGACCTGGAGGAAACCCATGCAGACATGGGAAGAATGTGCACTCTCCACACAGACAGTGGCCCGAGCAAGGAATCGAACCCAGGTCCCTGGTGCTGTGAGGCAGCACTGCTAACCACTGTGCCATCATGCCAATTAGCCACTTTCTATAGTCCAGGAACAATCAAGGGCAATTGTAAACCTCCTCCCCTTACCACAAAGTTCCAACAAGACAGTACAGACCAGGCAAAATATACTAGCACCATGCACTGTACTGTTATGTTACTCACTGAGCCAAGGGCAGGCACATAGATATTTAATCGATTTTATTTTATACATAAGGAGAGAAATTGGCAAATGAATCAAGCAGCTCTCAAGTGTACTTGCATTTGGACAAAGAATTCAGTCTGGCCAAGTTTCCAACGTTTAAACATAACAATCATAGATTGTGTCATGGAAAACTCCAAACACAGCAGACACGTTGCACGTGTTTCTTCCATCTATGTTTGCACCAATCCCTAATATTCAGGGCTTGGCCTTTTGAGGAAGGACTGAAGATCCTTTCTTCACTTTGTAACGGAGAAGTCTAATTGGTGATGTTATATTAAATCATGCACAGTATGTTATAAAGAAACAGAGATATAATTTTAAGTATATTGTGATCTTTTTATTTATTTGTGGGACATGGGCATCATCGGCTGGCCAGCATTTATTACCCATCTCTAGTTGTCCTTGTTCAGAGCACAGTTGAGAGTAGAGCACATGGCAGTGGCTCTGTAGGCCAGACCAGATAAGGTTGGCAGATTTCCTTCTCTAAAGAACATTAGTGAACCAGATAGGTTTTTCTGACGATCGCTTTATGGTCATCAGTAGATTCTTAATTTCAGTTTTCCTTTATTGAATTCAAATTCCACCATCTGCTATGATGGGATTCGAACCCTGGGTCCCTGGAACATTAAATGAGTTTCTGGATTGTCTTATGAGAATCCAGAACCAGAGATTGCTGTTTAAAAATAAAGGATCATCTATTTAAAACAGAGACAAGGAGAAGTTTTTTTCTTTCAGAGGATGGTAAATCTCTTTCTGAAAAGACAGTGGAAGCACAATCTTTGGATTTCTTTAAGGCAGAGATGGAGAGATTCTTAGTAAACGAGGATGGGGGGAGGTGATAGATTATTGGGAGTAAGCAGGATGCAGACTGGAGGATACTATCAGATCAGCCATGATCTTATTAAATGAAGAGGCAGGCTTGATGGGCTGAGTGGCCTACTCTTGCTCCTTGTGTGCTCATATGTAGTAAAAGTGGATACAAATCCAGCAACGATAGATTTGGGGCTGATACCAAGAATCTTTTTCTCACACAGAATTATCAGTACACAGGACAACTTGTAGATCCAATAGTCAAAGTGAAAACCCTGCTATTATCTATTGAAAATTGTATTGCTCATTTTGTTCACTTGAGGCTACCATACACACAGGTACCACCAGAGGGAGCTTGCTCAGAAGACAAGAGTAAACAATCAACAATCCATATTTAACAATCTGGGCGATTGTAATTCCAAATGTTTCTGGCTGAATAGAACTGTTTCCTTTCCAAGAACTTCACATCTGCAAACGTTAAAAACCAATTGGTGAAGTGATGGAAGGTGTCATCAACAACGCGATCAAATTGCTTAGCTGCTTATTGACACTCAGTTTGGATTTCGTCAGGGTCACTCAGCTCCTGACCTCATTACAGCCTTACAGTTCAAACATGGACAAAAAAGTTGAACTCCAGAAGTGAGGTGAGAGAGACTGTCCTTGACATTAAGGAGCATTCGAGCAAGCGTGGCATCAAGGAGCCCGAGCAAAATTAGACTCAATGGGAATCGGGGGAAAGCTCTCTGTTGGTTGGAGTCATACCAGCACAAAAGAAGATGGTTGATGTTGTTGGATGTCAATTATCTCAGCTCCAGGATATCATTGCAGGAGTTCCCCAGGATAGTGTTTGAGGCCCAACCATTTTCAGCTGTTTCATTAATGATTTTCCTTCCATCATAAGGTCAGAAGTAGGGATGTTCACTGATGACTGCTCAATGCTCAGCACCATTCACAACTCCTCAGATACTGAAGCAACCCAAGTCCAAATGTAGCAAGACCTGGATAATATCCAGGCTGACAAGTGACAAGTAACGTTCATGCCACCCAAGTGTCAGGCAACGACCATTTCCAGCAAGAGAGAATCTAACCATCGCCCCTTGAAATTCAATGGCATTACCATCACTGAAGCTCCCACTATCAAAAGCAGGTACCATTGATCAGAAAATAAATTGGTCCAGCCATATAAATACTGTGGCTATAAGATCAGGTCAGATTCTTGAAATTATGACAAGTAACTCACTTCTTGACTCCCAAAAGCTTTCCACTAGTTACAAAGCACAAGTCAGAATTGCGATGGAATACTTTCCAATTGCCTGGATGGATGCAGCTCTGGAAACACTCAAGAGATTTGATACCATCCAGGACAAAGCAGCCCACTTGATTTAGGCCAGGTGTGCAAAACACAGGAGGCAAAGGGGAATTCAGGACATCTGTGGTGTTTGAATCTGCCTGATGTGTATTAGAAGATACAGAAACATCCTTTTGATGTGATTTGATTTTTTTTTGATTTGCATCCCATCCACAAATACCCACTCCCTCTCCTATTCACATACCGTGGCAGCTATGCCATTTACAAGGTGTGTCAAGTTTCCTTAGGCAGAACCTTCCAAAGCCATGATCACTGCCATTTCAAAGGACAAGAGCAGCAGATGTTTGGGAACACTCCCATCTAGAGGTTCTCCTCTCGGTCGTTCATCATCCTGACTTGGAATATATCATCGTTCCTTTGCTGTCAAAATCCTGGAACTTCCTCCGCAACAACGCTGCGGGTGTACATACACCTGAGGAAGTGCAGTGGTTAAAGAAGGAAGTTCACCACCACCATGTCAAGGGCGATTAGGGATGGGTAATAAATGCTGGCCTTACCAGCAATTCCCCACATTCCATAAATGAAAAAAAGAAAATGTCAGTGTAAAGAAGTTGATGCACAAACAGAAGATGATCGTATGCATTATATATCCCCTTCAGCAGCTCAGGCATTCTTCCATGCAGTGAATACATTCAGCCCTGCAAAATACACACCGCATTGATCTAACATACCCCAAAGCTTGATTTTGTTACATTTTAGTGAATCAAAGTTGGACTGCTGACATTGCATTGCATTGCATTGATAAATAACTAAATCACAAGGAACAAAAAGGAAGCAAATCATTAATTAGTAAACCGGTATCAAGTATAACTTTTGAAAAGAGGTTTCAGATCACAGGGAAAATGGGGGAATCGTGAGGTTTTGAAGCCCTAAGGCAAAAGAAAAAGCCTTGCTCTTGGCATGGCCAAACTTACTTTTCCCTGCCTTTCCGACACCATTCTAACTGAAGGTTGGTTGGTGTGGGGAAGGGGGAAGGCGGAAAGGGGTGGGTTGGAGTCAGGTGTGCGCCACAGTGCTGGAGAGTGTTGGATAACAAACCGTCAGTGCAATAGGTCTGGGAGGTTTTAATCTGGTCAGTCAGCCTCTCCCATGATCCCAACAACAGGAGTTTCCATCATAAGGTGGGATTTTATGGTCTTGTTCACGCCGAAACCGTGAAATCCCACCCAAGGTCAACGAGTCTTTCCACAGTCCACCCCTTGCTTGCTTTGTAGCAGGCATATTTCCAGCCATAGAGTCATACAGCACCAAAAAGGCCCTTCAGCCCCTCGAGTCTGCACTAACAATAACTACAGGAAATTCAGCATATCCACTACGACTGTCACCAATTTTTATAGATGCATCAGAAAACGGATCCTATCAGAATGTATTACAGCTCCTACCCTGGTCAGAATAATGAGGAACTACGAAGGGTTGTAAATATAACCCAAACTATCACGCAAACCAGCCTCCCATCCACTGACCCCATCTACACTTCCCACTGCCTTAGAAAAGCAACCAATATAATCAAGGGCCCCACTCATCCCAGACATGCACTCTTTCACCTTCTTCCATCAGGAAAAAGATACAAAAATCTGAGATCACAAATCATCAAATACAGCTTCTTCACTGCTGTCATTAGATTTTCGAATGGACCTAGCATATATTAAGTTGGTCTTTCTCTTCACCCTAGCTATGACTGTAACACCACATTCTGCACCCTCTCCTTTTCTTCTCTCTTTTGTACTCTATGAACAGTATGCTTGGTCTGTACAGTGAGCAAGAAACAATATTTTTCAATGTATCCCAATACACATGTCAATAATAAATCAGATCAAATCATTAAAGTCACGCTAATCCCATTATCCAGCACTTGAACCATTTCCTTGAATGTTACAATGGTTAAAGAGCTCATCCAAATATTTTTTAAAGGTTGTAAGGTTTCCTGCTTTCACTATCTTCATAGGCAGTGTATTCCAGGTTCCCACTAAGCTGAGTAAAAATTTTTTTTTTCTCAAATCCTCTCTGAATCTCCTGCCTCTAACCTTGAAACTATGCCCCCTTGTAATTGCCCCCTCAACCAAGGGGACAGCAGCAACCAGCTCACCCTGCCGGTACCCCTCATATTCTAATACATTTTAATCATAACTTCCCTCAGCCTTCTCTATTCTAAATAAAATATTCCAAGCCCATCCTGTCTCTTCTCATAGCTCAAACACTCCATCCCAGGCAGCACCCTGGTGAATCGACTCTGTATCTGCTCACGTCACTACAATAATCAGGTAAGTGGTTAGGCAGATCTAGAGGAGCTCTGCAGTCACAGGGAGGTGGGAAGTCCAGAGCGGTGGAGCAACAATCAGTTTGCAGAACCCATAGGAGAAGTATTCATTATCCAGGCCCGCCGGGAAGCTTTTCCTGCAAGTTTGGTCTGAGGGCGGCAGTCACCCTCTGGTTAAAATAGCAATCGGGTTCTTGTGGTTAGGTACGGTGGCACTGTGGTTAGCACTGCTATCTTATAGCACCAGGGACCTCGGTTCAATTCCTGGCTTGAGTCATTGTCATTGTCTGTGCAGAGTCTACGCATTCTTCCCGTGTCTGCGTGGGTTTCCTCCAGATGCTCCAGTTTCCTCCCACAATCCAAAGATGTGTGGATTAGGTGGATTGGCCATGCTAAATTGTCCCTTAGAATCAAGGACATTAGCAGGGTAAATATGTGGGATTACAGGGATGGGGGCTGGGTGGGATTGTTGTCTGTCAGATGGGCCAAATGGCCTTTTTCTGAACTGTTGGGATTCTGTGATACAAACCCAAGCCAAAAAAGCACTTTAATGAGGAACCCTTCTGGCTTTTGATTAAGATCGCAAACCGTATCAGAAGGTGAGCTCGATCACTCCACATTTGGAGCCATGGGCCACTCTAATTAGCTGTTTAATTTCTACAGGGGCGAGCAGGGTTAAGAATTAGTCAGGCTTATTAATTGTATCAACGAGCAGTTAAAGGAGAGCTGGCCTGGTGGATGGAGTGTTTTTTTTCTGTCTGTGCTTGTTTCTAATGTCCCTGGTCTGATGAAACATGTCCTACGGTCAATGATTCATCAGTAGTTGGCAGGTAGCAACAGTGGAGCATCAGCAACATGAACACTAGAGGGAATCTGCGGGAGCCAATTCTGCGGGAATTGAGGAGCGTGTTCGGAAAAATGATCATATCTGCAGCTTGCGGTAATGTCCATCAGCCTTTCCTTCTCCCCTCCACCATTCTCCTGAGTCGAAACCCCTCGCTTCCTTTCCTTAATTCAAACCGATTCCTTCACCAGAAATGTGCTCATTAAAATCAACAAGAATTGTAGCACAGCCAAGGTCAAATTTATAGCTTGCTGTTTAAAAGTAAATTTTTGGGATCCTGTTACCTCATTATTCTGGCACTTCTATCTACAGGAGTTAGTTTTAATGTTGTTTTATTTGGATTTTTGGCAACTTGAGTGATTCGAGTGAAACTTTATCGTCCTACTGCAACAATTAATATTCCCCGAACTTATTTATAAATTCCACACAGGTTCCTTACAGCTCCCAGGATCAGACATTGCATATTGAGTTGCGCAAGATAAAGCACTACTGGAGGATAGATCTTTTAGAGTAAGTTCACATTTCAAATCAATATGGAAACCTCTTTGATGCCACTGGGAGCAAGCCCTGTTCAATAATTCATATTTTTAAATGAAGTGATGATTATTTTTTTTATCTGGACTGTGGTCCAATAGCCAGCACTGCGCTAGGAGACCATTAAGAAGATTGCTGCTGGAAATTTCAAAGTTGGGCATCCTTCTAGAGACAGAAACAGCAAAAACTTGCCCTGTGATGGTTTAAATTTGAGTCAGAAAGGGCTTGCTTGAACTGGAAAGTTTGATGTAAATCAGGCATCCTGTTAATTCATCCCACCCCCGCCTCCCCTTTTCCCTCCTGTTTCTCACAACTCCTGCAAACCTTTCTGGATATATCATAGTTTGGTATGGATCCTGCTTCAACCAAGGCAGCAAAAAACTACAAAGGGTAGTGAACGAAGCCCAATTCATCACACAAACAAGCATCCCATCCATTGACTCTGTCTACATTTCCCACTGCCTCAGCAAAGCAGTCAGCATAATTAAGAATCCACGCAACTCCAACACTTCCACCTTCTTCCATCGGGATAAAGATATAAAAGTCTGTGACCACGTACCAACCAACTCGAGAACAGCTTCTTCCCTGCTGCCATCAAACGTTTGAATGGACTAACCTCAAATTAGGTTGACTTTTCTCCACACTTTAGCTATAACTGTAACACTACATTCTGCAATCTCTCCTTTCCTTCTCTATGTACGGTATGCTCTGTCTGTGTAGCATGCAAGAAATGATACTTTTTACTGCATCCCAATGACAACAATTAATCAAATCAAATCAGGAATCAAAAAAACCTCAGCCTGCAAATCTGTGCTCATAAATATATAAATGGAGTGGGGGACTCAGCCCCTCGAGCCAGCTCTGTCATTCCATAAGGCCATGGCTGATCTGATTATAACCTCAATTCCAGATTCCGGCTTACCCCCAATAACCTTTTCACCCCCTTCCTTACCAAGAATCTATCCATCTCAGTCTTAAAAATATTTAAAGATTCTGTTTGCGTTACAGCTTCCTGTTGCATCAATGATGGGTATCTGATGCTGCAGGTTCCACATTTACAGTTTAGCTCTCGATATTCTGCAACAGAGCTGATAATGAACTGAACAGCCAGGACCATTACTGGGACCCTGTTGTGGTGGACCTTCTCCAACTAACCACAGGAGACCCGGGGCAGATTACAATAGTTTATTCATGATTCAAGCACGGAGGGAACTACCCCAGAGAAACCTCTGGAGGAGAACCCTCCTGCAATACAGCTCTAACAAAGTCCTGTCACAACTCTCCAATTCAGCAATCACAGGGACAACATTCCAATACAACTCTCAGCTCTAAGTCACAGATAGAGAGCACAGTGGCAGAGAGGTTAGTACTGCTGCCTCATAGCGCCAGGGACCTGGGTTCAATTCTGGCCTTACATGACTGTCTGTATGGAGTTAGCACATTCTCCCCATGTCTGCATGGATATTCATGAATCAGATGGCTTTTTAACAACTATCAATGATTGTTTCAGGCTCATCATTAACGAGTAGCTTTTGTATCCAGGTTTTATTTAAATTCCACCAACATTAGTCTGGGCCTCTGCATTACTAGTCCAATGATAACACCACAAAGCCACCAGTTTCCCACTAGTGACGTTAACTCATGGTCCATCTCCATCTTGGAGTGTGGACTATCTCCCATTTGGTTGACAGACAGATAGAATTTCCACTTCCTTCAATGGAGAGCCTGTTATAAGTTTAAGGCCAGCATCAGATACCATGTTACGTTCAATGATGTGAATTGCCCTCATTTGTGACTTGAGCATGTTAATATGGATGTTGACTCACATTGGCCTAATGGTGCCCTAGTTTCAGCTGAATGTGGAATCTGCTTCTGTATTCCTCTCTGTCTGTGAAGTGTGCTTCTCCTGTAAGGCAGACTCAGCAAACATCAGATCAAGTGACCAGATGCAGGATGGGGTTTTACAGCCTCACTACACCGGGAACAATTCAAAAGTCTGTTGACTTCAGGGTGACAGTAAAATCCCACTGGCATACGAGCCCACCCACAAGCTGGTAAAGAGCTTTATTTCAGTTTGTTATATTTATTTCATTCAAATCAGTGTAACCAATCTGAAAATGAAAGAATCCATCACAGTGCTATTTGACTTATATAACACAGCTTCAAATGTTCCCCAGCACGTTTGAGAATCTTAGAATCCTACAGTGCAGAAGGAGGCAATTCAGCCCATCGAGTCTGTATCAACAACAATTCCACCTGAACCTGATCTCTTGTAACCTTTTGTATTTACTCTGCTAATCCCCCTGCAATGAAGAGGCAACTTACCAAAGCCATCTGCACATCTTTGTAGTGCTAACTACTGTGCCGCCGTGCTGCCACACACCAAATCTTTCAAGTTTGGCAAAAGCTTTCACATCTATTTAAAAACGCAATTGACCTGTCCATTTGTTCCAATATTTTATTAGCCAGAAAAAGATCTTGAGAGAGATATTACCAGCTTTCCCCACCAGCCAATGGGCCAGGTGAGCTGTAAGATTGTGAGAGAGCATGAAAATCGGGCCTAATTTCTCACCTTTCGCTATTTTGTTGGCACTGGATATCCAACAAGATCAGCCTCAGTTTCAAAAAGGATACAAGGCTGATCTCAATATTAAAATTTTATTTAATACAGAATATTACAAGTGAGCCTGGCACACTACTGGCCAGGCTCATTTGCCTCTCCAGCCTTGCCAGTGAATATCCTCACAGATGAGCATCATGTATGGTCCTCATCAATAAGGCCGGTTGTGATACCTTTACCAGTGGACTGCAGCCATTAAAACCCCCAACATTCCCCAGGAGGTAGGGGGCAGGTGAGTGCGGTACCCCTGGGGTTGTGCCAGCCTGGGATCGTGGCATTGCTCACTGGGCCCACTAATAGTGCCCGTCAGGCACCGGGCAATGCTAAGACCAACTTAAAGGAACGGAGCCTGGAGGGACAGGCCAATTGTGGGGGGGACATTGCAAACTCTGCAAATGCAAAAAGGGGTGGGGTGGGGGGGGAAATGCTGCAATATCTGCAAATGTGACCCGCCAATGCATGTGAGGGATGGGTTGGGAGAAATCAACTGCAGCTCTGCAATATTGGGGACGGGGGGGGGAGCACATTCAGCTGCAAAGGCAGCACTAACTGGGGGAGGCAGTGATAGACAAATCTCAGCTGTGCTGTGTGTTGTTATACAGAATATCAAAATTTGAGCATGCACAATTGCACCCTCTGCTACAAGCTGTCGGCTTTTGGTGAATTTAGGTCCTGCCCCCTCCCCTTGCTGGCAGGAAACAGATCTTGCTTTTTCTTGGCAGAGTGAGGTAAGATTCAATTTTTAAATCGCCCTTAAAAAGTGTGATTATCTCCCGTTTTCACACTCATTTGGCACTAAGAATTTTTTTGATAAGATTGCCACCCCCCACCCCACCCTAAGACTTTTCACAACTCCAGATCCATCACAGCGATATGGATGGTGAAGTTAACATCCATTCCTGTGCAGCAACCCTCGTAATAAATTACAGAAATTGAAAGTGAACAAGAAAAGATCAGAGTGTCTGGGCTGGAATGAGAAAAATGTCACTGCCCAAAAAGAGCTCAAGAAAATGTAGAAACTTCATAATGTTAATTAAAAAAGTAAACTTGCCTTGCTCTCAAGTAGATCTGCGTTTTCTTGGACCTCATTGCGTTCCCGATGGGATTTCTCCAACTTTTTGTGCAGTGCACCAATCTCCTCCTAGTTGCAAAAACATATCATATTAGGGCGAATGCAAGGACATCCGTTTTTGAAGACAGAGCCAGATAAGATCAATGTCTTTGGCTTTTAGTTGACTCCAAGATGATAGACCTGGTGATGGTCAGTTGGAAGAAATAATCAACTCTTTGTGGCAGAATTTGAATACCCAGAGAGTGGTTGGGATGTGGAACTCACTCACACAAGGGGCAGGATTTTTGAGATGGTGGAGCTCTTTGCTCCAACACCTGATGGGTCAGTGGCGAATGCATCCCTACCAATCAAAGCAGCCCTATAACCATTGACTGGCCCTGGCCAATCAGCATTGGCCAGGACTGGGACTACAAGCTGCCTCTGAAACCTCCTGATTGGGTAAATGTGGAGAATCTTTGAACAGGGAGGAGGAAGTGAGGGTGCAGAGAAGGGACTAGAAATCATGATCGAGAGGCCAGTGAGGGAGGGAACAACCATGGAGGTTAGGCAAACCTTTGGGGCGGGTACCCAATGTGGAAAGGAAGCCTTTCCCGGAAGCAACTCTCTCACTCTGCCCAGGCAGGGAGGCCCACCAGCTTTCAGCAGTTTCCATTTGCCTCAAACATGATGCAGGACTGGAAAAAACCTTTAAGTCGCCAACAGTTGTGGGCTGGAGGCGAGTGGGAAGGTGGTGGCAAGGCCCCCTGGAGAGCTTTACGGGCCCCCCTTAGCTAAAAACGCCTCAGTGAGAGAGCCATAAAATTCTGTCCAAGCAGTAATTCTGTCCAAAGACGTGTGGGTTAGATTGATTTGCCGTGATAAATTGCCCGTTGGTATCAGAGGGATTAGGAGAATAAATATGCGGGGACCTGGGTGGGATTGTAGACAGTGCAAGCTCAATGGGCCAAGTGGCCTCTTTCTGCACTGTAGATTGTATGAGTATCGAGGAAAATAAAGAAGGTACCTTTGAGGGAATGTTGGATGAACACATGAAGGAGACAAGATGAGAAAGATATAAAAATGGAGTGAGATGAAGGTAGGTAGGGAATGGAGTACAAACAGCAGCGGAAACCTGTTGGGCTGAAAGACCTGGATCTCTCTTATGGAATTAGTGAAGTGGATTTCAGATGGTTTGGGCAGTTCTGAGTGACTGAGTGAGATATGGAAGGGACTTCAACCCCTGACGCATGCATGAGGTACTCTGATATTGTGGAAAAATGAAATAATTTCCTCTCACTGGATTGCTTCCTCTTTATATAGGTTCCCATGTCGGTTAGAAAATAAATTGTTCTATTAACTGAACAAAGGAAATGGACAGACCTTTTCTGCTATTCTGAAGCATAAATGTCAAGCATTGGTCATATGGTCTAGCAATAACTTTGCTGCTACTATTTACTAAATTGCCCCAGTTAACATTTAAAAGGACAAGTCACTACTGGGAGGGAATTTTCCCAATTCATCCATCATGGGAATTGTAGTGGGACAGGACCATACAAAAGTCCATTAAACTCAGATGGGATGTTTTGGACTTGTGACTGGAAATTCCTGTCCATACAGTGGAATGCTACCACCCCACCTGCTACGGGAATCGAGCAGGTGAGAGGCGGACAATGGGAAGATCCGTTGACCTTGGGAGGGATTTTCCGATTCGGTGCCAGGCGAAGCGGTAGCATTCCAGCGTTAGTGCTTGAATTGTGAAACTGACTTGCTTCATAAGAGCATCCAACATTCCAGCATCCCAATAAGTGACCCAAGGCACATGAATTCGCCAAGAAGAAAGTTAGGGATAAGGGATGTCACTGAGCACGAACGCACCTCTTTAACTCGGAGATTTTCATCCACAAAGTTAACGTTAAGCATCGGCCGGATACTGGACAACAGCTGCCACCACTGCCACTGACGGACCATCCAATACTTCCTGATGTTCTTCTGAACACAACAAAGAGCTAAACGCTGGGTCTGGAGAAAGGGAGAAAGCTACCAGTGTTAACATGTTCAACAAGGAGAGGATGGGGCTTTCCTTAAAGAGAAAGTATATATACCATGGAGGTAAGCTTCTATATTGTGTCCAAAAGTTACATTTCATTTCCTGGCCTTTAGATAAGGCCATGTACAATCACTGACGCATGAGGCATTAGACCTTTACCTTCATCTTCTTGAACTGTTGTCGACCCAGGAATCCCTGGCACATAGCTTGCAGCAAAACCAAATTCCGGCTAATCAGCTTCTCGCGCTGTTTCTCCAACCGGGAAACAACTCCAGCTTTGAAGAAGACCTGGAAATCAATCCACACATTAGGTGATTGGTTCTTTCATTTCATTCATTTATTGACTTTCAGGGAACCAGATTCCCCGGACGGAATGGGCTATTTTCTTGAACGCAATTCTCCCGGATTTCCTATGTGAAGTCGAGAGACAGAGAGAGATGTTGATGGGGCAGGGTGAGTTAGGCTCATTTGAAGCTTCAGTAACAGCATGGACCCAGTTGGGCTGAATGGCCTGTTCCTGTGCTGCACCTTCTATGTTTGATATCGAATAATATAACTTTGTTTATATCACATCTAATGCATTTGCACTTACTTGGGAGATAGGAACAGGAGTAGACCACTCAGTTGGTGAGGGTTGTGGGTGTGGGGAAGAAGGAGACGATGGAGGGGGAAACAGGGACAGCATTGCTCAGGATGGAGAGCTGGTGATGGTGCAGGGGGGGTGGTGAGTTAGTTGGAGAATCTGTGATGATGCTCATTGCTGAGTTTTAAGTTTATTTATTTGTGTCACAAGTAGGCTTATATTAACACTGCAGTGAAGTTACTGTGAAAATCACCCAATCGCCGCACTCTGGCGCCTGTTAGGAGAATTTAGCACAGTCAATGCATCAACCAGCATAGCTTTCACTCTGTGGGAGGAAACCGGAGCACCTGGAAGAAACTTTTGCAAACATGAGGGGAATGCGCGAACTCCATCCAGACTGAGTCCCAAGCCGGGAATCAAACCCAGGTCCCTGGCACTGTGAAGAATCAGTGCTAACCATTTTGCCGTCATGCCATGCAAGTGGCACATCAATAAGTTTGGTGTGGGCAGATTGGTACTATGGAGGACTACGGTGTTCTGCAATTGGGACACGATAGCATGTCAGAATTTAAGCACCTCAGGAATCACACGAGAGCTTCAAATATACAATTGACATGGGCCTGTGTCATACATACCCGACTCTGTCCCGTGGTAAAACTGTGCTTTTCCAAATCCAACAAGCTAAGAAGTTCTTCTGTGGCCTAAAAAAAAGCAGCCATTTAATGATTTCTGTAAGTTTATGTTGACTGACAAATATATTGCCACAGTTATTGAAGAGAAAAGGGCCTCAATTGACTATTCCGCGAAATGTAGCCCAAAAACACAGCTTGGCGTCATGTAGAATGCTGACCTTTTGGTTGGAAGCTCATAATTCACTCACCACCCTGAGGCTTCACTCAGTCCTGGGGGACAGTGGTGCTTTCAGAAGAGATGTTAAACTGAGGCCTCTCTTCCTTCACAGCTGGACATAAAAGCCCAGAATCCTGGCACTATTCATCTCCCAAAGCAACATTACCGAAATCAGCTCATTGGTCTCAGTGCTGAGTCTGCGATGTTGCTGTGAACACACATGATATGGATGTTTACCACTGCCAGTAGGAATGCTTTGGCTGTGAGGTACTTGGGAGGTCTTGTGTTACCATCCATAACTGAGCAAGAAGCTCTAAGTTCAGATCCCATGTCAGGATCTAACACCCATGCATTGATAACATGGCCACAAACGTTGTTTATCAAGCTGTAAATCCTTCCAACACACCTGCTGGCGGGCAGCAAGAGCGAGAGAGACTCCTGGTCAGCCATGTTTGTACAGGGTTTCAAATAAGGGGCAGTGAAAGCCCCTGGCAACAGGCTAGTGACCCGTTCCAGGGAAAGCTAACCATGTAAACACATAACCCCATGATCCACCTGCCTTGTGTACTATTAGGAGAGGGTAAATGAGGGATGCTTCATGGGCATAGATAAATGGAAGTTCGTTATTTTAATCAATTCTTCATTTTCCTTCTAAAATTAATTTTATAACAAAGCATTCCATCAAACCAAGATGTTTCCGGTTTGAGGCAAAATTAGACAACTCAATCTTGAATATATTCAATGATTCAGCCTTGACTATTCCCTGTGGGAGTGAATTCCAGTCTTTAACCAAGCCATGGAATATGAAATTCCTATTCACTTCCATTTTAATTGGGAGACCCCTTATGTGCAAACTGTGCACCTAGTTCTATGTTACCCTCTGTGAGGGGAAACAGCCCCTCAGCATCCGCCCTGTCAAACTTTATTCAATATCCAACTCTGAATGAGCAGAAACTTTCTCCAGTTAAGGATTGGGAAATATTGGAAACTATTAGTTTTGGAATCCTAACCCCATTCTCCAGCCCTGACTCCATTTGAAAGGTTTCATAAAAACTGGACAAAAGCTAACAAATTCAGCCCCACTCCCTCCAATATCCACCTCACCTACACTTAACCCCTGCCAACACTCACCCGCCCCTCCAAAACCCACCTCACCCCTCAACATTCACCCCAACCCCAACACCCATCCCATCCCCCAATTCTCACACCCCCTACACTCACCTGCCCTCCAAAACTCACCCCTCCTATATCCACCACACCCCCAACACTCATCCCACCCCAACCGACACCTACCCCTCCAATACCCACCTCACCCCCAACATTCACCGCATCCCACCCTTCCAACACACATTCCACCCCCAACACTCACTCCACCCCTCTAACATCCAGCCCCCAACACTCACCCTTCAACACTCACTCCATCCCACTCACTCCCAACACTCACCCTACCCCTAAACTTTTTTAAAAAAGTGTTTGAAGTACCGAGTCTTGCTCATTAACATTCACATACAGAGGCATATTGATAGCTTAGCCACGTTGTAATTGTCTGGATAATAGGCAAGATTTGCTAATTATAGAAATTAATATAAAATATTAAATATCTTGGCTATCACAGGACTTGTATATTATTTTAAAGTGAAGCTGAATAACAGAAGAAGGCATTATAAATATAAGTTAACATAAAACAAATTTCAGTCTGATAACATATAAAAAATCACAATCATAAATGATTCGTTTTGAATGAAATAATTTGCAATATAGATCATAGAATCCCTACAGTGTAAAAGGAGGCTATTCGGCCCATCGAGTCTGTACTGACCACAGCTCCACACATTTACCCTGCAAATCCCCCTGACACCAGGGTCAATTTGGCATGGCCCATCTACCTAACCCACATACCTTTGAATTGTCGGGGGAAACCGGAACAAACTCACGTAGGCACGGGAAGATGTGCAAACCTCCATAGTCAGGAATCTGAGGCCAGGATTGAACCCAAGACCCTGCCATTGTGAGGTAGCAGTGCTAACCACTATGCAACCCTAGTCTGAAACAGCCAGAGTTATTGAGATGTGATCTTTAGTGACATTCAAAGTACATCTGGAGGCCAGACTGACTAATTCAAAATATTAGAAAGCACCCAAATGAGCTTTTCACAGACTGGAGGGAGTGGGGGGTGATTCTCTGAGCCCACTGCACTGCTCTAGCATCAGTTAAATGTAAGCAGAGGCCATTTGACAAGCTTCCCACTGGGTGTTTGGGCTTCCGTGCATCTCCTAGTTTCAATTTCATGAGCTTGTCTGGGAACTTATTCACTCCAGCGGGGTTTACAAATGTCCCC
This sequence comes from Sphyrna mokarran, assembly GCA_024679065.1. Lineage (NCBI taxonomy): Eukaryota > Metazoa > Chordata > Chondrichthyes > Carcharhiniformes > Carcharhinidae > Sphyrna > Sphyrna mokarran. The sequence goes on along the minus strand of JAGIQG010000020.1, from coordinate 40,036,705 downwards.
CACTAACGTTGAACAGGCAGCAACCTCGCTGGAGTAAAGGGAGGCCATTGAACCATCCCAGGAAGTCAGGGGTAAGGAGGGATGCCCTTTGGGTAAAGCCAATCTGGCCCCCTAACATTGCCCAAGGGGCAAACAGGCAGTGCCCCAGGAGCACTTTAGTACTGAGGCCAGGCGCAGAGAGGGAAGCATAGCCTATCAGGGAGCAATCAGTGGACTGGGGGGTGTCCCGTTGATGCTCTGCAGAGCGATGAGCGGCAGAGGGAGGAAGGACGGTGATTGGGGCTGGTCATCTGGGTAGGGTTGAGGGGCTGGGGGTGGTGCGGGAGGTTGTCGGGATGTCAGGGAAGGGAGATTGAGGCTGGCTCAGGGGGAGAGTATAGAGGGAATGTTGGATCTTGCCTAGGAAGGTCTGGGAGGCCAGCAATCAGAGGGGTGCAGGGGTCAGAAGGCTAGTAATGGGTGAGTTGAGGGGATGGCCAGTGATTGGGCTAGCCAGCGATCAGGAAGTCAGCAATGCAGAGCCACTGTGCACGTGGCCAGTGCTGAGGTTGACACACACAGAGTGGCCCACTCAGTGTTACACTGCCGGCTTTGCCGCCAGGCACAGGCCCATCCACAGACGTTCAGAGTGAATTCCACTAGAACATGCTGTGATGTACAAAATGTATAAGTGTTACCCCTTACACCTTCTCACCTCCCACCTCAAACCTCCACCATCAACCAAACAACACCCTATCCCCTCACCTTCCACACCCCCTCACATCCCCCCATCCCTCTCTCCCTGTCCTCACACCTGGCTGGTCTTCTCTTGCCTTTACTGAGAGTTTAAAGCAATGTTACAATATGAGATGTGCTTGGTTTATCTTTGTGGCTTATTTACCCATTGATACTGAATTTATTTTTTACACGCACACACACCTTCCTTTCATCTGTTACCATAAAGGCTGCTCCATATTTTTTCAGGATAGTTGGGGCCAGCACCTGGAAACGCCGTCGGAATTCACGGTGCACCATGTGATCAGGAAAACCTGCAAGTCAATCAGATAATCGTGTCATTGTCTGAGAAGGAGGGGGTGAGCCATCACCCCAGCATCAGTGGGTCAACTCCATACCTGACAGGCAACTCAAATTCTCTCCCAAATCGCTCTGCCTTGTCACCTCTCCCTTTTTAAAGAAAGAGTTTACATTTGATGCAATTGGCATTGCCTGGCATTGGGGAGACGGCAGCCTTGTGATATAATCATTAGACTATTAATCCAGAAACTCAGCTAACGTTCTGGGGGACCCAGGTTTGAATCCCGCCGTGGCACATGATGGAATTTGAATTCAATAAAAAAAAATCTGGAACTAAGAATCTACTGATGACCGTGAAATTGTCAGAAAAACCCATCTACTTCGGTGATATCCTTTCGGGAAGGAAATCTGCTATCCTTATGTGCACTGGCCCATATGTGAATCCACAGTCACGGCTACATGATTGACTCCAAACTGCCCTCCAAGAGCAACTTGGGATAGGCAATAAATGCTGGCCCAGCCAGCGACATTCATATCAAATGAATGAATAAATAAAACAATGTTATCAATAAGACTGCCTTGAACAGTCCAATTATCACCTGTATAATGACCTGCAGAGGAAGATAATGACTTTTACTGCGGATGAGGCCGATTATAACTGAGATTTGTAAGTTTTTAAACAGGGTGGATCCATGTCAATATTTTTTTCATTAAAGTTCAAGTTGGAAAATCAAAAGAGATCAATTCCTCTACTGGTCTACTCAACGTTGTCATTGATATCCAACATGGGCAGCATTCTACCATCATTGTTCCTATTCCGCAACTTAACAAGCACAAGCCTCATGAATAAAGCCATTAAAAATCAAATCCTGTGAGTCTAAGATTGTAATCTACTCCTGGCTGGTTGATTCAGTTGCAGAAATCACTTATCAAACCCAATGATATCAGAGATGTATCTTATTAACTGCAGAAATGTACAGCACTTCACATCACTGATGCAATCTCAGGATACGCTGAGTAGGCCAAGACTTTGACAGCAATCTTTTGGAATGTACAGCTTTCCATCCAGCTTAATGATGTAAATAACTGGGCGATGCTACATTTAAAAAACGGCAACAAGAATGAAATGAAACTTAACTGAACTTTTGGAAAAATCATCAGCTGTCAAATACTACAGCTGAAAGATTCACTAAAGGATTACATGGGATTACAGGCTTGTTAGGCCAATCTGTCCATGAAAAAGTATTTATCACTCAGTCCAGAGTGTAATTTTTCTGCTAATAAAGCTCACTTGTGTGGATAGAAATAGCACTATTTTTTATTCAGTTGTGAGACATGAACTTTGCTGGCTGGCCAACATTTGTTGCACATCCCTAGTTGCTCTTGAGAAGGTGGTGGAGAGCTGCTTTCTTGAATCATTGCAGTCTACGTGCTGCGGGTTGACCCTGGGAGGGAATTCCAGGATTTTGACGTAGCAACTGCAAAAGAACAGCAATATGTTTCCAAATCAGGACAGTAATGCCTTGGAGGGGAACTTGCAGGTGCTGATGATACCATGTATCTGCTGCCCTTGTCCTTTGAGATGGAAGTGATCATAGGTTTGGGAGGTGCTGCAGTGCATCTTGTAGATGCTGCTACTGAGCATCAGTGGTGGAGGAAATGGATGTTTGTGAATGTGGTACCAATCGAGTGGGTTGATTTGTCCTTGATGATGTTTAGTTTCTTGTGTATTGTTGGAGCTGCACTCATCTAGTCAAATGGAGAGTATTCCATCACACTCCTGACCTGTACTTTGTAGATGGTGGATAGGTTTTGGGGAGTCAGGCGGTGAGTTGGTCACTGCAGGATTCCTAGCCTCCGACCTCTCTTGTGTTTATGTGGCCAGTGCAGTTGAGTTTCTGGTCAATGGTAACCCCAAGGATGTTGATAGTGGGGGATTCAGTGATGGTAACACCATTGAATGTTAAGAGGTGGTGGTTTGAGTGTCTCTTATTGCTGATGGTCATTGTCTGGCATTTGTGTGGCACAAAGTTACTAGCCACTAGTCATTCAGCCTAAGACTGAATATTGTCCAGATTTGAACACAGACTCTTCAGTATCTGAGGAGTCATCAATGATGCTGAACATTGTAGAGTCATTGGCAAACATCCCCACTTCTGACCTTCTGATTGAAAAATGACCATTGATAAAGCAGCTTAGGATCATTGGGTCTAGGACACTATCCTGAGAGATTCCTGCAGAGGTGTCCAGGCTTTGGGATGGCTAATTCCACCACCCAACCCCCCCCCACAAACTTAACCATCTTCTTATGTGTCAGGTATGATTCCAACCAGCGGAGAGTTGTCCCCAATACCCACTGAATCCAAGTATTGGTTGCTGCTAATTTACTGGAAGTTTTTGCCATTTTTAAACTTGGAAATGAAGTGAGGAGTCATGCAGCAATAGAATATGTTACTATTGGGTCAAGATATTTTAATTTATATATGGGATTGTTGTTTGCGGTGCTTGTGACTTCTCGATGCTTCTGTCCAGATGTTGAGCAAGACCAGGTTCAATGCAGTGAAACTGGTTGCATAATATAAATGACCAGGTTGTGTGAAATTTTCTGACAAACTTGTGATTGTAAAGTACTGAAATATGAGCTTTCAATAAACTTTAGACATAGAGGCATAAGTGAAAAAAACAAAAGGTTTTGATAAATCTATACAAAACAGTTCAACCCCACTGTGACTATGATTCCCAATTTGGGGCATCCAAAATACATGATAGCAAGGGTAAAAGGCAGAGAAATAGAGTATTGATTTGATTTATTATTGTCACATGTATTAGTAGACAGTGAAAAGTATTGTTTCTTGAGCACTATACAGACAAAGCATATCATTCATAGAGAAAGAAAGGAGAGAGCACAGAATGTAGTGTCACAGTCATAAATAAGGTGTAGGGAAAGGGTTTAAAAGAGTTAGAATAAAGTTTTAGAGGCACAGAATGAGTGTAGAAGATAGAAGATGTGCTGGGTACAGCTTGCAAGAAGTCGCCTCGCTTCGGCGCCATCTTGGATCTTAGCCCAAGGAGCCTGGAAACAGAAGGAGCACTAGGGCCACTGATTTCTCTTGCTGGCCCCACATGCCAGTGTTAATGCCCATTCAAACCTCCTCTGATCTTTCCTCATCTAAATCTATCATCATAACCTTCTATCGCCTTCTCTCCCACATTCATGTCTAGTTTATCCTTAAATATATCAAACCGTTACTTCAAACATTCACTGATTCTCAACAATCACTGAGTAAAGACATTTCTTCTGAATTCTCTATCAGATATTTTCGTGACCAACTTAAGAACAGTAAAGAAAAGGAGCAGGGGAAGGCTATTTGGCCCACTGGCCTTCACAGAGCTCCTAAGCTGAGCTCCACCACAAGGCTGACAGGCTGAGCTCCACCACTGAGCTCCCGGGCTGAGCTCCACCACAGGGCTTCCAGGCTGAGCTCCACCACTGAGCTCCCAGGCTGAGCTCCACCACAGGGCTTCCAGGCTGAGCTCCACCACTGAGCTCCCGCGCTGAGCTCCACCATAGAGCTTCCAGGCTAAACTCCTCTACAGGGTTCCCAGGCTCCCAGTTTGAATCCTGTGGCTATATTAGCGTTCAGTTTGCCAGGGAAAGAACAACTTAATTTGTAAACAGATTTCAGTCACACTTTGATGGTAAAGTCCTGGAACAGTTACTGTACCTAGCCTGTACAGGCGCAGTGCATCCAGTAGCTGTGATCCCTGCAGCTGTGTCCTCAGTGTTGGTGTATCAAGTGTAGCCAAAAACTGTTCTTTGCTGCATTGTGTCTCTGCTCCATCTTCAATCCTTTGGTTCATTTTTCCATCATTCAACTCTGGCCTTGGTACAAAGCAGTGGACAAAGTGTGTTTCTGAACGCTTTATAAGGTTTGCGAGAGCATCCTAGGATTTCAAAGAAATGGAATTGAAAAATTGATTTTAACTTAATGGAGAATAAATCACTCGGAATACTGCACATCACATTATTGGAACACCACAGTACTGGAGATTCGGGAACAACTCGGGAGAGCTAGCAATCAGATCGGCAAAAGTCCTCATTAATGTCTCAGTATTCTGGTGTTTGGGATGATGGAATCATGGAATCACTACAGTGCAGAAGGAGGCTATTCGGCTCATCTAGCCTTCACCCATCCAGGCCCTATTCCTGTGACCCCTACTAATCCTCCTGACAATAAAAAAGTAAAAATTCATTTATTAGTCACAGTTAGACTTACGTTAACACTGCAATGAAGTTATTGTGAAATTCCCCTAGTCCCTACTCTCCATCATCTGTTTGGGTACAATGAGGGAGAATTTAGCATTGTCAATGCACCTAGCCAACATGTCTTTCAGACTGTGGGAGGAAACCGGAGCACCCAATGGAAACCCACGCGGACACAGGGAGAATGTGCAGACTCCACTCAGACAGTGACCCAAGCCAGGAATCGAACCCAGGACCCCGGCGCTGTGAAGCAACAATGCTAATCACTGTGCCACCCATTTAAGGTTAAAGGAGGCAGAGCAGAGTATTTACAGCACAGTTTGTGAGTCAAAAGGAGCAGGAACATTCCTGTTGAACCAAGATGCTGAACTCAAGTTAAAGTTTATTTATTAGTGTCACAAGTAAGGCTTACATTAACACTGCAATGAAGTCACTGTGAAATTCCCCTATTTGCCACATTCTGGTGCCTGTTCGGGTCAATGCTCCTAACACATTGTGGAAAGAAACTAGAGCATCCGGGCGAAACCCACGCAGACCTGAGGAGAACATGCAAACTCCACACAGACAGTAACCTAAGCCGAGAATCAAACCCGAGTCCCTGGCGCTGTGAGGCAGCAGTGCTAACTGCTGTGCCATCGTGCCACCCTGAAATCTCTACAGACACCCACACTGTCAGCCTTCGATGATTTCTAACTTCACATCCCCAATATCTGATTTCTCCCCCCTCCGGTTGCTAATGTCTCTCACTCCAACTCTGAAACCTCCCTTCCCTCCTTCCCCATTCCCACCCTTTCTCCCTTCCCCCCAAATTCCTCAACCCTCTCCACTCTCAGGCTCTGCCATCCCTTATGATCTCTGATTCCCTCCGCTGCCCTACAATCACTGACTGTCTCCATCACGAGTCCACCTCAGATTACCCCAGTCCATCGTGATTTCTGTCTCCCCAAACCATTTGCATACTCCCATTCTTCCTCCACCTCCCACAGTCTCTAACTCCCCCATTCTTCCCCCAACTCCCCTGATTTCCCTAACACCCCCTATCTTACATGATTCACCACTTCCCTCAGCCCCTGAAATCCCAAATTCCAACCCCAGCCCCTGCAATCTCTGATACCCTGCCCACCTCTCTCTCCCTGACCCCCACCCTACCAACCTGCTCCACTAACTCTCACAAGCCTCATGATCTCCTACTCAGCCTAGTAATTGTCATCTCTCCTGCTGCCACCCCAATACAATCTCCCTAACATTTGTGATCTTTGACCTGCGCCCTGCAATCCCCTCAGGTCCCCTGCAATCTCTGAAATACCTGCCACCTGCTCCAAGGCTATTTTTCTGCCCAGCAATCACACCCAGGCTGAAAGTCAGACAAGTAATCTATTGCGAAGATTTTAAAGACATCCCGTAGTTAATTTCAGCCAGAGATCTGGGAAATCCATATTCCCAGGCTTCCCATCTGGAAACACTCCCTCACCAACTCATAGAATCTTACAGTGCCAAAGGAGGCCATTCAGCCCATCATCAATACACTAACCACAATCCCACCTAGCCCCTATCCCATAACTGCACGCAGTTACCCTAGGTAGTCCCCCTGACACTAAGGGGCAATTTAACACGGTCAATCCACATAACCTGCACATCATTGGACTGTAGGAGGAAACCGGAGCACCCGGAGAAAACCCATGCAGACAAGGGGAGAATGTGCAAATTCCACACAGATGGTGGCCCAAGCCGGGAAATGAACCTGGGTCTCTTGTGCTGTGAAGCAGCAGGGCACAAGCCACCCTGTACAACTCTCATTTCAACTATCATCATAATCTTGATTAAATATTGGGGTCATTTTGCTGTGTGGACAGTACATTTCACCCCTAGAACAGGCTTGCAAACTGCATACTTTGTTAAGATAAGCCCTCAACGTCTTAAATGAATGAAACAATAAAAGGAACTTGGAACCTGTCCAGTGAAACTGGAGTGGCCCATTCAGCTCCTTCAGCCTGCTCACTAATCTGAAGTATATTCACATAATACCATCAAACATTTGGGAAATGTGATTTAATTCTATTGTCTTATCTTTGGCCAACAGCACGGAATTAGTTCCCATATTAAGAGGAATGAGAAAAATTCTTTTGCTGAAAAGATATCAGCTTTCCTCATTATTAATTTTTCATCCGAAGTCGATTCATTTAAACTAAAGCTTCCGTCAATTACTTTCTTGGCACCTCAAAACATTCCCCAAGTATCCAGTAACCTCACTCCAACTTCTCTTCACCCCTTTGGAAATTCGGATTTTTAATTAATCTCACCCATTGACTCTGAACTTTTGTAGTCTAACTATATTCAAGAGGACTTGTGGGAGCACAAGAATGGATGGGATGATGTTTGGAAGGATTCACCATTCCCCAGAATCATAGAATCTCTACAGTGTAGGAGGAGGCCATTTGGCCATCGAGGTTGCATCAACAACAATCCCACCCACGTTCTATCACTGTAATCCCATATATTTATTCTGCTAACCATCACCCTCTGATGCTGAGGGGTAATTAGCATGGCCAATCAACCTAACCCACACATTCTTGGACTGTGGGAGGAAACCAGAGCACCCAAACACAGGGAGAACTTGCAGGTTCCACTCAAACAGACATCCAAGGCTGGAATTGAACCAGGTCCCTGAAGCTGTAAGGCGATAGTGCTAACCACAGTATCATGGGAGTGCACTGATATTAGAGGAGATCTAATACTAGGGGTCATACACTAAAGGTGAGGAGGAAGTTCAGAGGAAGTGTGAGGGGCAAACTTATTCCATAGAGAGTGGTAGGTGTCTGAAATGCACTGCCAGGAGTGGTAGTGTAGGCAGATATGATAGAAGTGTTTAAGGGGCTTTTAGATAAGCACATGAATACGAAAGGAGTAGAGGAATATAGACCGACAGCAGGCAGAAGGGAGTAGTTTAATTTGGTCTCATGTTGGGTACAACATTGCGGCTGAAGGGCCTGTTCCTATGCTGTTCTTTTCTATGGCTTATCACTGTATGGGGAATGGGGAATCCTTTCTAATGTTTATTCTAATCACTCCATCTATCCATGCTTCCACAGGTCCTATCTAATGTGTTTGGAGCACAGTAAAAATACCACAGGAGATCTCACTTCTGACTGCCACAATTTGATGAATAGGTGTAAAGCAAATATTTAATGGAAAAATAATATTTACAGCTGAATTATACTAAGCGATCCCTCAAATGGAGTAAATGGTCACAGTGTTTACATTCAGCTGTTATTTTCTACTTAACCTGTGGATAAACAGTTCTACCGGATTCGAATCCCATCACAGTAGATCGTGGAATTTGAATTCAATCTAAAATATCTGGAATTTAGAACTTACTGATGATTGTGACCGCAGGGAATAAAAGTTAAATCATAAAATCTCTACAGCGTGGAAGGAGGCCATTCGGCTCATTGAGGTTGCACTGACCACAACCCCACCCAGGCCCTATCCCCATAACTCTACATATTTACCCTGGCACTAAGGAGCAATTTAGCATGGCCAATCTACCTAGCCCGCACAACTTTGGACTGTGGGAGGAAACCAGATCACCCGGAGGGAACCACGCAGACATGGTGAGAATGTATAAACTCCACACAGATAGTGACCCGAGTCCTTGGAGCGTGAGGCAGCAGTGCTGATCACCAAGCCACCCCATTAAATATGAGATGAAAGGAAGACTAAGGGATATATTAGGACCAAAAGGGGGGTGGGGGTGAGAGGGTGGAGAGTGGAGAGTGTAATTTTGAGTTTGAACAATAGTGTAGAACATCAAAGCTGCCTGGTGACATTCCTTCCGATTTTTATTTCCATTACAGTCACAAACTTAAAATTAGCCCTCGGAGTCTGTCAAGTACTCAGTTCTCAGACTGAATTTGATGGGTTTCCATCAGTTCAATTGTGTTAAGCAGAGCAAATGGAAGCTAATGCTTATTATAAATGTAATCGCTGGTCCATTACTCAGCCTGCTCATACTTACCACTTGGAGCTTGATCAGTGCACAGATTGAGTTCCTCTTCACTGCCGCAAAGCTGCTGCTCAATGTCTTCCGTACACAGCCGATCCTGTGCAAGGCTTGTTGGGATGTGCCTTCCATACCAGACACTGACCGACATATCAAAGGGATCTTTGATCGTGAAGAGAAAAGTTTCTTGAGGAGCTCACTAGTTGGAGGAGAGAATCGATAAATTAGGCGCATTTCATTGGTGGTACTGTGTTGAACGGTATGGCAATTGAGATGCATCACAGACTGAGTTCAAGGTTTGACTCCCTGTGGGGGTGGGGGGGGGGGGGGGGGGAAGCAATCTTGCCAAGAAAATTCTAAATGCCAAACAAGCGTGAAAACCAGAGAGAATCACGCTCCTTCTTTTCGGCATGAGAAAAAAAATCAAATCTTATCACATTTAGAAAGAAACTGAGGCAAAGTGTGATTCTCAACAATAGAGGGAGTGGATGGAGTCTATTCACGTCAGGAAGCTGGCTGCTGACTGCTAGAGTGCGCTATTGCGTTTGCACCATGATCAACACTGGGAGATTGTCACTTTACCATTTCCCCCAATCGCCCTTCCACCATTTGTACCCCATCCTAGTGAATCACCATCCCTCAATTCCTTCCGCTGACAATTACCGCACCCCCCACCTTCATCTTTTGGCCTTTGTACATTCTCCACCCACAGACTGTCACTCATTAGCCTCAATGAGTTATTTGGTGCAAGATATTTCTGATCAAGATGCCCAGCCAGAATGAAGTTACATTGACAGTATTTGCAAAATGGGATTGCATCCAACCAACCTCAATGATTGGTTCCAGAGTTCCACTAGTGAACCCATGAATGTGCGCGATAGTGTCCACATCATTTGAACCTTGATGCTGAATGTTATCAACCATAAAGCTTTACACAAGAAGGCCAGTTGATTCTAGGGAACAAAAGCATGGCTTCCTAACCAGAAATCCTACCTCCATTTGTGCTTGAGTTTCAAATGAATTGCCAGGTTTAGAATCATAGAATCACAGAATCCCTACAGTGCAGAGAAAGGCCATTCAGCCCATCAAGTCTGCGTCACCTTACCCTGACTCTCCCCATAACCACATGCATTTAACACATCTTGGGGCAATTCAGCATGGCCAATGCACCTAACCTGCACATTTTTGGGTGATGGGAGGAAACCAGAGCACCCAGACAAAACCCCCCACTGACATGGGATGAACTCAGCACAGTCACCCAAGGCTGGAATCAAACCCGGGTCTCTATCATTGTGAGGAAGCAGTGCTAACCACTGCACCACCATACAGCCCATAAGACTAAAGATAATACAGACAGTGCGTAGAGTTAGCGTTTAGTTGTTTGAATTAGCTATGCACAACTGGGAGGCAGGCACCCATTAACCTCCTGAAGCCACCTTCCTAAGGAAGTGTCAGCACATCCACTTCTAAAGCCACTTCATCCCCAGAAATCATTGCTTCATTTGGACATGAGACTAGCATCTTTGTGTGATTTATCTCCTGTCCTCTTCTTTCACTCTCTATTGTGTCCTGTGTTTAGGCTCAGTTCTTTGCTCCAGTCTTCAATAACACGTTTTGTAGCACTGGTTCGTTTTCTATTAAATCAACAAGATCTCTGTTTAGACCAACATGAAGCTTGGGTGGCATGGAGGCACAGTGATTAACATCATTGCCTCACAAAGCCAAGCATCCTGGTTCAATTCCCAGCTTGGGTTTGCTGTCTATGTGGAGTCTGCACGTTTTCCCCATGTCTGTGTGGGTTTTCTCCAAGTGCTCCGGTTTCCTCCCACTTAACATGCTGGTTAAATGCGTTGGCCTCACTAAATTCTCCCTCAGTATACCCAAACAGACGCCGAAATGTGACATCTGGGGGATTTTCACAGTGACTTCGTTGTATTATTAATATAAGCCTACTTGTGACTAATAAATAAACTTTTAACTGAGACTTCCCTGTATAATCTGTACAATATTAAGAAAATAATTTGGAAACAGCTTGCATTAATTCACGACAATCTTATTAGATTTACATTAATAAACATAATTCTGAATGGTGTTGTAAAAGGCCAAAGGGAAACATATATCAATTCCAAGCAACATCCTTTGCAAAGACCCAGAAGAGAGCTGAGTACTAATGAAATATTGTATATTGATTAATCTGTTAATGGGTAGAATAGGTATTAATAATGCAGATAGCTTCAAGGAACATTCATTATGCAAGAATAGGTGAACTTAATACATAATGTGCCAGAAAGGACATGGCTTTATGTTCTCAGATAGCTGAAGAAATTTGAAGGAATGCCTATTTTGTGTAAATGTCAATTATAAATTATTCTAATAGGTTTGGTTTATACATATTTTAATTGTCATTCCTCATGTGAAATGTTTGTGAAATGTGGGCAAAATCTAAAACTCAGTAAATTATGTTGCTACTTTGGTTAAGCAATTGTCCTCCTCAAGTGCAAAAGACTTGTTTCCCCATCTGAGAATGTCTAGGATCAGAATCTGGGGTCACCCATTTAAAACAAAGATGAGGAGGAATGCAAATAGAGGGCAATGAATCAGTAGAATTCTTTACCGCAGAACGCTGTAAAGTTTGGGTTGTTAAGTATGTTCAAGGCCGAGATTGATAGCTTTTAATCAGTAAGTGAATCGAGGGTTATGGGGAGAAGACGGGAAAGAGGTGTTGAGGATTATCACATCAGATTAGTCATGATCTCATTGAATGGTGGAGTAAGATTGATGGGCAGAATGGCCTACTTCTGCTCTTACGTCTTATGGTCTTGTGGTCACTGGGCTGTTGGTACAGAAAATAATAATATTTAGCTTCCAAGCACCAGAATGTCATAATTGGGGGAGAGGGGGTGAAGATAGTATCCCAAAGATACACTGGAAATACCCCACAAATGGACCCAGGTAAATTCTGCATAGCAATTCAGTTTGATTTGATTTGATTTTTAATTTGATTTATTATTATCAGATATGTTGGTGTATGGTGAAAAGTATTGTTTCTTACAATGGGCAATTGCTCTGCACCAGGAACCATTCAAAGATTTGATATGAATCACAGACTCTCGAGGCTTCATGTCATCTTACCAGAATAGTTAACCAGGAAATGTGAAAATAATTAAAACCACTTCTAACTCCTGGATAACGATAGTAGTGATGCCACCCCCACCACCCCCAAATTTCACATTCACCCACCACCTGACCCTCCCCATTAACCATCCAACCTACAATGCTCACCAATCCCCAATTCCCACCTCCACAAACGTGCACCTCACCCATCTCCAACTGCTCCCCAACTAGCCACCCATACCCTACACCTCTATGATCTTCACCCTAGCTTCTCAAATTTGGTGCACCATTAAAATTACTTGCTTTACAGAAACTAGTTTTGTAAGTAAAATGGGGCGAGATTTCCTTACCTCTAACCTTCCAGTTCTCAACTCAGAGCCTTGAGAACCCACTGCATCAGACAGCTCTCAGTCAGCCTGAGTCTGAAGGTCAGAGGAGAAGAGGATGGCTGGATTTTAGGGAAGAAACTAGAAGCAGAGTGGGAATATGACTCGGATTATCACTTCACGGAGTCTGAGAGCATTAGTGCACACTGCGAGTGAACCGGTATAGGGCAGGACAGAGGAACCTTCTATATGGAACCATCTATATGCATTTGGCATAGGATTTTCTGTGGACTCTGCAGGAGGTATGAATGAATGAATATAGGTGTTGGTTTTTCCCATTGCTGAGACAGACTAGTCTCTGTCTCCCCATGACAAGTGCTATCAATTCATGAGGTACATTTAGATTGGTGAAGTGAACATTGAACTCAAGGGGGAAGGGAATTGATTGATTCCTTAATAATCATAAGTGTAGACTCTCGTAATCGCATTAGTATGTGTGATCAGGTACTGTGCCTGATAGGGTGATGAATACAGATTGAATAATGCAATTTGGATACTTAAAGGAGAAAGTACATGCAGGAAGGAAGGATGCAGATGGTGGGGTTTGGGACCATCTGGATTGCTCTTTGAAAGATCCAGGATAGACTGGGATCAAACTACCTTCCCCCATGCAGTATAATTCCATTACAGTCAAATACTATTTTATGGACTCTTGTGACAAAAGAAAGAGTGAAATGTCTTTGGCATGCTTTACTATAGAATGGGAGCTCATTGTGCTAGGGAATTTATCCCTATTTCTGGAAGAGAAAAAAAATCAGTCCATAATAACAAAATGGGAAGTTCTGAAACTTGGTGGCACAGTGGCACAGAGTTTGACAAAGCTGTTTCACAGCACCAGGAACCTGGGTTCAATTTCAACCTTGGTTCACTATCTGTGTGGAGTTTGCACATTCTCCCCATGTCTGCATGAATTTCCTCCAGATGCTCTGGTTTCCACCCACAGTCCAAACATGTGCAGGTTAGGTGCATTGGCCATGCTAATTTGCCCCTTAGTGTCAGGGAATTAGAAGGATAAATATGTGGTGTAACGGGGATAGGGCTAGATGGGATTGTGGTGCATGCAGACTCAATGGGCCAAATACAGATAAATATAAGTAAAATTTAAAAATTTTACATTGTGTAGGATGTGGCAAATCACCCAAAGTGTTGGATCTGCTGGTGCCTCAGGAGATTGGAAATCTGGGTGAAATCTGTCTTTTCATGAACATTGCCCAGAGAAACCTCTGCTGTCCCACTCCCAAGGACAAGGTCTTCCAGGCTTGGGTTTACAGCCTCCTGTCGACACTAAAATTAGATAACCTTTTCTGAATCTTACGAGGATCACTGACAGATGGATTTCAACATTAATGTAAGTATTGACAGTCCGTGGCTGATTAGGTTAGTTTGATTGGCCATGCTAAATTGCCCTTTTGTATCCCACGATGTGTATGTTGGATGGATTAGTAGGGTAAATATGTAGGATTTTGGGGACAGAACCTGGGTGGGATTGTGGTCAGTGCAGACACATTGGGCCAAGTGGCCTCCTTCTGTGCTGTCAGGATTTGAAAAGAATTCTAATGTGTGGGTTAGGTTGATTGGCCATGCTAAATTTCCCCTTAGTGTCCTAAGATATGTAGTTAAGTTGCATTAGGGGTTCCAGAGATCAGGGGGAGGAGGGCATTGCACAGGGCTGGGTAAGATGCTGAGTTGGTGCAGACTCAATGGGCCGAATGGCTTCCTTATGCACTGTAGGATTCTATGATGATGATTAAATTCATGAAACTAAAACCAAAATTTGCATAAAATGTGTACATAGCTCCACTCCATTCCTGAAACTCCTGTTGGACACAGCTCTACAAGGGCTGTGAGATGAGCCTTTGCCATTGTTTGTGCATGAGGGTGGGGGTTGAGGGGAGTTATGTAGCAACAGAGGACAAGAGCCTAGCTCAGAACGTATTCACTCGGTGCCAACTGCTTTGCACGTCCTGATAATGTCAGCTTAGCTGACTATTTCCTCCTTCTTAACCGCGTGACACTGAGGCCAATTGTCGCAGGCATGCTGTCACTCTGGCTATGATCAGCTGATGCTGTACAGAGCAGGACCTTGGCAGGCAGGCGTGACTCAGTGCTTTAGTTTCTGGATCTTACAGGTAGTCTCGTGTGTCAGGCTATAACACTTACAGTCTTGATTCCTGCAGCAGCTGAATGGAATTCTCTCGCGACTGGTTCTGCTTGACTTTATTGATCCAGCCCGTCAGGTCATACCGCACAGGGTCCATGCCAAACTGGTGGGCAATCACAAACTGCTGCTCCTGCTCGCACCTCCTCACTGGCTGTTTCTCTGCAAGCACAAAATCATCAATCAGTCTCAGACAGGAGAGCTTAAACTGTAGTCAATTTCTGTTAAATATTCTGAATGCAAATGCCTTAGACCCAGAAACATTGACAGTTAGAAAAATTTGTAATTCTTCTAAAATATGTGGGGGTCCAAAGATGTGCAGATTAGGTGGCCATGGCAAATTGCCTCTTAGTATCAGGGGAATTAGTAGGGTAAGTATGTGGGGTTATGGGAATAGGATCTGGGTGGGATTGTACTTGGTGCAAACTTGATGGGCTGAATGGCCTCCTTCTACTCTGTAGGAATTTGATGATTTTATGACTCAATGATTTAATAATTATTATTAAACTGCTTAAAGGGGACTTTTAAGAGTTTGTGTCCCTTTAAAGAAATCAATTATCATTTTTGGATAATACGAAATACAGGCTCCTCTGACATATCAACCCTTGACTTGGAAGTAATGCCAACAGGATGGAAGTTAAAATATGGAGACTATACGGCACAACAAGAGAAAATGGAAGAGCCGAATAGAGGGAAGATACAGCAAGAAGTCTCACAACACCAGATTGAACACACAGGTTTACTTGGTAGCAAAAGCCACTAGCACTCTGAAAACTAATGGCTTTTGCTACCAAATAAACATGTTGAACTTTAACCTGGTTTTATGAGACTTCTTACTGTGTTTATCTCAGTCCAACGCTGGCATATCCACATCATAGACGGCAGATAACCAGCAAGCTGAGTGACTAACTCCAAGAGATCTTTGCTGTATCTACTATCCTATTCCATGTATAATTTACAATTCAAACAGATTGTGATATGCACGTTAATTCATGTTTAATTTATATTCATTTACAAGGAATGAAACGTTATTAGTAATTTCTTCATGGGGAAGCCATTGGTGAACATCAGGTGGTGCAGTGGTTGGCACTACTGACTCACAGTGCCAGGGACCCAGGTTCAATTCCAGCCTCAGGTAACTATGTGGAGTTTGCACATTCTCCCAGTGTTTGCATGGGCTTCCAGTAGGATTCCTCCCACACGCTAAAGATGTGCCGGTTGCGGGATTGGCCAAGCTAAATTGCTGCTTTAGTGTCAGGGGATGGACAGGGTAAATATATATGGAGTTACGGGGATAGGGCCTGGGTGGGATTGTTATCAGTGCAGGCTCAATGGGCCAAATGGCCTTCTTCTGCATTGTAGGAATGTTATGATTCTTTGGTAAATTTAGTTACTTTGTGCATACCCATGATTGGAATGGTAATACTGAAATTCCAAGAACTAAATAGATTTCAATGTATGATTGTTTCCCAGCAGATATAAATGAAGAAAAATGCATGAGGAAAGGGATAGGATGGTTGGCAGGGAAAAAGTAAATAATTCCTGCTCTAAAAGCTCTCTCTATAGATTAAGAAAATACAGTATTATAAATATTTAATAGTCAAAAACCTGCCCTATTCCTTAATCTCATATTTCTAAATTTGCTTCCTTTACATGATTTAAATGCAATTTATATTTCTTGTTTTTTTTCATCTTCCTGGTTTGCACTCTGCGTGTCTCAATGCAAATACTTCAACCTGATTCATTGAAGAGCTCATTGCTGCTTGTCCTGTCCACAAACACGAGAGATTAAAACATCCTTGGGGTTACCATTGACCAGAAATTGAATTGGAATAACCACATAAATACTGCGGCTGCAAAAATAGGTCAGTGGCTGGGAATTCTGCAATGAGTAACTCACCTCCTGCCTGACTCATCTCAAAACCTGTCCACCATCTATGAAGCACAAGTCAGGCATGTGATGGAATATTTTCCACTTGGCTGGATGGATGCAGCTCCAACAATTAAGAAGCTTTACACCATCCAGGACAAAGCAGCCTACTTGATTGGCATCCCATCCACTATTTTCAACATTCACTCCCTACACCAGTGATGCACAGTGGCAGCAGTGTGTGCCAACTACAGCACCTCATCAAGGTTCCTTAAACCTTCGAGATGTGTAACCTTTGGACTTTCAGAAAGCAAAGATTATCGTGCAAGATTAAAGCACACGCGACTGGGGAAAGTATATTGTGATGGATAGAAAACTGGTTGGCAGACAGGAAACAAAGAGTAGGAATTAATGGGTTCTTCTCAAATTGGCAGACAGTAACTAGGGGAATGCCATAGGGATCAGTGCTATACACAATACATATTAATGATTTAGATGAGAGAACAAAATGTAACATCTTAAAGTTTGCGGATGATACCACATTGGGTGGGAGGGTTAACTATGATGCAGTTGCAGAGATCCTTCATATTGACCTGGAGTGGTTGGGTGAGTGAGCAAATCAATGGCAGATGCAGTCTAATTTGGATAAATGTAAGATTATTCACTTTGGAAGTAAAAACAAGAAGGCAGGTTACCTGAATGTCTGTAAACTAGGAGAGGCGAGTGTGCAGCGGGTCTGGGATGTCCTTGTGCACCAGTCACTGAAGGTAAGCATGCAAGTGCAGCAGGCGGTAAATAAGGCAAATGGCATGTTGGCCTTCATTGCGAGAGATTTTGAGTACAGGAGCAGGGATGTGTTGTTGCAAATATACAGGGCCTTGGTGAGGACACACCTAGAGTATTGTGTACAGTTTTGGTCTCCTTTTCTAAAGAAGCATATTCTTGCTCTCGAGGGAGAGCAGTGAGGGTTTATCAGGTTGATTCCGGGAAGAACTGATGTATGAGGAGAGATTGATGAGGTTTGGAATATGTTCACTGGAGTTCAGATAATGAGGGGGGATCTCATAGACACTTACAAAATTCTAACAGGACTAGACTACATAGATGCAGGGAGGATGTTCCCAAAGGTGTGGGAGTTCAGAACCAGGGGTCACAGTCTGAGGGTTTGGGATAAACCATTTAGGATGAAGATGAGGAAATGTTTCTTCACCCAAAGAGTGGTGAGCCTGTGGAATTCATTATCACAGGAAGTAGCCAAAACATTGAATGTATTCAAGAGGTGGTTGGATATAGCATTTGGGACATATGGGATCAAAGTTATGGGGAAAAAGCAGGATTAGACTATTGAGTTGGATGATCAGCCATGAGTATATTAAATGGTAGAGCAGGCTCGAAGGGTTGAATGCCTTCCTCTTGCTCCTATCTTCTATGTTTCTCTGAACCACGCAAACAGCAAAACCTGCAAGTTTCCCTTCAAGCCACTCACCATCCTGTATTGTCGCTGAGTCAAAATCCTGGAACTCTCTTCCTAACAGCACTGTGGGTGTACCTACACCATATGGATTGCAGCAGTTTAAGGGGATGATTTATCACCATCTTCTTAAGGATGGGCAATAAGTTCCGGGCTAGCCAGCAGTATCCAAGCTCCATGAACAAATAAATACATCTAAAATTTCCCTATAGAAGGTGTCATACTGATCAGACAATGCTTCACCATTAATAAGTCCAGAAAAGTCCCTGGGTGAGTGGTGAATCTCCTCTTGACCCTTTCTAAATGCTTGACATTTTTCTAGAGGCATACCTGGCCATTATATTCCAGGCTTAGTCCGAAGCAATGATTTATAAATATGCAGTATGATCTCTTTCCTATTAGATTTCATCCTTTCATTTAAAAATCCAAACAAAGTATTTGTTTTTACAACCACCTCATGAGCCTTCATACCACCTTTAAGGATGAAGATATATAGACACTAAAGTCTCCAATTATTCAGATACACTTTTTATATTGTGCCATTACAGAGTCATGGGCTCCCTGCAGTGCAGAAGGAGGCCATTCAACCCATTGAGTCTGCATCAAATCTCTGACAGTATTTTACACAGGCCCTATATCTGTAGCCCCAACTATTTACCTTGCTAATTCCCTTAACCTACACATCTCGGGACACTAAGGGTCAATTTAACCTGGCCAATCCACCTAACCTGCACATCTTTGGACTGTGGGCTGAAAACAGAGCACCCGGAGGAAACCCACAGGAAGAGCTTGCAAACTCCATGCAGTTACCCAAGCAGGGAATTGAACCCAGGTCCCTGGCACTACTAACCACTGTGCCACCTATATGGTCATTTACTTCATTGCTTCCCCATTTGTGTAACTTGGCTGCTTTCCCTGTCCACATTACAACAGTGACCCCATTTTGTTGGCTGAGAACCACATTGGAACATAATTAAAATGTTAAAGGTGTTAAATAAATGTATGTTCTTTTTCGCTGACGGAAAGGATGCAGGAACAAAGCAGAAATCTCCTGAAAGGTTTCATGCTTCACCCTTGACCAGCCTCAGAGTAAAATTGTCAAATACTGCAGACCTCTGACTTCAACCCTTTCACTTTGTTGTAGCTCTGGGATTTATAGGAATCTCAGCCAAGGATACACATTTTATGCATGATTTTTGTTGCAGAAACATGAATACCTGAATAGCAGACAGAGTACATTAACAATTGCTTCAAATCACTGTATTGTATTTATTTATTAGTGTCACAAGTAGGCTTACATTAACACTGCAGTGAAGTTACTGTGAAAATTCCAGAGTTGCCACACTCCGATGCCTGTTTGGGTACACTGAGGGAGAATTTAACAAGGCCAATGCACCTAACCAGCGCGTCTTTCAGACAGTGGGAGGAAACTGGAGCACCCAGAGGAAACCCACATAGACACAGGGAGAACATGCAAACTCCGTACAGACAGTGACCTGAGCTGGGAATCAAACCTGGGTCCCTGACGCTGTGAGGCAGCAGTGCTAACCACTGAGCCACCATGCCATCCTAATCATCGTATTAATTTCTGTCATGGGTTCCCAGGGTGAGAAGCAAGTATTCTAAAGACACAATTGTTTAAATATCCAACGAAGAATTTCTAAGAAGATGTCAGTGTTGGTTTCTTCATGAGTTGCTTGCACTGGCATCAACATTAATCTGTCATTGAGCTGGTGGACTTAGCAAGAAATACATTACTGAAGATAGACAAGGTTCCTTGCCAGACACTGTGCTCAATAAACCGTCACTGATGTGTTGATTATACCTTTGCAACTGATGTCTTATATGCACTAATTAAAATAACATATCAGAGCTGTAATCTCCAACACACCTCCTCGAGTAGATTACGCCGCTTTTTTTCTCTATCATTACCTTCATTATCCATTCCTTTCTTCTCAAAGTAGGAGCAAAGGCGATCGAGGACAACAGTATCATTGGAGCCTTCAACTAAGACCTCTTCCTCCAGAATCCACAGAAGGCCTTTGGGCTCCTCGCCCTGGTTAGACGGCTGAACCTTGAACTGATAGATAAAATACTAAGCATGAGGCACAGATTAAACGTAAATACATTCATAGAATTACTACAGTAATGAAGGAGGCCATTCAGTCCATCAAACTGCACTGACAACAATCAAATCCAGGCAGAAACATGAATACCTGAATAGCAGACAGAGTACATTAACAATTGCTTCAAATCACTGTATTGTATTTATTTATTAGTGTCACAAGTAGGCTTACATTAACACTGCAGTGAAGTTACTGTGAAAATTCCAGAGTTGCCACACTCCGATGCCTGTTTGGGTACACTGAGGGAGAATTTAACAAGGTCAATGCACCTAACCAGCACGTCTTCTACAAATCCACTTATTTACTTATTTATAATCTACACATCTTTAAACTGTGCAAGGAAACCAGTGCACCCAAAGGAAACTCATTCGGACGCAGGAAGAACATGCAAACGCCACACAGACAATGACCTGAAGCCAGGAATTGAATTCAGATCCCTGGTGCTGTGAAGCAGCAGTGCTAATCACAGTGCCACCTTGCCAGTGTACTTGCAATTCCATGCTAATTTAGGATACCTGGATGTAATTACAGCAAGATAACAGAAAACTGTGGGTGAGTTTTAAACAGAACTTTGCTTTGCTTTTGATGTAGCATATTGGATATAGTTCAGTAGATCTGAATAAGTCATACATCTCAAATGTAAGCATTTAATGACACAAATATTTAGAAGTATACATTAAAAGTGTACAAGTTCTGAACTATATGCACAATTGCTGGTACACATGACTCCGTCCAATATGAGATTGACTCTGGGAGCAGATCATTTGCCCTCTTACCTCACTGTGTGGGCAGTACTATATTCAATCTACATTAATCTTATGTGTGCCATTCCCTTATATGACAAACCTGAGTATCCAATAGACAATGCAATATCAGTCAACAGCTTCTGAGGCAATTTTTGGAAATAATGTCAAAAGAATGGGGTGGCACAGTGGTTAGCACTGCTGCCTCATAGTGCCAGGGGCCTGGGTTCAATTCTGACCTTGGGTGGCTGTGGAGTTTGCACATTCTCCCCTGTGTCTGCGAGAGTTTCCTCCCACAATCCAAAGACATGCAGGTTAGGTGGATTGGCCATGCTAAATTGCCCTGTTAATGTGCCAAGATGCAGAGGTTAGGAGGGTCAGCAGTGTTTATACATGGGGTTATGAGGACAGGTCTGGATAAGATACTCCTCCAAAGTTTTTAAAAAGTTTATTTATTAGTGTCACTGTGAAAATCCCCTAGACGCCACACAGTGTTCGGGTACACTGAGGGAGAATTTAGCATGGCTGATGCATCTAACCAGTATGTCTTTCGGACTATGGGGAGAAGTTGGAGCACCAGGAGGAAGCCCACGCAGACACGAGGAGAATGTGCACACAGACAATGACGCAAGCTGGGAATCGAACCCATGTCCCTGGTGGTGTGAGGCAGCAGAACTAACCACTGTGCCAGCGTGTGGACCACTATGTGGGCTTATCGAGTGTAGACTTGATGGACCAAATGGCCTGCTTCTGCATTGCAGGGATTCTATGATTCAATTCTATGATCTTAAGAGTGGCAAATAAATAATATGATCATCCAAACATAGAGTGTAGAGAGAAGCACTGAAAAATGGTTCAGAAATGCTCACACGGGGCACTCAGAGATTCAGGTTTCTTGGTAAACAATACCAAGAGTTGTACTCAGGGACCATACTCTCTTTTACCCAACCTGGGGATGCTTCTTGATGACACAGACAATAATAGGGAACAAATGTTCCAATCCTCAGCACAGCCATTCCAGCTGGGTCATTACAAATGTCCCTCCCTCAGCCTGCACTTCAAAATAAACACAAGATGTGAGATGTCAGTGTTGGATTGGGGTGGGTACAGTAAGAAGTCTCACAACACTAATTAAAGCCCACTAGGATTACTTGGAAGCACAAGCTTTCGGAATGCTGCTCCTTTATCAGGTGACTGAAAAGTTGGGTTTGCAAACATGGCATATCTAGACAAAGGCACAATTGCAAGTTGTTTGGAATGCAAGTCTTTATAGGTAATCAAGTCTTTACCAATACAGACAATACGAGTGAAGAGAGGGATAATCACAAGTTAAAGAGTTGTCAGTGGATGAACAGACATCATGCAACAATCACCAGGCAGGAGTGTTCCCTTCCAGTCAGGGAACACTTCAGCAGTCAGTCTTCAATCTTCAGATGAGCATTCTTGAAGGCAGCCTTCAAGACACACAAGACAACGCAGAATTGCCAAGCAGAAATTGATAGCCAAGTTCTGCACACACGAGAATGGTCTCAAATGGGATCTCAGATTTCTATCACACTATATATAAGCCTCATCATTTGGCCTGAGCTTGCAAAATCCTACTAATTGTCCAAGATTGAGACAATTCACATCTCTTTAACCTGTCATTATCCCTATCTCCACTCGCACTGCC
Source organism: Sphyrna mokarran (assembly GCA_024679065.1). NCBI lineage: Eukaryota > Metazoa > Chordata > Chondrichthyes > Carcharhiniformes > Carcharhinidae > Sphyrna > Sphyrna mokarran. Next base: position 40,013,887 of record JAGIQG010000020.1, on the reverse strand, counting down.
TGTACCTGTAAAGACTTGCATTCCAACCATTATCTTTGGTACTCTGTCTATATATGCTATGTTTATGAACCCAACTCTCCACTCATCTGATGAAGGGGCAATGTTCTAAAAACTCGTGATACCAAATAAACCTGTTGGAATTTAACCACATGTTGTGAAACTTCTTACTATTCAAAATAATTACATGATGCCAACCAGCAAGTATGAAGTAAGGATGACCACATTGCATACTGTAGCTGACGGGCAGGATTTTCTAGCTGTATGCCAGAAATTCCTGTCTGAGGTCAACCAATCTTTAAACGTTTCACCAAATCTTTTGTCCCACCCACATGATTCCTGTGATGGAGGTGACAGGGAAATTCCACTCTAGTAGTTTTATCGCTTGGCTATTAATCCCGAACTTTGCTAATGTTCTGGGGACCCCGGTTCAAACCCAGGCACAGCAGCTGGTGGAACTTGAATCCAATATAAAAAATCTGGAATTGAGAATCTACTGATGACCGTGCAAACATTGTCGATTGTTGGAAAAGGCTACCTGGTGCACTAATATCCTTCAGGGAAGGAAATCTGCCATCCTTATCCGACCTGACCTACATGTGACTCCAGAGCCACCGCAATGTGGTTGGATCTCAACTGTCCTCTGAGGGTAATTAGGGATGGACAACACAAGCTGGACAGCCAATGATGCCAATATCCCACAAATGAATAAAAATTAACTATGTGCCTTTCAAATGGTTCCTCAACAAATCTTAACCGAGACCAATAACTGAAGGTAAATATCAAAATGTTACTTATTTTCTACAATGATCCTGAAGCTCACAGGACAGCATTCTCTGTTAGCTTTAGCATTATCTTATGAGCCTCGGGCGGGCGTGCTGATAAAATTCCAGCAAATCTGTAAGATTAAAGTGAAATTCTTCAAGAAGATATATGAAAATATGATATCAAAGGCAGAGTTTAGGCTCTTTCTCACCTATTTACAACCTAGTTACAAATCAGGAGTGATTTCTATATCCAAAAGGCTTGAGTTGAGAGCTTGAGTTTAGAGGGTGCAACACTACAATCTGCAATCCATTGTTAAAAGGTTCAGGTTAGATTTGTTTTACCAACTTATGGAAGCGTGCTTATCTGAATTAGGTCAATGACATTGCTAATTTCACCCCACACTTTAAATCAGTTCTTACATTGTAAACTTTCATGCAAAATTTAAGTTCCAAATATTGCCCTTTATGCAACTGCACACAGAAAAAATTTAATACCTGTTGGAAATAATGTTAATGAGCAGCTTTCCCCACTGTTCTGCATCGTTAGCTAAAGTTTTCACCGCTACAGATCTGAACAATGCCACAGTTGGATCATTAGAGCGATCTATACTATACTTGTGAAAATTGCAATGCCATGAATTGAGATTTTCTCCTTGCTGTATTATCAATGGCATTTCCAAAATAGTGCAGCGCTTAAAAAAGAATGCAGCATTGAAAGGATCTCGTGCTGTTTCTACATTAACCATATGTGCTGACATATACAGTTTTACCTTTTGCTGGGTTCGTGGCTCGCATTTACAAATAACACATTGCTGAAGATAGACAACACTCCTTCCCAGAAAGCTTACCAAACATACCAGCAGTTAATAACTGCTTATAACTCTGTAACTAATAGGTTGAGCATGCCAGTCATGAATAAAAACCACAGCCTCTCATATTTGGTACAATCTTAGCACCATCCCATCCTATCCCGGTAATCTTGTATATTTACTATAGCTAATCCATCTAACTTACATATCTTGGGACATTAAGAGGCAATTTAGCATGTCACCCGCACATCTTTGAAGTGTCGCATGAAACTGGAGGAAACCCATGCAGACATGGAGAGAATGAGCAAATTCCACACGGACAATTAACCGACGCTGTGATCGAACCCGGGTCCCTGGTGCTGTGAGGCAGCAGTGCTAACCACTATGCTACCCACAATGAAGGACTAGCACTCAAACAATTAATTTTCACTTGATCAATTGTTTTTGATTCTATCTGCGCCCTCAGGTAGATATAAAAATCCCTGCAGAACTATTGCCAGGAGAAGGATAGAATGCAACATGCTGGTTTAAGCCAACATTTATCAACACTTCCAAAACAGATGAATCAGTCATTTCTCTCATTGTTTTTTGTGGATTGTTGCTGAGCACAAACCATTATCAATATTAAAAGAATCATTACACTCCACATCAGAAGTGCAGGATGGCATGATGGCACATAGAGACAGCACTGCTGCCTTACAGCGCCAAGGACCCGGGTTCAATTCTGGCCTTGGGTCACTGTCAGTGTGGAGTCTGCACATGCGCCCCATGTCTGTGTGGATTTCCTCCGGGTGCTCAGTTTCCTCCCACTGTCCAAAGACGTGCTGGTTAGGTGTATTGGCCATCTAAATTCTCCCTCAGTGTATCCGAACAGGCACCAAAGTGAGGTGAGTAGGGTAATCTCATAGTAACTTAATTGCAGTATTAATGTAAGCCTACTTATGGCACTAATAAATAAACTTTAAAATTTTTCAGTTGCTATGAAATACTTCAGTATGTGCTGAGGACATGGTGCTACATAAATGCAAAATTTCTTCAGTTGGTTACTGGTAAATCCAGGGATATTATTGTCTGCCACAGACAAGCGATTTTGGGTGCCTTCAGTTCCTGAACTGTGATATCGAAAAGCATGCAAATATTCAAGGATCAGGAACATTGTTTAAAGTTGAAGCTACGAATGAATGATGGAGTTGGATAAAGCATCTTGGCTGAGGAAAATTGACTAACTAATTAGTGACCAAATCACAAGAGGTTTCTGAATGAGCTTTCGCTTCCTGAGAATTTGCTGCCATTTATAGGTGACAGATGTTCACATTGACACATAAAATGCTCTCAGTTTTGGGAATCCAGAGTTTTCCATCAATCACTCCCAGATAGGTTAGGACAGAGAAGCTGGGAGCACGGACAGGGTGTACAAGATTTTGGCAGGTTCGGATAAACTAGACGGGGTAAGGTTCCAATTAACTGAAGGTGAAAGGACTGGAGTACATAGATTTAAGGTATTGGGCAAAGGATATAAGAGTGGGGAGGGCATGGATGGAAGAGCCTTTTGATGCAGTGAGTGAATAATGACCTACAACTTGCTGGTTATGAGGCTGTTGGAAGCAGAGACAATCTATAATTTCAGAACAGAATCAAATTGAGGGAAATAAACTTGCTGGTCTACGGGGATAGAACGGGGCAAGAAACTGACTCTGCAGAGAACCAGGGTCAACTAGTGCATGGTAGCACAGTGGTTAGCACTGCTGCCTCACAGCGCCAAAGGCCCGAGTTCGATTCCCGGGCTTAGATAGCTGCTTGTGTGAAGTTTGCACATTCTCCCTGAGTCTGTGTGGGTTTTCTCCGGGTGTTCTGATTTCCTCCCACAATCCAAAGATGTGCAGGTTAGGTGGATTGGCCATGCTGAACTGCTCCTTAGTGTGAAGGAGGAATGGCTAGAGTAAATACTAGTTGGGATAAATATGTGGGGTAATGAGTGAGATTGTGCTCGGTACAGATGCAATTGGTCGAATGGCCAGCTTCTGCATTGTAGGATTTCATGATTCTAACTTCACAGAATTGTTACGATGTAGAAAGAGGCCATTTGGCCCATTGTATCTGCACTAGCTCTCCAAGTGAGCATCATGACTTAGGGCCATTCTCCTGCCTTTTTCCGCTCACACCTACACATTATTTTTATTCATGTAATTATCCAATACCCTCTGGAGTGCCTTGATTGAAGATGCCTCCACCACATTCCAGGTCCCAACTACTCACTGTGTGAAAATGGTTTTGCTCACGTCACATTTGCTTCTTTTGCAAATCACTTTTAATCTGTGTGTTCGCGTTCGTGATCCTTTTACTGTTGGGAACAATTTCTCCTTATCTACTCTATACAGCCCACCTGAGATTTTGAACATCTCTATCAAACCTCCTCTCAGCCTTCTCCCCTGCAAGGAGAGCAGTCTCAATCTCCCCAATCTATCCTCATTCCCATCTTTGGAATCGTTTCTGTAAATCTCTTGTAAAAGTAAGCGGTACAGCAGCACAGTGGTTAGCACTGCTGCCTCACAGTGCCGTGGACCTGAGTCCAATTCCAACCTTGGGTCACTGTCTGTGTGGAGTTTGCACATTCTCCTCATGTCTGCTTGGGTTTACTCAGAGTTCTCCGGTTTCCTCCCGCAGTCCAAAGATGTACAGGTTAAGTGGATTGACCATGCTAAACTGCCTGTTAGGGGTGAATTTTCCCATTCTGCGCGCCACGGGAATTGTAATGATGACCTCAGGGAGGATTTTCTGGCTTCAGGGTGGCTGGAAAATCCTGCCCTCAGTGTGCCGTGATTTGTGGGCTAGATGGGTTAGCTATGGCAAAATGTGCGAATCAGATAGAGCAGAGAGCCTGGATAAGATGCTCTATCAGGGTTGTCCTCCTTCTGCACTGTAGGGATTCTATGATTCAAAAACACAAAGGACTGATTGGCTTCTTTCTGAGGTTTATAGAATATAGAACATTACAGCGCAGTACAGGCCCTTTGGCCCTCGATGTTGCGCCGGCCAGTGGACCCTCTAACCTAAACTATTCCAATATCATCCATATGCCTATCCACCGACCGTTTGAATGCCCCCAAAGTAGGCGAGTCCACAACTGCTGCAGGCAGGGAATTCCACGCCCTCACCACCCTCTGTGTAAAGAACCTGCCTCTGACATCCGTCCTATAACTACCACCTCTTAATTTAAAGTTATGTCCCCTCGTGTTGGTCATCACCATCCGAGGAAAAAGGCTCTCACTATCCACCCTATCCACTCCCTTGATCATCTTATACGCCTCAATTAGGTCACCGCGTAACCTTCTTCTCTCTAATGAAAATAACCTCAGGTCCCTCAGCCTTTCCTCATAAGGCCTTCCCACCATACCAGGCAACATCCTGGTAAACCTCTGCACCCTTTCCAATGCTTCCACATCGTTCTTATAATGCGGCGACCAGAACTGTACGCAATACTCCAAGTGCGGCCGCACCAGAGTTTTGTACAGTTGTAACATAACCTCACGGCTCCTAAATTCAATCCCTCTGCCAATAAAAGCTAACACACCGTACGCCTTCTTAACAACTTTGTCTCCCTATGTCATCATAAAGCTCTATAACAGATCCATTTGTTTCCTCACCTCCCCACAAACATTGCCCAGTGAGTCTCAACTCAGAAAAACGTCTCCAACTGCAATGATGGGAGAATTTCCATATTAGCTCTTCACCTGTCGTTGTGGGAAAGACAACTTGGTGCCAAATGGAGAGTAGACTTTTACAGGGACTGTAGTGAGTCCCCCAGACTGAGTCCACAACGGAATTCAGTGAACATAATGACTTCAAATTGAGGGTTCTATCGGAAAGCTATCCTTTAACCTCCACTTCCCAGGGGTGACAGTCACAGGCTGTTTTACTTATTAATACTCACTTGAAATATGTCAAATATTGCTTTGCAGGTTGATAGTGATGAAAGCATTACTGCAATCACTAGATTGAATGCCTGACCTTAATATTTCGCATGTGTCAGTGGTTTTGTCCCAGTGATATGACCATAATATTAGTCGCAGTGTCGGAATGTGCTGATTGACTGTGTGGAGGTGGGTGGATGAAAGTGTGCATGTAGGATGGGATTTGGAAACAGTTTAACTGAGGTTAGGAAGGCTGATGGCTTTTTCGCAAACCAGAAACTATGGTTAAAAATAAACCCTGCTTGCTAGAAAGCATCCGAGGTTTTTTTTCCACTCAATTTCCTGCACTTTCTGAACCTTAGAAAAAGTTGAATCCATCACGCTCAAGAGTTAATCATTTTCAACAACAGTGTTATAGAAGATAATAAGGGCAGCTATTGCTAAGTCACAGCAGATAACTAGCATTGGAAATGGTGATATAGCAATTATCTTGATGGAAATCAGATAACTGCAACTGGAATTGCACCGGTGGGATGGACCAAATGGAAAAAAGCTTAAAGTTTATTTATTAGTATCACAAATAGGCTTACATTAACACTGCAATGAAGTTACTGTGAAAATCCCATAGTCACTGCACTCCAGTTCCTGTTCGGGTACACTGGGATGGCACAGTGGTTAGCACTGCTGCCTCACAACGCCAGGGACCCAAGTTTGATTCCCAGCTTGGGTCACTTGGGTTTTCTCCAGGTGCTCCAGCTTCATCCCACAGTCTGGAATACGTGCTGGTTAGGTGCATTGACCATGCTAAATTCTCCCTCAGTTAAAGTTCGGACACACTGGGACAGCATGGTGGCGCAGTGGTTAGTTAGCACTGCTGCCTCACAGCACCAGGGACCCAGATTCAAATTCTGGCTTGGGTCACTGTCTATGTGAAGTTTGCACATTCCTCCATGTCTGCGTGGCTTTCCTCCAGATGCTCCGTCTTCCACCCACTGTCTGAAAGATGTGCAGGTTATGTGCATTAACTCGAACGGGGCCAGAGTGTGCCGATGGGGAATTTCACAGTAACTTCATAGCAATGTTGATGTAAGCCTCACTTGTGATTAATAAATTAACTTTAACTGAAGGAGAATTTAGCACGGTCAGTGCACCTAACCATCTTATCTTTCCAACCGTGGGGAGGAAACCAGAGCACACAGAAGTAACCCACGCAGGCATGGAGAGAATGTGCAAACTCCACATAGTGACTCAAGTTGGGAATCAAACCTGGATCCCTGGTGTTGTGAGGCAGGAGTGCTAACCAATGTGCCACAGTGCCGTTGTAAATGCACCCCCCTGTGCTCCAGATTCCAAGATACTTTTAACAGAATGTACTGTTTATCTTCCAAAAAATGCATAACAAGAAGGAGAGTTGAAAAGTGTACAGTTCCAGAGGACCTCCCAAGTAAGAGTTTAAGATGGTGACATTTGATACTGAGTTTCAAAAGGAGATCAAGGAGTCCAAAAGTAGGGTTTATCCTGGAGGAAGATAAGACATGAGGGGGGTCTTCCTTCACAGTGCAGAAGGAGGTCATTCAGCCCATAAAGATTGCACTGACTCAATGGTGTGTGGTTTAGGTTGATTGGCTATGCTAAAATTGCCCCTTAGATACAGGACTTCATGCTTGTCAACCATTTGTGCAAAGAACATTATGCAGAGAGTTCAACTAGGGGAGACCCAACCTTTTTGTAAGATAAACACAATTCCATTTGAAAATTATCAGCAAAAAAAAAATCACATGAGCAAATGATCAAGTATTACAAGGATGACACAATGGCATATTGGTTAGCACTACTGCCTTATGGGACTCGGGTTCAATTCTGACCTCGAGTCACTGTCTGGCAGAGTCTGCATGTTCTTCCTGTGTCTGCATGTCTCTCCTTTGGATGCTCTAGTTTCCTTCCATATTCCAAAAGTGTGAATATAATGTGGATTGGCCATGTTAAATTTTCCCTTAGCGTCCCAAGATGCCTAGGTTAGATGGGTTAGCCTGGTAAATGTACAGTGCTATGACCTAGAATGATTTAGACCTAGAAGTGTAAAAGGACACCATTTGGCCCATCGAGCCTGCATTGACAACAATCCCACGCAGGCCCTATCCCCATAACCCCAAGTATTTACCCCATCACTAAAGGGCAATTTTAGCATAGCCAATCAATCTAAACCACACACCGTTGAGTCAGTGCAAACTCAATGGGCTGAATGGCCTCCTTTTGCACTGTAGGGATTCTATGAATCGATGAAGATGCCGAGGGCCAGGGATCATGTGATCAGACCTCTAAGAATACATCCAATGAGAAGTGGCGCATCCATTCAGTGACTTACTCAGCAAGAGGAGCAGAAAATCATTCGATATTGGCCTCACAGATTCTATTCTCCAATTTACCCAGCCAATTACAGAATGATTTCACCCTTAGACGGCACTGTGAAGCACAGGTTTCTTACGGATTAATCTTCAAAGCCGGGCCACAGTGCAGGAGTGCAATGTGGTGCTTCCTGCAGGAAACAGGGATCAGGGTCGATCTGCCGACCAGGCGAGAAAGGGTTAAGCAACTTGTCACACTCTTAACACGACAGGTGAGGGAATGTCAAGAAAACATGGATCTAACAGGCAGCCAAGTCTCAGGCGTGACTCAGCCATTATGTTAACAGTGGAGAGATTGAAACAGTTTAGGATCTTGTAGCTATGTTCAAATCAGTCCATCAAAGATCAATTTCTAGCTTGTTTAGTGCACTCTATTATTCTGGTAGATAAACACGTCTATGGTCCTCAGTGTATGGTCCTACACTGTACCATTACCTCACTCATGTTTTCACATCTCCTTTGGCAGGTTTTTTTTCAATTCATTCGTGGGACATGGGGGTTGTTGGCGGGCCAGCATTTATTGTCCATTTCTAGTTGCCCTTGAGAAGGTGGCGGTGAGCGATTGATACAATTGAATGGCTTCCTAAGCCATTTCAGAGGATATTTGACAGCCAGCCACATTGCGGTGTCTCTGAAGTCACATATAGGCCAGCAGATTTCCTGGCATTGGTGACTCAGATGGGTTTTTCCAGCTACAAACACATTACTGTGGATGCTGGAATCTGAATCAGTTTTGACAAAGAGTAAGCTGGACTTGAAATGTCAACACTTTTCTCCCCTTACAGATGCTGCCATATCTGTTGAGATTTTCCAACAATAACCTATTCTTAATTCTTAAGTAGATTCTTAATTCCAGATTTTTTTTATTGATTTCAAATTCCACCATCTACCATGGCGGGATTTGAACCCGGGTCCCCAGAACATTAGCTGAGCTTTGGGGTTAATAGTCTAATGATAATAACACTAGGCCATCTTCTATGTTTCTAAAGATGCAGCAAGGATGTTCCCGATGATGGGGGTGTCCTGAACCAGGAGTCACAATCTGAGGATTCAGCATAGACCATTTACAATGAAGATGAGGAGACACATTTCTTCACTCAAAGCCTAGAGAGCCTGTGGAATTCATTGCCACAGGAAGTAGTTGATGCCAAAATATTGAATGAATACAAGAGGCGCCCAGATATAGCACTCGGAGCGAATGGGATTAAGAATTATTGGGAGAAAGTAGGATTAAGCTGTTGAGTTGGACAATTTCACAGGTGAGATAGCCAAATGAATACAAAATTGGTTTGATGACAGAAGCTAGAGAGTGGTTGAAGAGGGTTGTTTTTCAAACTGGAGGCCTGTGGCCAGCAGTGTGGCTCAGGGATCAATGTTGGGTCCACTGTTAATTGTCATTTTATACTAATGATTTGTATGAGAATATAGGAAATATAGTTAATAAGTTTGCAGATGATACCAAGATTGGTGGCATAGTGGACAGTGAAGAAAGTTATCTCCGATTGCAATGGGATCTTGATCAATTGGGTCAGTGGGCTGATGAATGGCAGATGGCATCTAATTTTGAGGTGATTCATTTTGGTAGACTGAATCAGGGCAGGACTTACTCAGTTAATGGTAGAGCGTTGGGGAGAATTACAGAGCAAAGAGATCTAGGGGTACAGGTTCATAGCCCCTTGAAAGTGAAGTCACAGTGGACAGTTTGGTGAAGAAGGCATTCAGCATGCTTGGTTCATTAGTCAGAACATTGAATACAGGAGTTGAAAAGTCTTGTTGAAGTTGTACAAGACATTGGTAAAGCCACACTTGGAATATTGTGTACAATTCTGGTCACTATTATAGAAAAGATATTATTAAACTAGAAAGAGTGCAGAAAAGATTTAATAGGATGTGACTAGGGCTTGATGGTTTGAGATATAAGGAGAGGCTGGATAGTCTGGGACTTTTTTCTCTGGAGCATAAAAGGCTGATGGAGGACCTTATAGAGATCTATAAAATAATGAGGGACATAGATCAGCTAGATAGTCAATATCTTCTCCCAAAGGTAGAGGAATCTAAAATTAAATGGCATTGTTTTAAAGTGAGAGGGAAGAGATACAAAAGTATCCAGAAAGGCAATTTCTTCACACAGAGGGTGGTCAGTGTCTGGAACAAGCTGCCAGAGGTAGTAGTAAAAGCAGGTACATTTTTTTCTTTTAAAAAGCATTTAGACAGTTACCACTGCTTCAGCACAGCACCAGCAACCTGGGTTCAATTCTGATCTTGGGTGATTGTGTGGAGTTTGCATGTTTTATCCGTGTCTGCATGGGTTTCCTCTGGGTGCTCTGGTTTCCTCCCACAGTTCAAAGACGAGCAGGTGAGGTGAATTGGCCATATTAAATTGCTTTTTAGTGGCCCACATTGTATAGATTCAGGAAATTAGTGGGGTAAATATATGGGGTTACAGGCATAGGACCTGGGAAAGATGTTCTGACTGAGAGTCAGTGCAGACTCAAAGGGCTGAATGGCCTCTTTGTTTGATCATGAGATGTTTGCTTGTGCAACATCTGGTGATTTCAATCATGTGACCTCTGGTCATATGATGTCCGATCATGTCCTATTCAAGTGCTACTTCATAACTAACCTTTCTGTCATTTAATCTCTCCTGAGTTATTTATTAGTGTCACAGTAGGCTTACATTAACACTGCAATGAAGTTACTGTGAAAATTCTCTACTCGCCACACTCCGGCGCCTGTTTGGGTTACATTGAGGGAGAATTTAGCATGGCCAATGCACCTAACCAGCACGTCTTTCCGACTGTGGGAGGAAACCAGAGCACCCAGAGGAAACCCACACAGATACAGGGAGAATGTGCAAACTCAACATAGACAGTGACCCAAGCCGGGAAATGAGTCCAGGTCCCTGGCACTGTGAGGCAGCAATGCTAACCACCATGCCACTGTGCCACCGCCCCAACCATCACAGGATTTTCTTTTGTGTTTATCCCACCCGCCCTTTGCTTAAATTCTATTATATTTCCAACTTTTCCTCATTCCAATGAAAAGTAATAGACCTGAAACATTTGTCAAAATCTTGTTGCCGTTTACACTGGTAGAATCTTACAGTTCCGCCAACGGCACGGTTTTGCCGGTGGTCAAGGTTGCGTTCATCGGGAAACCCTCTTGACAATGGTGGGATCGGAAGATCCCACCACCGGCAAGCGGTGCATGGACCCCGGCCATCACTAAACAGGCCGCAGAGAGGGAGGAAAATCCTGCTCAGTAACTCTGCTTTTCTCTTCATAGATACTGTTCACCCTGCTGAATTTGTTCAGCAATTTCCATTCTTTTTCTGCTGGCTCCGCTCTAAATGATTGTCTCCACAGGGTAGTTTTTGTCCCAATCGTTGTCAAGTATGAAGTTGGGAGAACCAGAACTTAAGGATTTTAACAGATGCGGAACTTGCTGAGCTGCAGTTTTTTTTTGTGGTTTGAGCCACTGCAGGGACCACTGGCAAGTGTCACGATTCTATCTTACAATCCTCAAGCCTTCCATCCAAAAGGTGTCAGGGGCAATTTCACACCCACTTTAACCTCAGCCAGAACAGCAGCACGGGCGCAAAGTTTTGTGAGAGTTGGGAAATGCCATTCTCACCAGTGAGATCGTGTTTCTCCATTTCCCACAGTCTTGGGTGAGAATCTAATTAATTTGAGCCCCCTCTGCTCACATGGCCCCTCAGACCACAGAGTCCCCGCCACCCATACGACCCCCCTTCTTCCATTCACACAATCCCCTCCACCCACATGACCCCCTTCACCCACATGATCCTCCTTCCTGCCACATGAACCCACCCCTCTGCCCATATGACACCCCTGTACCCACATGGTCTCCCTCTCCGTCCACAGAGGACGGGAATTGAGTCCAGGTCCCTGGACTCCGCCCATATGATCTCCCCCTCTGCCTACATGGTCCCTCCTCTGCAAACATGATCTCCTCCTCTGCCCACACGATCCCCCCCCACTCCGCCCATATGGCCCCCCCCTCCAATCACATGGTCCCCTGTCATTTAGTATTCATGCCAAGCCTTGTGAGGTTCACAAGCTGGAAAATAGTCGAAGTGATCCCATTGGAGGTGCCAAACAAAGTGTGTTCCCTAAGGGGACAGAGACATGCCCTCTGGTAGTGGCACCCTATCTCAGGGAGATATACACAGGTGGGCTTGCCGGGGAGCTCCATTGGAGCAGTTGTCTTTATGTGTTGGGATAGTTGATACAAACGAGGTGGGAAGTGTACTCTCAAAGCTCCAATGGTGGATGGGAACGGGGAGGGTACTGTGCCCTGAATGGGAGGTAAGGTGGGGCGTGGGATCTGAGAATGCACGATAGGGTTTGTTGTGGAGGGGCGGTAGTGGGGGAGAGGGTGGATCCTCTGACAGTGAGAGGAAGTGGTGCAATGTTGGTGTTGCGATGTGTGGGGGAAGCCCTGTTGCTTGTGCTATGGGTGGACAAGGGTGGAGGGAAGGTGATGCTTGTGAAGGTGGTCTCCCTATCTGTATTGAAGGACTGGAGGGCATTCACATTCTGTACTGATTTTGGCATGCTTTAACAATGGTGTCCCAATCTCCGTGAAGCAGCCTTGCCTGCTCTACCCGGCTCTGCCTCACCCCATCAGACTGAGGGCATAAACCACACCCAGCTTAATGCCAAAAGATCTGGTCTCGAAATTGGAGAAGAACATGCTAGCTTTCAGTCAGGACCAATACTGGCCAAGTGAGGAAATTCCACCTTTTGCTGGGCTATAGATATCAGCCGTGATATGTGGAGCTGGACGATGAGTGACTGTTTTAATGTGATTGAACCCAGTCCTTTCAGCACTTGGCAATCCCATACGCACATTCTATTAGCACAAATCCAATCAAAAACCTGAGCTTGAGCTGATTTCTTCTCCCCTTTACCATCCCCCCAAAGACTTGGCTTTTTCTTCATTTGTTTGTTAAGCCCAGCATTCATTGCCCATCCCTCGCTACCCTTGAGAAGGTGGTGGTGAGCTGCCTTCTTGAATCATTGCAATCCATGTGGTATGGGTTGATCTACAATGCCGTTAGAGAGGGAATTCCAGGATTTTGACCCAACAACTGCAAAGGAACGGAGATGTATTTCCAAGTCAGTGTGGTCAGTGGTTTGGAGGGGAACTTGCAGATGGCAGTGTTCCCACTTATCTGCTGCCTTTGTCCTTCTAGATGGTCATGGGTTTGGAAGGTGTTGTCTCAGGTGCTGCTGAGTGTCAGTGGTGGAGAGAGTAGACGTTTGTAAATGCGGCTGCTTTGTCCTGGATGCTGTCAAGTTTCTTGAGTGTTGAAGCTAAACTCATCCAGGCAATGGGGAGTATTCCATCACATTCCTGACTGGTGCCTTGTAGATGGTGGATAAGCTGGCCTCTCATCTTCCTGACAACGCATTGCCCTGAGTGAGATTCATTAACTAACTCAGTGCAGAAAAGGGATCAAAGCTGTGCCCCTTATACATCTGATTAGCTCAGTACCACGCTGGGTGATGCATTTCCTCATTAAGTTATCAGAGTGCTGCCTGTCACATCGTTAATCACGAGACTTAATGATTAGCGCGCTGTCCTTTCACCTCTGGGATTTGTTGTGTGAACCCGACTGATGGATGTTCTCCCTTTAGTCCTCCACTGTGAAACTTCATCCTAAATTCATGTGTCTGTGTAATCCCCAAGGAGATGTGTGTGTGTGAAGCAGCCATTCCTTCATCACTAACATACTCTCTAATATTATTCATTACCAACTACGTAAAGCGCTGGAGAGTAGGGGAGGTGGTTGGGAATGGGTGTTGGGGGGGTGGGGGGAGCTTCAGGTTACGCTGTTCTTTAAGTAAATACATTGCAGTTTAAATTGGCCAGGTTGTCCCTTGTGTTGAAGGCTCTCTGAACGGTTTGGTGCTACATGATGTTTCCACATTTCCTTTGGCAGATCTTACAAGATAACACATTGTTCAGTCTCCGTTTCTCTCAAAACAGGAAGGTGTTTCAATAAATAACTTCTTCATCAACAGCTGTATTGCCACTACCTCAAGCAATCAGAATTGATTTACAGAAAAGCATTGTGTGGTGACGGTGCAAGGCACTGCATTGACCTCCTCACGTGTTCTATATTCGTCAATAATGAATATCTCATTCAGCTGTAGGTTGCAGCTCAGTTTGGAGGAGTAAATCTTCACATGGAAATGACTGTCCAAGATTGGCCCGTGATCTATGTGATCGCAACTGTTTTCCCCACACTACGGAGCAGATGTTCCCCAAGAAGATGGGAATCAGGAGTGTGTACTGTTTGCAGATCCCAAACCCACCTTCGATGGGAAACTGACTGAAGTCAGGATCTTCAATTGGTGTGGAGATAGATTCTTGTCCAATTAAGGTCAGAGTGGGTGCCCTTGACACTACAGGGCCAGTCAGCATCCTCCCAACCTCCTCTACCTGCCGGTTACAGTATAAGATGTGGAGGCGATGACCTATTGGTGTTATTGTTAAATTATTAATCCAGAAGCTCAGTGAATGTACTGGGATCCCAGGTTCGAATCCCGCCACAGCAGCTGGTGGAATTTGAATTCAATAAAAGATATCTGGAATGCCCATGAAACCATAGTCAGGTAAACCTACCTGGTTCGCTAATTCCTTTAGGGAAGGAAATCTGCCATCCTTATCTGCTCTGGCCCACATGTGACTCCAGACAACGACACATTGATTGACTCTCAACTGCCCTCTGAACAAGGACAACTAGGGATGGGCAATGTCCCACAAATAAATTTAAAAAAGATTTTAAAATAATTGGGAGCGAGTCTCAGTGCCAATCATTGCTTAAAAACTTCAATATTAAAAGACCAGATGCAGCCAGGCCACCAATGATATTGAGAGAAGGAGGCCCCCATAGAATGACCTTTGACCGCAGTGTCACCCAGGCACTAATTCTCACCAAAGGCACTAATGTCACCATAACAACTAATCACTTTGGGGTGGGATTTTCCTGGCCGTGCTTGCCCCAAGATCGGAACAGGTCAATGAACTTTTGCAAGGTCTTATCCTGCCCTCTATGATTTCTGCAGCAGGACGAGGCGGAATTAATTTCCCCCTCCCCACTTTCAATTACATTTCAAAACAATTCAAGAGCAGATAGAGGCCATCAGCATATTTTGATACATAAGCCAAACTCAAACTTGTAATTTTGCTTAGGAGTGCTGTTGCCTTAATGGCTGTACTTGTCCAGCTGACTCAGTAGGTGACCATCCTATCTCAGCAATTCTCCGGAGCTGTTCCTTTGCTTCAAATACTTGCTCCCAGCTCTGGGATCAGAGGTTAATCCTTCTGTCGCTACATTCCAATCTTCTGGGCTTCCTTCCCCCAACCGCTCTGCCTTGTCATCTTTCCCCAAGCTTCAAGAATCACCAAAAATTTCTCTTCCTCTTCCCTTTGGCGGCCGCATTGAGAATCCACCCAGTATTTGTTTGCATGTATTTTTTTTCATTTGCTTATTATTTAGTTGTATGTTTTGAGGCTTTTTTAGCATGAGGACATGAAGTTTTATAATACCACAATTAAAACCGGTTTTCTCTCAAATCGAAGATAAAAAAATGTGTATGCTTATCCAGAATTAGAAGGTATGAGGTTATGAATGATGTTTGCTTGTTTTGTGAAGAGATTGAATGGTTTAAGCCTATACTCACTGGAGTTTAGAAGAATGAGAAGAGATCTAATTAAGGCGTATAAGATACTAACAAGGATTGACAGCGTAGACGTAGAGTGGATGTTTCTCTTTGTTGGACATTCTAGAATGACAGGTTTGGGCTAAGGGTGGTAGATCTAAAACAGAAATGAGGAGGAATTACTTTATTCAAAGCGTTGCGAATCTGTCAAGTTTTCCACTCCAGAGTGCTGTGGACACCAAAACATTAAACTTGAGAATATAGATAGGTTCTTAATTAGTACAGGGATAAAGGGTTATGGCAGTGGGAAGGAATGTGGAGATGAGATCAACCATGACCATATTGAATGATGGAACAGGCTCGAGAAGCTGAATTGCCCACTCCTGCTCCGAGTTCTCATGTTAAGCTTCTCACAGCTACTGCATGGATTCCAATCTCAGAGGCAGATCAGTCTACCCAGCCTCCAAGATGTCTCTTGTCACATCAATATCAATGTCCCAGATTAATCCTATTGGAAGCCCTCGAATCTTGTTTACCTGGGTTGACGTTTGGTCGATGACGGCCACCGTTGATGCTGGAAAAGTTTCGGCCATCTCAAAGGTCACCTGAACTTTTTCCTGTTGAGAGAGATTAAAACAGTAAATTTAATCACCTTCAGCCATTTTCACTGCTGGAAATGTCTAAAATCATCGATTGTGACAAAGGAGACATTTTCTAATAGCCTGATCCATTATTGTATGCAAATAACAAGTGACACAGCAAGTTTAAAAAGTGGCCTTGTTCCAAAAAGTGGCCTTGTTCCAAAAAGAAGTCATTATTCTGATTGGTTCAAATAACCAATATAAATATAAATACAAAGAAGAAAGTAAAACAACTACTTGCTCCTTTAGCTGCTTGACAATTTAATACTATTGTAATGGTAGTATGCCTTTAAGAATGTTTTTTTAAATCATATTCTCTGCAGCTTGCTATTACTTTTTTTTATTCTGGCAATGGCTGTCTGCTTCGATATCTTTTTATTGCTGCTTGAATGGTTTAAATGGAATTTTGTTTATTTTTACTCTGGGCCTAATGTACTGTCTAGGAATTTTCAACTTTTAGAAGTGTGGTAGGAAGATCGACTGATAAGTCAAAGTCAGGTGATTCCTTCAAAGAGGAGTCCAAGGATTCACTTTCAGCTTTAATTAGAAGCTGTGTGGGGTCCAGATTGAAAGACTGTGGGTGGAATCCTAGGCCATGCTGTCTGAAAGACAGAAATTCCTGCCTAACTGTCAATAGGGTTTCACGTTGTCTGCAACCCACTTGCTAAAATTCCAATGGTAGGCAGGATAGGAGAATTCTGGCCAAAGTCTCTCGCTTTCTCCCCATTTTAAAAATTATACTATCTCGGAAGCCATTTTCTTCCTTCCTGGAATGAAAATTTTGTGGTTTGCTGGCTTAAAGTTGGAGGTCAACAGTGCCTTCATCTCAACCTTGAAATGCTGGAATTTCCAAAATGGAGAAGCCGGAGTTTCCATTCTATCCAAAGCAGGTATTGCTGACTTGCAAAACTATATGAGCATTCTTATTTTCTGTGTAAACCTGGTGTATGTTTATAAAAAGGTTTGATGTATTGGAACAGTGCATTTAGCTGTTTAACTTTTGTACAATATCATGGTTGTTTTTTTTTCTCTGTAGCTTATAACTGGCAAAAATTATTGCTAACTTTTTTTCTGTGTGTTAAATGTATTCTGAAATAAACTTTGTTTGATTAAAGTTCCCTAGTGGGTCATTTGAACCATACTTGCAGTGCAACATTGTGAGTGGGATTCTGCCAAAAAAATTCTAAGTGCTAAATTCATGCAAAAATTGGAGTAAATCCTATTGGTTTTTTCAGTGGGATTTTCAAAATGTATCTCTCACACTCTGTGCACTGCAGAGTGCCTCAGTGTGAATCATGCTGAAATTTAGTGGACAGGGCCTATTCCCGTTGGAGAGGCCAGCAGCATAGCGCTGAACAGCTGACATCATTGAGGTCAGCACATGCGCAGTAGCCTCACAGTATCGGCCTCCTGATCGCTGACCCCACAAGGCTGGCCTACAGAGCCCTCCAACCCCAGATCACTGATCTTCCAGATGTGTTCAGGCCCCAACTCTCCCCTCCGGCCTGCCACGATCTCTCTCCCCCACCATTATTGGCAGCCCCTCTCCACTTCCCTCCCCCAGCAGGCTGACCCATCCCTCCAGTTCCTGACAGTGGCCTCCCTCCCTCTGATCCCAAGTGCGGTGTGACAGGCAGCATTCACCCCTATAGATCTCCCCCCCGCCCCCCAGGATGCCCTACCTCCACCCTCTCTGGCCCTGCACCCTTGGCACTGCCAGGTGCCCATTAGGCAGTGCCAAGGTGCCTCCTGGACATTGCCACTTTGCCCCTTGGGCAATGTCAGGAGGCTAGTGTCAAGCTGGCAATGCACAGGGGCACCAATCCTTTTACCCCCGACCCTCTGGGAGGCCTCCATGGCCTCCTTCACTCCAGCAGGGTCAGACACCGACTCCCAACGAACGGGGGGGCTGTTGTAAACCCCGCTAGAGTGAAACACACTTGGCGGGGTGTGCAGGAGAGGCTAGCGCGCCTAAAAACTTCAGTCTTGGGCCTGCGAATGGGACTCAAATCAGCATTAACATAATTTATTCAGCTCCCTGCCGATTTCTGGCATGGGAGCTAGACATTGTCAAGCAGGCAGAGATACACAGAGGCCCTGGCCCTCTGCAGGAAGCCTGCTACACAGCCTCTGCTTGAGTCTGCTCTCTCTCTACTCGAGCAGGCTGGGAGAATACCCCCTCCTCCGCTAGACCCCCTCCCCACTCCCACCCCACACCCATATGTTTATCCTAGTCAAATTCAAATGGCAAAACTTATGGCTTAGGCTGACTTCAGAAAATACCTTGGAGTTTCTGACCTGAATTACAACATTATTCAGAAGATTTAAAACATTCACAAATCACAATTCCCAAGAATGGTTATCTAGAATTTACCCGTATGATTATCTGTTACGAACACTCATCAATTCCTAACTCAACAGGCCCATACTCTTCCCTGCTTTCCTTTCCTGCTCCAACTTGCATTCATGAAATCATTCCAAAGATCCGGTTCCTCTCTGCACTCTTCTCTACCTCAGTAATTTGATGCCCCTCAGAAGCTGATTTCTACACGAGTTTTCTCCCTCACCTTTACCTTTCAGACATTCTCCATCCCTTGTCATAGAGTCATAGGGCCTTACAGTGCAGAAAGAGGCCTATCAGCCCATCAAGTCTGCACTGACCACCAAGCACCGTTCTATTCATTCACAATGTCAGTGTTGGAGTTATCGACTGAATCGGTCTACTATTTCAATCAGGCAATGTTCCAACTGAACAACATGAATGTAGTTAATGCAGGGCTTTAACAAATAAAAGTGCACTTCTGAA
This sequence comes from Sphyrna mokarran, assembly GCA_024679065.1. NCBI lineage: Eukaryota > Metazoa > Chordata > Chondrichthyes > Carcharhiniformes > Carcharhinidae > Sphyrna > Sphyrna mokarran. The sequence goes on along the minus strand of JAGIQG010000020.1, from coordinate 39,994,857 downwards.
TATTAAAACAAACTTACCCAATTGCAATAGGGTTGTCAGTCACAAGCTCACAACACAATCCACTTTAACTCATCCATCTACAACAACCTAAAAACGGTACTTAAATCATTTCCTGTTTCTTTGTACCTTCACCAACTTACTCAGAATCCTTTCAAAATATTGATCACTGTTTATACATAGCTCACCTTCCTTGCACTAATTCTAAATTTGTGTTTCATAGCTTTGATGGAAAAGTGTGTGAGCTCTTATCAAACAGGAACAGGAGTAGGCCATTCGACCCTTTGAACCTGCTGCACCATTCAAAATACAGAGAACAAAGAAAAGTACAGCACAGGAACAGGCCCTTCGGCCCTCCAAGCCTGTACTGATCATGATGCCCTAACTAAACTAAAAAAAACCTGCTGCCTTTACTTACTCAGTCCATATCCCTCTATTCCCTCCTTATTCATGCATCCACCCAATTGCTTCCTAAATGTCACTATTGTGGTTGCTTCCACCACCTCCTCTGGCAGCGTGTTCCAGGCATCCACCACTCTCTGATGATCATGATCAGTGATCCAACTCAATAGCCTGATCCCACCTTTCCCAAAGAAACAGAAAACAAAACCCCTGTCAATGGTCTAAAATGCAGGATGAAGGTGAAAATTTTTTTTTTAAAAAAAAACCTGTATCCCTCAATTCCCATAATTTATCTTGGAATAATGTTGTTGATTCATATTTTGCAATGTCTGGATGCTATCCTGCAAACCTCTCCATGGGATCAGAACTCCTCAGAACATTCCACTGCCTCCCAAGTCCTGCTAGTGAAAAATCTCCACATTCCACTTCTATCCTCTGTATCTCAGCCTTTGCTAAAAATTGCCAGTAGTAAATGTCTACGTTTAAAGGGTAATCCATTGAGATCTAACCAATTTGGCAAAATTCACGCTTTCCAAAAGATCTAACAAACTTCACTGGGGCAAATAGAAGACATAGTTATACAGACATTACCTCCTTGAACCTATCCAGCTGAGACACAAAGGTGCGTTCGTGAAAGAGCATCTGTAACCTCTCATGCACATAGTTGTGACACATCTCTTCGAACGTTGCCGCTCTCTCGCTGTTTCCGTGGCGTGGATTCTGAAATCCGGGCGTGTCCACCACCATGATTGATGTCAATGCCAGCTGCTGGGAAGAGACGGACCTGAGGAATGTGAAGACAGAAGTGGGTGTCAATCCGCAGACAGATGTTGCTTATCTATCTGTGCAAATGGCAAGTATAGATTTGAACTTTTGATCAGACTTACAGGCCAGAATTTTACCGGCACGCCCGCCCGAGATTCATATCGAGGCCAATGGAGAATGCCGTTCTGCAAGCTTCACCTACCCCAGAATCGGGGTGGGTGTGCCGGTAAAATCCTGGCCGTAGAAAGGATCAGCATTACCCAAATTGAACATAGGAGCAGAAAGAGGAAAATTCGGTCCCTCAAACCTATTCTGACATTCCTGAACTACATCAACCATATGTCTTGGCTTCATATTCCATCATACACTTGACTACCAACAGTCTATCAACTTTAAACAGGGGAGATTGTGGATGCAGATATGATAGTGACTTTTGAAGCAGCATCTTGACAAATGCATTAATAAGATGGGAATAGAGGGATATGGTCCCGGAGGAGTACATAGAACATAGAACATAGAACAATACAGCACAAACAGGCCCTTTGGCCCACGAGTTGCGTCGATCACATCTACTAATCCACAGACCTATCTATAACCCCCTATCCTATTCTTTTCCATATACTCATCCAGAAGTCTTTTAAAAGACCCCAGTGAGTTTGCCTCAACAACCTCCGACGGCAGTCAGTTCCATTCACTCACCACCCTCTGAGTGAAAAACCTACCCCTGACATCTCCTTTGTATTTGCTTCCCTGCACCTTAAATCTGTGTCCTCTCGTAGTGACCATTTCAACTCGGGGAAATAGTCTCTAAGAGTCCACCCTAGAGTAGAGTAGAGGATTTTAGTTCAATCGGGTAGCATGCTCTGTACAGGCTTGGAGGGCGAAGGGCCTGTTCCTGTGCTGTAATTTTCTTTGTTCTCTTTGTTCTTAGGTTCAAGGTTAACAATTGAACTGGTGTCTAATGCTTTTTATGTCAGAGAATTCCCTTTATTTCTGAAACTCCCTTCTAAATCACACCTCACTGATTTTAAGGTTGTATCTGTTTCACACTGGAGTCTGATGCCCACCACCCACCACCACACCCCACCTCTCACCAGCCAAAAGCATTGCTCTTTATGTACTTCAGCAATTCTTTCCAAAATCCTAAAACCCTCAGTCAGATCATCAAGTAAAGAGGTTATGCTGAACTTCTAAAGACACTAGTTAAACCTCAGCTGGAAAATACTGCGGTAATTCTAGGCACCACGCTGTTGGAAAAATGTGAACACATTGGAGACAGTGCAGCAGAGGTTTACAGAAATTAGTTCAGGCATGAGAAATTTCAGTTTATGAAGATAAATTGAGATTATTCTCCTTGGAGAGAAGAAGGTTGAGAGAGGAGATTTGATAGAGATGTTTAAAATCACGAGGATTCCGGACAGAGTTGTAAGGAAGAACTTATTCCCAGTTATAAGTGGATCAAGAACAGCACAAATTGAAAGTGATTTGCAAAAGAAGCAAATGTGATGTGAGAAAACTCTTTTTCACACAGTGAGAGGTTCAGGTCTGGAATACAGTGCCTGGAAATGTGGCGGAGGCAGATTCAACTGAGGGATTCAAGAGGGCATTAGATATTCAGTTGAATGGAAACAATGTGCAGGAGTATGAGGAAAAGGCAGGGGAATGGCAATTAGTCATATTGCTCAATGGGAGAACTGGTACAGACATGATGGGTTGAACGGCCTCCTTCTGCATCATTACAATTCTGTGGTTCTGTAAAGTTCTGTAGTTTGGGGTTGATAACTCTCTTCATTAATTCTGAGAGCCCTGATATTTTTCTGATGAAGCTACACTGAGGCTAGTATATACAATTTACGTAGATGAAAAGAAAGGAACATATTAGCAGCACAGTGGTTAGCACTGCTGCCTCAGGGCCAGGGACGCAGGTTCGATTCCCAGCTTGGGTCACTGTCTGTGCAAAGTCTACACATTCTCCCCATGTCTGCGTGAGTTTCCTACAGGTGCTCAGGTTTACTCCCACAGTCTGAAAGATGTGCGAGTTAGGTGTATTAACCGTGTTAAATTCCCTCTCAATGTACCCTAACAGGAGGCAGAGTGTGGCAAATCTGAGATTTTCATATTATTTCATAGCAGTGTTAAGGTAAGCCGATTTGTGATGAAAAATAAATAAACTTTTATTTGTAAGATTGACATTGTACCAGCAACAATCACCAATTCATTTAAATCAATACTCCATCATGCTCACAATGTCTGAAAATGTTATTGTGCCAGTGGGTAAAAGGAGATGGATAGCATTGTGATAATGGCATTGTACTAATAATCCAGGGCCCAGCTAATACTCTGGGATCTTAAATTCAAATTTATTTAATGAATACAGCAGAAATATAAACCAGTCTCAGTACTGGTGACCATGAAACTGTATCAATTATCTCTAATCATAGAATCCCTACATGCAGATGGAGGCCATTCGGCCCATGGGGTCTGCACCAACCACAATCCTACCTAGTCCCTATCTCCATATTCCCATGCATTTACCCTGCCAATCTCCCTGACACTGAGGGGCAATTTAGCATGGCCAATCAACCTAACCTGCATATCTTTGGAGTATGGGAGAAAACCAGAATATCTATAGAAAACCCAAGCAGACATGAGGAAAATGTACAGACTCCATGTGACGTGAGGCCAGATTTGAACCCAGACCCCCGGTGCTGTGAGGCAGCAGTGCTAACCACTGTGCCACCATGCCACCCCCTAATCCCCGATGATTAATATAAAGATATTTACCTGTTAATGAGCATGATGATAATGGCAAACAGCTCTTCATATAATCCAGCAGCCATTCCTTCCACACATTCCAAACCTGTCAAACGAGGGCCTAAGAACAACAAAAGAAGACACATTGTACATTTTGCACTCACATGACACTGTCAGTAACTTTCCTCTCCAACAGTGTGGGCTAGATTCAAAACCAAATCTCAAAGAAAAGGACCAACTACATTCCATGCCTACCCACCTCCAACTCAGAAAAAAGCTCCAGAATCTTTTCCTTCCTTGTCAGTCCCAACTATGCTTTGGAACTTGCAAAATACCAGACCATTATAATAACGATGAGAACAGAAATGAAGGGTATGCATATCAGGAGAGGATTGATTTGTTGCATCACTGCTTCCTGAAAAGAAGACCAGAGGGTGACCTGACCGAGGTCTTTGAAGTTACAAAAGGTTTTGAAACAGAGTAGGAACAAAGTGCAGGGTTTTCTAAATAAAAGCAAATTACTGCGGATGCTGGAATCTGAAACCAAAAAAGAAAATGCTGGAAAATCTCAGCAGTTCCAGCAGCATCTGTAAGGAGAGAAAAGAGCTGATGTTTTGAGTCCAGATGAGCCTGTGTGAAAGCTAGGAGGCACAGAAAGTGGGAAATATTTATACTGTTTGGTGAGGGAATGAAAGATGATTAATCCTACAGTCTAAATATCTCCCACTTTCTCATGAAAGAAAGATACCTTGGCTGGCACAATGGCACAGTCATTAGCAATGCTGCCTCCCTACTTGGGTCACTGTCTGTGTGGAATTTGCACATTGTTTCCGTGTCTGCGTGGGTTTCCTCCAGAGCTCTGGTTTCCTCCCAAGTCTAAAGATGCACGAGTTACGTTGATTCATCATGCTAAATTGCCCCCTAATGTCAAAGGGATAAATGCATGAGATTATGGGGCTAGGAGTTGAGTAGGATTGTAGCCTGTGCAGACTTGATGGACAGAATGGCCTACTTCTGCACTGTAAGGATTTTATGATTCTAAGAATTTTCCAGCCATTCATGCCGGCGGTGTTCTCTGGTCCTGCTGGCAATGCACCCCTGCCTGCGGGCTTTCCATTGACAGCAGCGGGATCAGGGAATCCCATTGCAAGCAAACAACCACCAACCGCTGGGAAACACGCTGCTGAGAGGTTGGACAATTTCGCTTCCTACAAGGTCAAGAAAAATCAGCTTTGCAATGTGAGACCAAACTATTGTTTCAACCAGATGTTAAACTTGAAGTATCAATTTGAGGATACCAAATGAACAAGACAATCTCCATCAGGAGAGAATTAGGGTGCATAGATTGGACTAGGAAACTACAGGGACTGGGAACATCTGGAATGTGGAGCTTACTCAAGGAGCAGCTGGTGCGAGTCCTTGATAAGTATGTCCCTGTCAGGCAAGGAGGAAATGGTCGAGTAAGAGAACCTTGGTGTACAAAAAAAGTTGATTTGCTGGTTAAAAGGAAAAAGGAGGCTTATGTCAGGATGAGGCTTGAAGGCTCAGTTAGTGCAATGGATAGCTATAGATTAGCCAGGAGGGAGCTAAAGAGTGAATTGAGGAGAGCTAAGAGGGGACACGAGAAGACTTTGGCTGATAGGATTAAGGAGAATCCTAAAGCTTTCTTTAGATATGTTAAGAATAGAAGATTGGTTAGGACAAGATTAGGGCCAGTCATAGACAGCAGTGGGAAGTTGTGCGTGGAGTCTGAAGAGAATGGAGAGGCACTGAATAAATATTTCTCTACGGTATTCACGCAGGGTGATGTAAATGTAGTTATGGAGAACACTGAGGTGCAGGGTAGCAAACTGGAAAGTATTGAAGTAGATAGGGAGGATGTGCTAGGTATTGTCGAGGGTTTGAAGTTGGATAAGTCCCCTGGGCCGGATGGGATTTACCCTAGGATTCTCTGGGAGGCAAGAGAGGTGATTGCAGAGCCTCTGGCTCTGATCTTCAGGTCCTCGTTGGTTACGGGTGTGGTTCCGGAGGACTGGAGGATAGCGAATGTGGTCCCATTGTTAAGAAGGGGAAGAGAGACCTTCCAGGGAATTATAGGCCAGTGAGTCTTACTTCTGTTGTGGGCAAAGTATTGGAGAGAATTATTAGGGATAGGATTTATAGTTATTTAGAGAGAAATGAATTGATTGGGGATAGTCAGCATGGTTTTGTGAAGGGTAGGTCGTGCCTTACTAACCTTATTGAGTTTTTTGAAAAAGTGACCAAAGAGGTGGATGGGGGTAAGGCGGTTGATGTGGTATATATGGACTTTAGTAAGGCGTTTGATAAGGTGGCCCATGGAAGACTTCTGCAGAAAATGCAGATGTATGGGATAGAGGGTGATTTAGCTAATTGGGTTAGGAATTGGCTAGCAGATAGAAGACAGAGGGTGGTGGTTGATGGGAGATATTCATCGTGGAGTTCGGTGACAAGTGGTGTACCTCAGGGGTCTGTTTTGGGGCCCCTGCTGTTTGTAATTTTTATAAATGATCTGGATGAGGGTATTGAAGGATGGATTAGTAAATTTGCAGATGACAATAAAGTCGGTGGAGTGGTAGATAGTGAAGAGGGGTGTTATAGTTTGCAGAGAGACTTGGACAAGTTGCAGAGCTGGGCCGAGAGGTGGCAAATGGAGTTTAATGTGGAAAAGTGTGAGGTAATGCACTTTGGCAGGAATAATAAATGTGTAGAGTATAGGGCTAATGTTAGGATTCTTAATAGTGTTGATGAACAGAGGGATCTTGGTGTATATGTGCATAGATCCCTGAAAGTAGGCAGTCAAGTCGATAAGGTTGTTAAGAAGGCATATGGAGTCTTAGCTTTTATTGATAGGGGGATTGAATTTCGGAGCCGCAACGTCATGTTGCAACTGTACAAAACTCTAGTGAGGCCGCACTTGGAGTATTGTGTACAGTTCTGGTCCCCGCATTATAAGAAAGATGTGGAGGCATTGGAGAGGGTACAGAGGAGGTTTACCAGGATGTTGCCTGGTATGGAGGGCAGGTCTTATGAAGAGAGACTGAGGGAGTTGAGGTTGTTTTCGTTAGAAAGGAGGCGGCTAAGAGGGGACCTAATCGAAACATATAAGATGATTAGAGGTTTAGATGGGGTGGACAGTGATAGCCTTTTTCCTAGGATGGAGAAAGCTAGCACAAGGGGACACAGCTTTAAATTAAGGGGTGATAGTTATAGGACGGATATCAGAGTAGGTTCTTTACCCAAAGGGTGGTTCGGGAGTGGAATGCCCTGCCTGCAGCAGTTGTAGATGCGCCAAGTTTGGTAGCGTTTAAGAGGTTAGTTGATAAGTATATGGAAGAGAAGGGAATGGTTTAGTTTGGAGGGCATTGCTTTTTATATTGGTCGGCGCAACATCGAAGGCCGAAGGGCCTGTTCTGTGCTGTAATGTTCTATGTTCTATGTTCTATCTAAAGGACAAGCCGCTCCTTAAAGAGCAGCATAACAAGAACAAACCATTAAAGGAAACTTGGCAAGTGAAATTAAAAGATCATTTTGAGTGGAGACAATGCACGTCATCCACTGTAGGTACACACCAAATATGGTATCACCTCATAGTCACAGCAGAGACCCCCAGTCCCACCAGCCATGGGAAGGATGGTAAGCAGGGGAATGGAATTTGTCCTGGGAGCAAAAATACATTTCCAAACAGCGGGATGAAATTTAGGAATTGGAATTTTGGGACTTTAAAGACAGTATGAGCTTCTTAGTGAACATCATTGAGAAGTCATTTCCTAAGTCATGCATGCTCACAAAATGGCCATCTCATTGGAATGACCATTCTCTTCCAAATTAAGCTGCCCACCAGCGAGAAATTAGAACCTTCATCATAATAACTGCACATAAGAGAAATCTGGTGAGGTCGACTTCTTTCATGAGTAAAGGTGAGTTGTTGTGGTATTGTCCGCTTTTATGGAGCATCTGTGCTATGCTTAAGACTGTAAAAATTGCACAAAGAGTGACCAAAGAATTGGAAATTGTGGAACAGTGACCAGACAAAGTGGAAGGGATGGTACAAACTATCTGGGTCTTCTTTCTATATGATGCCTGGACATTTAATCTCATGAAGTCATAGAAATCATAGAAACCCTACAGTACAGAAAGAGGCCATTTGGCCCATCGTGTCTGCACCGACCACAATCCCACCAGGCCCTACACCCCTACAAATGTATCTATTAATCCCTCTAACCTAAGCATTTCAGGACACTAAGGGCAATTTTTACCATGGCCAATCAACCTAACCCACATATCTTTTGACTGTGATGTTGGAGATGGCAACTTCCTGCTCTCCTCCTGCCTCAATACTCGGCGAGCTTCCTGCAGATGTTTCTGAGCTGAATGGCACATGATTGCACATGGTCAGCCATCCTGCCCCACAGTCGAGAACCCTCTCCACCTCCACATCCCCCACTAAACTTTAACACTGGAACAGAAGTTTCCAGCCAGTTCTCCCCGAGGTTGGCTGATAACAGGGAATATGCCTAATCATCTGACCTGTGCTCTATGAAGATAAAACAAAAGAACACAAATGATAAAGAACTTTATATAGTCCCTTTCTTGACCTCCAGATTTCCCATGGCATATAACAGCCAATGAAGTTCATTGAACGGTAGCCGCTGTTGTTCTACGGGGGAACTTGGTTGTCAATTTACGCCCTCCCATACGTAGAATCATAGAATCCCTCCAGTGCAGAAGGAGGCCATTCGGTCCATCAAGTCTGCACCGATTCTCTGAGAGAGTATCTTATTCATGCCCACCCCGTCTAATCCCCATAATCCCGCACATCTAATCCTCCTAACCTACATCCCTTGGGACATTAAGGGGAAATTTAAGCATGCCCAATCCACCCAACCTGCACATCTTCAGAGCATGGGAGAAAACCGGAGAATTCAGAGGAAACCCATGCAGACACGTAGACAATGTGCAAACTCCACACAGACAGTGACCCAAGCCAGGAATCAAACTCTGGTCCCTGGCACGGTGAGGCAGCAGTGCTAACCACTGAGCCACCATGCCGCAAAGTAGAAGTTATTGAAGTAGATAAGGAGGATGTGCTAGATATCCTTGAGAGTTTGAAGTTAGATAAGTCCCCTGAGCCAGACGGGACTTACCCTAGGATTCTCTGGGAGGCGAGAGAGGAGATTGCAGAGCCTCTGGCTCTGATCTTCAGGTCGTCGTTGGTTACAGGTATAGTGCCGGAAGACTGGAGGATAGCGAATGTGGTCCCATTGTTCAAGAAAGGGAATAGAGACTTTCCTGGGAATTATAGACCAGTGAGTCTTACTTCTGTTGTGGGCAAAGTATTGGAGAGAATTATTAGGGATAGGATTTATAGTTATTTAGAGAGAAATGAATTGCTTGGGGATAGTCAGCATGGTTTTGTGAAGGGTAGGTCGTGCCTTACTAACCTTATTGAGTTTTTTGAAAAAGTGACCAAAGAGGTGGATGGGGTAAGGCAGTTGATGTGGTATATATGGACTTTAGTAAGGCGTTAGATAAGGTGGCCCATGGAAGGCTTCTGCAGAAAATGCAGATGTATGGGATTGAGGGTGATTTAGCTAATTGGATTAGGAATTGGCTAGCAGAGAGAAGACAGAGGGTGGTGGTTGATGGGAGATATTCATCGTGGAGTTCGGTTACAAGTGGTGTACCTCAGGGATCTGTTTTGGGGCCCCTGCTGTTTGTAATTTTTATAAATAATCTGGATGAAGGTATTGAAGGATGGATTAGTAAATTTGCGGATGACACCAAAGTCGGAGGAGTGGTAGATAGTGAAGAGGGGTGTTCTAGTTTACAGAGAGACTTGGACAAGTTGCAGAGCTGGGCCGAGAGGTGGCAAATGGAGTTTATTGTGGAAAAGTGTGAGGTAATTCACTTTGGCAGGAATAACAAATGTGTAGGGTATAGGGCTAATGGTAGGACTCTTAATAGTGTTGATGAACAGAGGGATCTTGGTGTATGTGTGCATAGATCCCTGAAAGTTGGAAATCAAGTCGATAAGGTTGTTAAGAAGGCATACGGAGTCTTAGCTTTTATTGATAGGGGGATTGAATTTCGGAACCGCAACGTCATGTTGCAACTGTACAAAACTCTAGTGCGTCCGCACTTGGAGTATTGTGTGCAGTTCTGGTCCCCGCATTATAAGAAAGATGTGGAGGCATTGGAGTGGGTACAGAGGAGGTTTACCAGGATGTTGCCTGGTATGGAGGGCAGGTCTTATGAAGAGAGACTGAGGGATTTGAGGTTGTTTTCGTTAGAAAGAAGGCAGCTAAGAGGAGACCTTATTGAAACATATAAGATTAGAGGTTTAGATAGGGTGGACAGTGATAGCCTTTTTCCTAGGATGGAGAAAGCTAGCACGAGGGGACATAGCTTTAAATTAAGGGGTGGTCTTTTTAGGACAGATGTCAGAGGTAGGTTCTTTACCCAGAGGGTGGTAAGGGTATGGAATGCCTTGCCTGCGTCAGTTGTAGATGCGCCAAGTTTGGCGGCATTTAAGAGGTTAGTAGATAAGTTTATGGATGAAAAGGAAATGGTTTAGGTTAGAGGGTCACTGCTTGTTCCTAGTTGGTCGGCGCAACATCGAGGGCCGAAGGGCCTGTTCTGCGCTGTAATGTTCTATGTTCTATAAAGGTTTTATGAGGAGCCAAGCCCTAGTGTTGAGAATGAGTCGAAAATCTCCAAGCATGAGTCGGGCCCAATTATAAATTTGACACAGAGTCTGAAATCTATCTTCTTTATACCTTGAGAAGAGAGAATGAGACCCCAGTGGCATTAAATGAGCCATTAACTTGACTCACAGGACTGTTGAACTAACAGTTAGCGCTGAGGGTGGGAAGTTGTCATTCATCCTTTGCCCCGAATATAGTCACCACTTCCCAAAAGTAACATGTGGCTTAAAAATAGGAGATGTTTTCAGGATTGTAAATGGAGCTATATAAATGCCAACATTTCCCCTTTTGCATTGTAAATCAATGTTCACAGCTTTGGCCTGTGATGGAGCCAAACTTCCCTCTCGGGAGAGAAGATAGATACGATTCAATTTGAACTCCCTGATCTATGGAGATTGCACTTCATCGGCACACTCATTAATTGTAGGGCAATGCACTCATCTGCATACAACTCACATCAAGTTCTGCTCATTTGGAAGCAGAGCTACTGAAGCATTGTAACCTCCTGGCGACATCCTGAGCGTATTAATAATCAACTAACGCAACATTCCTCTTCTCTTTTGGAGGCTCATTAAAAGGAAGGGTCACACAAATGGATAATGCAACATTTCTGGCTTTAGATGACTTCCCTGCTTTATGTCAATTGCCAAGTGTCCAACAGTATCCTGCTTATAGATCCTGGGTACTGAACTATAAGTATCAGGCTATCCATGTTCTAACACACAGGATCATTGAATTTTATTCACGAGATACACTGCTGTTACAAGGCACATCATAAACAACATAATTCATCAGAATGACAAAATTTGACATCAAATTACTTAAAGGGACATTAGAACATGTGACCAAAAGCTTGGTCAGAGACCATAGGTTTGGAGGAATTACTTAAAGTAGACAGTGGAGTAGCGAGTCCCTTTAAATTGCCTTGTGCTACAGAACTGTGTAAAAGAACGTAGGAACTGGGGGAGACCATTTAACCCCATTAATCCGTTCCATCATTCAGTGAGATCTTAACTGATCTGCAATATAATTACCCCGCATTCCTTAATACTTTGGTTAACAAAAAAACTTTCAAACTCAGGCAAACCTCTGTGCTAACCTTTGCACAGTGGCACAGCAGTTAGCACTGCTGCCTCACAGCGCCAAGGACCCAGGTTCAATTCCAGCTTTGGGTCACTGTCTATGCGGAGTTTGCACTTTCTTCCTGCGTCTGTGTGGGTTTCCTCCGGATGCTCCGGTTTCCTCCCACACTCCAAAGATATGCAGGTTACACGGGTTGGCTGTGCTAAATTGCTCCTTTGTGTCAGGGAGACTAATAGGGTAAATACGTGGGGTTATGGGGTTCGGGACTGGGTGGGATTGCTGTTAGTGTGGGCTCGTTTTGGTGAATGACCTCTTTTGGCACTGGAGGGATTCTATGATTCTAATATGACTCGAGGAGTTTACAGTTGAGAGGATCAGATTCTCATTTCAACACATTCACTCCAGCTTTATGCTCCTGTGGAAGGATAAGATGCTGCAATCTTTCCTCCCGTTTCCTGTCAGTATTCTCTTCCCTCTCCTCTCCCGACAGTGTTAATGGGTGGTAATTTTGTTTGTCACTGCGCATCCTCCTGCATTGTCGCTAAGTGGCCACTGGTCACTCTGAGGTTTGGCTGTGACCACCAGGCTGTGACTACCAGGCTGGAAAGGGATTACATAATCCATCCAGTCACATCCATTCACACTGCAATAAAGCAAGGATCATTGTCCAGTCATCAGCAGCTTTTACCCCAGATGATTTCCTCTTCCCTGTTTTGTGACAATTTTTTTGAATATTCCTTCATGGGATGTAGGCCAGCATTTATTGCCCACCTCCGAGGCATTTAAGAGTCAATTACATTACTATGGCTCTGGAGCCAAATGTAGGCCACCTCAGGGAAGGACGCAGATTTTCTTCCCTGAAAGACATCAGCGAACCAGGTTGGCTTTTATGACAACCGACCATGTGTTTCATGGTAATCTTTAGACTTTTAATTGCAGATTTTTAATGAACTCAGATTTTACTATCTACCGTGGTGGGATTAGAACCTTGGTCCTCAGAGCAGTATCCTGGGTGTCTGGATTACTAGTTCAATGAAGGCACGCTGGCAATGCTGCCTCACAGGACTGGGGAACCAAGTTTGATTCTGGCCTCAGGTCACCGTCTGTGTGGAGTTTGCACATTCTCCCCGCGTCTGCTTGAATTTCCTCCAGGTGCTCTAGTTTCCTCCCACATTCCAAAGATATGCTAGTTATGTGGATTGGCCATGCCAATGTGTCAGAGGATTGGAAGGTTAAATACGTGGTGTTACAGGGATCGAGCCGATGGATCAAATGGCCTCTTTCTGCACCGTAGGATTCTATGACAATAGCATTATGCCACTGCCTCCTCCTCAAATGTACAACATCTCCTGCTCCTGGGTTAAGACGTGCTAACTCATTGTAAAATGGCCATCAGGGTCCTTCCCGTTCTGTATGGTGATTTCTGATTTATCTCTGATTCGTTAAGGGGGCAGCTCCCTCTGTCAATACCATCACATGCAGCAGATCGAGGCAACTTTCCTTACATGATCAATATCGAGCTTATTCTACGATCTTCAGGGACCCCATAAGTGTTCCTTTCCCAACAGATTTCAGGCTAACCAGAATCACCCAACAAAAATAAACCACAGGGTCCGATTCTCCGTGCTCCCAGCCGCGTCTTTCCCGTTGGTGGCAGGTGGCGCGTTGGTTGCTAGCAGCGGAATTCTCTGGTCTCGACTTATCAATGGGAATTCCCATTGACGTCAACCCATGCCTGGGAAACCCATGGGCTGCCGGCGGGACTGGAAAATCACGCAAGTATGAACGGCCGAAGAATTCCAGCCCATATGGTTAAATTCACTTTGATTTGTTGTTCCAAAACATGGAATACTTGACTGATACTCCAGTGACCAGCTGAATCAATGGATGGAACCAGTCAAAGTCAACAGGCCTTGAGTAGTCAGCGGGCAATCATCAACTTCTGTTTTATCTTTAAGAAAACCTAGTCATTAGCCATAAGAAAATTAGGCCATTTAGTTTTTACAGATTCGCTACCTGCTGTGGTGTCTGCAGTCTCTGCCTGATTCAGCTTGCTTGTAGCCTGCTGGATGATCAGTTTGAGGTGATGTTTGAAGACAGCAGTTGAGAGTTCCTCCAATTCACAACCAAGCACGCTGGCTGCATTCTCCGCCCACTCAAACTTCATAAATTGCTTCCTGCCGACTGAACAAGCATGTAAAAATGAAAACAGAGATTCCTTCAGCCTTAACGAGGTCAATCAGTAGAATGCAAATTTATCTCCCAGCTCTGAAGAAAATCAATTCTGCTCCATTTAATGATCTGGGCTATGAAACAAAAAAAACTTGACAGGGGTTTGGATAAAGTCGATATGTCTATTTTTTAATAAAAGAGACATTTCTATTTCTGAATCAATGTTTCTACACAAACCCAGCGGTGATCTCTCATGGGAGAATCGTAGAATTCCTACAGTACAAAAGGAGGCTATTTGGCCCATCAAGTCTGTACTGACCATATCCCAGCTAATCCCATAGACTCACCTGATGAAGGAGCAGCTCTCTGAAAGCTAGTGGCATTTGCTACCAAATAAACCCATTGGACTTTAACCTGGTGTTGTGAGACTTCTTATCGTGCTTTCTCCAATGCCAGCATTGCCACACCCTGACCATATCCCATTCAGGTCCTATTCCCGTGACCCCAAACATTTACCCTGTTAATCCTCCTGATGCTAAGGTCAATTTTGCATGGCCAATTAACCTAACCTGCACATCCTTGGAGTGTGGGAGGAAACTGGAGCACCCAGAGGAAACCCACGCTGACATGGGGAGAAAGTGTAAACTCCACTCAAACAGTGACCCGAGATCGGAATTGAACCCAGGTCCCTGACACTGTGAGACAGCAGTGCCAACCACTGTGCCACTATGACAGCCATTGAGTCATTCAGTGGTTTTAAGACAGAGGTAGATAGGTTCTTGGACAATAAGGGGGTCAAGAGTTATGGGGTGAAGGCAGGAGAATGAGGTTGAGAATCATATCAGCCATGACTGAATGGTGGAGCAGGCCCAAAGGGCCAAATGGCCTAATTCTGCACCTATATCTTATGGGAGAATCTAGGACCAGAGGGCATTGTCTCAGAATAAAAGAATGCCAATTTAAGACTGAGTGAAGAGGAAATTTTTTCTCAGAAAATCCCTAACACTCCTCATTATTCCACAAGCGAGGCACCCTGATTGGGCAGGCAATCATTACCGCAATCAGGGAGCTCATAGTCCAAGAGGCCAACCTCACGGGTGTCATTAAGATCATTACAGGACGTACACTTCCTTGCTGCCCTTTCAAACCACATCAGGCCACAACTATAATAGGGAGAGTTGTTTTTATTTCCTCTTTGTCTTCACACATTGAAATGAACAGAAAGAAAATGGGAGTGGATTCCTCACTCTCCAACCTACACATGATATTTACTGCCTGAGCCCAAACCCTGAAAGATCTTGTTGAAAGAGTCACTCAAAGAACAAAAAAAAAGTACAGCGCAGTAACAGGCCCTTCGGCCCTCCAAGCCCTTGCTGATCATGATGCCCCACTCTCATTTTTCAGTCTGCAATATTGCCTGAAATTTTTCACTGTAGTTCTCCATTGTCACATCTCTCAGAGAGCTTCCAAAGTGTCTCTAGTCCAACACCGCAGTGAGATGCAGTGTCGGCAGCTGATGTTGCCAATTTTGCCAGTATCGGTAAAGGAAGGAATGAATGGAGACACTGGTACCAGAAGAACTCAATACATTTTCAATAGATGTAGAGGGTGCGATTTTACCAGCCTTTCATGCCTGACTCCCGCTGCACTGAGGCTGAAGGATTTGGCACCCAGCCAAAATTCCACTCACTGCGGCAGGGTGGGAAAATCCTGCTGGCATGAATGGTGATAAGATTCCGGGCAGAATCTTTCTCAAACATTTGGAACTGGCAAATGGAGAGCAGAATATAATAACCAGCATGTCTGACAGTAAAATCCTTTATGGAACTGTGTCAGGATCTGGCACATGAAGAGTTAATGCGGGAGGGAATACAGTACACAGTGATGCAATTGACCTATATCTAGGGGTCAGTGTAGCGTTGGACAGAACCGTGTGTAGAAGAAAGCATGGAAACCATTCTGAGCTTGGGCCTTTGCTGTTTCTGTATATAGTTTCAAGTAATTAATAAATATTTACTGATGAATTACCTAACATCTGTGAATAAGAGCTACACAGCTATGCCTAACACCTTACAACATACTGGAGTGCCAGCTGAGTATATGTTCAAGCTCTGGAGTGGGATTTGAACCCATGGATCACTAAGCACATAACTACACATAAGGAGTAAAAGGGCTTTCATACTTTATACACAGCTTGATTTTTTAGAAACAAAGGATAATTTGATTTGAGGCGGTCATAAAAGGAAATATTTTGATGCAAAATTGATACTGTACGCAAGCAAATGGCATGGAATACAAAATCACTCAAGTCCCATCTGTTCAGTGGCACCGACAAAGAGAAATTCATGGCCAGAATTCTCTGGCTGTTCACACCGGTGGTCCCACCTGCAGCAAACCCCCTGTCCACAGGTTCCCCGCTATATGGGGTGATGTCACTGGGAATTCCCATTGATAGCAGCGGGATCAGGGAATCCCACTGCTAGCAAACAATGTGACACTTCCTGCCAGCAGTAAACATGTGGCTGGGAAATCGGAAGTTCTTTCATTTATTCACTGTGCCACTGATTCATTCATCCATTTATTTATTTATTCATTCATCCATTCATGGGATGTGAGCATCATTGGCAAAACCAGCATTTTTTGCATATCCTTAATTGCCCTTGAAAAGGTTGTGGTTATAGGGTTAATGTGGGACTGATTATGAAACTGCTCACATATCGATATAAGAGAACATGTGACCCAGACCCAAGTCAGTCTAATGTTGGATAGAGACATGTGTGCCAGCAAGCACGGAGACAGCTCCTAGCTTGTACTTCTTATTGCATACTTATAAATAGTTCTAACAGTCAATAAGGAATTTCAGTTAACTTATGTTTGACAACAAATGTATCTTCAGATACATCCAATATCGGACAACAGCGGTGAACTGTCTTCTTGAATCACTAGCGTTCATGCCAGTAAATTACACCCACCCTGTCTTTTTCTACAGCAATTGGTGGCTTGTTAATCCATTCCAGATGCCAACTAAGAGTCGATTGCTGTTAATCTGGAGTCATATGTAGGCCAAACCAGTTAAGGACAGCAGGTTTCCTTCCCTGAAGGCTGTTAGTGAAACAGATGGGTTTCTATGTCAATATGGTGGATCCATAATGATTGTCATTATTGAGCACTTTTCTTCCAGATTTATGAATTAATTGAATTTAAATCTCCCCGACTACAGTGGGATTTGAGCTCACGCCTCCAGGGCATTAGTTCAGTCTCTGGATTACTCATCCTCTCAAGGGGAATTAGGAATGGACAAAAAGTGCTGGTCTTGCCATCATTGTCTACATGCCACAAAAGAACCAAATAAAGCCTAGTATGCTATCATTTGCCATCTGCTTGTTCTCCTCCTATATCCTAACCTCATTAGTTCTTCCCAGCAATGCACTGCAACTGCTAATGTTGACACCAGCTCAGAGAAGAACAATGCTTCTAGCACACTGCTTCTAATATAATGTATTTGTTGAACTGAATGTAAGATGGCTTTCCTCAGCACAATACTTTATAACAGAGGTCGCATGACCATGGCAAGCCAGGTAGGACAGTTCTTTGCCCTTGTTTGCTTCAAGGCAGAGTAATTGGAATTTACTTTCTCAGAAATTAATGATCTACAACACAAAATACAAACATTCCCATTTCCAGAACACAGAAAAGGCAGATTACATGTAACTGTGATGTACTAACACGTGTAACGGTGAGTTACCCAAGTTACCTACTACACCACAACTGTTCTCCTGCATCAACAGGCTGTTTGTTATCAAGTCAGTCTCCACACATGTGTTGTATACATGATTGTCATATCTCTTAATGCTGTATCTCTTAATGTGACATGTACGCTTTATTATTGGTTGTTTGGATGATGTTCCCCTCTAGGGAGTGTCATTACCACAGCACTTGCTGCCATGGTAATAGTTACTGTGCCATTGTTGGGGTCCAGTGCACCTCTGGAAGTGACGATTAATCTCTACTCTGTGCAGTTGATAAATCCCATCCTCCTGATCAGACATTGACAGTGAAGGAAGGGCTTCTCTGGTTGTATATCTTGGCAATTGCATCGGTGTATTTGACTATTCACTTCCACCATTGTATGATCAAGGTACGAACTGCACTACACATATCCTGAGCTGCCACAAGGGTTGATCCCTGCTGGGAGCATTCAACCTGACTGGTTCTCCAATGTTCAAGTTTAACTATTGTTTGTTAGCCTTGTCAAAATGAAATTTAGCTCTCTGCCATTTCATCTTGATTTTTTTTTCTGCTGTTTCTTGTTCTGAGCCCCAATATCATCCTTGGCAATGAACTTGTGTCACAGTTCACACTCCAATCACAAATGAGGCAGGAGGTTTTGCAGTAAATATTTCATGAGTGTAATAGTTCATGGCACTGCTTTCACATGTGTTGGTTGCTCCATCATTACTGCAGTTCTCACCTCGTCAGCATCCAGGCGAAGACCATTTACTGTCAGTACATGAACTATTGACTTGACTTCAGGCATTTTCAGTTGCAGTTTATTTCTCCTTCAGCTTCCGGTTCATCTGGCAGGCTCTCCCGCAGTCGCAGTAGATTCTGCTCATTGTCCAATGTGGCTTGTTGCATTGCATCCCCACCTTTCTTAAACTGGATCTTTCTTAAATGGCTGCATTTCAAAACCCAAGCACATGTCCTTTCCCTGAGGAAATCGACCTATTTTAAACATACCCTTCACATCATTTTGGCATGTCACATTCTCATAACCGAAAACCACGTCCTCGAGTTTTCCCACAAACTCCATTTTTCACAGAGAGGTGATAGCCTAGTGGTATTATCACTAGACTATTAATCCAGAAAGTCAGCTAATGTTCTGGGGACCCAGGTTCAAATCCTGTCATGGCAGATGGAGGAATTTGAATTTAAAAAAAAATCTGGAATTAAAAGTCTATTGATGAACATGAAATGATTGTTGGAAAAGCCCATCTGGTTCATCAATGCTCTTTCGGGTAGGAAATCTGCCATTTTTACTCAGTCTGGCTTACACGTGATTCCAGAACCACAGCAATGTAGTTGACTCTCAACTGCCCTCCAAGGGCAACTAGAAATGGACAATAAATACACCCATGTCTCAGGAATGAATTTAAAAAACTTAATTATATCATGCATCTGTGAGGTACTCAAGTGACGTTCCTCTGTTACTGGAGAGGTTGGAGCCATCCCTCAATGTTTTTTTACACCTAGGATCTTCTTTGCTTTCTATACTTAACAGATTACAAAGAATTCATTAATACTCATCATTATTAAAGTCAGACAAATGGGTCTGGCCATGGAGGAGTTGGGATCCTTTTGTTCTTGTCTCTCAGAGGCTCCCTAATGCAGTAAGCACTGACTTCCTCAAGTGGGTGGCACAATGGTTAACACTGCTGTAAAGCTTCACAACACCAATTTTAAATCCAACCAATTTATTTGATAGTAAATTCGCGAGCTTTCGACACTATGGGCTTCGTCAGGCAAATGCAGTGTTCTGGTCTGCAATAGCACTCATACCAACACAGACAGTCATAGATTGCTGATTAGAATGCGAATCCTTACATCTAACCTGCTATTCAAGTGTTAAAGTGGCTAACAATGTGTGAAGGGAATCCTGAGCATTGGTTAGAGAATTGTGTATTTTCTCCAGACAGCACAGTAAGTGAGGTTTTTTGCTAACCCAGGCAAGTTACGGGGGTTACAGATAGTGTGTCATGACGCCAAGATCCCTATTAAGACCGTCCTCATGTGTGCGGAACTTGGCTATCAGTCTCTGCTCAGCGACTCTGCGCTGTCGTGTGTCCCGAAGGCCCCCTTGAAGAACATTTACCCACAGGTCGGAGGCCGAATGCCCATGACTGCTGAAGTGTTCGCCCACAGGAAGGGAACTGTTTTGCCTGGTGATTGTTGAGCGATGCTCATTCATCCGCTGTCGTAGTGTCTGCATGGTCTCCCCAATGTACCATGCTTCGGGACATCCTTTCTTGCAACGTATTAGGTAGACAACGTTGGCCGAGTTGCAAGAGTATGTACCGTGTACCTGGTGAATGGTATCCTCACGTTTGATTATGTCGTCCATGTCTATGATCTGGCATGTCTTGCAGAGGTTGCTGTGGCAGGGTTGTGTGGTATTGTGGTCACTGTTCTCCTGAAGGTTGTGTAGTTTGCTGCGAACAATGATCTGTTTGAGGTTGTGCAGTTGTCTGAAAGCAAGAAGTGGGGGGATGGGGATGGCCCTAGCGAGATGTTCATCGTCATCAATAATATGTTGAAGACTCCAGAGAAGATGTCGTAGCTTCTCTGCTCCGGGGAAGTACTGAACAACAAAGGGTACTCTGTCTACCGTGTCCCGCATTCGTCTTCTGAGGAACACTTGAATAGCAGGTTAGATGTAAGGATTCACATTCTAATCAGCAATCTGTGACTGTCTGTGTTGGTGTGAGTGCTATTGCAGACCAGAACACTGCATTTGCCTGACGAAGCCCATAGTGTCGAAAGCTCGCGAATTTACTATCAAATAAATTGGTTGGATTTAAAACTGGTGTTGTGAAACTTTACCAAGTTTACCCCAGTCCAACACCGGCATCTCTACATCATAGCACTGCTGTGCCAGGGTCCTGGGTTCGCTTCCCGCCTTGAGTCACTGTCTGGGTGGAGTTTGCACATTCTCCCTATGTCTGCGTGATTTTCCTTCAGGTGCTCCGGTTTCCTCCCATAGTCGAAAGATGTGTGGGTTAGGTGGATTGGCCGTGCTAAATTAACCCCGTTCTCAGGTAGATTAGCAGGATAAATACGTAGGGTTATGGGAATAGGACTCAGGTGGATTATGGTCAGTGCAGATTTGAAGGGCTGAATGGCCTCCTACTGCACTGACTTGAAAACAATTGCAGTCCTGAAGGGAATATTAGCGAGATCAAAGACAGTGAGAACCTGCAGCCATGTAGCACCATTTACCCAGTGCCGGAATGCTTCACAACACACTTTGGAAGTGTGTGCACAGCGGTAATGTGGATAATTTGTGCCCAATGAAGGTCAGAACCTCTCGTACAAGGCAAAGTAATTAGGATCGGCTTTCCCAGAAATGAATGGTTACTGCTACTGCGAGAAAGAAACTCGAAAATGAAGAGGATGCAATTCTTCATTCACAACAGAAAAAAACTCATCTCCAGCAGATACCCCTGTAGCCTGACAGATATTCATGAAGACATCAGCAAAGTGAAGATAGCAGCAAAGCCTAATGGGTAAAGGGGCTAACTCTGTGTCAGGCTGTGGGCACAGTAAGAAGTCTCACAACACCAGGTTGGAGTCCAACCAGTTTATTTGATAGTAATCTTACCGTCAAGATTAAGATTACTGTCATATAAAGTGGTTTGGCTGTAACCTGGTGCTGTGAGATGTCTTACTGTATTTACCACTGGCATCTCTACATCAGGTTGTGGGAGCAGAAAAGAACAGGATGAGCAGCCGTGGAAGGAGCATGGGAGTTGATTGGAAAATAGCTGTTGTCATGACTTGAATAGACAGGGATTGAACACAGATCCTTGTGCTAGGTGTTCCTGAGAGAATTACAACCCCCAACAGAGGCACAACTCTCAGTATCCAGCCTCGGGTCACTGTCTGTGTGGAGTTTGCACATTCTCCCTATGTTTGTGTGGTTCCCTCCAGGTGCTCCGGTTTCCTCCCACAGTCCAAAGATGTGCGGGTTAGGTGGATTGGCCTTGCTAAATTACCCCTTAGTATCAGGGGACTAACTAAGGTAAATGCATGTAGACAGGGCCTGGGTGGGATTAAGGTTAGTGCAGACTGAATGGGCTGAATGGCTTCCTTCTGCACCGCAACTATTCTATGATCGAGACCTGTGATATCTGGCTCTTGTGTCCCTGCTGGCGTTCACATAGACGTCAAGCCTGGGCTCAAGAACCTAAACTCATCCCACCCCAACACCCGTAACCCTATCACTCCGATTGTTAAGTGAATCATTGTGTGAGATCTTGTCCATCTACTTAAGGAGGCAGGAGATCCATCAACTGTGCATCACATCTGAAAGCTGGCATCTCCAACAATCCAGCACTCCCTCAGTACAGCACTGCTCTAAGTGTCAGCCTGGAATACGTGGTCATGTCTTTATCATACAGCTTGTGTAATGTTAAAGATGAACCGTTCTACAGGCAGAATGTGTGGTGTGGGAGCATTGGGAATAGGGTTTGTCTTTCCACTTCAGGCTTTCATGTACATATGTTTAACTCCCTGTTGGGAATGATCACAATTTCAGTTACAAGTACATACAAATATCAATTTTCACACCACAAGAAGTATTTCTGTTTCTTCAAAGAGCCAGAAATCAGGAGCAAACTCATGAAAACCCTACAGTGCAGAAGGAGGTTATTCACCTATAGAGTGTGGCTCTATCACAATCCCACCAGGGCCCTATTCCCGTAACCCGACAAATTTACCTTGCTAATCCTCTTCACATCTTTGAAGTGTGGGAGGAAACCGGAGACACAGGGAGAACATGCAAACTCCACACAGACAGTGACCCAAGCCAGAATCGAATATGGTCCCTGGTGCTGTGAGGATGCTGTGTTAACCACTGTGCCACCGTGCTGCCCTCCAGTACAGTGAAATATGAACAAAAATGCAGAAGAAGATTTCATTGGGTTGATGAGAGCATCAGTCTAGCCGTGACCGTTTGCCCCAGCTCGCAGTAGCTCTTGCTCCCAGTGGAGAGAAGAGTATTGGCCTCTTCCTTGTCACAGCTTTGATTAGGGCTTCAAGGGAGACATCAGGAGAATGTGTGGCTTCCTCCAGTGATCACAAGGAGATGTGTTTTTTGATGCGGGGCACGTGGTGGAGGTGGGGGAGGGGGTGGTGCAGTGGAGGGGGAGCTTCCAAAAACCACAGCAAGGGGCAAAAAAAAGTGAGGGAGGAAATAAAATTTTCCTGTAGTCCTCATAATGAGAAGTGTCACAACACCAGGTTAAAGTCTAACAATTTTATTTTGTATCACAAGCTTTCAGAGCATTGCTCCTTCATCAGGTGAGTGGATCACTCAATTGATGAAGGAGCAGTGCTCCAAAAGCTCATCTACCAAATAAACCTGTTGGATTTTAACCTGGTGTTGTGAGACTTCTAACTGTGCCTAGTCCAACGCCGGCATCTCTACATCCTGGTCCTTATAATGGACACTCGGATTCCTGGAAGATCCTGTGCATTTTGTTGCATTTTGACCCAGGAAAAGACCATTGGGAATGGTGCAGGTTGGGAAGGTACTGGAAAATTTGCTTTACCAGATCAAGAGGATCTATGCAGCTTGAGTCCAAACTCTCCTCACAGGATCAAATTTCTCAGCTCTGCTGACAGTGTCGCTGACTAGGTGGCTGAGTTTAAATTTCCCCTTGTATCCAACTTTAATCACACTGAAGTCAAAAGGCACTAACGACACCCCGTGGTGTTCCTGACAGCTACATGCAAACATACCCCTTCCTTCTCATTGAAAAATGGCTAGCTCGCCAGAATCCTAACAGACTCTCTAACAAATCCAACAATGGAAATATACAGCTTGGTAGCTTTCATTTCCTCACTTTGTAAATTCCAAGAAGAAATTAGATATAGCTTTTGGGGTGTAAGGGATCAAGGAGTATTGGGGGAAGGGGGGATCAGGATATTGAATTTGATGATCAGCCATGATCAAAATGAATGGTGTTCTAGGCTCAAAGGGCCGAATGGCCTGTTGTTGCTTCCAGTTTTGATGTTTCTACGTATCTAACTGCATCATCCTGTCCTGGTTCCCCCATACCAACACTATGGTTAAAAAAGCCCACCAACGCCTTTAATTTCTTAGAAGACTAATTTGGCATGTCAGCCATGACTCTCACCAACTTTTACAGATGCACCATAGGAAAGCATTCTTTCTGATTGTATCACAGCTTGGTATAGCTTTTGCTCTGCCCAAGACCACAAAAAAATATAAAACATCATGAATATAGCCCAATCCATCAGACAAACCAGCCTTCCATCCATTGACTCTGTCTATACTTCCTGCTGCCTCGAAAAAGCAGCCAGCATAATTAAGGATCCCACCCATCCCAGACGTTCTGTCTTCTTTTGGGAAAAAGATACAAAAGTTTGAGGTCACGTACCAACTAACTTAAAAACAGCTTCTTCCCTGCTGCTGTCAGAATTTTGAATGAACTTATCTTGCATTAAGTTAACATTTTTATGTACCTTAGCTATAACTGTGACACTACATTCTGCACTCTCTCCTTTCCTTCTCTATGTATGGTATGTTCTGTCTTTTGGTGTGCAAGAAAAATATTTCCCACTGTGTGTTAATAAATCTGACGATAATAAATCAAATCAAAAAAATCTATGCATTGGGGATCAGTGACACCTCCAAGTGCATGGTATTTCAGGCCTGCTCAGAGCCAAGTTCACCCCTCCATGGGTGGTGGAAAATGTCGCCCCCAGTCTCAATGGCAAAGGTGACAAAGGCTGAAGCAATTGGATCGAACAGCTCTCCTTTTAGCTCAAACATTCCAATAGCAGGGTCAAGCAAGGCGTGAAATGTCACTCTCTTCACAACATTAAAGATTGTGAGAAAAATCACAAAAGCACAGCTCTCTCCTTTAAAGTCACAGATATAGAATTGTCTCGCTGCTCAGATTAGGAAATCCAAGGAGCAGATGATGCCTTTTGTATGACTGGATCATAATGTAACTCGGAGAGACAGAAGGCAATCAGCTGGAACCATGCTGCACTGATAAGGCAAAATGAAGACACGGCGCGATGCACAGCAACATCAATAATATCAATGGAATTGTGCTACACAAATCATAATCACAGATGCAATTTATTCTGCTCTCTTCCTCTGCCTTAGGTCATAGAATCCCTACAGTGCAAAAGAAGGCCATTCGGCCCATCAAGTCTACACCGACTACAATCCCGCCCAGGTCCTATTCCAGTAATCTCATATTTAACCTGCTAATCCCCCTAACACTACAGTCAACTTACCATAACCAAGCTATCTAACCTGCACATCTTTGGAGTGCAGGAGGAAATCAGAACATCCAGAGGAAAGCCACGCAAACACAGGGAGAATGTGCAAACTACACTCAGACAGTGACCCAAGCAGGGAATCGAATCAGGGTACCTGGTGCTGTGAAGCAGCAGCGCTAATCACTATGTTATTGTACTGTCCAATTTATCTGATAGAATTCGACACAGTACTTCATGGAGAATCTTCAGCAATAAACTGTTGACCAAGGAAAGGTTACCAAGTTGGTCTGGGAGGTCACACACTCTCACTTAGCTTCAATTGCAAACTTAACTACACAGTATACACTACTGAGGTCCTGGCGGCACTTTCAAATCGATGTAAAATATCTCAGTGCACTGAAACACAGGAGAGTCCTCTCGGGTGTATACTCTTCTTCTCTGCTGCTGTCAGACTTTTGAATCGACTTACCTCATATTAAGTTTATCTTTTTCTACACCCCAGCTATGACTGTAACACTATATTCTGCACTCTTTCCCTTCCTTCTCCATGAACATATAAAAGAACAAAGAAAGTTACAGCACAGAAACAGGCTCTTCAGCCCTCCAAGCTTGCACCGACCATGCTGCCCATCTGAACTAAAACCCCTTACCTTTCCGGGTACTATATCCCTTTATTCCCAACCTATTCATGTATTTATCCA
This sequence comes from Sphyrna mokarran, assembly GCA_024679065.1. Taxonomy (NCBI): domain Eukaryota; kingdom Metazoa; phylum Chordata; class Chondrichthyes; order Carcharhiniformes; family Carcharhinidae; genus Sphyrna; species Sphyrna mokarran. Next base: position 39,969,221 of record JAGIQG010000020.1, on the reverse strand, counting down.
GATGCCCCTTAAAGTTACCTTCGTGTTTGCTTCCACTACTTCCCCCAGCAACAGGTTCCAGACACTCACCTCCCTCTGTATAAAAAATCTGCCTCATATATCTCCTTTAAATCTTGCCCCTCGCACCTTAAACCTATGCCCCTTAGTAATTGACTCTTCCACACTAGAGAAAAGCTTCTGACTGTTCACTCTCTCCATGCCCCTCATAATCTTATAGACTTCTATCAGGTCACCACTCAACTCCATCATTCCAGTGAGAACAAACCGAGTTTCTCCAACCTCTCCTCATAGCTGATGCTCTCCATATCAGGCAACATCCTGTTAAGTCTTTTCTGTACCTTTTCCAAAGCCTCCGCATCATTCTGGTAGTGTGCGATATTCCAAGTGCGGCCTAACCAAGGTTCTATAAAGCTGCAGTATGATTTGCCAATTTTTAAACTCAGTGACCCAGCCAATGAAGGCATACATCCTGTAAGGCTTCTTGACTACCTCCTCAAACTGAGTTGCTGCTTTTAGTGAGTTTTGTATACCTGTACACTCAGACCCCTCTGCCTATCAATATTCTTAAGGGTTCCACCATTTGCTGTATATTTCCCATCTGTATTAGACCTTCCAAAATGTATTACCTCACGTTTGTCTGCTCTGTCTGTATTACATGCATGAAATACTTTTCACTATATACTAACACATGTGACAATAATAAATCAAATCAAAAATGTCAATCAGACCAGATAAAACCAAACAAACCTCCCATCTATTGGCTCTGTCTATACTTCCCGCTCCCTCAGCAAAGCAGCTAACATAATTAAGAACCACATGCACCCCACACATTTTCTCTTCCACCTCATTCCATTGGGAAAAAGGTACAAAAGTCTGAGGTCACATACCAACCGACTCAAGAACAGCTTCTTCCCTGCTGCTGTCAGACTTTTGAATGGACTTACCTTGTATTAAGTTGATCTTTCTCTACACCTTAGCTATGACTGTAACACTACATCCTGCACTCTCTTGTTTCCTTCTCTATGAACGGTATGCTTTGTCTATACAGTGTGCAAGAAACTTTTCATTGTATGTTAATACTTGTGACAATAATAAATCAAATGAAATCAAATCAAGTAAGTTCAGAAGATTCCCTTCCTAAAAGGATATTTGTGAACTAAATGGGCTTTTATAACAATTAGTGATGATTTTTATGACCACCTTCACCGAGACTAGTTTTATAACTGCAGATTTCTTAACTCAATTCAAAATCCATCAGCTGCCGTGGTAATATTTGAACACATGTCCCCAGAGGATTTGACTGCATTACAAGTCCAATGATATTACAACTACCCACCATCAACCCAAATTTGACTTTAGCCAAGTGGATACAAATGGGCTGTTTATATCCTGCAGATCCTGTGTAATTGTCTATACAGTTTTTCCCTTCAATTTTCCAGACAGTAAGGCAATGAATACAAAGATCTCTCTCTCTCTCCCCCTCTCTTTAAAACATTTAAGACTTGAAAACTTGACAGAGAGACTGCTACCCTTTAATAGCACAGATATAGGTGTGGAATTGCTCTGAAACAAGATTATTACATTTTGAGTGAAGTTGCCTCTTGGATTGCAGTGTAACTCAGAGAGACAGAAGGCAGTCAACTGGAAATATACTGCACTGATAAAGCAAAATGAAGACATGGGAAAATAGACAGCAACATCAATAATATTAATACAATTACGTTTTACAAACTGCGATCGCTGATACAATTCATTTCACCCTGGGGAGCATCAGTGACAGAAACTTATCTGGACCAACCCAAAAATAATATGGTGACATGAGCAGGGCAGAGATTGAGTCCATTGCAATGATTGTCACATTTCCTGGTCATTCAATGCCTCTCCTTTATAGGCAAGACTCAATTCAGAATTGAAATGGTTTACACATTGGCCTTTATAGCAAGGGGGATAGAATATAAAAAGCAAAGAGGTCTTGTACAGGGTGCTGGTGAGGCCGCAGCTGGAGTACTGTGTGCAGTTTTGGTTGTCGCATTTGCAGAAGGATATATTGGCCTTGGAGGGAGTGCAGAGAAGGTTCAGTAGGCTGATACCAGAGATGAGGGGATTAGCCTATGAGGAGAGATTGAATAGACTAGGTTTGTACTCGTTGGAGTTTAGAAGGCTGAGGGGGGAATCTTATAGAGACATATAAGATAATGAAGGGGATAGATAGGGTAGAGGTAGAGAGATTCTTCCCTCTTAGAAAGGAAAGCAGGATTAGAGGGCACAGCCTCAAAATAAGAGGGGGGGGGGCAGTTTAGATCAGAGCTGAGGAAGAACTTCTTCACTCAAAGGGTGGTGAATCTCTGGAATTCTCTACCTGTTGAAGTGGTGGAGGCGACCTCGCTGGGTATATTTAAGTCAGAGGTAAATAGGTTTCTGATAGACAAGGGAATTAAGAATTATGGGGAGAAAGTGGGAAAGTGGAACTGATCCACTTCAGATCAGCCATGATCTAATTGAATGGTGGGGCAGGCTCGAAGGGTGAGATGGGTTACTCCTGCTCCTATTTTTTATGTTCTTGTGTTCTTACACATTGGGGAGGCAATGATCCAGTGGTATTATCGCTAGATTATTAACCCAGAAACTCAGCTAAAGTTCTGGGGACCCGGGTTCAAATCCTGCTGTGGCCAAATTTGAATTAAATTTTTAAAAATCTGGAATTAAGAATCTGCTGATGACTATTGTCGAATGTCAGGAAAAATCCATCTGGTTTGGTCTAATGTCATTTAGAAAGGGAAATTGGCCCTCTTTACCTGGTCTGGCCTACACATGACTCCAGAGCCACAGCAACCTGATTGACTCTAAACTGGCCTCCAAGGACAACTAGGGATGGGGCAATAAGTGCTGTACTGGCCATGTCTCATGAATGAATTTGAAAGAACTGCTTCCTTAACTTAGGTGTAGCTGCATCAGCATCTGCTGCAAGTTGCTGCATTTACGATTCTGCCATCTGGTTGGTCAATATTCAGCATTGGCGCATTGTGGCTGTAGTGCGCACCAACCATCACAACATCTCTCCATGCTTACTTGCACTATATCTCCCAGCTCCACGAGTGCCATTAGCAAGGAGAGGAGCAGTGACATGCTGGGAGCCTCCTCAATTCTCTCTTCCCTCTGGGTCCGGCCCCCTTTGGACTCGAATATACTTTTCTTCATTGTCACTGCTTCCAACTCCTGCAATTTCTTCCTCAATGTCATTCTGTAGGCATCATCATCACGAGGATTGAAGAATGCCTGACTATTACCGCTACCATGCTAGTGAGCAGCAATGAAGGTATCCTGCCAGTATCACTCACAGCTCACAAATAGAAATATTGTTATATAAATGAAGGGTTGAGTGATGGAAGCACGATGATCAACAAATCAAAGAATCATACAGAAGACCATTTAGCCCATCCTACCTAAGCCTCATCTTTGAAAGAACTATTCAATTAGCTTCTTTCCCTTTTTCAGTAGCTCTACACTTCTTTTCTTTCTAAATATGTAACAATATATTAGCAAGCATAACAACATATCAAAGAATCATATAGCACTGAAGGAGACCATTTGGCCCATCCTATCTTAGCCTGTTCCTTAAAAAAATTATTCAGTTAGCTCCATTCCCTTTTTCGGTAGCTCTACACTTCTTTCTAAGTATATATACCCAAATCTTTTGCTCAAATTTCTGTTGCATCTCCTCCTTTTCAGGCACTGCATTCCACACCACAGAAAACTCATTGGGTGAGAGTTTCTGCATTCCCCCATGGAGGGTTTCATAGTGCAGAGGCAGCCAACCATTGGCTGGTAGTTGGATATTCATAGAATCCCTTCAGTGCAGAAGAGGCCATTCAGCCCATCAAGTCTGCACTAACTCTTGTGTAGAACATCCCACCCAAGCCCCTTCTGTGTAACCCCACAAATGTACCCTGCTAATTCCCCCAACCGACACATCTTTGGAGACAAAAGAACAATTCATGGCCAATCCACCTAACTTGCACACCTTTGGACTGTGGGAGGAAACTCACGGAAACTTACGGAGGAAACTCACACAGACACAGGGAGAATGTGCAAACTCCACAGACAGTGAACAAAAGTCAGAATTGAACCCAGGTCTCTGGCTCTGTGGGGTAGGAGTGTTAACCACTGTGCCCCCCTGCCACCCACATTTTTTTCTCCAAGTGCTGACAATGGAGTTTCTTGGGAGTCAGCAGGACCAGAAGATCCCACCAATGAAAATTCCAGCAATTTTGTAAAGTATTTTCCCCTTTTCCTCATGTCTCTTTCGCCAATTATCTTAAATCTGAATCGTCTGGTTACTATCTCTCTCACCAGGAAAACAGTTTCTCCTTATTTTCAACATCAAATAATTTTGAACATCCCTGTAAATTTTCTGGAATCTTGCTCAAGTACCTTTCAAAGTCAGGAAGTACTTATGCTGAACTTTCTTCTGGAGATTAGACAATTAGGTGATGATCAAGGATGGGTAAATTCTAAATGTTTATGAAAGAAACAGACACAGTGCCAGGGACCTGGGTACAATTCCGGTCTTGGGTCCCTGTCTGTGTAAAGTTTGCATATTGCCCCCATGTCTGCGTGGGTTTCCTCTGGATGGTTCTCCCTCACCCAAAAGATGTTCAGGTTAGATGGATAGGCCATGCTAAATTGCCCCTTAGTGTCAGGAAGGTTAGCAGGATAAACACATGGGGTTATAGGGATAGGGCCTGGGTGGGATTGTTGTCGGCGCAGACTCGATGGGCCAAATTGCCTCCTTCGCACCATGGGAATCCTATGACTTTATTATATGGGGTACAACTAGGCCTAGACGAGATTTGAACACAAGGATGAGAATTATAAATTGGGGATATTGGGAAAGGATTGGGGTCAGGGTTGAGCAATAAAGGATGCTGCATCGGCTCAGAGCGGTAGAGATTCGAATGATGTGGGGAATGAGAGGCCAGCGGGAATGGAGGGGGCTAAAGGCTTGGATGAAGGTTTCAGCAGGAGGTGGGCTGAGCAGGCAGGTGAAGTTACAGAAGTGGTACCGGGCTGCTTTTTAAACAGAGAAGCTGTGTGGTTTGGAAGTTTACTTGGGGATTTAATGGAATAGCAAACAATCTCTATCCTGATTTACAATTTGATGCACACCCAGTATTATCGGGGAGGGGCTAATAAAATGTGTGGAGTCTTTTTGCATCTGGCCCAGATGACCCAGAAGCAGACCATATAAACTCACTGAACATTAGGATGGAATTTGGTAAATTTAAGATTGTTATTGAATCTGGTGAGTTAGTTTAATGATATTGAAAATGGATCAAAGAGGGATACAATGAGAAATGTTCTTTCCCTTGAGAGGCAGCCTTGTTGAACATTTAAAATCTAAACCTCTCTGCGTCATTACATCATGCATTATGCATGTCCTGTGTTTATTTGTCACTGTGCATATCTGTATTATCTTCCTGGAGGGAAAATCCTCTAGCTAATTTATTTTGTTATAATCCAAAAAATGGCTAAAACAATCGGTCTGAGAATAGATTTATAAAAATCCATATTTCAAAATGAAAACGGTAGTTTCTATCTGGAAATCCACCCCAGGCTATTCAGTCAGAGTTTAATTCCAGTTACCCGCTGGTCATCATTTGCTTCATATCAGACAAGAACTGCGGCAAAATCCTCCAAAAAGCGTTCAGAACCAAGTGCTTTTATAACCTCATTCTCCAGAAAGTGCAGCAACTAACAATACCCAACACTTACCAGACATGGTAATAATTACAAACAAATGCATTTCAGATCATTTTGATAAGATGCTGAAAGCACAATAATTGTATAGACTTAACCTCCCTCTCCATAAAATAATGTACCTCACAAGCAAAATAAGAGATACTTTAAATAAGAATCACTTTCCCCTTTCGTAGAATGCTTACAGGGCAAAAGGAGGTCATTCAGCCCATCGAAACTGCACCGATTCTCTGAAAGAACAATTTACTCAGGCGCACCTTCCCTCTTGGAGCAGGGTGACACGGTGCCACAGTGGTTAGCACTGCTGCCTCACAGCGCCAGGGACCCAAGTTTAATTCACAGCTTGGCGCACTGTTTGTGTGGAGTTTGCACGTTCTCCCTGTGTCTGCATCAGTTTCCTCCAGGTGCCACGTTTTCCTCCCACAGCCCAAAAGATATTCTGGTTAGGTGCATTGGCCATGCTAAATTCTCCCTCAGTGTACCTGAACAGGTGCCAGAGTGTAGCAACTGGGGGATTGTTACATTAATTTTGTTGCAGTGTTAATGTAAGCCTACTTGAGACACTAATAAAACTTTAACCATCCCCTTAACCCCATGCATTTACCATAGCTGATCCACCTAACTTACTCATTTTTGGACTGTGGGAGGAGCCTGGAGCACCTGGGGAGAACCCACTCAGAGACAGGGAGAATGTGCAGAAAGAGACCCAAGGATGAAATCAAACTCTGGCACCGCGAGGCAGAAGTGTTAATCACTGTGCCACCCTGACCATCATGTCATTCCTCCACATTCAACAACTCTTATTTTAAAAATCAGCCTGTCTACTCGATGAAGAGGCAGATCGTTGATTGATGTGTCTTTCCAATGTTGAAACTAATCCCAGAGCAGTGCCAAAAGGGGGAGTATGATTACAGAGATACTATAATCTCTGATACAATCTGGGTAGCTCCATGGAGCTCCATAGCTCCAAAGGGAATGGTTTAGTTTGGAGGGGCATTGCTTTTTATATTGGTCGGCGCAACATCGAAGGCCGAAGGGCCTGTTCTGTGCTGTAATGTTCTATGTTCTATGTTCTATGGTAAGACAATGTCCACTGTAAGGCAAGGTAAGGTAATTGGGTGGTTATCCATCTTGAGGAGCACTATTCCACATCAAGCGTGGGACAAGGTAAGAACTACCACAGCCAGGGATTGAACCTTTACAATTGGATTCATTCTGCACCACACTGTAACCATCCAGCTAACTCAGCTAACTGATATAATGTTGTACCATTTGCAAAGAGCTAGGAATGAGATGTTATGTGAATATACATTCTGAGGTGGCACATTCATTGTCACATTGCAGTCATCTGACAAGAAGTAAAGACCCAGATGTTCACTCTCAAGGTGGGTGACAGAAAAATTCCTGACTCGGCGCTCCCACCTCTGGAGATACAACATAGCTTGGCCAAATTTTTGTTCCAATGGATGGACATATGGAGGGGTCAGGCCCATTGCTTTGGAAAGAGTGGGGAGGCATCCACAGGCATTACCAAGGCAAACAGTTTAAAAGGCTGTTTAAAAGCCTACCTCAGGTTTCTGGTTAGACCTTCTAGATCCTACCCCTCATACCCACACCCTGTGCCCTATTCATGTCACACTCATATCCCACCAAATCCCTCCCCATCATATTGCTCATGTCAACCTCTTCCCCTTACTAACCCCAAGTCTTTTATAGCCCCAATTCCAATATAGTGCCAACTCACGCCAACCCATAACTACCCCTCCCAATAGAAATCTTAGCCTGTTATAACCTCCATATTCACTTAGTGCCAAAGGCTGGGATTCTCCGGTAGTTCACGCCTTGCTACCACTGCCAGCAAGGATGGAGAATTTAGCCAAATCTCCTTAACTGCAGCAAGGCCAGAGAACCTCACTGACGTCACAGGCTGGAGAATCCCACCCAATGTATATTAATCCATGTCTTCCCATCCACCACCCCTTTTCCCTTACATCTTCCATGCCAACTCACCCAAGATCCACTATGGGCAAACCTAAGGAGCCATGGTGAGATGAAATGAAATAGAATTCTAAAGTATCTATGATAGACTTTATCATACAAGCAGTAAACTTTCTCATTGATAAAATCCCATTCAATGTATTTAGATTCTTTCTAATGTTCAACCCTTATAAAAATGAACATGAATATTCATGTCCCACATCAAAGACTGCAAGTCCCTCAATAACCACTCTGAGCTGTCAATCAAATTATGAACTTACAGCCTGGCAACAGTGATAATAATAAGTTATGGAAGCAATCAAGCAGTAATAATACTATAATAATACCCATCAGGCTTATGTCAACAAACAGCTATTAAAATTTCAAACACCAAGTTTTTTCAAATCAGAGACATGTCAGGCTTTTTGCTTCATAAGTTTAAAGAGCAGGGGATTTAAATAATTTTGACACTTTAACCACTTCCACAAGCCTAATCCACTTCGACACATATTAACGTCTAAGTCATGCATTGCGAGCAACAGTCCTCATTCCAGCAAAATTGTGGCTCAGAATTTTCTAGCCATTCATGCCAGCGGAACTCTCTGGTCCTGCTATACTGAGTGGAGATTTGCCTGAGTGCCAAATTCTCTGGCCTCACTGGCAGCGGCAACAAAATGTGAACAGCTAGAAAATCCCAGTTGTGGTCTGTCTAACTCAACGCTAAGTTCAAAGGACCCTGCAGTGTTCAGGTTTCCAATGTCTGTGAGTCATGTCCTGCCCTCATTCTCCTACCAGCAAAAATAGGATCCCTTGGAAACCAAGACAGGACTACAAAATTCAGAATCCTGGCATCATTTTGGCAAAGGTGCAGAATTTCCATGACTCTGCGAAAATCCAGACCAATGTTTCAATCTACCAATTCTCCAGCCACATAGAGAGATGCAAAAAAGGCACTGATGCTTCCAGCAGTTTGAGTTTGGATGTGAAGATATAACACTAACCAAGCATTTTACTAAAACTTGCAGTATACATAGACATATGTTACATATATACATATATAACATATACATTCATACATATACTTTAGATACATAGACATACACACACATAAGAGAACATCTCAGCCCAAAGACATTCTCTTAGGCTGTTATATATATACTTTTCCATGATAAACCACATCAGTCCGAATAATGCTTTGCATTAATTATAGAATCATAATATCATAGAATTCTTACAGTGCAGAAGGAGGCTATTCAGTCCATCGAGTCTGCACTGACCACAATTCCACCCAGGCCCTATTCCTGTAACCCCACATATTTACCCTGCTAATGCTTTGATGCTGGGGGCAATTTAGCATGGCCAAAGAACCAAACCCACACATCTTTGGACTGTGGGAGGGAACTGGAGTACCTGGAGGAAACCCACGCAGACACGGGGAGAAATGCAAACTCTGCACAGACAGTGACTCAAACCAGGAATTGAACCCGGATCCCTGGCACTGTGAGGCAGCAGTGTTAGTCACTGTGCCACCCTTTTTTTTAGGTATCTCTTCCCTCCACCCATGTAAAATTTCTGTGGCTCCCAGCCACTTTTCCCTTCTTTCACCACCAGTACATTTTGTACTCAATTCCTGCTAATTACTTGAAGAAATCACCGCTTTATGTTGCTATGTTTTGGTTTCACTTCTTACAGTCAATAAGAAAAGATTAAAAACTTTTCTTCCCCACATCCACCTCTCCATCTCCTAATGCTAACCAAACAGGGTAAATAAACTATTGAATTGATTTTTTTTTGGTGGGGGAGAATTGGGGTAAGTTAATCCTTCAACACCACTAAGAGGACTTAGAAGGTGCACACTGAGGGAGTACGATTGGAGACAAGGGCTAAAGCTCCTCACCCCTACCCCTGGAATAGTCCCCTTGTTGGGAATGTGTGTTCGGTATATGTTCCTTGTTTTTCCTTGATTTCTTATATTTTCCCTTCTCTCCATTCCCTAAAACAATGCTGAAACATACATCCTAAAAGTGTAGTGTAATATCCAACATGTATCCGTCAATGATATGAGAATATTCCAGAATTGTTACATTCCATTAAATTTGAGCATCGGTATGGAAGATGGTTGGTTTAAATAATTAACCAAGCTAGACCCTAATTCTGAGATTGTTGCTGAAATTTTACTGCTCCACCCATCATGGGAATCCAGACACAGACAATGAGAAGGCCCTTTGACCTCAGGTGGGGTTTTACTCTTTAGGGATGAGCAAAATTCCACCCTATGTCTCCTGCTTCTAGACCCACTAGCCAGAGAAACATCCTGGAGGTGATTCTCCTATCCCGCTGCACTAAAAAAGACAATCAAACAAATCTCCCTGTACAAAATCTTTGTCACAGGTTTAGCACAGAAAATGCGAATGCTCAAGTGATGCCAGAACTTTGTCCTTTGGGTGGAGAATTGAAACTCTGATTTCCCAGCCTTGTAGCGTGTAGCAGCCCCCTGGATATACATACAGACCAGCTTGAAATCAGAACAGCCTCCCAAACACCAGGGAGAGAGAGAGTCTCTTGACCAACCAACCACCAACCACAGCTTTTCCAATCCAGAAAGGCCAGGAGAATTTCTTCTTGCTAGCCAGTAGAATATATAATACCAGGGAGTAAGGGGGAGAAAAAACTGCATGCCACTTGACAATGATGACAGCTTTGGCTTTAAGTCCAAAGCTGAAGGTGAGTGCTTGAATTCTTCTGGAGAGCACCTGACTTTGACTTGTCAACCAATCTTCCCCCTCACAATGCAGGATCATAAAAGATCCCAGAAGATATCTGAGGCCCAGAGTAAAGATAAACAAAACCCCATTTAAACCATTGAAGCAGCAGTGTAAGGACTTCTAACACACAACTCGGCACCAATAAACCCAAAGGACTGTTTACAAACTGCAAAGAAAATCATTTTTAAAAACAGTTCTTAAACGTACATTAGTGTCACAACAAGTTCTCTCAACATGTTAAATCCACTCTTACAATCCTACACTAATACACACTATGACCCAGCTATGAACTGATTGAACTGACTTCCTATTGTCACATGTACTGGGAAACATGGTTTTTTGTGAGCTCTCTCTCCCTGGTGTTTGGGAGGCTGTTCTGATTTCAAGCTGGTCTGTATGTATATCCAGGGGGCTGCTACACGCTACAAGGCTGGGAAATCAGGGTTTCAATTCTCCACCCAAAGGACAAAGTTCTGGCATCACTTGAGCATTCGCATTTTCTGTGCTAAACCTGTGACAAAGATTTTGTACAGAGAAAACATACTATTCATAGAGTACATAAGGGAGAAGGAAGGGCGAGCATGCAGAATGTAGTGTTGCAGTCACAGCTAGGGTGTAGAGAAAGATCAGCTTAATATAAAGGTAGGTTCATTCAAAAGTTTGATGGCAGCAGGGAAGAAGCTGTTTTTGAGTTAATTGATACATGGCCTCAGGTTTTGCATCATTTTCCTAATGGAAGAAAGCAGAGAGAGTATAGCCTGAATTTTACCACCTGCCCATCACAGGAATCAAAACGGATGCAGGACGGATGACGGAAAGGCCCAATGAGCTTGGATGAGATTTTACGTTTTGGAATGAACGAGGCTATAATATCCTTCTCCATGTCTGTATGAGAGTATGACATGGTCTGCTATAGCAAAGAACTCCGTGTAACATGGGACCACCTTGGATCCCAACACTTTCAATCAAATTTTCCATGCAATATGTTGGTCTAAATGCTCCATAAATGACAAGACTACGCCTGATATAATTTCAGGGACACAATTTCAAAGGGCGGGGGGAGGACTATTTCTTGGGATGGAGATGAGGAGAAATTTCTTTATACAGAGGGTTGTGAATCTGTGGAGTTTTCTATCCCAGAGAGCTGTGGAATCTCCATCACTGTGTATATTTAAATCAGTGATTGATAGATTTCTGTAAATGATGTAAAGAGTGATGGGGAGAGTGTGGGTGAAAGGCATTGAAGTGTCCAATTAACCTTGAGCATGTTGAATGATGGGGCAGGCTCAATGGGCTGAATGGCCTGCTCTTGTCTCTCTATTTGACATCATCCCACAATAAAACGAAGCCTTAAAGTCAAACAATGAATTTTATGTCACACTTTGACAGATGGATTTGAATAAATATATTTAATATAACACTATTCTTTACTAACTTTTGTTATTTTGTCACAGAGTCATAGAATCTACAATGCTGAAGGAGGCCATTTGGCCCATCAAGCCTGCACCACCAACAATCCCAGTCTATCCCTGTAACCCTACATATTTATTCTCCGAGTCCCCCTGACATTAAGGGGCAATTTATCGTGGCCAATTAACCTAAACTGTGCATATTTGGAGATTTTTCATAATAAAATGTGTGGTTATATTGATAACCACCCAATAAGAAACAGCCTTATGACTCATAAAGTCAGTGAAATTTTCCCATCTTAATTGAAAATTATTGCTTTTTGTGTAACTATGATCATACTTAAGATAGAGCCACCTGTACTTGTACTGATATCCTTACAATGATTGAGGCAAAAGCCAGATCTCCTGAATCACTGATATTCAAGCTCAGGGTAAGAAATGTTGCTGGAAAATGATTGAAGATACCACAATCCCTGCACAGTTTGAAGACAACAAAAGAAAATGAGCAGGAATGGTGAACTGAGGCAACATATGCCAATAATATAGTCTAATTTCTAATGGGGTTTTGGGATATGGTCCCACGGAATGCAATAGAACGAGGCCACAGTGTTGTTTCCATTCACTCTCATGGTTGGATATTTAGAGAAACGCCAAGTGAGCCTGAAATGATAGCTCACCATCTAGATCACAATTGAGTGTCTGGTAACCTTATAAACAGTAACATTTATTCAGTATCACAGCCCGTCTCTGTTGTGTAATATGGTCTGTGCCTTTGCTTCACTGCATTGAATTACCTCACGCCTCTGTGTTTTAGATGTCCACACCGTTTGACTTGTGAAACTGTCTTGCCATCTGGAGAGATTTTCAAAGGCTCCGCACCATCTGCCAACCCTGTCACTGCAAAAGAAATGATTCCACATCTTCCCATCAGGGCTAATCCTTCCGTCGTACTCACATCTCCACTTTGACTGCTTGTCTCATTCCCCCTTTACCAGCTCCACCCCACACACACAAACACACAGACACACCCACACATATGCATTCACGTACACAGACACGTGCACACACACACATACACAGCCACACACATAGACATACACATACACATTCACACACACAGCCACACACGCACAGCTCATCACTAACCTCCACTGCCCAGTTGCCACCCTGCCCTGGGAGTGGCACTAAACTCTCACTGCCCAGCTGCCAGGTCTTGCTGTCAGCACCTCCACTGTTGGACTTTATGCCAACATGTTTCTGATCCAGTTACCCAAACTTTCCACAGCTCACGTATTAGCTTTGTCCAAGCGATTTGCCTAAACTGCAATCTCATAATTCGCTTTGACTCGCATGCTAACCTTACATGGGAGATTGTTTGGGGCTGCACCACTGATATGGAAGCCCTACAGTGAAAAGGAGACTATGCAGCCCATCGAGTCAGTACTAACTCTCCAGAAGAGCATCTTCCCCAGACCCATTTATCATGGCTAATCCATATAACCTACATATCTTTGAACACTAAGGGTCAATTTAGCATGGCTAATCCACCTAACCTGCACACCTTTGGAGTGTGGGAGGAAACCAGAGCACCCAGAGGAAATCCACAAAGTCATGGGGAGAACATGCAAACTCCACACAGACAGTGACCTGAGTCCAGAATCGAACCTGGGTCCTTGGTGCTGTGAGGTATTAGTATGCTGTCTGTGCTGTCTTGATGTCTTCATTCACGTTACATTCACGTGACAGCTTTGTACGAGGGATTGATCAAGACTGCATCACAGATACTTCACTCACTTTACACTAAGTACTCTCAGTGCCGTGTCAAGCATGACCTGTCCACTTCCCAATGACACAGCCAACTCTATAAACTCAATCAACAACATACTCTATCAGAGACAACACCAAAATAACACCAAGATTCAACACGCAACTATTGCACACCAGCAAAGAAATATTCATTAACCAGCTAGTTCAGTTTACACTTGAGATTGCACCATTCAGATAGCCACATTGAACAACGCTACTGGAGGCAGCCTGAGTGACTCAAGAGAGAAGCACATTATAGTCAATCTGAACCTCAAAAAGCCAAAGCCATAATTATTCATAAAATTAGAATCCTACAGTGCCCCTTCGGCCCATCAAGTCTGCACCGATGCATGAAATGTCCTCACCTTCCCACATAATCCCACTTGCCAGCACGCAGCCCATAGCCATGAGTGTTATGACGTGCCAAGTACTCATCTTGGTACTTTTTAAAGGATGAAGCATCCCACCTCTGCAACCCTCCCTGGCAGTGTATTTCAACCCATCACCGCCCTCTGGGTAAAACAATCGTTCCTCAAATCCCCCATAAACCTCTCAGCCCTCACTAACTTATGTCCCCTCATAACTGACCCTTCAACTAAGAGGTACAGCTGTTCTCTATTCTTGTCCATGTCCCTCAGAATCTTGGACACCTCGATCAGTCTTCTTTGCTCAGAGAAACCCAAGCCTATCCAACCTCCCTTCGTAACTTAAATGTTCCATCCCACGCAACATGTTTATGTGGACCATCTGAAGGGCACCATGACAGCTCAGAGACTATCGATGTGGCTGTGCAGACACTTGGAATTGGGCCGGTGTCTGCGGGAGTTTGCGCGTTCTCCCCGTGGTTGCGTGGGTTTTCTCCGGGCGCTCCGGTTTCCTCCCACAACCCAAAAATTCGCTCTTAGGCTGATTGGGAAACAAATTGTCCCTATAGTGAGAGTCTTCCATATTAGGAATAACCTAAATCTATAATAGGATAATGGAATTGCTACTATATAGTTATGACGGCGGCGCGGGTTGGTTGGGCCGAAGGGCCTGTTTCCCATGCTGTGTTGCTCTATAAAAAAAAACATCCTGGTGTATCTCCTCTGCACTCCCTCCAGTGTATTCATGTCTTTCTTACAACGTGGCGACCAGAACTGCACACAGTACTCCAGCTGTGGCCTCACCAAAGTTTCACATTCGCAATTCTTTAAATTCAGAAACACAAGGTTGCACGTCTACTGCCCTGTCAGTTATAACTGATTATTCAATTAGGGCACTTAGCCATCACAAAGAACGTGTAGCTGGTACTCATGAGGAGGAAACAACATAATGAGGCAAAAATTAGAATGTCTGTCATCAATTCACATGACTGAGCTAGCTAGGGTTTTAAATAGGCACTGTCCTTTTGTAGAACTAATTGAAACAGTGGCTGTGAGAAAAGACTAGAATCTTGCAATCAGATTTTTGGTAAGGTAAATGAAGAACACTTGAATCACATGAATCGAATTGTACACTGTTATTTCTGGTGTCAGGATTTGGGTGATGCATTGTCAATCTTTAATGAGACCATCCTACTCTGACTGCAGAAGAGATTTACCAGGATGTTGCCTGGTTTGAAGGACATGGACTATGAGGAAAGTTTGCATAAACTTGGATTGTGTTCATTGGAGTGTCTGAGGATATGGGGGGACCTGATAGATGTATACAAAGTTATCACAGTTGTATAAACTGGACAGTCAGATTTTGTTTCCTGCTGTCGATGGGTCAATTACTAGGGGGGATAGGTGGAGAGTGAGAACAGGGAAGTTTGAAAGAGATGTAAGTAGCAAGTTTTTCACAGAGGGTGGTGAATGCTTGGAACCCACTGCTAGAAAAGATTATGGAAAAATATTCTATAACAACGTTCAACAGGTGTCTGGATAGATACATGTATTGATAGGGAATAGAGGCATATGGACCACATAAAGGTGAGAAAATATTAGATCAGAAGGGCATCTATGTTAGCACTAACTTGGTTGGCCAAAGAGCTTGTTCCTGTGCTGTCCTGTTCTTTGTTCTTTGACTGCATTTTGGGGCAGTGAGGTGCAGGGTGGGGTGAAGGATTTGTGGTGGTAAGATCAGAGAAATTTAACAACAGTACTCTCTTCAAGGAACAGAAGAATAGAATTATTGCAGTGGTCACCGGTTCTGACCAGGATACACTGATTTGCTTGTATGCCATATGCAACAGTTTGAATAGAAGGACCCATTTTGATGCTGTTGTTAGGAACCCAGACCAGAACCCCGAAGGTATATTATGAAGACAGACCAGACCCCAACAATTTTTCTATTTTGGCATTAATATGAGGAAAGAATATTTCACTCCAGGAGTAATTTCATTGAGAAATGAGGGAACTTTTTGTCAAAACAAGCTTTATTTATAACACAGTTTAACTATACCTATAACAAAATGAAGCAGCTTAACTCTTAACTGTTGAATAATCTTTAAACAGGAAACGATACAATGCTAATTTCTAACTTATCACTATTTCAGTTCCAAATAAGCAACATTCTCTTAGCTACTTAAAACCCACTTAAAATATAATTAGCAATCACAAATATACTTGCTCTAATAAGTCCAGGCAGCCTTGGAGTTTTAAAAGTGATAAGAGATTCCAGAAGCCTACAAAATTCTTCTACCTCCAACCAGAGCTGCCAAACTCCAACCCCTTTCTTTGAAAAAGCTTATTACTTGCTGCATAAAATTCAGGATTATCAGATGACCCTGTCAATCAACCTGATCTGAAATCCCAGAAGAACGTCTCGTATAATCACTAGCCCACTAGCTGTACAAAATAAAACACGCCTCACTAAAATGAGTTGCTAACTTGCTTTCACAACCCCTGGATTAAATTTTTTCAGACACCACAATTGCCTGCTGAAAAGTTGACCTTTAGAAACATTCCTCTTGAACATACAATATATAAAAATCACCAGACTTTGCACTGTTTGGAATATGAGGTGGTCTGTATGATCAATGTAAAGAAGCTGCTTCATTTTAAGAGATTGTAAAAGCTAAAATAAAGCTTATTTATTAGTCACAAGTAAGCTTATACTAATACTGCAATGAAGTTCTGTGAAATTCCCCCAGACGCCACAGTTTGGCACCTGTTAAGTTCAATGCACCTAACGAGCACATCTTTCAGAATGTGGGAGGACACCAGAGTACCCAGAGGAAACCCGCACAGACATGAGGAGAATGTACAAACTCCACAAAGACAGTGATTCAAGCCGAGAATCGAACCTGGATCTCTGGTGCTGTGAAGCAGAATTGCTAACCACTGTGCCACCCCATGGCACGGTAAAGAATCCTGAAGGAAACTACAGAAAATAAATTGAGAACTACTACCCTTTCTCATGACTATCGAACAGCTCTGCATTTGTTACATGCATAATTTCTGAATGAAAATAAATATGGATCACTGTTCCATCTTCATTGGGCAAATGGTGTAGAGAATGCCCGTTCTGGATAGTTTACTAGAGAATAATTATTGTGCATTAATTTAGATGACTAGAAGAATCACTCAAGTTGACATGAGAGACATGGGCCACTGAATATCTGCAGAGATTTTGCTGTAACTCTGGCAGCAGCCACCTTTTCCAAATCCAGCGGGGGTTTGGGAAACCTCACCCAGGGAAATTCAGTGCCATGCCCCGCATTGGCCGTGTGATCCAGAGGGCCATTTCCTGCAACTGGGGATTGTCGCTAAGGCAACACGATAGCCGGAATTCTCCGACATTGCCCGCGGCTGGGATTCTCCGGTCCCACTGCAGGGAATGGAGTTTTGGCTGAGTGCCAAATTCCCCATTCTTGCTGGCAGTGGTGTCAAGATGAACGCAATCGGAGAATCACACCCGATAAAGATTAGTCTGTGGCATACGGAAAGGTACTCATTGCGTGGCAGTTCAAACTGTGAGCCCAACTGGTACATATTTTGTAATCACTGGAAAAGATTAAAACATCCACAGTCCATTGGTATCCAATACTTGTCCAACCTGCCAATTAAATACCATTGCTCCCATCCATCTCAAACCTAAACCTTAAAGTCGGTAATTGGTTTTCTATTAAAAATATTTTTCCATGTTAATATTTCAAATTCTGTTTCCTTTAAAGAACAAAATTTTTAATAAATTGAGCTTCCAATCTACATTTCAAGTGTGTGACTATGTGCTAGAAGTTCCCAATGAAACTAATCAACAAACTAAGGAACATCGGTTCAAATTTCCCACTAGAATTATCAGGTGTATGTTTTGCCTACGAGAAACGGATTCATTGCCGGAATTTTCTGACTATTCATACCAGTGGGATTTTCCCATCCTACTGCAGTGAACAGAGATTTGGTTGTGGCCAAACTCTCTGTGTTCATAGATACTAGAAGCTAGAATAGGCCATTCGGTCCATCGAACCTACTCCAACATTCACTTTGACCATGGCTGATCATCAAATTTAATATCCTGATCCCCCCCTTTCTCCATATCCCTTGACCTCTTTAACCCCAAGTCCTATATCTAATGCATTCTTAAATCACACAACATTTTGGCCTCAGCTACATTCTGAATTCCACACATTCACCACCCTCTGGGTGAAGAAATTTCTCCTCACCTCAGTTCTAAAAAGTTTACCCCTTATCTTCAAACTATGCCCCCTAGTTAGTATCCCCCCCACCATTGGGAACATTCTTTCTGAATCTACCCTGTCTAACCCTGTTTGAATTATTTCTATGTGATCCCTTCTCATTCTTTTAAACTCGCTGCGGTGGAATAAATGGGTGGCAAGATCGCATCCCATGTCTCCCTCCAATACTCCTGATGTTCACAGACAGCATTACCTTTACAGGCCCCAGCAGCTCCAAGGTGATAGATGGCCGCCAGCACATGCCAAATCGCCATTTGTTCATCCGCAGTGAATCCCAGTGTCTCCATGGCTGCCTGAAGTCTGCTGAAGGCCGAGGAGGCTGTCTGCTTCTCCTCCACCTGAGAATGGAAAAACAAGCAAGGTCAGGCCCGGAGAGCCTTGGAGCGACCTGCAGCAAGAATAACGTGCTGGCTTGCAACAGTTTGTAACATAGCCTCCCTGCAGCTAACCCAAAGCAGGAATGATAGGAGGACAACATTTCAATCCATTATACTCAACTAATAATCCATAGACCCAGTATAATGCTCTGAGGACTTGAGTTCAAACCTCACTGTGTGGCAGATGGTAAAATCTGAGTTCAATAAAAATCTGAAATTAAAAGTGATCATGAAACCATTGTCGATTGTCAAAAAAAAACCCGTCTGGTTCACTAATGTCCTTTAGGGAAGGAAATCTGCCATCCTTACCTGGCCTGGTCTACATGTGACTCCAGAGCAACAGCAATGTGGTTGACTCTTAAATACCTGCAAGGGTAGGGAATAAGTGCTGGCCTAGCCAGCAACACTCACATCCCATGATCAAATAAAAGAAAATGTATTAAAATATCTACGTTTGATAAGTCAACATGTAGAGAGGGCAAAGGGAGCCCTTTGTTTTACTGTATGGAGTTATTGTAAAAGAAATAAACTAAACTATGTTAAAAATTAGATTCCCTTATTAACAGACACCAACTGGGCCCAACTGAAGGACCACGGCTAACAGCGCAAGATAGCGCCAAAATTGAAAAAAACCCTTATGATCCTGAGGGGCTTTGACAGGATGGATGCGGAGATGTTTGACTCATCAGAGAATCTAGAACTATGGGCTACCATTTAAAAATAAGGTATTGCTCACTTAAGCTAAAGGGGAGGATTCAATTCAAGTTCAATTCCTAACTTGGGTCACTGTCTACATGAAGTTTGCACATCTTCCCCGTGTCTGTGTGGGTTTCCTCCAGGTGCTCTCGTTTCCTCCCACAGTCTGAAAGATATGCAGAGTAGAGCGCGTTGACCCGAACTGGCGCTGGACAATGGCGACTAGGGGAATTCCACAGTGACTTCATTGCAATGTTAATGTAAGCCTTAATTGTGACTAATAAATAAACTTTAACTTTAAAAAAAACTTTAAAAAAGAGGGTTGAGCATCTCTGGCAGCAGAGTTTTTGAATATTTTTCAGCAAGCTAGACAGATTCTTGATTAACAAGGGGAGAGTAGGAAAGTAGAGTTGAGGTTACACTTAAACCAGCCATGATCTTATTGAATGGCAGAGCAGGCTTGAGCATCTGTGTGACCTACTCCTGCTCTTAATTCCTAAGTTTGTGTGTGAGATGAAAGAAGTTAAGGAAGAGATAGAACACCAAAAAATTCGAAAGCTTCAACAGCCATCTAAGGTGAATCTAGGCCTGCGTGGGTTTCCTTCAGGGACTCCGGTTTCCTTCCACAGTCCAAAGATGCGTGAATTAGGAGGATTGGCCGTGAGAAATTTCCCCTTAGTGTCCAAAAATGTGTAAATTAGGGGGAAACAATGAGATAAATGTGCGGGGTTAGGGAGACAGGGGAGGGATGGGACTGTGTAAGATGCTCCTCAGTTGAAGCATCGGTGCATACTTGAAGGGCTGAATGGCCTCCTTCTGCTCTGTATGGATTCTGTGACTCGATGAAATGACCGCACCATTCGAGGAACTGTTAAAAGGTGACAATGATCCTGCTATACTGCAGGCTATCCAGGGAGGTTGACTGTAGACCAGCATCTAAACACACTGGGTTCCCACTGGACTTAGCATTAGAGCTGCAGCACCCATCAGACAATGGATTCTTAAACCTGTTGTTATCTTTATAAAGATCCCTCCCGCCAACTTCTTCACACCCCCAACCCTCACAGAAATACATAGCAGCTCATCTCCGTAAGTCAAGACACGGATGATGAGGAAATGGCCAGTTGTCCTGTTGAAGATCCTCTCTCAGCTTATTACGGGAGCTGTAAATTGCCTACACAATATATTCATACAGTCATTGTCAGGCACAACGTCACTGACAATGCGATGTATTCTCCCTCCCTTCCCTCGCAGTAAATTAATCAAATATCTCACTTCCCGCAGATCCCTTTTTGAATATCTCTTACTCAAGCTTGTCAATCATTTCATCTCCTCCTGCCGAGATCCTTTTGAAGTATTATTGAAAGGGGTTTAGGTTAAAAATAAGACAGAGATAAAATGTGACGGGTTTGCAGACATCTTTGATCAGTTCCTAGAGGATTTATTATGAAATAAAATCTTGTCCTCAGTGCCAGCAATGTTCCCCTGGCCATACCATCTGGTACTAATACCATTTCCCTCACCCAGGCTCTAATACACGGGCACTGCTACAAGTCTGCCTGGTGCATCGAGTGTACCCACCTTTAAGCTGTTGTCTCTGTGCTGCAATGCAGTCTCCAGCTTCACTTACCTTTGTCAATGGTAAAATCCCAAATATCTGGCTGTCCGCCAATTGGTGCAAGTGTAACTCGGTCCTGTTAAAAACACAAAAATTCTCACAGTTACTGCACACACAGCATGGTGAATTGGTGGGGGAGGGGATTATTCCATCCTGTGGAAGGGTGAGTCCCAGTTGGTGGGGTCAGCTTGAAAGGGGTAAATCCCAATTTGAGGGTAAATCTCAGATTTGAGGCTTAATCCCATTTTGGGGAGGGTAAATTCTATCTGAGTTTGGAGGGGAGGAGTAAACCCCTGTTGGAATGGGGAGGCTTGAATTGTAGCTTTGGGGTGAATCCCAGCTTTGGGGTAAATCCTAGTTTGGGGGGACTTGAATCCCAGTTTTAGGGTAAATCCCAGCTTTGGCATAAATGCCAGTTTAGAGGGTAAATCCCAGCGTGGGGGGTGTTAAATTCTCTCAACTCCAAGAGGCCTGCCTAATAAATCAGAAATTTTCCAGCTGTCTTTTGATCGCAGAACTAAACTCACATTTACTGGTGTTTTGGTGCTGACAAGAGTGCAAGAAAAACACCAGCCTGCATTTATATAGCGCCTTTAATGCTGGAAAACATCCCAAGGCACCTCACAGGAACATGATGAAGCAACATGTGACCCCATGTCGGCGCCTAGAGTCAAACGCTTGGTCGAAGAAACAGTTTTCAGAGATAGTCTTAAAGGAAGAGAGGGAGAGGAGAGGTTTCGGGAGTGAATCCCAGGGCTTGGGGCTGAGGTAATTGAAGGCACAGCCACCAACAGTGGAACAATTTAAATGACAGATGCTTAAGAGGCCAGAACCAGAGGAATGAAGAGAGCCATTATAGGTCAGAGAGGACAGTTGGTGAATGAATCTTGGTGAAAGTAAGGTCACTGGCAGCAGAGTTTTGAATAACCTCAAATCGAATGGCTTGCTAGGCTATTTCAGGGGACAGTTAAGGGCATTTCTCTGGGTACAGAATCACACAGAAGGCTGTAACAGATAAGGCTGGTAAATTACTGAACCAGGTAGAACCCATCATTCTGTGATCACCATTATTAAGACTAGCTTTCTATTTCAGGCCAATTAACCGATTGAATCTAAACTCCACCAGCTGGTCAGTGTCACAGAGCAGGAAATAAGTAATTCCAGTGAAAGTATGAATGAGCGATGGGGAACTCACCATAGGGTCAGAAATAACAACGTTGTTGTGCAAAGTGGGGTTCAGCCTCAAATATCAGGATATAAAGAGAACTCAACAATTATACCCTGAAGGATGGTTGTAATTTGGGAGAGGGGAGTGCGCAGCGGGTCCTGAGTGTCCTTGTGCACCAGTCACTGAAGGTAAGCATGCAGCTGCAGTGGGTGGGTAAAGAAGGCAAATGGCATGTTGGCCTTCATTGCAAAAGTTCTCAGTTACAAGGGCAAGGATATGTTGTTGCAATGATACAGGGTTTTGGACCACACCTAGTGTATTGCGAGCAGCTTCTGTCTCCTTTTCTGAGGAAGGATGTTCTTACTCAAGGAAGTGCAGCAAAGGCTTATCAGTCTGATTTTGGGTTGGTGGGACTGATGTATGAGGAGACATTGACTAGGGTGGGAATGTTATTGCTGAGGTTCAGATGAACGAGGGGGGATCTCATTGAGACTTATAAAATTCTAACAGGTTTAGACAGGGTAAATGTAGGGAGGATGTTACCAATGGCGGGGAAGTAAAGAACCAGGGGTCACAGCCTGAGGATTCGGGGTAGACCATTTAACACAGAGGCGAGAAGACATTTCTTTACCCAAAGGGTGATAAGGCTGTGGAATTCATTACCACAGGAAGTAGTTGATGCCAAAACATTGAATATGTTCAAAAGACAGCTGGATATAGCACTTGGGGCAAATGGGATCAAAGGTTAAGAAAACAGGATTAGGCTATTGAGTTGGATGATCAGCCATGATCTTGATGAATGGCAGAGCAGGCTCAAAGGGCCAAATAACCTCCTCCTCATCCTATCTTCTATGGTTCTATGAAGGATGAACAATAGAAGGCCACAGGGTGAGGGAGTCCCATGTCAGCAAGTTGTATGGGTACAGAGCGAGTGAGGGCATGGGCTACACAATGATTGTGGGTATGGGGTACACAGTGTGTGGGGACTATGACCCACATAGTGTGTGAGGGCTATGGGATACACAGTGTGTGGGGGCTACAGGGTACACAGTGTATGAGGGTTATGGGGAACACAGTGTGGGGGGCTATGGAGTACACAATATGTGGGGGGTATGGGGTGCATAGTGAGCAGGGGCTATGGAGTACAAAGTGACTGGGGGTTATGAGGTACACAGTGTGTGTGGGATAGGGGGTGCATAGTTTGTGAGAAGTATGGGGTACACAGTGAGTGAGTGCTACAGGCTACACAGTAGGTGGGGGGTATGGGGTACACAGTGTGTGGGGGGTATGGCGTACTTAGTGAGTTGATTTAAGGGGTACACAGTGAGTGGGATTAAGGGGTACACAGTGAGTGGGATTAAGGGGTACACAGTGAGTGGGATTAAGGGGTACACAGTGTGTAATGTCTCAAATCCCAGCTGCAATCTGATGGTACCGGCCGAAGAGAGAAGCAGCAGAGATAAGAGCTTTGATGCAACATTCTATGTGTGTATAAAAAAGAAAAAATGCAGCAATAATTTTGTAAGCATAAAGTGGCGCAAAGCAATGATTCCCTGGGGAGTTGCCGCTGCACATTCTCCACTGAGGTGAAACATAGGGATGACATTTACGACTGAGTTACTGCTGCCTCATACTGCCATCTGGTGGCCTATCACTCTCTAACCCATTCACTGTTTAACACCAGAATCACCTCAAAATATAGGCAATGAATAAATTACTGGATGGAATGGGTGAAAATACCAATGAAAGTAACTCAACTTGCATTTATATAGAACTTATCGTCATCTGCAGACATCCCAAAGTGCTGATGAAATGCAGCCATTGCAGTGAAGCAGGAAACAGAGTATTCAATTTTCGCACAGCAAGATCCCACAACAGTAATGTGACAACAACCAGCCTATCAGTTTTAGTAAACTCCTTTTTGAACATTGAATCACACTCAGACATCTCTTATAGCCACCTGAGAGGGCAGACCCGGTATTGGTTTATTATCTTAGACAAGGGGAAAGCACTGTTGACAGTTCAGCATTCCCTCAGTGCTGCACTGTGCTGTTTCTGGTTTCCATGCTATCGTGATTCAGTAGCATGCCCATACATACATGCACTGGAACAACTTTTAGCAAAGGGTACCAGTTGAAACCAGCAATGAACTTTCTTCGCTCTGACGTAACATCACCAAGCCAAATTTTGCTCCAGCTTCCCCATTACCACCTGCACTGAAAGCAGCTAACTCCATTCAGACCACATCTGCACTATCTTAAGCCATCCTGGGAGCTGTGTCTCATTCGTGCATTTATCCACAAACACATAGGATGGGATTTTCCAGCCTCGCTCATCCCGAAACTGGAAAATCCTGTCAGAGGTCAATGGATCTTTCTATGGCCGGCCCCTCGCCCACTCCAATTCCTGAGGCAGCTGGGATGATAAAATTCTGATCTTAATTCCTCAACTGAAAGTTTGGGAAGAGAGAATGCTTGATGGACAGTACTGGCACAGTGGTTAGCCACCATGTTGCCCATCAGCACCAGTGTCCTGGGTTCAATTCCAGTCTTGGGTGGAGTTTGCACATTCTTCCCGTGTCTGTATGCGTTTCCTCCGCATGTACCGGCTTCCTCCCACACTCCAAAGATATGCAGGTTAGGTGAATTGGCTATGTTAAATTGCCCTTTAATGTGGCTTAGGGGAATTAGCAGAGTAAATATATGGAGTTACAGGGATAGGGCCTAAGTGAGAGGGGAGAGGTACAAAAGTGTCCAGAGGAGCAATTTTTTCATACAGAAGGTGTGCGTCTGGACCAAGCTGCCAGAGGCAGTAGTAGAAGCGAGTAGAGACTTACCTTTTAAAAAGCATTTAGACAGTTACATGAATAAGATGGATCTAAAGGGATATGAGCCAAATGTGGGCAATTGGAACTAGTTTAGGGGGTTAAAAAATAGAGTGGCCTGGGCAAGTTGGGCTGAAGGGCCTCTTTCTGAGCTATAAACTTCTATGACTTTATGACTCTAAGTGGGATGCTCTGTCAGAGGATGGGTACAACCTTAATGGGCCGAATGTCTTCCTACTACACTGTAGGGATTTTATGAATGTCTGGCTTCTTGTCTTGCCAGTTTTTAATAACATAAGTTACACGTGTCTACGCTAATCCAAATAAATGCAATTCCTTTACAAGAAAAGCACCAACTTTCCTCCGGCTAGATATTTCCCCTGTCACTGTATGGCAGCAGCAGTATCTTCAAGGCAGTTGCTCCCAAGATACAAAGGGTACTTTTTTTGCCAAGCTGTTTTAATCATGAATCACATGCACATGACAATCTAAAGACCCTCAATACAAGGATTGAAGTCTCAAAATACCCGAAAAGAAGAACAAATGAAGGCTAAGTTGGCAGGATGTAAGGGATGGTGTGCATCGGGATCAGTGCTGAGATCTCAACATTTTACAATTTATATAAATGACTTGGATGAAGGGATTAAAGGCATTGGTCACTAAGTTCACTGATGGCACCAAGATAGATAGGAAAGTAAATCGTGAAGAGGACTTAAAGAGACTACTAAAGGATAAAGTTTATTTATTAGTCACACGTAGATCTACATTAACACTGCAATGAAATTGCCTTGCAAATTCCCTAGTTGCCACACTCTCATACCTGTTTGGGTATACTGAAGGAGAATTTAGCATGGCCAACACATCTAATCAGCAAGTCTTTCAGACTGTGGGAGAAAACCTACGCAGATATGGGGAGAATGCGGGCAGACTCCACATAGACAGTGACCCAAGCCAGGAATCGAACCTGAGTCTCTGGTTGTTGCGAGGCAGCAGTGCTAACCACTGTGCCACCGTGCCGTCCTTAATGATAAAAGGTATGAAAAAAGACTCAGAACTCTGAGTCTGAAAAAAGACTCTGAAGTCAAAAGACTTCAGATGACACTAAAGTCGGTGGAGTGGTAGGTAGTGAAGAGGGGTGTTATAGTTTGCAGAGGGATTTGGACAAGTTGCAGAGCTGGGCTGAGAGGTGGCAAATGGAGTTTAAGGTGGAAAAGTGTGAGGTAATGCACTATGGCAGAAATAATAAATGTGTAGAGTATAGGGCACATGGTAGGATTCTTAGTAGTCTAGATGAACAGAGGGATCTTGGTGTGTATGTGCATAGATCCCTGAAAGTAGGCAGTCAGGTCGAGAAGGTTGTTAGGAAGGCATATGGAGTCTTGGCTTTTATTGGTAGAGGGATTGCATTTCGGAGCCGCAACGTCATGTTGCAACTGTACAAAACTCTAGTGCGGCCGCACTTGGAGTATTGTGTGCAGTTCTGGTCCCCCATTATAAGAAAGATGTGGAGGCATTGGAGAGGGTACAGAGGAGGTTTACCAGGATGTTGCCTGGTATGGAGGGCAGGTCTTATGAGGAGAGGCTGAGGGATTTGAGGTTGTTTTCGTTAGAAAGGAGGAGGCTCAGAGGGGACCTGATCGAAACATATAAGATGATTAGAGGTTTAGATAGGGTGGACAGTGATAGCCTTTTTCCTAGGATGGAAAAAGCTAGCACGAGGGGACACAGCTTTTAATTAAGGGGTGATAGTTATAGGACGGATATCAGAGGTAGGTTCTTTACCCAAAGGGTGGTTCGGGAGTGGCATGCCCTGCCTGCAGCAGTTGTAGATGCGCCAAGTTTGGTGGCGTTTAAGAGGTTAGTTGATAAGTATATGGAAGAGAAGGGAATGGTTTAGTTTGGAGGGGCATTGCTTTTTATATTGGTCGGCGCAACATCAAGGGCCGAAGGGCCTGTTCTGTGCTGTAATGTTCTATGTTCTATGTTCTATGTTTCTCCTTATGGGACATTCTAGGACGAGAAGTCAAACGCTTTGGATAGGGTGTAGCAAATTTAAAACAGAGTTGAAAAGAAATTACTTCCTCAAATGGTTGAGAATCTGTGGAATTTGCCAACTCAAAGTGTGGTGGATACTGGGACAGTGAGTAAAATTAAGGAGGAGTTTGACAGATTTTTAATCAGTAAAGGGTTGAAGGGTTATGGGGAGAAAGCAGGAAAATGGGGATGAGGAGCATATCAGCCATGATGGAATAGTGAAGCCGATGGGCTGGATGGTCTATTTCTGTTCCTATAGCTTATGAACTTATAAGTATTTCAGCAGTGAGCCAGGCTTTTGCAATGAGAGTGTGAAGGAAAATGCTGGACCGATTCTTTATACGCAGAAAAGATAAGTTCACACTGTACCTGAAAGATCGGTCCAAACCAGCCAACATCTGGTGGAAGACATGAAAAGTTCCCTCATAATTTGGTTGTTGAACTATGTGAATCCGTTCCAATAACATTGTCTAAAAAAAAAGAAATAAATGTAATTAACAATAAACATTTTAAGTATGTTTGTATCAGTGTAACGCAATGCTATGCAGTAGCACATGCTGGTACTCATTATCATGTCACACGGTCACTGATTTAGCATTTCTCTTTTGGTGGAAGAGGACGTAAATGGAAGCTGAGAATTTGTCACAAGCTTCTCGAGCAAGTATCCCAGGAAAAGGTTGTAAACACCAATAGCAAAAGGCAGGATGTACGATGTATTGTAACTCCTCAATGTGGGCAGTACAGTGGGTCAAAGATGTTCATTCTATACGAATTGCTTATAGTTGTATGCAGATTGCAACCATTAACTGGGGTTTTATCTGAGCACATACAGAGTGACACCAATTGAAACTCTGGTGCAGTTTGTAATATTTAACTCTGTAAATAAATGTAAAACTGAGTAATGATTGGTCTTAGTGAGTGACTTAACCCCACTTCATCAAATGATTTTCTAGATTTGAACACAAAATGAGAGAAAAATATCTTTTATCTGAAAGAAAGAGAGTACAAAATCTTACTCATCAAGTGGCAATTTCAAATTATCTGAGATACAAATGAAATTGAGGGTTACAATTATAAAGATTGAAATGAAGGAGAGCTTTTACCCATTTGAGGAAATCCTTCCTCAATTTAAGCTCTTTACAGCTTTCTAATATCCTCCTGATTAGGAAAGGTCATGGTTTTCTTCCATATCTGAAGGGCCTCTAACAGTGCAGTATATTCTTGGCAATGCACTGGAGTATCAGGATAGAACATGTGCTCAAAGTCTGGACTGGAACTAAAATAGAATGGAAGTGGATTTTAATTGGGGGAGGAACAGATTGCCTGCAACCCCCACTCCTGACCAACCCTGAACTAAAAGCCTCCCCACAGCTCACTGACCAGAAATCCAACTGCCCTGCAATAATAACGTGTTGAGGGAAGATTTAGTAGGGCAAAGGTGGGATTTTTGGCATCAAGGACAGGAAGTCCCACCCTCCAAAACTACCAGCCCATTTGATTGGTCAATACTTCACAGGGACCAAGGAGGGGGTCACCATCTCCAGGAATATTCCCTCAGAGGAGATATAGCTTTCTATCTTTCTTTAACCTCTGCAGTGTGGGTTATTGGGCTGGTCACCTTCCTTGTTACTTTTTCTATGGAGCAGGAAATCACAGTAGAGACAGAATAAGGTGCTTATATGGGCATTACTTGTTCATTGAAGGGCCTCAATAGGCCTAAGGATGAGTGAGCTGTTCTGATCCCATGCTAGCATCCTGTGATGTGGGGGAAAGATTAGAGTTGGGAGGGAAGGCGATGGTTTAGCAACCAAATTTATTTTACATATCCTCCCTACCACCCCTCCCCCAACACCCCATCTTCAAATACCATAAGGGGTAGGGCATAAAATCCCCTTCCCTAGAGGTGGGAAATAACCTAATCTGACAGGGGAAAATAAACTAAGCCAGATCAGTGAAGCTTTGCAAGGTGTGTACTGCAGCAGCCCAGTGCTTTAAGATTTATTGATTGAGGACCATGGCATTGAAGCCTCGAGGGGGAGGTCAATGATCCCACTCAAAGTTGACTCCACATAGATCATGGCATCGAACCCAGAAGGACCCTTATTAAACCCAGAAGTTTATCTTATTGAAACATATAAGATGATTAGAGGTTTAGATAGGGTGGACAATGATAGCCTTTTTCCTAGGATGGAGAAAGCTAGCACGAGGGGACATAGCTTTAAATTAAGGGGTGGTGGTTTTAGGACAAATGTCAGAGGTAGGTTCTTTACCCAGAGGGTGGTAAGGGTATGGAATGCCTTGCCTGCGTCAGTTGTAGATGCGCCAAGTTTGGTGGCGTTTAAGAGGTTAGTAAATAAGTTTATGGATGAAAGGGGAATGGTTTAGGTTAGAGGGTCACTGCTTGTTCCTAATTGGTCGGCGCAACATCGAAGGCCGAAGGGCCTGTTCTGCGCTGTAATGTTCTATGTTCTATGAACCCATTTGGCCCATCGAGTCTACACCAACCACAATTCCACCCAGGCCCTATTCCCATAACATTATGCATTTACCTAGCTAGTCCTCCTGACACTAAGGGACATTTTAGCATGGCCAATTCATCTAACCTGCACATCTTTGGACTGTGGGAGGAAAACTGAGCACCCGGAGGAAACCCATGTAGATATGTGGAGAACATGCAAACTCCACACAAACAATGACCCAAACCGAAAATCGAACCTGGGTCCCTGGTGCTGTGAGGCAGCAATGCTCATCACTGTGCCGCCGTGCCACATAATTTCTACATACATCCAAAGTCGACTGGATGTCTGTAAATGTCAAAAGTGTTACAATCCTTGACCACATCCACATGTTTTTGTTAATATTAGATTAGGCACCAGTAATATTTTGTTTAAAGTAGGCAAAGTTTGAGATTCAGGACATTTACCAAGCCTCAAAATTACACAAATGTTGGACAGGCATAGCATATACCACATTACACATTAAATGGCAGATGCAACCAGTACAGATTCCATGGATTTCTCAACAACCTACCAAGATGTCAGTAAAACTGTGAATTAACCAATCACATTGGAACTCAGCTTCCCTCAATGAGGAATTCTTCAGCTTCAAAGATCCAACATGGGAATTCTCTCCAAATGTCGCTCCAACTTGGATGACATCAACGGTCACCCTGTAGGATTTCAATCTCATCCCCCAAGATTCAGTACCTCGGGATTGCAGGGTAACCACGCAAGTACCAACTCAAAACTACAACTGCAGCTCTCTAGCCAAACAAAATACAACTGGTCCAAACCCTTTCAGTTTTCATTCATAGGGAAACTGAGAACTGGCTACACATTCACAATTCTTGCATCTTTTGGGTTCTTTGGACCCAGCCTGTATGGATAGGAAGAAAAACTGCGAAAACGTAGATCATGGGGACCAGGGACAGAGCATCACTGAAGACAAGTATCGCAGGCAGAGGGAAGGGATAGGTCCCAAGAAGAGACTTTGACAGGGCACAGGGACAGGAAGGGGTTCCAGTTAAGTTAAAAAGTAGTCAGGCAGTTGCATTAACCAGGTTTAAGTATTGAGACCTCTTGAGAAGCCCTGGTAATCAAAGAGGGTTCAGGGAAAGCAGCACTAATCAAAGAGAGCTCACACTCTCATCACAGAGTCACCAACCTTTGGCTGTCTTCAGGGCTTTCCCTGAGAATCCATTCTGTTCTCTCAGAAGCTAGAGAACAACTTTTAAAACTGCAACAGAAGATGACCAATGCACATGATAAATATACAGGTACATTGACAATCAGGACAACAGGTTCACATCCAGGATTCCACAGGAGGTGCATAGTTCATGGTTGTTTTGTTCAGAAACAAGATCCTACAAAGGTGCAAAGGTGATGTGCAACCAAGGATAACTCAGATCCATTCCAGCCCTCAGCCATTGCACCTCAGACAAGATCCCAAATGCAACCACGAGCAATATCTAAGAATGATAATATAGGTCACTGTCAGCAATTAAAGAAATGTGCTGATAAAATTACCATCACAAGATTTGGGTGTACCAGCAGATTATCTTTACACTAGAGAGTCATAGATTCAGCACTTCTATGCATTTACGTAATAGTAACTAAACATGAACATGCGTTAGAAATAATTGTACTTATTTGGAAGGGGAGGAAAAAGTCCAGCTGAAAAGAAAGGGGGCTGCTGTAATATGCCTTTAAAGGATATCAGCATGACATCACTAGAAGGAAAATGTGTCATGTGATCTAATCTTAGTTTCACTTTTGATTTGTGTAGAGCACACACGCACAGCTTTATACCTATGTTTAACTATTCTCATGTGCTGAGTCTTAATAAATTAACCCACAACGCATCTACTTTACCAGCAATCGGTATCAAGAATTCCACCACTGAATAGAAGCAGGGTGACAGTGTGACAATAGAAATCTCCAGTGAGTTCAGGCAGGAATTTCTGGTCTCGCTCAAGCAAGGTCGTAAAATCCCGCCCTTTGTGTTTTGTACAGTAAATAAACTCTAGCTCCGATTCCATTTTAATACTGATTTGAGGAGGAACTTCTGCCCCCAAAGCATTGTGAATCTGTGGAATTCCATGCGCAGTGAAGCAGTCATGGCTACATCACTGGATGTTTTTTAAGGTGAAGATAAATAGATTTTTGAACAGTAAAATAATTAAGGGTTATGGTGAGTGAACGGCTAAGTGAAGCTGAGTCCATGAAAACATCAGCCATGATCTTATTAAATGGAGGAGCAGGTTCAAGAGACCAGATGGCTTACTCTTGCTCCTACTTCTTATGTTCTTAGGTTCTTATAATAAGACAATAGCTTCACCCATTCACATTCTACTTAAAATTCACTGCACAATGCCAGCTTATTCTTTCTTGGATCTTTAACATCCCAGCATGATGAAAGCTCTTCTATCCATCTGTTATTGCTGCACAGTGGTTAATACTGCTGCCTCACAACACCAGGGACCTGGGTTCGATTCCCAGCTTGGGTCACTGTCGGTGTGGAGTTTGCATGATCTCCTCGTGTCTCGGTGGGTTACTCCCGCGTGCTCCGGTTTTCTCCCAAAGTCCAAAGATGGATGGTTAAGTGGATTGGCCATGTTAAATTGCCCCTTAGTGTCGGGGGGACTAGCTAGGGTAATTGTATGAGGTTATGGGGATCAGGTCTGGATGGGATTGTGGTCAGTGCAGACTTGATGGGCCTCCTGCACTGTAGGATTCTATGATTCTTACCCATCACTGCACATAGCACATCATTATTACTCATAGAATTGTAGAAACCCTACAACGTAGAAGCAGGCCATTCAGCCCAATGAGTCTGCACCAACAACAATCCTACTCTTTGAATTATCTCGTATTATCTTCCACTAAGGGTCTCAAAGCTATTAGAGAGATATGTTGTTGACAGTGAGAAGCTTTTGAGGTAGCTGTGTTTTCTCAATTCTTCCTTTCACCTCCTGCTGCCTTCCATCACAGAGCAGAATTTCAAGCCATTTTACTGGTGTGTTCTCCCGCTAAGAGGTTTCCTATACCTGGAAGTGAGCTGAAGACACACGGCCGGCCTGATTGAAGTCCAAAGATGCTACCATTGAGAATCGCGTTGTGGTGTGGTTCTGTGGGGTGGATATGGTGCCAAAAGCTCGGAGGATGGTGAATATCGCCTGGATCTTCTCCACTGAATAGAAATGGGGAAAAAATTACATATTCAAATTAGCTCAACATTTTTACAATTAAGTGCACCAATATGTCCATGACTCAATTAACATAGCGGCACTACAGCACAGAGGCAACACGATGGCACAATAGTTAGCATTGCTGCCTCACAGGGCCAGGGACCTGGGTTCAATTCCAACCTCTGGTCACTGCCTGTGTGGAGTTTGCACATTCTCCCCCGTGTCTGCCTGGGTTTCCTCTGGGTACTCTAGTTTCCTCCAAGAGAGCCAAAGATGTGTGGGTTAGGTTGATTGGCCATGATAAATTGACCCTAACGTCAGGGGGATTAGCAGAGTAAATGTGACGGGTTATGGGAATATGGTGCGGGCGGGATTGTGGTCAATACAATCTCAATGGGCCAAGTGGCCTCTTTCTGCACTGTAGGGATTCTATGATTTTATGAGTTCCGCACCTTCTTCTCTTCTTCTTGTAATGTTTTTAGTCAAGCCAATGAGGTGAGCCTATTTGAATATGAACTTCCCGATTAAGGACAAAAATGATGGTCAATCAGGGAGCCCCACGTTCTGTACTTACCCAGCAGTGTCTGTTCATCTGGCACTCCGGATGGAGACTGCACACTGAGCACGCTCTGTATAGTGATATTGGATCTTGTAAATAAAGGAATTCTAGCGAAGGGACTTCAGCTTCTGAGGACTTATTTACTCTTCTCTATGAATGGTATGCTTTATCTGCATAGCGTGTAAGAAGCAATACTTTTCACTGAATCCCAATATATGTGACAATAATAAATCAAATCAAATCAAAGAAATTATATCAGCATGCAGGTCAATTCCTGTGCACTCAAGACTGAAGAAGACTTTGGTCGAAGGGACTATCTAGTGAAGGATAAGAGGAAACTCCTTCAAAGACCTCAATTTGACCTCACTGTCTCCTATACACTCCCTCCCACCCCACTCAACAGCCATCTTCTCTCCAGATGGGCCCAATCATAACTTTGCATTTCCCAGTCTGCTCCTGCTAAAAAAAAATCCCATTTTCCCATGGTGTGCTCTCTATGTGTGTAATCAACCCTGACCCAGGAAAATGGGGTGTGGTCGGATTGGGCAGAATTTCTGTTTTACAAAAAGTGGGGATAAATTCAGGAGAGGGAAATGCAAACCTGATTCAAGTCTGAATGTCAATAATGGCCACTTGAGGGCAGCACTCATGGGAGATCATGGACTTCGCAAAGCATTAATGAGGTAGACTTTCAGTTGGATATATAACTGGCATTCAGAATATAAACCAAAGGGACGATGGGTAGTATATATAACAGGCAACCAATCTACAGTGCCAGTTTTAGACCTGATTATAAATTAGCCCCAATATATATTTTTAAATGGATTCTTTCATGGGATGTGGGCATCGCTAGCTGGGCCAGCATTTATTGCCCATCCCTGATAACCCTTGAACTGAGTGGCTTGCTCAGCCATTTCAGAGGGCAATTAAGATTCAAACACATTGGATGTGGATCTGGAGTCACCTGTGGGCCACAATTTTCTTATCTTTGATGTGTTTTTAGATCAATGATAAGTTTCATTGTCAACATTACTGCAACTATATTTTCCAATGCCGAATTTTATGTACTTAACTTAAAATTCCAGCAGCTGCGGTGGTGAGATTTGAACTCACATCATCAGAGTACTGGTCTGGGCCTCTTGGTTATGAGACCAGTGACATTGCCACTCTGCCACTGTCATTCCCTTCACGGCAGAAGGATTAGCGTGAGAGGAAAATTGGCAAGAAAGGTGATTTAACACGAACATCTCAACAAAAGGGTTTGGAAGCGACACGGCAGCTGTAACGGGAAAGGCTGGAAGGTCAGTTTTTACCTGTCACTGTTGTGCCCACACTGCCAGCTGTTCCGACAATGTACTCGAGGGCAGCTTGACAGCTCGTAGTCTTTCCTGCACCACTCCATCCGAGGGGGATGATGCTCTGGTCTTTACGGTGGATCAGCATGTTCCAATAGGCCCTCTGCGCCACAGCAAAAATATGGGGCGGCATTCCATTCTTCTTACCCTTGAATAGCTAGAGGAACAAGAAAGCAAGAGATAAAGGAGTGACCCTCTAAACTAGCCAGCACACATTGCCATCGATAATCACCCTTCAACTGAATGCCTTGCTCGGCATTTGTATTGATGTGTCGTGATTGTCCCTTCAAGGTCAACTCAGCAGAAGAGGGTCACCTGGCATGAAGGACCAACTGGGACTGAGAATGGTTCATCACCCCAGGGAATGGTGTCCTCCTGAGGCAGTGGACATGTAGTGGATTGGAGCTGGGTGTGAACTACTAGTCTCTGTACAATTTTTCTTATTCCTAAATATCTCCTGTGTTTCTAATGATGTCTCTGAGAATGCATCATTACATCATTGCAGAGGATTGTGAGTTTGGAGGCACATATAACCCAGACCAGGTAAGAAAGGCAGATTTCCTTCTATGAAGTAAAATAGATAGATTTTTACAACAATCTATGACAGTCACTATTACTGTAACTAGCTTTATAGAATTATAGAATCCCACAGTGCAGAAGGAGGCCATTCAGTCCATCAAGTCTGCATTGACTACAATCCCACCGAGGCCCTATTTCCATAACCTAGGCCAGTCTCCCTGACACTAAGAGGCAATTTAGCATGGACAATCCACTTAACCAGCACATCTTTTGGGACTGGGGAAGGAAACCAGATCACCCAGAGGAAATATACGCAGTCACAGGGAGAACTTGCAAACTCCGCATTGACATTGACCCAAGGCAGGGAACCGAATCCGGAATCCTGGCACTGTGAGATAGCAGTGCTAATCATTGTGCCACTGTGCCGTCCATGTTTAGGTCCCAGATTGAATTTAAATCGCACCAGCTTTGTATTTGACTCCTCATCTGCAAAGAATTAGGCTGGGTCCTCTGCTTCCCCACCCCAGTGACATGACCACTGAGCTTCCACCACTGCACAAGAGCATAAGTGCTGTTGTTAGATTTGGGGGTAACATTACATTCTCTTCAGGTAAGTCTCAAGGCCTACATCTACATGTGAAGCCTCATATGCCCGCAATCCACTGCCCACAATCCACTGGCTGTACTTCTGTCTGCCCAATGTCTAAGCAAATTTCCTTTACTCAGCAACCAAAGAACCCAATCACTGGATTGGGGAAGCACAGGGACCTGGTTTAATGCTTTGCAGACATGCATTCAAATCTA
Organism: Sphyrna mokarran; assembly: GCA_024679065.1. Classification (NCBI taxonomy): domain Eukaryota; kingdom Metazoa; phylum Chordata; class Chondrichthyes; order Carcharhiniformes; family Carcharhinidae; genus Sphyrna; species Sphyrna mokarran. The sequence goes on along the minus strand of JAGIQG010000020.1, from coordinate 39,933,207 downwards.
GGCTTGCAATCTAGATCCCAGTGGGAAAAGCTGTAAAATTTACCTCGCCTTTCCAAACCCCTATGAAAATGCTTATTTTCCAAACCATCAAAGGTTTATCTAATTTATTTTTTGTTCCCAGCGATGACCTGTCCCTTTTGGTCAATGTTGACTCAGACAACTTCTCTTTCCCTCTCCAATTCTGTTCAATCTCAGTTACCTTTCCTGTGTAGTTGGAAATGGTGTTTGGTGGTTTGACGATGATGAGGCTCTGGCCTGCCTTCGTGTGAATAAGCTGAGATCCGTAACGCTGCTGAATGACATGGAGGACACTGGATTCATTCAGGCTGATGAGCTGTGCAAGATCCTCAGTGTAATCCAGCTTGGGTGGGTTAGTCTGGGGACAGAAACAAAAGGAGAAGAAACAACATGGATTTGGTCAGCTTAAGGCAGCCACAAAAAACAACTGTATTAAATCTCCTGAAAGAAGAGGAACTGTAAGGTTAAGATGGAGGTGGAAATGAAGGAGAATTTCATCTCATAGAGCGTCGCTAGTGTTTAGAACGCTTTTCCCCCAATTGGAGGTCTTATAGAGACATATAAGATAATGAAGGGGCTAGACAGGGTAGAAGCAGCCAGGTTATTTCCACTTACAATGGAAACAAGAACTAGGGGGCATAGCCTCAAAATAAGGGGGAGTCAATTTAGAACAGAGTTGAGCAGGAATTTCTTCTCCCAAAGGAGAATCTTTGATTTAGTGAATCTTTGGAATTCTCTGCCCAATGTAGCAGTAGAGGCTACCGCGTTAAATATGCTTAAGTCACAGATAGATTTTCAACCAATATGGGAATTAAGGGTTATGGGGAGCAGACGGGTAAGTGAAACTGAACCCACTTATCAGATCAGCCATGATCTTATTGAATGGCGGAGCAGGTTTGAGGGGTTAGATGGCCTATTCCTGCTCCTATTTCTTACGTTCATATGTGGCTGCATCATTGAATATATTCAATAAGAAGTTTCACAACAGCGGGTTAAAGTCTAACAGATTTATTTGGAATCATGAGCTTTCGAAGCACTGCTCCTTTATCAGCTGAGTGGAAGTAGGTTCACAAACATGGTATATATAGACAATGACACAATTGCAAGATAATTACAGATTGGAATGTGAAGAATGGTTGGAATGTGACAATCTTGCAATTGTGCCTTTGTTGATATATGCCATGATTATGAACTTACCTCCACTCACCCGATGAAGGAGCGACAGTCCAAAAGCTCATGATTCGAAATAAACCTGCTGGACTTTAACCTGGTGTTGTGAGATTTCTTACCGTGCCCAGCACCAACATCTCCACATCAAAGCTAAGTCAAATTTTTGATCAACAAGGGAGACAAGGGTGGCACAGTGATACTGTGGTTAGCACTGCTGCCTCACAGCACTAGGGACTTGGTTCAATTCCAGCCTCGGGTGACTGTCTGTGCAGATATTCTCCCCTGTGTCTGCGTGGGTTTCCTATGGGTACTGCAGTTTTCTCTCACACTCCAAAGATGTGTGGGTTAGATGGACTAGCCATGCTAAAATGCCCCTTTATGTCAGGGGGACTAGCAGAATAAATACCTGGGGTTACAGGGAGAGAGCCAGGGCGGGATTGTTGCTGGTGCAGGTCAGTGGGCTGAATGGCTTCTTTTTGAACTGTGGGGATTATTTTCTATAAGGTTTATTCATTAATGTCACAAGTAGGCTTACATTAACATGCAATGAAGTTACTGTGCAAATCTCCTAGTTGGTACACTCTGGCACTTGTGTGGAGAATATAACATGGCTAATCCACCTAACCAGCACATTTCAACAGTGGGAAAAAACTGGAGCACCCAGGTGAAACCCACACAGAAACAGGGAGAACATGCAAACTCCACACAGACAGTAACCTAAGCTGGGAATCAAACCCGGGTCCCTTGCACGTAAGGCAGCAGTGCTAACACCTGTGCCACCCATGGGAGAGCTCCACTTATTTCACCTTATACATTACCATTCTGTTTTATGTATCTAGAAAACTTCAACTCAAATTCATTTATCAAGACCTAACAACCTGTCACAGACAGAATGTATTTGCTTCCATACTGCCGGAATGTTTTCGCTGGGAGGAGATGTATCTTATCTTGGAGACTGCATTCCAATTAAATGATTAAGCACCAAGGTTTGGTGAGTTTAAAATAAAGAAGGTTATTCATTCTCATACAGTTACCTCAAATTAGCATAACATCACACATTCAAGGCAGAATTTTGCTGTCCCAGCCATCATGGGAATTATAGCAGGCAGGACAAAGGTCCACTCACTTCAGGTGAGAATTTCCAGTACTGGGGCACATGTAGCTGGAAAATCCCACCCCCAGTCTCTCTCTCTCTCTCACACACACACACACACACACAAACAGTATTGTGAATTTTACACATTCTCCCTGTGTCTGTGTGGGTTTCCTCCTGGTTCTCTGGTTTCTTCCTACAGTCTAAAGATATGCAGGTCAGATTGACTGACAAAGTTAAATTGACTCCAGTTTCAGGTCAATTAGCACGTGCGTGTAACAGTACAAATATGTGGGGTTACGGGGATGAGTGGGATTGTTGTCAGTGCAGGCTCAATGGACTCCTTCTGTACTATCGGGGTTCTATGGTTCGATTAGATACAGATAGGGGTCGTGCACTTTGATAGATTACAGTTAACTCAATCTCTTATTTAATATTTTCCTTCTTTCCCTTGGCAGGCCTGTGGGCATTCAAAAGGCAGCGAGGGTATAAAGTCAAAGTGTGAGTTTTGTAACAAAGGTTTTACAGAAGTTGTGAAGTTTCCTGTGGTCGAATAGCAAGTAGGTTGTTTCTCTGGTGATCTTTAAACTGGAACAGATTAAGTTTTCAGGCTATGTCTTGAACCTTGTTTCCAAGTTTGCTTCACAAGTTGACTGAACTTTCCTGATGGCTTTGATGGGACTGTCCTTAAAGTACATCTCCTAGAAGTTCTTGTAAACAGATGAAAAGAACATGGCCACCTCCAGGTGGATTTTCACAAGTTCAAGGTCTTTTCTAAATAAAGAGTGAAATTTATATTGATTCTACATCCTGTGCAGTGGGTGAATATCTCTGAGTATTTGAAACTTAGGGCCTTTGTTTTTGAATGACCCATTCAGATCAGATAATGACTCTTTGATTGGTTTCAGGGAAGGGCATTGGCTCATATCAAACCTAAATGTTCTGTCTTGAGACAGGGGAGTGGTTCTGATCCATAAAATAAGTCAGCTGACCTTGGGCAACCATCTTCTCCTGCATTTTCATCCAGATTTTTTTAAATATAAAATGATTTTGGAGTCCAGAGTGCGACCTGCCAATATTTGGCATATAAGAAGTCTCATAACACAAGGTTAAAATTCAACAAGTTTATTTGGAATGGCTGCTCACTCAGTTGATGAAGAAGCAGTGCTCCAAAAGCTCATGATTCCAAATAAACCTACAGTCATAGAATCTTACAATGCAGGAGGAGGCTATTCGGCCAATTGAGTCTGTACCAACTACAAACCCATCCAGGCCCTAACCCCATGTATTTACCTCAGCTAGTCCCCCTACACTAAGGGTCAATTTAGCACAATCAATCACTCTAACCCGCACATTTTTGAACTATGGGAGGAAACCGAAGCACATGGGGAAAACCCACGCAGACACGGGGAGAATGTGCAAAATCCACACAGACAGTGACCCAAGCCGGGAATCAAACCGGCTTCCCTGGCACCGTGAGGCAGCAATGCTAACCACTGTGCCACCATGCCACCCTGTTGGACTCGAATCTGGTGTTGTAAGACGTCTCACTGTGCCCACCCCAGTTCAATGCCAGCATCTCCACAGTATTGGGCATGACATTCCCGTACAACCCTTTGAACGATCATCGATCTTAGCTGGTACAGCCCACCAGTTAAAGTCCATTTGTAGTTGGTTGCCTGGCTACCCAGAAGTGACAGCACACAAGATGAAGGATGTCAGGTACGAAGAAGTTTTGGATGAAGCGGGATGATAAGCAGATTGGTGCAGTGCTATCATAACTTCACAAGGTGGAGCTCATACCTGCAGCCTGTCACTGCATAAACAGCACTCAACACTTGAAGGTCAGATCACGGTGAATGTTGAGAGATTTTGAATGTAGGTTGCAAATCCCATTACATAAAAGAGTTGCATTTTTTGTTTCTAAGAGTAAATCGCAATAAGACCGTAAGACATAGGAGCAGAATTAGGCCAATCAGCCCATTGAGTCTGTTCTGCCATTCAACCATGGCTGATATTTTTCTCATTCCCATTCTCCTGCTTTTTCCCCATCACCCCTGACCTTCTTAATCAAGAACCTTTCTATCTCTGCCTTGAAGACACCCAATGATCCCAGCCTCTACAGCCTTCTGTGGCAAAGAGTTCCACCACTGAAGAAATTCTTCCTCATCTCTGTTTTAAAGGAACACCCCATTAGCCTGAGGTTGTGCCCTGTGGTTCTAGTTTTTCCTACTAGTGGAAACATCCTCTCCACATCCACCCTATCCAGGTATCACACTATCCTGTAAGTAATGTTGCTCTATCCTATCCACAGAGAAACAAACAGAACCAAAAAAAAGGGCATTGGCATCATTCTTCGAACAGGAGTGACCTGTACCATTGGGACCATCTTCATCTGAACTGATCTGGGATCAGTGTTCCAGCGAGAAGGAAAAATAGGGTCGTCGCAAGGACTTTAAAGTAACAAGTTGGGGAGAAGAGAAGGAGTAAAACTACGGGATGTATAACAGTTAATAGAAAGCAAAGTAGGTTAGCATGTGGGGAGAAGGTTTCAACTACTTTGAAAATCATGAAAAAACTTAAAAGGAAGGAGAACTCAGGATATGTTATTACTGGAGGTGTTAGAATTCAAAAAGAAGGTACAAACTTAGCATAAGGACATTTAATTTGAATGCTTGTAGCATTCAAGGTAAATGAGTTGATGGCACAAATCATCATGAATGAGTACGATTTGGTGGCCATTGCAGAAGGTTGGTGACAACTGGAAATCAAATGTCCGGGGGTATCAGACTGTTTGGAAGGACAGGCTGGAAGGTAAGGGAGGTGGTGTAGCTCTGATATTTAAGGATGACATCAGGGCAGCAGTGAGAGATGATATAGGTTCTCTGGAAAACAAGGTTGAATCCATTTGGGCAGAAATTAGAAACAGTAAGGAGAAAAAGTCACTGATAGGGGTAGTGTATAGGCCACCAAATAATGACATCATGGTGAGGCAAGAAATAAACAGGGAAATAACTGATATATGTAAAATTGGCACAGCGATTATTATGGGGGATTTTAATCTACATGTTGATTGGTCAAACCAGGTCAGTGAAGGCAGGCTTGAGAAGGCATTCAAAGAATGTATCCACGATAGCTTCCTTGAACTGTATGCAATGGAACCTACGAGGGAGCAAGCTATCCTAGATCAGGTACTGTGGAATGAGACAGGAATAATTAATGATCTTACAGTTAGGGATCCTCTGGGAAGAAATGATCACAGTATGGTTGAATTTAAAATACAGATGGAGTGTGAGAAGGTAAAATTCAATACCAGTGTCTTGTGCTTAAAGAAAGGAGACTACAATGGAATAAGGGAGAAGTTGGCTAAGGTAGACTGGGAGCAAAAACTTTATGGCGGAACAATTGAGGAACAGTGGAGGAATTTCAAAGCAATTTTCCGCAGTGCTCAGGAAAAGTATGTGCCAATGATAAGGAAGGACTGTAAAAAAAGAGATAATCATCCATGGATATCTAAGGAGATAAGGGAGGATATCAAATTGAAAGAAAATGCATTCAAAGTGGCAAAGATTAGTGGGAAACTAGAGATTTGGGAAACCTTCATATGTCAACAAAAAGTCATGAAAAAAGCTATAAAGAAAAGGAGGATGGATTAAAAGAGTAAACTAGCTCAGAATATAAAAACAGATAGCAAAAACTTCTACAAATATATAAAATGAAAAAGAGTGGCTAAGGTAAATATTGATCCTTTAGAGGATGAGAAGGGGGATGTAATAACTGGAAATGAGAAAGTGGCTGAGGCATTGAGCAGATATTTTGTGTCAGTCTTCACAGTGGAAGACACAAATGACATGCCAAAAATTAACGACAAGAAGGGTCCGGCATGTGAGGATCTAGAAATGATCATTATCACTAAAAAGGTAGTGTTGGGCAAACTAATGGGGCTAAAGGCAGACAAGTCTCCTGGCCCCGATGGAATGCATCCAAGAGTACTAAAAGAGATGGTGGGAGAAATAGTAAAGGCACTAGTAATAATTTACCAAAATTTGCTGGACTCTGGGGTGATTCCTTCAGATTGGAAAACAATAAATGTGACACCATTGTTTAAAAGAGGAGGCAGACAAAAGGTGGGTAATATAGGTCAGTCAGCTTAACTTCTATAGCAGGGAAAATGTTTGAATCCATCATCAAGGAAGAAATAATCTGGATATAAATTGTTCCATTGGGAAGATGCAGCATGGGTTCATGAAGGGCAGGTCATGTTTGACGAAGTTGGTGGAATTCTATGAGAATGTAACACATGCAATGGAGAATGGGGAACCTGTGGATGTGGTGTACCTGGATTTCCAGAAGGTATTTGACAAGGTGCCACAACAAAGACTGCTACAAGTAATGTATTAACATGGATAGAGGATTGGTTACCTAACAGAAAGCAAAGGGATATAGATAATCTAAGTGAGTGGTCAAGGGTCTGGCAGATGGAATACAATGTTGGTAAATGTGAGGTCATCCATTTTGGTAGGAATAACAGCAAAATGGACTATTATTTAAATGGTAAAAAAATTGCAGCATGCTGCTGTGCCAAGGATGTTTTTGTGTATGAGTCTCAAAGAGTTGGTTTGCAGTTGTAGCAGTTAATTAAGAAAGCAAATATGATTTTGTCCTTTATTGCTAGAGGGATGGAATTTAAAAACAGGGAGCTTATATTGCAGCTTTATAAGGTGCTGGTGAGATCACACAGTATGTGTACAGTTTTGATCTCTTTACTTGAGAAGATACAGAGGAGATTCACTAGGTTGATTCCGGAGTCGAGAGGATTGGCTTATGAAGACAGTCTGAACAGACTGGACGTATACTGATTGGAACTCAGAAGAATGAGGGGAGATCTTAAAGAAACATTTAAGATTACGAAGGGAAAGATAAGATAGAAGCAGGGAAGTTGTTTCCACCGGTGGGTGAAACTAGAACTAGGGAGCATAGCCTCAAAATAAGGTGGAGCAGATTTAGGACTGAGTTGAAGAGGAACTTCTTCACCAAATGGTTTGTGAATCTGTGGAATTCCCAGACCAGTAAAACAGTTGAGGCTACCTCATTGAATGTTTTTAGGCAACGATAGATAAATTTTTGAGCAGTAAAGGAATTATGGTGAGCAGGCAGGTAAGTGGAGTTGAGTCCATGAAAAGATCAGTCATGATCTATCTTATTGACTGGCAGTACAGGCTCAAGGGGCCAGATGGCCAACTCCTGCTTGTAGTTCTTATATTCTTATGTTGTTATAAAAAGCAAGACATTTCAGTAAGAATAAATGAGAAGGATTTTCCTGGGCTTGGAGTGGTGGGTTTTGGTATGGCAGGGCCTGTGAGATAGTGGGAGCCACGTGGGCATGACCTGTCTGATACATTCACAATGCCAGGGAATTTTCCCAGTGCCAGAGAACTTTTCCAGTGCCAATGAATTTTCCCAAGTGCCAGGAAGCTTTCCTAGTACTGGAGAACTTACCCAGTGCCAAAGAACATTTCCAGTTACAGAGGACTTCCCCAGTGCCGGGGAAGTTTCCCAGTGCCAGGGCACACTCTCTGTGGCAGGAATGGATGTACCTCAGCTTCTTGTGAATAGTGATGGGCAGCCAGTAATTAATGGCCTACTTATTTCTGCTGGCATTTTGCAGGTTTCTGCCCATGAGGAAGCTGTCTGCATCATGGAGAGTGTGACCCTCATCCTGACCTCATCCTCCCCACTTTACCATCACTCACCCTCAGAGGTCTTGGGGCCTTGGCAGCCAGAGTCTCCATGCCCCAGGAGGGGGCGGCTGGAAGGGGAAATTTCTCACAAACCTCAATGAACTCTCCAGATGGGCTTTCCTGATCTACCCCTATGATTCCTATGATGAGGAAGTGAGCAAGAGACATTGCTCAAAGTTCCAACGATTGATTTTTACCCAGTAAGGCCTTTGAAAAGTAGCTACCATCCGGATGTCTGGCTCACACAAAACAAGGCTTCATTCTGGAAACCTCAAAATTCAATAATAATAATAATAATGTACACACAGAAAATGCTGGATCAATCCAGCTGGTCCGGCAGCGTCTGTGGAGAGAGAAATGTTTTGATTCCATAAGGCTCTCTATAAAATTCACTAATCTGCCAGCACTTACTAGTCCTGGTCACATATAAAGAATCAACATCTGGCTGATGTACCAAAGCAAAACCAAACTTACGAGCTGCACCTCAGTCAGAGAACATACACTTCTACATACATACATAGTCTGGAGCTATGGATAGCAATGTTAGAGATTCCAACATTGTATCTGTTTTGGATGTTGGGCATAGCCCCTTCAAGAAAACAGCTCAAGTGACCCGGGATGTGGGATGATCTGCCCAGGGATTGACCAGTTGTCGTCTGGAGTGTGGAGTGAGTAGACTGCAGTAAGATCCCTGACTCTTGGATGCGGAGTGAGTCCTTGAAGATACTCCCTGGTACTAACGAATTGAACAATTTTCAATTTGTTGACCAGGAATTTCTCCTGTTCTTTCCATCTGTAAGTCGGATAGATTTACATCTTGAAACTCAACTCGTTTGTCCTGTTTATAAACACATCTCATAAAGTCCTGGGGGGGGACTTGAACCCAGAGTTTCTGGCTCAGAGGCAGGGCCGCTACCCACTGCGCTATAGGACCTCCCAGGCAGAGGTACTTGTCTTCAACTGTGAAGGAAAGAAGAACTAGAGAGAATGAAAAAAATGACATTTCCTCTTTTGAAAGAAAATGAGAGAAGAGATACCAGAATTGAGGAATACTCACTTTGTGAATAAGTTCTTCATCCGTGTCTACGATCAGGTTGTCACTTTCAATCCGGATTCGAACTTGGCCCTCTGGCAGTTCTGGCGTTCCGACATCTGGTTTGAGCACCGTGGCTGATGACAACAGGAGATTTATTTGGAAGTGGGGGAGGAGGCAAAGAGCATCCGACAAAAAATGCTTACTGTGGAGATAAAGCTCACTGTACTGCAAGTTAAATTATTAAAATTCAGGTTCCATAAATCTCTGTCAAGCAATGGAGAATGCTTATCAGCACACAGGGCTTCAATGGGGTCAGTGCTTACGTATTTAGCATGAATGGCTAATCTTAACCTGCATAAGTCCCATAAACATTCTGTTTCTGGATCTTCACCAGACGATAAGAAAAATCAGAGTTCTCCATAGCAGAATACCAAAGGCAAAATATGGGGAACATGCTATGCAAATGAAGGGCTAGCAGGAGACGGATTTTCCTCGAATAAGAAATGGCAAAGAGTTAGGGTATGATTGGTAAACAAGTATGCAAATGTAGGAATAGAAAAATTGCTTGTTTTTCATTTGCTGTAATTATAATTGACAAGTTGTTTGTGTGTAACTTCTGAAACACTCTGCAGAAGGCTGCAAGTCTATTTCTCCTTGTGTACAAGTAATTAAAGTTTGTAAGATTGATCACACATAGTACCTAGAGCTATAGTATCCAAGCTGACTAATACCATTAATGCCTAATGTTGTTGATATCCTAGATTTCCCACACTGATAGCGTGATGGTACAGGAGCCGCATCGGGGAATATGTAGAGTATATCAACTGAGTACAATTTCATTTTTAAAATGAAAGATATACCTGGATTTATGTAACACCTTCCATATTCTCAGACTAGATAATCCTCCTGAAATACGTACGCTGTGCGATAAATATTCCGCAGACACTAGGGAAACAGTGCCTGGATGCCTGTTGCATACACCAGTGTCTGAAATAATGTCAAAGGCTGAGCCATAACTAATATCACCAAGAAGGAAAGGGCTGCATGGGTTGGATTAGCTGAAACCTGTTCCAAAATTATTCAAGAACATTCTGATATCAGAGTTGGGACTGGTAACTCTAGAGAACGGTACACCATAGGTGAAGATACATTCTCAGTTCACAGGAGTGAAAAAGAGAACCCAATTTTCATGATCTTACACCTCATCTTAATACGATGTGAACTGTCTTATTTATGTATACTTGTGAACCTTTCACACTGCAGAGTTTGTAGATGGGTTTTCGGAGTGGATTTGATAAATACCATTGGAATTGATAGCTGTTTCCCTATTCGAAGGGCATTCTCGTGAACCAACCTCACCAATGTTTGCTAAGACATTTCAATAAGTTTATCCTTTTCCTTTCAGTTCCACAGCATTAACACCAGCCTCCCATCCACTGACTCTGTCTACACTTCCTGCTGCCTCGTCAAAGCAGCGGCATAATTAAGAACCCCACCCATACCGGACATATTCTCTTCCACTTCTTCCATCAGAAAAAAGATACAAAAGTCTGAGATCCCGTACCAGCCAACTCAAGAACAACTTCTTCCTTGCTGCCCATCAGATTTTTGACCTATATTAAGTCAATCTTTCTCTTCACCCTCGCTATGACTGTAAAACTACATTCTGTACTCTCTCTTTTCCTTCTCCCATATGTACTCAGTAAACGATATGCTGTATAATGTGCAAGAAACAATACTTTTCACTGTATCCCAATACATGTGACAATAATAAATCAAATCAAATCATGTATCTGTGGAGCTTGACTCCATAACATCTGAAAGTCCTTAGGTTTTACTACCAGCATTGCGCTGACAGAATTATTTGTTTCCTCTTAATCTGAAAGCTGTTGATGCCAAGAGGGAATTGGGGAAGAAGCTTGAGATTATTTCCATTGGGAGGAAGAGATTGGAAGTGGCGTTTTGGGCTGCATGTTTTGGTTTATTCATTCGGGGGACATGGGCATCGCTGGCTGGCCAGCATTTATTGCCCATCCCTTGTTGCTCAAGGGCACTTGGGAGTTTTCTTATTGCTGTGACTCTGGAGTCACATGTAGACCAGACTGGGTAAGGGCAGCAGATTTCCTTCCCTAAAGGACATTAGTGAACCAGATGGGTTTTTCCGGCAATCAAGAATGGTTTCATTGTCATCAGCAGATTCTAAATTCCAGAAGTTTTTTATTGAATTCAAATGCTACCATCTGCTGAGGCAGGATTGAAACCTGGGTTGGCAGAACATTAGTTGAGTTTCTGGATTAATACTCTCATGATAACAGCAATAGGCCATCACTTCCCCAATTACATTCATTTCCACATGATTCAGTTTCTGTGGAGTTTCACCTCTTTATCCAAGTCCAATTGCAATGACATCACATCCAAACTGTACTCAAACATTTTGGATAATAAGTGGTGAGATCCAGCTTCCAACACAAAGAAAGTTGCAAATCTGATCTACAGAGGAAGGCCATTAAAATAAAACCTGGCACTGTGTATGATGCATGAATCTTGTCTTGTGCACACAATATAAGGAATGATTTCCCAAAATCTGTTGAAGGTCACAGAGAGAAAATTAAATCCAATGCAGTTTAATTCTCTGCATCTCCAGGAACATCTAATGTTTTGGTGCTTGAGGTACTGGTGGAATTTTCCCATTGCGCCTGCAGCGGGTTTGTGGATGAGCAGGAGTGAAGAATCTAGCAGGAGCCAAGAGGTCCGAAACCTACTGATGTAAAACCCTTGCTGCAATTCCCTCAATGGCGAGTTAATGGTGAATCCTGCAGCTGGTGCCTTAAACACCATTTACATTCATTTTCATCCCAGGAATGCTCATTAAAACAGCTGCCTACCAGCATCACATTTTGAGTCACATCAATGTGAAATGAACTCGGTCTGAAACCCAATTGTGGTGCACTAGAGACTTTGAGGTCAATACAACAAAGCCTTTCTGCCGCAGTGCTGCACTGCTCTTGATGTGCTGTAAATCACCCTGCCAGGGCAGACTGGTTCTTGCCCTCCATCTCCATTCCAGGCTCCCTCAGAAGACTACAACAACTGGGTGGAATGACCCATCGATGCTCCTGCATCACTGAGTCAGATCAGTACAGAGCCTGGGACTCTTTCCCCTTGTATCACACACCAGTGTCTATCTGGACAACATGGTACTGTGGGACTCATGCGGCCACTCATAGCAGGGATCTGAAGTTCGACCAGAGGTAGAATGTGGGATGAGACCAGGAGGTGGGGAGGGAAGACAATGGGGGTCATGTTGAATGAAGAGTATGCAAGGAGTGTGAGGGTGGGGCAAAGTCTCACAATGGCAGGCAGAGGGGCAAGGAGGTGGATCCAACCTGGGTGTATTCTATAGGCCGCCCAATAGTGACAGGGAAGTTGAGGTGCAGATAGGGAAACAGATATTGGAGAGATGTAGAAATAACAGAGTTGTTGTGATGGGAGACTTCAATTTCCCAAACATCGACTGGAATATCCCAAGGGTAAGAGGTTTGGATGGGGAGGAGTTTGTTAGGTGTGTTCAGGAGGGTTTCCTGACACAGCACGTGGACAAGCCTACGAGAGGAGAGGCTGTACTGGACCTGGTACTAGCTAATGAACCAGGACAGGTGATGGATCACTTGGTAGGAGAGCATCTTGGGGATGGAGATCATAATTCTATCTCCTTCACCTTTGCATTGGAAAAGGATAGGATCAGGCAGGCTAGGAAGATGCTTGTCTGGAATAAGGGGAAATATGAAGACATCAGGCAGATATTAGGGCGAATAAACTGGAAGGAGGTGTTCTTGGGGAAAAGCACAGAAGGAAGGTGGCAGATATTCAAGGAATGCTTGTCTGGAGCTCTGCACGACAACGTTCCGATGAGACAAGGAGGTTTTGGTAGGTCGAGGGAACCGTGGTGCACGAAGGCTGTGGTGAACCTAGTCAGGAAGAAAAGAAAGGTGTATAAAAGGTTCAAACAGCTAGGAGATGTTGGGGATCTAGAGAAGTATAAGGCTTATAGAAGAGAGCTTAAAAAGAAATTAGGAGAGCCAGAAGGGGTCATGAGAAGGCCTTGGCTGGTAGGATTAAGGAGAAGCCCAAGGCCTTCTACAAATATGTGAAAAGTAAAAGGATGAGAAGAGAAGGGATAGGACCTATAAAAGGTGAAGGGGGAAAAGTCTGTATGGAACCGGAAGAAATGGCAGAGGTGCTTAATGAGTACTTTGCCTCAGTATTCACGGTGGAAAGTGATCTGGGAGGATGCACTCCAAGTTTGCGGCAGACTGAAAAGATTGAGTATGTAGATATTAAGGAAGCGGATGTGTTAGAACTTTTAAATGCTATCAAGATAGACAAGTCTCCGGGACCAGATGGGATGTACCCCAGGTTATTGTGGGAGGTGAGGGATGTCCTTGCAGAGCCCCTGGCGATGATCTTTGCGTCGTCGATGGAGACGGGAGAGGTTCCGGAGGATTGGAGGATTGCGGATGTGGTCCCTATTTTCAAGAAAGGGAACAGGGATAGTCCTGGAAATTACCGACCGGTGAGTCTGACCTCAGTGGTTGGTAAGCTGATGGAGAGGCTTCTGAGGGACAAGATTTACGAGCATTTGGAGAAGTTTAGGTTGATTAGAAATAGTCAGCATGGTTTTGTAAAGGGCAGGTCGTGCCTTATGAGCTTAATTGAGTTCTTCGAAAATGTGACTGAACACATTGACGAAGGAAGAGCAGTGGACGTGGTGTACATGGACTTCAGCAAGGCATGTGACAAGGTTCCCCATGCAAGACTTCTTGAGAAGGTGAGAGGGCATGGGATTCAAGGGGCTTTGGCATTGTGGATCCAGAACTGGCTTGCCTGCAGAAGGCAGAGGGTGGTTGTGAATGGCTCTTTTTCTGCATGGAGGTCGGTCACCAGTGGAGTGCCCCAGGGATCTGTTCTAGGACCCTTGCTGTTTGTCATTTTCATAAATGACCTGGATGAGGAAGTGGAGGGATGGGTGAGTAAGTTCGCTGATGACACGAAGGTCGGTGGTGTTGTGGATGGTCTGGAGGGATGTCAAAAGTTGCAGCAGGACATCGACAGGATGCAAGACTGGGCGGAGAAGTGGCAGATGGACTTCAACGTGGATAAATGTGTTGTGGTCCATTTTGGCAGATCCAACGGGATGAATGAGTACACTATCAAAAGTAGGAGTCCTAGCTGTGTGGAAGGGCAGAGGGATCTTGGGGTCCGGGTCCATAAGACTCTCAAATCGGCCTCCCAGGTGGAGGATGTGGTTAAGAAAGCTTACGGTGTACTGGCCTTCATTCATCGAGGGATTGAGTTCAGGAGTCAGGAGGTAATGCTGCAGCTTTATAGGACCCTTGTCAGACCACACTTGGAGTACTGTGCGCAGTTCTGGTCGCCTCACTATAGGAAGGACGTGGAAGCTATTGAAAGGGTGCAGAGGAGATTTACAAGGATGTTGCCTGGATTGGGAGGCATGCCTTATGAAGACAGGTTGAGGGAGCTGGGACTGTTCTCCCTGGAGAGACGAAGGTTGAGAGGCGACCTGATAGAGGTTTACAAGATGTTGAGAGGAATAGATAGGGTGGACTCTCAGAGACTATTTCCCAGGGCTGAAATGGTCGCGACGAGAGGGCACAGATTTAAGGTGCAGGGAAGCAAGTACAGAGGGGATGCTAGGGGAAAGTTTTTCACTCAGAGGGTGGTGAGTGAATGGAATCGGCTGCCGTCGGTGGTGGTCGAGGCGAACTCGCTGGGGTCTTTTAAAAGACTTCTGGATGAGTATATGGGATCCAATGGGATTGGGGGTTATAGATAGGTCTATGGCTGGGTAGGTTTTGATGTGTTCGGCACAACTTGTGGGCCGAAGGGCCTGTTTGTGCTGTAGTGTTCTATGTTCTATGTTCTATGATGTAGAGTTGTCTGCTGCAGAATGTTGTTGGGGCCAGTTCATTAGATATGTTCAAGGGAGAGCTGGACATGGCCCTTGTAGCTAAAGGGATCAAGGGGTATGGAGAGAAAGTCAGAGTGGGATACTGAAAGTGCAAGATCATGCATGAATATTGAATGGTGGTGCAGGCTCGCGAAGCTGAACAGCCTTCTCCTACACCTATTTTCTATGTTTCTCTGAATAAAATAAAATATAAAATTCTAACAAGATTAAACAGGGGAAATTCAGAAAGAATCTTCCCGATGGTGGGGGAGTCCAGAACTAGGGGTCATAGTTTGAGGATAAGAAGTAAATCTTTTTAGGACTGAGATGGGAAGAAATTTCTTCAGCCAGAGAGAGGTGAACACATGGAATTCACTACCAGAGACGTATCTGAGGCCAAAACATGAGCTAAAGTTCTTGGAGTTAAAAGAATCAACAGATATGAAGGGGAAGGAGGGACCAGGATATTGAATTTGATGATCAGCACGATCAAAGTGAACGGTACAGCAGGCTTGATGGGCCAAATGGCCTACTCCTTTTTCTAGTTTCTATGTTTTCTATTCATGCCATTCAGAACGTTATCTGGAATTATACAGGGGATTCACAAATTAATATCAAGACCATAGAGTAGTTACCTAAAGCAAATCCTTCTTTGTTGACATACCAGACCCGGTCAGTCTCGTACCAAACATCACCATTCACCTATAAAGAAAGAAATTGGCAAACTAAAATTCAGCTAATGCATTCTCACGCCTGTAATTCAGACCACGCCTAGTTTTTGCAAAAAGTTTGGGATCGGTTTTGATATTTTCCACCCCTTCCATTGCCACAAAATACGAGAGAAAGAAAAACCAAGCCTTTTCTGGTTTTAAAAGTTGCGCAAGGTACTTGAAGCAATTTAGTTGGATGGAACGTAGCCCAAGATCTTCTGACTGTGAAAATACGCGGCTTGCCTCAAGAGGAGACTGATATGGAAAAGGACAGACAAGCCCAAAAGGGGATGTCAGTCGGAATATTGAGTTTCGTCTTGGGAAAACTGTAATTGGATCAGATGCCTTTCCATTAGCTGGCTCTGCAAAAAACAGTTTGCGTACACTGAGAGTAAGGTTTCCACATTCTGATTACTGCCACTGGAAAATGTTAGCTCCCTGAATTGGGCAATGGATAGTGCTATAGATGGAAATTACCTTCTCAAAATCCACTGGCTCCCCATGAACTCCCACAACCTCTTGATTTGCCTGCTGATTGATGAAGTTGTCTTCAGTGGGCGCTGTGATATCCTCCCCTGCTGGACTCTCAGACGCTTGGCAACTGGACTCTGGCCCATCTTGTGCCAACTTGCCCACGTCCAGTCGAGCTTCCCAATTCTCTGTCGCAGGCTCGTCAGTTCTGCCCAGCTGCTGCATGCTGACAGTCGTCTCCGTAGTAACCGGGCTTTGGCTGCTTGGGAGTGAAGCAGGGCTTTGCTCAGCGTCCTGCTGAGGGCTGTCCGTGTTTCCCGGTTGCGTGGAGCACCTCCCAACCGATGGCGCCTTCGCTTGGCTTCCTTTCGGTTTCCGCGGCGCTCTGAGTCGTTTGCACTCGGCCATGGTTTCTGGCGGTGGGGCAGCCTGACTGTCAGGCCCGTCGTCATGGTGCCCGTTTACTAGAAGCTGGCTTCCCCTGTCCATCGCTTCGTCTACTGGCTGGCTTTCATTCTGGGTCAAATGTAAAAAATATTGAACCACACTATCATCCAATTTAGCCGGTCGCTGCAGTGGGAAACAGGTAAAGGACTCAGGTTAATACTGATGGAAAGGGGAGCAATGAAAACATCTTTATCTCCAGCGGGCATAGAGAGCTGGATACAAGAGCTGGAAACGCCAGGCAACTTTAAAAACATTTTTCCAAATAATAAAGACCATCTTTAACCATAATGCATATTTTTGTCTCATTCTCGCACAATTTTAATTAGTTATGATACTGCATCTTTAATTGCACTGGAATTAAAATCAGCGTTAGATGTTGCAATGAGTTGCATCTTGATGGTATATAACATAATACCATACTGTGAATGGTAATTTTCCCAACCTATCTTTTATGGGAACCGTAGCAGACGGGACACAGATCATGCAGAGGTCTGGGTGGGATTTCCCATCTATGGGTAAGCGCGGCTGGAAAGCTTTGGCCTGTATGCATAAATGTACAAGAGGTCGTAGTCTTAGGATGAGGGGTAACAAATTTAAAACAGAGTTAAGGAAAAACTACTTCTCACAAGGACTGTGGATCTGTGGAATTTGCTACCCCAAAGTGCAGTGGATATTGGGACGGTGAGTAAATTTAAGGAGGAGTTAGACAGATTTTTAATTGGTAATGGTCTACAGGAGGTCACAGAGTTAGTAACAAGAGATAGAAACAGATTGCAGAATGGGCAGTTACACCCAGTTACACTGTTCTTATCTCACCCAAATCATCTCACAGCGGAGTCGCAAGATCATTTTTCTTTAAAAACATAGCCAATTCAATTGTTAACATTAGGATGTGGTTTTCATGGAATTATAGAATCACACATTGCAGGAGAGGCCCTTCCGCACATCAAGTCTGCATCAATGCACACCTGACCTTGGTACGTTTGTCCATAGATCTCTGAAGGTGAAAAACTATGTTAGTAGGGTGGTGAAAAGACATATGCGACACTTGCCTTTATCAATCGGGGCATAGATTACAAAAGCAGGGAAGTCATCTGTCAACATCCGAGTTCTCATAAAGCTATGTCTCAACCGTTAGTTATAATGAAAACACTGCTCGTAAACAATCAACATCAAAGTGATGGGAGTTGTGATGATTTGGAATGCACTGCCTGAAAGGATTGTGGAAACAGATTCAATCATAATTCGTAAAGGGAATTGTATAAACGCATAAAGGAGAATGTTTATCGAGCAAGGGAATGGACTAGAATTTTACACAAAAGAGCCATGATGTTGAAACTTTTCATCTTGTACTCATCAGGACAAATACAAGAACATCAAATTTCAAACAGTCACAACAATTCAATCTAAGATATATGGATCCAAAGCATGGGGCAGCACAGTGGTTAGCACTGCCTCCTCACTGCACCAGGGATCCGGGTTCGATTCCCGGTTTGGGTTAATATCTGTGTGGAGTCAACACGTTCTCCCTGTGTCTGCGTGGATTTCCTCCAGTTGCTGCAGTTTCATCCCACAGCCTGAAAGATGTGCTGATTATTAGCTTGATAAATTCTCCCTCAGTATACCCGAACAGGTGGCAAAGTGTGGCAACTAGGGTATTTTCATACTAACGCCAGTAACGTAAGCCAAATTATGACACTAATAAATAAACTTCAAACTTTGAAAACCCTATGAATGCTGGAATCTTGGTCAAAAAATGAAAATGCTGGAAACTCCCAGCAGGTCTGATAGCATCTGTGTGTGTCGAGAGAATTGAGCCAAAGTTTCGAGTCAGGCCCCTCTCCAGAGATGCTGTCAGACCTGCTGGGATTTTCCAGAACTTTCTGTTTTGGACAACAATTTACACTACAGGGAAAAAAAAGGATGTTGATTGGATGCCAAGTCAGCTCTGATTGGCCAAGATATTGTCAATGGAGAAAGTGAAGGGTAACAGTAAGTTAATTCAAATCAAAAAGGTGTGAGGCTTGAACATATTCCTTTTGTTTGCAGAGAGCTGCTTCCTTTGTATGAAGATATGTCTATCCGAGTGTAAGTGGGCTACATATAGAACCCGACTGGTTATCTTACATACATGGTCTCTCTGCAGCAAGGCCTAGTCCAATCAGAATCAACATGCCTATCTTTTTGAAAGCAAATTACTGTGGATGCTGGAATCTGAAACCAAAAGAGAAAATGCTGGAAAATTTCAGCAGGTCTGGCAGCAGCTGTAAGGGGAGAAAAGAACCGACGTTTCGAGTTTGTGGTGACCCTTTGTCAAAGCTCCGCACAGTTCAATCAAAGCTTTGAGAAAGGATCAGCTGGACTCGACACATCAGCTCTTTTCTCTCTCTACAGATGCTGCCAGACCTGCAAAGGTTTTTCAGCGTTTTCTCTTTTGGTACCATTTTCTCTTTTCTTGTGGTGTTAATTGTTGTGATTGTTTGAAATTTAGAATCCTTGTGTTTGACCTTATGAGTGCAAGATGAAAAGCTTCAGCAACATGTATTTTTTTAACACCAACATTCAAGTTCTGTACTATCCCTCGTGGAATGTGACGAGCTTTCTTAAAGTCCCAAATGGTTTCCTTCTAAATTCATTTGGAGATTTTACAGAGTGCTGGCCACCTTTAAGATTATTCTCTCTTCCACTGGATCCTGTCCTCCTGCCCACCCACTTTCCCGCCCACTTCATTCTGTGTGGCCTCTTGGATGCACCCACCTGTATGTCGATTTTTCGTTCCTTTTCTTGTTCTCGTGACTCTTTCGCTTCCTTCTCCGTTTCGCGGACAAGCTGCTTAATGAATCCTGCTGTAGCTACAGGGGAGACAGGCGACACAGGGGACCGGTGAGGTTTCTCTTCATCCTTGATCTATTTGTGTACAAATTGACCGAGAGCCTTTTTAGAAACTTTGTGCCAAATTCCCCCCACCCGCCGCCTCCTGTGATGTTTATGTTCAGGTGAATCGGGCCACAGAGTCTGAATTGTGAATAACTCAATGAGAAACTCAATGAATGGAATTTCCCATCCATTCCCACCAGTGGGATCTTGTGACCCAGTCGACACTGAGCCCTCGCTGAGGGTTCCCCAGGAGCAGAAGGTATGAACAATGAAGAATGCCCATTGACAGAGGTGGGAGTGGAAGATTCCACTCCAACCAATAGCGGGACACTTCTGCCCCCACAGAACACACCACAGAAGGGAACGGAAGGTGCACAAAATCCGACAGGATGCCCTTTTTCCCCATTTTCCCCACCTTCCTCAAGGCATCAACTTCCTCAGTTTTCAAATGAGCAGATAATTCAGCACAGGAGGTTCTAATGCATGTGCAAATGTTTGACAGTAAAGCTATTCGGCGATTGCAGCTTCACAACCAGGTCCACCCTTGAGCTCATTCAGGTTGCTTCCAGAAGTGGAGGTTCACACCTGGGCAATGTTCACTTAGGTGGGTAGAACCTGAACCAGCCAATGAATCAATGGTTTTAAAGGACAAAGGGGGTAGCGTGTGAAAAGAAGGATTTAGACAATACTTGGCCTGAGGGGAATCTGAATTTTGTGTAGACTTTAAATATTATACAGCTACCACATAAATCAAATCAATGAGGTGGATAACATTACTCTTGCAGTTTTCAACTGGATAAGGAATTAAAAAAAAGCCTGAGATAGGTAAAGGTTTACAAATACCAATCATGGAATCAGCCAATCTCTATAGAGCAAAAGAAGGCCATTCAATCCATCAAGCCTTCACTGACAACAATCCCGCGCAGGCCCTACACTCATATCCAGACATATTTACTCTACTAGTGCTATGGACAATCCATCCAACCTGCACATCTTCGGACAGAGAGAGGAAACCCACACAGACACAGGGAGAATACGCAAACTCCACACAAACAGTGACCCGAGGGTGGAATTGACCCTGAGTTCCTGGCACTATGAGGCAGCAGATGCTAACCACTGTGCCATCATGCCACATCCCAAAGAGATGTTCCACGTTGCCCTTCTCTGTTAAAGGAGTGGTTGAATTAAAGAGTAGGGACCCATTGTGGTGCATTTATTTTTTTACCTGAGAACCTGAAGTGGGGATCCCATTGAGTTATTGAACTGAAAAAGGCCTTGTGGACAAGCCTGACACTCTCCTTAAAATTCTGGAGAGTGTCTTGGAGATGAGCAGGGAAAATTCACAGGCAGTGATGAGGCAATTTTCTTTTCTCCTCTCATTTACCCCAGGGGAATTCAGGCAAATGTCAGTACCCCAATTTGACATAGCCAAGAATGCCCTTTTTACAAAATATCTTTTAAATTATTGTCTACCGCAGTTCTTTGGGATTTCAGAAAATGTGACCCAACAGGACATAGACAGGATGCAGAACTGATATAAACTCAAAGTTCATGAAATAATTTACATGTGATAATCGCACTAAAAGTTCAGTGTTGGAAATATGTTCAGAGCACATCTCCCATCCACGTTTTGGAAGAAAATGCTGGTGTGCATTCCCAATCCATCTTATAATAAGCAGCTTGGGTCCATTCAGAACCTTCCCATCCAACAGAACATGGGAAGTAGAATGCTGTATTATACATGGAAAATGTGGATATATTTTCAGGGGAACTGCCAATAAAACTCAGGCAATGTTCAAGCTCTGTTTCTTGGCCAGATTAAGCTTTGATTTGTCAGTCCGATAAGCCAAATAGTCCCTTTCTATAACTCGATGATTGCCAAGCACATTCAGAGTATCTATAGGGTTACTGAAGTAACTGCACACATATCTGGCACAAGCATGGGTGATCAAAACTCACCTGACATTTCTGACCATGGACCTTCCAAAGAAAGCCTCAGGCCAGCCCGCACAGACGCTGATGTCAGGAAAATGTTAACTCACGTAGGTCAACAACCAGAATACAAGGATGGGGCAACGCCACCCACCAAGATTGCCACTGGGTGCCACTTGTCAATCCAATCACTCCAATGACTGAACACCACACACATCTCCACCTCACCTCATCCTCACTGTGCTAAAATCAAGACTCATCACACAATGTTCCTCCCCTCCCAAACTCTTACCTGTGCTTAGATTTCCATAAGACCATAAGATGTAGGAGCAGATGTAGGAGCAGATGTAGGCCATTTGGCCCATAAAGTCTGTTCCAGCATTCACTGAGATCATGATTGAGCTGATATAATAATCCTCAATTCCACTCGCCTGCCTAATCCACATAACCCTCAAGTCCCTTATTGACTAAAAATCTATCTTCCTCAGTCCACCCTCTACAGCTCTCTTCAGTAAAGAACTCCACAGATTCACTGTTCTCTGAGAAAAGAAATTCCTCCTCGTTGCTGTCATAAATGGGCAATCCCTTACCCTGAGATTATTCTCTTGGTCCTAGTTTCTCCTACATGGTGGAAGAAAGGGAGTATTTGGCCATCGGACAAGCGTACTAAACTTAATCTGGCCGAGGTTGAGCTTTGCCTGAGGTTCTGGCTGTTCCCCTGAAAATATATCCACATTTCCCATGTACAACGTAGCATTCTATTTCCCATCCTCATGTTCTGTTGGATGAGGAAGTTCTAAATGGACCCAAGGTACTTATTACAAGATGTATTCAGAATGGACCCATAGGCCAGAATTTTACTGGCACATAGACCCCAATTCTGGGACGGGCAAGGCTCGGAAAACAGTATTCTTGGGCAGGATTGTACGATCCTTGGGTTAATGTGCCAGTAAAATTCTGCCCATAGTCACCTGAAGAAGGAGCAGCGTGCCGAAAGGAAGCAAAGCCAAATAAACCTGTTGAACTTTAACCTGGTGTTGTGAGACTTCTTACCTGGATCAATCTAGTGAACCTTCTCTGGACTACCCCCAATGTCAGTATATTTTTCTTTTGATAAGAGGACTTAAATGATTCACAATACTCCAGGTATGGTCTAACTAATGCCTTGTATGGTTTTTAGCAAGACTTCCCTATTTTTATATTCCATTCCCTTTGAAATAAAAGCCAACATTCCATTTGCCTTCCCTATTACCTGCCTGACTCACATGCTAGCTTTTAATCATTTATATACAAGGACTCCCAAATCCCACTATGCTGCAACTTTCTGCAGTCTTTCTCCATTTAAATCATATTTAGCTCCTTTATTCTTCCTACCATAGTGCATAACTTCACATTTTCCAATATTATCCTTTATCTGCTAAGTTTTTGCTAACTCACTTAACCTGTCTACATCACTTTGTAGACTCTTGGTGTCATCTTCACCACTTGCCTTCCCACCCACTTTTGTGTCATCCACATACACAATAATCGTATATTCACTTCACTCGTCCAAGTAATTAAATGATATTATAAATAACTAATTTCATCTGTTCTTTTTCAAACTTTTAAAACCCAAGTTTGGCATCATCTAATCATCTTGTTATGATCTACATCCCCTCTCCATCTCTCTTCAGCCGTTTTCTGTACTTTATAAATCCTTGTCCTTTCAGTTAGGCATTATTGATATAAAACATTGGCAGACAGCACCGCCTATCACAAACAGACACCATGGGGGCGATTCACCCATCTCCCTGCACTTCTTTGTTAGTGCAATGGGCTGGGAGACTCTAGTGGGGGCGGGTTAGCTCCATTCACTCTGGATATCCACCATACGTTTCACTCAGAGGGAGGTGAGTGAGTGGAATCGGCTGCCGTCAGTGGTGGTGGAGGCAAACTCGTTGGGGCCTTTTAAGAGACTTCTGGATGAGTACATGGGATTTAATGGGATTGAGGGTTATAGATAGGCTAGTAAGTAGAGATGTGATTGGTGCAACTTGTGGGCCAAAGAGCCTGTTTGTGCTGTAGTGTTCTATGTCTCACAGCACCGGATTTCCAGCAGCATCAGTTCTGCGCCAGAAATTGGGGGAGTATAGTGATCAGGGCTGGGGTGGGGGGACAGAGGGTGCATGGAGCTGGAGTCAGGGGGGTGGCTGCAGGGGGTTTGGCACTGCAGCAGGTGAGGTAAGAATTGTAGTTGGGGGGCTAAAGGAGTGATGGGGAAGGGGCGATGGGAGATCAAGATGGGTCAGGAGAAGTAAGGTAGTGTTGGCTGAGCCTAGACATGTCCAGGACACCATGGGTGTGGGGGGGAGGGGAGGGGGTGCATGAGAGGGCTGGCAGTGAGGGAGTCACATGGCTGGCCAATGATCAGCTGGCCAGCAATTGGGATTCCTGCAGACAGGGGCCACTGGACAAGTGCCGATCTCAGCACTGACAGATCAGCGCATGAGCAATGGCTCCCTTAGCACAGCACTATGCTGCCTGCCACCCCGATGGGAATAGGCCTGCCCCCTTATTTCTGGAGCTCGAGATCTTCACAGTGCAAGTATGGGAGATTCCTTTTGAAACTTCCACATAAAAATCCAGCATCATTTGCTCCAGTTTTTATGCAAATTTGATATCTGGAATTTTTTTAGAAGAATCCCACCCCATCTCTCTCTCTCTCTCTCTATCACTGTTCTTGTGGATGGATGGTGAGAACCACACTAAATCAGTGCACTGTTTTATCAAAGTTAAGTCTCCACAACAACAAAAGTGGTTCAATGGCTTGACAGCGCCCAATGTATCGATCAGATGGACAGAATAATGGAGCTGTGGCATGAGAGACGGCAAAACATGAGGTGAAATGACTCGATGCTTACAGGCAGGAGAAGTCAGCTTCTGAATGAGTGAAGTAGCCTTTAACACAGATCCGGTGCTACCTACACAGTGGGATGCTGTTTATTCAAATGGGAAAACCCTTCTGTTGCGATGAGTGAGAAGTTCAAGTACCCGGTCTCATGTTTGGACAGTATCGCCAGGTATTGTCAGTGCATCGAAGAGTGGGGGGGGTTGGGGGGAAGGAACTCGCTTAGGTCAATTATTCAATTTCTTTAATATGTCAATGAACCCCACCCCCCACCAGTGGTAGATTTGTACTACCAGCATGCAAGACTTAACTGACACGACCCAAAGTAGTCCCCACCCACCCTGCACTGAAAATTGCTTCAATTTTCCAAGCTGCACTCACAACTAGTGAGATGCCATGCTTAAAGCAGGTTCCTTCAAAATGGGCAGCACGGTGGCACAATGGTCAGCACTGCTGTCTCACAGCACCAGGGACCCGGATTCGATTCCAGCCTCAGGTGACTGTGCAGAATTTGCCTCCCCGTGTCTGCATGGGTTTCCTCTGGTTTCCTCCCACAGTCCAAAAGGCATGCTGGTTAGGTGCATTGATTTTGCTAAACTCTCCCTCAGTGTTCCCGGAGTGTGGCAACTCGGGGTTTTTCACAGTAACTCCATCGCAGTGTTAATCTAAGCCAACTTTAAAAAAAGTGCGGGCAGTTGGGATTAGATGAAAGGGCAACTATCTCCAGAGATGTGTGAGTTAGGTTACTAAATTAATCCTACTGTCAGAGAGATTAGCAGGGCAAATGTGAGGGGTTACAGGAAGAGGGCCTGGGTGGGATTGTGGTCGACGCAGACTCAATGGGCCAAATGGCCTCTCTCTGCACTGTAGAGATTCTATAATTCTATTCTATGATGTGAAGGTTAGATGGATTGACCATGCTAATTTAACAATTCATGTCAGAAAGATTAGCAGGCTAAATGTGTGGGGTTATGGGGATAGGGCATGTGTGGGATTGTTGTTGGTGCAGGCTCGATGGGCTGAATGGCCTCCTTCTCTAGGATTCTAGGATTCTATAACCTTAAGGATATCTGAAAACACAAGTGATGCAGGATGACCCAGAAGTTGTGATTAACTGGGGTAATTTGGATAAACAGCATCCCCCGATACAGAGTTACTACTTGAAAGGACTAATTTCATTATTTCAAATCACACATGCACAAAAAGACAGCAGAATGATTGATCTAATTATAATCCACAAAGCTTCGGCCTCACATTTTGGTGTTAGCAAAGCAGAGGTCTGGTTTTTGGTACATGTTTTAATTTGCGTTACCACTCAGACAGTCTCTTACCCTGCGTTTCCTTTCACATTACTCCCCCCTCAACATCTGCAGGGCAAATGGGTGATAACTTAGAACTGAAAGAAAATTTCCTTCTTCTCTAAAAGGAAATTGATTGTAATAATAATAAAATTATTACTGGTACAAGTGTCAGCGTCAAGTATCCCAGAGCAGATATAGAGCACAACCATCTCTACCCTGCTCAAGAAAGTGATGGAATGCCAACCTCACAAAGATCAACTGAATGATTCCTGATGTGGGTTGTGTTTCTGTTTGCGATCCTTTCATAAAACAGTGTTAAAAAAACAATAAGTTACTTTAACATCACAGGTAAATTGCTTCTTCAGTACCCACACCAAGAAGACTTGTGATGGTTCCATCAGGAGTTGGGAAGGTCCTAAGATTGTTCTCAGATGTCCAATGGAATGCAGTGTTAAAGGAAACCCGAAGAGTCATTTGGCCAAAACGGGGACAATTTGTCACTACCACATGGGCATCGCTGGCTGGCCAGCATGTATGCCCATCTCTAATTGCCCTTGAGAAGGTGGTGATGAGCTGTGTCCTTGAATCACTGTAGTCACGTGCCGTGGGTTGACCCACAATGCCCTAAGGGAGGGAATTCCAGGATTTTGACCTAGCGACTGCGAAGGGTATATTTCCAAGTCAGGACGGTGAGTGGCTTGGAGGGGAACTTGCAGGTAGTGGTGTTTCCATTATCTCTGACCTTGTCCTTCTAGATGGAAGCTGTCATGGGTTTGGAAGGTGCTGTCTAAGGATCTTTGGTGAATTGTTACAGCACATCTTGTAGATGCTACACACTGCTGCTGTCGAGCATCAGAGGAAGTGGATATTTATGGATTGGTTCTAATTAAACAGGTTACTTTTTCCTGGATAATATCAAGCTTCTTAAGTGTTGTTGGAGCTGCACCAATCCAGGTAAGCAGGGAATATTCCATCACACTCCTGATTTGTACCTTGTAGATGTGGACAGGCTTTGAGGAATCAGGAAGTGAGTTACTCACTGCAATGCTCTTAGCTTCTGACCTGTCTTTGTAGTCTATCTTAGGTTGCACTTCAGAAATTGCTGCCCAGGCACTGGCACCATAAATTAAGAGACACCAAGTCCGGGAATGTAAAATGCTGGAGACCAGTGCAAAAAAAAACTGTGAAATGCAAGAAATGCATGTCAGTTAAGAAGGCGATAGTTAAATCCTTCAATAGCGTCTTTTCACTTGTATGTCGGAGGCTGAGAGGTGACCTGATAGACGTTTACAACATTATAAGAGGCATAGATAGAATGGATAATCAGAGTCTTTTTTCCAGAGTGAGAATGTCAATTATAAGGGGACATAAGTTTAAAGTAAAAAGGGGAAAGTTTAAAGGAGCTGTGAGAGGCAAGTTTTTTATACAGAGGATGGTAAATGCCTGGAATGTGTTGCCAGAGAAGATGGTAGAAGCAGATACAATAGCAATGTTTAGGAGGCATCTTGATGATACATGAATAAGCAGGAAATACAGTGATATAGACAATGTATATGCAAAAGATCTTTAGTTTAGAAAGGTGTCAGGCTTTGTGGGCTGAAGGGCCTGTCCCTGTACTGTACTATTCTTTGCAGAAAGAATAGAGCCGATGTTTCGAGTCTGGATGACTCTTTGTCAGAGACGTTTAGACTGGAAATGTTGGCTCTATCCTCTCTCCACAGATGCTGTCAGACCTGCTGAGACTTTCCAGCATTTTCTGTTTTTGTTTCAGATTCCAGCATCCGCAGTAATTCGCTTTCATCTGTACTGTTCTTTGTTCATTACAAATATTTTTGATGGCACCAGCTTATCTCTTCTCACCTATGTCTGGCATAGTGCATGACTATTGCGGGAATATCATCATCATCACCATCTTCAATGGACAATCTTTGCTTCCTCCCGCTATTCCACTTCCTTGCAAATGTCTATGTTGTTGAAAAGGGGGGAGGCAATTGCATTAATTGACCAACGATGTTAAGCAGAAGGGGGAGAAATCACCAAGTAACAGGAATGTAAAATGATTCGATTTATCATTCATCTAAATCTTATTTTTAACAAACCTCTTCGAGATTCGACCGAATTTTAAACAAACCCAAGGCATGCTGTCTCTTGGGTTTTGACTGTCTGAGCAGGTTACCAGCTGCTAGGCAAACAGCAATGAAGCTGCCAAAATCCAATTACTCACAACATATTTGCTTCAGAATGATTTGCGCGATGCATGGAATTCTGAAACGGACCAAAGACTGCAGAGAGCAGAGCTAGGCAATCCAATTGGAACTACAGGATGTCACAGACTCAATCTCGCATTCATATCTTGGTTGCAAAACTGAATCAGAATAAGCACTGATGAGATTAGACACATTGGATTTGCAAACGTAATCTGCGTCGCAGTGTATGGCCAGAAAAGTGACTGCGTTCTGCAGATCGAACCATAGCTTCTCAGCAAAGAAACAGCCCAAAGTCAGCAGTGGACATTCCCCTGACAGGTTGGCATTGTGAAGTCAAGATCTGGGACCCTGATTTCACCAGGTCAGGGAAGTGAAGTCCCGTAGCTCAGCCACCGAAGTTCAAATGTCTCCTTGAACCCTGGAATGGAGAATGGAGGATAGTACATGGCAGAGCGGTTAGCACTGCTTCCTCACTGCGCCAGGGACACGGGTTTGATTTCAGGCTTGGGTCATTGTCTATCTGGAGTTTGCATGTTCTCCCCATGTCTGCGTGGGTTTCCTCCAGTTTCTTCCCACAGTCCAAAATGCGTTGGTTAGGTTGATTGGCCATGCTAAATTGACCCTTAATGTCAGGGAGATTAGTAAGGTAAATACATGGCTTATGAGGATAGGATCTGGGTGGGGTTGTTGATGGTGCAGGCTCGATAGGCCAAATGGCCTCTCTCTGCACTGTAGGGATTCTATAAGCAGCAGCGCAGTACCCATCTCTAGCACCTCACCGGCCTTAGAGAGACTCAGCAAGGGCCTTCAGCACTGTTGAAATTGAGTGACATTGCCGCTTCCTCTAAAACCACTGACGTTCCCAAACATAATGTTAATGGCAAGACAGGTGTACCCCAGGAGAATGTGAAGATAGGAAATAGTAGCTCTGTAAACCAATGAAATGAATTACTTGAACCGAAATGTACGTCCTTTGGCCATCACAGTAATAATTCCCCACCTCCTGAAGTCACCTGAGTTTTTAACTGAAGTATTAGCTGATGACTGTCCAATGTCTCTTTATTGGTCTGAGTTGTGGAGATTATTGCATGCTTTATTTGGCATTTTCTGAGCTGCCCTGACAGAAGGGTAATTAATCGTAGTCCACAAGAGACTATCGGCACCTCTTTCTATTTGAGAGAGTGAAAGAGACATTGGTTATTTGGGTGTGAAATACCATTTCACGTCAAGTTCAGGAGGCAAGTCCCAAGCCTATTTTTGTTTTAGTTTATTTCTTTGTGTGATATGGGCATCGCTGGCTGGCCAGCATATGTTGACCTTCCCCAATTGCCCTCGAGGACAGTTGAGATTGAAGCACATTGCTGTGGATCTGGAGTCATAGGCAAGCCAGACCAAGCAAGTATGGCAAATTTCCAGATAATTCCAGATATTTCAAATTCCACCATCTGCTGTGGAAGGATTTGAACTGGGATTCCCCCAGAACATTGTCAGAGATCCTGGATTATTCTAGTGATAATATCACTAAGCCATTGCTTCCTCCATCTCAAGTGGAAAAAGAATGAAACCCAGGCTGTTGGCATTACCTTAAACTACACACTAGCCATGGTAGATAATCAACGCACTAACTAAGAATCATAGAATCATCGAATCCCTACCATGCAGAAAGAGACCATTTAAGCCATTGAGTCTGTGCCAACTCATCAGGCCCTATTCCTGTAATCCCACATATTTACCCTGCTTATCCCCCTGACACTAAGGGGCATTTTAGCATGGCCAATCAACCTAACCTGCACACCTTTGGACTGTGGGAGGAAACCGGAGCATCCGGAGGAAACCCACACAGATACAGGGACACAAACATAATTGAGTCTGGGTCCCTGGTGCTGTGAGGCAGCAGTGCTGCTCAGCCTCTATCCCCTTAATGTCACGTATTTAACCTGCAGGTTCCCTTAATATCAAGGGGCAATTTGGCATGGCAAATCAACCTCACCCACATCTTTGGACTGTGGGAGGAAACCAGAGCACCCCAGAGGAAAACCAATCAGATACAGGGAGAATGTGCAAACTCCACACAGACAGTGACCCAAGGCCGGAATTGAATCTGGGCCCCTGACCCTGTGAGGCAGCAGTGCTAACCACTGTGCCACCTCATTGCAACAGTACAAAGAAATCAGAGTAAACCTGATTATACCCAAACCATTATTATACCTAGAGCTACTGCAGGTTCTAAGGAGTCGATTGTGGGCAGCAGCTACACTCACTGTTTATTCACTAACTTTCTGCAGAAAGCTTGAATGGAAGGAATCAAACCAGTAGGAGAATTCCTCACCACTTGGGTGCATCAGGTTAGCGAGGATCAGCCAGTTAACTTGTGATGAGGTGTGAAAAGCTAATAGATTCTGCTCTCTGCTGACTGCTGCCAAGCATCTGTGAAGCCTAGAGGGACACACATTCAGGATGAGTGAAGGGAACACTGATGAGAGCAGATAGCGTTTCAAACAAATGGGACCCAATCATCACGACAGCCGACATGGAGTTGATGATCCTTGACAGGTAGGGCAAAGTGTAAAATAAACATGCTGATTAGATTGGGAAGAGGGCAAAGGTAACCTCAGATAGCTCGGGCTGGAAATGATAGAATCCATAAAATCATAGAATCCCTGCAGCGCAGAAAGAGGTCATCAAGTCTGCACTAAACAATCCCAGCCAGGTTCTATAACACCATGTATTTTACCCTGCTAGCCCCCTGACACTAAGGGGCGATTCAGCCTGGCCAATCAACCTAACCCGTGTGTCTTTGAACTGTGGGAGAAAACTGGAGTACTCAGAGGAAACCCACACAGATATGGGGGAGAACTCTGCACGGACAGTGACCCAAGGCCGGAATCGAAGCCGGGTCCCAGGTCCTGTGGTGCAGCAGTGCTAACCACCTTGACACCCATTGGGAATGATGGGATACGAATTGTCTGCAGGAGCATTGAGCTAAAAGGTAGTGTTGAGAATCTGCTGAAGGAGGCAGTAGTCTCTTCTAGTAGTAGCTGATATTATGAAAGTGAAACAAGGAGATGGTTTAATAGCACATTGAACTCCTCAAAATGGCTGCCATACTGGTACAAGATCTGAAAGAGGACATTGAGGTCACGTGAGAAAGAGAACCTCTTTGCGTGTCCAGAAAATAGCATGTCATTAATGATAGGGAGTAAAAATGGTGACTGCTTTCCTGAGTATCTGATATTTGATCATTTTATTCCAAAACAGCCTCTGCAGCAGCCCAAATTTTTAATCACCTCATCATTTCTGAACTATGCTGTTGTGAGATTTGCAATCACATCGACAGGCACTGAAATTTTGATGGAAAAGTGGGTTCTTTTCTGAAAAATGTCATTGAATTTACCAAACCCCATGTGTCTGATCTCATACCATTTTGCAGGAAGCACTCTGCCTGGTTAACAGAAGCTAGCTCACACTTCTACAAGCCAATGCAACTTCCATCTTCTCTGCTGCATGCAGGAGGTGAACCTGTGACCAGGAAGGGAAACTTTCCTTTTGTTCCCACAATGCTAGACGTGAGGAAACAGCCATGTTCCTATAGTTTAATCGAGGTGTGTTACACAACCGACTCGGTGCTCAGATGACTTGAAGGAAATGGAGACATCAAACTACACGGCGGGTGGAAATGGTCATGCAGAGTTTTCCAAAGAGACAGAAAAATGGGGGATGGAAGAGAGGGAGAGATGGGAAGAAAACAGAATGATTAGATTAGTAATGCATACAGAAATAATGTCACACAGAAACAGGAAAACTTGAAGAGTGCAATTTTCTTTCCATGAAAACTGGGATGGGGGAACGACAGTTCTGCAGCGTCTACATCGACTGATTTCCAGTGATGACTACCTTCATTTATTATTGAAGATGTGTCAAAAGGCCGTGCATCAGTGCAATGCAGCCAACTGTACCTTAGGCTTTTGGTCAAATGGAGGATGGTATTTTCTATTTGTGCCTTTCGAATTGCACCTTTTATTTTTGCATTACTGCGATTGAAAACATAAGACAAATTCAATCATTTACTTAACAATCTGGGGAGATTCAATATTGCAATAGCCACTCGTAGAACAAATCTACATAGGTGATAGAGATAGTGAAGGTAATTGTCACTTACCACCAAACACCAACTCCAGGGTAGAGCACAAGAAAATACTTCTATTGATCAACAGCTATTATTTCACTAATAGCTTGCAACATTCCTCAATATTGTAATCTCTCTTGCCTCCCACCTTGAATGATATCACTTCTGATCATTGGTCCTCTAAATGTTCCTTCCTTCTTTCTCCTGAGCTCCCAGGTTGATGCCCTATTCTCTACTTCCTCTTCTTTAATACCTATCTACTATCTCAAAACCATCCTGCCAATCCCTGCGCTCATCTTTTCCCCAAACCAGAAGTGTTTCTTATCTTCCTCGGTCACCTCTCCTTCATACAATTACAACTCAAGCTTACCATCATCATCTTCTATTACTTTTAATTTGTCTTCAGTTCCATCACTTCCAAGCTTGACTCTTCATCGAAGTTACTTAGTTTTAACTGATGAAATTTGTGTGCTACAAAAGTTGTTAGTAATGAAAGAAAGACTTGCATCTCTATCAAATTTTTCTTAACTACTTGTCCTTTCAGAGTATTTCGCAGCCAATAATGTACTCTTGGCAAGTGGAGTCGCTGTTACAATGTAGGGAAGATGGCGGTCAACAAGAGCATGGCCAACTTTCTTTGATCTACTCTACGGGGACAGATCACACAAAGATCCATTGACTTTGGGTGGGATTTCAGGGTCTGGGAGCAAACACGGACAGAAAATCCTAACCTTTGTTTTTGTGATGTTGATTGAGGTGGCCAAAAATAACCAGGGAGAACTCTCCTAATCATCTTTCAAAATGGTACCATGAGATGTTTTACATTCCACCAAGCAGACAAATGACCCTTGGTTTAACATCAGATCCTAAGAATAGCATCTCTAACAATGCCAGGGGACATCTCAGTCCACTCTCTTGTACTGTCTGATGCTGGGTTTACTGTGTGTCTTGTATTTCAAACCCTTAAACATCATGCATGCAGAATATCCACTTGCCCTCACATTGGCAGGCTCTAAAAGTTCTGGCAGGATACTCGCCCATCCACTCATCCAGATCTCCATGACAGGCTGTCCCTGAATTATACTTGCCCGCAGGGGTTGGTCACCCTGATAGGTGGAGAGGCCTAGTGGTATTATCACTAGTCTATTAATCCAGAAACACTGCTAATGTTCTGGGGACCCGGGTTCAAAACCCACTATGACATATAGTGGAATTCATATTCAATAAAAAATATCTGGAATTAAACTATGAATCAATAGGGAAAACTGATCTGCTTTATTAATGTCCTTTGGGGAGGGAAATCTGCCATCTTTACCTGGTCTGGCCTACACATGACTCCAGAGACACAGCAATGTGGTTGACTCTCAACTACTCTTAGGCAACTAGAGGTGGGCAAGAAATGCTGGACCAATAAATGATGTCCATGTACCTGAATAGGCAACTACTCATGAATGAATCAAAAAAAGTGCGGCTTTCCCTCAACACTGCATTGAAGTGTCAGCTTTAGATTTTTGCTCCCAAGCCCTGAAACGGGGGGACTTAAGATCAGAACCTTGTGACTTTGAAACCAACATAATGTATGGTGCAGGAGCAGATGTAGGCCAATCGGCCCATTCAGTCTGCTCCACAATCCAGATAGATCATAACTGATCTGATATGGCATTGCTCAAGCCCCACTTTTCCCCCTTGATTCCTTTACTGATGAAAAATCCTTGCTACCATCTGAGCCAGTGCTAATGGCTGAAGGGGTTAGCTTACTATTCCGAACTAATTTTGTAAAGACTTCCTTTCAGTCAGCTTGAGTGAACAAAGTCAGTTAACGTCATCCCCTGTGAGACTGCTGCACATAATGATAACAGCAACATGTACTAATGTGCTTGCAATGGAGAGAAAGAGTGCAAGTTGCTACAGCAGAGAGGCTCAGGTGAACTGAAGATGTGATTAGAAGGTTTAGAATGCAAATGTGATGTAGCCAGGCAAAGGAGTTTAGCTGTCATAAAGTAATACAGCACAGAAACAGGCCCTTCAGCCCAACCGGTCCCTGCTCACCACGGTGCCCTCCCAACTAGCCTCAATTGCCTGCATTTTTTTTCAAGTGTAAAGTTTATTTGTCAGTGTCACAAGTTGATTTACATTAATATTGCAATGTAGTTACAATGAAAATCCCCTAGTCACCGCACTCTGGTGCTTGTTCGGGTACACTGAGGGAGAATTTAGTGAAGCCAATGCACCTAACCAGCACGTCTTTCGGACTGTGGGAGGAAACCAGAGCACCCAGAGGAAACCCACACAGACATGGGGAGCATGTGCAGACTCCGCACAGACAGGGACCCAAACCTGGAAATTGAACCCATGTCCCTGGAGCTGAGGCAGCAGTGTTAAGCCATTGCTTGGCCCATATCCCAAGAGATCTTCAGCATGTGCACATTGAATCGTCAACAGTGCTGCCTCCAGTACTGAGCTGAGGATGGCTTGACGAGCTGTGATCAGATGTAAATGACAGAGTAAAGTAGAGCTATACCAGAAAGTGTGAGAACATAGACAATCATAAAATCCTACAGTGCAAAAGGAGGCCATTCAGCCTGCACCGACCACAATCTCACCCAGGCCCTATTCCCATAACCCTATGCATTTACCCTGGCTAGTCGCCTGACACTAAGAGGCAATTTAGCCTGGCCCTTCCACGTTAAGGGGCACGCTAATCAGCCTAACCTGTATACCTTTGGACTGTGAGAGGAAACTGGAGCACCCAACGGAAATACATACGGACAATGACCAAAACCAGGAATCGAACCCAGGATCCCTGGCACTGTGAGGCAGCAGTGCTAACAACTGTGCCAACATGTCGCCCATAGTCTATGTGCCACACATAGACTGAAGGAGGTCAGCAAGGAAATGAAAGGCTGAACTGAAAACAATTTGAAACTCATCAAAGCCACTAAAGATATTAACTGTCACATCAGCCTGGGCTGCATTTCAGATTGCAGTCTGGGAGGTGAAAGGTCAGTGTGATAACCCTCAGCATAATCCAGTCGCTCAAAAATAAAAACGCAAAATGTTACACTCAGCTCAAAGGATTGCTGGAAATGGTACCTCCAGGGACAATCTCACTGCCAGCAACAGGGCGAACATAAACAGCAAGACTGGATTTGTTACAATCTGACATGGTCTCACCGCTGAATGCAGCGATCAGTGGGGCACACAGAGTGATTTCATGGATTTTTGAAGGTTCAGATTAAAATTCACCACATTCGTCCACTGCACAGATTAGCTAACAAAGAACTGTGCTGGAACGAGCGATTAGCACCTGGTCAAGTGTGTCCCCATTTCTTGCACACTCACTGCTCCCTAATTACTCTCAGTCTTGGGGTGAGCTTGATTGGCCATGTGAAATTGCTCCTTAGTGTTAGGGGGATGTCAGGCGGATTAGTAGAGTAATTAAGTGGGGTTATGGGAATAGGATCAGGGTAAGATTGTTATCAGTGCAGGCTCGATGGCCAAAAGGCCTCCTTTTGATTTTGATTTGATTTGATTTATTATTGTCACGTGTATTAGGATACAATGAAAAGTATTGTTTCTTGTACGCTATACAGACGAAGCATACCATTCATAGAGAAGGAAAGGAGAGAGTGCAGAAAGTAGTGTTAAATTCATAGCTGGGGTGTAGAGAAAGATCAGCTTAATGCAAAGTAGGTCCATTCAAAAGTCTGATGGCAGCAGGGAAGAAGCTGCTCTTGTGTCAATTGGTAGGGGACTTTTATATCTTTTTCCGGACGGAAGAAGGTGGAAGAGAGAATATCTAGGGCGTGTAGGGTCTTTAATTACGCTTGCCAAAGGAAGTGTAGGCAAAGTCAATGGATGGGAGGCTGGTTTGCATGTAGGATTAGGCTACATTCACGATCTTTGTAGTTTCCTGCAGTCTTGGGCAGAGCAGGAGCCATACAATCAGAAAGAATGCTTTCTATGGTGCATCTGTAAAAGGTGCACTGTAGGGATTCTATGATTCTAACTAATTCTGTAAAAGAAGGCTATCCAGCCAAGCTGTATGAGCAAATGAAGGTAAAAATCGGTTAATGTCATCCTTTATGAGACTACTGACAAGAATCGCAGAATCCTTGAAACTCAAAACCTTATACTCCCATTCAGCTGAACTACAAGCACTGCGTAAACAATTGGGAACAATTTCGATATTTCGGTCAGGATACTTTGGTGGCAGTGGAGGCTTGAGAGAGACAAACCTCTTTCTTGTCATTTGAAGACAGTGAAGCCTGGGCTATTATCTCCTAACATATGAGGAAACTGTAAAAGGCCACTGCTTAATGTGCTTTTGTATAATGCATGAGGGACCATCATGTTAAATTTTAGACACACAATGGAATTCTGAATCTTCAGCACAATGTTAAAATATCACTGGTAGCTACCCACGCAACGTTGGTGTCTCTACAATTAAGGATCACGGAAGGATCGGGGACAGAAAGAGAGATAAACAAGAAGCTGAATTCTCTAAGATAAAGGCAAAATACTGCAGATGCTGGAATCTGAAACAAAAACAGAAAATGCTCAAAAAACTCAGCAGGTCTGACAGCGTCTGTGGAGAGAGAATAGATCCAAGATTGGATGACCGTTCATCAGAGCACAAGGCAAAGAAAATCAGAAAGATTTATACTATGAGGGTGTGGGAAGAGGGGTGGGTGCTATATTTGGATAAAGGGACTTTTCTAAGTCTTTATCATCACAATTTCCATTCTTTGTTCAATTACAGCTCTCCCCCCAACCCTCAGAGTATAAATCCTGTCTGATTTTCTTTGTCTTCAGCTTTGACGAAGTGTCATCCAGCCTCGAAACATTGGCTCTATTCTCCTTCCACAGATGCTGTCAGACCTGCTGAGGTTTTCCAGCATTTTCTGTTCTTGAACTAAATTCTCTATTCACCTTGCCTCTTCATTCAGAGAATAGCTAAATCTCCACTAAGGGTTTCCTCCAGACACTCTGGTTTCCTCCCACAGTGAAAAGATGTGCAGGTTAGTTTGATTGGCCATGCTAAATTACCCCTTTGTGTCCAAAGACATGTAGATTAAGGGGATTAGTGGGGTAAATACATGAGATTACAGAGATAGGGTCTGGGTAAGGCAGAGAGTCGGGGCAGAATCAATGGGCCAAGTGGCCTCCTTCTCCACTGTAGTGATTCTATGATTCTAGTTTATTTATTAATGTCACAAATGGGCTTACATTAACACTGCAATGAAGTTACTGTGAAAATCCCCTAGTCGCCATATTCCACCACCTGTTCAGATAAACTGAGGGAGAATTTAGCATGAATAGTCCACCTAATTCTAAGATGCAACAAAATGAAAACCGACCCTTTTCCTTTGTCACATGACCTCAATACCTGTGGGAGATATGTAAGGAAGATGACCTCTGCCTGCTATGGGCATTGAGTGCTAAGAACACATTCTCAGCTTCTTTACAAAGCAGATCTCATTACCCCTTCCTCACCTCTTCCCCAGCCTAAATCCACTTACAATCTATCTTACCCTGTTAGGAATGAGTTAACTGCAACCTTCCACTTCAGACCTAACTTGTATGTTAGTTGTTTAATAGTACTTACCCGGATATATAAAGGAGTTACAGGTGTCATTGGCTTTGTGCATGTGGAGTCGTAAGAGAACAAAGTGAGTTTGTGAAGAAGCTAGACTTGCATCGTCTTTTATTACTGGACGGCAACAAGCCCCACTAAACCTTCTTGCTTTTTGGACAGTGTTGATTTCTACAGGCTACTAGTTAGTGTCAGAACAATTTGTCTAGCCTTGAACAATTCCAAAAAATCCAAAGATGTTGGCTTAAGGACACCCATCAATTTAATTATCCGTTTCTAAAGATGGTCTGTTTTAAATGACATTTATCAGAAGTTTACAGTTCGTGGCTGGACAATAAAAAGGTACTTTAGTTCCTTGAAAATGAAGCTCGATGGCATCACACTGAATAATAACCAGTGGACCCAATGGGCAAATCTGATCTTATGAGATGTCACAAAGCATTCAATGCAGCTACGCCTTAATCACTCCGGACTGTGGTTTCTGCAAAGCCTCATGGTAAAACTAACACAAGCCACCAGAGGGATCCCACTAAGTCCGATATAATTAAAAGGTGTAATCAGTTATGGCAGCGGAGATAGGCGTGAAGTAAGAAACAACACAGAGGCTTGATGAAGGGTTACTGAGCTGAAACATTAACTCTGTTTATCTCTCTACGGATGCTACCCTAACCTGGGTGTTTTCCAGGGTTTTCTGGTTCGGCACATACAATCATAGAATCCCCACAGTGCAGAAGGGACAATGTGATGGGTGCAGCCTTTGTGGGCCGAAGGGCCTCTTCCTGTGTTGTACTGATCTTTGTTCTTAAAGAGGCCATTTGGCCCATCGAGCCTGCACTGAAAGCAATCCCAGCCATATCTACATAACCCCACATACTTACCCTGCTGCTCCCCTGACTCTAAGAGGCAATTTTGCATAGCCAATCAATCTAACCCATACATCTTTGAAGTGTAGAAATGAGCGTGGAAATATGAGTAAGAAATGATGTGATTCGAATCACTGGTCTAAATCAGATTGAGTGGGGAAGTACCATGTCTGGAGAGTCTGGGAGGTCTTCAAGAATTACCGACAGTGGGCTTGGGAGCAGAATGTAACCCCACTTGCATCTAAATTACCTGACTGGATAGATGCAGAAAGTACTTCATCAGAACAAGTTTTAAACTGTGGTTGCTGGGTAGAGGATACGTGGTGAGTGAGTGTTTGTAACATCTTACATCCAGCAGCACAGTGGTTAACACTGTTGCCTCACAGCGCCAGGGACCCTGGTTGGGTCACTGTCAGTGGGCGGGGGCCTGGATGTTCCCCCTGTGTCTGTGTGGGTTTCCTTCTACAGTCTGAAAGACATGCCGGTTAGGTACATTGGCCATGCTAAATTCTCCTTCACTGTACCTTAACTGGAGTGTCCCAATTAGGGGATTTTCACAACAACTTTATTGCAGTGTTAATGTACGCCTACTTGTGACACTAATAAATAAAGTTAAAACATGGCATAATTCTTTTTTATTCATTTGTGGATGAGGTGGGACGTGGGCAGATGGATAAGACAAGCATTTGTTGCCTCTCCCTAATTGCCCTTGAAATTCATATCTTATTCAGCCATTTCAGAGTCAAACACGTTGCTGAGAGCATGGAGTGAATTCCAGGCCAGTCTGGGTAAGGATAGCAGATTTCCCCCTCTAAGGGACATTTGTGAACCAAATGGGTTTTCACAATAGTTGACAACGGTTTCATGGTCATCATTAGAGTTTTAATTCCAGTTTTTTTATTGAATTCACATTTCACCATGTGCTGTGGTGGGATTTGAATCTGGGTCCCCAGAACCTCACCTTTGGTTTCAAGGTTAATAATCCAGTGATAATACCAGTATGCTACAGCCTCCTGACAATGAATGAGATAACTTGTGAACTGTATTAAATAATCCACAACCTGTAATTGCTTATCATATATTCAGAAAAATCACAATTAGGCAATGCATAACTGAATGTTGAACACAAATAAATATTCATTTTAAACACAAGTACTGATCAGTGATTTGCAGCCTAGTTTTGGTAGCATCCTATAAATTATGAGTTATTTCATAGAAGCATGAAAAACATTGGACTGCATTCTCCGCGGTATGACAGCTGCTGTGAATAGATTAAGTAAAATAAATTTTATTTACTAGTAGCAAGTAGGCTTACATTAACACTGCAATGAAGTTACTGTGAAAATCCTCTGATCGCCTCATTCCAGCCCCTCTTCGGGTACACTAGGGGAGAATTTAGTATGGCCAGTGCGCCTAACTAGCACATTTTTGGACTGTGGGAGGAAACTGGAGCACCTGGAGGAAACCCACTAAGACACAGGGAGAACGTTCAAACTCCATACAGACAGTGACGCAAGCCAGGAATCAAACTTGGGTCCCTGGCACTACGAGGCAGCAGTGCTAACCACTCTGCCGTTGGATTACTCATCAAAAGGAACAATCAGTCAGCACCATCGCAGACCCGGCGGCCTTTGAAGGTGGTCGGACATATCGAGCAAATCATTAGCAAAGCATCTGGGATCTCAGGATTCATAAATCAAGGGATTGGGTTAAATTTTCCAGCCCTCCCTACTGGGAGGGTTTTCCAGTCCTGCCAAAAGCCACCCCCATCCCAGCTGCAGGTTCCCTGGCAGTGAAGTGGGTGAGCCAAGCATAGCCATCAATGGGACCAGAATATTGCACAGGTAGCCAGTGGCAAAATGCTTCCGCTACCAGAAAATACACCACAGGAGGTCGGGGTGCCTCAGGGAAATCACGCCCATTGGTCCGAATTTTACTGCTTCGCCTGCCCCAGAATCGGACTGGGTCAAGCTTGTAGAATGGCATTCACCATTGGCCTCAGGTGAGGTCCTACAAGCCTTGGCAGGTGAAACGATAAAATTCTGGTAATTGATTGCGAAACCAGAAATATTATGCTGACATTTTATAAAGATCTGGTGTCGTTCATGACCCAATTTTGATCAGACCTCGAGCCTATCTATAATTCTGGCCATTTTCTGAGTTCTCTTACGGCATATAAACAGGCCCAGAGGTAACCAGTAGCTCGCTCATAAGGAAAAGGAAAAAGCTTATTGAGATATTCAAATCATGAGCTCTACATCACATTTAAGGCCCAGTTGCAACACTCAAGCCCTCTTCCCCAAACGGCTGAGCACTGAGCAGACAAACCGACAATTCTTAACCATTCACGGCCTTAAAACACTCTTGGTCCTGCTCTGCCCAAGACTGCAAGAAACTACAAAGGGTTGTGAAGGTAGCCCAGTCCATCACCTCACACCAGACTCCCATCTCTTGTCTCTGTCTACACCTCCTGCTGCCTCAGAAAAACAGCCAACTTACTGAAGGATCCCAGGGCATTCTTTCTTCCACCTTCTTCCATAGGGAAAAAGATACAAAAGTCTGGGATCATGTATCAACTGACTCAAGAACAGTTTCTTCCCTGCTGCCATCAGACTTTTGAATGGACCTACCTCGCATTAAGCTGATCTTCCTCTACACCCTAGCTATCACTACATTCTGCACCCTCTTTTTTCTTTTTCCTCTATATACTGTATGTATTGTATGCTTTGTCTGTGTAGAGGTCAAGAAACAATACTTTGCACTCAATCCCAGTAAATGTGACAATAATAATCAATCAAATCAAAAAATCGTAACAGACTGGTTCAGTATGAACAAAGGATAATATATTCCAGATACCTGGCCCTCGATGCCTACTCAGCAATTTCATTGCTGTTTTGGAGATCAGTCAGGCTTTGTGGAATGCCAGTTACCAAATAAATCTCTAAATTATTTAATCGCTTTGAAAGTTCATTTTTCAGTTCAGACTTCAAGATAAATGCAGGTTTGGACTGGAGTGGAGTGGGTGGTGGACGGGAAGGATGCTGGGGTGGGGGCGGGTGGGGGAGTGAGGGTGAAGGGGCTGGGGAGGGAGGCAGCAGTATACCTGTTGGCTTGATGTTGCACATGTTGTGACAGAGAGAAAGAAAATGCAACAGTGGAAGTGTCATTGTTGACAGTGCACAGGACAAAGTTAAATCAAACAGGGTTTTTATAAATCTAGTGAATCTTCAAAAATATTTCCCTCAGTTTCCTCCAGGGCAGTCTATGCCACAAAATTGAAAAGGAAGAGAATCCAATCTCTTCCCTGGCCAAATTTTCATTCACCTGCCCCAGTGAGTCAGTGTCAAATGTTGTCTGATCGTACTTTCTATGAAGTGCCGAGGGGATGTTTATTGACATTAAAGGTTGTTGTTACTGATGAACTCGAGCAGAAGTCAGGTTAAGTGCATCACCTGTCCAGAGAAGTGCTGTGCACTGTTAAGGGAAACCAGATAAGAGTGTAAAGGAGAAAGGAATGAAGGCATATGCTAGCAGAGTTAAACAAGGTAAATATTGTGTAGGATGTTCTGTATGAAGCAAAGACGGCAATATAGACCATTTGGACCAAATGACTTATTCCAGTATTGTAAGCTGTATGTCATTTTGCTTATCCTTTATCCTAATCCTGAGTGTTACCATTGTCAGGAAAACAGAGATAGTTTTAGGTGAGCTATATTTGTATTGTTAAATATTAAAAATAAGGTATAGTTTTAAGTGGGCTTTATTTAGTGCTTCTGTGTAAGGAAGGGTAAACATGTAGTTAGATTCTTGCTAGACAAAGGTGTTTGTATGTGTGGGAGGTTGCTCAGTTCAAACTATGCTGCTATTGTACTTAGAGAGGGCTCTGACATGAATAGTAAATATGCTGGTTGAAGCATAAAGTCATTGCTTAGCAACCAGGAGCACCTTTAACAAAGGTGGACTATTTGAGTTTAGTTTATAAGCTGGATATATTGTAGCTGGAGAAAGGAAGATGTGAAGTGAACACCTCTCACCTCTGCCATAAAAAACTGGAAAGGACAAGAGCGCTTGCAGAAAAGCAGACTTCCTAGAAGACCAAATAAAGTCCAGATAACCCAAGGAATTGGGTTAGAAAGAATGTCTAAGAAAAATTGAAGTTAAGGGAAAAGAGACCAAGAAGTAGGAAGGCACTGTTCTAAGAGAATTCAAGAGAAAATCAAATGAAGTAATCAGAGTTGAAGAGACAGCTGCAATAACCAGACTTAAAGTGTGAAAGCAGACTTCAGAGGTAAATCAAAAGTTTGGTATCACCTTAATATTGTCTGGGAATCAATCATGAAAGCAAGAATGAAGAGTTTGTGTAACAGTTAAGACAAAAGAAATCCTGATCAGGGAGGTATAAAACCTGGAAGCTAAACTTTGATAGAAACAGCCGAGGGATAGTGTTATTTAAAAATAGATTTTAAAGTGTGTTTTTTTGAAAGTGGAATTTGAAATCACTCATATGGAAGCTGGGGTTCAGTGAGATGAGGTAGCTTATGCATTAAGAATCATCTGGGATGATTTTGAAGAGAAATATGGAGTGTGTCTGACCACAGACAGCCTGTGAATTTAAAGGGACTGAGACTATTATAACCTAAAATATACGTTGTAACCTGTGTTAATCTTAAAATCTGTATATATTTGTGAAGCTAAGGGGGGAGTAAAGGA
Source organism: Sphyrna mokarran (assembly GCA_024679065.1). NCBI lineage: Eukaryota > Metazoa > Chordata > Chondrichthyes > Carcharhiniformes > Carcharhinidae > Sphyrna > Sphyrna mokarran. The sequence goes on along the minus strand of JAGIQG010000020.1, from coordinate 39,890,054 downwards.
ATATTATATCATAATCAAACTTTTCATGGTTAATAAATGCCTTTTTCCTTGTTGTTGATACTAATTAGTGATCCTGTTTCTCTGTACCTGCGTCCACATTTTACGGAAAAAAGTTAAAAGTTATGGTCATTTGTGTTTGGGTTCCATTTTGGAATGTTCCTATCCAGTTACAATACCAACTGGGATTGTAACAAACATTGACCAAAAACTTAACTGGACTAACCACATCAATACCTTAACTACAACAGCAGGTCAGAGGCTAGGAATTCCGCAGTGAGTAATTATACTTCCTCACTCCCCAAAGACTGTCCAAGACACAAGTCGGGACTGTGATGGAATACTGTCCACTTGCTTGGATGAGTGAGACCTCCAACAACACTCAAAAACACCATCTGAGGCAAAGCAGCCTGCTTGACTGGCACCCCTTTCACTATTTTCAACGTTTACTCCTTCTACCTCTTACACACAGGTGGGATTTTCCAGGCCGCGCTCATCCCAAAACTGGGAAATCCACCCTAGGTCAATGGACCTTTTTATAGTCCACCCCTCAATCACGACAATTCCAGTGTGGAAATTCATCCCACAGTGTGTACCATCGACAAGATCCACTGCAGTGATTCACCAAAGTTTCTTAACAGCAACTTCCGAACCCTCGAACTCTACCACCTAGAAGGATGACGGCGGTAGATTATTGGCAACACCACCATTTGCAATTTTCCCTCCAAGCCACTCACTATCCTGACTTGAAACTATATTGTTTAGCAACTTTCAAGCGTTTATTGGAATAAACCCTCCAGAATTATAGGGAGGGGAGAGCTTGATCTTGGGATTGGACATAGCTCGGCACAACATCGAGGACCGAAGGGCCTGTACTATGCTGTAATGTTCTATGTGCTATGTTCTAATTGTTATAACTTTACTGTCACTGGGTCAAAATCCTGGGATTCTCTCCCTAACAGCACTATAAGTGTACCTAACCCCCATTGACTGCATCAATTCAAAAAGGTAATTTCCTACCATCTTCTCAAGGACAATTGGTGATGGGCAATAAATGTTAGCCTAGCCAACAATGCCCACATCCCCATTTTAAAAAAAAGAGCAGATAAATATATTTATCTCAATAAAAAATTTGTCAAAAATACTTTCCACACAGCAGTCTCACTGGTTGGCACCAGAGCTTGCAACCTATGGGATAATTTCTGTCAGCCCACAGGCTCCCCATGGATTTGGAATTCACAGGGGAAATCTCCCAGGCAGCATGTTGGCACAGTGGCTAGCACTGCTGCTGCACAGCGCCTGAGATCCAGGTTCGATTCCCGGCTAAGGTGACTGTACAGAGTTTACACATTCTCCCTGTGTCTGTGTGGGTTTCTTCCAGGTGCTCCGGTTTCCTCCCACAGTTTGAAAGATGTGCTGGCTAGGTGAACTGGCCGTGCTAATTTCTCTCTCAGTGTACCCAATCAGGCACTGGAGTGTGGCGACTAGGGGATTTTCACAGCAACTTCATCGTTAATGTAAGCCTACTTCTGACACTAATAATTGGAAAGACAAGACTGATTGCTGAGCAAGAACGTTGAATTAGAGGAAGGGATTCAGATGGAAACAGTTATAAATTCGGCAGATGCAAAAAGAAATAACAGAAAGAGCAGTGGGACTTGACAGCAGCACTTGTTGGAGAGAAGCCACCAGTAATTAATCTGGAATAGCGACAGATGGGGATCAGAAGGGTGAGAAAAGCAGGGTGACAAAGTACTCAATGCTGGGAACACAGGTAATTAATAAAACCGCCCAATTATTACATTATTAACTACTTGCTGTCAACAGCTCATTGCCATGATGTATCCTGCCAGAAAGGTATTCCTTAAATTCATAATCCACCCAGCACTTCTTATTTTAAAAAAAACCCCAGTCAGCACTGTAAACACTTATCAACACAAAATCTCTTTCGCTAATCATTTAATAAGCCCAGTCAGCCGTTCATTATGTTAATTATTAAATTCCACCAGCCGCTTCATCATTATTCATTATTTAAATGGTCGGCTAATTTAATACTAAATGTGAAAGACAAATATAATGCTGAGGGGAAATAAATGGGAGGGATGCCATGCTGCTCCTGAGCTGGAAGGGCAAGAGGTATTGACATGGAGCTGTGCAAAGGCAACGGGAATGAGCGAGGGAGAACATAACCATTAACAAAGGTCCATGAGACTTACATTCTGTAAAATATAAGGAGAGAACCCATTGAAGCCGAACAAAAAGAAAATGCACTAATTAAGAAAGACACAAGGCCAAATTTTCCCACGCCAGAGGAAATGGGCCCTTCCCGTACTCCCGTTCCTGAGGGGCGGATTGTAGAAAGGTCCATTGGCCTCGGGCAGGATTTTCTTGTTCGAGGCCAGAATATCCCTCCCGTGCATTTATATTGCACCTTTCGCAACCTGAGGACATTGCAAAGTGCCTTGCAACAGCGTGAAATATTTCTGAAACTGCAATTTTGTCATTAAGGATCACGGTCAAGGATCTAACAAGGTTGATAGAATCCCTACAGTGCAGAAGAGGCCATTCAGCCCATCAAGTCTGTATCAGCTCCCTAACAGAGTATCTTACTCAGGCCCTCTCCCCTACCCTATCCCCATAACCCCACACACTTACCATGGCAAACCCATCTAACCGACACAGCTTGGGATGCTAAGAGGCAATTTTGCACGGCCAATGCACCTAAGCAGCACGTCTTTCGGACTGTGGGAGGAAACCGAAGCACTCAGAGGAAACCTACACAGACACAGGGAAAACATTCAAACTCCACACAGGCAGTCATGCAAGTCTGGAATGGAACCCAGCCGCTGGCGCTGTGAGGCAGCAATGCCACCTTACAATTTTAATCATTTCTGCTCTATGTGGCCACACCAAAGGTGACATTTTCCACCCCCTCCTGGTCTCACTGACTTCAATAGAATTTTGCATGGCTCGCCCCTTCCTGCCACTGCAAACTCACCATGGTGAGGAGGAGGGGGTTGGTGATGTTTACCTTTGACAGGACCAGAAGATCTGATACTGGATTAAACCCATCATACAAACTGAGTTTAATGTGCCCAAGATGAACAGTTTCAGCTCAAACTGTCAACCTTTTCAGTCCAAACGTTAAAGTTATAAATCTTGTGATCCACTGCTGGTTGAATACGCTATGTACCTCTGGCGCCAAGAGTGAAATATGTTTACAGATTAAAAGGCACTGAAAACTGGAAACTCATTGTAGATAGTCAGTCACTTCATCATAAGAAAGCACGGATTAGATCAAACAGAGTGTATTCACCACACTCAATTTCTTCTTCTGTGGCTCCAAGGTTTTGACTTCACCAAGTGTCGAGCACACTTGTGTGTGAAATAAAACTGATTTTAAGCTCTTTAAGCTGATTTTAAAGCTTTCATTAGTTTAAGCCAGTGTGTTCCCCTGCTTCAATGTCAGTGGTTAGTATGTCAGATTCACCTTTTACAGTATTACACTGCACCTCTTTCAAGTCGCCTTTCAATTACTTCTTCTCAAGGTTAATTAGCCCAGATTCTCCGCGTTTGCCTCATAACAGAGTCATCCTGGCACTCGGGTTCAGTCTCACAATCACAGGATACTTCTGGATCAGGAAAGATAATTGGGCCATTCAGCCCAATCTTAATTCTATCCTCCAGTACAGCTGTCTCTCCTCATTGCAGCAATAAGTTCTTTCCAAGACATTTCCAATAATGAGGGGCATAGATCAGCTAGATAGTCAATATCTTTTCCCAAAGATAGGGGGGTCTAAAACTAGAGGGCATAGATTTAAGGGAAGAGACACAAAAGGGTCCAGAGGAGCAATTTTTTCACACAAACGGTGGTGAGTGTCTGGAACAAGCTGCCAAAAGTAGTAGTGGAGGGGGAACAATTTTGTCCTTTAAAAAGCATTTAGACAGTTACGTGGGTATGATGGGTGTAGAGGGATATAGGCCAAATGTGGGCAATTGGGATTAGCTTCAGGGTTTAAAAAGAAGGGTGACATGGACAAGTTGGGCTGAAGGGCCTGTTTCCATGCTGTAAACCTCTCTGACTCAATGACTCTAAGAGCTAAATCTGACCCTTCCTAAAACAACTGCTTTCTGTGCTAACAAATTCACAAACTCATTGCTCTCTGAGTGAACAAATTTCTCCTCATTTCAGTCCCAAAAGGTTTACCACTTATCCTTAGACTGTGACTCTTGGAAATCCCCAGCATCAGGAACATCCTTCTACCCTGTCTAGTCCTGTTAAAATTTTATATGTTTCTATGAGAACCAGTTGAGGAGATCAAAAGTGCACACAATATTCCAGGTGTGGTCTCACCAAAGTCCTGTACAATTGGAACAAGACCTCCCTGTTCCTGTATTCGAATCCTCTCGCTATGAAGGCCAACATACCATTTGCCTTCTTTACCGCCTGCTGCACCTGCGTGCTTATCTTCAGTGACTGGCGCATGAGAGCACCCAGGTCTCGTTGCACACTCCCCTCTCAATTTATCATCATTCAGATAATTATCTGCCTTCCTGTTTTTGCTCCCAAAGTGGATAACTTCACATATATCGACATTATACTGGGTCTAATGATGATCATCTGCGTGATTTTTCACTGCACTGTCCCCAGTTTCGTAGAAATCTCTCTTAGGTCTCGGCTTTCAGAAGGGAGCGTAGAATTCGAAGTGTGGTTTAACCAGAGCACTGTACAGGCTAAACATTGCTTCCTGAGACACTTGGATAATGGTTGCGTTGTCTACCATTACCCTCAGTTGACCATGTTGGCTTTCACTTTGTGTCATTTGGACAAACTTCCAGAACATTGCATATCACAGAACATTGATTGCAAATTAGGTGGAAGAGCTCAGACTCTGCTTACTATTAACAAAAAAAGGTTTAGACCAAATTTGGATAATTTACCCTCATTTTGTGAAACTACAGTTCACTTATTCAGAAATTCCAGTTCTGGATAACTAGACATCTGTCCTTTAGCCTCGCACTTACTGAACTGATTTGTTCACAGCAGACAAACCCAATTCGCCAAATGTGATGTTGAAGTGAGGTCCCATCTACCTTCTAGGCTGGCTATAACAGATCATTGTTCAAAGAAGAACAAAGAAGTTACCAGTAGTAGATCAAAGGTTGGCTTGATGGGTCTTGAATTGACAAAGGCTTCATTACCAACAATAAGAATAATATGCACAGCAATATCAGCCTGAATTACAATCTGACCGCTCCACTCAACTCCCTGGCTTCAACTGCGAGATCTTCCCTGACCCGTAGTATGCTCCCCCTTAACGATTGGCTCAGCTTCCCGCCATGACAACTGGACTGATCATGATGCACTCGGGAAACATATCCCCTCTTCCCAAAGTGCCATACTACTAGGTAGCATGGTAGCACAGTGGTTAGCACTGTTGCCTCACAGCTCCAAGGGCCTGGGTTTGATTCCAGCATCGGGTCATTGTGCAAACTCCACGCAGGCATTCTCCCTATGTCTGTGTGGGTTTCTTCCAAGTGCTCCGGTTTCTTCCCACAGTCCAAAGATGTATGGGTTAGGTGCATTGACCATGCTAAATTGCCCCTTAGCATCTGCGCGACTAGCAGGGTAATACATGGGGTAACAGGGATACAGCCTGGATGGGATTGTTGTCTGTGCAGGCTGGATGAGTCCAAATTGTCTCCTTCTGCACTGTAGGGATTGAATGATACTACCTAATCCAGTGTCCTGGCCCAACATTTACCCCTCAACTAACGTCAGTATAAACAGATCACCTGGTCATTTTCATACTGCTCTTTGTGGGAGCTTGCTGTGTACAAATTGGCTCCAAAATTTCCCACATTACAACAGTGACTATACTTCAGAAGAACCTTCTGTCACACACTAGAAGCCAACGTGTGACTTTATTTAACATTGGGGCTTTGGGTGCCATTATTTGCCACGTGATCTTTACGGGTTTGTGGTCAGATTTTGGTAGCAAAGCTGTGCAGTCTCCAAGATGTATGGGAAGCAAAGCCTTCATTCCAGAATCCCACCACCACCCCATGGGACCTCCAACCCCATATTCCCAAAGATCTGCAGGTGAAAAATTGATCTGTTCAGTCGCATGAGGATCCACATCAGACTCACGATCCTGAGAAAGCATCATCCTCAATGGAGGGACTGTCAACACTTCAAAAGATGTGGTGATGCTGGCGTTGGACTGGGGTAAACACAGTAAGAAGTCTCACAACATCGGGTTAAAATCCAACAGGTTAATTTGGAATCACGAACTTTCAGAGTGCTGCTTCCTTGACTCATCTGATGAAGGAGCAATGCTCTGAAAGCTTGTGCTTTCAAATGAACCTGATGGACTTTAACCTGATGTTGTGAGACTTTTTATTAAACATTTCAAAAGGATCTTTCTTTGGTTGTGAAGTGTTTTGGGACATCCTGGAGTCTTGATGGGGCTATATGCAAACCTTCAATTTCCTTTGGAAATAGCCTATATATTTATCCACAATTAACAGACAGGGAAAAATGATATTTTTTCAATCTAAGCTTTAGAGTTTTCAGAGTAGATAAAGCAGTGCGTTATTCATACCAACGCTTCCCCCGGCAAAAACATTTGGCCTAAATCCAGGGAAATTGAAAATACACAGCAGTAATCATGAGGTGAGAAGTAATGTTGAAATGTCATGTTTCATCTCTTTCTAAGTTCCTTTCAAGAATAACATATTAGTCAGGACTAATGAACAATGTGACCTGGTTGTCTAACACACTAGCATGCCCTTTCTGGGAGTTATCTGTGCCTCATCAGCCTCGCAGGCATGTTTGTCATCAGGAGTGTGAGTTAAGCTTGGTTGGATTTGCATCTATATAAAGCTTCCTGAGTCACGGGGATAAGGAGCTGGGTCCCGGCACCATCCAATTGCTCCCAGCAACTGATTCAGATGGGATTCGCTGCTAAGTGGAAAGCAGGAGGTCATCCTGACTTTTTAGCAGCATTGAGACGTTTGACTTTCAGACAGGCTATTTCAATGCATGACCTCAGCAGGTAGTCAGGTAGAACGGTTTGTCTGAGGATCGGCTGGGCGGCTCACAGATTTGGTGACAAGATGAGAAGAGTAAAACCGAATGTTAAGAAAGGATCGCTCCCCTTTCATTTCAAACGTCGTTTAGCAAACGTTTAGCCCAGATAGGGTGGATAGTCAGAGGCTTTTTCCTAAGGGGAAAAGGTCAACTACAAAAGGGCACAGGGTTAAGGTGAAGTTTAGGGGAGACAGGCAGGGAGATACAGAGGGTGGTGGGTGCCTAGAAGGCACTGCCAGTGGAGGTGGTGGAAGCAGGTAGCAATGTTCAAGATGTAGAATAGACACAAGAGCAGGAGACTAAAATAAGGATAGAAACTATGTATCAGTGCAGGTTTGGTTGGGCAAAGGGCTGTTATTGCGCTGTATTGTTCTTTGTAAACGAGAGGAATGGAAAACAATCTGGGTGTTTCTAATTTACAGGCAACTCTCACCAATGCATCAAACCAAGTACAGTCCTCATCATTTATATTGGGCATATTGGCATTAAAGATGATTTGCCCGCTATGCGTGGTGCCTGGTTACACCATAAAAGGTCAATCTCCTTATCTTGATCGCCGAGTTAAGTGCCCTCATTTCATTCTTCTAACAGACTGTACTCAACCAAGTGGGCTCACATCATATTGTACTCAAGTCCTGTGTGTTATACAATAGCCTACAAATTCACAACCAATTTTGATTATGCGTCTCTCCCACTCTCTCCCTCCACAGCTCTGATTTGATGGGGCTGTATTCAATTCAAGTGCCAGAAATTCCACAAATGCTGGGGTTAATGAGGTGCAAGAATCTACTGAATGGCCCAACACAGGCAAATCGCTATCTTCAAGAAAGAAGACAAGGGGACTGTGGGAATCTCCCTCTCGCCATGAACCACTCCGCATGACCTTCATTGATCTGACCAAGACCAAGACCAAGACCAAGACTTGGTCAGTCAGAGAGAGCTATGAAAGAGCTTGTCAAAGACCAGCTGTGTAGAGAAATTCACTTAACACATCGTTCAATCTAAAAGAATTTGCATATTTGGCCGTGGCCTCAGGAGACATGGTGTTCCCTGTCGTTATCACATAAACATTACACAAAGTAACCACACAGTTAACGACTCTCCCCAACATTTACAGATGGACCATAGAAAGTATTTTTTCTGCTTATTTCTGATTGGTATAGCTCCTGCTCTGTCCAAGACCGCAAGGAACTATAAAGGTCATGAACGCAGCCCAATCTAGCACACAAACCAGCCTCCCATCCATTGACTGTGTCTATACCTCCTGCTGCCTTGGAAAAGCAGCCAGCATAATCAGGAACCCCACACTCCCTGGGCATTCTCTCTTCCGTCTTCTTCTTCCGTCAGGAAAAAGATACAAAAATCTGAGGTCACGTAACAACCGACTCAAGATCAGCTTCTTCCCTGCTGCCTTCAGACTTTTGACCTACCTCATATTAAGTTGATCTTTCTCTACACCCTAGCTATGATTGTGGCAGTACATTCTGCACTCTCTCTTTTCCTTCTCTATGAATAGCACACAAGAAATAATATTTTTCACTGTATGTTAATACATGTGACAATAATAAATCAAATCAAAGCAAATGACCAGCAAAGAACCAGAGGGGGACAAAACGATACTTTTTATGTAGTGAGTTATTGGCTGGTATTTTACAACCTTGCTCAGGTGAGACTTGTAAAATCCCACCCAATGGAGAATTCCGTTCTGTGAGCCATACCCACCCCAAATCCAGGCCAGACATAGCGGTAAAATTTGGCATATTTGTCTGGAATACGCTGCCTAAAAGTAGAAGAAAGGGTCAAAGTAACTTTTAAAATGTAATATAACATAGGCAAAGAAAAAAATAATAATTGAGGGGTTGTGACATAAAAGCAGGGCAGTGGGACCAATTGGCTAACTCTTCCAAAGAACCAGCAGAGTGAAGCAGATGGCCTCCTTCTGTGCTGCATGACTCTATCTAAAGAAAATAACAGAAACAACAGAATAAACTTCCGCATGGAACTGCAGAAACATTTCCAGAACAGTCGGATGATTCAGTGTGGGAATGATCCAATCCCCTGTGGATTGATGGGCCATATTTCATTGCCTTGAGAGCCACAGCAAGTATTTCTCCCCCAAGTCTGTCCCCTATCAGTGCAGGAACAATCTGAAAGGATATTACCCATAGTGAAAGTTGGCGGTGCCAGTTACGGCACTGCCTCTCCTGGTGGGCAGTGACTTTCCCAGCAAGTCGCATGTCTCTGCATCGTCCAACCACCGTTTAGCATTTATAGGTAGAGGGATTGAATTTCGGAGCCGAGACATCATGTTGCAACTGTACAAAACTCTGGTGCAGCCGCACTTGGAGTATTGTGTACAGTTTTGGTCGCCACATTATAAGAAAGATGTGGAAGCATTGGAAAGGGTGCAGAAGAGGTTTACCGGGATGTTGCCTGGTATGGTGGGTAGGTCTTATGAGGAAAGACTAAAGGACTTGAGGTTATTTTCATTAGAGAGAAGAAAGCTAAGAGATGACGTAAATGAGACATATAAAATGATCAGAGGGTTAGATAGGGTTGATAGTGAGGCCCTTTTTCCTCGGATGGAGATGGATAACACAAGGGGACATAGCTTTAAATTTAAGGGGTGGTAGTTATAGGATGGATTTTAGAAGTGGGTTCTTTACTCAGAGGGTAGTAAGGGCGTGGAATGCCCTGCCTACAGCAGTTGTGGACTCGTCAAGTTTAAGGGTGTTCAAATGGTCAGTGGATAGGCATATGGATAGCATTGGAATAGTTTAGGTTAGAGGGTCATAAAATTGGTTCCATTGGTCAGCGCAACATTGAGGGCCGAAGGGCCTGTACTGCGCTGTAATGTTTTATGTTCTAACCCCACTGTAAACATTTCCAGACCAGAACACTGCACTTGCCTGATGAAGACACGGGAGTGTTGAAAGCTCGCTTTTTTACTATCAAATAAATCGGTTGGATTTATAATTGGTGTTGCTAAATTCTTACTGAGTTCTTAACATTTCCAGTACCAGGGATGAAAGGCATGAGGTTGAATTTTCTGACCTTTCCCCTAGTGGGATATTCTGGCCCTGAAGATGTCTACACGGTGGGGCAGTTGCCGGGGGCCGGATTGTATGGGGGTGGATGTGGATAAAGAAGTGGGTGGGAGGGAAGGTGGGTGGGTTCCATTTTAACTGTTGTTCACTCAGGCGGCCTTTAAATAGGCCCCTCTGAGCCCGCCCTGCCAGCATGACATCATGGGACCCAACCCTTGAAGTTCCTCACACTCTGTTCCTAACAATGTGATGGAGAAAGTCGCCATTGAAGGAGGCAGCTTCAACACTGCTTCTCTCGCCCACTGCCACGCTCTGCCAATAGAAGGTAACATTCTGCCCATTATCTTTTATTCTTCTATTTTCCCACTCTTTGTTTCCTCAATTCTCTTTCTTCATTCTTATCATTCACAAGTTTTTTTAAATCCCAAGGTGAGTATTGCCTAATCGTTACTCCTTGACCTAATTGCATATCTATCCTGTTCCTTTTAGCCATGCCAGAGTCCTGAGTCTTCCTCATTCAGTTTATTTATGAAGTTTTAAACGCTACTAATTCAGGCGACAATCCTTCAGGGCATTTTGGAGAATGTCATCGACTTTTATCCACTGGGATTTCTAGATGCTGTGGACCATGTGAAAATGAAACATGGGGAGACAGTGCAGAATAAAAGTGAGAAACTCATGTAGGGCGGCACAGTGGATGGCACTGCTGTCTCACAGCATCGGGGACCCGGGTTCGATTCCCAGCTTGGGTCACCATCTAGAATTTGCACATTCTTCCTGTGTCTGCATGGGTTTCCTCCAGTAATCCTGTTTCCTATCACAGTCTGAAAGACCTGCTTGTTAGGTGCATTGACCATGCTAAATTCTCCATTAGTGTATCCAAACAGGCACTGGAGTGTGGCGAATAGGGGATTTTACATTGACTTCATTACGGTGCTAATGTAAGCCTACTTGTGACACTAATAAATAAACTTCAATCTTTAAACTCTCTACGTACAGAGCTTTACTCTTACAGGACTAAAAGCAGACTGAGAAATGTTTTTGTGGTAGGGAGAGTTCTTAATGATGAACAATTAATATTTGATGGCATACCTAATAAGATGTGCATTCTAAATTCATGAAAAAAGGGTGTAGGCTCCAAACGGTGAAGGACAATTTTAACACAGATATCAGAGAATATTTGTTTATATGGTGGGTGTTGCCAGCTGGTACAGTTTGCCTGGGATGCGATTGAGGACGCTGAATTAATCTCGACAGAAATAGAAAAGAGCCTGCATTTATATATCACCTTTCATTTTATTTTGAAGCATAATGATTTCAGCTTTTGAAGCGCAGCCACTGTTATTATTTTGGCAAGCTCAGCAGCCAGTTTGTGGGCACATCAATAGCGATGAGCTGTTCATCTGCATCGGCAATGATAGTTGAGGATAAATACTACCCAGAATATCGATTCATTGAATCATAGAATCTCAACAGTGCGGAAGAATGCCCATCGAGCCTGCACTGACCTCAACCCCACCCAGACCGTACCCTCTTATCCCCACCTATTTACCCGCTCGGCCCCCTGACACTAAGGGGCAATTTATTGTGACCAATCAACTTAACCCGCACATCTTTTGGAGTGTGGGAGGAAACTGGAGCACCCGGAGGAAATCCATGCAGACACGGTGAGAATGTGCAAACTCCGCACAGATAATGATCCAGGTCCCTGGAGCTGTGAGGCAGCAATGTGAACCACTGTGCAACTCATTGGTAGAAATCCTTATGTTCTTTGTAAACTAGTACTTTAGGATTCTGAACAGCAGATATACCCTGCCAGTAGATATACTTCCAACAATACAGTTAGTATTATCCAAAAGTTTCCACATGCGATCTAGGATTCACGACTGCTTTTCTTTTCCTCGTAACTTCATTGCGGAATTAATGAAAGTCTACTTGTGACACTAATAAATAAACTTTAAATTCTTTTCTCAAACTTTAAAATTTAAAAATACTTTTCCTCTTAAGGGCTGTTGTTATAATTCAGGTCAGAAACTCCAAGATAATATATGAAATCAGCCTAGACCATAGGTTTTGCAGTTTGAATTTGGCTAGGGTGAGCATGAGATGTTTCATTCTGGGTATGATTCAAATAATCCACTAGGGAGCTTTTATCAAACAACGTTTATTTAGGAATTTAAAGTTAAAGTTTATTTAGCATGGCTAATCCACCTAATCAGCATGTTTTTCAGACTGTGGGAGGAAGCCAGAGCACACAGAAGGAAGCCACGCGGAGGCATGTGGACTTCACACAGATAGTGACCCAAGGCAGGGATCGAACCCCAGGTCCCTAGTGCTGTGAGGCAGCAGTGTTAACCACCGTGCCGCGAGAAGGCTAGCATTCAGCACAAATTCATGTATGGGCAGGTTTGTCAAAATGACGGATGCCTGTGCAGGTAAGTTCAAGACTTAATGTACTGCTTCTACTCCTGAAATCTATTGTTCAGAATCAGTTGTGGTCTTCTCAATAAAACCGAGCAACTCATTGCATCATTTTACTGTGGTGTTTTGGGAGTGGAAGCAGGGCACGGGATCTTCTGGTCTCACCAAAGTTGCCCTCACACTCTCCCTCCACTCCATGCAAATTCCCCGGTGACAAGGCTTGCCAGCAATGCTAAATACTATAGACATCCACGGGACTGGAAAATCTTGCCAGCAGCCAACAATGAGCCACCTCTGTTGTTGGAAAACATGCTGCTTTGGGGGTAGGCAGGCTATGGTGTAGGAGGCGGGTAAGTATGTATCTGTAGTTATTAAATCTCACTCAGAGAAGATGCAGTATTTGAATAAGTAAAACAACTTATATTGGTGCTTCTTGTGAAAAGGGCTATAAAAACGCAAATCCACACTGGTTATACTTCTGCAGATCCAACTTGATCATTACGTGCCATTGGTATGGTTCAAACGTGACCTGCCGTTAGTTATGGCAAATCCCAGATGTTATTCCAGCCCTGCTGTCGGCTGGCACTGAGTGTTTCATTAATAATACCAGCGCTGTCCATCAATGGGTGCAGCATAACCAAGTTTACAAGGTTTAAAAGAATGTTGCCAAGGCTCAGAAAATGTATTTTTCTTGGAACAAAGGAGGCTGACATGACAGCGGTGTACAAAATTACAAGGGGAAGAGATGGGAGTGGACAGGATAAAATTGTTTTCCTTGATGGAGAATTCTAGAACTGGGGACATAGATTCAAGATAAGTACCAGAAGAGGAGACTGAGGAAGAATTTTTTTTACACACAGAGAGTGGTAGGTGTCCGGAATTCATTGCCTGAGTTGGTGATGGAGGCAAAGACCCTAACCTCTGTTAAAAAGTACCTGGATCCACACCTCAAGTGCTGTAAGCTATGAGCCGAGAGCACAAAGATGAGATTAGTTTAAAGTTTATTTGTTAGTTTCACAAGTAGGCTTGCATTAACACTGCAATGAAGTTACTATGAAAATGCCCTAATCGCCACAGTCTGGCGCCGGTTTGAGTACATTGAGGAAAGGGCACCTGGGTGTCCTCAGGCTAGCATGGGCAAGATGGAGTGAATGGCCTCCTTCTGTGCTGTAACTTTTCTATGATTCCACAGTTCTATACCTGATGTTCTCATCTAACCACAAGCACATCAATAGAGGGAGGGTGAGTGGATTGCGAGAATGAGTAGGGACCTCGTCTGACTTTCAATCATTCCTAGATCATGGGGAAGGTTTAACAACTCTACCCCAACCCAACTGAGAACAACAACCTCAACAATGACCAGATGTTGAAATGGGATCTGATCTGATCTTAAAATGATACTTATACAACATTTTTCACCAGACATCCCAAAGTGCTTACTTTTGATGTGTTTTCACATTGGAATGTAGGAAACACAACAAAATAATTTATGTACAGCAAGCTCCCAATGTGGCTATATGACAACAATCATAGTATGATGACATTGACTTAATGTTGTCCAAGATGCTGGTGATAAACTCTCACGCACTTCCCTCAAACTACACTGAGGAATCTTTAATTCCTACCTGGCATGGCAGTCAAGTTTATATTTCAGCCTAAAGGCAGCTCTGCTGACAAGGCAGCACTCCCTCAGCGTTGCACTGTGGCATTAGTCTGGATTTCTTTGCATGTGTCTCTGCAATGGGACTAAGAACCCACAGCTTTCTGACTTCGAGCTGGGAATGCCATCCACTGAATCACGGCTGATATTTTTATGCTGATCTCAGGCAGTGGAAGAAACCCACTCCTCACCGCATATTAATAGCCAGATGAGAATCGTTTTGTGTTTTTTTTATCCGTCACTGGGACGTTTCAATTCTACTTCAGGAGCACTGCTGCCTCAATCCTTTACCATTTACCTGAAGGACATTGGGCCTCACAGTCCCAAATATTAATCAAATTAGGAACTGCTGACATTTCTGCTCACCCCTTCCAGTCAGATTTAATTAGTCAGTAGCATCTCATCCAGTGAAGCACCTAATGGTGATGTGCTACATCGCTCAGGGCTCCGTTCCGCATCTCTCTCCTTTAAGTTGTGTTTCAATGGTGTTGATTAATGTGCTAAAATGTTTTCGGGGATAAAGCTTGTCTTGTATGCCAGTGACAGTCCTTGAACATGTCACCGTCTTCTGCCCTTCAGTCTGATGTTATTTTGACACATATTGGATTCGCCTTTCAGACTAAGACTGAAAACTAAGTACCAATTAGTTCTGATTAGTGATTGGTTTTAAGGCCCATTTTGTGATAGAATCTTAGAATGCCTGTAGTTTAGAAGGAGGCCGTTCAGCCCATTGAGCCTGCACCAACTTTTTGAAAGAACATCTTACCTAGGCCCTATCCCCTTAACCCCATGTATTTACCTCCCCGCTAATCCCCCAACCAACACACCCTTGGATACTAAGGGGCAATTTAGTTTGGCCAATCCACTTAACCTGCACATCTCTGGGAGGAAACTGGGGCACCTGGGGGAAACCCATGCAGATACGGGGAAAGTGCGCAAACTCCTCATAGACAGTGACCCAAGCTCAGAATTGAACCCAGGTCTCTGGGGCTGTGAAGCAGCAGTGCTAAGCACTGTTCCACCAGACAGCCCATATTACCTCCCTAACATAAAGGCAACCTAGATTCTGTATAATGGAAATGATAGTGTGGCATTTTATATCATACTGCGATTTCCATTACACAGAGTCATGGTCAGGCCCCAACTTGAATAATATGTTCGGTTCTGGACCTCAGGAATTATTTATCATTTCTTGGAGTGTGGATTCATTAGAATGGGTGCAGGATTCTCCAGCCTTGATCTCAGTCAGAATTCTCCAGTCCTGCTGCAGCAAATGGAAATTTGGCTGATTGCTAAATTTTCCATCCTCACTATCAGCAGCAGTGGGACGTGAATGGCCAGAGAGTTCCAGCCCAGATCTGAGAGAGTCCAAGGGGGTTGGCTGCAATAACCTGGATTAAAGGGTGACCTGGTTGAGATATTCAAAATCACAGAATCACAGAACACCACAGTGCAGCAGAGGCCCTTCGGCCCATCGAGCCTGCACTGACACATGAAATCCCCTGACCAGCCCACCTAATCCTACTTGCCAGCACTTGGACCAAAGCCTTGAATGGCTCAAGAACAGTTTCTTCCCTGCTGCTATCAGACTTTTGAATGGACTTGCATTAAGCTGATCTTTCTCTACGCCCTAGCTATGATTGTAACACTACATCCTGCACTCTCTTGTTTCCTTCTCTACGAATGGTATGCTTTATCTGTTTAGCACACAAGAAACAATACTTTTCACTGCATGTTAATACATGTGACAATAATAAATCAAATCAAGTGAAATTTCTCACTTTCAACTTGTATCTCCTCGTAACTAACCCCTCAACTAAGGGGAACAGCTGCTCCCTAGACACTCTGTCCACATGGCCCTCATGATCTTGGACATGTCGAACAGGTTGCCCCTCAGCCTTCTCTGCTCCAACAAAAAGAACCCAATTTAAATGTTCTATCCCAGGCAGCTCCCTGGTGAATCTCCTCTCTAAGAAGGTTCAATTGCCTAGTGGCAAAGAAATGTTTACAAATGCGGGAGATTTCAGAATGAGAGGACATCATCATAAGATTAGACCTTGGCTACTGGGGAAAAAGATCAGGAAGCTCTTCTTTCACACAAAGGTCAGGAGAAATCTGGAAGTCTGTCCCCAAAAGATTGTAACTCCTGGGAGCCTTGGAGACTGAGCTCACGGGGTTTTTATTGGATAAAAATATCTAGGGATAGGGAACGAAGCCTGCCTGGTAAATGGGATTGAGGTACACAGCAGCCATGCTCCAATGGGATGGCAGAATAGACTCAATGGGGTGGATGGCAGGATCCTGCTCCTATGAAATTTGGCCAAATGAGACAGAGGAAAAAGACTTCAATCCTATTAACATGGCTGCTTTTAAACAATCAGTGAGATGATGTGTCAACTCCTTTCACTTGTACCTCACCATCCCCACCTGTCAGTTTGTGTCATAGAATCTCTACAGAGCAGAAGGAGGCCATTCAGCCCATCATGACTGCATTGACTCTCTGACAAAAAAGTCTTAGCCAAACCACCTCTTGCTATATCCCCATAACCCTCTGCTAATCCCCCTATCTACAGTTCTTTTGTCATTAAGGGACAATTTAGCACGACTAATCCTCCTAACCTACAGTTCTTTGGTCACTAAGGGACAATTTAGCATGGCTAACTCTCCTAACCTACAGATCTTTGCCACTAATGGGCAATTTAGCACGATCAATCCACCCAACCCACACATCTTTGAACTCTGGGAGGAAAGCCGAGCACCTGGAGGAAATCCGTACAGACATGGGAAGAACATGCTACAAACAGTGACCCAAACCAGGAATTGAACCCAGGTCCCTGGAGCTGGGAGGCAGCAGTGCTGACCACTGTGTCATTGTGCTGCCTCAGATTCCCTGATCCAAGTCTAAAGACTTTGGGCGGAATGTTCCCACCCTGCCTGTCATGGGATTGGTAGCGGGTGGGACAGAAAATTCAATGACCCGTGGGAATTTCCGATCTTGGGAGGAACACGGCTGGAAAATCCCATCCCTGAATGCCACCAGCAGCCAATGAGGTGTCACTGCTTCCAAGAGGCTAATTTAAATTTTCACCTCCCCCTTTAGAGAGGCAACTCTCTGCTGCCCAGATAGGTGCCAACCTCTGTGGCTGTCAGCAAACTATGATGCGGAGATGCCGGCATTGGGGTAAACACAGTAAGAAGTCTCACAACATTCACCTGACGAAGGGGCAAACCCCAAAAGCTAGTGGCATTTACTACAAAATAAACTGTTGGACTTTAACCTGGTGTTGTGAGACTTCTTACTGTGCCAGCAAATTAGACAGAGGTCGACAACACTGTTCACTAATCATTGTCCTTTATGACCTTCCCCAATCACTGGGACAAAAGTCTGACCTACAGGTTAACTGATCCGTCGCTACAGTACTGCAGAATGCACACAGTAAAATAAACCGGCCAGATCCTACAGCATCAAGAGTCACATGCTTCATCAAACAACCACTTCCACAAATGTCTCTGTATATATTTAGCCTAAGTAACAAGTCTTGCTGCTGCCAAGACACAAGCGGTTGGAGCAGGATAGCGCGTGTGCCTGCATTTATATAGCACCTTATCATGTCACTGAGCAACCGAAAGAGCTTCACATAATAAACAAATCTGTTGTAAGGCAGTGACTGCTGTAACTTAGGCAATCTATCAGGGATGCCATCTTTCAGATAAGATGTCAAATCAAGATGCCTCGAAGATTACAGGGCCGGGGAATTTTTACTGGTCAACATGTGTCTCTCAAGCTTCATCTAATCTACCTGGTCATTACCTTGTTGCTGTTTGTGGGAGCTTGCTGAGCACATTTTTTTTAATTCATTCGTGGATATGGGCATCGCTGGCTGGCCAGCATTTATTGCCCATCCCTCGTTGCCCTTCAGAAGATGAGCTGCCTTCTTGAATCGCTGTTGTTCATATTCTGTGGTTTGACACCCAATGCAGTTACGGAGTGAATTCCCTAATGACTGCGAAGGAACGGCCGATATATTTCCAAATCAGGATGGTGAGTGGCTTGGAAGGGAAGTTGCAGATGGTGTTCCCATTTATCTGCTGCCCTTGTCCTTCTAGATGGAAGTAGTCACGGGTTTGGAAGATGCTGTCTAAGCATCTTTAGTGAATTGCTGCACTGCATCTTGTAGATGGTACACACTGCTGTTACGAAGTGTCGGTGGTGGAGGGAGTGGATATTTGTAGATGTGGTGGCAATCGAGTGGGCTGCTTTGGCCTGGACAGTGTCAAGCTCCTTGAGTGTTGTTGGAGCTGCAAGCGTCCAGGCAAGTGAGGATTATTCCAGTGCACTTCTGACTTGTGCCTTGTAGATGGTGGACAGGCTCTGGAGAGCCAGGAGGTAAGTCACTCGCCATAGTATTCCTACTCCTGACCTACTTGTGTAGCCAGTGGTTGCCATGTTTTGTACATTATGACACAATGACAACAATTTCAAAAGTATTTCATTAACTGTAAAGTGATTGGAATGTCCTGAAATGGTGATAAACATGATATAAAAACAAGAGGCAGGATTTCCCCTCCTCCCTCACCTTCTGTATGTTTTCTAGCAGAGGGGGTAACTCATCATTGGCCGCTGGCAGGATTAGAAAATTTCGCTGAAGTAAGTGGTCATTTACATTGATTTTGATCTTTCTCCACACCCTGGCTATGACCCTAACACCACTTTCAGCGTTCTCTCCTTTCCTTCTCTATGAACGGTATGCTTCGCCTACAGCACGCAAAGAACATTTTTCACTGTATACCGATATATGTGACAATAATAAATCAAATCAAATCACAGCTGGCCACACCACCATGGAAGCCATTACAGCCTCTGACAGGATCAAGAAGGGCTGGAAAATCCTGCTTATCACGTTTCATAGGCGGGATTGTGGTGCAGAGGTAGCGCTCTTATGTCCAGGCCAGAAGTTCTGCGTTCAAGTCCCACGTCAGAAAGACTAATAATCCAGGGACCCTTCAGGGAAGGAAATCTGCCGTCCTTACCTGGTCTGGCCCACATGTGACTCCAGAGCCACAGCAACGGGGTTGACTCTCAACTCCCCTTTCATTTGGCCTAACAAGCCACTCAGTTCAAGGACAACTAGGGATGGGTAATAAATGTTGGCCAGCCAGCAATGTCCCTGTTCCATGGATGAATTTTTTTAAAAACCCAGACCTAGGGCAGGCAATGGCCTACTGGTATTATCGTTAAACTATTAATCCAGAAATTCAGCTTACATTCTGGAGACCCAGGTTCAAATCCTGCCATGGTAGATGGTGGAATTTGATTTCAATAAAATAAATCTGGAATTAAGAATTTACCATTGTTGATTGTTGGAAAAACCCATCTGGTTCACTAATGTCTTTGGCAAAGGAAGTCATAGAAACATAGAATTGCTACGGTGCCGAAGGAGGCCATTCAGCCAGCTTTGCACTGACTACAATCCCATCCAGGTTCTGTCCCCTTGACCCCACATCATGTATTCACCCTGCTTGTGCCCCTGGCACTATGGGGCAATTCACCATGGTCAATCAACCTAACCCACATATCTTTGGACTAATGTTCTTTTGGAAGGGAAATCTGCCACCCTTGCCTGGTCTGGCCTACATGTGGCTACACGTGGTTGACTCTCAACTGCCCTCAGGCAACAAGGGATGGGTAATAAATGCTGGCCCAGGATGGTCACCAACATCCCATGAATGAACAAAAAAAAAGGAAATCAGAGGAAACCCACACAGGCATGGGGAGAATGTGCAAACTCCACATGACCCAAGCCAGGAATTGAACCCAGCTCCATGGCATCGTGAGGTAGCAGTGCTAACCACTGTGCCACCCTTACCTAGTCTGGCCTAGCCTACATGTGACCCCTGAGCCACAGCAATGTGGTTGACTCTGGAATGGCGGCTCAGTTCAAGGGGCAATTAGAGATAGGCAATAAATACTGGCCCAGCCAGCAATGCCCACATCCCAGGAATGAACAGTAAATAAAGCTTGTTGGATTATCTTAAATTAGGTGTAACGGTGTCTCTGAACGTGTAATGAGATGAAAAGCCAGTCCAATGTCTTCGATGGTAGTTGGTTGAGGGCAAAATATCAGAAAGCCTATTACTGTTTTCTTTCCCCAGACAATGGTGTGCTACCCTGAATGTGCATCCAGATCGACAGGACTTGGGTTGAATGTTTCATTCGAAAGAAGGCAAGTCAAGCAGTTCAGCAGAGGCTCTCCGAACTGTAGTGGTTACCGGAGCAGGGTGAGAACGTGGTGGAGAACACAGAGTCATGATTCACAGACCGGCAATCTGCTTACTCAGAGGAGAAATGAGTGCCACCAACTGAGTCAAGCTGACACATCACGATATACAGGGGATGTAAATCAGATTGCTGAAATGTTCCCATCTGTGGAACTGTTGTTCCCATTGGAATTGACTACAATATTAATAATAAAGAGCAACTGAGGTGGAAAGCCTTTCTCTCCACTTACGCACTCCTTAGCATTCTAAATTTATATCCACAACCTCCCAAACTGTAACGTTACATCATGAAAAGGGACATCCCTTCACTGTGCTTAAGAAAGGTAAAGGGGGAGCCTATACAGACTCCTGACAGTGCAGAAGAAGGACCATTCGGCCATTGAATCTGCACAATCTTGGCCCGATCCATGTAACCCCACGTATTTATCCCTAACAATCCCACTAACACCAAGGGGCAACTTAACACAGCCAATCCACCTAAACCCACACATCTTTGGGTTGTGGGAAAAAAAATCAGTATACCCGGATGAAACTCACACAGACGCAGGGAGAATATGCAAACTGTGCACAGGCAGGCTGGAATTGAACCTGAGTCCCTGGCACTCTGATGCAGCAGTGCTAACCACTGTGCCACCCAAATTACTGCTCTAACATAAAGGCAAAAATACTGCAGATAGTGGAAATCTGAAATAAAAACAGAAAATGCTGCATAAACTCTAGCAGTATCAGAGAGAGGAAAACAGAATTAACATTGTGAGTTTGCAGAGTCATACAGACTATGCTTTTTTCTGCCAGATGCTGCCAGACCTGCCGAGTTTTTTCTGTTTTTGCTACTCGAACTTACCTGCCTCATTCTTAAAAGCAGAAGTTGTCCAAAAATCAGAGTAATCACCTGAACTGGTTTCCATCATTTGAGAAAATAATTTTCTAGACTATTTTTATTTCTGCTTATTGGCCCTGGTATTCTTTCCTCGATCTTGTTTGTCTCTCCCATGATTTGGGAATAAGGGGGATGGGGGCGATAGGGTGGATTGTGGGCTGGTGTAAGGAAGCATTAGTGTGTGGCGTTACAACTAGAATAGGCAGGCTTGATGGAGAAGCTGAGCCTTCCCTGTCTGTCAAATGTGACTGCTATCATTTTCTGAAAGCAAAAGCTTTTATGGTGCTTTAGAAAGCAAATTCCCCCCTTCAGGACTTTAGTCTCCATCTCGTTTAAGAGCAATTGATCTCTCGCTCTTTCTCAATCACTTCTTTCATTCAAGTGTTATCCACAATTTCCACCAAATTGCTAAAATTACCTTTCAGGTAATCTTTTCGCAAGAGCAAGACTTAGAGGGACAGATTCAATGTGAATTGCACAGAATTTCTGTAGCTCTACTTGATCAAGGGAATGTATAACTGAGCAATGATTAGAAGGTCACTGTTTTACTCATAGTATTGGGTGGATAGCATGGTGGCACAGTGGTTAGCACTGCTGCTTCACAATGCCAAGGGACCTCGATTTAATTCTTAGCTTCGGTTAATGTCTGCGTGGGTTTCCTTTGGTTGCTCCAGTTTCCTCCCACAGTCCAAAAGATGTACGGATTAGGTAGATTGACATGCTAAATTTCCCCTTAGTATCAGGGGGACTAGCTAAGATAAATACATGGGATAGGACCGGGGTGAGACTGTGCTTGGTGCAGATTCAATGGGCCGAATGGCTTCCTTCTGAGCTGTCGAACTCTATGGATTATATGAATCTCTACAGGATAAAAGGAGATCATTCAGAGTCATGTATCGGCCAGGTATGAGCAGCATGGTTTGTTCCCTCACCTATGTGAATGAACCACAACATTAAACACTGGGTAATGCTGCATCCAGCACAATACTGACATTACACAGATACGATATAAAGGACAAGCCTCAGGTAGGGATAAGATGGCACATCACAGGATCCCTACAGTACAGAATGAGGCCATTCGGCCCATTGAGTCTGCTCAGATCTTCCAAGAGAGCATCTTACCCAGTTCTATCCCCACATATTTACCTCACTAATTACTCCTATCTTGCACTTCCACTTTGTGCTGAGTTGGATGGCTTCAACTGAAGTAGCAGCAAAGGTTAATCATTATGGCCCATGTCATGGGAGGGTGGGTAACTCTGTGACATTTATCAGAACTCAGTAAATTGGTGTTCTTGTAAAGAACGTGTCATTGTGTAGCACCTTTTATTATCTCAGGATGTCCCAGCCAATTACTGTCAATCAAATATTTTGGAAGTGTAATCACTTTTGTAACAACAACCAACGTCATAGAGTCATAGAGTAATATAGCACAGAAACAGGCCCTTCGGCCCAACTGGTCCATGTTGATCATTGTGCCATCCCAGCTAGTCCCAATTGCTCACATTTAATCCATATTCCTCTATTTCTTTTCCATCCATGTACTTATCCAAATGCTTTTTAAATGTTGCTGTTGTACCTGCTTCACCACTTTCTCTGGCGGCTCATTCCATATATGGCCCTCCCTCTGCATGAAGAAGTTGCCCCTCAGGTCCTTTTTAAATCATACCCCCTTTCATCTTAAACATATGCCCTCTGGTTTTCAATTCCCCTTACCTGGGAAAATGACAATAGGTGGAATTTTACCGGCACATCTGCCCAAATTTTGTACAATCCTGCCTGAGACTCGGCCACCCTCAGAATCAGGGCAAGCGTGCCGATAAAATTCTGGCCTAAGTGTATTCATTCTATCAATGCCCCTCATGATTTTATATACATCAATGAGGTCATCCATCATTCTCCTACGTTTCAAGAAATAAAGCCTTAACCTGGCTAACCTCTCCCAACAACTCAGGCACATTAGTCCTGGCAACATCCTTGTAAACACAGTAAGAAGCCTCACAACACCAGGTTCAAATCCAACCAATTTATTTGATAGTAAACTCACTGACCTGACAAAGAGGTTTGCCCCTTCGTCAGGTCAGGGGCAAACTCTGAAAGCTTGTGAGTTGACGGTCAAATAAATTAGTTGGACTTTAACGTGGTATTGTGAGACTTCTTACTGTGTTTACCCCAGTCCAACGCCGGCATCTCCACAACATAACATCCTTGTAAATCATCTTTCCAGTTTATCAATGTCTTTCCTATAACAGGGTGTCCAAAACTGTACACAATACTCAAAGTGTGGCCTTACAGGGATACCAATGTGTGCATAGCAAGCTCCCACAGTGTGATAATGGCCCTATGGTGATCTAGAGTTTCCAAACGATTGCATTACGATAGCTGGAGATAGGATTGGCATAACTAGTGGATTAACAATGTAAGTTAAAAATGTTTATTGTTTTCTTACTTCCAACTATTTCAATCAAACATTACCAAGTTGCTGCTTTTAAATGTAGGAAGGAAAGTTTTTAAAGGTGTCTTGGTAATTGTATTTTAAAATGCTGTCTGCTTGCTAGGTGGTGGCAGGTGTGGCATTTGGGGTCACACAAACACCTTTGATCAGAAACTCAATGAACAGAAACAGGTGAGATTGGCACTCAGCACAATACTTGCTCTCAAGTTAAACTCTAACCCAGTCTGTGTTGGCAAGTCAATATTGGCCAGGATACAGAGGCAAACTATCCGACTCGTCCCCAGATATTGTGCTTTGGGGTCTTTTAACATCCACATCGGCAAGCAGTCTCAGCTTCCATTCAAAACTTTACCCAAAAATACAGCAACGTACTCAAAGAGCAACATGGATTTGATGCTCAAACCTCCAGAGCAAGATTGGAACCCACAACTCTCTGACACAAAGTGAGATGCAACAAACTGATATGGACACTGGTCCTGTATTAGTCATTTCTATGCTTTGGGTCCCTGCCTAATAGAAAATGCCTCAGGCCTACATTTGAGCATTAGTCTAAAATGTTATGTTGAAGTGGCACGTTGGCATAGTAGTACTACTGCTTCACAGCACCAGGGATCAGGGTTCAATTCCCAGCTCGGTCACTATCCGCCTGGAATTTGTACCTTCTCTCCATGTCTGTATGAGTTTCCTCTGGCTGCTCCGGTTTCCTCCCACAGTCTGAAAGATGTGCTGGTTAGGTGCATGAGGCATGCTAAATTCTCTCTCCATATACCCGCACAGGTGCCTGAGTGTGGTGACTAGGGGATTTTTCAGTAACATTGTGGAGTAATAATAATTGTGGCGCTGCTTGTGAGGCTAATAAATAAATCGGGAGATCAGGCCTGCGGGGTTTGAGGGGGTGGATATCAAGGCTGGCAGATGGGGGGCCAGGGTTTGGGGCCGGCCTCCAGCATTCTGGGAGGCCAGTGGTGTGGGACTACCGTGCAAGTTCCGATCTCTGCTACGATAGATTAGCGCATGCGCAGTGGCCTGCCTCTCCAGCGGGAATAGGCCCTGCCCACGATTTTTGTAGTGATTCACACTAGGGTGCTCAGCAATGCTCAGAGTCCAGGAGATACATTTTGAAAATCCTATTTTAAAAAACCGGCGGGATTTACTCCAGTTTTTATTCAAGTTCGGAATTTTTTTGGGAGAATCCCGGTTCTTAAGCAGCTTGATAGGGGAAATGATGAGAGAATGTTTCCCTTGATGGGACAGTCTGGGACCAGAATAAAGTGTCGGGGCCGATTTAAGACTGGGGTGAGGAGGAATATCTTCTTTCAGAGGGTTGAGAACCTTTGGAACTGTTTGCCACAGAGAGCAGTGGGGATGGAGTTCTTGTATATATTTAATGCTGTGATAGAGATTTTTGATCAATCAGGGAATCAAGGGTTACAGACAAAGAGCAGGAAGTAGACGTGGGGAATGCCAGATCAGCCATGGATCTATTGAATGGCGGGCCCAGGTTTGACAGGCCGAGTGGCCTACCTCTGTTCCTACATCCTATTGTATAATGGTCCAACAGCCAATATCACTGAAACAGATTTTCTGCTCATTAATATCATTGCTGTTTCTGGGAGCTTGCTGCGTGTAAATTGGTTGTTGCATTTCCCTACATAGCAACAGTGACCATGAGTGGAATTTTCCAGTCCTGTCAGTGGCGAGCGTCATTACAGGCGGGACTGGAAAATATGGAGAAGGGCCATTTCTTGCCAGCATTAAAAAAAGTTTGCAATTTTCCCCTCCTGATTTTCCTGGTGAGTCGGGTAGCTCCATGTCGGGAACCAAATTTGCATTGAGTTGAATAACATAAATATTCATTTCAAAGGCAACTCACCAGAATCACGCCCACACTCCTGATCACATGGTCACACGGGCGGCTAATAGACCAGTGTGATTCACGAGCGGATATAGGCCACTTCCTTTGGGACCTGAAGGTTTATCTGCCCATCTTTCACTGTGCTGGGTTCACGGCTGCTCTGAATGTGCACTGAGGCCACACAGGCAAAACCAGCAGGAACAGCAAGGAGGGTCAGTGCCATGGAATATCATGTACAATCACTGGGAAGGCAGGGGATGAGGGTATTGGGAATGATGGGGTGGCAGTGTACATGGCGGAAGGACCTGGAGGGCAAGGCTTTGATTCACAGGATCATAGAATCCCAACAGCGCAGAAGGAGACCATTTGGCCCATTGAGTCTACACCGACCACAAACCCACCCAGGCCCTATTCCTGGGTGGTAACTCCACATAGTTGTCCCACTAATTCCTCTAGACCGCGCATCCTAGGATACTAAGGGGCAATTTTAGCATGACCAATCAACCTAACCCGCACAACTTTGGAGTGCGGGAGGAAACTGGAGCACACGGAGAAAACCCACACAGAAATGGGGAGAATGTGCAATCTCCATAGACAGTGACCCAAGGCTGGAATTGAACCCAGTCCCTGGGGTTGTGAGGTAGCAGTGCTAATCAAGGTGCTACTGTGCTGCCAAATCAGAAGTGCTGGTTGTGTGATTGGGAGGGGGGTGGTGGTGTTTGTGGTTGAAGGGGGTGATGTGCAGGGAAAAGAGCACGCAGGCACACAACTGACTAGGTGGAAAATTGTGGAGTCCAAGAGCCCTGACAGTTCTGGGTAATAGAGCCAAGGGTGGTTGGGGCCACAAAGCATAGTCAGTCGTGTGGATCTGTGCCACACATTCAAGGGCTGTGCCTGGGACGCCTGCCCTGGCGCCAGTCCTGTGTCAATCATGCCCACTATGATTTGCAGCATGTGGTCAATCCTTCACACACGTGGGTCCTGGGGATTGGTGGTTTGATACTGGGCTGCAGATTGCACAGTCACAGTCAGGAAGGCATCTGAAGCCTGTAGTCTCCCACTATTTAAAAGGGGGGTAGAGAGGAAACAGGGAGTAATAGACCAGTGAGCCTAACGTCCATACTGGGGAAGTTGCTTGAGTCCATTATGAAGGACTTTGTAACTCAGCATTTGGAAGGCAGTTGGTATAATCAGATAAAGTCAACATGGGTTTACTAAAGGGAAATCATGCTTGGCAAATCTATTAGAATTCTTTGAGGATGTCACTCATAGGGTTGACCGAGAAGAATCAGTGAATGTGGTTTATTTAGACTTTCAGAAGCTTTCAACAAGATCTCACATCACAGACTACTCGGTAAAGTTAAAGCATATGGGATTGCAAGTAATGTCTTGAAATGGATAGAAAACTGGTTAGCAGATAGGGAAAAAAGAGTTAATTTAAAAGTGTCCTTTTCTGATTGGCAGTCAGTGACTAGTGGGGTTCCACAGGGATCTGTGCCAGGATCTGAATAGTTCACATTCTATATTAATGATTTGGAAGAGGAAACTGAGTGTATTATCTCCAAATTTGCAGATGGGAGGGTGAGCTGTGGGGAGGATGCAGAGATGCTTCAGCATGAGTTGGACGGGCTGAGTGAGTGGGCATCTACATGGCAGATGCAGAATAATGTGAGTAAAAGTGAGGTTATACACTTTGGTAGCAATAAAAGAGAGACAGATTATTACTTGAATGGGTGTAAATTGAGAGAGGTGGATACTCAACGAGACCTTGGAGTCCTTGTGCATCAGTTGCTGAAAGTAAGCGTGCAGATGTGGCAGGCAGTAAAGAAGGCAAATGGTATATTGGCCTTCATAGTGAGAGGGTTTGAGTACAGAAATAGCAATATTATATAGAGTGTTGGTGAAGTCACACTTGGAGTATTGTGAGCAGTTTTGGTGTCCTTATCTGAGGAAGGAGGTCTTTGCTATCGAGGGATACAGCGAAGGTTTACCAGGCTGATTCCTGGGATAGCAGGTCTGTCATGTGAGGAGAGACTAAATCAGTTAAAACTGTATTCATTGGAGTTTAGAAGAGTGAGAGGGGATCTTGTAGAAACTTATAAAATTTTAACAGGGTTAGACAGGGTAGATTCAGAAAGAATGTTTCCAATTGTGGAGGAGTCCAGAACTAGGCATCATAGCTTGAGGATAAGGGGGTAAACCTTTTAGAACTGTGGTAAGGAGAAATTTCTTCCCTCAAAGGGTGGTGAGTATATGGAATTCAGTACTACATAAAGTAGTTGAGCCAAAACATTGTTTAATTTCAAGAAGAAATTAGATATAGCACTAGGGCTAAGGGGGTCAAGGGATATGGGGGAAATGGGGGATCAGGATATTGAATTTGATGATCAGCAATGATAAAAATGAATAGAGGAGCAGACTCAAAGGACTGAATGGCCTCCTCTACTTCTAGTTCCTATGATGGGGAAAAACTGATGCAGTGGTGGGAGGGATCAGGGATCACTCGGTCTCATGGGGGGTGGGGGTCGTCAGGGGGTAAGTCACAATATAATGGGCCTCAAAATGAGGAGGGATCAAGTCAACATGCAGCATTGGAACACCAATAGCACATGGTTTAAGGGGAGAACAGGGATATCTATGACCATAATGATGGGATCAGGGATTACAGAGAGTGACAGTAGAGTGAATGGGGGGGGGGGGGGGGGGGGGGGGAACCTGCATGTGATGCAGCTCCAGAATGGGAGGGATTTTGATGGTCACGGGAGGGGTAGGAGGCAGATATTGACGCTGGGCCACTGGATTGGTACATTGTACAGGAAGGCCCAATATAATGCATCATGGCTTTGCAAATGCACCAGGGGTGAACTGAAATGCCACCTCATTTCCATCACTGAGAGTTACAGATGGCTGGGGCCTGACGAAACAACTAATGCTGAGGACTGAGTATAAGGCCTGAACACTTATCTTGCATGAACAATTGCTCATCTAGAGTCAGAATCAACCTCACACATGAAGTTGAGAACCACTGAGTGATGATTGTCTTCATTGAGGCAACTTTTTCAGACTGCAGCTATACTGTCACCAGTGCACTGAGGATTGAGGTGCTGTATTGAAAAGAGTTAAAAATAATTTGCAAAGTGCGACGAATCAAGAACATTTGACAAGTTCAGCAATATTGATGATTGAAAATACGTCCTTGCAAGATTTAACCTATGATGGTGTGACTGCTGATTTTGTGAAGAAAAAGTGTGGAACAAAGACTATCTAAATCACCATGTCAACAAGGAATGAAGGAAGAAAATAGTAAAAACGTGTTTGTCTTCCATACTCTCTCGATTCAATTCTGTTATTCAAAATGGACCACTGCTGCTTTTTTAAAATTCATTCGTGGGACATGGGCCAGCATTTATTGTCCATCTCTCATTGCCTTTGGAGGCCAGTTTAGAATCATCCGCATTAATGTGGCTCTGGGGTCACATGCAGGCAACACCAGGTAAGAATAGTAGATTCTCTTCCCTAAAGGACATCAGTGAATCAGATGCATTTTTCCCAACAATGGTTTCACGGTCATCAGTAGATTCTTAATTCCAGATATTTTTTATTGAATTCAAATTCCATCATTTGCCATGGCGGGATTCGAACACAGGCTCCCAGAAAATTAGAGTTTCTGGATAAATAGTCTAGAGATAATATCACTAGACCATTGCCTCCCCTGATATAATGGCTACAGCTGATCACGTGCTGAGAGTTCTCAGCACCATTGCTCTCAAGACTGGCTTGCAGAGAGTCTCTTCATGACAAAGATCGTACTGTGGCCAGACAGAGCCACTGACATTGGACTTGGACTCAGTGGACACTCACTCAAGTGAATTTAGGGCAATAATCCATTTGGTTTTGTGAGAGGAAGTAAAAAAGTTTACTTTTGAAACAGAATGAGATTGCAATACACTGAAGACAGCGTATGCATGTTGTTGATTGGAGTCTTTGCTCCTCCATTGGGCTAGCTCAGTCTGTCTTGCACTGACCTGTGCTGCAATGATACCATCAGATGATAATTTCCATTGAGTCGCTCATCAGCAAGTTCCATGTTTGCCAACCTCAAGAATACACACATCGCAATACTGCCATCTTTACAAGTTAAAGTAGTTAAGCAGTGATCAGGTTGTGTATTTTTGCGATCTGTGGGGTGGGTGGGTCAGGAATGACGTCATTCGGGGGAGGGGTGTGATGTCATTGGGAAATAGGGGGTGATTGCAGAAACTAATGTGAATGCGAGTGGCCCCATTCTGTTACACCCACTATTCTGGGCCCCTGTATAGATTTGCATGCAGGGCAAGCCCTGATCTATTGCACCAGCCCTCACTGTGGATTATAGATTAGGCTCCATCACATTACCCTTTATCCCCCTCTGAACACATGAGTGTGTTAAATCCAGCTTCCAAAGCTTCCAAATCTTCTCTGATTATTAACCTATGGTGCAGTTCAGGAGACCCATTCTCCAGAGCATCTAGAGACCACTTTCTGGAGGCTTCACACTCACTCTTGATCCCAGACCTATTGCTCCCACAGAGAAGATCAAACCAACAACGCACTAGTGAAAATGGTGAACTCACAGTCCAAATTGGAATATGACTGGAGGCCTTGTGAGTCAGACCAGCCCTCCCATTTCCTTCTCGAGTCTGGCACAAAAAAAATCATAAAATCCTGCAGTGCAGAAGAAGGCTATTTGGCACATCGAGCAATCACAATCCCACCCAGGCCCTGGCCCCATAACCCCATGCATTTTACCTTAGCTAGTCCTCTGACACTAAGGAGCAATTTAGCATGGCCAATCCAACTAACCCACACGTCTGTAGGGGGACTGTAGGAGGAAACCGGAGCATCCGGTGGAAACCCACACAAATACAGGGAGAACGTGCAACCTCCACACAGACAGTGACTCGAGGCTAGGAATTGAACCTGGGTCCCTGGTGCTGTGAGGCAGCAGTGTTAACCACTGTGCCAAAATCAATAAGATCTTGCTCCCTGATCCCAGTTTGTCCTCCCCCACCACCCACACACCCCCAGGCAGCTTTGGGCAGTCTTATTTCCCCATTCTGAGGAGAGCCAAAGCATTTCTTTCCCCAACATTGGCAGAGAAGGTAGAAGAAGACAGCGAGAAAGCACAATGAGAGAGCCTGGAGACCCCAGCAACAGCTGTGTCCTACGAGGACTAAAAATAACTCCCACCCCCAGTCAAGAATCGAGAAATGAACCACACTGAAAGCAAAGCGAAATGCAAACTGGGACAAAAAAGGGCTAACTTCCATTCAAGAATAATCTGTTTGTACCACATACCAACAGCAGCAACCTTGCTTTCCAGTGAATTGCTTCTCCGGACTCTGTGGAGTTATATTTTTGGGGAGTTTCGAAGCTTCTTTGCAAACAGCCACTAATCCTACGAGGCAGGCAGGCCAAACAGAGCAGGAGAAATGTGATCAGGGTTTACCCCATCCCCCCCAAACATATACACACACAAGCGTGATAACGCAGTCGACAGCTGACGGGACAGGAGTCTGTGCTATAAATACCCATCAGTTTCCAGCTTTGGGTATGCACTGACTGCTGCAGGCTGGACAGTGACACGATTTGGTGAAAGTTTATAAACAGAGAAAAGGGAGAAAGATACAAGAGTCTGAGGTCACGTACCAACCAACTCAAGAACAGCTTCTCCTCTGCTGCCATCAGACTTTTGAATGGACTCGTTATTACTCTATGTCCTAGCTATCATAGAATCATAGAAGCCTGCAGTGCACAAGAAGACCATTCGGCCCAGAATCTGTACCGACAATCCCATCCAGGCCTTATCACCATGACTCTCTAGCTAGTCCCCCTGAAGGGCAATTTAACTTGGCCAATCAACCTAACCTACACATCATTGGACTGTGGGAGGAAACCAGAACGCCTGAAAGAAACCCACGCAGACACAGGGAGAATGTGTAGACTCCGCAGACAGTGACCCAAGCCGGGAATTGAACCCTGGTTCCTGGTGCGGTCAGGCAGCAGTGCCGTCCACTGTGCTGCAAGGAAGGCAAGGACAAGGGAGGAGAAATGGTGAAGGGGTGTGGTGGGGAGTGGGCACGAGGTCGGAGGGTGGAGGGGTGGTAGTGGAGATACAACGAGGCAAGCGTAACTATGGTGAACCTTCCCCAGCATCTTTGTGCTAACTCTTCCCTCCACCTGGTCCCACCAAAAACGTCAGGCCTAGACCAAACATTGTCCCGTGGTGACCTAATTTCAAAGCTTGAAATTTGCTTTGACTCCAGACTGTGGATCACCTGGGAGAGATCTGGGAGTGTGATCTGGGGGCTGGTGAGCTGGGACAGCAGGGGCAGATGGGATGGGATGGGGTCAGGGACTGTTTTAGCTGCAAAGTAAATAAAGATTTTACTTTCTTACCCTGGCTTTTACCAAGATTAGTCAGTTAGCCATGCCCGGCACTTAAAAAAAATCAGGAGGACTTGAAGGGGCCGAGCAGCTGTTAACACCCCATCAAAACTCCATGGCAACCATTGTTGCCTTGGAATTCACGACCCTAAAATTCTGACCTGCAATCCCTCAGAGGGGGAAGATTGGGAAGCCTTGGACAAGACTTATATTTTTAAAGCTCAAAGATCAGAAAGGCAGTTGCAAGAATTGTGGCCACGGCAACTGGTCTCTGGCTTTTGCAAAATAATCTCTTCAAAAGGTTCAGAATTCTATGCAATAAAGTTGAATTTGACTTCTTGGTTACTATAACGTGACGATTCCTCGAGAACCTGTGTTCCAGAATTCCTTACCCTCCTGCTCCAGCACCAACTATGTCACCTTAGCAACAGTTACCATGCGAGGCCTGCACTAGGTAAAAGCCTGTGCCTGAATATCCCTGTTGCTGCTGTTACAGTGATTGAGGATGTCAGGTGGAAGCATTCCTTCTTGATTCGTAACCACCCAAACACTGGGAAGTCACACAAGAGCTTGGGGTTAATAACATTCATCATTAAACAAGCTCACTCATTATCTTTTAATAGCATCACCTCTTAATAACATTAAACTATTTGCTATTCACCTACAGTGAGAGAGTCATTAAAAAGAATTAGATCCAGTGAGCGAGTAACAAAAGTGACAAAAAAAATCAAGATATACGTGTGGACACTAATGTTTATTTGTTCAAGTGGCAGATTTCAGCATGAGGAAACACAGTTTAATTATGTTTAAGTAGTGAGCGTTACTGACATTGAATATAAGTGTTCTTAGAAGTGGAAAAGGACAAATTACAACAAGCTTATCCATTTCTCAGAGGGCGGCACGGTGGCACAGTAGTTAGCACTGCTGCCTCACAGCGCCAGAGAGCCAGGTTTGATTCCCAGCTTGGGTCACTGTCTGTGTGGAGTCTGCATGTTCTCCCCCCGCGTCTGTGTGGGGTTCCTCCGGGCGCCCCGGTTTCGTCCCACAGTCCCAAGGTGTGTGGGTTCGGCAGACTGGCCTTGCTAAATTTCCCCTTAGTGTCAGGGAGATTAGCTACAATAAGC
The DNA here is from genome assembly GCA_024679065.1 of Sphyrna mokarran. Lineage (NCBI taxonomy): Eukaryota > Metazoa > Chordata > Chondrichthyes > Carcharhiniformes > Carcharhinidae > Sphyrna > Sphyrna mokarran. Next base: position 39,856,817 of record JAGIQG010000020.1, on the reverse strand, counting down.
GCATGGGGTTATGGAATGTATGGGGATAGGACCTGGGTGGAATGTTGTTGGTGCAGACTAGATGGGCCAAATGGCCTTCTGCACTGTAGTTTTTATGATTCTAACCCTATCTATTGAAAACATGTTATCTCTCCAGTAAGAACAATGAACTCAACCCTATCTATAGTGTCCCTAGCATATTCTGGTAACTTACTCAACAGATCTATTATCTTTTGTGTAAAAGTAGTACCCTCTGCTTTGCCTTCAAATAAACCAGCATCTTGAGGATTACCATTGACAAGAAACTGAACTGGATCAACCACATAAATAGTGTGGCTACAAGAGCAAGTCAGAGGCTGGAAATTTTGTGGCAAATAAGTCATCTCCTGGCTCCCCAAAGGCTTTCCAACATCTACAAAGCAAAAAATCAGAAGTGTGATGGGATAATCTCCACTTTCCTGGGTGAGCACCTCTCCAACAACACTCAAGAGCCTCAACACCATCCGAGACTAAATAACCTCCTGAATCGGCACCTCATCCACCACCCTACATAGTCCTTCCAGCACTAACCAACAGTTGGGGCCGTGTGTACCATCTACGAGATGCACTGCAACAACTCACCAAGTCATCAACAGCACCTTCCACTCGGGACATCTACCACTTAGAAGGACAAGGGCGGCTGGCACATGGGAACACCACCACCTGCAATTTTCTCCTCTGAGCCACTCACCATCCTGACTTGAAAATATATCACCACTCCTTCACTCTCCTTGGGTCAAAATCCTGCAACTCCCTCCCTAACAGCATTGTAGATGTACCTACATCACAGGGACTGCAGCATTCCATCACATTCTCAAGGGCGATTAAGGACGGGGAATAGATGCCAGCCTAGTCAGCAATACCCATATCCCATGAATGGATTTAAAAGATCATACAATGCACAGGAAGAAGTTATCACAGAATCCTCACAGTGCAGAAAGAGGTCACCCAGCCTATCGAATCTGCACTGACCACAATCCTATCCAGGCTCTATCTCTGTAACTCCACATATTTACCCTGTTAATTTCCTGACACTAAGGGTCAATTTAGCATGGTCAACCTGCACATCTTTAGATTGTGGGAGGAAAAGCGGAGCACCCAGAGGAAACCCACACAGATACAGGGAGAATGTGCAAATTCCACATAGACAGTGATCCAAGGCCAGAATTGAACCTGTGTCCCTGGCGCTGTAAAGCAGCAATGCTAGCCACTGTGCCACCATGCCATCTGCGTTCATGGTCCCTCATGCCGAGACAGGATTATTGTCTGATAATAGACACTTTCCATTGTTGCTAAAGAATTGTAAACCACAGTTATTGCGACTTAATTTTCACAGTCTCATCAACACCCTATACAATTCAGTAAAACATTCCTATTCCTATATTTAAATCCTCTCACTTTGAAAGCCATATCTGCTGAATATGTGGCTCCATATTTTATATCAGTGCTGTGAATCGCTTTGGAAAGTTTGACCGTGTTAGCAGAACTAGATAAATGGAAAGTCTTTGTTGCAGTTGTGAATTAAGTATCAGCTTGACTCCATTGAGCAAACACTTGTCCCTGCGTCAGAGGCCTTTTATTCCAAGACTTGACCATATGAGAGACCACATGAGAGTCAAGACAAATACTGATGAAGTGGCACTTTAACTGGCAAGATGCAGACCCAAAATGCTATCTACTTGCCTTCGGGTATAGAAATCCCTGCCAGCATCTAAACCTGAGCATTGAGATATCTGTTGGCTACCAGCCAACATTCCTGCTACAACTGACCACACCAAAGAACAACTTAATGGGATGTAAGTGGAGATGGCATTTAGCCCTGAAAAGTGTGAGGTGATACACTTTGGAAGAAGTAACTTGACAAGAAAGTATTCAATGAATGGTAGGAAGTTCTGAGGAACAAAGGGACCTTGGCATGTTTGTCCACAGGTATCTGAAGGTGGGAGGGCATGTAAGTAGGATGGTGAAAAAGATCCATGGGACGCTTGCCTTTATCAAGCAAGGCATAAATTACAAAAGCATGGAAATCTTGGAGTTTGATAGAACTTTGGTGAGGCCACAGCTGGAGTACTGTGTGCAGTTCTGGTCACCATGTTATAGAAAGGATGTGATTGTCCTGGAGAGGATGCAGAGGAGATTTACCAGGATGCTGCCTGGGATGGAACATTGAAGTTATGAAGAGAGATTGGATAGGCTTGGGCTGTTTTCATTGGAGCACAGAAGATTGAAGAGTGACCTGATTGAGGTGTACAAGATTATGAGGGGCATGGACAACTTGGATAAGAAACAGCTGCTCCCCTTAGATAAAGGGTCAGTCATGAGAGGCACGGGGTTTAGGGGGGATGTGAGAGAAAACGTTTTTATTCAGAGAGTAGTGCCAGCCTGGAATGCACTGCCTGGGAGGGTAGCGGTATATGGGATGCTTCACATCCTTTAAAAACTACCTGGATGAGCATTTTGCATGCCATGACATTCAAGGCCATGGGTCAATGTGGGTAAACGGGATTAGATGGGCAGGTCAAGTTTTCCATACATGTCGATGAGGTCTCAATAGGCAAAGGGTCTCATCCGCACTGTTTGATTCAGTGATTTTGTCTCATCCACTTTGTGGGATCTTACCTTGTACAAATTAGAATGTTAAATACAGTCTGCTACAGCAGCTAAATTTCCAAAGTAATTTGGAGGCCATTCTGATTGTTTTGAGAACCTAATTTAGCCAACAGTGAGACACCAGCCTGTTTTCCATCCCTTCCCATTTTTACATTGATTTGACTTCAAAGGAAATGTTAAACAAGGCGTTGAACCCACAACCTTCATTTTACACTAGCGTGCAATGTGAAAATAGCCCCATTCCTTTCATGTGTAGCTCAATGGGTCTTCCTGAGGCATTGAGTCTTTAAGCTGGGTAAGTCACACAGCGGCAGTGGATTTAATAGATTGCACAAGTTTCTCACTCCATCAACCTGCCCTGTACCAGCTGCTTCTCCACATCTGGCATTTTCCTCAAGGGGGTTGCAATGTGAGCCGGTATCTGTAGCAGTCACGCTGGGGTAAAGCAGGTTATTATTCTCTCTTCAGAACATAAGAGATAGGAGCAGGAGTGAGCCATTCAGCCCTTCGAGCCAGCTCCACCATTCCATATGATTATGGCTGATCTCACCTTGGGCCTCAACGCCATTTTCCTGCCCATTCTCCATAACCTTTCAACCCCTTAGAAAGTAAATATTTGTCTATCTCCTCCTTAAATTTACTCAGTGCCTTGGCTTCCATTGTACTCTGGGCTGGTGAATTCTCACCACCCTTTGAGAGAATTTATTTTTCCTCATACCTGTTTTAAATCATAGAATCCCTGCAGAGCAGAAGGGAGCCATTCGGCCCATCAAGTCTTCACTGACCACAATCTTATCCCAGGCCCTATTCCTGTAACCCCTACATGTCTATCCTGCTAATGCCCCTGACACTAAGGGCCAATCAACCCAACCTGCACATCTTTGGAGTGTGGGAGGAAACCAGAGCACCCAGAGGAAACCCACGCAGAAATGGGGAGAACGTGCAGACTCCGCACAGACAGTGACCCAGGGCCAGAATTGAATTCAGGTTCCCAGCGCTGTGAGGCAGCAGTGCTAACGACTGTGCCGCCTTGCCCGCCCCAGCAGTTAAGAGGTACTATTCTTTGGCACTGACCTGATGGAGAATTTTTCTGCCCTGTATTTTAGTTTTTATTATTTCCTCTGTTGCTGAGCTTGCTTTTTTTTATTCCCATAAGACTGAAGTGACCCATTCCACCTGTTTTTGGCAGGGGGTTCATTACATCCATGTGAAAGGACAGACAGGGCCACAGGTTAAACAAAAAACAGCACATCCCCACCAGTGCTGCACTCGTTCAGCACTGCATTACAGTGCCACTGTAAATCTCCAGAGTGAAGCTTGAATCTACACCTTTCTGACTCTGATTTAAGACTGCGACACACAGAGTCACAGAGTGAAGATAAAGACTAAAATTGACAAGAAACTGCACTTCTGGCTAATTGGAGTTGAATTATGCAGTAAGTCTGGGATGATGAAAGATTAAACTGAGTGTTCTCTTGGACAACCACATTTATCTCATTGAACTATTTAAGTTTCCAGCTCCTTTCCGAAGTTGTCAGCACTTGGAGGGAGAGCGAAGCCAAGTGGAGTTTGCATTGGTATCCGGGGACCTTGCTGTGAAGCATGTGTGTGCAGGCAGTCCTGGAATCACTCCCACGTACAGACAACTACATCAGCGAAAAATGCTCGAAAATCTCAGCAGGTCTGACAGCATCTGTGGAGAGAGAATCGAGCCAACGTTTCGAGTCTGGATGATTATATTCTCCCCTGTCGAGAGAGGAGTGAAAATAGGCAAGAAAAGCAAAAAGCAAGATGCCTCTATTCTCTCTCCACAGATGTTATCAGACCTGCTGAGGTTTACCAGTATTTTCTACTTTTGTTTTAGATTCCAGCATTATTTTCCCTTTATTTTGTCAACGTTCTTTGTAGGAGATTTATAAGTGAGGGATACCTATATGTGAGTTGCCTGCAATTTTTAAACTTTACTTATTAGTGTCACAAGTAGGCTTACATTAATAATGCAATGAAGTTACTGTGAAAATCCCCTGGCCAACACACTTCAGCGCCTGCTCAAGTACACTGAGGGAAAATTTAGCACAGTCAATGCACCCAACCAGCATGTCTTTTGGACTGTGGGAGGAAACCGGAGCACCCAGAGGAAATCTACACAGACACAGGGAGAACGTGCAGACTTTGCACGGACAGTGACCCGAGCCGGGAATCGAACTGGAGTCCCTGGCACTGTGAGGCAGCAGTGCTAATCACTGTGCCACATTGCAGCCCACTCATGGTGTCCAGGAGAGCAGCCTGAGAGTCATCACTTGATCATTTAGGAACAAGATGAGCGGAAATTTGTTAACTCTGAGGACTGCAAATGGTTGCAATTCTTGACTGCACAGGACTGCGGATACTCCCATCGAGCCTGCACCGACAACAATCTCATCCAAGCCCTATCCCTGTAATCCCATCTTGCTCGTCCCTCCGATAGATCTGGGATCTCTCAATGGAAGTGGAGCTGAGGGTAAAAGATCAGCAATGATTATGTTGAATGGTGCAGCAGGCTTCAGGAGCAGAATGGTCTATTCCTGCACCTATTTCTTATTTTTTTTTAATATGCTTTCAAACCCAGTCACAGCAGGGGGAGCACAGTGGTTAGCACTGCTGCCTCACAGTGCCAGGGACCTGGGTCTGATTTCCAGCTAGGGTCACTGTCTGTGTGGAGTTTGTACATTCTCCCCGTGTCTGCTGGGGTTTCCTCCGGGTGCTCTGGTTACCTCCCAAAGATGTGCAGGTTAAGTTGATTGGCCATGTTAAATTGCCCTATTAGTGCCAGGGAGTTAGTAGGGTTAATAAGTAGAGTAATGGGGATAGGATCTGGGTGGGACTGTGGTTGATGGAGGTCGATGGGCCAAATGGCCTCCTTCTACGAATACTCACCTTCAAGAGAGAAGGAAACTGAAGGAACCAAATTGAGACAGCCGGCTTTTATCCAATTTCTTTATTTGCATCATAAAGTATATTTTGAATTCTGAAATTTCTGCTTTACATTGTAAAGTGCAGAAAAATTAGCCGAGTTAAAAATAATAATTGGAGCCTTCGATGTAAATGTTTCCATCAAATAAAGGCGTTAGCTTCTCCATCAGCCCGCGGAGCTCGTGTGAGTGTTTCCTCACTTAGTGGCAAACTGGAAGCAGCCTTTCTGATGCCACTGCATGTCTCGCAGGCGACGGATGGACTGCATCTGAGGCTGCTGGGCACACCAGTCGTTCCAGTGTTTGTAATCTCCCATCTCAAACAGGTACTGGTATCCTCTGTATCCAGGATATTGGTAACCAACCCATCTGCAACAAGAAGCAAGAACATTGGCAGAGTTCAGGTATTAGTCGCTCCTACAAACCAATATGCTCCCACCCCACACTCCCAGCAGATCAAACGTCCCACTGAAGTTAGTTGGCCAGGCAGTGGGTAACAGTGCATTATATTCCACCAAACTCCCAAGCCATTCCCATCCTCCTCCCTCAGAGTTGGGACGTCAACTGTCCACTCTAAAGCAATCAGTCAGGAAGGATGGTTTGCAAATACTGTTGATTGCTGAAGGCAAGACAGTTGTTGACTGTGATATGTTGGCTCAAGTCATGCAGCCCACCAGCGCTCAGCATTTAAGGTCTTAAAGTAGCCCATCAGGGGGGCCAGCACCCCAACCCAGAGAAAACTGGACAAGCAAAGACAGGTAAAAGACAAGATCCACGGCTATTAATGTGGACAGGTTAAGGATGCGAAAGAGATTCAAGTGAGGAGGATTTTTTTTTCCCCTTTTTCAAATTACAATGCAGAATGAGGCCACTCAGCCCATCGACCCTGTGCCGACAACAATTCCACCCAGGCCCTATCCCTGTCTTGCTCGTCCCCCGACTCTAAGAGGCAATTTAGCATGGTCAATCAACCTAACCTGCACATTGTTTGGGCTGTGGGAGAAAACCGGAAGAATATCATGCAGACATGGGGAGAAAGTGTAGATTCCACATGACCACTCAAGGCTGGAATTGAACCCGGGTCTCTGATGTTGTAAGGCAGCAGTGCTAACCACTTGCCACTGTGCTGCCCTATAAAGGTAAAGGAGAAGTTCCATCAAATGACAAGTTTTTTTTTGTTTGCATTCAGTGGAGGGTTACCAGATACATATTCGAAAATCCTCTCCAAATTTCAGTGCAGAACTTAGCATTGAGCTCTGTGGAGAGTTAAGAGTTGATGATAAAAAGGGGACGTTGCCATGAAAATACCTTTTACATAAATTCCCAACCGTTATCGTTTCCAAATCCCACCTCCTGTCGCTATCCTTCATCAAGTTAACATTCTAGTTTGAGACTCTAGAACCACAAATCCTCTCCAGTCCACTGGCAATGCCTCTCTTCAGAAAAGCTATTCAATAATTGTCTCGAGGTATTACCTTTTCCCTCTCTAGTGTTTGGACTCATTAAATGGGCTACTTCTGCCTCTTGTACGGGAATTACTCACACAACACTGGGAATCCTCACGCTGTCCATATGGTCACAGAATTCAAAGTTCTGTTCTGCCTTCGTATAAGTCACCAATTCCTTCAGCCAAGTTTGAGTAACTTACCAAGGCTAACTCAAATTTACACTTTGACTTCCGGGGGCTGTTTCAAACACTTTCCTTGTTTGTTTTAAGTTAAATGGTTGAAAATCTCTCATCATCTTTTCCTTGAAACTCCAGCTTGTGACCAGAAAGCCACAAATTATCTTCAGTCTGCTTCACAGAAGCACCATTCCACAATTCTCTCACAGTGCTACACAAGGACGAGCTATTCATTTTCTCTAAGGTGTTTGCACTCATTCAGTGAATTGCCGATGGCACTTGCGTCAGAGATACTCACGTTCCACTGGGAACTCTCACGCTGCCAACACGGTCGCAGAATCCATAAGCCCACAGGCTGGGTATGTCATCCTCAGTGATCTCCATCTTGTTACCTTGGAATTCAGCAAGTTCGAACAGGCAGATTTTGTGCTCCAGGTTGTCCTGTTTCCAAAAAAAAACACAGTTAGAAGTTTCATTTTTTTTATATATAAGATGACTTTTCTTTTCATTATAGTTGCTTCATGATGGGCATTGTAGATAAAAGGGCAGGATTTTCCAGCCACACTCACCCTGAAACTGGAAAATCCTCTCCGAGGTCAACGGATCTCTTCATGGTCAATTTGTGTGGCAGGTAGGATGTAAAAGTTCACCCCAAATGTCAGTTTAACAGAAAGAAATCTCATCCCTGAGGGTCTTTGTTTTAAATGGCAATAGAACACAAGACATCTCCAATGATGAAAAGAAGGCGAAACAGTGATTACGCTGCGATAGGTTTGAGTTTCAAAAGTAGGTCGTGGGACAAAAGGAACACTGTGGCAAGTAAGGAACTCCAAATCTTTGATATCCTTGACATTGCAATAATTCTTGATTTAAGAAGCAGAGAGAATGCAAGTAAAACACAGCCAGGACTATCTGATGCCTCAAAACCCAATGAAGGGTGAGATTTTCCATCTCCTTCCCACCAAGGCATGCTTTCCAGCAGTGGCCTGCCATTAGCTGCTGGCAGGATCTTCTCATTCCATCAAAGCCTGTGCCATTTATTTGGCTCACCCTGTCCCCACTGTGGGGCTGGGGGCAGAGAGGAGGTCCCCTTCAGCAGGACTGGAAGATCCCACCAGCAGATAGGACTGGAAAATGCCACCCACGGTATTTTTAGTTATTGTTGTAAATTAGGTGACGCTGAGACCAATTTGTGCGCAGCAAATCTTTGTGTACCGTGCCCAGAGACACTTATTTTATTGCAGCCAAGTCTGAGTGACTCACCATGCAGACTGGACGGAAGGACATAAAGCGGTCACTCCTGTAGCTGTTGGACCAGGAATCCCAGCGGGGATACTCTCCCTTCTCCAGGATGAACATCTCTCCGCGGAAGTTAGCCTGCTCAAAAGCAACCCAGCTGGGAGACAAAACAAAATTGAATCAGCCGAGAGAAGGAGAGGGCAACTTTTCTGAGAAGCGGCGTTTCGTTTTGTCGAGGTTTGCCCTGTATCAAAGTGATAGATGATAATAGCAAAGACCATGGGTCTGGCCTTTCCCTACAGGCCCCTGAAACACTTCACCAGGCTCAGCTGTGGCTCAGGGGCCTGTGCAGTGTGGGAAAGCAGTTCCTCTCTGTGATTTTCCCCAGGGTGGATAATTAATGGCCCCAGGGGAAAACCCGCCATCCAATTAGGGATGTCTGGTGACGTCTTGAAGCTCAATAGCCAACCAGAGGGCTTCCAGTTTGAAAGAAGCAGTTGGGAGCCATGGTAAGTCAGTGAGAGAGAACATGACCTCTTCAAAGTGGAGGCTGCTTCTCTCCAACATTTTTTTTTGAGTTTAAACAAAAACGAGCCTTTGTAGCTGGGCCCACTGTGAGGCTTTGTTGCTGGAGAACTCTCTGATGGACAGCCTGCAACTCCTGCTGCTTGTAGGAAGGCCTATCGGCCTCCAGGTCTGTCTGAATGCTAGGCCGCTGGTCTGCCATCAAGATGACAGAGCCCCTGCCACCAACAGGAATCTGGAGGCCAACTAGAAACTCCCAGTTAGCTTCTGTTAATAGGCCAATAATCACTCCAGTGGTGTCCCGTGTCCCATTCCCCTCACCCATAGAATTGTGGTGCAGAAAAATTGGAGTTGCGGGGAGCCAGAACACAGGTTAGTGGTGCTATTTCCCAGCCTGTCTCTGTTCCTGGCCTCAATCAGTGGAGCCTCTAAATCAGGCCCATTTCTATGTGCTTCCTGCCTTATATTGGTGAGGGTACGTAGAATCATACACTTCACTAATACACTTCAAAAAGACGCCATTCAGCCCATCCAACCTGTGTCAGCTCTTCTGAAGTGAAACCCTGTTCAGAGTTCTTTTCCCATGTCCCTGCATGTTCCATTTCTCATTGCTCTGATCCCACTGATCTACAGTTATGAAGGAACCAGTATTCCCAGCTTCTGTGAATTACACTTCTCCAAGTCATGGAAGAGGTTTCTAAAGTGAATAGTTGGTTTCTGTTGGAACTCTTTCATACACAGTGGTTAAGTAATGGGTTGAGCTGTGCCCTTTCACTTTGAGGATGTGCACATTGAGATTCCATTCCTCTACTGGGCTGTTCTTGGATTAGGACTGGCATGCTAATAATCTGATACCCGTGCCTGTTGAGTTTGGGAATTCAGGTGACATCTCAAGGCCACAGCCACATGACCATGAATAGGCATCCCATCTCCATTGGTCACTGCCCTAGTTGTGTTGACATTCTTTTGAGGATACATGCGAGCATTCAAATTAGCTGATCTGATTGTAGCCTCAATTCCACCTCCCCACTCCTTCCCCATAATCTTTCAGCCCTTTGCTTATCAACGGTCTATTTTCATTTGCCTTCAAAATAGGCTCCCTTTCCACACATTTTGAGGAAGAGAGTTCCAAAGAGTCAGGACTCTCTGAGAGAAACTTACGGTCCACAGTCCACACGGACACTGCCCACTCTGTCAAAGTTACGATCGCACAGGTTCATGCACTCAGTGGAAAACTCCATGAATCGGCCCTGGAAGTTCTCCTGCTCATAAATGAAGATCTGCAACAAAGGGAGTGGGCAATCAGGCATCAAGGCACAAACTGCTTTGGAGATCTACCAATCTTATTTTGACCAATCTTGCTCTAACTTTTCAAATGTCCTGAGGATGATGATATTGTTGGCTGTGTGCAAAGATATTTCTTTTTCTTTGTTACCACACTGCAATTTCAAAGAACCATAGAATCCCCAGAAGGAGGCCATTTGGCCCATCGAGTCTGCACTGACTGCCCAACAGAGCGTCTCAGCCAGGCCCTCTCCGCTGTCCAATCTCCACAACCCATCTTACCATCCATCTAATCTACACATCTTGAGACACTCAGGGGCAACTTAGAATGGCCAATCCACCTAAACTGTACATCCCTAGACTGTGGGAGGAAACTGGAGCACCCGGAGGAAACTCACGCAGGCATGGCAAGAAGGTGCAGACTCCACACAGACAGTGTGGAATCGAACCCAGGTCCCTGGTACCGTGAGGCAGCAGTGCTAACCACTGTGCCACAGTGCCAACCAGATCTCTCTTGGAAAAAGAATAAATAGTTAAATAAGAAAGATGGTTTCACCATTTCACCAGAATTTCCAACAAACTGACTGTAGGAGATTGAGAGAGCATCCAGATTTATAAACAGAAGCAAAGCAGGAATACATAATGGGTGGGATTTTCCAGCCCCACACACCCTAAGGCTGGAAATTCCCACCTGAAGTCAATGGACCTTTGCATGGTCCGTCCTGCTTGCTACAATTCCTGTGGCAGACGGGATGGGAAAATTTCACCCAATATTTCATATTATTTTGCTTGCGAGATTTCTATCCCATTGCACAGTCAAGGAATTCTTGTGGACTATAACATTGTAAAGTAAAAAAAGCTACCTCGTAATAAATCTGGTTGCTATATCAACCTTCACCACACACCGAAACTGGAGGGCACACAGGTTACTGGTATCATTGTGTATCTTTCTCTTCCCATAGGCATAGAATCATCAAAACATATTGGCGTTAATACAGAATTAACATCAGGGGTGATGGTCGTATCTGAGGTAGCTCAATGTGTTCATTGCCAACAGTGACAAAGTCATTGTTTGAGATTTCCAACACAAGGTTTTTAAAAAATTAGTTTCGACTCTCCAACAGCACATGTCAGTGTTATGTTCAAGAAGTGCTTTTGTGGGTAAGATCCAGAATATCCAGTGGAAGTGGTCGAGAAGCAAGGCAAACAACACTGATAACTCCAAGTAGGTTTAGGAAGAAGGTTTAAGAAAACTGGGCCAGTTCTTTGAAAGAGTGAAATACTTAAGGCAATTGAAAAAAAAGTTTCCAAGATTACTCAGCCAATTCATTCAGTTGGTTGCGTTAATTAGTATGATAAAGGATTCAAATACTAGAGGGCCAGGGGCACACACCACACAAACAGGCACAATGGTTAATATTGCTGCCCCACGGCATTAGGGATCCCAGTTCAATTCGTAGCTTGGGTCATTGCAAAGAGTTTGGCTGAATGGGTTTCTTTTGGATGCTCCGGTTTCCTCCCACAGTCCAAAGACATGCAGGTTAGGTGGATTGACCATGGTAAATTATCCATTAGTGTCCAAAGATACGTAAGTTAGGTTGATTAACGATGGTAAATGGACGAGGTTATGGGGTTAGGATGAAGGAGGGAGCCTGGGTGGGATGCTGTTTCCTAGAGTAGAACATACTTGATGGGCTGAATGGCCTCTTTCTGCACTGTTGGGATCCTATGATTGCTCCAATTAAAAGTTAAAATTACAGTTAAAAAAAAAGAGCCCCAAACAAGTGAATAGGAAAATCAATAGAAATATATTCAATAGATGATTATATAATAGGAATAGAGATAGAATGTGATTCAGGAATATGGCAATGAAGAATTAAATTGGATTAAGAAGAATTTGAGCTTGTTGGATCCAGTGGCCTACTTTAGCTCCCAATACTTCATGTTCTTTGTCATGATGGAAAGCAAACCCATTAAATGGCAAGAGTACAGAAAACATTTACCGGGATGTTTCCTGGTATGAAGGATCTTAGCTAAGGGGACAGATTGGGTAAATTGGGGTTGTTCTCCATGGAAAAACAGAGAATGAGAGGAGACCTAATAGAGGTGTATAAAATTATGAAGGACATAGATAGAGTTAACAATGGGAAGTTTTTCCCCAGGTCGGAGTTGACGATCATAAGGGGTCACAGGCTCAAGGTGAAGGAGGCTAGATTTAACTCAGATAGCAGAGGGATGTTTTTTATGCAGAAGGTAGTAGGGACCTGGAATGCATTGCCAAACAGAAAGGTGGAGGCAGACACTCTGGGATCATTTAAGACTTGTCTGTGTAGGCACATGAACAGACTGGAATTGAAGGATACAAGTGAATGGTTTAGTTGGACAAATGAGCAGTACAAGCTTGGAGGGCCGAAGTGCCTGTTTTGTGTGCTGTATTGTTCTTTGTCCTTAGCACGGTTATACTTACCCTGAAGTTGCCGATTCCAGGTTCTCTGGTCTTGAGACCCTTGGAGCCAGGAGCAGGTGTTGTACCAGGGGCAGGGGTGCCCTTTTCCTGAGTGGTGCTCTTGGTAGTCTGAGACATTCTGTAACCTCAGATATGATGTACAGTTGAGGAGAGGGGATAGATGCCCGTTCGAAGTCCTACCACAACAGAAGAAACAAATTAAATTAAAAGAATATATGAACACCTTTATATCCGAAACCTATCATTTTACAAAACTGAATTGAGATTAGCAAATATTGGGAAATTCCATTTCCAATCAGCAAACCGTCCAGATTATATTCAGAAACATAGATCTTTGAATAAATTTATTTCATCGTGTATTTCTCATAACTGTTTCATTGAAACTACTTGCAAGAAAACTTACTCTTTCTCTGCTCTCTATACTCAGATTATCTCTCATCCATGTTTCCTCCAATCAGCATTTCTCAACTTGTTCCTTCCAAATGTCCAAATTCTACATAATATGTAAGAACTGAACACTCTTTGTATCTCTTATAAACCTTTGCTCATATCGTCTATAAGTCTTTCAGACACAAAGTTGTGTTTGGGGATAGCATGGTGGCACAGTGGTTAGCGCTGTTGCCTCACAGCGCCAAGGACCTGAGTTCAATTCCGGCCTCCAGTACTCCGGTTTCCTCCCACAGTCTGAAAGACGTGCTGGTTAGGTGCATTGGCCGTGCTAAGTTCTCCCTCAGTGTACCTGAACAGGCACTGGAGTGTGGCAACTAGGGGATTTTCACAGTAACTTCATTGCAATGTTAAGTAAGCCCTTGTATCATTCATTTGTGGACCTGAGCATTGCTGGCTGGCCAGCACTTAATGCTCATCCCTCACTTCCCTTTGAACTAAGTGGCTTGCTAGAGCAGTTGAGACATTAATAAACAAATTTTAAGCTGATTTATCTGAACACCATCTAATTCATCTTACATTCTCCCCAGCTCTTTTTACCTTTATTGAAGTTTCTTTGCCTAGATTTTTCAAATTAAAAACCCCGCTTGATCAACCTCTTTTTTAAAGACCCAATTTGTTCATCTTGCACTTCAAGCCTCCTTTGTAAATGATGTTCCTTTCATCCTGCTTTCTCTGTTGCATTCTCTCCTTTTCTTTTGCACTTCTCTTCCCCTCCTTCTGTCTCCCCATTTCCCTCTTACCTGTGGATCTGGTGATCGCTGGTCGAACTTGATGCCCTACTGACACTCTGGAGCAGAATTTATACCCTGGCAAGTACAGCCCTCAAACTAATGCAGACAATAGATCTGAAAGCTCATCAAAGTTGGCTCTCCAAACTTAGCGGTCATCACATATTGCAGCAAAGTATTTTCCCAGGCATTGAGGCGGAATAGACCCGATTCACTATCAGCTGAAGCAAGCACGTTGCTTTGTTTGGCAGTGATTTACATGTTGCCTGACACCACACAAAAAGGTAAAAAAACAACTGACAAGCAAATTTTTTTCATCAAACAACAATACGGAAGCGACACACATCGACATACGTTGATCTCTGAACTATACTGTGTTAGTTGCGTCTTGGATAGTAACACTCCCGCCTCTCCAAAAGCTACAAGTCCCATTCCAAATACTTGAGTAGCATCTAGCTTGACACCATAGAGCTGAGGGAGTGCTGGTCTGTCAGAGGTGGCAACTTAAGGTCTTCTTACTTTAACTAAGGTAACAAGAACAGCAGATGCTGGAAAATCTCAGAAGGTCTGGCAGCATGAAACCCAAGTAAGAAGTCTCATAACACCAGGTTAAAGTCCAAGAAGTTTATTTGATAGTGAACCCACAAGTTTCGGGGTTTGCCCTTTCGTCAGGTGAGAGGAGAGTTCTGAAATCCCTCCAGTGCAGTAGGAGGCCATTCGGCCCATTGAGCCTGCACCAACAACAATCTCGCCCTTAACCCCATATATTACCCTGCTAATCCTCCTGACACTAAGGGACAACTTAGCATGGCCAATCATCCTAACCCTTTGGAGTGTGGGAGGAAACCCACGTAGACACAGGGAAAATCTGTGGAGAGTGAATACAGCCAACATTTGGAGTCTGGATGACCCTTTGTCAGAGCTCAGATAATTTAACTAGAATTGTGTCTACTCTCTTGGGGGAATAAAAGATCCCACATTGTTTTGAATTCATTTGTGGGACCTGGGTGTTGCTAGCTGGCCAACATTCATTGCCCATCCCTAGGAGGGCAATTGAGAGTCAACCACATTGCTGTGGATCTGGTGTAATATGCAGGCCAGATTAGGTAAGGACAGCAAATTTCCTTCCTAAAGGGCATTAGTGAACCAGATGGGTTTTTCCGACAATCAACAATGATTTCTTGGTCATCAGTAGATTTTTAATTCCAGGTTTGTTTTACTGAATTTAAATTCCACTGTGGTGGGATTCGAACCTGGGACCCCAGAACATTAGTTGAGCTTCTAGATTAATAGTCTGGCAATAATACCACTAGGCCATCGCCTCCCCTGAGACATTATCCCCTCATGATTCTGAGGAGGCGCAAGAGAGTTCTCGCTAGTGACCTGAGCAATATTCATCACTCGCCTAATATTGCCTAAAACAATAACCTTGTCATGATCACCTTGCTGTCAGTGGGAGCTTGCTGTGCAGAAATTGGCTGTCATGTTTCCTATATTGCAACAGTGCCTCTACTTCAAATAAAAGTCTTAACTGGCTGCAGGGCATTGCTGGGCATCCCGGGGCTGTGAAAGGTGCTATATAAATGCAAGCTTTTCTTTCTTATGCCGGTTTTTTTTTAAGTTGAGAAACATGCTGAAGGGTAGACACCCATTGATTGGATCACCATCATACAAGGCTTGGATTTTAAAATCTATTAGAAACATAGAAGGAGGAGTAGTCCATTCGGCCCATCAAGCCTGCTCCACCATTCATTTCGATCATGGCTGATCATCAAATTAATATCCTCTTTCCCTTGACATCTTTTGATCCTTTAAACTCCAAGAGCCATATCTAATTTTCATGAAATTGCTCAATAAAGGAAATTTTCCCATCCCGCCCACTATGGAAATAGTAGTTCACAAGGGACAGACCATGCAAAGATCAATTGACCTCCAATGGGATTTTCCATATTTGGGACAAGCGTGGCTGCAAAATCCTGTCCAATATTTCGGCCCCAACTACTTTCTGTGATAGTGAATTCCACAAATTCGCCAATCGCCAAGTTCCCCTCACCTCAGTTCTAAAAGTTTTATCCTTTATCCTCAAGTAATGACCTCTCTCCCGCTGCAACCCTCCCACCCCCACCCCGCCCCGAGTTCTGGACTGCCTCACCATTGGCAACATTCTTTCTGAAGAGTTAGAACCTGTCTAACTCGGTTAGAATTTTATAAATTTCAATGTCAGAGGAAGGGAAATCTGATAAAAAGATGAAATTCAACAAACTAGAAGTTCAAGGAAAGAATGAATTTGAGTAGGGGACAGCACAATGCTAAATTCCAGCACAGTGAAAATGCAAGAAAAGAGAAGGAACATTCAAGACGGAGCACTTGACATTGGAAGAATGAGAGTGAGTGAGAAAACATTGACTATCACAAAACTTTTAGCATTGTGTGTATTTCAAATAAAATGCTTGTTTTCCAATTTGGTTTTTCAGTCAGCATAATAAAGGAAAGGTATAAATGGAGATATAAGTGAATGTTGAAGCACTGACAATGGACATAGAAACTAGAAGCAGGAGTAGGCCATTCAGCCCTTCGAGCCTGCTCCACCATTCATTTTGATCATGGCTGATCATCAAATTCAATATCCTGATTCCCCCCTTTTCACCCCTTGATCCCTGTAGCCCTAGAGCTATATCTAATTTCTTCTTGAAATTAAACAATGTTTTGCCCTCAACGACTTTATGTCGTACTGAATTCCTTATATTCACCACCCTCTGAGTGAAGAAATTTCTCCTTACCTCAGTTCTAAAAGGTTTACTCCTTATCCTCAAACTATGATGCCTAGTCCTGTACTGCCCCCACAATAGGGAATATTCTTTCTGAATCTACCATGTCTAATCCTCTTAGAATTTACTTCTGGACGTCCCAAGCATCAGGATTCCTTCATTTAGTCATCAGGATTTTATAAGTTTCTATGAGATCCCTCTCACTCTTCTAAACTCCAGTGAATACAATCCTAACTGACTTAGTCTCTCCTCATATAGCAGACCTGGTAAACCTTTGCTGTACTCTCTCTATAGCAAAGACATCCTTCCTCAGATAAGGACACCAAAGCTGCACACAATACTCCAGATGTGGTCTCACCAATGCCCTATACAATTTCAGTAAAACATCCCTATCCCTACACTCAATCCCTCTCGCTATGAAAGCCAAAGTACTATTTGCTTTCATTACTGCCTACAATGCCTGTGTGCTTATGCAGCTGATGCATGAGAACTCCAAGGTCTCGTTGAGTATCCATCTCCTTCAATTTACGCTCTACAAGTAATAATCTGTTTTCTTATTATTGCTACCAAAGTATTGCTACCAAACATCTTGAGACAGATGCAACATTAAAGCCAGAATTCTCTGATCCGGTACACCGTATCGCCACTGCCAGTGAGAATGGAGAATTTGGTGCTCAGCCAGATCTCCAGTCACTGCAGCAAGACCGGAGAATCCACAGGTGAAGTCGGAAAATTCCAGCCTAGGTGTTTTCAAGCATTGTGAGTTCCAATAAATACTTGGTATAGTACATATTCTGTGAGTTTCCTTCTTCACTTCCACAGCCCAGTTTGCTGTATCTTGCAGCAGGATCTTTGAGTGGAAATGCATGGATTTTTTTAAATTCATTCACAGAACATGAACATCTCTGGCTGGCCATCATTAATTGCCCATCCCTAGTTGCCCTTGAGAAAAAATGGTTTGATAGGCCATAGTTCAGAGCAGCTGAGAGTCAATCACATTGCTGTGGCTCTGGAGTCACAGATTTGCTTCCCTATCCACAACCAGAAAACAACTGGTCATAGTCACTTTGCTGTCCGTGGGATCTTGCAGTGAGGAATCTGTTTCCTACATTATGGCAATGACTATAGTTCAAAAGCCCAGCAGGAAAGAAAACAGTAAGGAAGTAAAAATACTGGTCAAACTGCTGTGTCCTTCTGGGGAGGTACTGCATTCGCTGTAAAGCACTTTGGAATTATCTGAGGTCAAGCCTTTCATTAAATGCCAACAGACTGTCTAATGTATTGCACTTGGGCCTAATGTTATGGGGAGGCTGAATGGCTCGCACCCATCGCTGTATGTCTCCCCCATAAGGAGTTATAAGGAGAGGCTGGACTGACTGGGACCATTTTCTCTGGAGTATAGGAGGCTGAGGGATGATTTTTTTTAGGGGCCTGTAAAATAATGAGGGATATGGATCAGCAAGACAGTCAATATCTTTTCCCAAAGGTACGGGAGTCTAAAACTAGAGTTCATAGGTTTAAGCTGAGAGGGGAGAGATACAAAACGATCCAGACGGGCAATTTTTTCTCACAGAGGATGGTGAGGTCTGGAATAGGCTGTCAAAGTTAGTAGCAGAGACAGGTACAATTTTGTCTTTTAAAGAGCATTTAGACACTTACATGGGTAAGATGGGTATAGAGAGATATGGGCCAAATGTGAGCAATTGGGACAAGATAGGGGTTTAAAGAAAAAGAGCAGCACGGACAAGTTGGGCCAAAGGGCTTGTTTCCATGCTGTAAACCTCTGTGACTCCATGATTCTATGAAGTCAGTGTGGAGCTGACACGCCGAACCCACCCCACGGTCATAAGTTGCTGGGGGTGAGCTAGACAGGGCCAATGTGGGATTTGCACCCGCTGCTGGCGGGGAGATCCTGCCTTGGGATTTGCTGCCCAATGGGATCAGCCCCAACACTCCATCAATCCCAGCCATGCCAAGAGCACATTAGTGGGCACTGGTGGGGCTGCGGTCAAGTAGCAGAACAAGGCTCAATGGATCTCTGGAAACAGGTCAGTCAGGGATCTTGGGCAAGGGAGGGAAGGTTTTGGTAGGTTAGGGGCTTGGATGGTGGGTGTATGTGGACAGATGTGGTTGGGTGTGGTGGGTTCAAGGCAGCAGGCAAGTTAGAAGAAAGGAGGGGGGTATAACTTAGGGAGGCTGCCCCCTGATATGCAAAGGGTAGCCCCTGGAGATAAACACCCCTGATTTAAAAATTCAGGCTGTCCACTCCCATCCGGTTGCCCTTGCCAACCATTTAATGACATGGGCAGCATATTATCAGGATCCATTGGCTCATTAACAAATCTAATTGATTATACAGTTCAAAATGCTGGGCAAGCTATCGATTCCCGTGCCCGTCCACTTCCCCAACATCACAGGGATGAGCTCGGGCATGGGTGGGAAGGTAGATGAGCCCCCTCCTACCCCTCTGGCCCCTCTCCCACTCCCCCCAAACCCCCCATCCCATCCCCGCCCCCCTGTCCCCGTGTCCCCACCCTCCCGCCCTAGTGTAAACATACCCAGCAAGTATGCAGGTTTAATGTAGTCCCTTAAGTTTGATAAATGTGCAATATTGAGACTCCATTCATAAATTGCATTGCCCTGTGTGGTTTTAACTTTATTTATTAGTGTCACAAATACTTTAACACTGCAATGACGTTTCTGTGAATATCCGACAGTTGCCACTCTCCAGTGCCTGTTCGGGTACACTGGGGGAGAATTTAGCCAATGCACCAAACCCGCACATCTTCAAAGTGTGGGAGGAAACCGGAATATCCAGAAGGAACCCATGCAAACACAGGGAGAACATGCAGACAGTCACCCGAGGCCGGAACTGAACCCGGGTCCCTGGCGCTGTGAGGCAGCAGTGCTAACCACTGTGCTACGGTGCCACAGAGCAGGTGAGCCACGGAAGCCAAGCTCAATCTCTGTGGAGAACTTGCTGACTCCAGCCTTGGGTGCTGGAAAAGATACATTTTCCAGCTGATAACAATTGTCAGAAAACTGCCATTTGTAGTCAGGCACGTGTTGGAGAAACATTCTGATTACGGAGATCAGATTTTACGCTGGGCAGCGGGCACATGGTGATGTCAACAGCAAGTTGAAAATATAACCCTGTATATTTGACCTCCATTATGCAGGGCACAGCTACAGTTTTGTGTACATTATTGACAGAGGGCTAGACTCAAGTTGTAGGCCTCATGCAGTACATTGCTGGGTCAAAGGGTTAATGCTAAAGTTATTTTTACTGATGTGATGTGCTTGCAGTATCCTTCATGCCTTCCTCTGTTCACTATAGATCATGACATTGTCATATGTTGTTGGAAACACAATAAACTCCCCTCCCCTGCTGCTGAGCTAGGAGTTTGAAGAATACAGGTCTCAGCAACTGACTCCGCTTAAAGTGCAAACTATAAAAACCCAGAGAGGGAACACACTTTGCCATCAGAGCTGTGTTTTCCACTATTAGCTACCAAGGTGAGTACTGCTGTGTCTGAGAAAATATTCTGTAGTACGACATCAAATAATGTGTGGAATGTGGTCCATCCACAATCGGGTATAACAGATTAAATACGGGACCTAAATGGTTGAAGTTATGGGGAGGTGATCATTACCAGGTTTAGTTAACTAACACTTGTGGTGCTTCAGGAAAGGTTTATCGGTTATTAACCACGTGTACAACTTTGGTTAAACCAGAGTCACAGTACAGCAAACAGTTCCAGCTTCTACATTACAAAAAAGTATCTAGACAGTCTGGGGAAGATGCACAAATAAAACATTCATAAGGATGAGAAGCTGAGAGGATATAACAGTCAGAACAAAAAAATTATACTGGCTCTTTCCTGTCGAAACGAGAATGTTGAGGAGACAGCGAATTGAGGATTTTAATGTGGGAGTTTGTTAGGATAGATGTATGGGAGGTTTTTTAGTTTGTGTGTGGGAGGGCGGGGTTCAAAGTAAGAAGCTATATACGTAAAATAAGCATTAATGACTCCAATCAGGAATTCTGGAGAAGCTGAGAGTGGTTAAACTGGGGAATTTGACACCGCAGGAAGTTGTTGAGATGAAATGTATGGATGTATTTAAAGAGAAAGCGAGATTACTAAGTGGTGGTTTGTTACAATTAACTAAGGGAGTTCGAGTTGCTATGACAACAAGCACTTTTACCTGCATTTCAGAGTCTGGATAGTGATGGTAGAAACTCCAGTGTTCTTTCTGGCTGACCAGGAATCTCTCCTGTTCTTAACCCCTGCCATTAGCGTATATTGGAAGTATTTGCAAGTTGATATTCTAACTAGCATTATAAATACATCTTCATTAGTAGTTTAGTCTTGGTGTGAGAACTCGAAACCATTCAGGGGGAAATATCAGTTTGGATCATTATTCTTATTTACTGGTTTTCCATTTTAAAATATACAAGACCAGGGAGTTTAGACCAGTATTCTTCTATCCCCGTTTTACTGGTGTTCCATTTTAAAGTATTGCACATTCTCCCCATGTCCGCGTAGATTTCCTCTAGGTGCTCTAGTTTCCTCCTACAGTCCAAAGTTAGGTGGATTGACCGTGGTAAATTGACCCTTGGGGTCAGGGGGTCTATCTAGAGTAAATACATGGGGTTATGGGGATAGGGCCTGGTCGGATTGTGGTTTGCACAGACTTGATGGGCCAAATGGCCTCCTCCTGCATTGTAGGATTCTATGACTCTATACAAGATCAGTTCAGACCACTATTCTTATTTCCCTGTTTTACTGGTGTTCTATTTTAAAGTATGCAACACCAGTTTGCCAATATTCTTACTTTCCCCATTTTTACAGATTTTACCTTCAAGGCAGTGCTTCAGACTAAGTGGTTGGCGCACTACCCACTGTGCCAAGAATCCTAGAGATAAATAAGCATGTAAAGGAAAAAGGAATGGACAGCTTTGTTTAAATAACATAGAATGGGCTTGTGTGGAATCTAAATACTGGCCTAGAGTTAATAAGACAAGTGGCCTGTTTCTATGTTGCAGGTTCTGTATAATTTTACATAAACTATTTCCTTTAGCTGGTGGGGTCAGCACAAAACCCTTTCATTTGAACTTGGGTTTGATCTTGGTGTGTGGGGCGTCCAGGGAGGGTTGCAATTGCTTCATCAGATGCTGCTGCGCTGCATGAGGCCTGGAGAGATTTTGACAGGGGGTAGCTTTGACAGCTTCTCATCCTTATGAATGTTTTATTTGTGCATCTTCCCCAGACTGTCTAGATACTTTTTTGTAATGTAGAGGCTGGAACTGTTTGTTGTACTGTGACTCTGGTTTAACCAAAGTTGTACACATGGTCAGGGGGTACTGCTGGGCTCAAGGTGGAACAGCCCAGAAGCTGGTCAGTAGTGTGCAGGGGTCGGTGGAGGGTCACTCCTTAATTTAAAATGCTTACATACCTGGGCCTGCATCTCAGCCAAGAAGATGAGGGCAGACAAAGCCATTTTGGGGGTTGCACAGGAAAGTCAGTTACCCTCACAAGGCAGAACGAGCATTAGACTTGCCAATAGCAATTAAGTTTTGGAAGACAACTGGAATTTCCCATCATTGCCCAATATAACAGGAGAGCAAGTGGGGAATCGATCAGGAACCCAGTGACAGGCTGGGAAGATGATTCCTCAATTAGACCTACAGGCCCTACTTGTAGCCTGGGTGGAATTGCAGTCAAAGGCTTCCTTAGCTAAGCTTCCTTCCCCACTAAGGATGGTGATCTGCTTGCTTTCGCTATTTTTATAATTAAGTTTTTATAAAACATCTGAAAGGGAATCATCTTGTTGAGGCTCCCAGCTACTTGTCAATTAAGGTTTTCCACCTATGAGAATCTGAACTTTAATCAGACCTCTCCACCACGCCCCCCTCAACTCTCGACATGGTGTATTGACCTTTAAAATTAAGATGAGGAGGAATTTCTTCAGCCAGAAGGTAGTAAACCTGTGGAACTCATTGCCACAGAGGGCTGTGGAGGCCAGGTCATTGAGTGTCTTTAAGACAGAGATAGATAAGTTCTTGATCAACAAGGGGATCAAGGGTTATGGAGAGAGGCTGGAGAATGGGGATGAGAATCACATCAGCCATGATTGAATGACAGAACAGACCAGATGGGCCAAATGGCCCAGTTCTGCTCCTGTATCTTCTGGGTGTTATGGTCTAAAAGAAATGCAGTTGCCTATTTTCATGGTAACATTTTTGAAACTCTCTGAAAAAGTGAGGTTGTGAACAATTCAGTAAGTGGTAAACACCATCGAAACCATTTTTAATCTTGTTTTTTTTTGCTCTAGAGCTAAAACCTAAAACCAAACCAATTCAAGATGTCTCATTGCACCAAACTCTCCAGCCACTGGAAGGTAAGGCAAAATATGAAGATTGTTCCTTTAATCTATTTCAGTTTGACAGCAATGACGTTGGTGCCTGTCTCAATCTCCGCTCCTTCTATATCCACCTTAATGAGATGTTTATGTCATTGGTTCCATTGTGCGAGTCTCACGTAGCCAGTGGTGAGCCCAATATAAATCTGCCAGTGTCACAAAGCTGGTTATCCAGCATTCCCAAGCTTGGCAAATCTAGAGATTTTCCATTAGGTTTGTCACCAGGTACTCAACACACTATTAATGATCTATGTACATACATGGACATTCAGATGAAAGAGTGAGAGCTGGGTCAACCAGAGAAGCTGAAAGCTGCAGTTCCACCCAGGCCCCTTCCTCAAACCTTCAGTTGGCCAGCTGGAGAGGCAGAAAGTGGCAATAGACCATTTACCCAGGGGCAGGAGGCCTTGGGGTGCAATGGTAGCATCTCTATCTCTGGATCAGGAGCTCCAGGTTGAAGTCCGAACTTGTTGGCCACGGGAGGAATATTCAAGGGGTTGTTAAACAGCTCAGGAAATCCTTCCCCATCATTATTCCCCAAAGGGGAATAAGCAGCCTGGGTGCAAAGACACACTAAAGAAAACTGTACCCAGGAGGAGCGGGAACGGTGTTAGGGTGGGCAAACCTGCCCTCTTCAGGCTCACCTCCATGCTGATTCACTGGGGTTGATGTCCTCTGGCACCTCCCCAGGTGGGCATTTTTCACGAGTTGGTTGAATCGTAGAATCCCTATAGTGCAGAAGAAGACCATTTGGCCCATCGAGTTCACACCAACTCTCTCTGACAGAGCATCATACCCAGACCCTGTCCCTGCAACCTCACATATTTATCTCGCTAATCTCTCTAACCCGTACATCCTGATACTAAGGGGCAATTTAGCCAATCCACCTAACCCGCACATCTTTGGACTGTGGGAAGAAACCGGCGCACCCGAAATCCACACAGACATGGAAAGGACATGCAGACTCCACACAGACAGTGACCTGAGGACAGAATTGAACCCAGGTCCCCAGCTCTGTGAAGCAGCATTGCTAACCACTGTGCCACCATGCCACCTAACAATGGTTAATCAACAATGCGAGGCATCACAGCAGAAACTGTCCATGCCCGAATGCAAATGGATGACTGCACTTTGGGGTGTGAGCCATGCCCCCCACTCCCCTCCTCCATACCAGGGAGGTGCCAGCTTCCTGGTCTCTGCTGGGTTGGCTGTTTTTAAGCAGAGCTACTTCCACAATTGAACACAAGTGGCTGGGATCCAAGATCAGCACCCACTTCATCCGCAAGCCCAGACCCACAACCATCTCCATTCAAACCATAGGGTCCCTGAGCCACATCCTCAGGCTCTGGAGCTCAATGTTTAATACATTCATGTGTGTGTGTGTGTGTGTGTGTGTGTGTGTGTGTGAGTCTCTCTGTGTGCGTCTGTGTGTGTGTATGTGTCTCTCTGTGTCTGTGTGGGTGTCTATGTGTGACTGTGTGTGTGTGTATGTGTTTCTCTGTGTCTGTGTGGGTGTCTGTGTGACTGTGTGTGTGTGTGTGTATGAGTCTCTCTGTGAGTGTGTGTGTGTGTGTCTGTGTTTGTGTGTGTCTGTGTTTGTGTGCGTGTTTGTGTTTGTGTGCCTCTGTGTCTGTGTGTGTGTGTTGTTTGTGTGTCTCTGAGTGTGTGTGTGTGTGTGTATGCGCGCGCCCGCTTGCCACATAACATTATTGCTGTGTTTAAAAGGCCAGGACTGGTTTTGGCACATGGTGAAGAGGTAAAAAGGTCAAGCCGCTCAAAGCCAAAGGGGCCCTAATCAAATTTAAAACAACACAGGGTGATTGGCGATTTGTCAACTCAAACCATTAAGCAGCAGTGGGGGGAATGGAGTAAACATGTCTGCGTGTGCATTGTCTGAAAGGACAGCTTCAGCTGGTAGCCAAATTTAGCCGCAGCAAACGATTGCTGTTTAAAGCACCGTGCCCTGCAGCCACTGCAGTTAAGACTCCTCAATAATGGCCACATAATGATGTGTAATTGCAGAGAGCAAGCAGCCAGAGATAAATAATACGTTGCGAAGAAATTAAATTGCTCCAAGTAACTAAACCTAATTATATGTCACCATCCTAATGCACATTTGCACAGATTATGTTTGGTGTATTTTTTTTATTGCACATATCTCCCAATGATGGAAATCTTTAAAAACCTTTTTAGAATCCTTTTTGATGGCTTGTATCAATATAATGATGTACGGTGC
Organism: Sphyrna mokarran; assembly: GCA_024679065.1. Lineage (NCBI taxonomy): Eukaryota > Metazoa > Chordata > Chondrichthyes > Carcharhiniformes > Carcharhinidae > Sphyrna > Sphyrna mokarran. Next base: position 39,831,494 of record JAGIQG010000020.1, on the reverse strand, counting down.
GATGGGCCCTGTTGGGATTTCCACAATGCGACTCTATCTTAGGCCTGCCGGTTACCATGGCAATTTCCTTTGCCGTTTCGCTTTTAACTTCACACTGGCCTCCCCGATGTAAGACAATCCTGCTTCGAAGAATACGTTTTTGCTTCTGTATCTACAGCTTGTTAAGCTGTTCGAGACACTGTGCAGGGTCCCCATTGTACCCGCGAAACTAACAGCATCCTGAAGGTCAAAGGCCAGCAGGACATGCTAATGAGTTTTGCCATCCCCAAAGTGACACCCGTGTTAGCACAGATCTCCCGCTGTTTGCAAACAGTGATTACAACACACAGTGTACAGACAGTGCACTATCCAGGGCATCTCCTCACAGAAGATAAATTTCATCTCAGATAGATTTCCAAATCCATCATTCATGCAAAAGGTTCTTGGCTATTATTCGTCCTCAGTACAACAACAGCCTACTCTTATCGCGTGATTTCCATTTGCAAACAATGTCCTGAGACACTTCACGGGGAATACTATTAAACAAAATCTGATACCCAGCCACACTGGGAGATTCTACAGAGGACTAAAGCTTTGTCAAGTAGTTTTACAGCTTATTTATTAGTGACACAAGCAGGCTTACATTAACACTGCAACGAAGTTGCTATGACAATTCCCTATTCGCCCCCAGGCCTTATCCTCGTAGCCTCACATGTTTATCCTGCTAATCCCCCTAACAGTAATGGGCAATTTAGCATGGCCAATGCATCTAATCAGCATTCTTTCAGACAGTAGGAGGAAACCGGAGCACCCGGAGGAAACCCATGCAGACACAGAGTGAACGTGCAGACTATGGACCCAAACTCGAACCCGAGTCCCTGGTGCTGTGAGGCAGCAGTGCTAACCACTGTGCCACCATGCCACCCTTAAGTTAGTCTTTCCATTTCCTTCAACTGATTCTGTTGGCAACTTTGCGCTTAATTACTATACATATTTTGTGTCCTGTCCACTCAACATACTTTGCATCCATTCTAACTGTACAGGGTAGCTCGCACTAACGCAAACTCCACTATCCAACCCTATTTTTATCCATCCCTCCTCTGCTGTCCTGCAGATCATTGTTTGGGACGAGGAGTACTTCCAGGGTCGTCGACATGAATTCACCTCAGAATGTTACAGTGTCATGGAGTTCGGATTCGAAACTGTGCGCTCTATGAAGGTGGAAAGTGGAGCGTGAGTATCTTAGGAGATCGGGAAGCAGCAAGGGATCGACCCAAAAGAGATTACATAACAGTGTGACGCCACAGGAAAGAGCAAAGGTGTCTAAATTGGACACCCTGTCAATGTGACAAAACTAGTGGTCTACTACAAGGTATCAGTAACTCGCCTTGTAATCAGCCCATTATGTTTCAAGTATGCTGAAGAGGTCTGTCCGTAGATTACTATCAGATTAACCTTTATTCTGCTTTAGCTGTTGTTAATCCAATGTTAGACCCTTGAGAATTGGACCCGGGAATCTGAATAGACCTCCTGGTCCAACTTTAACCCCTTCAAATCTCACCCTATTTCACAGAATTAAAATCAGGCTCCTTGTATCCGAGCCCCACTGAAATATCCTGGCTACTCATTTAAATCTTCATTTAAATGCGTATCTTGCTGTGTTGAAATCAGTATTATTTATATTCCATATGTAACATCACCCCGGAAGGAAAAAATAGCATTTTTATTTCCCCATTTTAGTGTTGTTCCATTTTTAAGTAAACAAGATTAGTTACCGGCTCTGACAAAGGGTCACCTAGACTCGATATGTTGGTTCTATTCTCTCCCCACAAGTTGCTGTCAGACCTGTTGGGATTTTCCAGCATTTTCTGCCCATGTTTCAGATTCCAGCACCCGCAGTATTTTGTTTTTATCTCAATGTAAGAAAAGGTCTGTTTTTGATGGTATTGATCAAGGGACGGTCCCAGAAGAATTCCCTGCCTTCCTTCAAATTGTGCCGTGGGTTTCTTTTCAAACACCTACCTGAACCGAAGGATATCTCACCCAACCCAACCCTCCCTCCACCAAGTTCGATCATCCACTTGAATCCTGGAGGAGAACCAGACTATCACAAAACCAGGTATGAGTGATAGTCCTGGATGAGTGAGGATGGTGTGGGGCTGAATTGCAGAGGAAATGGTGAAAGGAAATGTCAGCTTTATCTCTAGACGTCGCCAAGAAAGTGGCAATCAATTATCCCATATTCTGGACGTCAGCCATATTGAACCAGTTGACTCTGTCCACTCCCATCATGCCTCACATACATATACATGTCACCTTGCCACAGCCAAATGCAGTCACATGCAGAGTGATCCAAACTCTTGAGAAAGGGGCTCTGAAATGAATCAGTGATTGATTTGGGATCTTGCTGACCCTCTTGTGTTTTTTTTTCCACAGCTGGGTGGGTTATGAACACGCAGCCTATCAGGGACAGCAGTTTGTTCTGGAGCGAGGGGAATATCCCCACTGGGAAAGCTGGAGTGGCAGCAACTCCTATCACGTAGAGAGACTGACCTCCTTCCGACCCATTGCCTGCGCTGTAAGTATTTGAAAAGGATGCGAGAGGCCAACTTCACACAAGTGCACAACTCAGGAGCGGGAAATTTATCCAGAGAATCTGCAAGTTGCAACAGGGAGACGAATGGCAAAAGTTCCTTTCAGGATAGGCTAAATAGGCCATGAATTTTGGGATGGTGGGTTTTCCGTTTCTGTTAATTCAGTGTCAATTGGACAGAGATGGGAAATCTGTCCCTCAGCTAGGAGGAGTCCCAGCTCAGCGAGATGTGGCATGGACAAGTTGGGCCGAAGAGCCTGTTTCCACACTGTAAACCTCTATGACACTATGCCAGTCACCTGATTGGCTGGCAGGCAGCTCTCTAATCCCTACAGTGCTGGAAGGGTACAGTGGACAGGACTGGGGTTGCAAGCATATCCCCCCCCCCCCCCTCCGCTCCCCCTCCCACCACTGCCCCCCACCCCTAATACCACCTTCCCAGAGCCAAAGTTCGGGGTTTCAAGGAAACAGGTCTGTTTTGGGATTGTCAGGCTAGGGAGGCTGTAGGGGAGATGAGGAGGTGGGCAGAGCGGAATTGGGGTGTCGATGGTTAGGCTAAGGGGTGGGGGAAGTCCAAGGGGTGCCCGAGGAGGCTGCTGATGGAGGTACCGCCCTCCTCCCCCACCCGTCTGAGGCACAAAGCTGATTTATTTTCTCTTCCCAACAATCTGGAAATAGAGACTGGCTCGGAAACCTAGCGGGCAGAGGTTCAAGGTGAGGGGCAGAAGGTTTAGGGGGGATCTGAGGAAAAAGGGTGACAGTCTGGAATGCACTGCCTGGGAGGGTGGTGGAGGCAGGATGCCTGACATCCTTCAGAAAATGCCAGGATGAGCACTTGCCACATGATAACATTCAGAGCTATGGGCCAAGTGCTGGTAAATGGGATGAGGTGGGAGTTCCACACGGGTCAGTGCAGGTCATAGGGCCTTTCTGCACTCAATGATTCTGTGAAACGGTGCTTGGGAAATTGGTAATTAGCCACTTAAGGGCTTCAAGTGGGGCAAGAGCATTCTGAATCTTTACCTGCCCCAGTGTAAAACTGCAGAGATACCAGGGCTGCTAAGGAGATCAGCTTTAAGTTCACCCCTTCCCCCTCACTGCCATACCCCCACCACTCCCCATTTCCTCGCCCCCCCCACCTCCTCCTACGATCCGCCCACCTCCTCCCTGCCCTGCCAACTATAAATCTGATATGGGAGATAGTAGGGGAGTATAAAATTCTGCCCAGAAGGTAAGAGTGAAGAGGGTTGGATAAAAAGTGAGTAGATTCATGCTGATATAAGCACTGGCATGAACCAGCTAGGCACAAAGACCGATTTCCGTAATGCACAATCCAAATAATTCCATTTCATAGTATGTCAACATCGAGGAAATTTCTTTATGCGGAGCAGCAAGCAAAAACAGGAGTGAGTAACCCAATCAGGGAATCAGATAAGATTACAGAGCTGAGGTTAAACATATAATACTGGATGACAAAGCCTCGCGTTCTATGTCTGCGAGCCTTTTATTCACACCATTGTATTTTTAAACATTATCCTCTTGTTTTCTCGTCATGTCTCAGTGGCACTGTCTGACTTACTGGGTGGGGTTTCTCCGTTCCGCCTGCCTCCAGAATCGTAGCAGGTGGAGGGAACGGATTCACGGAAAGGTCCGTTGACCTCAGCCGTGCTTTTCCAGTTTTAGGGTGAGCGCAGCCGGAAAATCCCACCCATTGAGTTGAATGTCTACTCCTTAAACGAGAGAGTTAGGGAAAGACCCGACTCCACAAACCTGACTCGGGAGTAAGTGCCTCAAATGTTCAAACTTCCATTCTGGGGTGCTGGGGTGGTGAAGTTTTTAACTGGTTTGGGGCAACCACCCCCAGAAACACGTGCAGAGGCTCCAGGGGGGCACGCCAAGTGCCAAAGAGGGGGGGTTATTTAAAGGTTCTGCCTCCCTCAACTGGAAAAGGCCTGCTAGCCCTCAGTCTTCAGACTCCTTCACCCACCCCGCACAGCCCCTATGCTACATTCATGCCATCGCAGGTACTTCATGTTGCCCAACCCATTCCCATAGCCCCATCACCTTCTATAACAATCTATAATCCCTCTACCCACCTCCATTATCCTTTATAGCCCCATGCCAACTTATTACCTCATTGTCCTTTTGCTTCCCATGTCAATTGGATATCCACCATGAGCAGACTTCAGGGGTCATGGTGAGATGAAATGAAATAAATTGATACATTTTCCAGTAGCTGTGTTTCTGAGTCGTCTGCTACCATTGTGAAACATGGACATCTTAAAGACTTCCCATCCCTATTTCCAAGGCACAAGGGACCAGAAGAGAAGCACAGAGATCTCAGAAGGTTTGGGACAAGAGATCATAACAGAGATAGAGAGGGACAAGACCATGAAGAGATCAGAAAATATCACAGATAATCTTAAAATCAGGGTTCAGCTACCTTCTTTCTACATCCGTATGCATGCAAAGAGAAAATGTGCTTGTTAGCAACACTGACAGTGTGGCAGTTGTTGTACCCACTGTCCACTATAGAATATCACTACACAGGCCAGGTAGCTCATAGGTTCAAATCCCAGCCTTTGATGTCAGTTGAAGGTGATGGAAAGAGTGTTATAATTGCATTCTGGAGAGGAGAAAACCCAACCAAAATTCCTTAAAGCAATTCCGCATAGCCTCTGCTGCAAACTACCCGTGTGTGAGTGATCACTGAGGATATAGGTTAAACTGTCATGTCCCCATGGTGAACTGGGGCACTGCTGCCTCACAATGTTAGGGAGCTGGGTTCAATTCCTGGCTTAGTCCACTTGAACATCTGCGTGGGTTTCCTCCCACACTCCAAAGATGTTTGTGCATTCTCCTCATGCCTGCGTGGGTTCTCTGGTTTCCTCATATAGTCCAAAGATGTGTGGGTTAGTTTGATTGGCCATGCTAAAATTGCCCCTTAATGTCCCAAGATGCTTAGGATTAGCGGGTAAGATATGTAGGGATATGGGGATATGGCCTGGATGGGATTGTGGTTAGTGCAGAATCAATGGTCTGAGGGTTCTATAATTCTATGAATCTATGATGTATGGATTAGGTTGATTGGCCATACTAAATTGTCCTTTGGTGTCAGGTGGATTAGTAGATAAAATATCTGGGGTTATGAGGATAAGAATTGGGTAGGATTGTTGTCAGTGCAGGTTCAATGAGCCAAATGATCTCTTCCTGCACTGTGATGGAGGGAAGTATCGAGTCAATTACTAACCACAGTGCACCTTTAGATGTATGCATTCAAGAGAAAATGCTTTTGAACCGAATGCACACCTCAGAAATGTGATATCTAAAGAGTCTATTTGTCGTCTCCTTTCCACAGAACCATCGCGAGTGCAGGATGTCCATGTTTGAGAGGGAGAACTTTCTGGGCAGGAAGGGTGAGCTGGGTGATGACTACCCATCTCTCCAAGCCATGGGCTGGTGCAACAATGAAGTTGGATCTTTCCGTGTCCACTCTGGCGCGTAAGTCCTTCTAGAAATCACGTAAGAAAAGTCACTTGTCCCACCAGTAATGTTGCTCACCAAACACCTAACTATCATTTTTATACTTCTACAATCAGAAGGATTTTATCATGGGATTTGAGAGGACCCAGTGGGTGGCCCCAGCACACAATGTCGAGAGCGAGACAGGCTCAGAGGTATGGCTGGAGGTAACCCCCTTATCGGTTTCCTCCAAGCTCACCTTCCAATTAAAGGGGCTGCTTGCCCAATCATCCCGAGTGATCAGAAAGAGACCATTCGTCCCTGCACCGAATACAATCCCACCCAAGTCCTATCCTCGTGACTTCACCCTGCTAATCCTCCTGACACTAAGGGGCAATCAACTTAGCCCACATGTCTATGGACTGTGGGAGGAAACCCACACAGACACTGGGAGAAAATGCAAATTCCGCGCAGACAGTGACCTGAGGCTGGAATTGAACCCTGTCCCTGGCGCTGTGAGGCATCAGTGCCCACTATGCAGCAGCTGACAAAAACCTAACTCTTCCAGGGTGCTCCAGTTTCCTGCCTCGTTCCGAAAGACCACAAGACATAGAGGTGGAATTAGGCTACTTGGCCCATCGAGTCTGTGCCTATGAAACGTGCTGGTTAGGTGCTGTGAAGGGCTCGATCTGGCAACTTGAAAAATGATGGAGGAAAGTATGGTGGCACTGTGATTAGTAATGCTGCCTCATAGCATCAAGGACCCGGGTTCGATTCCCAGCTTGGGTGACTGTGTGGAGTTTGCACATTCTTGCCGTGGCTTTCTTCCGAGTGCTCCAATTTTCCCCCACAGCCCAAAGACAGACAGGAGCAACAAGTCCACATTTGGTCCTGCCATCCAACAGTGGGGTAGCACCAGAGAACCATCCCATCCAGGTTCCTGATACTTTCCTGGTTAGATGGATTGGCCATGCTGAATTGCCTCTTAGTGTCAGAGGGACTAGCTGAGGTAAATGCTTGGGGCTATGGGGATAGAGCCTGGGTGGAATTGTGGTTGATACAGACTCGATGGGCCAAATAGCCTTCTTCTGCGCTGTAGGAATTCTATTATTCTATATTTCTATCATCTCTGTCTTCTCCTCAAGCTGAAATGTTCTGAATTCCTTCCCATAAAATAAGATCATACAGCACAGAAGTGCTCCACAGATTAATGGGGCAGAGTAACCTGATCTTTTCATCTGTATGTGTAGCGTGTGAGCTGGGCGGAAAGCTCTTTCCAGTCTTTAGGATTTTTATCCTGTAAATTCTCAGCCAAAAAAAATGCAACTGATAAGCTTAACATCATCAACAGTTAGAACCCTGTTGTGATCGATGAACAGAAATAATTTTTGTCCCAAAATTATGGACATTAAATGAAATACATTTTATTACTCTGGCATAAATTACAATATTGGATGGCGATGAGTTCGCACATCATCCTTTCATCGTTGTGCCTTGAATTCAAATGCAGCACAGCCTGTCAGTAAGGGGGCTGACGTTTACCACAGATTCCACCCTGGAATCTGCACTCAGAATAACAGAGAACGCTCACCATGGCTATGGAGAAAGCAATGTCTGACATCCACACATGATAGTAAAAGGGAGAAGTCACAGATACTTTGCTCCTTCACCGGGTACACTGCAGCAGTCCTTGCTGACAGACTCTGCATCAAAATCAATGCAACCACCTGAGTTTACAATACTTACGCACCATTCTCCGCCCCCCCACCCCACCCCGGAAAAGGCTAGGGCAGCTGCATTCGTGTGTAGATGGATTTTTAATAGTGCGATAAGTGCTAATTACCACCAAGCGACTTCCTGGCCCTGAAAATTTCATTTTACCAATGTGGAGTCTCACTCCTTTAGAAGTTAATTAAAACTAGTGCTTTTAAAAAATAACTTTTTAAGACATTTCCTCTGTCTTCTCTTTCATCTCTTCCTAGTAACTCTTCTGTTTTTTTCTCCAATCTTTATTCCGCTCACACACATATTCAGATCTGTTTCATATTTCTTCCTTTATCCTTTCTTCTTTATACTTTCTGTTTTGCACTGCTGTTTGTGACTCAACAGTGCATCTTCAAGCTAATTGGTTGAAGAGCACAGCTATTTCTTGGCATGTAGAGCATGCCATGCTGGATCAGACACCAGATTGGAGCAAGTCTCTGTCCTCTAAAACCCACCAGAGCTGTCAGCGAGATGAAAAACTGTTCCTTTACTCTGACCACAAAAGCCAGCCATTATCATAGAATCCCTACACTGTAGAAGAGGCCATTCAGCCCACCGAGTTTACACTGACTCTCAAAGTAACGTAACCAGGCCCTCTCCCCATAACCTACAAATTCCTCATGGCTAATCCATCTAAGCTAAACCTTTTGGGAAACAATAAGGGGAAATCTCGCATGGCCAAATCACTTAAGCTACACCTCTTTGGACTGTGGAAAGAAACCAGAGCAACCAGAGGTATGCAGACAGCACACAAATTCCACACAGTCACCTGAGACCAGAATTGAACCCAGATCCCTGGAAGCTGTGAGGCACCCTAAAAAGTGCATATGTATTAGTTTGACAGGCAGTTGTTTGGGTAGCGTCCTACCTACATACATAACATTGAAGTAATTCTACAGGGATAATTAAATTTAGTTGTGAAACATACTTGTCCCCCCCTCGGTAACGATTTTGCTTCCCCTTCCGCCTCCAGATGGGTATGCTACCAGTATCCCGGTTACCGTGGCTACCAGTTCATCATGGAATGTGATCGTCACGGCGGGGAGTACAAACACTGGAGAGAGTGGGGCTCCCACGCACAGACTTTCCAGATTCAGTCCATCCGCAGAATCCAGCAGTAGGTGGAATCTGATGGCTCAGGCCACACTCCTGTTTTAATCTTCAAAGTCATAGGGAAATAAAATTCAATAAAATTTCCTTCTTTATTAAAATGACCTGTTTCGTTTAATTGATGCCTACACAGTGAAAGGGGTGAACATCTACCTGCCACCAAATAAGGCTAATCTTTAGACTCTGGCACTTATCTCTAATTGTAGATCAAACACATTCAGCAAGGTAGCAGACAGCTGCTGTGCTGAGTTCTTTTAATCTCTTTCGATCGAGATATTCAAGATCTGCAGTTTCGGCTGCTGCTCTCCCTTGTTGTGAGAGGAAGGTTCATCTTTCCTTCAAATGCACACTCAAAAATATTCAAAACCATCCCGGATAAAGAGTCCCACTTCATTGGCATCCCATCCAGCATTTTTTAGTTTAAGGTTTATTTATTAGGGTCACAAGTAGGCTTACATTAACACTGCAATGAAGTTACTGTGAAAATCCCCCCAGTCGCCACACTCCAGAGCCAGTTTGGGTACACTGAGGGAAAATTTAGCATGGCCAATGCACCTAACCAGCATCTCTCATAGACGCAGAGTCGATGGGTCAAAATAGTGGAACTCCCTATTTACAAGGTACAAACTGGAATGTCGTGGCTTAAGCAGGCAGCTCAACAGCACCTTCTCAAGGTCAAGTATAGATGGACAATAAACACTGGCTTTACCATTGACATCCAAATCCCACAAACTAATAAAAGAAATACATGAAAGTTGCTGGTATGATTGCTATTTATTGCCAATCATTTGATACCTTTAAAAGCAGATCACTATTAAAGCATAGAATCTCTACAGTACAGAAAAGGCCACTTGGCCCATCGAGTCTGCAATGACTGCCTGTCAGAATACCCCACACAGGTCTCTTCTGTACCCTTTCCCTGTAACCCCACACATTTCCCATGGCTGATCTGTTTAACCTGTACATCTTAGGACACAAAGGGGACAATTTAGAATGGCCAATCCACCTCATCCGCACATCTTTGGGCTGTGGGAGGAAATTGGAGCACCCAGACAAAGCCCACATAGACACGGAAAGGATTTGCAAACCCCACATAGATAGTGACCCAAGTCTGTAATTGAACATGGGTCCTGGCGTTGTAGGGAAAGAGTGCTAAATTTTATGCCACTGTGCCACCCCAGGGTCATGATTGGTCTTTCTCCTGACAAGCAGCCGCTTCAGTTCGAAGTAAGATTCTTACAGGCCGGACTAGATGGCTAAGGACAGCATTCTTACCTCCCAATAGTGAACTAGTTTGCTTTTTATGACAATCCAATATCTTTTAGTAATAATTTCAATCGGGCCATTGAGGTTGGCCCATCGAAGGATGAACTCTCTGATTAAGGATCTAATTGATGGGCCAATCAGGGACTGGGTGTGTCAGTTCCTCCAAAACCCCCTGGAGATAGGCAGCGGACTGCCAGCACTCTGTGTACTGCTGTTAGAATTTGTAAATAAAGGGATTTTGGTGAAGAGACTTCTGCCTCTGAAGACTTAATACATTTTTACTGATCCTACACTGTGATAAACATTATAAAGAATGAATTTAAATTGCTGTAGTGGAACCTGAACACCTCTAATCTGTATTTTAGTCTCAGTCTTGGGATTGCTTGTCCAGGAATATAACCACAATATTACCATCCCATTTAAAATGCAACAAATGTTTGTTTGCTCGTACAAGCAAATGTAATATTTAGTCATATTTCACTACAAGAATGGACTATTCCTCCCTGGTTGGAACTCGGTTTACCAATGCCGTGCCTGAGGGAAGAATATCTGGACATTAAACATTCAAATCCTATTTTAAAACAAAACATCCACCAACATGCTTGTTTTTTTTGTATCATATTACTAAAATGGAGCCAGGATTTCTTCCATGAAGAGTCATATTTGACTCGAAACATTAACTATATTTGTCTCTCTTCAGATACTGCCAGGCCTGAGGATACTGAGTTTTTCCAGCACTTTTGGTTTTTATTTCAGGTCTCTAGCACCTGCAATACTTTGTTTTTATTTCAGTAATCCTGAAAACCCTCCAGTTACCTGAAGGGTCAAGCAGGACAATGGGTCTGACCAACATGGGAGGATTCCCCAACATGGAGAGGTATTCAGATCATCTTTGAGAAGAAGTCTGAGAGAGGACTTTACAGATGTTGTTATAATTCAGATGAGAAACTCAAAAACGTTTTATGAAGCCAACCTAGATCATAAGTTTTGCACTTTGAATTTAAGCATGGGTGAGCTTAAAATGTTTCACTCTGGGTATGATTCAAATGACCCACTAGGGAGTTTTTATCAAACACAGTTTATTTAAGAACACAATTAATATTTAATAAGACAATTAGCAATAACTTCTAACAATCATAAACAAGGAAAAAAATAATCATTGTACATACCTTAATAGCTAAACGTACTGTTCCAACTAAACAAACACTCTTACAAACATACACCATCCCAGATTTAGCACAGAAAATTCTGCCCAGGGAGTTGACATTCACATGATACTTACAGACGATCAAGGCTACCTTCATTCATCCACCCAAACAGTTTTCAAAACCTCCTGTATCCCTCCAATTTGGCAACACCGGCATTTTTAATAATTATTCTGGGGCTTTCATCACCTCAATTGTACCTGGGAGTCTACACTAACAGTTGAATATTTCTCATGCAGGAACATCTTGATATCATCCTTAATTTACCTTTCACTAACTCAAACGAGGTTCCATCCCCACCCCCCACCATCGTACTCTTAAAATTGAACATGATAAAATGGGTGGAATCTTCCAGCCCTTCCTGCCAGCAGGATCTTCCAGTCCTGCCGATGGCGACCCCGCCACTCCTACCCCATCACACCTCAGTCCATAACATGGTTGGCAAATAATCTATCATTGACATTAGTTGAGCCTGAAGTTCCCACTGGCGGCCAAGAGTGAGCCAGTTCTGCTGCTGGAAAACACAGATACGTGGGGGTGGGGATGTAGGGTGCAGGGTGGGGGGACAGAAAATGCAGCCGAATTTAGCTTTTCCAATCCATTGAAAAAGATAATCTTCCCCTGCTAAGTGGGCTTTCATTAGGAGAAATACAGATCTCTCTGTCCACTTTCAGACAGCAGATTATTTTGACCATTTTTCCACAGAGAGGTGGATCGAGATTCCAGTTATTTTAAAATGCGCATTTAAAGTTAGAACTCGCCACAAAGGGGTGATTTTCACGGGTCAGCGTGGGTGCTTACGGTTCTGAATGGCCAATCTGAGCCTAACTGCCTGGGGGACAATGGAAACATAATTTGACATTTCAAACGCTACTGAAGTTCAACACGGCAGCGGCAACTCGATTTGTCTGAACTCAGCAGGGGGGACATTGAAGGGTTCAATTAGTGGCTGCAGTTTGGGAAGGAAGGGGTGGGCAGAGGGGGTATGGGCAGAGGGTCAAAGTGCAGAAATGAGTCAGCAAGGACTGGCTAAAAAGCTGATGCTTGATGCAGGTTTTTTTGTTTGAGAATGCCAATAAGTCAAATACAGGATGCAGGAAGTGTTTATTGTTTCATTTACCGAATAGAGGATACTGTGATGTGCTCTTTATTCTGGATCAGAACAATTCTGATCACACTCAGCACTCCGCACCCATCAATGGAACAAAATAGCTCCGGATTCAAACCAAGGTCTACACTAAATGATTTAACCTGATCCATCTTCAAACAAAATACAGGTGAAAAAGGCACAGGTTAACGAGATTCCATGGAGATACAAATCTCACACATGAAATGGATACTGGGCAATGCAGAACAACTCCGATTACGGTTAATGACCTTTAAACTCGAAGGGGCATAGACATCTCTAAACCTGAGAGAGTTTCTCCATCACTAAGGTGGCATAGTGGCACAGTAGTTAGTACTGCTATCTAACAGAGCCCAGGGACCCGGCTTCGATTCCCAGCTTAGATCACTGCCTGTGCAGGGTCTGCACATTCTCCCCATGTCTGTGTGAATTTCCTCCGTGTGCTCGTTTCCTCCCACAGTCCAAATGACATACTGGTTAAGGTGCATTGGCCATGGCAAATTCCCCCTCGGTGTACCCAAAGAGGCACCAGAGGCTTGTAATTAGGGGATTTTCAGAGTAACTTCATTGCAGTGTTAATGTAAGCCTATTTGTGACACTAATAAATAAACTTTAACTTAAACCTGAGAGAGTATCAACATCACTAAACCCGAGAGAGTATCCACATCACTAAACCTGAGAGAGTATCAACATCACTAAACCTGAGAGAGTATCAACATCACTAAACCCGAGAGAGTATCCACATCAGATTCAAATTTCAAACACTGGCTAAGTAATTCAACAGCAGGTCTATGGGTTTCTCGCCATTCTTATGGATTGGTTATGGTCTAACTTTAATTACTTAAAAGTTGTCAGTTTTCAGGTGTATTTATGAGTCTTGCTGTCTAAATGTTTACCCTGGAAATTTCAGTGAAATAAAACATCCTCAGCAAGCCTGTCTTTAAAAATTATCTTTTGTCTTAATAACAAGGTTTCCTGTCACAGTTCCAACGTTCAGACTCAAATAAAACACTAAAAAAGGTGACAAATAGTTGTTTTTTTTTTTGAAAGAAACCAATTTTAGGCTTTGGTTTTGCCTTGGATTGTTTAGGATTTCGGCTCCCAAGTTTAACGGACGTGTTCCCGGCAGACTGTAAAGACCGAAAACATTTTGCAAGATCCAATACAATGAACGGTGGCAGCCATCACCTCCTTGACCCAATGGAGCCACTCAGCCTTTCAAGACAAAACTTCATTGGAGGTATTGTTAAGGATTAAACACAATGCAAGGTGAGTACTCAAACATTTGAGTTTTTTTATTACCTGCTGGCAAGGAGAATAGACACAGTGAACTATGAATTTCACTAAGGTTTTTTGTTGATTCATACAGATACTTAGCAGTTACAGTTAGAGCAAATAAGAAATAAGCAACTTTCCCAAATTTCATTTGCATGCATAGTCTATCAATCATAGCATAGCTTTTTGCTCTTACTTATCCAATAGAAAACCACTTCCTTCATTAGTGTAATACGTCACTCTATCTTGTTTTTTCGGTATTTGTCACGATAACATGTCCTCGTTTTCATCCTGTGTCCTAGCTTTGGGATGCAGTGTTAATGAAACTGATGCAAGGTTAGATTATCCTGAGCACAGAAGCACTGGCCTCACTGAAGGCCTTGTTTGCTCGTATACATTTTCCATTACTTTACAGAATTGTTTGTCAGAATTTAAGTTCCACAATTGTTCTCACTTAATTTTTCCTTACCAGCACCTGCAGTTTTTAACTGCTTTTAATTATCGTTTCACAAGTTCTAGCAACTCCATGGTGTTTTATTTGAAGTGGGTATCTTTAATCTTGCAGAACAAAGTGAATTAAATATTTGGCCATAGCTGCGAATTACAACTTAATTTCCACAATACTAAAGGTCACAAAAATATCAAAACCTAACTTTAACCACATTATTAATAGATATTGTACTTTTTTAAAATAATTCAGGTTAAGCCAAAATTAAGCCCAAAGAGTGGCACAGTGGCACAGTAGTTAGCAGTGCTGCCAAGGATCCGGGTTTAATTCCTGGCTAGAATCACTGTTTGTGTGGAGCTTGCACATTCTCCCCATGTCTGCATGGGTTTCTTCTGGGTGCTTCATTTTCCTCCCACAGTTCAAAGATGTGCAGGTTAGGTGGATTGTCTATGCTAAATTATCTTTCAGTGTCAGGGGGCACAAGCTAGAGTAAATGGATGGGGTTATGGGGAAAAGGGCCTGGGTGGGATTGTGGTCAATGCAGACTCAATGGAGCCAATGGTCTCCTTCTGCATGGTAGGATTCTATGATTCCATAATTCTGAGCTGTTATTGTCCCCACTAAAATAATTTGAATTTACATTTTCATCACTGAAATTCTCCACCTGAGGGAAATAGTCCTGGACTATTAGGTGGCACAATGTTTAGCACTGCTGCCTCACAGCTCCAAGGACGCGGGTTCAATACCAGCCGTGGGTCACTGTCTGTTCCCTCCCTCCAGAAGAGACAGGGAAGGTGATCCCGATGCTGCAGGAGTGATGCTTTCCCATGTTTGAAGAGTTCAAGCACGGTGAGAGTCAATGGGCAGGATTTTCCAGCCTCGTTCACCCCAAGTCCAGAAAATCCCAAACGAGGTCCACGGACATTGACATGCTCCAACCCCTCCACTCCTCAACACCCAGCTCATTATGATTCCTGTGGCTGGCGGGACAGAAAAATCCCCCCCAGTGGTATCTTGAGCTTTCTCAGTGACAATGTTCTCCCTGGAGTACAATTCAAGCTGGTGTTCCATCATCTCTTCAACTGCTTAGTGCAGTCAGTGAGAACACTAAACTTCCCAGGGGGGAGTTGCCTTAGCTCAGTTGGCTGGACAGTGAGTTTGTGAAACTAAGCAATGCCAACACCACGGGTTCAATTCCCGTATTGGTTGAGGTCATTAATAAGAGGCCCAGCTCTCTCAACCCTGCCCTTCACCTGAGGTACGGTGATCCTCAGGTTAAATCACCACCTTTTGAGCAGCCTGTGGTCATCAGGACTGTGGTGACTTTACCTTACCCAGCCTTTCTTTTCAATGGAATTTCTTGAGCAGCACAGTGCACAATGATTAGCACTGCTGCCTCACAGTGCCAAGGATTCGGGTTCAATTCCTGGCTTGGGTCACTGTCTATGTGGAGTTTGCAAGTTCTCCCTGCATCTGCATGGGTTTCCCCCAGTTTCCTCCCGCAGTGCGAAAGATGTGCTGGTTAAGTATATTAGCCGTGTTAAATTCTCCCGCAGTGTATCCGAACAGGGTCTGGAGTGTGGCAACTAGGGGATTTTCACAGTAACTTCATTGCAATATTAATGTAAGCTAGTTGTGATTAATAAATAAACTTTACTTTGTTTGCTTTGCTCATTTGTTGGCTTCATACATGCTCCTTGCATGCTGTGCGCTGAAGAACATCTGGATATCCTGGCAAAGTGTGGCCAGCAGTGACTGGCACATCACTCCGCAGTCTGCTGGACTTTACTGAGCAGCCCTTGGTGCATTCAAAGTCTTCTGACCCTGATCTCTCTTGTAATTAATAAGGGCAGACTTCAATTACAGATTCCATCACAGCGATGTACGCTTTGAACCAGTATACATGCATATATCTGCATATATTAACTTAAAAACTTGATATGAATGTATAACACAAAAAACACAGGGAAAGATTTTCCAGCTACTCTCACCCTAAGAGAGGAAAATCTCACCCGAAGTCAACAGACTTTTGCATGGTCTGACCCCTGCCCGCCCTTTATGAGCGGGACAGGAGAATTCCCCCCACAATCATGCGACAAAACATTATAAAACAGAATCTGTCCCGATGTCCATAAGGTACACTGATCTCAGTCAATACAATCACTACAAAAAGGGGTCTGTACTTTCTGCCCCCAAACCAAAGACTGTCTCCGGCCCTCAGCCTAGTGTATCAAATCAGGTGGTTCAGATGAAGCAATATATTCGGCCCATAGGTGCTAGAAAATCAGCATGGACTGTGATTTTGTCTATTATGTCAGACAAGGTACATTAATGTGAATGTGTGAATCTATGGCTAACTAATCAAACCTCTCATATAGGTATGTATATCTTGTGTCAAAAAGTATGTATGTACAAACACCAACATACATGACAGTTTCATAACCATACGTCAGAGTGCATATCTATACCTATAACAACTTCAAAAAATGTAAATGTACTTCCCTGAGAACCAAGATCCAGATTCATGGAATCCCTACCATGTAGACGGAGGCCATTCAGCCCATTGAGTCTGCACTGACAACAATCCCACCCCATCCCCATAACCCACATATTTACCCTACTAATCGTCCTGACTCTAATGGTCAATTCAGCATACCTAATCCACCTAATCAGTTTTGGAGGAAACTAAAGCACTCAGAAGAAACCCACACAGACATGGGGAGATCATGCAGACTCCAAGGCAAGAATCAAACCCTGATCCCTGGCACTGTGAGGGAGCAGTGCTAACCACTATGCCACCATGCCATGACAGCATTGATTGAAGATTTGGCATAATTGATTGTCGGTACATTGGATGAGATGAAAGACAATTGGCAAGAGAGCTTGAGAGGAGATATCTTTCTTATTAATGAGGAGTTGCTATGATCTGGAATGCACCAGCTAAAAGGATATTAAAAGCCAGTTCAATAATAACTTCCAAAAATGAACTGCATTATGGAGAAAGAGTGGGTGGGACTAACTGGATCATTTTTTCAGAGACTATTCCAGCAAATACTTTTCAAAGCTGCTTTGATAATGAGCACATTATAACCCAGATAATGTTAAGCATTGATGTTAATTGTACAGTTAATTGAGTGTTTAATTGTTCACAGATGCTGGGGATTCATTGGTGCTTCAATATTAAGAGTACAGGAACAGACTGAAAGAGTAGTTGTTGGTTTTGGAGATGGATGTTTCCAATGTGTATCATTGTCAATAAAAGCTGATACAGTGGCTGGAATCTTACCATCGTTCACCGGCGGCATTTTCCCATCCCGCCACAGTGAGCGGAGATTGGGCTGAGCATCAAATTCTCTACCCTTGCTGCAGCAGGAGCATGGTGTGAAAGGATGGTGTGAATGCTTGATTTTATTTGATTTATTATTGTCATATGTATTAGCATACAGTGAAAAATATTGTTTCTTGCATACAATACAATCAAAGCATACTATTCAGAGAGAACATAGGGAGAAGGAATGGAAAGGTTGCAGAACATACTATTACAGTTACAGAAAGGTCAATTTAATGCAAAGTAGGTCCATTCAAGAGACTGATAACAGCTCGGAAGAAGAAGTTCTTGAGTTGGTTGGTATATGATCTCGGACTTCTGTATGTTTTTCCCAATGGAAGAAGTTGGATGAGAGTACATCCAGGATGTGTGGGGTCCTTGATTATTCCAACTGTTTTTCTGAGGCAGAGGGAAATGTCGACAGAGTCATGGATGGGAGGCTAATTTACATGATGGACTGGACTACATTCACAACTATTGTAACTTCTTGTGGTCTTGCTCAAAACAAGAGCCATACCAAGCTATGATACACCAAGGGGATGCTTCCTATGGTTCATCTGTAAAAATCAGTGAGAGTTGTAGCAGACATACCGAATTTCTTAGCCTCCTAAGAAATAGGGGCGCTGATGGGCTTTTTAACTATAGAATCAGTGTAGAGGGACCTGGACAGGTTGTTGGTGATCTGGACACTGAGAAACTTAAAGCTCTTGATCATTTCCACTTCATCCTTGTTGATGTAGACAGGGATATGTTCTCTACTAGCTTTCTGTAGTCGATGACTATCTCCTTCATTTTACTGACATTGACGCAGAGATTATTGTCATCACATCAGTTCACCAGATTTTCTATCTCTTTCTTGTACTCTATTATTTATCCTATCAAAAGCTGTTCATGTCACCTCTCTGAATCCTTGGCATCAGATTCCAAAGTTCAGGGCAAATTAATCCGCGTTTTGTACCTTATGACCTCGTCTGCAAACAGCAACACTGAACCTACACAAACTCATGAGGTTCCTCACAGATAGCAGAAAGAGGTGATTGTCCATGAGACCTGGTTATATTTAAATCCAAGTGAACCAGTGCACTGATCCAACCCGCAAGCCAGTCCCTTACACTAATTTTGTCATAGAGTCACTTCCAACATGAAAAGGTGGCATTCGACCCAGTGAATCCACACCATGGAACAACCCATCCAGTCCCATTGCCCTGCTTTAGCCCCATAGGCTTTCAAACTTATTTCTTCAATTGCTCATCCAATATGCTTCACAATCATTGCTTCTGCCAACTAATGAGCAGCGAGTTCTAGGTTATTACCACATGCTGCGTAAAATGATTCATCCTTACAAAGCCCCCCTTGCATCTCTTATTCAAAACTTTCAATCTCTGTTCCTTAGTCCTTATACCGTCTGCTAATAAGAACAACATTGTCTTGCCCACCTGATATAAACCGGTCATAATCTATTATGGCCCCAAATGACATACATGTTCATGCGTGTACAGAATGTGTGTCAGCTCTCTTCTGCTCTGAGGGACAAGGCAAATAGGAACTTTTCTGAATCTGGTGAAATCTACTATCTGTGTTCAAAGAGACATTTATTGCAGGACTTGAGGCTGGTTCCTTCTGCGGGTAAGCAAAAGATTGGTGAGTGGCTATAGTGATTGGCAGCAAAGTACGTGACAAAACCATCAGAACAAAATCTAAATCGGATAGAAAACATGAACGGAATGTAGGATAGACTAAGCACAGAAAGGTCACTTGAGCAAAATGAAAATATAATTTTCTTGCAAAGTCAAGACAAAAAAAAGAGCTTGAATAAAAATAGAAGATCTGATGATGCTTTCAAGTTATGAAAATATAGATGCTTTCAATTCAAGATGGAATTGGAGTGTGGCAGCTTCTTGCAAGCTGTGCCGAGTACACCCTCCCACACCATCTACTCCTCCTGTGCTTTTAAAACTGTACTCTAACTCTTTTATCATTATATTCTACACCATCTCCTTTCCTTCTCCCCTATGTTCCCTATGAGAGGTAAGTTTTATCTGTTTATTGCTAGAAACAATACTTTTCACTATATTTATGATAATAATAAATCAAATCAAATCTTTTGGGTGCAGTTTTCAAAAGTTTCAAACAAAATATTAACATGTCTTACAAATCACTACAGTGCAAAAGGAGGCCATTCGGCCCATTGACCCTGCAATGACAACAATCCTACCCAAGCCTTATTCCTCTAATCCCACGTATCTACCCTGATAATCCCCTGACACTAAGGGTCAATTTAGCATGACCAATCACTCTAACCTCAACATCTTTAGACTGTGGGAGGAAACCGGAACACCTGAAGGAAACCCGCACAGACACAGAGAATAATGTGCAAACTTCACACAGATCTGAGGCCAGGATTGAACACAAGTGTCTGGCACTATGAGGTAGCAGTGTTAAATATTGCACCACCGTGTTCACTTAAAGATGAGATAGTGTAATCAGTTGACCAATTTCTCCGGCCGCACTTGCCTGAAAATCAGAGATTTAACTCGACTTCAATGGACAGGGTACGCACACGCCCCACCCACTAGAATTCCAGTGACGAACAGATTTGGAGAATTCCAGCCAGTATCTTTCCCCAGTTCAGTTATTAATATTTTCCTTTGTTCAAACAATGTCTTCCCAGCAAACCCTTGGATACACAGAACCATGAATTATTCATCACTTGGATACACACTGGCACATATGTGGCATCTGCTGTCTCTCACCATTGCAGTGTTCTTTGTCCTGGAATCTCAACATCAAACGGTTAACAGAAGTGCTATTTTTGATGCTCAAAGGGCCTAAAAGCTGGGGTTTGAAATAGCAGAATTCTTTTAAAAAATCTGGTGATTAAAGCGAAGCGTTCAAGAAGGCAAATCCTCCCTTGCAGTGAATGAAAATGTGATCAGAAGGGAACAAAGAGAGGGTGAATTCAGCATGTCCAAGAAAGAACTCTCTTCGTTTTTTTCAAAGAGATTTTATTCGGAGATTAACAGGCAATTTTATGGTTGTTAAGAAACCTATTGTACTTTTGGTATTTGCATCTTAAACTGCTATTCCGTTGTAAAGAAAATATCAGACTTTTTAGACTATAAATAGGGGAGGATGGTGGTGTATTGAAAATATCCCTAGATGAGGAACCATGAGGTCCAAGGTAATGCTCTGGGGACCTGGATTCAAATCTCAACATGGCAGCTGGTGGAATTTGAGAATGAATTCAATTTTTTTAACATTGGAATATAAACTCAGTAATGGTGACCAAGATCATCAATTGTACTAAAATCCACTTAATATCCATGAGGGAAGGAAATCTACTGTCCTTACCCAGTCTGCAAGTGCATCCAGACACACAATGATGTAGGGAGAAGGTGGTGCAATAAGATGATACTTTGCCTTTAATAAGTGTATTTTTGTGCAGGATGTTTCTAACAGTTCCTTCCATTTTATCAGTGCCCTTCTTCTCTAACTGACATCCTCTATTGTTATTGCAGCCATGTAATTGCTACAATTTTTGTTTTAACCTGGTCTAAATCTGTTCAGTTGTTTTTAGTGTTCCCCTGGGAGTTGGCAGAGTGGGGCTTGATTGGGATGATTGACAGATATGGTTATGTGATGAGGTGAAGATAGGCTTACACAGACAACTCAAGCTTAGTTGCTATTTCTTTCTTAAATGCTGCATTTGGGTCGAGAGAGAACAGTGTATCTCTTTTCCCTGCTCTGAAGTCTGGAGACTGGGAGCTGCCAGAGACTAGATTTATATCTCCAAAGTTTTGAGAATATATCCTTCTCTGGAAACTGTTGTTTAGATCTCTATCCAGAAGTGGAAAAAGATTGGAAATCCAACATTATGTGAGCATCTTTGGTTTTTGTGCTAACTGGTTCTACAAAAGCTATATCTATGAAGGATACTGCTGAATTGGAACAGTAGAGATAGCTAGCTGCTAAGAATTATATTTTGTCATATTTACGTCTTTTAATTGTTAAAACTTACCCCAATTTTTTTTTGTTGCATTCTAACTGTGTTGTTAAATAAAATTTGTTTTGATAAAAGGTCCCTTGTGGGTCACTGGAATCATACCTGGAGAGAAACATCTTATGCTCACCTAATGCCAAAATCAAAAATCAAAGTTAGGATCTAGGCTAGTTTCATATTATGCCTTGGAGTTCTGGTCTGGCCCTTAATAGTGATATCACTGGACTAGTAATCCCAATATCTTGAGTAATGCTTTAGGGACCCTGGTTCAAATCCTAGTATGGCAGATGGCAGAATGTGAATTAAAAATCTGGAATTATGAGTCTAATAATGTCCTGGAAACCAGACTAAGGAAATTTGGCATGTCAGCTATGAATTTCAGTAACTTTTACAGATGTATCATAGAAAGCATTCTTTCTTGTTATATCACAGCTTGGTATGCCTCCTGCTTTGCCCTAAACTATAAGGAATTATAAAAGGTCATGAATGTAGCCCAATCCATCATGCAAATAATCTTCCCATTCACTGACTCTGTCTGCACTACCTACTGCCTTGGGGAAAAGTAGCCAGCACAATTAAGGACTCCACGCACCCCGGACATTCTCTCTTCCACCTTCTTCTGAAGGGAAAAAGATACAAAAGTCTGAGGTCACGTACCAACTGACTCAAGAACAACTTCTTGCCTGACTTTTGAATGGACTTACCTTATATTAAGATGATCTTTCTCTACACCCTAGCTATGTCTATAACAGTATATTCTGCATCTCTTGTTTCCTTCACTATGAATGGTATGTTTTGTCTGTATAGCGTGCAAGGAACAATACTTTTCACTGTATACTAATACATGCGATAATAATAAATCAAATCAAATCAAAATGAAATCTGGTTCACTAATGTCCTTTAGGGAAGGAAATCTGCCATCATTACTTGGTCTGGCCTACAGTGACCCCCAGAACCACCAACAATTAATATGATTGACTTTTAAATGCTAGCACGAGGGGACACAGCTTTAAATTAAGGGGTATGAGTTATAGGACGGATATCAGAGGTAGGTTCTTTACTCAAAGAGTGATTAGGGAGTGGAATGCCCTGCCTGCAGCTGTTGTAGATGCGCCAAGTTTGGTGGCGTTTAAGAGGTTAATTGATAAGTATATGGAAGAGAAGGGAATGGTTTAGTTTGGAGGGGCATTGCTTTTTATTTTGGTCGGCACAACATCGAAGGCCGAAGGGCCTGTTCTGTGCTGTAATGTTCTATGTTCTATGTTCTATAAATAGCTTAGCAAACCACTCAGTTCAAGGGCAATTAGGGATTAGTAACAAATGTTAGCTTTCTGAGTGACATGAAGGAATTGAAGATTCTTAGCTTCCCTCTAGCAAACCACTCAGTTGGGGATGGATAATGAATGCTGGCTTTGCCAGCGACACCCACAATCCAAGAAAAACTAAAGTACAATAATTACTCCCTGGTACTATCCACCAATGTGATCCGATGTAAAAAGGCTGCTTTAAATCCACTAAGCAAATTATAACAGACGGATTATTAGCTTCTCAAGTACACATCACAATGCCATGACAAAAATATGGAGTAGTAATAAGCTTTATGTCCCGGGGTGGGAGCTTTGATTGGAGAGCTGGGTGCTTAGGAGAACACTTTGTGCTAAACAGCCCAATGTTAACAAATTCCCAAACACCTCGTTTCTCCCTTATACACAGACTTTATGCTTCCAGAAAGAGGGGTTCACTTGTGTCAAATCCACTCTGATGACAGCTTAAATGCGGCATTTGTCCCTATCCCTGACAGGGGGGAAGAAACAGATACGCCCACGGCAAAGGAATAGGAGGATCCAAGTGGCCCCATGCAGTCACCGGCTTCTGCGATTTGATGTTGATGAATAAAATACACCTGGGAAAGGGAAAAAGAATCCAAAGAAATCAAACCCATCCACACGCCTCCTGTCTCCTCAGTGCTAAGTGTTTGACTAATACAGGGCTGATAACTACTGGAACAGCTTGAGCTAAGTGGAGGTAAAGTATACCTTTCTTGTAGAATGGCTGCTTCTCTCTATTTCTATCATTGGGTCATAGGTTTCTGAATCTTTTACTGAGAAGTTCTGAAAAAGCCTGTTTCTGTTACCTGTGCAACTCCTCTGTCTTCCTGCGAGTCACTTTGCAAACACTCCTCATGGGTTCCATACTTAAGAACATAAAATATAGGAGTAGAATTCAGCCCATTGAGTCTGCTCTACCATTCAATCATTGCTGTCATGTTTCTCAACCCTATTCTCCTGCCTTTTCCCTGTAATCTTTGATCCCTAGACCAATCAAAGTCCTATCTATCTCTGCCTTAAAAGCAATCAATGAACTGGCCTTCTGTGGCATTAAATTCAACAGATTCATAAAGCTCTAGCTGAAGAAATTTGTCCAGAATAAACGGTCATCCCTTTACGCTGAGGCTTTGCCTTCAGTTCCTAGTCTCTTCAACTAATGGAAACAGCTTCCCCATGTCCAATCTGTCCAAAACATCTTTCAATGTTCTGTATGTTTCAATGAGATTTTCCCCCCCGCTTCATCCTTCTAAACTCCATCAAGTATGACCCAGAATCCTCAAACATTCCTCATACATCAAACATTTAATTCCAGGCATCCTTCTCATGAACCTCCTCTGGACCCCTCTCCTAGGCCAGCATATCCTTCCTTAGATACGGGGCCCAAAATTGTTCACAATATTCCTAATGCGGTTTGACCAAAGCCTTATAAATCCTCAGCATTACATCCCTGCTTTTGTTTGCTTTGGTTTCTCTCCACTCATGTATTACAGATCATGATCTGAAGTAAGAAGCCTCACACCAGGTTAAAGTCCAATTTGGAATAAACCTGTTGGACTTTAACACGGTATTGTGAGACTTCTTACTGTGGCACACCTCTGTCCAACATTGGCATTTCCACATTATGATATGAAGAGCATCAATTGGTAGATTGAAATGTTGCCTATTGGCCTGGAATGTGCAGTCAGCAGCAAAATGAAGATGAACATTGTCTATCGCTGTGTCAGTAATCTGCTGGTGACACCCTCATAGGGTGATGCCTGTCACCACCATACTCGAATATATTTCTCATCAGCATCCTCCCCTCAACTCTCTGTGAACTACAACTCATCCAGTACTCTGCCAAGCTGTATCGCTCCCATTAATCCTTGTTTTCCCATCAATTCATCCTCAATGGCCTATGTCAGCTTTCCAAAATCCAGCATTTAAAATTCTTCCGCTCTCTCTATCTCCAGTTCTACAATCCCACATCTACTTCCCTTTCCTATCCTCATGAAGTGACACGGTAGTTGGCCTCACAGCACTAGGGACCCAGGTTCAATTCCAGCCTCAGGTGACTGTGTGGGGTTTGTATGTTCTCCCCATGCCTGCGTGGCTTTCCTCCGAGTGCTCCAGTTTCCTTCTATTGCCCAAAGATTTATGAGCTAGGTTGATTGGCCATGTTACATTGTCTCTTATTTGTCTAAAATGTGTAGGTTAGATGGATTAGCCATGATAAATGTGTGTGGTTACAGTAATAGTGTAAGGAGAGGGCCTAGGTAACCATAAGATATAGGAGCAGAATTAGGCCATTCAGCCCATCGAGCCTGCTCTGCCATTCGATCATGGCTGATAAGTTTCTCAACCCCATTCTCCTGCTTTTTCCCAGTAACCTTTGATCCCTTTACCAATCAAGAACGTAACTAGCTCTGTCTTAAAAGGACTAGCCTCCTCTGTAACAATGTGTTCCATAGGTTCACCAAGCTCTAGCTGAAGAAATTCCTCGTCTTCTCAGGGTAAGATACTCTGTCAGAGAGTCAGTGCAGACTCAAGGGGCCGAATGGCCACTTTCTGCACTGTAGGGATTGTATATGTGTCACTACTGTTTCCAGGGGCCACTCTTCATTTCTCTACCAATGGCCTGGCATCCATGTTCCCAAATGCCTCTGTAAAGCACCTTGAAAAATAAGTGCAATTTATCATTGTTGCACACACGTAGACAAATGTGTGTAATCAACAAAAATCAAAGCTGGAGTTCTCTGGCTCTTACACACCCTGCTTCAGGCACCCAGCACCCTCTGTGTAAAAAAACTTGTCTTGTACATCTCCTTTAAACAGTTCCTCTCGCACCTTAAGCCTGTGCCCCCTACTGATGGACTCTTCCACCTTGGGAATAAGCTTCTGACTCTCCATTCTGTTTATGCCCCTCATAACCTTGTAGACCATTTTGAGTCTGTGTCATTCCCCCCTCCCCACCCTTAAAACAGTGCTCAAATTTGGAACTGTCACTGCCTGAAGATAAATGCTTGCAATACAAGTGATGAAAATCCTGGAGTATATTAACAGCTCAGGTTATAACCCGCTCAAGTCCCTTTAGATTCTAGCCTGCAACCACAAACGAAACAAGGCCATTAAATTTCAATTCTCACAGAAAAACAAACCTTGCTGCAAAGTGCAGTCCCCAAAACGCTGGCAAAAATCCAGGAATCCCAAGTAACGAAGATAAGATTCAGCTAACAGAAATGAGTGGTCGTTAGTTCTGAGCTTCGTAACAATTGGAAGGAGAAATAAACAATATACAGTTCCTCGAGCTTCTCGGAGGCCAGTGTCCCTTCACCACAATTCCTTTATTTACAAATTTATCTCCACTCCTAACAGTGCTTCAGGTACAAAGTCAAAATCTGGAGCAGGATTTTCTGCCATGCTTACCCTAAGACCGGAAAATCCTGGCCAAAGTCAACAGACCTTTGTATAGTTCATGGTCTCGCCCGCTGTGGGTAGGACAGGAAAGTTTTGCCCCTAGAGTGTCAGCCACCCTAACACTCCTCATTATAGATGAGGTTCCCTAAATGGACATGCAACCATTACTCAATCAGGGAGCTCATACTCCAAGAAGCCCATTAAATGGACCTCGTTGAAGTCATTACACCTGCTTTGCCATTGAGCAAGATGATTGTTGGTCTTTAATCTCAGCTCCACATTCCTGCTCCTTCTACATGATCCTCGATTCCATTAGACTCAAAAAATCTCTTGATCTCAACCTTGAATACACTCGACAGCTGAGCTCCTCAAGGTGGTAGAGAATTTCGAAAGTTCACAACACTCTCATGAGGACCCTCTCTCTTGTTCTCTTATCTCCTTATCTTGAGACTGCCCCAATCCTAGACTTTCCAGCCAGGAGAAACTGCCTTTTATCCTGTCAAGGCCTCTTTTATGTTATAGTGAGATTACCTCTCATTCTGCAAAGTACCAGAGATTGTGGCTGGAATTTTACTGCCTCGCCCAGCGAACGATCAGGACAGGGCAGGCTTGCAGAATGGTATTCTCCATTAGTCTCAGGCATGAACTTACAAGCCTCGGGTGGGCGAGTTGGTAAAATACAGGCCTTGAAGCTCATTTTACTTAACAGCTCAGTTATTGGCAATCAGTGAAATGGCAAAGACATGAAAACTGGTTCTACTAATTCGTCTACATTGGGTCTACATTGGCAAGAGATGGCAACTTCCCACCCTTTGACTGAAATCTAATGCATTGTCAACAGTTCTTTTCACGGCATGGTGAACAAGCGACCACTCCGTAGGCAGGACTACCCCCAACACCGATTCAATCAGAAGAAAGAGATCCATTTGTATTAGACGCACTTGAATGCTGGACTGCCACTCCTGTTGCAAGAGAAACAAAACGTCAAGATAGATAGCAAGAAGAAAGCTGACTATGTTAATATCATCTTGCTTTCTACAGCCTCTCAAACACTTCTGGCGTCAGTTGGTGTTCAAGCGTAAGACTCATGTCTAAAAATCTCTCACTGCCTAATAAAGTTGGCTCTGCAACATTCCTTTGCTTATCTAGATGAACAAGGCAAGATTCATATATAGAGGATGGTGAACTCACTGTCATTGGAGGTAGCAGAAGCAGATCTGATTGCATCTGAACAAATACATGAGTAGGATGGGAATAGAGGGACATGCTCCCCAGAAGGGTTTTAGTTCAGTCAGGCAGCATAGAACATAGAACATAGAACATTACAGCACAGAACAGGCCCTTCGGCCTTCGATGTTGCGCCGACCAATATAAAAAGCAATGCCCCTCCAAACTAAACCATTCCCTTCTCTTCCATATACTTATCAACTAACCTCTTAAACGCCACCAAACTTGGCGCATCTACAACTGCTGCAGGCAGGGCATTCCACTCCCGAACCACCCTTTGGGTAAAGACATGGTCAGTGCAGACTTGGAGGGCCTGCTCCTGTGCAGTAATTTTCTTTATCCTTTATTTTCTAGTCCCTCCCGATCAAGGGGGATTCACTCCAACTCTTGTTTGATGGGTTCTGAGATGGCTGATTAGTCCAATGTGCGGTTTGCAGTGGAGGAGGGGAGCAGATCTTTGAAGAGTCAGGGAGATAAGTTGTCTGGAGCTTTGTGCACCTTCTCCGCCATCTTAACTGCACGTTCCCAATGAAGTGACCTGCGGCGCCCTCCCAAATGAACCTTCTCCGTGCTGCTTGCTCACGAGCTATTGACTTCCACGAGTCTGTGGGAACATTGATATCTTCAGGGGTGTTCTGAGAACATCCCTGAAGCATCTCCTCCCGGGAGTCTCCTATCGCTCTATAGTAATGAATGCTTCTAACATCATAACAACACAGCAGTGGGAACAATAGACATTTTAGACAACGATTTCTCTTGCCTGGCTTCTGTTATAAAACCTGCACTAAGTCAGACTGCCTAATCCTTAATCAGACAGGTGGTGGCCTTAAATACAAAAGATGTCCTTGATATTCTAAGCTAAGCCCTTTAAAGTGATGAATTTGCAGAGACGAGTCAATCAGTTTTGTCTGAATGGTGACCGAATATGATTTCAGGGAACAATTAGAGCTGTGATCTGTAACTCCTGATTTGAATGGGATCCTCTGTCTCAAGAGTTGCAGGATCAAATCTCAAAATAGATTATTTAATTGTGATACTCCTTTGTGATATTAGCAGGGGCGGGGAAGGTGGGGGCGGTGGGGGTGAAGTTGGCTCATAGCTAATTGACAGCTGAATTTACAATGTCCCAGCAGCACAGCGGCGCAGCGGTTAGCACTGCTGCCTCACAGCGCCAGGGATTCAATTCCAGCCTTAGGTGACTGTCTGTTTGGAGTCTGCTCCTTCTCCCCATATCTGTGTGGGTTCCACATTCTCCCTGTGTCCGTGTGGGTTTCCTCCAGGTGCTCCAGTTTCCCCCCTGCCCCAGAGTCCAGAGATTATGCAGGTTAAGTTGTTTGGCCATGACAAGTTGCCCCTCAGTGTCAGCGGGATTAGCAGGGGTTACAAAGATAAGGCCTGAGTGGAATTGTTATCAGTACAGGTTCAATGGACTGAATGGCCTCTTTCTGCCCTGCAGGATTCTATGATCCTAACTGATATATATGGCGGAATTCTCCAGCTGCATTCATTTGATTTGATTTATTATTGTCACATGTATTAGCAGATAGTGAAAAGTATTGTTTCTTGTGCGTTATACAGACAAAGCATACCATTGATAGAGAAGGAAGAGAGGGAGTGCAGAATGTAGTGTTAGAGTCATAGTTAAGGTATAAAGAAAAATCACCCCAAAACAGGAGAATTCCCCTGAGGTCAATGGATCTTTGAATGATCCGGTTCCTGGGATGGGGGGACAGGTGGGCCAGGAGAACACTCCCCAAGATTTTATTTTCCATTGGCTTGGAAAATATTGCCAAGATTTTTAATTTGCAACCAAGTAAAAATAACGGTGAATGCAGAAAATGAGTTTCCAAAAAGAGCTTGAATTGTGTTTCTGTGAATTTTGTGATGCTGGATGGAGTGAAAGTACAGCCACCGGTTCACTACGAGTCTCTTTCACACTGCAAGTCAATTTCAACCCCCTAGAGCCCTAAGTTACACCTCTTCAGACTTTTTATGACCTGAGTTTACAACACAATATTTTACAACACAGAAACGAGCAAGGCTGTACAATGTATTGCAATGAAGGGTCAGGACTACTGCACAGTGTGTGAGGATTATCTACATTTTGTAAGCAAAGAATGTACACAGAGCAATAGTGGATTATTTATATCAAAAAGAGAAGCTTCTAAAAAGTGAAGTAGCAAGATAGAGTTCAGGATACAGATCCAGAAATTAAAGCCAGGTTTAAAGTTGTGTGTGTGTGTGTGCGTGCGTGCGTGCGTGCGTGCGTGTGTGTGTGTGTGTGTGTGTGCGTGCGTGCGCGTGTGTGTGTGTGCAAATATGCTTGTGTATGTATGAATGTGTATGAATGAGTGAGTGTGTGCTAGTGTGTATGAAAGTGTGTGTGATGTTTTGTATAAGAGAGTGTGTGTGTGTTAGTGTGTGTTAGTGAGTGTGTTAGTGAGTGTATTAGAGTGTGCAATTGTATTTGTGAGCGTGTGTGTAAATGGGTGTGCAAGTGAGTGTGTAAGTGAGTGTGCGTGCGAGTGTGTGTGTGAGTGGTAAGTGAGTGTGTTTGTGTATGCAAGTGTGTGTGAATATGTGTAAGTGTGTATGTAAATGGGTGTGTTAGGATGGATGGTGAGTGGGTTTGACAGACAAATGTTCTCCAATCAGTTTGGATCAAGCCCAATGGCCACTGTTACGGGTCTACTTGTCAGGAATTGCTCTTTCTTTCATAATCATTGATTGATCTTAACCAAGTTTTTGAAATTTATATAAATGAGGTATTGATTTAGTGTCTGTACTTAATCATTTACATGCCGATCACACATACACATAAAACACGCAGAAACAACACACATATCACACATGCATGCACATACATACACACACACATGCACACACTGACATGCTATATGGTAGGAGGTTACTTTATGACCAAATTAAAATTCAATGATAAAAGTAGCGTTCTCTGTTTATGAGTCCTACGTTCATCCCGATGACTGAGGTAGATTATTTTCTACCTTTGAGAAAGGCCAGTACAGCAGAGATAAATATAAACTATAATTTCTGGAGCCTCCTTCTTTAAAATTAACTCACCTTTTCCAATCTTGATAATTTTTTCTATTCTAGGTTCCTTTCATTTGAAATTCTCTATCCCTGCGATGGATTCAGAATTTAACACAGTTCAGGACTTGAACTTGAGAGATAAGGGAGAGAGAGATAGCAGATTTCTTAATTGGAAATTTCCAGAAAGTGATATATTTGTAATGTCAGACATGTCAGATGACATGTGGCAGCCATCTTAAACTGGTACCTTTGTTTTATTTAAAGTCTTTTTAAGGCACGGTGGCACAGTGATTTGCTTTATTAAAAGTTTTTTTAAGGCACAGTGGCACAGTGGTTAGTACTGCTGCCTCACAGCACGAGGACCCAGGTTCGATTTCCAGCTTGGATCACTGTGTGGAGTCAGCACGTTCTTCCTGTGTCTGCGTGGGTTTCCTCCCACAATCCAAATGATGAGCTGGCTAGTGCATTGACCATACTAAATTCTCCCTTGCTGTACCCAAACAGGCACTGGAATGCAGCGACTAGGGGATTTTCACAGTAACTTCATTGCAGTGTTAATATGAGCCTACTTGTGACATTAATAAATAAACTTAAACCTTAAACAGCATATATTTGTCCAGTTGATTAAAGATTAATATCACATATATACATCGGGACTCAAAAGAACACAATTCACCCTGGCAAGCGTGAGATTACCCATTCCAAACACTGCACAGGCACCAGGATAAGGACTTTGAGAAGTCTTTTCAAATATAGGATAAAGGCTTTTCAAATCATCCTTTTTGCATCTGATGTTAAATTTGAGCTTAGATTGCAAATGTTGCAATGATGGGAGCTGATATACCAAGAAAGCAGAATGAGTTCAAATTGGTGCAGAATCGTTTCCTGTTGGCAGCCAATTGGGGAAACTTGTCGACATTTTTTTTTGTTTTTTTTCCCTAATTCAATCAAATGAAGCCCAATTCAGAGTCTCAACAAGTTCCAAGCTGACAAGACAGGGCTCTCAGCTCCTGTCTTGGGCTTGATCTACACGATCCAAACTGATTGGAGTAAGCATAGCTCCTCCTCCAAGGATTGAGCTCATTTGCATTTTAGCCAAAAAACCAAGATGCTGCTTTTAAAAATTGCTTCAAATGAAGCTAAAATGTAACCTAATGAATTCACCCAAGTACAGCATGTCAATACTACACCTGATCTTAGCCAAAAGGCCGAGATATGTTTTATGTTATGAAATTCCAGCTGTTGGTATACATCATTCACTGCATTAGAAAACATCAATCCATCTTCACACAGCAGAAGTGGAGACCCATGTTTCCCAATGACCCACATAATCCACCAGTGGCTCTTTGTCTACCCAATATATAGTAAATGGCATCATTTGGCAATCTCTAAACCAGGGAGGACAATGCTATGAGGACTCATAGTAGGCGAATGGTTAAGTATTAGCAGTAGGTAAGTTGCTCTTGCTTCAAGAACAACAGGAAGGTGCTGCCTTTTGGATGACACATCAAGCTGAGGCTCAACATGACCCCTCAACAAGATGAGAAAGATCCACGGCGCGACTTCAAGCAAGGGTTATCCTCCCTTGTGTTCTGATCAATATTCATCCCTTAATCGGGAGGCGATAGCTTTGTGGTATTATCACTAGATTATTAATCCAGAAACTCAGCTAATGTTCTGGGGACCTGGGTTCAAATCCCAGTACGGCAGATAGTGGAATTTGAATTTAATAAAAAATATTTGGAATTAAGAACCTACCGGTGACCATGAAACCATTGTTGATTGTTGGAAAAATCCATTTCATTCACTAATGTCCTTTAGGGAAGGAAATCTGTCATCCTTACATGTGAGTCCGGAGCCACCGCAATGTGGTTCACTCTCAACTGTCCTCCAAGGACAACTCAGGATGGGCAATAAATGCTGACCAATCACTGATGTCCATGTCCCACAAATGAATAAAAAAAAATCAACATCATAAAAATAAATATCTGGTTATTATCATAGAATCATCATAGAATCATAATGCAGAACGATGCCCTTCGGCCCATCAAGTGTGCTTCGAATACAATCCCACCCAGATTCTACCTCCTATTATATCCACTAATCCAGCTAACCTACACATCCCTGGACACTAAGGGGCAATTTCTTAGCACGGCCAATCAACCTAACCCGCACATCTTTGGACTGTGGGAGGAAACCAGAGTACCCAGAGGAAACCCACGCAGACACGAGAAACTCCACAAAGACAGTGACCCAGGCCAGGAATTGAACCCAGGACCGTGGAGCTGTGAAGCTAATAATGTGATCTTGCTGTGTGAAAATATTTGCTGCACTTCCTACAATATAATAGTGACTTTACTTGTAAATTGGCTGTAGAGTGATGTCCTGTGTGGTTAGGAAAGTTGGTACATTTCCAAAATCCAGCAGAGATCAGGCTGGAATTTGGATTTTCCTAGTATTTGGATATGGGACCTGAAAGGGGGCCAGGAATGGTGTAATTGAAAGTAAGAAGGGAAGACTCTATCCTGTCTGTGGAAAAAAATGGCTTTATGTCTAGAGAATGGGGCGGGCCTGGGGCTGGATAAAGGCTGTGGTGCAGGGAGGCAGAGCTTGAAGCGCCGCAGTGTACTAGGGGTATTAGTGTTTGTCTTGCTGTTTGGGACACACTAAGAATGGTCTCCACATTTCCATACTCTGTTCCAAAAGCCATACAGGTCTCCTCGCAAAGAGCAAAGTGAAGCCATTCTATTACTAATTTAATATACCAGGTGTGAAACTCTTCACTGACTTATCATGGATGCACCAGCAGAGACTGGATACGTGAATTGGCGGATCTAACCAGATATCCAAAAATGTCCTGTTTTCGGACAATTCCAGTTGCGTACAACCAGATTCTGGACCTCCGAATATACATATAAATCCTTTTTTCTAATGGTGCTGGAACAAGCAACTGAAGAGGTCACGAGTACAAATCACACCACGGCAACTTCAAAAATTGAATTCAATGAATCTTGTCCTTTCCTGGCTTGTACCAGAAAAATTAATCATGATAGCTAGTGGATTATTGTATGAAAGCAAAAAGATACATGACTGCCCTACAGGGAAGAGAGTCTGCCATACAATAACTTCCCCAGCTATAACCTCATTCCAGTCCCAGGTTAACTCTTGATGCCCTCTGGGCAACCAGCGATTAGCGACAAATGCTGCTTTGCCAGAGTCAGCCCCATCACAAGAAATTTGCGGCGGCCTCCCAGAAATCAGAACTTCAAAGACAACAGCAGGACTGCCGCTGAGGTCAGCTTTCACAAGTAATTCGGGTGACAGCCACAAAACAGGAGCGGAGGAACTACTGCACGATTCATAAAGATCCACTGAATGATCAGATCCAAGAACGACCGAGACTAAAATTCTGTAATAACGTTCAAAGAACGAGGAATGAGCAAAAAGAAATCAGTTGGGAGGAATCAGTCGTTAGAAAGGAGGAGGCTAAGAGGGGACCTGATCGAAACATATAAGATGATTAGAGGTTTAGATAGGGTGGACAGTGATAGCCTTTTTCCTAGGATGGAGAAAGCTAGCACGAGGGGACACAGCTTTAAATTAAGGGGTGATAGTTATAGGACGGATATCAGAGGTAGGTTCTTTACCCAAAGGGTGGTTCGGGAGTGGAATGCCCTGCCTGCAGCAGTTGTAGATGCGCCAAGTTTGGTGGCGTTTAAGAGGTTAGTTGATAAGTATATGGAAGAGAAGGGAATGGTTTAGTTTGGAGGGGCATTGCTTTTTATATTGGTCGGCGCAACATCGAAGGCCGAAGGGCCTGTTCTGTGCTGTAATGTTCTATGTTCTATGTTCTATGAAAATACTCAACTGAGGAAAATGAAGACTTTACAAAAACTGAGATTGAACACTGAGGGGCGGCATGGTGGCACGGTGTTCAGCACTGCTGTCTCACAGCCATGATATGAAGATGCCGGCGTTGGACTGGGGTAAGAACAGTAAGAAGTCTCGCAACACCAGGTTAAAGTCCAACAGGTTTACTTGGCAACACAAGCTTTCAGATTCCGAAAGCTTACGTTGCTAAATAAACCTGTTGGACTTTAACCTGGTATTGTGAAACTTCTCACTGTCTCACAGCAGCAGGGGCCAGGATCAATTTCTGGCTTGGGAACTGTCTCTGTGGAGTTTGCACATTCTCCCCATGTCTGTGTGGGTTTCCTTTGGGTGCTCCGGTTTTCTCCCACACCCAAAAATGTGCGGGTTAGGTTGACTGGCCATGCTAAATTGGCACTAAATTGTCAGGGGGATTAATACGGTAAATACATGGGGTTATAGGGATAGGGCCTGGATGGGATTGTTGTCTGTGCAGGCATAATGGGCCAAATGGCCTCATTCTGCATTAATAGGGATTCTATGAATCTATGAACATATGGAAGATTTATAAATTTGGATTAATGTGAACAAACATCATAACAGTAGCAGCTAAGGGTAGAAAGAAAGGCTCTTCTCTCTGCATTTACCCTTCCTTAATTGTACTCCAATAAGGACTCGCTTAAGGTAAGAATGGGAACATTCAAAAGAGATATGAGCAGCAAGTTTTTTACACAGAGAGTGATAGGTGCCTCAAACATGCTGCCGGGGTAGTGGTGGAGGCAGATACAATAGAGGCACTTAAGGGGCTTTTAAATAAGCACATGAATTTGAAAGGAATAGAGGGATACAGACCAAGAGCAGACAGAAGGGAATTGTTTAATTTGGCATCATGTTTGATAAAACATCGTGGGCCTGACCCTGTGCTGTACTTTTCTATTTCCTATTGGGCCGAATTCTCCAGCCTTGCTCGTAGCTAGGATTTTCCAGTCCCACTGCAGCGAATGGGGATTTGCCTGAGGACCAAATTCTCTATCCTCGCGATAGTAAGGCATGAACAGTTGGCAAATTCCTATTCTCATATGAACTATGTTTAATTGTATGCAGACAGGTGAACGTTAATTTAAGCCCATGTAAAGAGATTGCTTATTGAAACTGTGGGGCAATTGGATAGGATGTATAAGCAGATCATTTTTCGCTCTGTAAATAAATATAAGATCGAGGGAAGCTTGGCTCATTATTATCCTTCAAAATTGGCAATGAACATTTTATCCCTGTTTCAGGATAAATTTATCCTGATCTAGACTGCTC
Source organism: Sphyrna mokarran (assembly GCA_024679065.1). Taxonomy (NCBI): domain Eukaryota; kingdom Metazoa; phylum Chordata; class Chondrichthyes; order Carcharhiniformes; family Carcharhinidae; genus Sphyrna; species Sphyrna mokarran. The sequence goes on along the minus strand of JAGIQG010000020.1, from coordinate 39,795,758 downwards.
AAAGTAAGGTTGATTATCATTTGATTTGATTTATTATTGTTAATTGCATTAACATTCAGTGGAAAGTATTGTTCCTTGTGCACTACACAGACAAGGTGTACCATTCATAGAGAAGGAAACGAGAGAATGTAGAATGTAGTGTTAAAGTCGTAGCTAGGGAGTAGAGAAAGATCAATTTAATATGAGATAGTTCCATTCAAAAACCTAACAGTGCCAGGGAAGAAGCTGTTCTTGAATCTATTGACATGTGACCTCAGATTTCATATCTTTTTCCTGATGGAAGAAGGTGGAAGAGAGAATATGCAGGATGTGTGGGACCTTTAATTATGCTGGCTGCTTTGCCAAGGCAGTGAGAAGTGTAGACAGAGTCAATGGATGGGAGGCTGGTTTGCGTGATTGATTGGGCTACATTCATGACCTTTTGTAGTTTCTTGAAGTCTTGAGCAGAGCAGGAGCCATGTACCAAACTGTGATGCAAAACCAGAAAGAATGCTTTTAATGGTGCTTATGTAGAAGTTGGCGAAAGCCATAGCAGCCATATGAAATTTTTAAAGTATCTGATTCTCCAGCACCAACATCCATCCAATCTATATATTACAATTGGGTATCTCCACATTTCACTTCAGTAAAGCAGTTCTAGTTGAATGAGAATGAGGAGCTCTGGCCCCCATCAATAGCACAAATCCCTGAAATGTGTTTTGAACATTTCAGAATCTTAAAAGACCTCAATCAGTGTTGTAATATTGCTTTTTTAGTCTTGCATACTTAAACATGAACTGTTTAGGTTTAAAGTTTATTTATTAGTGTCTCAAGTAGGCTTACATTTACATTGTAATAAAGTTACTGTTAAAATCCCCTAGTCGCCACACTCTGGCACCTGTTCGGGGACACTGAGGGAGAATTTAACACGGCCAATGCACCTAACCAGCACATCTTTCGGACTGTGGGAGGAAACCGGTGCACTTGGAGGAAACCCAACGCAGTCATGGGGAGAATGTGCAGAATCTGCACAGACTGTGACCCAAGCTGGAAATAGAATCTAGGTCCCTGGCACTGTGAGGCAGCAGTGCTAACCACAGTGCCACCGTGGTAGTATGTAACTATTTACAGATCCCAGGCTGCTGTCATATGGCTCCATCAGATAAGCTTCTCTGACTGTTAAATGTGTCTGCTGGAGTGGGTAACCCACAGGCCTGTGATGCCTGTATTTACAGCTGTATGGAAACCCAGTATGGTACCAGTTTGGCCATCATTAAAGATGCTGAGAAGCTCTGCAGTTCAGACAATTAAAATATCTTCACAAATATTACCTCATCGGTGGTTCGCACTGTTAACATCATTGTGTAGATTTCTCACCAGCTCTTTCAGCAGCAGGGTATCTGGGATATATTGAAGAGACAGTCTGTTCCAGAGCTTTTCCAATGGCAATGTTTATTGTCGACTTCTAAAGGTTTAAGGTGAGAGGGAAGGGATACAATAGGGTCCAGAGGGGCAATTTTTCCCACAAAAGGCAGTGAGTGTCTGAAACAAGCTGCCAGAAGCAGTAGTAAAGATGGGTACAATTTTGTCTTTCAAAAAATATTTAGACTATTACATGGGTAGGGGTGGATATGGAGGAATATGAGCCAATCACGGGCAATTGGGACTAGTTTAGTGATTTTTTAAAAATTGGCATGGACAAGTTGGGCTGAAGAGTCTGTTTCCATGCTATAAACTTCTGTGACTCTATGAGTTTACCGGAAAACCACCAACCTCACAGCGCCAGTGATCTGGTTTCGATTCCTGGCTTGGGTCACTATCTGAGCGGAGTTATCACGTTCTCCCATGTCTGTGTGGAATTCTTCCGGATGCTCTGATTTCCTCCCACAGTCCGAAAGATGTGCTAGTTAGATGCATTGGTCATGCTGAATTCTCCCTTAGTGTACCCGAACATACCCAAACTTGTGGATTTTCACAGCAACTTCATTGCAGCGTTAATGTAAGCCTAATTGCGACACAGATAAATAAAACTTTTTAAAAAATAGAATTACATGCTCGAATCCTCAGACTGGGCTCTGAACCTGCCACCTTCTGGTTTACAGTGTGTCAACACTGACATCAAAAAAACATAGCTTTGGACTGGAATGGACTGCATGTGAAGCCTTCCACAATTAAATAGCCCAAGGATGCCCACTGGCAATTGAACAGTACTCTGAGCAGTGATCAGCATGTACAGGAGAACGGGATGAAAGCTCCCACAACACTGAATAATTGGTCCCGTCCTGAGGATTTCTCTGTCAGTCTACGCAGCTGCTTTGATTCACTCTTCAACTGATGATTTGACATGAGGAACTACGGAGGAACAATTTAAGCAATAAGATATAATTATTATTCCCTTCTGTGATTCTTGCAATTTGGACTTCCAACAGGCTCACTTAAGCCTGAAATCTTCCACCTGATGATTCCTCCTGGCAACAATGAAACTCAGTAACTCAGCTTACAGAAGCCCTCCAGAAATTGCAAACTGAGTATTAAATATTAACTCCAAAATTCCTTCCAGGAGGGATTCCAGAAGTGAGGTTAAAGTGTTTTGTTTAAGTCCCATTGTTGCACACTGAGAAAGGTATTTCATTCTATATATCCCAAATATCACGGGATAGATTTCCCATCAGCCTTTTCAGAAACAGGGGGCAGAATCTTCTGGCTGGACTCATCCCAATGTCCGAAAATTCCACCTGAGGTCAACTGACCTTTGCGTGGCCCGTGTTCCGCCCCCTACATTTCCCGTGGTGGGCAGGTCAGGAAAATTCCGCCTGGGGTACCTGGAATATATTGAAAAGTCAGCTTGTTCCAAAGCTATTCCATGGCAATGTTTGTAATGAATTGTAACGGCACCGTGGTTAGCGCTGCTGCCTCACAGTGCCAGAGACCCGGCTTCAATTCCAGCCTTGGGTCATTGTATGTGTGGAGTTTGAACATTCTCCCTGTGTCTGCTTGGGTTTCCTCCGGGTGCTCCGGTTTCCTCCTACAGTCTAAAGATGTGCGGGTTAGGTTGACTGGCCCGACTAAATTGCCCCTTAGTGTCCCGGGATGTGTAGGTTAGAGGGATTAGCAGGATAAGTATATTAGGTTGTGGGGATAGGACCTGGATGGGATTGTTAGTGCAGATTCAATGGGCTGAATGGCCTCCCGTCTGCACTGTCGGGATTCTATAATGATTCTTCTCTATGACTTGCTACAGGGCTACCGCCATTTAACAGAAAGTCAGTGAGTGCCAAGTTGCAGCAGATTGTGGCAATAACAAATCTCTTGCCATACTAATGATCAGCAAATGTACATTCTTGGAATAGGTTGCGACAAACCAAATTTGCATTTATATAGCACTTCTGATGGACTGCCCAAAACATTTGTCCGTGAGTAAAGTGGAGGCTGAAAGCACTTGGAGGGGAATAGCATGCATGTTCTGGGAGCAGTCAAACCCCAGCTTCAATCCATAATGTGAACCCCACTCACCACAAACAACCAAACTGGAATATAGGGAACAGCGAAAACAACCCAGGCACCAGCCCCGATCACTCAGCAAATATCAGAGAGCAAGCACGTCCAGAAAAAAGTCTCTCCTCACCCCACATCTGTACACTTCCAGCTGACAGTGACTGAATGACAATCAGGGAGTCTGTCTCTGCCACCAACACGAGTTTCTGTTTTTTTATTTATTAAACAGCATCACAAGTAGTTTTACATTAACACTGCAATGAAGTTACTGTGAAAATTCTGCAGTCGCCTGTTCAGATACACTTAGGGAGAGCTTAGCATGGTCAATGCATCTAACCAGCACATCTTTCAGACTGTGGGAGGAAACCAGAGCACCCAGAGGAAACCCATGCAGACATGGGTAGATTGTGCAGACTCTGCACAGCCAGTGATCCAAGTCAGGAATCCAATCTGAGTTCTTGGCACTGTGAAGCAGCATTGCTAACCATTGTGCCACAGCGCTGCCCCTCTACACAAAAAAACTCCATTTAAGTATAAGGCCAGAAGATATAGGAGCAGAATTAGGCCATTCAGCCCATCAGGGTATGCTCCACCATTCAATCATGGCTGATATGATTCTCATCCCCATTCTCCTGCCTTCTCTCCGTAACCCTTGATCCCCTTATTGATCAAGAACCTATCTATCTCTGTCTTAAAGATATTCAATGACCTGGCCCCCACAATGAGTTCTACAAATGAGTTTTCAGCGCTCTCTTGCTGAAGAAATTCCTCCTCATCTCAATTTTAAAGGAGTGTCTCTTCACTCTGAGGTTGTGCCTCAAGTTCTAGTTTCTCCCACTTGGGGAACATCTTCTCCATGTCCACTCTATCTATGCCTCGCAGTATTCTGTAATATATATTGCTTTCAGCATCAGTTTTGTCTCCCCTCATTGTTAAATTGCAAGATCTGGTTTACTTTATTTTAATTACACAGCAATGTCTGGATGGATCCAGTTACAAGTGCACACGTTGGTTGTTTTTTATGTTTTATGGACTGTTTTCAAACAACAGGTCATTCGGCCCAACTGGTCTCTGCTGCTGTATAATTACCAGCTCCACACAAGCCTTCCCCAGTGTTAGCAACAGAGCCTTCCATTCCTGTCTGCATCATGTACAAATTTACCCTCCCCTCTAATGTATCTATGCTACTTGCCATATGGCTATGAATTCCACATTTGAATCACTCTCTGGATAAAGCATTACTGCTAAATTCACCATTGGATTTATTCGGACCTTACATTTATGGCCTTGCTTTCTATTGGTCTCACCCACACGCGGAAACATAAGATGGAATTTTCCCTTCCCATCGCCCACGGGAATCGTAATGGGTGGGATATTGACCATGCAAAGGTCTGTTGATCTGGGGCAGGATTTTCCAGCCTTGTGGCAGGCATAGCCAAAAAAATCCCATCCACAGTCTCTACATTTATTCCAAGAACCCTGAATTTTAGAAGATGTCTATCAATATTTTAGTATAGGTTTTATAGGTATCTCAACGATTAGGTCTTAGAATTAAACATGAACTGTTTAAAGGTGCTCTTTAATTAGTTACAGGTCATAGATTACTATAATGCACAGTACTGCTATTCCATTCAGGTAGGCTTCTCTCTCAGTCTATTACTATGTGACTGTATGCATCATACCATGGGCACGACTATTACAATCTACATTAACCCTTGCTCTGCCAAGCATCTTTGTATTACAGTGGCATGCACACTCAATCAGATCATCCCTCAACTGTCTCTTTTTGAGATAATCTTCTGTTCAAGGTCTCCCATTTGGCACAGCCTTTTTGCTTTATTATGATTCTAGTAAGTCATTTTTTGCACTTTCTTTCATACTTTTTTGCATCATGAGGACCACAATTATTCACAATACTGCATACACAGTCCAGTGAAGATTTTATACAAGTTCAGCATAACTCTATTTTTCATTTTGATCTCTCTTGACATGAGCTCCTATGCTCGGTTAGCACTTTTAATGGTTTTATTAGCCTGTGACATTGCCTTTAATGATGCGTACCTTATCTAAGATTCTTCTATTCCGTTACCTCATATAGACATGATGTGGAGATGCCAGTGTTGGACTGGGGTGGGCACAGTAAGGAATCTCACAACATCAGGTTAAAGTCCAACAGGTTTATTGGGAATCATGAGGTTTTGGAGTGCTGCTTCTTCATCAGAGAAATCTCTTACTGTTCATATAGACACATAGGGGGAAATTGTACCAAAAGATCTAAGACTTGGTTCCAATGAGAAAAACAATGTGTATCTCCAGAGAAAAAGAGAAACAGATCAGTTTTCTCTCTGTTTCTCTCTGCCACACTCTGCCACAAAAGAAAGGTGACTATGTTTCACTCTACCATGTGGGGAAAGGGTCTCAACACACTGTCAAAGATTGGCTCAACTGAAATCAGGGCACTCTGTTTCATGGGTGCCCTGAAAAAAAGTAACTTCACCCCAACTCACCACGGAGGTCTCAAGGACACCCCCCACCCCTCTGACTGGAGTCGATATTTACCCCCAGCAGTATCACTGCACTCCCCCCCAAAATATCAGACCTCTCCTCCTCGTCCCCCAACAGTCAACGCTGTCACTCCTCCTTCCTCCCCAAACATCAAACCCCCTCCCTCCAACTGCCCAAACCCAGCTCCCATATCTGCTCCTGATTCCCACCATAAATAAATTATGCTCCCTCCCCACCCTTCTGCCCATCACGAGTTCCCACTGAGGTCTGCCCGGGCACTGCTCCCCAGCACAGGTTGGCAATGCTACGTTGACATGGGCATAGAAATCTATCCATTTCCTTCTTCAGTATATTCAGCGACATTTCCAGCTGAAGACAGCAAAGATTATAAAAGGCAAGAGAGGGTTAAATGGGACGTTATATCACTGCTGTGCTCCTGGGAGTAAGATTAATATGGAGCTTCTCCCTGATATTACATCAGTAAAAGCAGATTTTACAAGGCTTTATGAAAAGGATACTTTCTCTGTCTGTGTTTCATGGTCCTATCTCTGATTCTCACTCTGTGCTCTCGCTCTCTCTCTCTTTCTGTCTTGTACTGTGTAACAGAGTGGGATGTCTAACCAAAGGAGGGTAATATTTATTTTCATGTTAATGCTTTCATACTAATTAAACACATCTCCATTTAAAAGTTATGTGGCAGGCTGGGTAGAGGACCAGCTGGGCACAGCAGAGCGGCATCTCTACAGACCAGTGCACACACACAGATGGCCATATTACATTGGGAAGAGACGCAGTGGTATAATAATTGTGACAACGTTACAACTTGGATTGTTGTTAAAAACCCATCTGGTTCGCTAATGTTCTTTAGGGAAGGAAATCTGCCACCCTGACTTGGCTTCGCCTACACATGAGTCCCCAGTGCCTCTGGAATGGTCCAACAAGCTGTCTAGCTCTTCTTTATTCATTCATTGGACATGGGCTGGCCAGCAGCTATTGCCCAATTCCAGTTGAGTCAATCCACATTGCTGTAGCTCTGGAGTCACATGTAGGCCAGACCAGGTAAGGATGGCAGATTTCCTTTCCTGAAGGACATTAGGTAGCTCTCCACCACCTACTAAAGGGCAATTAGGGATGGGCAATAAATGCTGGCCTAGCCAGTGATGCCCATATGGATAAATTAAAGGAAAGAAAGAGCATTAGCCTCCTCCTTTCATAACTAATTCCCTGGCTACCAACCATCACATTTCAATGTGTTTGTTTCACAAAGAATACAGCACAATTTGGTGCTTCTTTTTTGTCAATGTGTAATTAGAATACAATTCCCCAGCTGGTACCTTGTCCTCTGAGTTACTGAACTCAGAGTCAAATGCCTCGGCCTACCTGCCTCAGGCTTGGTCTCTGGCAGTTTGTCTCCCATCGGAAATATGCCAAACTCAAAGCAAGTGGAAGGTTAGAGGCCAAACCCGGGCAGTGGGATTGTACAGATCAAAAATAAACTCAATTCTTTCACTGAGAAATGCAGGGGGAAAGCACGCCCAGAGTCCCGCCACCCTCCCTGCCCCTCCATTCTCCATTTCTTCCCCAAAGCTGCAGTGGAGATTGGAGATCCCGTCTGGGGTCATTTCATTCCATTTGCTGAATCAAATCGAGAAGTGTTTGTGAAATACCTGAGAGCGTAAAGGAAATCCAGTCACTGGAAACCGTTCTGTCTGGTGAACAGGGTAGAGTTCCCATCAGTCAGTGTCTTTCCTGGAAATTGTCACAAGCCATCTGAGAGAAAAGAAATTGGACTGTTAAAGTGTCCGTGTTTTTTATTAATTTATTTATTTTAAAGCTTTTTTAAGTTTATTTATTCGTCACAAATAAGCTTACATTAACACTGCAACGAAGTTACGGTGGAAAATCCCCTAGTTGCTGCACTTCAGTGCCTGTTCCAATATACTGAGGGAGAATTTAGCATGGCCAACGCTTCTAACTAGCATGTCTTTCAGACTGTGGGAGGGAACCGGAGCTTCGGAGGGAACACACGCAGGCATGGGGAGAAGGTGATAATTCCACACAGACAGTGACCCAAGCCGGGAATGGAACCTGGGTCCCTGGAGCTGTGAGGCAGCAGTGTTAACCACTGCACCACCATGCCGCCCTGTACTTCTTTAGCACACTTTTACACTGAATTTCCCGCATTATAACTGCGACTGCGAAAAGAATTCACATGAGCGGGAGGACAATCCGGGCGGCGGGGGAGACAATGGTCTTAAGGCGTTTCTGATGGGGATATGTGCTTCTCTACCTTGGCACAGCTGCCTCCACAGTAGCTGATGAGCCACCTGTCACTGGGCAGGAGTCTCCCAACATGCCCGGGTCCTCCAGCTACCAGGGTGCAGCTGCCAATCTCAGGTAATAGGGTATAACAGTCAACAGGCTGTCTCTGCCAGAGCTGGCAGCCAGGGGACGGGCACCATACCACAGCACCCAGAAAAGGCTCAAGAAAACTCCTCTTGGGTGCAGCTGGATGACTGCATTATTTGTTAAGATTTGAACATTGTTATGAGTGACTGCATACGTGAAGATTGTTATTTTCTAATTATTATCCAGCTGCGATCATTCATTATCTCTGTGTGAACGTACAGATGTGGATGTATTTAAGCTGTTGTAATGATGCTGTGATTGTGTGCATCCTTCGGTTGGACTGAGCTTTACTGAGTAACGTTGTCCATTCGAGGCACTGATATTAATGGCACGTAACTGCGCACAGAAGCGACCATGAAGGTAACATTGAATTGAGGAAGTACATGGGATTGAGAGTTATAGATAGGCCTGGTAGGTATCGATAGGATTAGCGCAACTTGTGGGCTGAAGGGCCCGTTTGTGCTGTAGTGTTCTATGTTCTAAGTTCAGCCTTCCAATGATCAGATCTCCCTGTGTCTCAATCGCATCCAGACCTCGGCTTTAACAAAGGGTCATCTGGGCTGGCAGTTCTTTTCTCTCATTACAGATGCTGCCAGACCTGCTGAGATTTTCCAGCATTTTCTCTTTTGATTCCAGACCTTCCCATGTCTGGCTTAGACAATTACCAGCTGTGGTTCACTCCTACCACTGCCATTATTGGAGCCATTGTTCTGATACTGTGGCTCCATTCTGGGATCTTATACTGGAAATGCCAGCCATTTCCTTAGGGAGAGTCCTTTGTCTTGGATCAGCCATTCCTTCCAAGTGTCTGGGCCTTTAAACATCCCTGGGAGTGTCTGAGGATGTTTGTATCGTGACTGCTTCTCAGGAACCTTGCAAAGACCTGCATGATTTTTTGACTGTAGTCACACACAGTCATAGAGTGGTATCCCTTGCAGTTGATGAAAGATTTCAGTTGCCATGCTGGTGTTTTGATGGCTGCATGAGTACAATCAATGTACCCCTTGTAACCGTGGGAAACCATCATTGCTTCAGAGCCTCTGGCTCTTTCCACTTGACTGCTGTAAAGAAAATATATTGATGTGCTCGCTTTAACATAGCAGCAATGTATTTATGTAGTTTCTGTAGGCTGGTCGATCCCACTGAGGTCTCCACAAGCAGCCTGGAATGAGCCAGTAGCCGTAAAGTTCAATGTGACTGTCACTTTAAAGGCCATAGGCATCAGGTGACCACCTACCCAAATGGAGGCCCTTTGTGGGATCCTTTGTATGGTTTGCTTTAGTTAAAAGACTTCATTTTAAGATATTTATGCCTGTGTAATTAACAATGCTAAGCTTTAAAGCCAACTTGGCCACATTTTAAAACTCAGCTAGGAATTCTGGAATTAGCTTAGAATTGACAACTTTTGAAAATGCAATGTTAGCAAAAATGTTTTTTGTCATAAACAATCTTTCATGGTCACAGCTGCCAATTGTTTATGTTAGTTGAAGACTATGTATGCCCAGTAATTTCATAACACAGATAAGAACTCGTATTTTGTAAGTAACAGCTATTCAGTCGTGTTGAATCTTTCCAAGTTCATGTTCAAGTGTGTATCAGGACCAGCTTTCCAGCCCTCTGTCTCTTTCTCTCCCTCTCTCTTGCTTCTCTCTTTCTCTCTCTCTTTCTCTCTCTTCAATAAATCAGTCTCTTTCGTTTCTGTCATGTTAATCAATAAACAAAGTTCTACTTCAGACCAGTTGTGGTTATCTATATTCTAAGAAGAGAGCAGACCTTACATCCTCTCACCCACCAATGCGTTACATCGGAATGTGAGAGTGGGGAGACAATTAATCCAGAAACTCAGCTAATGTTCTGGGGACCCGGGTTCAAATCCCACCACAGCAGATATGGAATTTGAATTCAATTAAAAATATCTGGAATTAAGAATCTTCTGATGACCATGAAATCATTGTCAATTGTTGGAAAAACCCATCTGGTTCACTAATATCCTTTAGAGAAGGAAATCTGTTATTCTTGCCTGGTCTGGTCTACATGTGATTCCAGAGCCACAATAATGAGGTTCACTCTCAACTGTCCTGGGGCAAATAGGGACAGGTAATAAATGCTGGCCCAGCCAGTGGCACCTTTATCCATGAATGAATAAAAATAAATTGCCCATTGTGCTTCCTACATTATTAAAGTGGTTACACCTCAAGAAAGGAATATATTGGCTGTGAGGCACTTTGGGGACTTCCTGAGGTCTTAAAAGGTGCCAAATAAGTATAAGTTCTTGCTTCAACTGCCTGTGTTACATCCACCAGGGAGCACAGCATCACTTCCAGGAGTTACTGAGACGCAGAAACGGAGTTGCTGGGCAAATGGAGGCAAAGGGGGTCAGTTAAATTGTATTAGGGATGTGGAAAGTTGACTCAGGCAACCATCACTATCCCAGATACAGCCAGTGGCTCTACCCTCTCCCACTCCTCATTCATTTTACAGTTCAGTTTTCCCTTTTTCTGAGCTCCCCTTGAACATTTTCATCTGGTTTGTGTTTAACGAGACATACCCCACGCACCGCGCCACGGGAAGCCATATTTATAATCCGATGTCATCGCCACTTTTTTCTGTTTGTTCTCTGTCAGTCGAATCCGCCACCCCTGCAAATGAATAAGCCCCAAAATATTTATCATTTGGAAATACAAATGTTGGTAGTTCTACCATTTTGAGCTGTCTTTCTAGAATGTTCTGACTGCAATCAGATAAATGCGAACACTTCCTCCACCTCGCCCTCCAAGTCACTCACCATCCTGACTTGGAAGTATATCTCCATTCCTTCACTGTTGCTGGGTCAAAATCCTGGAACTCCCTTCCTAGTAGCATTATGGGTATACCTACATCTCAGGGATGGCTGCTGTTCAGTAAAGTGCCACCACCTTCTCAATGCCAACTGGAATCAAATGCAATCAAATACGCTGGTGTGTATGAAGGGATGATATCTTTACAACTAGTGTAGGACCTCTGAGAACCTTCCCTTGTACCCAGCATGTGGCAAGGTTTCAAAACAAAACTCCCACCATTTGTACTGGTTAAAGAACTTTCTTCTATGTAGGAATTCCGTCATCAGCATCATACCCTATTCCATCAACCCTCCTCCTCTCGATCTCCATCCTCTTTGCCTCCTCCACCTCTCTGCCCTCTGTTCTCCTTCTTCTCCTCCATCCCTCCGTCCCCTCCAACCTCAGTGTCCAATGCTCTCTCTCATGAACTCTCCTCCCCTTCGCGCCCCCCCCCCCCCCCACTTTTTCTCTTGATTTCACCAATTTCCACTTTTTAAAAAAGTCATTTCCAGCTTGTGGGCATCGCTGTATTCCAGGGTCCATTGCCCATCCCCAGTTGGCATTGAGAAGGTGGCACTTTACTGAACAGCAGCCATCCCTGAGGTGTAGGTATACCTATAATGCTGTTAGGGAGGGAGTTCCAGGATTTTGACCCAGAAACAGTGAAGGAATGGTAATATATTTCCAAATCAGGATGGTTTGTGGCTTGGAGAGGAACGTGCAGGTAGTGGTGTTCCCATGTATCTGCTGTCCTTGTCCTTCAAGATGGAAGTGGTTATTCGTTTGGAATGTGCTGTTTACCGTACTCATCTTTCATTCTCTCCTTCCCACCCTCTCACTCCCCTCTTCCTTCTGGTTTCCTCATCCCTCTTGTCCTTCTGCATTCTCATCCTTCTGTCTCTCCTCTGTTTTTCTCCTCTCTTTCATCCCCTAACCTCCCTCATCTGCTCCACTCTAGCCAGCCGTATTGTACTAAGTGCCCCATAGCTCTAATCATTCCTGGCTGCTTACCATTTTCTTGCCTGCTCCCTGGCTTTTAACCCTGCCCTTTTTTATCCTACCTTCCATACAATCCTTCTGCCTCTCCAGTGCTGCCCCATTTTCCTTCTATGCTTGCAATCATTGTCTGACCCATTCCATTTAATCTCAACACTTCTCCAGGGTTTCCTCCAGGTGCTTCAGTTTCCTCCCACAGTCCAAATGACATGCTGGTTAGGTGTATTAGCCACGCTAAATTCTCCCTCAGTGTACCCGAATGGGCTAGAGGATTTTCACAGTAATTTCATTGCAGTGTTAATGTGAGCTGAACTTGTGAAACTGATAGATTAAACTTAAACTTAAAACCTTAAACTTCTATATCTTCGCACACTTGATCCTTCCTCTTTGACCCTTTCTGGCTTACAATGTCATGATTAGACTCTCACTCAGACCATTATCTTGTAATTGAGTTTGTGTCTATATCTGTTCTGTTTGTGAACCCAGGTCTCCACTCACCTGATGGAGAGACAGTCCTCTGAAAGCTTGTGCTACCAAATGAACCTGTTGGACTTTAACCTGATGTTGTGAGACTTCTTACTATAGTTCTCTCTCAGCCCTGATTAATCTATTGTCCACGCATTGGCTGTGCTTGACCTTGGTTTCCTGTGTGTAACATGAGGGGAATTTGTAATGTATTCAAAGCAGCACCTGTCTAAATTCCACACTTCATTACAAATCCAAAACAACCTTAAAATGCACAGTGTTTCAGATCTGTACCTTGAATCTGAGGCCCATGCTCTAATCTGGAACACTCTCTGAGCCAAGTTAACTGATTACTTCACAACAATCAGCCTTTGTAATCTTAAAATGACACAGGTTCACCTTATAAAAATAATCTCCATTCTCTAACTGGCCTTTGTGATCTCCTCTCCCCCCCCATCTCTGGATTCCATGGTTTCATAGAATCCCTACAGTGCAGAAGGAGACTATTTGTTCCCATCGAGCCTGTGTCAGCGACAATAATCCCACCCAGGCCTTATCCCCTTAACCCCACGGGATTTACCCTGCCTGACATTAAGGGGCAATTTAGCACAGGCAATCCATCTAATCCACACATCTTTGGATTGTGGGGGAAATCTGGAGCATCCGGAGGAAACGCACACAGACACAGAGAAAACATGTAAACTCCACAGTCACCCCAAGCTAGAATTGAACCCAACTTCCTGGAGCTGAGAGGCGGCAACGCTAACCAAAGTGCCACCACACTGCCCATTATTTTAGTCTTGGACATCTACAAGATGCACTGCAACAACTCACCAAGGCTCCTGCGACAGCGCTTCCCAAACCGTGACCTCTATCACTTGAAGGGACAAGGATAGCAGATCCAATGGGAACACCACTACCTGTGAGTTCCCCTTCAAGCTACTCACCAGTCTGCCTTGGAAATATATCACCATTTCTTCACTGTCATTAGGTTAAAATCCAGAACCCAATCTCTAACAGCACTGTGGGTATACCTGTACCAAATAAATTGCAGTGATTCAAGAAAGTGGCTCACCATTTCAAGAGTCATTCTAGAATCATAGAATCCTACAGTGCAGAAGGAGGCCATTCGGCCCATCGAGTCTGCACTAACCACAATCCCACCCAGGCCTTATCCCTACAACCCCATGCATTTATCCTAGCTAATCCCTCCTGACACTAAGGGACAACTTAGCATGGCCAATCCATCGAACCCGCACATCTTTGGACAGTGGGACGAAACCAGATCACCCGGGAGGAAACCCATGCAGACACGGGGGAGAACGTGCAGACTCCGCACAGACAGTGACTCAAGATGGGAATCGAAGCCAGATCCCCGGTACAGTGAGGCAGCAGCATTCACCACCATGCCATTATGGATGGGCAACAAATGTTGGACTAGCTAGCTACGCCCACATCCCTTAAAGAAACCAGCGATGCCCAAATCCCAGCAATAAGTACAAAATGTGTATGATGGGTACAAAATCGAGGGGCACGAGGTACATAGAGGGCAGAATTTTCCATCCCGTCCACCACGAGAATCAGGTGTGACATGAACCACACAAAGATCCATTGACCTCAGGTGGGATTTTCCAGTGTCTTTAGGGATGGAAATTCCCTCTCACAGAGAGTTCCATTTGTTTGTGAGTGTGAGTGTACAGCACATTCAAACATGCAGAACAGATTGCTTTGCATGGTTTAAGAAGTGATGTGCTATTGTGTCACACACAGAGGCAGGGCCTAGCAGCCTCAGTGCTAGGCTGTATTAGCTGTCAGCAGAAGAGAGAAGCAATGCAATTTGACAGAATGGCCCTGGGCTGTCGACTGGAAAATGAGCCAGGGTTATTCTTCCTGCTTACCGCACGCAGCTGGTCAAAAGCATGGGTGCAGGGCAGGCAAGGGTCAGAACTGCCAGCTGAACAGTTTTGCATAGCTCCTACCTGAGCTCACATGAAAAAGGGACTGATACTTGAGGCTACTGGAATGCGGCAAGGCCAGCATTTATTTTCCACTCCTTGTTTCCCCCTTGTGAAAATGTGGTTGAAACTTCATAGAATCATAGAACTCCTGCATGCAGAAGGAGGCCATTCAGCCCATCAAGCCTGCACTAACAACAATCTCACCCCACAACCTCACATATTTACCCTGCTAATCCCCCAGCACTAAGGGGCAATTTAGCATGGACAATTAACCTAACCCGCACATCTCTGGAGTGTGAGAGGAAACCGAAGGAAACCCACTCAGACATGGGGGGATCTCAAGGGTGAAATCGAACCTGGATCCCTGGCGCTGTGAGGCAGCAGTGTTAAACACTCTGCCACCACGGCAATCCGCATGGCAAAAGTGTTCCCACAACGTCACTCAATGATAGAAACAAAGACATAGAAACATAAAAACAAGAAGCGGGAGTAGGCTATTCGGCCCTTCAAGCCTGCTTCACTTTGATCGTGGCTAATCATTGAATTAAATAAAAGCAAATTACTGCGGATGCTGGACAAAGGATTACCTGGACTCGAAACATCAGCTCCTTTCTCTCCTTACAGATGCTGCCAGACCTGCTGAGATTTTCCAGCATTTTCTCTTTTGGCATTGACTTCAATATCCTGTTCCCACACCCCACACACCCCCATATCCCTTGATCCCTTTAGCCCCAAGAACTAGATTTAATTTCTGCTTGAAATGTTCTCCAAGACCACCATTGCCTGTGGAACCGTACAGTCAAAGGCAGGAAGGGAGAAAGTCGGACAAGAAAAGCATTATTTGTAAATGAAGGTATAAGCTTATTTTGATATATGGAGGTATTTTATTACCTAAGCACAGAAGCGTCAGATGCAACAAAGCAGCTGCCACATAAACACTAGATGGTTGCTGTTTGCACAGCTTGTAGACCCTGGTTCGAGCAGACTGATAAAATTCAATCCTTTGTTCCAGATTAACTGAGTTTACACAGAAACAGAGAAGTACCTCTCACACAGCTGGAGAAAAAGCACTTCAACTCATTAATGCAGAGCAAACATAAAGTCACATTTTATTCTCCCTATAAAAGATTTTGTTTGGACAGCCCAACCCAAGGGATTTTGCGATTCCTGAGATGCTGTATTGTTCGTTTACAGCCCAGAGCAATTTGGCAATTATAAACATGCGATCTGTCTCCTCGTACCTAATCTATCATTTCAATCATGAAAATTCTGCTGCCCTTATTCTAATCTATGCCAAGTTCCAGCTGCCTTTCACTCCCACTAACCCACTAACAGCTCCCCGTCCATTAATACTTCAGCGTGGTGGCACAGTAGTTAGCACTGCTGCCTCACAGCACCAGGGTCCCAGGTTCAATTCCAGCCTCAGGTCACTATCTGCATGGAGTTTGCACATCATCCCTGTGTCCACGTAGGTTTCCTTCAGATGCTCTGGTTCCCTCCCACACATCAAAGATGTGCAGGCTCGGTGAATTGGTGATGCTAAATTGCCTCTATACATCCAAAATGTATATGTTAAGTGAATTGGCCATGCAAAATTACCCCTTAGTGTCCCAAGATGTTGTAGGTTAGGTGGATTGGCTATGCTAAATTGCCTCTTAGTGATCCAAAATGTATAGATTAGATAGATTGGCCATGCTAAGTTGCTCTTAGTGTCTCAGGACGTATAGGTAAGGTGGATTGGCCCTGTAAAATTGACTTGGTCTCCCAGGATGTGTAGGTTAAGTGGATTGGCCATGCTAAGTTTTCCCTTACTGTCCCAAGATGTGCAGTTTAGGTGGATTGGCCATGCTAAATTGCCCCTTAGTGTCCAGGATGTGTAAATTAGATGGATTGACCATGGGAAAAATGTGTGGGGTTATGAGATTGGGAGAGGGTCTGGTTAAGATACTCAGTCAGAGAGTCGGTGCAGACTCAATGGGCTGAATGGTCTCTTCTATGATTCGAAAATTCTCATCCTCATATTCAAATGACTCTACAGCTCTCTCTAATTTTGCAACCGCCTCCAATGCTAGAATCCTCTTGGGACTCGATGTTCCACTAATTCTGGCCTCTTCCGCACTCTCCCCACTTTCTTCACCCCACTGTTGACAGCCTTGCCTGCAGCCACCTTGTCCCCACGCTTTGGGATTTACCCGACTTAAAACTTCCCTCTTTTTCCAAATCACCTTTAACCTTAACCATGGTTCACTTTCACCTGTTGATTTATTACGCTGCTGTGAAGCACCTGGGAAATATGTCCTTACATTAGGCGGTGATGCATAAATGCAAATGATTGAGGATAGGGAAAGGGGCTGGTCTGTGTGAATTCTGTTATGATGAAGTGCTCTGCCTCTCCCTTAGCCCCCGTCGCTGCAGCAACTCCATCTTTTTTGCCAGATGCCGTGCGTGCCTGCTTGCACATCATTGTTGTCAGTCAGGGGACAAAGTCAACAGCTGGGCCCTTTTACAAACGTCATCTATTTTCCCGATGCCTCTTTTGGTTAAACTGCTCTCTGTAACTTGAACTCTTCGGTTCTCAATCTGTCCTGGAAGCAGTTTACCTTTCACAGCAGTCTGGCAGCTCAATTGCAATAACAAAGAGTTATTGTGGGGATGAATGTGGATTTAATCAGACCAGGTGCTTTGATACTAACACAAAATGCCAAAGATGTGAGGGTTCTAATTAGTTTTCAAAGAGCCAGAGATCTACAAGATATTTGATTGATTCCATTCACAGGGCGTGCTTCACAGAGGCTTGCGAATTTTTTCCTCATTTCCCTGACTGTAGTGTTAATAGCTATTTGGCCATTTGTACCTTCTGTTCTCTCGATGGATGGTCATTAGTACCTCCTATCTTTTCCCCTTGTTTTTGTGGCTATGACTCACCTTTCATTCCCGCACCCTACAGTATAAATATCTCCCACTTTCTGTGTCCTTTAGGTTTGATGTACAGATGCCGATGTTGGATTGGGGTAAACACATATTGTCAGTGTCATCACCAGAATTTACAAGCAAGCACCAAGATCTGGCTTGGCTGGTGGTGAGAAGGGCACTTCCCGTCAGATCCTTTATGCATGCTCGAGGTCTCAACGGCCCTCAAAGCGGCTGCAAGGCTGATGAGACAGTCGCACACCTCCTTGTGGAGTGTGCCTTTGCAAAGAAGGTCTGGAGTGAGATGCAGTGGTATTTGTCGAGGTTCATTCTGAGCAGCTCGGTGACGCAGGTCTCTATGCTCTACGGCTGTTTCTGGGGACGCACACCGAGACGAATATCAACTGCTGCTGGAAGGTCATCAACTCGGTGAAGGACGCACACTGGTCCACCCGAAACTTGCTGACCTTCCAGTTGAAAGAACTGTCCTCGACCGAGTGTTGCAAACTGATACATTCAAGGTCCAGGACAATGTGCTGAGAGACGCGCTGAAGCTTGGGGCAACCACTGCAAAGGCACAATCAGGAAAGACCACACTATAAGGCCTTTTAACGGAGGCAGACCGAGGGCCCGGGAACTGCAAAACATCCTCGACCTGCATAACTGTGTGCCAATCCGAGCAACAATGGCACACAGTAATTTTTGAGCCATGCATGTAGTTTAAGTATCGAAATGGCAAAACTGTAAATTGTATAGAGCTGTACAAATGTTTTATTATGCACTATTTGCCATTTGCAGGCATGTATATTTGCAACAATTTACTCGAGATTTTTGTGGATCTGTTCTAATTGAAATGAAATAACTGTAATCTGTATGCAACTATAAAATGTTTTATTCTGACCTGTTTGCATTTTATTGACATGTATACTTGCAATGTCCTAATTGATATTTTTATGAATAAAGTATATTTTTGGAAAAAAAACACAGTAAGAAGTCTCATAACACCATGTTAACGTCCAACCAGTTTATTTGATAGTAATCCACAAGCTTTCGGAAATGATGTTCCTTTGTCAGGTGTGGTACAGATATTTTGGTCCACCTTGTTGTCTAACAAGAGGCATACACGCGATGGGTCATGAGAGGGCTGCTCTTGGATTTTTTGAGAGTATCCTAGTGCTTTACATCATTAGTGTATGCTTGACCTGGACCATTTGATGGGCAACACGACAGCTCAGTGACTATCGCTGTGCTGTGCAGATACATGGATTTGGGTCTACGTTTGTGGGAGTTTGCGCATTCTCCCTGTGCTTGCATGGGTTTTCTCCGGGTGCTCCAGTTTCCTCCCACATCCCAAAAATGTGTTCTTAGGCTGATTGGCAGAACAAATCCTCCCTAAATTGTCTCAAATTTGGTTCTCATGCATAGATCTATAAACATAGACAGGGATCACGGGTGGAAGTGGGAACATCGAGATGGCGGTGCGGGCTTGTTGGGCCGAAGGGCCTGTTCCCGGGGTTTTTTGTTCTTTGTTCTTTGTGTGTCGTGAAGGAACACCATTTCCGAAAGATTATGGGATTACTATCAAATAAACTAGACATTAACCTGGTGTTGTGAGACTTCTTACTCCTTTAGCTTTGACAAAGGGTCATCTGAACTCATAGAATCATTGAATCCTACAGTGCAGAAGGAGGCCATTCGACCCATCAAGTCTGCACCGGTTACAATCTTGCCCGGTCCCTATCCCCACAACCCCAGGCATTTACCCTAGCTATTCCCTCGACATTAAGGGGCAACTTAGCATGGCCAATCCACCTAACCCAGACATCATGGGAATAGGGCCTGGGTGGGATTCTGCTCAGTGCAGACTTGATGGGCCAAATGGCCTCCTTCTGCATTGTAGAGAATTCTATGACCTTTGGATTGTAGGAGGAAACCAGAGCATCTGGAGGAAGTCTACACCAAACATGGGGAGAACAGTCAAACTCCATACTGACAGTGATCCAAGCCAGGAATTGAACGCAGGTCCTTCATGCTGTGAGGCAGCAGTGCTAACCACTGTACCACTGTGCCACCCCAAACTTGAAACGTTGGTTCTTTTCTCTCCTTACAGAGGCTGCCAGATCTGCTGAAATTTTCCAGTTTCTGCAGTAATTTGCTTTTATTAACTGGAATATTTATTAGATTCAGTGATCTCAGTGTGAGTTGCTACAATTGGCCTCATTGTCCTTCAACAAGAGTGGGGTGAAAATCTATCCCAAGGCCTGAATTCCCAGTATTTGTTCACAGACCCGTGGAGAAATGTATCTACTCATGTTTATCAGCTGAGGATATGTTCCGCTTTCAAATATGACACCCCATTTAGAGAAAAAAAAATTCAATACTCACTGGGTAGAATTTGTCCCTGGGCCTCAGGCTCCTACATCAGGATGAAGTGGGGGGTCCCTTGCCGTAGAATCCACAGAGCCCTACAATGCAGAAGGAGGCCATTCAGCCCATCAAGTCTGCACTGACCACAATCCTACCCAGGCTCTAACCCCGTACCACCACAGACATACCCTAGCTAATCCGGCTAACGTTAAAGGGCAATTTAGGACGACCAATCCACATAACCCACACATCTTTTTACTGGGGGAATAGACGGGACACCCAGGGGAAACCCACACCTACCTGGGGAGAACGCGCAGACTCCACACAGACAGTGATTGAAGTTGGGAATCAAGCCTAGGTCTCTGGCGCTGTGAGGCAGCAGTGCCAATCACTGTGCCACCCTGCCACCCCCATGCTTGCTAGGAGCCAGACTGGCTCAGCGATGTTGCTGGAGATGGCGTCTTAATTGGCCATCCGGGGCTGACGGTCGGATAATGACATTGGGCGGGATTTAGATGCTGTTGGTTGATTCAGAAGGTAGGCAGCTCTGGATCTTGGGCTGCCTGCCCCAGGAGAAACAGGGTGCTGCTGAAATAATTTGGACACCATGAGTGGGTTCCCTTCGGGTGCTCCGGTTCCCTCTCACAGTGCAAAATACATGCTGATTACGTGCATTGTCCGTGTTAAATTCTCCCTCAGCGTACCCAAACAGGCGCCGGAGTTTAACAACTGGAGGAATTTCACAGTACTTCACTGCAGTGTTAACGTAGTAGTTATGATATGGAGATGCCAGCCTTGAACTTGGATAGGCAAAGAAAGAAGTCTAACGGGTTTAATTTGGTAGCACAAGCTTTTGGAGCACTGCTCCTTCACCAGGTGAGTCAAGAAGGAGCGGGGCTCTGAAAGCTGGTGATTCTAAATAAACCTGTTTGACTTTAACCTGGTGTTGTGAGACATCTTACTGTGTTCATGTGAGTCTACATGTTGACACTAATAACTAAACTTTTTTAATGTCAAACGTTAATTAAAATGCTTAAATCCGTCATCACTCATTCTTCCATGCAGAAGATAACTGGAATATCATCTCATTTCCTGCAAAGATTTCCCTGGAAAACAAACGAGTCTTGTTTAATCTTGGAATGTGAATCCATAGATTGATCTCTAGATCGCTGGTACACTGTTGAATTTTTCATGTAAGACTTCCACAGCTGATACTTACGTTCAGTATCAGTAATGTGATTTATTGGAGAATAGTTATGTTATTGCAATTGTCATCCATAAGGTGGATTTATGATCTGGAGGCTTGAGTTCAAGTCTCACGACGAGAGGGGAGCAAATAAAATGTCATTATTTAAATCAAATCCCGACTGAAAACGTTTTTGCATCAGCAATACTGACCGTGAAACTACTGGATTTGTGTGAAATCCTAGCTGGTTCATTAACACCTTTTAGGATTTGCATTTCTGAGTCTAATCTACATGTGACAGATCGACAAAAGTGTGTTTGATTTCTAACTGATTTGACTTGATTTGATTTGATTTGATTTATTATTGTCACATGTATTGAAGAGTATTGTTTCTTGAGCACCATTCAAATAAAGCACACCGTTCATAGAGAAGGAAATGAGAGAGAGCGCAGAATGTAGTGTTACAGTCATAGCTAGAGTGCGGAGAAAGATCATTTAATGCAAGGTAGGTCCATTCAAAAGTCTGACAGCAGCAGGGAAGAAGCTGTTCTTGAGTCAGTTGGTACGTGACCTCAGATTTTTGTATCTTTTTCCCAGCGGAAGAAGGTGGTAAAGAGAATGTCTGGAATGTGTGGGGTCCTCAGTTATGCTGTTTGCTTTGCTGAGGCAGCAGGAAGTGTAGACAGAGTCAATGGTTGGGAGTCTGGTTTGTGTGATGGATTGGGCTACATTCACTGCCCTCAGAAACGACTGAGTGAGCCACTCAGTTGTACTCAAGAGAATGATTCACCATCAGCATCTAATGGGCCATAAACACTAGCTTCGTCTGCAATATCTGTATCTCATGGGTAAATAAAAAGGATGCATTTTCACCATGCTTTTTATCCTGAGCATGTTCTCCCTATTTGCAAATGTCTACACTGCAACCTTTCAGAGAGACACACCCCCTCCCACTGAGACAAAGGTTTACAAAGCGATCCACAGAGAACTTTCACAACTTAATTTTAGATTTGATTGTAATTATACTTGATTGCAATATAAGGGTCGGCATGGTGACACAGTGGCTATCATTGCTGTCTCACAGCGCCAGGGACTTGGGTTCAATTCCTGGCTTGGGTCACTGTCTGTGTGGAGTTGCACATTATCCTCGGGTCTGCCTGGATTCCCTCCGAGTGCTCCAGTTTCCTCCCACAATTCAAAAACGTGCAGGTTAGATAGATTGGCCGTGCTAAATTGTCCCTTGGTGTCAGGTGGATAGCTAGGGTAAATATGTGGGGTTATGGGAATAGGGCCTGGATGGGATTGTGGCCAGTCCAGGCTCGATGGGCTGAATGGCCTCCTTCTGTATTGTCTGATCCTATGATTCTATTGCAGTGTTGGGAAGTCAGTTAGCTCAGCTGGCTGGTTGATTAGTTTCGGATGCAAAGCAAAGCCAACAGCGTGTGTTCAATTCCTGTACCAGCTGAGGTTATTCTCAACCTCGCCTGAGGTGTGGTGATCCTCAGGTTAAATCACCAGCAGTCAGCTCAAAGGGGAGAACAGCCTATGATCATCTGGGACTATGGCAACTTTACTTACTGCAGTGAGTGTAAAAGCCACATCAGCATGAGACTGCCTCTCAGCTGTTCTCTCACTCGAGTGAGTTTAAACTGAGCCTATACACACATAGGTAGTGTTCACCTTGCTGGGTCCCATTGAGCTTGGGGTTTGGATCTGCTTGGGGCATTCTGACAATGCACGATATTTGTTTTTGGAAGAACTAAGCTCTAAATTGATCAACTTATCATTTCCAAAGCAAAAACAGTCAAATCCCACCCACCCCCATTGCCTTCCTTGTCAACTTCACAAATCAGCTGAGCTCCAATGCATCCCACACTGTTACTCAATAGGTCAAGTTACAGCAGTGACCAGCGGGTGAATCTCAGGCTGGGTGGCACCTGGAAACTCTGCCAGCTGGTGTAGCGGAAAGCAATCCGCGACCTTGCTACCCACCAGGGTGACAGAAACGGAGATGAAGTGGTCATAGAATCATAAAATCCCCACAGTGCAGAAGGAGGCTAATCGGCCCATCAAGCCTGCACTGACAACAACCCCAACCAGTCCCTATCCCCATTACCCCATGTACTTACCCCGTTAGTTCCCCAGACACAATGGGGCAATTTAGTATGGCCAACCCGCACATCTTTGGACTGTGAAAAGAAACCAGAGAACCTGGAGGAAACCCACGTAGACATGGGGAGAACGTGCAAACTCCACACAGACTGTGACCCCAAGGCTAGATCCCTGGAGCTATAATGCAGCAATGCTAACCACTGTGCCATCATACTGCCCATCAGACAGGTACACTTTTCTTTATTCATTCGTAGGTCATGGCCATCAATGGCTGGCCAGCATTTAGAATCCCATATAATCGCCACAGTGCAGAAGGATGTCATTCAGCCCATCGAGCCTGCATCAACTACAATCCCACCCAGGCCCTATTCCTGTAACCCCTCATATTTACTCTGCCAATCCTCTTGATACTATTGTCAATCTAGCATGGCCAATCAACCCAACCCACACATTCTTGGACTGGGGAGGGAAACTGAAGCACTCGAAGGAAACGCACATAGACATGGAGAGAACATGCAAACTCCACACAGACAGTCACTCAAGGCTGGAATTGAACCCAGATCCCTAGTGCTGTGAGGCAGTAGCGCTAACCTCTGGGCCATCATGCCACCCATCACTAGTTGCCCTTGAGAAGGTAGTGGTGAGTTGCTTTCTTGAATAAGTGACTGCTAGACCAGTTTAGAGGGCAATTGAGAGTTAACCATATGGCTGTGGCTCTGGAGTCACATGTAGGCAGAGTAAATAGTCTCATAACATTAGGCTAAAGTCCAACAGATTTATTTGATAGCACAAGCTTTCAGAGAGTTGCCCCTTCATTAGGTGACTCCCTGATGAAGGGGCAATGCTCCAAAAGCTTGTGCTACCAAATAAACCTGTTGGACTTTAACCTGGTGTTGTGAGTACTGCTTACTGTGTCTACTCCAGTCCAACGCTGGCAACTCCACAACATGTAGTCCAGACCAGGTAAAGACGGCAGATTTCATTCCCTAAAGGACATTAGTGAACCAAATGGGTTTTTGAGATAATCAGCAACAGTCCATCGGTAGATTCTTAATTCTAGATATTTTTAATTGAATTCAAATTCCACCATCTGCCGCGACAGCATTCAAACCCATCTCCCCAGGATATTCGCTGAGTTTTCGGGTTAAAGGTCTGGCAATTATACCACTAGGTCAGCGCCTCTGTATGAGAGAAACAAAGGATTGCATTTGCAGGGATGGAGCAGAGAATGGGTGGATTGCTCTACAGTGGGCTGGGATGGAGTTGATAGACCGAATGGCCTCCTCTTATTCTGTCATGACTCTGTCACCCAAACAGAGGGATGCAAGGTTGGGTACGGACAGGGGTGGGGGGGGGGGGGTTGAGGGTTCGATTGGAGGAGGTTATGGAGATAGAGCGAAAACCACCATGGAGGGTCTCTGCAAACAAAGGGGTGGGGATGTATGAGATGCGTGTGTCTTGCCCACCATCAATCTTTACTTTTCCTTGCCCCCAGATTGGAGTGGGAGCCTGTTGCCAAGGTTACACAGATGGCAGAGGTATATCTATATATATATGACGATGGGCCCCAGCAGAAAGCAAACAATGGAAGCAAGTGGTTACAGAATTAGCCAGCAGCTGCCTGTCTGAACAGCCCATTCAAAAGACAGCACAGATGGATTAATTATTCAGTGCTTTTCAGTTTGCACTCTTCATTCACCGTGACACTAATTACGGAGATGTTTCCCCCCCCTTTACTTTCCTCTATCCAATGCAGGGTCCGCCCTGCTTCCTGACGCACACAGCTCATAGCAGTTCTCCTTTATCTGTGTGCACACTCGCTGGGAAGGAAAAAAAAGAGGGAGAGTTTAAAGATCCCGCACCAATAATCCCCGGGCTGCTCGGACCAGTCCTAGCAGTGCCCCCCTCCCCCCTCCCCTCCCCTCCCCCCCCTCCCGAGATATCACCGAGCCGCACCGTTCCAGCCCTCCACACCTTTCTCTCTCTCGCAGTCAGAGACTCCCCTTCGGCACAGGAGCGACAAGGTGCTCCCATTTTTAAAAAAAAAAATCTTCCTCCATCCACTTCCAGGAAGAAGAAGCTTTGAAGACATCCCCCTCCCCCGCTCCCTCCTTCTCATTTATGGACCGTTTAAATGTGCATCCCATCCGTACTATACGTTCTGACCGAGAGGGAACATTTCCTTCGAAAGAGAAAATCTCCAGGAAAGCCTATTTCGTCCAAGGTGGAATGCAGAAAGAACTACCCCCTCCCCACACACAGGTAAGAGGCAATTTTCTCTCCTCTGTCTCTCTTGTCCGAGACTAACATTTCCACCTTAGCTGGAAGAGTCCTGGATGGATGTTTGAGAATAGATTTTTGTTTTTGCTGGGGAGGGTTTATTTAGGTTGTGTGTGGAGGATATGTTATACAGACAGGGTGTGTTTGTTAAATTAGAAAGGTGTGGAGCTTTATTTGTCAATGTTGGCTATTGTGTTATTATAACAAAACTCGACCCTTTATCCAACATGCACAGAAACCTTCCTCCCTCCGGGGGAAAGAGAGGGGAATCTTGGATAGGAATCGGTACACTGGTACAAGGTTATTCTTACAGAGCGGCAGTGAGCAATGCGGGGGAGATGCATTAATTTTTTACCGTGACTGGAGATTGCAGATAGAGCAGCCACGTGAATGGGCAATGTATCGAATTAAAAAGCAGATTCCAAATCATTTTGACTCTCTGTTATAATTCATTCTGTTCAGTTCTGTGTGTGGGGCTGGTGGGGGTTCCTCCCTGAACTTTAAATAAAGGGGGGGGGGGGTGAGGAAAATGCATTTTAGTGTGCATAACTTTAATTTGCCAGCGTTACATTTGGGAAGGGGAGGGGTTGGAAGGGGCTGGAATTTTCAGGTTAAATACACCCAATATTCCATTGTTTCGGTTTGATCCTCAGTCTAAGTAAGAACGCATACGTATTAACACACACACACAAAAGGCAGCAATTTCCTTATGACTAAGGAATAGTCATCTAATATATTGATGTCCACTAAGTGTACGGGTTAATGGGCCGGTAATGTACAGAGAGAGCGGCGAGGGGACAGGGTAAGTGAGAGGGGAGAGGAGGGGGAGTGAGGGATGTCCCTCCCTCTGGATCGATTGCATTTTTGAAATGTTTTTGGTGTGGATGAAGATTTTGGAGGGGACAACTGGAAGAGAGGTGGGGTGGGGGTCTATTCCGGGATCAGCTGTTGGTTAGGATTGTGCCTTGTTTTTCTCAAATGTAGTTTTTAGTCTGGACATGCGGTGATATATGAAAGAGGGGATGGAACAGTAGCTGAGATTGAGCTTCAGATTTTTTTGTTTTGGAAGCTTTGTCCCGTCTCATTGGATATAAAAGGGATCTTTAACGAAAAATTGTCAGCCCGTTTTCTTCTGAGTGCCCCAAGGTTTCTTTTGTCCACTCTGTCAGGGTGACAGTGTGTTAGAGGAAAGGGGGACGGCGGGGTGTGGAGTGAGACAGAAAGTTGAGTGAGCACTCTGAATGTTCCACAATCGTGCAAAGGCTATTTGTGGTTGTGTTTTAGGTTGAGCGAATGACACGGTAATTCTCAAATAATGTGTTCCTGCGTTTTATTAAGAGCTCGTAAAGAAAAAAAAGTACATTTTTTTTTAATGAGCAGAATGCTCCAAAGTGTCTGCTAGGAGCAGGGATTGGATATTGAGCAATCTCGGGGAGAAACACTGCCAGGGAGGTAGATTATTCAGAGAGTGCGGTTTTCCCTCGATGGGGAGAATGTGGCAGGACAGAGGGGCTGATATTTTTGGAGGTGGTGGTGGGGAAGAGGGGCAGGACAGAGGGAGGGTTTGAGGAGGTGAGAGGTTCATAAATCACAGGGACCCATGTCCAGATTAAAAACTAGATCTGAAAAAAAAGGCACAATGATGATGGGAGAGAAGATAGAGTGACATTGGGAAGAGCAGGATATAGAATTGGGAAGATTGCCGCTAATGATGTGGATGTGAGTTGCTGGGAGAACAAATAAAACCAGCTCTGCTATTGTCTAAATAATGTGAATTTGCACCATTACTGTGCGGGTGTCATGTCTGTACTCGTGCTGAACGATTTGTGCTAAAATATGTACAGATTATGTACAACACATGTGAATGAGGTATAGACGGCAGAGGGAAATTCTTCTGCACAGTCCATGAATTTCCTAACCTTCTCCTGAGCTGCCAACTCCCCAGGATTTGAAAAGACATCGCATTCCAGCGCCTGACCTCCCGTTTTGTAATCGGCTATTCCCGTTCCCCTGCAAAACAAAAGAGGTGAGTTCCCCTCGTCCACATCCCCTCATTCCCCAAGGGTTTTCAAGCAGCAGATAGCGGAACGCCTGAAAAACTGCATTGCAGACGGCCCTATCTTCACAGAGAGAGAGCGCTGGAAGGATGACATTTTTACACAGAGCGTGAACCAGAAAACGAAACTCTCATTCAAATCTCAAGTCAAAATGCCCTGGGTCAATATGCTGGACCCTGCACAGCACGGTGCACAATGCTGCATGTTACTGTATCTACTGATACATAGTGTGTGTGTCTTGGTACTCTGGTTTAGCTACACCTTATACAATGGTTATACAAAGAGACCTATTCGGTGGCTAAACCAACACATAGTGCCATGAATGTATTCGCCCACTGTACTTTGGCTTTGGCAACACTTTGTATCTTTGGTTGACACACCATGTCATGGGAGTGGTGATCTTCAATCTCACAGACCCTGTCCCTGTAACTCCATGTACTTACTCTGCTGCCCTCCCCCCCCCCCCCCCCCCCCCCTTTACACTAAGGGGCAATTGAGCATGGCTAATCAACCTAAATTGCATATCTTTGGACTGCAGGAGGAAACTGGAGCACCCAGAGGAAACCCATGCAGACAGGAGGAGGATGTGCAAAGTCCACATAGACAGTCACCGGAGCCCAGAATTGAACCCGGTTCCCTGGCGCTGTGAGGCAGCAATGCTAATCACTGTGCTGTAATTGACAAAAGAGTGAGAGTTATTGCGGGTGGGGGAGATGGAGGGTTAGTGAGATGATGGGGCAGAGATGGCACTGTGGGTGGACAGGAAAATGGAATAAATAATACAGTCAGACCGGTCATGAGCTTATTGAACGGCAGAGCATTCCTGAGGGGCCGAGCAGTCTAGTCCTGTTCCTCCTACTTGTGTGACCCACTATTTATAAGAAATAGGAGCAGGAGTAGGCCATTGAGCCTGTCATTCAATAATCATAAGATCCTACAGTGCAGAAGGAGACCACTTGGTCCATCGAGTCTGCATCGACTGCAATCCTATCCAGCACCTATCCCCATATTCAGCATGGCCAATCCAACTAACCTACACAGCTTTGGAATATGGGAGGAAACCTGAACTCCCAGAGGAGACCCAAGCAGACACGGGGAGAACATGTAAATTCCACAGATAGTGACCCGAGCTGGGAGTTGAACCTGGGACCCTGGCACTGAGAGGCAACAGTGTTAACCACTGTGCCATTGTGCCACCTAAGATCATGACTCACCCAGTTGTAGCTTTAATTCCACTTTCCCACTTGCTCCTCATAACCCTCGACTCTTGTATCAATCAAAAATTCCTGTCTAATTCGGCTTTGAATGTATTTAATGACCCAGCCTCTAGTACTTGCTGTGGTCGAGAATTCCAAACATCAAACGCATGTAGATTTGCATCTTGAATGCTGACATTGAGTTTCCAATGCACTATCCTAAATATCCTGCTGGCTGGACATCTCCTGATGGGAAATTGTTAACAAATCACAAGGTTCCCCCTTATGCTCACCACTCATAGTTGTTACAAGAGTAGCATAGGCAGCGACCCAGAGTATGCCATCCATCTCCACCAGGGGAGTAAAACGTAGGGGCAAAAATCCATGAACAGAGCTCGTAATGGACTCATTAGAGTATATTCATCATTCTTTCATTCATTCCAATACAGAGCATTCATCCTGGGAATGTGCATTGCTCAATTCATAGCCTACACGAACTAACTAATCTCAGGTGGGGCCAGGACAGGAATACAATAGTCGTCGCCTCTATTTGGTCTCAGTTCTCTAGTAAGGGAAAGAAACTAGTTCTAATTCCTGATTGCTATAGGTGCTGGAAATGCATTGCTATGAATAGTAAGTGAAGAGAAACTTGTGAAGCCTTCCATGTTCAAACAACCTTTTGTTTCAATTTCCAATTCCAGTTCTTTCCCCGCACCCAGTGGTGCACTAAGGCAGGCTTGTGTCAGTTCTTTTAGTCATTCCAGAGACATGGGCTTCGCTGGTTGGCCAGCATTATTTCCCATCCCTATTTGCGCTTGGAGAGCAGTTACTGCGGATCTGGAGTCACATGTAGGCCAGACCAGATAAGGACAGCGGCCGGAATTCTACCCACCTATCGGCGAGGGTCCGATAACAGAAATCTCCACTGACCTTAGGTGGGAAATTTCTGGTCTCGCTTGAGTGAGGCTACAAAATCCAGCCCAGGAGATTTCCTTCCCTAAAGGACACTAGTGAACTAGATAGGTTTTTCCAACAATCCACAATGGTTTCATGATCATCAGTAGATTCTTAATTCCAGATATCTTTTATTGAATTTAAATTCCACTATCTGCCGTGTCGGGATTCAAATCCAGGTATCCCAGAACATTAGCCGAGTTTCTGGATTAATAGCCAAATGATAATATGACTAGGCCATTGTTTCCCTACATCATCCTTTCATGGCTAGTTATTCCTTGAACAGGTAGCAACTCTGTTGCCAGGGGCTTATTGCTTGAGGGACACCATTCCACACCAAACATAGCTGACCAGGAATCTCCCTCACTTTTACTGCCAACCATTGGAATGTTTGAAAGGATCTTACAAGTCGACACTCAATCTGTTTGACTACGTTATCAATGCATTTTCCTTGGCGTCAAGTCCTGGGATGGAGCTCAAACTAGGCTCTGAGGCAGGAATGTCACCGACCGCACCACAAGACCACCTAATGGTTCAGTTAGTCTAAGGTCAATATGCAAAAACGTCATGTGGGAGCAAATGGCAGAGTATTTTTGTCTCTCTCGAACTGGAACCAGCAGAAAGCACACCATTCTTATAAAACTTATACCCATTCGCACACCCGGGTGACACTTTTCAGAGTAGGGTAACGACATATAAGTAATTTTTTAAAGTTTGCAGTTTTTATTTTCCAGTTTTATTTTCCCTCCGCTTTCCGGGAGTGGTTCACACTGGCCAGAGATCGGGAAAGCATTTACAGAAAGTGCACGGCCCCTCTCAGCTGCTTCAGTCTCCTGGTCTAGGAGAGGAGTCATGCAGACAAGTACTTCTCTGTCCTCACTGATAGCACTGGCTTGACCATCTCAGTGAGAAATCACCACAACAAATTGTTTTGATATAGCACCTTCTGCAGTAATAAAACACAGCAGCACAGTGGTTAGCACTGCTGCTTCACAGTGCCAGGGACCTGCTTCAATTCCCAGCTTGGGTCACTGTGTGCAAAGTTTGCATGTCCTCCCCATGTCTGCGTGTGTTTCCTCCGGGTGCTCCAGTTTCCTCCCACAGTTGAAAAGATGTGCTGCTTAGGTGCATTGGCTGCACTGAATTCTCCTTCAGTGTACCCAAATGGAATGCGGCGGCTAGGGGATTTTCGCAGTAACTTCATTGCAGTGTTAATGTAGAAGTACTTGTGACACTAATAAATAAACTTTTCCACAGTGTTCCATGGGAACGTTTATAAACAATTTTGCCTCAAGCCATTTAATTTGATTTATTACTGTCATATGTTTTGGGATACAGTGAAAAATATTGTTTCTTGCGCACTATACAGACAAAACATTCTGTTCATGGAATACAAGGGGGGAGAAGGAGAGGAGAGGGTGCAGAATGTATTTCTGTCATTGCTATAGTCATAACCTAAAGGTGATGACAGAACAAAATGGAGGGAATTCCAGGCCTTTGGTTCAAGGTAAATCCAGGTGAGGAGGGCTATTTGCCCTATCTTAGCTGACCTGTAGAAAACAGCTCACCTGAGGTGAGCCATTGAAACATTCATCTGGCTATTGTCTAACTCAGGTTTTTGCTGTGTCTAACTCAGCACCTTGATTGAGTTGTAATCATTTAGCCAGTAGCTTAATATGGGAGAGGGGTGATGGAAATATGGTCAAATGATTGTGAAGGAAACTGGTGTACAACTATAAAATGGGGCTTTGCTAAATTATGAAGAAAGATGGTTAAATTTTGAGGAGATCTTTGGTTTCCACTCTCTTGAGTATCAGAGATTCATTTTTTTTTAATTCATTCACAGGACACGGGCATTGCTGACTGGCCAGCAATTATTGCCCATCTCTAGTTGCCCAAGGACAGTTGAGATTCAACCACATTGCTGTGGCTCTGGAATCAGATGTAGGTCAGACTGGGTCAGGACGTCAGATTTCCTCTCCCAAAGCTTATTAGTCAACCAGATGGGTTTTTCTGACAATTGACAATGGTTTCATGGTCATCAAAAGATGATTAATTTTAAATTTTTTTTATTGACTTCAAATTCCACCATCTGCTGTGGTAGGATTCAAACCCAGGTGCTCAGAATGTTAGCTGAGTTTCTGGATTAAAAGTCTGGTGATAATACAACTCGGTCAATGCCTCCCCTGTCTGATGGAGGTATTTGAAAGACTGAAGGGATTTGATGAAGTAAATAAGAGAAAGCTAGTTCTCAGTGGGGCTGTTTGGAATGAGTATAAAATTGCAAGTGGTCCATTGGGGAGTGAAATCAAGAAGCACTTTGTCACTCAGAGGGTGGTCAAAATCTTGAACTCGCTGCCTCAAGAGGTTACGAATCCCTGGATAATTGGAGTTTTCAATACAGAGGCTGATTACGTTTTTTTGTTCAGTAAGGGTTTCACGGGATTATGGAACACAGTCAGGTAAATGGAGTTCAGGTGCAGATTAACTGCAGCGATATTGAAAGAAAGGGCAGCAAGCCTTCAGACTTGATGCTCTACTTTGTGTCCCTGTGTGTCCCAAATCCAGTGTCATTTTCACTAATGTGGGCTATTTCAAGATATTGTCCTCTTTCTCCTGCTGGTTTCCGCTGACAATAGGAAAAGATTGATTTGCTGGAGAAGGTGCAATGCCTGCTACTTTAGCCAATCAACAGTTCGTTTCCAAAGTTATGCCTGCACTCCAAGATTGACATTTTAACGTGTTTGGCTCAGCTGAATGAATCCAATCCCCTTCCCAGTCAGCCTGCTGGACTGAGCATTGTCAGTCAGATGTATTCCTTGCAGCTTGTTTAGTCAATGCACCATATGCTCCAGTGCTCAGCCATACGGGCAGGTTGCAGGTTCTATGCCTGGTGTGTGCTGAGTTACTGGCCTCGGCTAGAATGGAACTCGGAACATTAAATGCCTTTGTACTAACGAGAGAGAGAAAATGCTCAGCCTTGCTGCTCAGTGACCCCGGTGCGTACATGGCAGCCAACTGAGTGTGGGCTCCTCTCTCGGTGAAAATTCTCGCCAGCTGCAACATCCCAGTCACACTCACAGCAAGGAGTCGTACTGAGGAAAACAGTTGCCTGGACAAGGTGCTGAGGGACAAAGGGTGAAACCTTACTCCAGTGGATTAGTGAATTCAGAATTGGAGAAAAAAAGGGGCACAAGGTGGCACAGTCCCAGGCCTCAGGACGCCAGGGACCCGGGTTCAATTCCAGCTTTGGGTGACTGACAAAAACTGTACATTCTCCCCGTGTCTCTGGGCGCTCCGGTTTCCTCCCACAGCACAAAGATGAGCAGGTCAGTGGATTGGCCATGCTGAATTGTCAGCTAGTGTCCAAAGATGTGTAGATTAGGAGGATTGGTCATACTGAATTGTCCCTTAGTTTTCAAAGATGTGGGTTAGGTGGATTGACCATGTTAAATTGCCCCTTAGTATCTAAAGATGTGCGGGTTGGGTGGATTGGCCATGCTAAATTGCCCGTTAGTATCAAAGATATGCAGGTTTGGTGGATTAGCCGTGCTGCATTGTCCCTTAATGTCCAAAGATGTGGACTATTCTCAGGTTATGAGGTAAAAAGAGTTCCAGGGAACCAGTACTGAAGCCCTAATCGTTTATCAGATATTTTGGTCCAGAATGGCAAATATCCAAGTTTTGCTGATAGGAAGAAAGAGCAATGAAGAGGCAAATCAATGGCAGGTACATTTTAGTGTAGTATACTTTTAGAAGAACATGTGAAAACTCTAAGCACTGTTGGAATGGTGAAATGCTGGTGGGGGAGATGGATTGATTAACCAATTGCATAAAGAATTAAAAGCCAGTTCTCTCTCAAATAAAAATCAATCAAAGGCAATGTTGAGTAACCCCATAAGATGTAAAGGAGGTGGGTTTCAACAGAGTTTATGACAACTGTCCCATCATAACATTGACAAAAGAGCTTTGGGAACTCCAGAGAAGGGTAGTGGGTTTCTGTAACTCTTACAGTGAGGTTAAATAAAGGGATTGGGACAATCTCAATTTGGACAATCTCCATGAAATCTCCAATAAAAACAGCGAACCATTTTTCCAGATAAAAGGAGAGTTATTAAGGCCTTATTTGGAGACTAGTTTTATGCAGCCTATTTAATCTGATTTGACTTATTATTAGCATATGTATTGGGATACAATGAAAAATATTGTTTCTTGTGCAATACACAGACAAAACACACCATTCATAGAGTACATAAGGGAGAAGGAAAAGAGAGGGTGCAGGATGTAGTGTTATAGTTATATTTATGGTGTAGAGAAAGATCAACTTAATATAAGGTAAGTCCATTCAAAAGTCTATTCAAAGGCAGTAGGGAAGAAGCATTCTTGAGTCAGCTGGTATGTGATCTCAAACTTCTGTATCTTTTTCATGACAGACTAAATTGGAAGAGAGAATGTCCAGGGTGTTTGAGTCCTTAATTATGCTGGCTGCTTTTCTGAGGCAATAGGAAGTGTAGAGAGTCAATGGAGGGGAGGCTAGTTTGCATGATGTTCAGGACTGAGTTTGTTGCGGTCTTGGTCAGAGCAAGAGCCTGACATCCCACAACAGGAAGGACGGATAATCTAACAGGGAGAGTTGCCAATGTTGCTCTTATGTCGCTGGTCTAATCCCAAGGCCCAGGCTAATGCCTTGGTAACAAAGATTCAAATCCCATCATAGCAGCTAATGGAGTTTAATTCATTTAATAGATCTGGAATTGCGAGCTAGTCTCGGTAATAGTGACCATAGAAGTATCATTGATTACCATTAAAACCCCATCTGCTCCACTAATGCTTACAGGAAGGAAAATCACTTGTTACCTTTTCCCGATCTAGCCTACATGTGACTTCAGATCCACTGCAATGTGGCTGACTCTTAACTGCCCTCTGAAAATGGACTAGTTAGGGATGGGCAGCAAATGCTGCCCTTAACCCACATCCCATGAAAAAACAGTTAACGTCAGGTGAGCGAGACCAGCAACGATACATTCAGGTGATAAGTGGGGTGAGAGGGTTTGACTACGATGAGAAGCTGGATAAGCGGATTATATTTTCTGGGATGGTGTTCAATTGATTTAGAGATGGGGGCTATTCCATTTCTACCAGTGGGGGGATAGGGGGATGCCTGAACAAAGGCAAATAATTTTAAAATGTGAACTATTAAATTTGCACATACTAATTGTTGACTATATATGGAATGCAGAAGGTCATATGTGATGAATTAACAAGCTAGACACATAATTGGATTTCATTGCTATGAATAGGAGTTATATTAGGAGTTATGAGTTATACGCCATTGGCAGCGCAGTGGCACCATTGCCCCACAGCACCAGGGACCCAGGTTCAATTCTGGCCTTGGGTCACTCTTTGTGTGGAGTTTGATGTTCTCCCTGTTTCTACGTGGGCTTCTTCTAGGTGCTCCAGTTTCCTCCCACAATCCAAACATGTGCTAGTTAGGTTGACTGGCCATACTAAATTGCCCCTAGTGTCAGGAGGATTTTCGGCGTAAATGTTTGGGGTTATGGGAATAGGACCTGGGTCAGTACAGACTGGACAGGCCAAATGGCCCCTTTTGTACTACAGGGATTCTATGAAGCAATTCAGTGAAGTTCTATACAAGAAAGTGGGATTTTTTAAAAAGCTGTCATGTGTCTCAAAATGGTGGTACAGCCTTGGCAGTTCACATGGCATGCTCTCATCCCTGTGACAACCTGGCCTATTTGAGTTTATTTCTGGCATGTATTCTAGATGATTCTCTTAAAAAAAAACGTTCAGTCCTGCCCGGAGCTGACAATCAAAGAAGGCAGATTTGATTATTTTCTTTTTCTTTTCTCACCAGTGTACTTTGACATTAAAATCCCAATGAATAAGCAAAATCAGTGGAGCATGTGAGGCCTTCTAACCCTGTGTGGTTTGCAGTCAACCATCACGGAGCCACGCAACCACTC
This sequence comes from Sphyrna mokarran, assembly GCA_024679065.1. Lineage (NCBI taxonomy): Eukaryota > Metazoa > Chordata > Chondrichthyes > Carcharhiniformes > Carcharhinidae > Sphyrna > Sphyrna mokarran. The sequence continues at coordinate 39,760,086 of JAGIQG010000020.1, read as the reverse complement.
AAACCTGTCAGGCAGCATTTACAATGAGCCTTATTTAAATTGAAATTGAGAAGGATGAAAGCAAAGCCTCGCATTTATATTAGCATGGCATTAAGATGTCTCAAAGTGCCTGGTATGGATTAATTATCTTCAAAGTGCAGTGACTGTTGTAATGGCGGCATTTGTGGAGGTTTTCTTTTACAGCTACATCCCAGCGAGAGAGAAAGAGAGAGAGAAAATACCAAGTTATCAGACTGGTTAATTCTTAATACTTTGACTGAATCATAGAATCTTAGGTAGAGAAGTCTGAGGTTGCGTACTAACCAAAGAGAACAGCTTCTTCCCTGCTGCCATCGGACTTTTGAATGGACCTACCTCGCACCAAGTTGATCTTTCTCTACACCCCAGCTCTGACTGTAGCATTACATTCTGCACTCTCTCCTTTCCTTCTCTATGAATGTTATGTCTTGTCTGTATAGTGTGAGAGAAATAATACTTTTCACTCTATACTAATACATGTGACAATAAAAAAATCAAATCAAATCCCTATAGTACAGAAGGAGATCGTTTGGCCCATCGAGTCTTCACTGACCACAATTTCACTAGACCCTATTCCCAAAACCTCATGTATTTACCCTGCTAATCTCCCTGGCACTAAGGGTCAATTTGGTAGGGCCAGTCAACCTAATCCGCATATCTTTGGACTGAGAGAAAACTGGAGCATCTGGAGGAAACCCACACAGACACGAGGAGAATGTATGAACTGCACACAGACAGAGATGGAAACCAGGAATCAAACCCAGGTTTTTGGCGGTGTGATACAGTAATGTTACCCACTGTGCCACCCTGCTGAGATGGGAATTCACATCAAAAAGGCAAACCATAACTTGCCCCAATTTAAGGGTAATTGTGTTTCCTTTAGCTGTGTCCATACCGAGTGTTAATTTAGCAAGCATCATACAAAATGAGCAGCATGGTGGCACAGTGGTTGACACTGCTGCCTCACTATGCCGGGGCCTGGGTTTGATTCTGGCCTCAGGTCACTGTTAGGCTGGAATTTTCCCCATCCTGCCCCCCACTGAATTTGGAGTGGGCGAAGGTGCAAGGTCTGTTGATGCCGGGTTTGATTTTATGGTTTGAGGACAAGCAAGGCCATAAAATCCTGCCCTCTACCTGGAATTTGCACTTTCTCCCCATGTCTGCGTGGGTTTCCTCTGGGTGCTCCAGCTTCCTCCCACAATCCACAGGTTAAGTAGATTCACTATGCTAAATTTTCCTTGACGTCAGGGTAAATATGTGGGGTTAAGGGGGTAGGGCCTGGGTGGGATAGTTGTTGGTGCAGGCCCGATTGGCCAAGTGGCCTCCTTCTGCACTGTAGGGATTCTATGATTCCGCCAATATGCCCATTTTTCACCCCTTCCATTGACCATGTACACTGATAGCAAATTAAACGTGGCAAAATCTCAACTGACCTTTCTAATTTTTTCAAAAATGAATTCATGGGATGTGGACATCATTGACTGGGCCAACATTTGGTATCCCTAATTGCCCTCGAACTGAGTGGCTTGATGGGCTATTTCAGAAAGGCAGTTAAGAATCAACCACATTAGAGTAGGCCAGACCAGATGAAGATGGCAGATTTCCTTCCCTAAAGGGACATTAGTGAACCAGATGGGGTTTTTAATGACAATGCTTTCACGATCATCATTAAACTTTTAATTTCAGATTTTTAATGAAGTTAAATTTCATCCATTCCGAACCCGTGTCCCCAGTGGCTCTCTGATTTCTAGCCCAGTGACAATATCACAATGCCACCTCCTCCCCACATTCTTGTCCATTAACAGCAAGAATACATTGGATGCGTTCCATCATCACTACTTTTTCTCTTCCTCCACACCCTTGCAATAACCGTACTCACTTGTTTCTTCAAAGATTCCAGGATTTTATCACCATTCCTTTATGTCAGTGCTTTGATTTTTTTTTAGTGAATTAGAAGTTGTTGATATTAGGTCCAGATGTGCACCTCACTCTGATTTCCATCTGTTAGAATGTAACTGATGACAACAGTGGATTTGTTGCAGTATGACTAATGGCAGCAAGCTGTAAGGATCAACTGACCCAATAAACTATGTAAACGTTGACAAAATGATGATCAGCCGACTCAGTATAAATAAGAACCTGTAGGGAATTGCTGAATTACTTAGAATGGCCCAGGCTGAGGCCTCAAGTGTTGGAGTAATGCAGTTTCTTCAACACATCTTTTTCTTTGATTTATCGGTCGGAGTAAGTTTTGTTTTGTTTCATGCCTATAATTGAAGAGTACTTCCTGTTGGACAAAAACCATCCATCAACAACTTGCATTTATATAGCACCTTTTAATGTGATGAAATTTCCCTTGGCTCTTCCCAGGAGCATTATAAAACTAAATGGCAACAGACCACATGAGAGGATATTAGATCGTATATCCAGATTTTAAGGAGTGCTTCAGAGAGGTAAACAAGATGGAGAAGCAGAAGGCGCACCAAATCTTAGGACCTAGACAACTGAAGGTCTGACCACCAATAGTGGAGTGATTATAATTGTATGATGGGGTGCATAAGAGGGCAGAATTAGACAAATGCAGTTATCTGGAAGGATTGTATGGATGGAGGAGATTGCGTAGATGGGGACGGGAAAGGCTGTGGAAATAAGGATGAGAATTTTAAATCAGCAAGTTACTTGATTAGGGGCAATGTAGGCTAGTGAGCTCAGGGTGGTCAGAGAACAAGGATTAACCTGATTTAAGATATGAGCAGCAGTTTTTGGAGAAGTGCTTGTAGTGCACACAATGGGCAAAATTTTACCAGCACGTCTGCCCAAGGTTCGTACATTCCCATCCAAGGCTAATGGAAAATGCTATTCTCCAAACCTCACCCACCCACAGAATTAGGACAGGCATGCTGGTAAAATTCCTGCCAATGAGTGGAATTTTCCGTCTTGCGGTGAAGTTTGCCGCACGCCTACCCCGCCTCTCCCAGCATGAGCCCATGTCTTCCAGTCCCGCCACAATCAACTGAGTTTCCAGTTGCGCCATCGGGGGGACTGGACAATCCTGCCAGCAGGACCAGCTGGAAAATCCTGCCCATTGTCTTCTCATAGTGCTATATCTGAAATTGGCAACTCAATGAATAGACCATTGTAGATAAAAAGAGAATTTGGCTTTCTTAGACATGTTGCCTTTTTTTGGTTTTTCCGATTTTTGGCCAGGTTGCCTTGAAGGTAAAAAAAAAAATGTCCATACATCTTCAGCCTTTCTCTGCCAGAGGTACTATGGCAGCCTAGGTACTACTGACCTTCTGCCCCAACCTTCAGACAGTATTCCCAATTCAGAACTGGGGGGTACACAAGATTGGGTAATCAGTTAATGCTCATGAAAATTGACACATTCAGTAAAAGAGTGAAAGTATAAATATGGCACTGACTCTTAGCCAATATGGAGGTTTGGCCATTCAACCCCCTTTCAGTCAATATTTCTTATTGTTCCCACAGCTTTTCAAGATTTATTGGTCAAAAATCAAGTCTGGAATCCCTAGGAAAATCCAATGGTTTCCCAAAATTGATCAGCACATCTATTACTTCCCAGTGCCCAAGGAAGGATGGCAGCCAACTTGCAGAGGGGCCTGGAATAGGCATAGCAGCTGCCCACCCCAAACATGGCCTCTGTGGAGAGGCTTGTCCATGCTGGGGAATTCTTAGCTTCTAAGCCCTCTCCTCCTTTCAAGGCTGGGAATGCGAGATGGATAGAAGCTGCCTTTGTTCTATGCCCTGTGTAAGTCCATCTGGGGAGGAACTTGATGATTCTGGCATCAAGCCTTAATCGCACTACTTACCAAGAATTGAATACTGTATAGCTAAGGTCCTACACCTGTGACTAACGTACAGTTTTGTAGGTGCTCATGGAAGTTGATGGCCTGCTGCCATCAGACTTTAGAATGGATCTACCATTTATTCAATTGACCTTTCTCAGCACCCTAGCTGTAACTAAAAAACTATATTCTGCACCCTCTCCTTTTCTTCTCCCTATGTATTCTATGAATGGTATCATTGCAATCCTATAATGCAGAAGGAGGCCATTCGGTCCACTGAGCCTCCACTGACAGCAATTCCACCCAGGCCCTAACTCCGTTACCCCATGTATTTACCCTGCTAACTTCCCTGACACTAAGGGGAAATTTAGCACGACCAATGCATCCTAACCAAGTCTTTCAGACTGCGGGAGGAAACCGGAGCACACAGAGGGAGAATGTACAGATTCTGCACAGTAACCCAAGGCTGGAATCGAACCTAAGTCCCTGGCACTGTGCCACCCATTGTAAGTTTTGTCTGTATAGTGTGCAAGAAACAATATTTTTCACTGTATCCCAATACATGTGACAATAATACATCTAATCAAAAATTGGTACCTTATTCTTCTTTGGTGAATCCAGACAGTTAGGGCAGGATTTTCCAGTCACACTCACTCCAAGATCAGATAATCCTAGGCGAGGTCAACGGACTTTTGGGTAGTTTGCCCTAAACACTACAATCCCCATGGTGGTGGGACAGGAAAATCCCACCTCAGTTTAGAATTTTACCGGCACATCTGCCTGAGGTTCATACAATCCCACCCAAGGCCAACAGAGAATGTCGCCCTTTGAGCATTGCCCATCCCTGGAATTCGGGCAGGCATGCCAGTAAAATTCCGGCCTTAATGTCGATGGTTTATTAGATTATTGAAAGGACAGGAATAATAAGATAACTGGACTTTTACATGGGTGAAGATGCGTGCTGTGGTTTTGTAACTTGTTGGGTAGAGACCAATTTGGACAAGGAATGAGAAGCCTAGATTTCGGGTGGTATAAATATAGCCCAGAACCAGCATGGGCCACGATCTGACAACATAAATCTCCATTGACTTTGGGCAGGAATTTCCAATCTTACCGGAGTAAGGCTGTAAAATCTCGCCCATTGATTGGGAATTCAGCAGCCCAGGGAGAGATGAAAGAATAGAAGTGGGAGAAAGTGACGTTGGTAATGGAATAAGTATAACAGAACAAGGTCAGTATGGGGGGGTTATCTACAATGTGAAGGGCTAGCACCAGCTGACTTAATCTGCTTACAAAAGAGGTTAGTAATATCCGCACTTGAAGCAAGAGGCAAAGAGAATAGGGAAAGTTTGTTGGCTTTGAACTGAAGGAAATCTAGACTCATCCAGATCTTAATATTGGACGGCAGTTGGCAGATTGGAGCAGCTATTTCCGGGCCAACAGAAGAGGCAGGAAAGCAAAGAGGAAACATTTGGTGAGGTGAGAGAGGCGAAGAGAAAGCAAAAAGAAAAAATTCTGGGCAGAAATATAACTGCAGTCTCCTTTTTAAATATAAATGAGATTGGCTTTACCCAATTGCCAATTTTGGTCAATAGAATTCTGTAACCCAGATCAGATATGCATAAGAGACTGTTGATAATTCAATTTACCTGGAAATAAAATACAATTATCACCTCTTGACATGGATTATTCTGGCCCATGCCAGGTTTTAATCGACTGGAAATTTCAATAATGGATTAATTTGGCTGTTCCTAAACTCTCTGCGAAAAGCTGATAGAAATTTGGTTCGATCGTTCCAACTCCAAAAGGCATCTATCATTTGAATAATCTCTTCTTAAAGACTGTATAGGCTTTTCTTTATTCATTCATAGGTCATGCGCATCTCTGGCTGGCCAGCATTTACTCCTCATCCCTAGTTGCCCAACAGCAGTTGAGAATCAACCATGTTGCCATGGTTCTAGAGTCACATGTAGGCCAGACCAGGTAAGGATGGCAGATTTCCTTCCCTAAAGGACATTAGTGAACCAGATGGGATTTTTTCCAATAATCGACATACTCGTGGTCATCAATAGATTCTTAATTCCAGATATTTTTTATTGAATTTAAGTTCCACCAACTGCTGTGGTGAGATTTGATGCTGGGTACGCTGGTTCATTAGCTGAGCTTCTGGATTAATAATCTGGTGATAATACCATTAGGCCATATCTCCCCATGGTTGGCCTATATCATAGCTGTTTGGTAACGTTTAGTTTCTCGAGTTTGTTTATTAATGTCGCAAGTAGGCTTATATTAACTCTGCATTGAAGTTACTGCAAAAATCCCCGAGTTGCCACACTCCAGCGCTGGTTCAAGTACTCTGAAGGAGAATTTAGCACGGCCAATGCACCTAACCATCACAACTTTCAGACTGTGGAAGGAAACTGGAGCACCTGAAGGCAACCCATGCAGACACTGGGAGAATGTGCAGACTCCGCACAGACAGTGACCTAAGCCGGGAATCGAACCTGGGTCTCTGGCGCTGTGAGGTAGCAGGGCTAACCACTACGCTATTTGTTTTATAATTGTTGAAAAAAGATACTTGCTGAAGTTTTTTGTTTTGCATTTGTTTTGCGGTGAGTAAATTTGAGGAGGACTTAGATTTTCAATTGGTAATGGGTTGAAGGGTTTTGGGGAAGGCAGGAAAATGGGGATTAGGAGCACACTAGCCATGATTGAATGGTACAGCAGACCCAATGGGCCAAATGGCCTAATTCTGCTCCTATATCTTATGAACTTGTGAACACCTCTGACCAGGATTTTGGCCATCTATCCTAATCTTTCCTCGTGAACAATGTTTGGGGAAGTTGTGGAGGGGATAGGAATAAGACATCAGAGGCAGAAATTCTTTCATCAAAATCCCTTTATTTGCAATTCCAACAGCAGTACACTGAGTGCCATCAGTCAGCAGCCTACTTTCGGGAATGCCAGAGGAACTGACACTCCCGGATAAAGGCAAGAGAAAGACTCCCAGATTGGCTCATCAATTGACTCCTTAATCAGGAAGTTTATATTCCAATAGGCCCACCTCAGTGTCCTGATTGAAATCATTACAAGGGAGATGGGGGGGGGGGGGTAGATTGCTGGAGAAGGGAGGGATAAGGCCAAGGAGGTATTAACAGGTCATTTTGAATGTAGCTCTGTGAGGACAGATCAGTTAGATTTGATTTAAAATGGAGAAAGGGTGGCAGGATTTTCAATAGATAGGGGTTTATAGAGGACGGAAGATTGGAGTTGAGGAGAACACTGAAGTAACTGATTCAGGAGATGATGAACTAACACAGGACAGCATCAGTGACAGAAGAACTGAGGACGTGGCAGAGAGAGTTAACATTATGGAAGTGGGAATGGACAGTCATTGTAAAGGATTTAAGATCTGAAACTTAAGCTCAGGGACACCCACGTTGCAGGGCTTAATTAAGCAATTAGTCATTTTTATTTCCCCTTCCTTTCACTAATGCCGCAAAGATTATTCTGGATGTATTGTTCCTTGCGATTTGGTAAATTTTATGCTTGAATGTGACAAAAGCCAGCCGCACCTCTTGAGAGAGTTCCTGTTTTCCATCTAGCGAGACAGTCACCACAGTTCTTGATTCAAAGCAAATCTCTGAATGGCACCACTGTGTTGTCGTGTCTGGAGAGCTACAATTAGGGGGTTTATCCGCAATATCTGTCATTGACGGAGATGATCCAGGATCCCTTCTGGGTGTTCACTTGGTGAAAGATTTCCGTACCTTTTGGAAGGAAATCAAGAGTATCTCTGGAGAAATGTTGCAAAGTTTTGGCAGGAGATTGGGAGATCCTCTCTGGAATTCATCCCATTGTTTTAGCGACAAGGTCCCCACAAAGGATGCTTAAGGTGTCAGCCGTTGCTGTCATCTCAGAATGATGTGGGTTCAAGTCTCACTCTGGGAGCTGAGCACACAAATATCAAGATCAACACTCAAGTGCTGTACTGAGAGGCTTTTTTGCTATCTGTCGAGATGATCACCTTAATCCCAGTCACACGGAATTACAATGGCGACAAAGCAGACAAGTGACTGGCAGTCTTAATCCTCAAGCTCACCACAAATAGACCGGGGTGGGGAGGGGAGTGGGGTGCGGTCAGAGTATGTGCAATTCAAAAGCTGTCACTTTTGCTCCGATGCTGGGCCAATTCAATATTCTGCATGGAAAATATTCCATGCTTTAATGTTCAAGTGTTTAGCGATGCCCAAAAATGGATAATCCAATTGATATGTCAAGCAACCCAGTTATAGATGGTGCAGGGTGACCTATCACAGAGTAAAGAAAAGAAACACTTTTTGATTGAGTTCAGAATGAGATGTTTGGATCTCGGTGGTAGGGATTCAGCTCATCCAGAGACAAATAGGACTCTAAAGAAAGAGGAACTCGCCAACCAAATCATGTCTATCTCATTCTCAGGATTTCCCGAAATAAACTTTACACTTGTAAAATGTTTCATTGGCTGGTGGTTATTTAAAGTTTAAGTTTATTTATTAGTGTCATAAGTAGGCTTACATTAACACCGCAATGAAGTTACTGTGAAAATCCCTGAGTTGCCACACTCTGGCACCTGTTCCGATACACTGAGGGAGAATTTAGCATGGTCAATCAGCATGTCTTTCGGACTGTGGGAGGAAACCGGAGCATCCGGAGGAAACCCACGTAGATACATGGAGAATGTGCAAACTCACACAGACTGTGATCCAAGACTGGAAGTGAACCTGGGTCCCTGGTGCTATGAGGCAGCAGCGCTAACCACTGTGCCATCGTGCCACCCAAGGCACTCTTTTATATTGGGAAGTGCAGCAATCAATCTGGCCGCAGCAAATTTCCTCAAAGAACAATCATGACCAGTTAATCTGTGATAGGGATGATGGTAAGGGATGAATTCTAGACAGGAACCAGGAGCGAGGGGGATCCCTGTTAACACAGAATCACAGAAGGCCTGAGAAGGCGTCCATTTGATCCATCCAGCCCGCATCGACAACAGTCCCATCCAGGCCTTATCCCTGTAATCCCCCTGATACTAAGGGGCAATTGAGTATATCCAATAAACCTAATTCACACATCTTTGGAGTGTGAGAGGAAACCAGACCACTAAGAGGCAACCCATGCAGACACAGGCAGAACATGCAAACAGACAGTGACATGAGGCCAAAATTGTACCCAGGTCCCTGGTTCTATGAGGCAGCAGTGGTAACCACTGTGCCACCCCAAATATAGTGCCATAGTCTCTTTTACATTGGTCGGAATGAGCAGGCTCTGTTGAATGGCCTATCTGAAAGGATGGATCTCCTATTGGACTGTTCCCTACTGAGATACTGGTGACACCTTTTCAAACTGGAGGTGGCAAGGGGAGGAATGGCTGTAGGAGTAGGGCTGGAAGTGAATACTAAAGACCTGACTATGTCCACTTTGTCTTTCAGTAACTGGTATCCTGCCCCATGCATGAATGAGCAGCCGTACCCCTGGAAGCCATGCAGCAGATAGTGGCAGATGTAAGCTGGATGCATGAAGGTGAGCGACTGTAATTGGGGGAATGTTACTGCGTGGGAGAAAGCAGCTAAAGGGAAGTATTTTCAAATTGAACCTCTTTCATTTTATTTTGCCAGTAGCTGGATCAACGGAGACTCCGAGCAGAGGGTCGCCAAGTGAAATGCCAGCTCTCTGCGGCATTTTGAACTTATCTGCTGTTGCTAGTCAATTAGTCGCGCAAGCCAATCTCAAACTCCAACCCTGGCCAAAACTACCAGTGTCTATCCTGTCAACCAGAGGGGATACCATGCAATTAGAGTGGGAACAAAAGACTACAGCGAGGAATGGACAGGCACCTTAACAACAAAGATCAAATAGAGGATAAAATTGTTACCTTAAATCAAGAGGAAGGTGAAGATCTTTTAGGCCACACTTTCGGACAGCTAAGTTTGGGATTTGATTCGTGTTGTAGAGGTTTACAGCATGGAAACAGCCCCTTCAACCCAACTTGGCCACAATGCCCTTTTTTTAAAAATGCCTAAACTAGTCCCGATTGTCTGCGTTTGGCTCTCTACCCATCTTAAGCATGTAACTATCTAAATGCTTTTAAAAAGGCAAAATTGTACCCGTCTCCACTACTACCTCTGGCAGTTTGTTCCAGTCACTCACCATCCTCTGTGTGAAATAATTGCCCCTCTGGACATTTTTATATCTCTCCCCTCTCACTTTAAAACTAGAGGGCATAGGTTTTAAACTCCCCGAGGGGTGACTGCAGATCCCACCACAGTGTCATGAGATTCACTGATTTTCAGATATCACATAAGAGGGGGAGGGGGGGGGTCATCATATACAGAATGAGACTCGATGTACCATCAAAATGACAGTGTTAAACCTATATTCACCTAGAACAGGAATACTATGTAATGCTTCTCATCCTCATCATATCCCTCAATTTGTTCTTTCAACTCTTTGAACTTATTTATCCCAGCCCTTTCAGTGGCTCGGCCTGCATAGTTGAACTTTTATAGGAAAAGTTTCCACGCTGTCGGGAAGTGACTCTATCCCAGTAACTCAGGAATGCTGCTAAATTGTGAAGGTGGAGTCTGTACAATTTTATCTTGAATCAATGTGTTGGGATCTTCAGCAGCTACAAAATACATTATTCAGGTGGCCTTCCTTTCATGAAAAGCAAAATACTGCTGATGTTAAAATTTGAAACAAAAACTGAAAATGCTGGAATATCTTGGCAAGTCTGACAGCATCTATGGGGAGAGAAAGGAGCCAATGTTTCAAGTCCAGATAATCCAGCATCAAAGCTCTGACTCCAAACTCGAAACATTGGCTTCATTCTTCCTCCTTTCTTTCACTGTGGTTTTTCTTTTCTCACTCAAGAAATGTTTTTTTTATTTGTTTTTAGTGTGGAAAGCAAACCAGCCATCTGACAAACAGCGAGGCCTATAATCACCCTGTAATTCTCTTAAAGTGCACTGTGGGACTGAGTCCTACAGTTGGTTGGTTGCAGTCAGGTACTGTTGCTGGAGCTGTCCTTTAGCCTCACTGACAGTTGTTTGGTATATTACTGTAGGAGGTTCAGAACAAGACAGTCAACCCTCACTTTGAACACTTCCCTTTCAGAACACCATCCCACCTTCTTACTGTTAGACTTTTCCTAATGGAAAACACCCACCTGACAGAGACCATCCTCCATTTGACTTTGTCAAGGGAACCACGCCCCTGGCAAAGCAGCACCCCCCACGAGCCTCGCATTGGCGTGTCACACTCACTTATCCTACTTCCCAGCTTAAACTCCACTGCCCCTCCCGAGCAGCTAGAGTGAGCTGAGGTGACGCACAAACTAAATGTGGACACACAAAACATTTAAAATCCAGGACTTCCTCGAATCCCCCACTCCCTGGGGTCACAAGCCACCTTGGCCATCCAAGCAAAGCTGGGAATAGTTTTAGATGTTGCTACAGATATAATCTTGTTTGATTTTTTTAAAAATTGGCTTTTTCAGGAGATTTCATGATCATCTTTCTATGTGGGGCAGGGGAGGAGTTAGGACTGGTGCCAAGAAAGAATGGTTTTGGAAGGGGGTTTGGGGGAGGGACAAGGTTGGGATGATGGAAAGCACAGGGAGGTGTTGAGGAGGTCTTCGGGGGATTCAGTGCAGGTGTTTTGGGAAAGGGTTTGGAGCAGGGGCAAAGTGAGGTGTTGGGGAGGGTCAGGGAGGGATTTGGGGAGACGGTTTGGGGCAGAGGCAAGGTGAGGGGTTGGAGGTGTTGGGGAAGGGGTTTAGGCAGAGTTTTGAGAAGGGTATTTGGGGCAGAGTGGGTGGTTTGGGGGACAGGGATTGATGTTGGGAGAGGTGTTCAAGATAGGGGAGGGTTTGGTGGATGCAGGGGGAGGGGAGAGGGAAGAAGTGTTTAGCCATGATGGTCTGGCTATTAAAATGTGGGCCTGGCTAGATGGAGCAGCTGGCCTTTTCAATACCCACCAGCCATGTAGATTATCCAATGTATAGGTTCTGATGTTTAGCCCAATGTGAAGGTCCTGAATCTTGTTTATAATGAGAGAAATGATGGTTATTGATAGCGGAATTGTCAGGTGGCGGGGGTAAGTGTTAAACTCTGAGTCAGTGGATTACAGTAACAATTCCCATTCACAATGGTTCACCGTACATTCTGCTTCTACGTGCTGTGCTCTGCTGCTTTTTTTTTACCATTTTCCTTTCAAGGGCTCCAGTGAAGATACTAACTGTGACGCGAGGCGACAGACTCTGAATCAAAATCTTCCCAGAAGCTCGGAGGTTTGTATTCTTCCTTTCCACTTTCACTTTTGGATGAATCCTGTGTTAGTGTCTTGCACCCCCCCAAAAATCTCACCTCTCCCCACTGACAGACTCTAGTCCGACAGGCTCAATTGGCAACTCTGGACGTATCTTTTAATGGCGCACAATAAATGTGTGCCATTATATCAGTTATAAATCGAGGAGGTACATTGCAAAGTATCTCTGTCTCCACACGTACAATTTGTACCTGTAAAGACTCACATTCCAATCATTTGTCACGTTCTAGTCTATAATTATCTTGTACTTGTGTCTTTGCCCATATATACCATGTTTGTGAATGGACCTCCACCCACCTGATAAAGGAGCAGTGCTCCAAAAGCTTGTGGTTCCAAATCAACCTGTTGGACTTTAACTGGTGTTGTGAGACTTTATATGTTATATTAAGTATATAAAATAAACTACTCAAACGAGGTGACAGCCCCTAATGGAGCATTGTAATTATAATAGAAATCAAAAGCAGGTCTAACAATTAAACCAAAATATCATTCCCGCGTGTGACGATGCCCTGTCCCCACAGTTTCCACAGGTCACAGAATCTTTATTGTGGTGAAAATATTTAATCATGTGATGAATGCTTTTCATCCACGTATCCTTAACCATAATAATACAATTAACATACTATTAACAAAATGGTGGGACATACAGTTGCTCCTAAAGAGCTCGGTTTAGCTCAGTTGACTGGATAGCTAGTGAGAGATGCAGAGTGACACCAGCAGCATGGGTTCAATCCCCGCACCGGCTGAAGTCAATCATAAAGACACTGCCTTCTCAAACTTGCACTTCACCCAAGATGTGGTGACCCTCAGTGGCATTACAATGACAAAGTGGTCAGCACTGCTGCCTCACAGTGCCAGGGACCCGGGTTCAGTTCCGGCCTTGGGTGACTTTCTGTGTGGACTGTCTGCACATTCCCCCTGTGTCTGCATGGGTTTTCTCCAGGTGCTCTGATTTCCTCCCACAATACAAAGATGTGCAAGTTAGGTGGATTGGCCGTGATAAATTGTCCCTTGGTGTCCCAGGATGTGTAGGTCAGGGAGAGTAGCAGGCTATATGTGCAAGGCTACAGGGATAGAGTGGGGCGGTGGGCCTGGTTATGATGCTCTTTCAAAAAGTAGAGGAAACATGCACAGATTAGGTAAATTGTCCATGATAAATTGCCCCTTAGTGTCAGGCAATTAGCAAAATAAATATGTGGGATTACAGGGCTAGGACCTGGGTGGGATCGCTGTCAGTGCAGGCTCGATGGGCCAAGTGGTCTCCATCTGCATTGTAATGATTCTAAATCACTATGGGTCAATGGTCACCTGGGAACATGAGATGACTTTATTACTCCTAACCTAGGAGCACTTGTTGCTTACATTGGCTGCCTTTAATACTCAACATTATGAGAAGATTTTGATAGAATAAAGAAAGTAAACCTTGTTTCCATGGCAGCCGTGTCAGTAAGCAAAGAGTACGGATTAAGACAATTGACTGTTTTTTAAAAAAGCGCTGAGCTGTCATGGGTAATGAGAGAACATTCCATCGTAACTTTCAAAAGCAATGGTGTAGTTGAAAAGGAAACATTTCCAGGACGAAAGGAAAAGTGCAGGGGCATGAAACTAATTAGCCATCTCCTCCGAAGAGCCGGCATGAACATAATGGGCTAAGTCATAAAATCTCTATAGTGCCGTTCGCCCCATCGAGCCTGTACCAACGCTTCAATTGAGTATCTCACCCAGAGCCTAACATTGTAACCCAATGTATTTAACCTACTAATCCCCCTAATTTAGGACATTGAGGAGCAATATAGCATGGCCAATCCAGCTAACTTGCACATTATAGAATTAGAGTCCCTACAGTGCAGAAGAAGTCCCATTGAGTCCGCACAGGCAATAATCCCACGCAGGCCCTATTGCCGTTAAGCTTACATATTTACCCTGTTAGTCCCCCTGACACTAAGGGCAATTTAGCATAGCCAATCAACCTGTACATCTTTAGATTATGGGAGGAAACCCATGCAAACTCCACACAGGGAGTGACCAAAGGCCTGGAACCCTGGCGTTGTGAGGCAGTAATGCTAACCACCATACTGTCCTCCTAGTCTCCTTCTATGCACCAAGTGCTCCAATGTCTGCCAACTGATGCTGCTTCCTCCCCTGACAGACAGTAATGCACACAGCCAAATGATGGGAGTTGAAAGAAAACTCCACTGATCTTACAAGCACCAGGCAACTTGTAGCATTAGTGTGGGCTTTAACACTTCAAATGGCCAATCAGGATCTCCAGCTGGCATGCTAATCCCCTCACTCAGATACTCTCAGCCGCTTGTCTACTCCCTCCCGTGGGGATGCCGTGCGCAGAATTGGGGTCAGATCGAACCGATGCGGGCGGGCTCTCCAAAAATAGAAGTTAAATCCAGAGGATGAGGAGTGGGGGCGGTGGAAAAAAAACAGTTTATGTTAACCACATAAATGAAATATGATGTCGGCCTGGATCTGCTTAAACAGGCTTAGTTCTGTCAGTGCTTGGCATTTTGATTTGGTGGTTTAATTCCACCCCGGATTGATGGAAGGATTACGAGGCTGCGGAGGAAAAGTGTAAATCCCACAGCTCTGGTGACCTTGGCTGCCCTTGGATTTTCTCTGAGCTTAAGCTGTCAAAGATGAGATAAAATAATCCTCTTTCCAGATCACTTCCACTCACTGGCATCTGGCTGTGATCTGGAGCTGTTCATTTCATTTTATTCCGCCCTCCCCCTGAAAGGTACACGCCGCAGTTACAGCTGGCCAGCTTAACAGCTGGAAATCGAACATCGGCATTTTTGAAACGGAAAGGATTTGGCCCAATTTTGGATTTGCCTGAGCTCTCTGGTTATCAGCGAGGAGTCAGGCCTTGTTCCCACCCTGTTGCATTCACCGGTAATTACACTGGCTCACATAGGGATGTGGTTGCCGATTACTTGCAAAAAAAGGCATATACACTAATTGCTGTCCCTGTTGCAAAGTAAACTTACGCATTGTTGCAATACTCACCAGAGATCCTTAGACAGCACCTCCTGAACCCACCACTATCCAGAAGGCAACAGATATATTAAGAAGTCTCACAGCACCAGCTTAAAGTCCTACAGGTTTATTTGGAATCACGAGCTTTCGGAGTGCTGCTCCTTCATCTGGTGAGTCACTCACCCAATGAAGGAGCAGAGCTCCAAGAACTTGTGATTCCAAATAAAGCTGCTGGATTTTAACGTGATATTGAGATATTACTGTGTCCCACCCCAGTCCAACGCACCTCCACATCATGACAATTAACAGATACGTTGGAACACCACTATCTGTATTTCTCCTCCAAGCCACTCACCATCCTGATTTGGAAATATATCAGCATTCCTTTGCAGTCGCCAGGTCAAAATTCTCTCCCTAATGGCGTTGAGTCAACCCACGGTATGTGGACTGCAGCATTTCAAGAAGACAGCTCATCGCCATCTTCTCAAGGGCAACTAGGGATGGGCAATGAATGCTGGCCAACCACCAACGCCCTCTCCTACCTCAGATGAATTTATAAGTAGTATGTCCCTACAGCCATGTCGGTACAGGCACGTAAGGTGGCCAGAAAGGAAGTAGGCAGGGAACATGGGCTTTATCTGCTCCTGTAGGGGCTGGGCACCATTCACGTGATGGTGTGTCTTTGAAATCTTATTCTTTTTCCTTTCTCTCTCCATGGGGGCTTGCTGAGGTGGAGCAAGAATGATGAGGAAGATCCAGTGGGATTTTTCAGCCGTGCTTGCTCCAAAACCAGAAAATCCCACCCTAGGTCAATGGACCTTTGACATGGTCCGCTCCACACAATTCCCATGGTAGGTGGGATGGGAAAATTCTGGCCGTTGTGTACAATTCTAAGAATGTGTGATTTAATTATTCACAGAGTCTTAGATAGAACCTGAAGCCAGCTGTCCTACTACAGGCAAGGGTTCATACTGTGGATGCAGGGAGTGAATATTGTGATGGTTGGAATGTGGCACAAAGACTCTAGGTTGATCTTGTAAGCCCAAAGAATGAAACAGTAACTCTGAGGGCATCACGGAGTTGTGATCCTTTGGATTCTATCCCAGGTGATTGTGGATGTTCAGTTGTGGTGTGGATTGAGCCAGAAATCAATAACTCATAGAATCCTACAGAAGGAGGCCATTCAGCCTATCGAGTATGCACTGACCGCAATCCCATCCAGGCCGTATCCCTATGTATTTCCCTCGCTAGTCCCCCTGACACTAAAGGGTGACTTAGTGTGGTCAATCCACTTAATCTGCACAGCAAGTACTGTGGGAGGAAACCCAGAGCACCCAGAGGAAATCCACACAGATATGGGGAGAATGCGCAGATTCCGCACAGACAGTGACCCAAGCTGGGAATTGAACCTGACTCTCTGGCACTGTGAGGCAGCAGTGCTAACCGCCGTGCCACCAAATCATCCATGTTTGGGAATTGATTGAATCAAAGGGGATGGGGATCAAAGAGGAAAGTGGAATTGATACAGAAGATCAGTCACAATCATATTGATTAGCAGAGAGGGTTGAAGAGCCCATTGAATCCAGTCCTGCTCCTACATCTTATTCTTAGATTATCTTGGGCTTGCCACTGTTGCACAAGCAGCTCGAAGGAGCTCTGAGTATTTTTCTATTCAAAGACACTTTGATGATGATTGGTTTGAGGTAAAATATGTGTTTTTTGTAAATAACATTTGCATTAGCTCGTGTCAGCAGTATAAAACTGTATCGCAAACTAAATCTCCCTCATTGTGTGTCCTTCACTCCTGTTGAAAGACCTGCAGTTCTCATCATCTGATTTCTAAAAATAATCTTCTGCATTGTGGAATCACACTTCAAGCTTCATTTAATTATGTATATCTATGTCACCTCTCCATTAGCCCTCCTGTGTCTTGTTCCCTCCCTTCCGCCTCTCTTTCTCTCTCTCTCACTCTCCTCAATCACATCTCCCACAGAGGTCACTAGATTGGTCAGTGGGACCATTAACCAACCCTAGTGATCTTAGTTATGGGACACCTCGAGGAGCCAGAGTCAGGATCACTACCTGCGTGGAGTCTGCACGTTCTCCCCATCTCTGTGAGTTTACACTGGGTGCTCCAGTTTCCTCCCACACTCCAAAGATGGATTGGCGATGCTAACGTCTCAGGGGGACTTGTAGAGTAAATACACGAGGTTAGGGGAATAGAGCTTGGGTGGGATTATGGTCAGTGCAGACTTGATGGACCAAATGGCCTCCTTCTGCACTGTGGGGATTCTTTGATTTTACAATTTCCACAGGGGGTGGAATTGTAGCTAATACTGAACCTTAGAAGATACTTGGAGAGCTATATATAGTTCTGGTCACCATATTATAAAAGGGATAAGATACATAGGAGAAGGTGCAGAGAAGTTTTTCAAGTATGATATCAGAAATGTATGAATATCAGGAAATGACTGACAGGTTTCCTCAGAATCATAGAATCCCTACAATGCCGAAGGAAGCCATTTGGTCCATGAAGTCAGCACCATCAACAATCCCACCCAGGCCCAATCCCCATAACTCCACGTATTTATCCTGCTAATCCCCCAGACATTAAGGGGCAATTTAGCATGGCCAATCCACCTAACCTGTACACCTTTGGAGCGGTTTTTGGAGAAAACCGGAGCACCCAGAGGAAACCCACGCTGAGAAAGAAAGCTGGGGTCTTTAAGATGATGAGAGGTTGAACTAGCGCGAGTACAGAGAGAATCAGAGAATCCTTTCAGTGCAGAAGGAGGCCATTCGACCCATTGACCCTGCACTGTCAATGATCCCAGCCAGGCCCTATCCCTGTAAACCAATGTATTTACAATGTTAATACCCCTGACACTAAGGGGGCAATTTAGCATGATCAATCAACCTAACCTGAATATCTTTAGATGGTGGGAAGAAACCACAACACCTGGAGGAAATCCACACAGACGTGGGGAGAACATGCAGACTCCACACAGACAGTCACCTAAGACTGGAATCGAACCCAGATCCTTGGATGATGTGAGACAGCATTGCTAACCACGGTGCCACCATGCTGCCGGGAGGAATGTTTTCTCCTGTGGGGGCAGACATAACTAGGTCATTAATATAAGATGGCCACTGAGAAATCAAATAAGAAATGACAAAGAAACCTCTTCATCCAAAGAATGGTGAAAATGTAGACAGGGTGTAGTTGAGGTGAGCATTATAGGTACATTGGAGGGGAGCTAATCTAACAAATGAGGGAAAGGAATTATGATAAGGAGGTAGAAAAGGAGCAATGGCAGGAGGCAAGTGGAATCTTAAAGGCTGGCATGGGATAGTTGGGCCAGTGGCCTGTTTCTGTGTCTTTAAAAAAAAGGATAAGCCCAGGGTAACCCCCATTTAACTGAACAGCAGTCCAGGGGAGCAATTAGCTACCAAGCCTGTGGGGGTGCTATATTGACAATAATCATAAACTCTGGGCAGGATTTTCCTGCCAACCCCATTCCAACCTCAGAAATTTCCCCCTGAGGTCAACTTTAAATGGCCCATCAAATTTTCCATTCCACCTGTAATGATACCTGCAGTGGGCGGATGTAATAAGTCCTCAGAGGCAGAATTCCTTCACCAAAATCCCTTTACTTACAAGTCTGACAAGAGCGTACAGAGTGCTTTCAGTTAGCACTCCACACTTGGAGTGCCAGAGGAACTGATACTCCTGGTTAAATACAGACAAGAGACTCCCTTACTCACCCATCAGTTTGGCCTTTAATCAGGGAGTTCATATTCTAACAGGCTCATTTCAATTGCCTGATTAAAGTTGTTACAGCAGGACCAGATAATTTACCCCTATATCTCCTTGGCCCCCACAAGGCATTCTTTACACCTAATCATCCACTGTTTTGGCCCTTGTTACCTTGTAAACCTCCATGATTCACTCACAAATCGAGGTGCGATATTTAAACCTGGAAAGTGATATTTAAAGTTCACGTACTCAAACTGAGAGCATTTCAGAAGCAGTATCACGGATAATGCAGCTCATGATCACTATTCTGTAGCCATTTTGCTGGTGCGGTTGTGATGTATGTGAGGTATAAATGGGGCACAGCTAAGTTGGCTGCTCTCCATCCTTCTCAGTTGTACTTATCAGGTTTGGGGTAGACCGTGTGTGCCAGCAATGGAGTTATTGCCGGCCTCTGTGCCAGGGAATGTTTAATGACCATTATTCAGCATCTTGGTGTTATGATGCCAATATTCATTCCATTCAATTGGTTGGAAAATTGGAAATGGAACCAGCTTTGTTTTGGAATTAATAACTTATTTTTAATGCTCTGTCCACTTCCCAACTGTAGGCGGCACTTTGGCACAGAGGTTAGCACTGCTGTCTCATGGCGCCAGGGACCCGGGTCCAATTCCCAGCATGGGTCACTGTCTGTCTCTGTGCAGTTTGCACATTCTGCCCATGTCTGCGTAGATTTCCTCCGGGTGTTCCGGTTTCCTCCCACACTCCAAAGATGTGGATTGGCCGTGCTAAAAGTTGCCCCTTAGTTTCAGAGAGACTAGCTAGGGTAAATGCATGGGGTTATAGGGATCTGGATGGGATTGTGGTGGGTGCAGACTCAGTGGGCCGAATGGCCTCCTTCTGCACTGTAAGAATTCTATGAACTATAAAGGGGATTTCATCAGATATCTTACAGCATCTTGGTTTGGACAGGAAGGCCTAACATGTTTGAGCCCTGATTCACCATGTTCATTTATTTGTTTATGGGATGTGAGCATC
Organism: Sphyrna mokarran; assembly: GCA_024679065.1. Lineage (NCBI taxonomy): Eukaryota > Metazoa > Chordata > Chondrichthyes > Carcharhiniformes > Carcharhinidae > Sphyrna > Sphyrna mokarran. Next base: position 39,740,118 of record JAGIQG010000020.1, on the reverse strand, counting down.
GCTGGCTAGGTCAGCATTTGTTTCCCATCCTTAATTGCCCTTGAGGAGGCAGTGGTGAGCCACTTTCTTGAACCATTGCAGTCCATATGTGGTGTAGGTACACCCACAGTGCTGTTAAAGGGGTCGTTTGGGGGGGGGGGGGGGGGGGGGGTGAGGAAATTCCAGGATTTTGACCCAGTGACACTGAAGGAACGGCAGCGATATATTTCCAAATCAGTATGCTGTGGGACTTGGAAATGGTGGGGTTCCCATGCATTTTGTCACCCTTGTTTTTCTAGGGGTTAGAAGTCATAGGTTTAAAGGTGGTGTCTACGGAGGTTTGGTGAGTTGGGAAGTGTATCTTGTTGATGGGACACCGTGCCACAACTGAGTATGGATTGGCAAGAATGGAGTTCTGATCAAGAGGGCTGCTTCATCCTGAATGTGTCGAGCTTTGAGTGTTGTTGGAGCTGCATTCAACCAGGCAATATTCCCTCACACTCCCGCCTTGTGCTTTATAGATGATGGGCAGGCTTTGAGAAGTCAGGAAGTTGAGTTAGACAACTTTGCAGGTAAATCTCCCATTTCCCAGTCTGTGGTATTGGCTAATCAGAATTTCAAATCCATGAACTTTTTATTTGCAGGTATGCACTGAATACATAAAATCTAGCCAACCCAGACCCTCAACCTATAGTGGAGGCTAAATAATTAGGTCCTTGAGGTAGGACGTTTTGACATGGATTAATACCAAGTGAATGTGTCTTTAACCTCTTACAATATTTAAATCTGTTTCATCTCTTACAGTATCCTCATTGGCCAAAATCTTGAGGGATCCTTCATCTAGCTATGGATGTGAACACACTGATACTCAAGTGAGGGCAACAAGTCAACAACTCCACAGGTGGAAGCAAATCCAGGAGAAAGTGGGAGATACGGCCTTAACATCTCTTTGGTTTGCAATGGTTTCTATGGTGATGCAGTTGTCTACGGCCAATTCTACTTTACTGATGATGTCTGTTCATTGCTGAAAGTATAACTGAGAGGGAATGCCAGGTTGTGACACTCAGACCTCAGGTGACTTCAGACCAAGAGGATGTAGCACATATGTTCTCCTCTCACCCCATCCCTTTTTTCCACTTTTCCCTGGGAGGCTCTGATCTTTGTTGGGATCTGGAAATATGGATGCCAGTTACCCTCTGGTATCTCACCAAGTGGCTGTTCAATGTATGGGGACTTTAGACACTTGGCGAGGCAAGCAATGTGATCTTGATCAGAGGCTTTCCTCCCTATCTTCGGCCCATATCCACATACACGTATCTCCCCTCCATGACCACTGGATCAGCATTCAGGAGCAAGCATCCTCTTACAGTTTCTTAATTGCCAGGGATGTTGAAGTCAATGTTAGTGACTTTTGCTGTCCACCCCATCCTCAGATGAGATCAGCTAACTTTGTGTAGGCCAAAGGCTGAACCTGGGCCAGTTTGTGGCTCAGTTCTATACTGGGCATTGTTGTCACATCAACACGCCTCAAAACGACTTTTGACCCCTCAAATCTGAGGTAAAGTCACATTCTTAAATACAATCAGGAACAGGTTATCCAATGTACTCACATGTAGCAGATTGACCATGAACGTGTGATGAACTGATGCTGTTCCTCAGGCGAGATTTTAACCAGGTGGACATTAAGACCTCGCACCAACCCACTCAAATGAGGACACGGTTCCGGAATCTCTGTGTGCCCAGCTTAAAAATAAGTAGGAAGTCCTGCAGGAGAAACAGTTTGTTACTTGAAAAACTTGTAGACCATCTCCATGGGTGACCTGATGGAAGTCTACAAGATTATGAGGGGCATGGACAGAATAGATAGTCAGAAGCTTTTCCCCAGGGTGGAAGAGTCAATTACTAGGGGGCATAGACTTAAGGTGCAAGGGGCAAGGTTTAAAGGAGATGTACGAGGCAAGTTTTTTTACACAGAGGGTAGTGGGTGTCTGGAACTTGCTGCTGGGGGAGATACAATAGTGACTTTTAAGGAGCATCTGACAAATACATGAATAGGATGGGAATGGAGGGAGATGGTTCCCAGAAGAGTGGCAGCTTTTAGTTCGGTTGGGCAGCACGGTCAGTGCAGGTTTGGAGGGCCGAAGGGTCTGTTCCTGCACTGTAATTTTCTTTGTTCTATTAACGCCTGTGGCAAAGAGACCCTCACTGAAGGCAGTGGAAGCCTGTGGAGATATTTGCATTGCTATGGACACAGTGTCATGATGAATTGCTACTGCTAAAAACATTCTTTGTCAGGGCCTCTGTCACCATGAAGTGTACAATTGCTGACCTTTAATCTTGTCTCTTAATCCCAGTTCATCTCCAGGAGATTATCACATGATTAACCTCCATCCTTTGCATACATATCTTTATCACGTAGCCAATATGGTGACATAATCATCACAGGCTTGGCAAGCATCAAAACCTTTAATGGACAGCACTGTTGTAGAGTATCTGTTTCTTTCCAATAAATCATATTGCCTTTTGAAAGGAAAGTAGTCAAGGATAAAGGTTTCTGCACAGCAGTTTACAAGCTGGCAAGCAAGCAGATTAGCATTGAGGCCGTAGTTGAGGTTTAAACGGGGCATTCAATCTTTGGTGCCATTAGTGCTGAACAGATGCGTCATGTGACTGACAATTTAGCCATTGGAATGTGACGCCGTGCACTCTTCATCACCTGCTTTTAATTCCACCTCCCCCCACCGCCCGCCCACCCACCCCGCCCCACCATGACCTGGCCACTGTCCTAGAATATCAAACGCCATGCACTTGCCTCTTTATGTTTGCACTGAGTGCATCCACACAGTTGTAGACCGTGTAAAAGGACTCGAATTGACATGGTGAAAGTTATCCCGCAGAGAGACCAGCGCAGCAGAGTCCTGAAATCTAAAACTTCGATAGACCAGACCACAAAGCAGAAAGGGGCCATCATAAGATTGAAGAATGTGTGGTGCGCATTAATAGGAGCAGGCTGAAGGGGCCGAATGGCCTACTCCTAATTTGTATGTTCACATCACCAATGTCTTGAAGAAGTCAGTGAGAGATTGAGAAAGGGACATTATTGAGATTGGATGACGTAGGGCAGAAGAAGATTCACATGGAGGCAAATTATCACATTGAATTAGGTGGAATTTGAAGTCAATGTTCCTAACAAACTCCATTGATTTTCAAACTTGTTCCTGGTATGTAGGCAAGGCTGGGTTTATCACTTCTCTTAGCGACCTGACCTGACCATCTTGAACTACAACACTTTCTGTCATCCTGGTGCTTATTGGGTTGTCTGATAGTTAAATGACTTGTTAGATAATGGTCAAGTCTATTATTATGGGAAATAGTTCTTTGATAGAAAGAAGTCGGCAGCCAATATTAACATGAGGGAAACTGGCTTGGTCCCATTCTCACCCAATGTACAATGCATTTTCAGAAGGGAAAACTCCATTGTGTATCAGGAGTGGGTAACTGTGTTCAGTGTAAAGATTTTTCTCATCTGGTTTTTCGCAAATCCTGAGCTCAGGAATGAGCGAGACATCAGCGTTCCCCGTTCTGTTCCTGATCGATACACATTGATGCTCGCTGATGAATGCACGTTTGTTGGTGACAGGAGTGGTGGCAAGGGTTAGATTTGTGACTGCTCCCATGGTCAAAGTGCTGGATGATAATTAAGAGTTTGTGCGTCTTTTTTGTATTCATTCATGTAACATGGGCATCGCTGGTTGGCCAGCATTTATTTTCCATCCCTAGTTGCCTTTGGAGGGCAGTTGAGAGTCAACCACATTGCTGTATCACATGTAGGCCAGGCCGGGTAATGCCAACAGATTTCCTTCCCTAAAGGACATTAGTGAACCAGATGGGTTTTTCCAACAATCTCGTGCATGATGAATAGCTAAGATGCCTGTTGAATTATATTTGTGAATCCCTTCCAGAAGGAGGGGGTGCGTTAGTTAGTGTTGGGTAAATTGTGCTATATTGCATTCAGATACTAACTGAGACTGGCTGGAACTCTTTTAACAAAGTTAATTGGAATGTATTATCAGTTTGGCTTGGATTAATCTAATATTTTACTAACTGGTCTCAAGCGCCAACAGAAATGCGTACTAACCTTGCACGCTCAGAATGATGATGGTTTTTTAACACTGATTAATCTTTTACTAACTGGACTTTCTAATTGTGTACCGGGAGTCACAGTCTGGTTATACTGAGGCTGTGGGTCACTGATTCAGGCAGCATGCTTCACAGAAAGAGGTAATTCATTGCTGATCCCTTCAGCCTCAGTATTTCTAGCAGTTCTCTCCGTGTTCCTGCTGGTCTGCTTGCTGGGCTTGTCCTGACCAGTCTGATGGGGTTCCTGCAGGTCTATAAAACAACAGCCTGCTGCATGGGCACAATGTATCTCAGACATGTGATCTGGACGATGCCATGCTGGGAATTTTGCAGAAGCGGGGGAGAGGAGCACAGGATGGGTGGAAGGGGGTGGTTGGACAGGGGGTGTGGGCAATGCATGCGGAAAAAGGAACAGTAGCCAAGAGACTCGCTCGCCCAGCAAGGGTTACTCAAACATGCCTTGCATTTCATCTTATAATGAGACAGAGGCTCTTCTCAGCTACCACTGTAGACAAAAGTTGTGGGTAGAAGAAGGATTGGAATGAGGCAGTCACTGAGTGTTAAAATGGGCGAAGTTGGCTTGTTGGGATGAAGGGGCTGTTTCCTGTGCTGTTTTGTTCTTTGTATGCACTGACACTTGTTGTTTTAGAGAGTTCCTCACACACCGACACTGTTCTATAACCGTAGAATTCCTACAGTACAAAAAGAGGCCGTTTGGCCCATCAAGAGTGCACTGATTCTGTGAAAGAGTATTTACCCAGCCCTACTCCCTCTCCTTATCCCTGTAACCCTTTGCACTTATCCAGGCTAATCCACCAAACCTACACCTCCCTGGATACTAAGGGGCAATTTTCTTAGCATAGCCAATCCACCTAACCTACGCATCCCTGGATACTCGAGCAATTTAGCATGGCCAATCCACCTAACCTACACTTCCCTGTGTATGAAGGGGCAATCTAGCATGGCCAATCCCTCTAGCCTGTTGTCATCGCTGAGTGAGAATTGCCCTAATACTTACCTGCATCTGTGACTTTTATTTTGAGAATAAAGGGAGTCCATGTTGTTGAAAAGGATGGAGGTTACACTCAGTGGTGAGTGGAAAGATAAGAATTAGGAGGTATGAATTTTACCAGCCTGCCAATAAGTTGGTGGATGATGATACTGAAGGAAATGAGACATTCCAAACTTTTGAGGTCCGAGGAATGCTTGTGTTGGAGGCAAAGAGAATGCACTAAGTCCCCAGATTACCAGAGTGGGGGTGCAGCGAGGAAGTGGGGCAGCTACAGCTTAGGAGGAACTAAAGAGTCATGATAGGAGAAACAACATTCTAAGACATTTCAATAAAAGTGAACAAGGGATACGAAAACCGAGATGAAGCTCAGGGCTGAAAGAATACATTGCCTATCAGATTACAAAATTAACCAGCTTGCAGCTCCAGCAAAACAATGGGAGAACAAGTCATATTCAATGAGTTTCCAGCCTCAGAGAATGCTATTGTCCTAATAACTTGGCCGAACGCATGTTTAGTTGCACAATTACTTAACTAATCTACTGATTTTGATACTAACACTTTAATATTTTGAACAAATTTATGACTGATATTCTAATATTAATCAGATATACAGCGTGCCACTTCAGAGTGCTTTCAGATTGAAATTGGCTGCATACAGCCATTATCTGTTTCTGATCATTGATTCATAAAATGCCTACAGTGCAGGATGAGGCCATTCAGCCCATTGAGTCTGCACCATCAACAATCCCATCCTATTCCTGTAACCCCATGTATTTACCCCTGCTAATCTCCCTAACCTACACATCTTGGGGCATTAAGGGGCAATTTAGCATGGCCAATCACTGAATTTGCATCTTTGAAGTGTGGAAGGAAACTGGAGCACCCAGGGAGAACGTGCAGACTCCACATGGACCATGACCCAAGGCTGGAATTAAAGCCAAGTCCTTGGCGATGTGAGGCAGCAGTGTTAACCACTGTGCCACCGTACCATCCCCATGTGTGTGATTACAAATAGCTTCACACAGCACCGTGTTCTTGCCATTGACACAGGTCACCTTGCACTGTTGCAACACTGCAGTTCCACCTCAATTACTCAGATCCCAGCTTTTGTTAAAAAAGATGCACTGAGAACATTCAAACCTACAATGATGTTTGAACAGCAAATGTGATGTTTCCTGCACCTCGAACCTTTTCCGGAAGGATAATGCATCTTGTTTCTCAGGAATAAGCCTCTAGCTGATGGCAGGTGCCAGAGTGGTTATCACTGCTGCCTCACAGCGCCACAGACCCGGGTTCAATTCCAGCCTTGGGTGACTGTCTGTGTGGCATTAGTACATTCTCCCCATGTCTGGGTGGGTTTCCTCCAGGCCCTCCAGTATCCTCCCAGAGTCCAAAGATGTGCAGGTTAGGTTGACTGGCCATAACAAATTGCCTCTTAATGTCAGGGGGCCTGGCAGGGTAAATATGTGGGATAGGACCTGGGTGCAATTGTGGTTGTCGATGGATCAAGTGGCCTCATTCCGCAATGTAGCGACTTTATGAACTTGTGCACAGCAAAATGCTCTCACAGAACAGCAATGTGATAATGAACCAGATTATCAGTGTTCAGAGATGCTGATACTGGCCAGGACACCAGCGATAACATCCCTGCTCTTCTTCCGATCAGTGTCACAGGATCTTTTACACTGATCTAACCAGGCAAACGGGGCCTTGATTTAATATCTCATCCCACAGTACTCCCTCAGTACTACAGAGGCAGCCAGCCTGACTGTGTCTGCTGAATTCCTCAAGTGGGAGTTGAACCCAGAATCTTGTGACTCAGAAGTGAGAGCGCTACCAACTGAGTCACAGCTGACATTCCAATGGTGGGAGAGCTGGGAAATGATAATTCAAACGCCAGCTGTAACGTGTGAATGTTACCTTTAACATTTAGATGTTAACCTTTTACAATAATAACATGATCTTCGACAGCAGTGTCAGTTGACTTAAATTGAACCAACACTTTGGCCCATCTGCTATGAAACCCGTCGTCCATCCCTTTGTTATCTTTAGACCTGACTATTCCAGTGTTCCCCTGCCTAGCCTCCCATCTTCTATCCATATCAACTTAGACCCTGTTGCATCTTAACTCAAACCAAATCCCATTCACCCACCATCCCTGTGCTCACTGATCCACTTTGGCTCTCAGTTCAGAAATATCTCGATTTTAAACGTCTAATCCTTGTTTATAATATAAAGGAGGTTCACAAGAATGATCCCAGGAATGAAAAGCTTGACGGATGAATATCTAAAGACTCTGGGTGTGTATTTGATGGAGTTTAGAAGGATGAGGGAAGGGTTCTCATTGAAACTTACAGAATACTGAAAGGCCTGATAGAGTGGACATCGAGAAGATGTTTCTATTAGTGGTAGAGACTAGAACTCGAGGGTATAACTTCAAAGTAAAGGGTCAACCCTTGCAACTGAGATGAGATGAATTTGTTCAGCCAGAGGGAGATGAATCTGTGGAACTCATTGCACAGAAGGTTATTAAGGCCAGTTCATTGTGTGTATTTAAGTTAGAGATAAGTTCCTGATTGATAAGGGGATCAAAAGTTATTGGGAAAAGGTGGGAGAATGGGGATAAGAATCATATCAGCTATGATTGAATGGTGGAACAGACTTGATGGGCTGAATGGTCTAATTCTGTTCCTATATCTCATGCTCTTGTATTATTTCATGGCCTTGTCCTCCAATGTCTTTATTATCTCCTGTAGCCCGACAGCCCTTGGCGACCTCTGCGCTCCTCCAAATCTTGCCCGTTGCACATCTTTCACTTTCATCACTCCTCCACTGGGGAGGCTGTGCTTCCAGCTGCCTGAACCTGGATTCTGGAACTCCCTTGCCGCCTCCGAGGACGATCTGTAAAACTTGCCGCTTTGACCAAGGTGAGCCGCCCTCGTGGCTCCTTCCTTTGGCCCTGTGTCAAACCTGGGGCTGTCTAACATGGTCAGACACTCCTGCAAAATGCCCAGGGATGTTTTGCCACATTAAAGGCGCTATGTAAACGCAAACTGTTGTTGTTGAGAAAACTCAGCGATCAAGATCAAAGCTAGCTTTTGAAACTGCCTCAGAATTCCCCCGTCACAATCAGTATTTGGCAAAAAAAAAACCCTGAAGAACAATAATTGTTTTGCCAATAATAGATAGTTTAAATATTATTCAGCATAGATTTGAGTTAAATGTTACCCAGCTGCCCTTTATTATATTCATGTTTGCAGTGATGTAATTACAGTGTGGTTCACTGCTAATTACATTGTGGTTAATTGCCTTCCTGCCTCCTCTTATTGGAAAATATTTTTTTAGTGTCGAGTTAGTTCATTGCTGCCAGGGCAGCAGTAGGGGTGACTGCAGTAGGACTTGAAAGCCCCAGGCTAGGCTGGGGAGATTTCAGCCTGAGTAACTGAGCCCAGTAGCCCGCCACTGGCAAGGAGAGGCTCAAGCTCACCTCTGCTCCCGTCGTTTAACCATCCCACAACTTTCAGTACCACGTTACCCACCTCTGTATACGTGAACTCATCTATAACACCACTGCAACCGGGGCAGTCCTGTTCACCCATCACTCTGTGCTCGCTGACCCAAGCAGGTTTTGGCCTGACAGTGCCCCAGTTTAAAAAAAAACTCAAACCTGGCAGGAAGCGGGAAGGGGGAGCGGGTTGGAGGTGTTCCTGTATCGATCACCATATGAGAATCATAGCAGGCAAGGGGGTGACGCAGGCCTTGCAACAGTCCGCTCACCTGAGGTGGGCATTTCAGCTTTTAAAGTTTAAAGCTTTAAAGTTTATTTATTAGTGTCACAAGTAGGCTTATATTAATACTGCAATGAAGTTACTGCGAAAATCCCCCAGTTGCTACACTCCAGCGCCTGTTTGGGTACAGTGAGGAAGAATTTAGCACGGCCAATGTGCCTTTATCTTAAAGATAAGCGCATCTTTGGACTGGAGGTGGAAACCGGAGCACCAGGAGGAAACCCACACAGACACGGGGCTAGCGTGCAGGCTCCGCACAGACAGTGACCCAGCTGGGAATCGAACCCGGGTCCCGGGCACTGTGAGGCAGCATTGCTAACCACTGTGCTGGTTTTGGGGCAAGTGCGGCTGTAAATTCCCACCTCTGGTTTGCATGGCTTCACCATCCCTCCTTATCTCAGTAACCTCTCCAACCTCTCAATGCTCAGTTTGAGATCTCTATATTCCATCAATCTTAGCTTTGTGAAAATTACTGATTTTAATCGCTCCAACATTGGTGTTTGTGCTTGCTCATGTATTAAAAACTCAAGAATTCCCTCCCTAAACCTATTTCTACCTCACATTTTTCCTTTAAGATGCTCCCTAAAACATCCGTCTTTGACCCAAGCTTTTGGGCTCCTGTCCCACCTCTCTACATACACAGCTCATTGTTAAATTTTACTTGTTAACACTCCGATGAGGTATGATAGGGTGATGCAGAGCAAGGAGCAAAACATCATGCAGTCCAACTGTACAGCAAGGGAAAAGGGTAGATTGCTGAGCTGAAGAACCCCTATTCAGAAGGAGGCCAGTCAGCCCATTGAGTCTTCACTAATTCTTCACAACAGCACCTTAGCCAGGCCCTTCCCTCTGCCCTATCCCCACACATTTACCATGGCTAACGCATCTAAGGTGCAAACTCCACACACACAGTCACCCAAGGCCAGAATTGAACCCGGGTCCCTGCGAGGCAGCAATGCTAACCACCATGCCACAGGGTCCCTGGTAGAAAGTATTAATTCAGGCCAGATAAAGAAGTGCCTATCATCCCTGGAGGTGACAGGTGTGAGTGTTGTGATTTGCAGCTTGGTTTATCAAAGTTTGCAATTCACACAAATCTGCCTTTTAAATCTTCATGCAAATCGCATTAAAAAATCCATAAATTAGCGGGAAAATTGCACAAAGTAGATCCTGATTATTGGCAGCACTGAGGAGGTGCTGGAATCAGACAAAGTAAGGCACAGAGTGAATGTGTATCCAAACCAACTGAACAAAATCAAGTGTTGAACAACCTAATAAAGCGTTACCAACTTGCATGAAAAGAAACTAACTTTTACTAACATAAATGACATAAGCCAATGACTAACGAACTCTTTAACCCTTGTCATAAGAGAATGATGTGTATCCACAGCAGACGTTGCCAATCTCAGACATTTTCACTGGCGGCTGCTGAATTCAAGTGTGCATGCCAGTGCCCCATGGTAAACCGAGAGGGTCCCCCTTAACATAGCCGACACACAGAATCAGTTCCCATTCCCATCTGTCGGTGATGCTTCACGATGTAAGTTCTATCCATTGGATAAATGTCATGTTTTAAAAGGCCCCTGACATCATTTCTGTACATGTAATGGGGCGATGTCCAAGATCTTAGCCCCGCAATGGCAAAGCACGAAGGTCCTAGATTGAATCTAGGTTAGTTTGTTTCTAAGTTTATGTAGGAGTCACAAGTAGGCTTATATTAACACTGCAATGAAGCTACTGTGAAAATCCCCTTGTGGCCACATTCCAGCACCTGTTTGGGTACACTGAGAGAGAATTTGTCATGGCCAGTTCACCTAACCAGCACGACTTTCAGACCGGCCCCATAGTGTGCAACAGGAATAGAAAGGGGTGGATGTGGATTACATGTGATTTCATTGCCCAGGGGGTTCGAAGAAGGATAAGCCTGAATGAACTTCCAATGGTAAAGGGATCAGACTCTCTCTGAAGCTCCATATGGTCAACCACTTTACTAGCTCTCTATGCGCAAGCACAGAGTACACTTATTCTACTGGTCTAGCAACCATTTTGGAGGGCCGAAGGGCCTGTTTCCTGTGCTGTACTGTTCTTTGTTTGTTGTTATTCAATCTAAAGGCCATGAGTTCAAACCCCCCATAGGGTGGTTAAACAGAATTGGACGATTATGGGTTAGTTAAGGCCTGAATAAGAGAAATGGGTCCAATGGAATACAGCTAAATTGTTGCAAGAAGCCAATTAGTTGACTAATGTTGTTCAGGGAAGGGGCCTTGCCAACTCTACTTGTCTGGCCCTCATTTGACCCCAATACTATTCCCAGGTTGACTTGAAGTCTCTTAAGTGAGGGCTACTAAATAATTACAGCCTTGCTTAAAGGTTGAGATGAGATTTGACAAAGATGCTCAAAATTGTGAGGGATCTAGACAGAGTAAAAGCAAGAAAATGTTCCCATAGGTGGAAAGGTAGAGGAAGTCGTAGATTTAAAGTGGTTAGCAAAAGAACCAAAAGGATGAGTTTTTTTTATAAAGCGGAGGTGTTGGCATTGGACTGGGGTGGGCATAGTTAAAAAGTCTACAACACCAGATTAAAGTTCAGCACATTTATTTAGAATCACAAGTTTTCGGAGCACTGCTTCTGGACTTACCTGATGAAGGAGCAGCACTCTGGAAGCTCATGATTCCGAATACATTTTTTATGCAGTGAATGATTATGACAGATAATGTACTGCCTGAGAGTGGAGGCAAAGTCAGTGGTGGCTTTTGAAAGGGAATTGCAATTGCACCTGAGGGGAAATGAATTTCCTGAGTTATGGGGAGAGGATCAAGGAGCAAGATGAGCTAAATTGCCAATGCATAGAACTATCATAAATGGGCCAAATGGTCTGCTTCTGTGTTGTAACCATTCTGTGATTCCATGCAAGTGTTGCCCACTTCCCGAGCGCAAATTAAAGGGATAGATGAGCTGCTGGAATCTGGGTATTGCTGGTGGAAACATTCCCTGGATAGAACCAATGCCCTAATTGTATCCATCAGTCTCTGAGTGTAAGCTTCACCCTGCCTACTTGCAAATTTAGTCACTTCCTATTCATGACTTTCAGTTTATTATAGAGAGGAAAATTGGGTCATCGGGCCCCATTTTAATTTGATATAAGTGACTGGGTTTTGAGTGAGTTCGAATCTCACCCAGGGCCCAGAGACCAATGGGCAATCCACTTCATCTTTTGTACATCAGTGGGTTTTCAGCACTGGATAGATTAATCCCTCTCTGCATAGTTTTCCAACAGTTGAAGCCCTCCAGAAACATTATTGTAAAAACAACATATCCTTTGTTGTTTATCATTTCTAACCTTATGGTTCTGAAGAAACAAGGGAAGTTTTTTAGTTTCAAAGGAGAATGTTATGACCACACAAAGGGTTGTGATATTCTAGTCTGTAATTCGACTTTCTGGTTTGCTGGCAGATGATTGGTACTTTCCTGGCCTGTGGCTTTTTCGGAAAGGGTAAAGTCCATTGTGTGGTACTGAGTTTCAAACACACACACTAGTTAGCTGATCTCAACAGCAAATGGGTTACAATTGGCCTCTGCACCCCAGGCTGGGACAGGGGGAGATATTAGCAGTAATCCCTGCTCCTCATTGATATCCAGTGACCACACTTCCCCTCGCATCACCCTCTCTGGAAACCGCATGTTGCTTGAGAATAGAATTAGGCTTCAATCTGATGTGCTTCCTCGGTCAGATTTAGTGCTGACCACTCATTCATGTGAAGGGTAATCACTTGAACGAAGTATTGGGTGTAACCAGCACTACAGAAACGTCAGAACGAAAGTTGGTGACAGAGGACAATTTGACCGTACTTTATCATGTAGTAAGCAGCACAATGATCTTTCATCTCTGTTTTTGTATTTCAAAGCCAAGTAGATCTCTCTTTTAAAGGGACTTCAGACAAGTCACAGTTCCGAAACGAAAGACCTCTGGTGAAATTTGATGGTTAAGTTGCTGTTTAAAATTTCATTCATTCAAGTGCCATGAATTAATCAGTAGGTGGAGGCTGCAGTCTGTGGGATTTTCTTCCCCAGAAAGCAGTGGAGACTTGGTCTTGTCAATGTATTCAAGGTTAAATTAGATTATTGATAGGTAAAGGAGTCAAAGGTTATGGGGTGAGGGTGGGGTTAGAGAATGGAGGGACAGACAGGAAAGCAAAGCAGAGGCAACAGTCCGATTGGGGACACAAAAGCAAACCTGAGGTAATAACCAGATTAGCCATGACCTTATTAAATGGTGGAACTGACATGAGGGGCTGAATGGCCATCTCCTGAATCCAATATTCCTGGTCCAGCAGTCCGGTCCGACGCTGGATTCGCGAGTGTCAGCGAGGGTATTTCGCGCTGTTGAAAGGTTGAAGCTTTTTACCAACAAGGTGGATTCACTGATGTATTTATAACACACCTCGCCTCAAAGCTTTTCTTTAAGCATCACGCGGACATCTGTTCCTCATTTAATTCTGTGGAGTTGTTCCTTCCACCACATATCGTCCATTCCTCCTCTAGGCTCTCTCTCCGATCATTGGCAAAATAGGTCATCTGCCAAAAGTTTAAAGGCAGTGGGTGTGTTATAAAGTTGCATGAATTGACTAATAGGAAACATCCAGAGCTGAAGGATTGCTCTTTACTAAACCACTGCATGCACTAACAAAATTAACTAGTACTAACAAATCTACTAATGATTCTTGGAGGCCTGTTTTGAAGTTTTCTGTGTTTCCCTGATGAGCTCCGGCCTGAATTTGCCTCACGGATTGCTAACTGATGAATTCTAACCAAACATTTCCGTGGCCAGAGGTCAGCGTCTGAAAACCACAACTGCAAAGAAAGGTCTGTTTGCCGCTTACTCTTTAACCCTTTCACAATCACCAAACCCTTTTTAATCCAGGCTCAACTGCCAGGTAGGTATACCCAGGGGGCATCACCAGCTATTAAATGCCCATGGGCCATGTCAGCATGGATTAGGGTTCAAGGTCCTATCTCCCCTTCCTGTGCAGGCAATACAATTTCTGGTGTACTGTGAAGAGATGCATCAATTGGCTGTCACCCAGATGCCCTCCTCGGGATGGGTTGCTTCACTGGTTGGGTAACGATCTATTCTCTTGGATCTATTTCCCCCATGGGTGTCGTATGTACTGCCTCCTGTCACTTGTTGTGCAGCACACGTCAAGGATGGGGTACAGTGGCATCAATGTCCTGGGTTTTGCCATGCCTTTAACTGGCAACGGGGTGCGGGTAAGGAAACAAAACATTCATATCAAACCTTCCTATGATTTGATAACTTCACAGTTGCTGGATTGTATTGTTGCATGAGAAGATTTCTAACTCTTTGAGGACGGCACTATACATTCAATGGAGTTTGATGAACCCATTCGGCTCTTGTTTGTAACCAATGTTAGTTGATATCCTTATTGTTTTTCTCCTGGGTTTCCTTATAGCAATGTGCTGGAATTTGTCTTTCATTCCAGGACACAGAGCTGGTAACCCTACCTCCAAAACATGTTCACTTGCCTCCTGATACTCCCCACCAAAAGAATAAATCACTTGGGTAACTGTGGGACACACACCCTTGAGCAGAAGGGAGAAAATTGGCCAGAAAAATGAGATACTTTGGGAATGTTCCTGCTGGATTTTAAAAAGTAGTGGAACAAAGGTCCTGAAAGGGTAACCAACATGAAAAATGGGACCAGTGAAGGGGTTAAAGGTCAGAGGACACAGAAAACTTCCTGTACTTTCTGAAGAGGCCAGACAACTTATCCAGAAGTAAAGATATACTAATCCTTTCAACCAGGACATTCTGGTTTTACTAACCATTACTAACACCACTAATGGTTACCTGCTTACTAACAATGGCGGGAGCTCTCCCCAGCTTTGCAGTGCATGGAAGCTTGAATGATCAGGGATGTGATTGGTCAGGGATGTGAACAGGAGATGTTTATTATACATGAGTTGTTTATGCACGGGTGGCTTTTTAAAGGGGCACGGTCTGATCAGATCGAGACCAAAACTCTTGAATTTGACCAAATTCTAAACTGAGGGTTTTGGAAATATCAAGCACGAATTCTTGTGTACACAACCCAAAACGTACAGCATGCGTCTGTCTCTCCAATTGTGTGCCAAGCTAGCTGATCAAGACCCAGCGAGTTTAGAGGGAGGGATAATATCATTGGCGAAAGCATCTTTCCCTAGACTGGGAAAGGGCATTATTGGACAAGAAACCCAGCCGCTATTCACTGGTGGGTGACTCTTGCTGGGAGAAAGATGGAATTGGGCTTAGAAGCTGGCCTCTATTGGAGAGCAGTATCTAGTCCAGTAGAAGGACTGAGTTGGCAGAGACATAGAGATAGCTGTGGGACTGGGCTCTACTGATGAGCCAGCTCCTTCTGGAGAGGCAAAGCCCAGCAGAGGGTGGGGGAATAGGGGAAGAAGAGGCTCTGAATTTTTAATCTTACAAGTTTTATGTTTTTTGCTACCCAGGGCTTGTTATCAGTGCCTGCAGTACAACCGTTCCCCTTTAAAGGCATTGTAGCGACAGGAATTTCTAGCGTGTCAAGCAGTTCCCTGAGTGCAAACCTTCAGCATGCTGCTCTGCAGGGTCCTCTTAAGGAGGGAAGTTACAAGATTCCACAAATGTGGTGTTACTGTTGTGTTTTGCTATCTTTAAGGAGCTCCTCAGATATAACATAATGCAGCCATGGGGATAGCTATTCCTCTCCAAACATCAACTCATCATCTCCCCTCAGTGCTGAGTACACCACATAATCAGGATGTCGGTGCTGTCAGAACAAACCTGGCAAATGATGTGAAGCAGGGCACAGCAACAACTAGCAGCTTTTCAGTGTCGAAAACTGAATCTTTATTAATGCATTGGTTTTTGAGATGAAGAGAGAATCCTGTTGGCGTTAACAAGCAGAATGCCAAAATCCTCTCTCTCTCTCTCTGTGCTGTCCTCATTAAAATTCTTATCCTTGTTATTCAATCCCTCCCTACCTACGCAATGTTCTTCAGCCCCACAACCCTCACAATTTCCGCACTCCTCCAGTTCTGGCCTTTTGCTCATCCTCTGTTCTAATCATTCTGCCATTGGCAGCTGTGTTTTTCAAGTGTCCTAAACTCTGGAATTACCTGTCCATCTATTTAACCCTCTCTCTCTCTCTCTCTTGGTAAGAAGTCTCATAACCCCAAGTTAAAATCCAGCAGGTTTAAATAGAATCACAAGCTTTCGAAGCACTGCTCTGAAGTGAGTCACCTGATGAAGGAGGGGTGTTCCAAAAGCTCATGATTCCAAATAAACCTGTTGGACTTTAACCTGATGTTGTGGGTCTTCTTATTGTGCCTACCCCAGTCCAATGCCAACATCTCCACCTTATGCCTACCATCTTTCTCCATGCACTCTCTTTAAGGTGCATGTTACAAATCACCTTTTGATCATTTCTCCGAATATCTCCATGATGTCACGTTTTGTTTTTGAATGCTCCTATGGTGATTCCTTGAAATGTTTTACCATCATTGAATCCCTGCAGTGCAGAAAGAGGCCTTTCGGCCCATCAAGCCTGCACTGATAACAATCCCATCCAGGCCTTAAACCTGTAATCCCATGTATTTATCCTGCTAGTCCCGCTGACACTGAAGGACAATTTAGCATGACCAATCCTCCTAACTCAGGCATCTTTGGACTGTGGGAGGAAACCGGAGCACCCAGAGGAAGCCCATGCAGACACAGGGAGAACATGTGGACTCCACACAAATAGTTACCCGAGGCTGAATTGAACCCGGGTCCCTTTTGAGGCAGCAGTACTAACCACTCATTTAGTGGGCTAATGGTTATGTGATTGGATTGGTAATCTAGAGACCCAGGGCTAATGATCCTGAGGCATGGAACCGAATTTGTTCTGCCAATCAGCTCCGGAGCACCCGGAGAAAACCCACATCCCAAAGATGTGCTCTTAGGCTGCTTGACAGAACAAATTCTCCCTAAATTGTGTCAAATTTGGTTCCAATGCATAGATCTATAAACGTAGACAGGGATCACGGGTAGAAGTGGGAACATCGGGGTGGCGGCATGGGCTCGTTGGGCCGAAGGGTCTGTTTCCCGTGCTGTTTTGTTCTTTGTAATCCAACATGCACCTCGGAAATTGAAACTCAATTAATTAAACTTGGAATTTTGACACAAAACCTGTCTCAGAAACGGTGCCCAGGAAACAAACAGATTGACATTTGAAAACCTCTACAATTCATTAACATCCTTTAGGGAAGGAAAACTTCCACTTTTGTCTGGATCTATTGTATTGTCCTGCTCCCTAACACAACAAACTGGCCGATGTGTGAGCGTCAAGGCTCAGGGTTTACCTCTGGGGTGAAATATTCCTCCAGCTGTAGGGATTCTGTGTGAAATGATTTTAATTTGACACAGTTCAAGCCCCTAATGTGCAGCAACATTTAACTTGCAATCAACTGGCAAAGAAGGTGGCATATTGGAAGTCACACTTTAGAGTCATATTTAGCATGAGGAAGTTGCTTGAAGTAACCTGGAACAAGTGGAGGTAAACTCCGCATCTCACCATGTCTGACTCCAGAGCAGGAAGCTTGAAATGGGAAGCCTTACAGATCCCACCACTGATTGCCCTCACCTAGGGGAGAGCAAAAATTCAAAACAAAATAAATTTCTGCTGAATGTTTGCAACAAAAAAAGGGAACTGAGTTCTTGAAAGCAGGAAATTCCTGACGATTTTTCAAATGAGAATCGCTAGGTGTTAAAGTGGACTTTTTCTGACCTAATGTGTTTGTGTGCATTTTGTTTTCTATCCGATAACGCACTTGTGTCTTTTCAAACAAACTAATAACCAGCAGCCATAGTGTTTGCTGTTATACTAACCTCACTAACCTGATTAACCGTTACTAACAGAACTGGTTTATACAGACCTGCCAACCACCCTCCCACCATGAGCAGCTCTCTCATAGCAAAGAGAAGAACATCCTACAGCCTTTAATAGAGTCTCCAGCCGGGATTTTCCGACCTCGCTCGCGACAGGGGTTCTCCAGTTCCGCTGCAGTGAATGGAATTTACGGCTGAGCGTCAAATTCCCTATTCTCGCAGGCAGCGGGTGTGGGAATGCGGCGTGCGAGACTGAAGAATTCCAGCCTCCATCTTCCTTCCCTGTCCCACTGTTCTAAAATCCTGTCAGCTCCTCTGACATGGCCTGTTAGTTTATCTCAGTGCAGCTGACAATATGCAGGATACTGAAAGGCAGAGACTCAAACCTAGGAGAAGAGAACGGTGCAGGGTGTGGAGGAATATACTGAGGGAATGTAGAAAGTCAGTTTCACTTTGTATTGCACAGAGGCTGGTGAATATATAGATGGACTGGCAAGAGAGGCAATGGAGATAGATAGACTGCATCAAGAGATATGGTGGGAAATTAGGAAACTCGCGAATTACCTCTGCTGCTAATATTCATTAGACACTGGGATCAGCCCAATCAGTACACAACGCACCAATGTTCCCTCAAAGCCACTCTGTTGATCTCTTCAGATAATCTAGTGAAGCCATGCAACAAAATGTAAACTTTAATTAATTTCTAATAAATAAAAGTTAAACATCACTTAAATAAATCAAATTTAGCAGGCAGATTGGCAACCACCCAGGGTTTGTCCATCGTTTTCCCTTGTTAAGCTCCACCAATTTATGAGTGCATTCTCTGTGATGCTAATGAGGAAGTCAGTGCAGTGAAAGATCCAAATTCAACCCCAAGCCTGTGCTCAGATAACTCAACTCAAGCAAGGTTAGCATGAAGAGATCGAAACATGGCTTCTGTCTTCCTGATCTTCAGAAGGGAAAATCACTCAGAATTCCCTCCCCCACTGTTGAGTATTAATGGACATTAGATAAGCACTATCAGATCCCTGCCTGATTGGGTCCACACTCAGAGGAATGACCGCCTCAGATGAAGGATAAGACCATGAGTGACCCAGGAGATTACAGAGCTCACCTTCCTTCTCTGAAATGGCCATTCATTCTGTCCCGTTCCTCTTCTCTTTTCCGATTCCCTTCCCTTTTAAAGTGTCCCTTTCCTCACTGTTTCTGAAAATTCCACATCCTAACCGCTGTCTGCATAGAAGAAGTTTTCCTAATCTCTCCCTTTGTTTATTTCCAATGAGAATCTGGGAGATATGCCCGGCATTGACTTCAAACTCTACTGCCCATTTCCCATGTGGCACCAAGTCTCTCTCGCCCATCCTTGCATTGCCTGCCATTTAAAATTCTTATCATCCTATTTAAATTCTTTCATTGTCTTCCTTCCACATTCCAGCCTCATTTTCCACAAGTTCCTCCCGTATTTTCCCCAGGTTCCCTTCTTCCTCCAACTCTGGCCTGCTGTGCCTCTCACTGCTTCAGAATGGCGGCACCTTCGGCAGCCTGGGGACTAAGCCTTTTGCTGCCCTGTCCAGTGTTTGCTCTGATTGCCCCTCTGTCCTTCTCCGACAATACTCTGTGGAATTGACACTTCACTTTGCGGCACTGAACCAAGCTGGTGTGCTTTTTGTAAATTATTCTTCCATAGGATGTGGGCACCATTTGTTATCCATCCCTCGAACCTTGAACTGAGTGGTGGGCATTTCTGGGGGGCAGTTAGGAGTCAACCACATTGCTGTGTAAGCCAGACTGGGTAAGGACGGCAAATTTCCTTCTCTAAACAGATATTAGTGAATCAGATGGCTTTTTTAACAACAGTTGTCATCGTACTTTCCATTCTAGATATATTAATTGATTCAAAGGGGATTTGAACCCAATGTGGCCAGATTATCAGCTTAGACCACTGGATTATTAGCCCAGTGATATTACCACACATTTACACGGTAGCGATGGCAAAGACATGAGAGCCAGTTACCCTGCGTACCATGTCTAACATGTGGGATAGGTTATTGAGTCATAGAGATATACAGCATGGAAACAGGTCCTTCAGCCCAACCAATTTTCTTAAACTGAACATTTGCCTGCGTTTGTCCCTTTTTCCTCTAAGCCTTTCGTAGAAGATAGGAGTGGGAGGAGGCCATTTGGCCCTTCGAGCCTGCTCTGCCATTCATTACAATCATGGCTCATCATCACAGTTGAATCTTGCTTTTATAGAAACATAGAAGATACTCAGCTTTCCCATCCATGTACCTGTCCAAGCTCCTTTTAAGTGTTGTAATTGTACCCACCTCCACCTCTGGCAGCTCATTCCATCCAAGCACCATCCTCTGTGTGAAAAGATTACCCCTCAGGTCCCTTTTAAACCTTTCCTCTCTCACCTTCAACCCGTGCCGTCTAGGTTAGGACCAAGAGAGTCTTTACCCTCTCCCAAAAGAACATCTGGCAAACATTTTACTTTTGGGTGGAGCAGCACCATTCATCACAATGACACCCAAGGGTGCACTAAATGGATGTTATTCCTCACCCTCTCTCCTTCCCAGGCTTTTCCCTCTTCTTCAAGACACTCCTCACTGGGGTGGGATAAAGTTCTATGGGCACTGGTTGCCACTTAGTACCTCACTTGTTATTCATATATGAGCCTAAACAGGGAGTGCCTGCAAAGTCATTTAATCACATAGATTGAGGAGGCAACACATAAACCCCAATCCTGCCCACACCTTTAAAGTTTAAAGTTTACTTATTAGTCAGAAGTAAGCTTACATTAACGATGAAGTTACTGTGAAAATCTCCTAGTTGCCACGCTCCAGCGACTGTTCAGGTATACAGAGGGAGGATTTAGCATGGCCAATACACCTAACCAGTGCATCTTTTGGACTGCGAGAGAAACTGAAGCATCTGGGGGAAACCCATGCAGACACAAGGTAAATGTGCAAACTCCGCACAGACAGCGACACAAACTGGGAATCGAACCCAGGTCCCTGGCGTTGTGAAACAGCAATACTAACCACAGTGCCGCCCCCAGCCACAATTCAGCACAATGTTTAGGAGGGTTTCCTTGGCTGAATCTTCCCTTCCGTAGTCCAAAGCATCCAAGCAAATGGGACTGTTCCATTCACTGCCTCCACTGAACCGTTAATGTATGGTGGAATATTTGGGTGTGGTTTCCAAAACTCAAAGGTTGCAAGGACTGACTTTTCAACTTTTCAAATGAAAGATCACAAAACAGGAACGAACACCAAAACATTTGAAATCCTGTCACGTCAGCAGCTGAATTGCAAATTGGTCAAACGGACATTTCATCACGAGCTCGGAGTTTAGGGTGAAGGGTTTTTTGTTGGAAAGGACAAGCAAAATACAATCCCTTCACATCTTTTGCCTTAACTGTGCAGTTCCAAAACCCAGAACAAAAAAACTGTCCTTTAATTGAGAGGCAGCAGAACGGAAGGTACCACGGGGGGAATATCAAATAATTGACATCAAAGAATGGATTAGACTTTCAATGAGTCACCCGGGCTTAATTGCAACCACCCAGTTTCCAGCTTGAGACTGGCTGGTACAGGGTCTTTATTACTGACTGTGAAAGACACGATGATTAATTTTATCCTTTTTGAGTTGGACTACAGTCTTCTTCTCACTGATCTAAACAGTGGATATGTCCTCTTGAGTGTTGACTTCATGTTCAGAACTCTGGCCTTGTGTTGTCTCTCCTTTGATCAGTTTGTCTGTCACACATCATTTTCCTCTCTTTCTCTCTCACTTTACTGCCTCCATCTCATTTTATCTCTCCTTCTTGCTTTTTATTTTGCTATTTGCTCATGCTCTCCACCTCATTTTCCTTGGCGTCAGTATTTCTTCAATTCATCGCTCCGCCTGCTTATCTCTCATTCTTTGTCTTATTTCCTTCTTGCTTTTCTTTTATTTGGATTAGATCATTGGAAGCATGCCTGCTTGCCTTGCCCCGCACTTGTGGAGTGGTGTCCCTCAAGATATATACAACCAATTGTAACTCTCTGATGGAGAGAGATGCCTGTCATGGTCAATGGCGTATTATATTATCCCATCCTCTTTTGACTTGCCTCTTACCTTGTTTCCCTTTAAATCTTAAGAAAGCCACTCATACAACGGTATAGAATCTAGAATCCCTACAGAGAAGAAGGAGGCCTTTTGGCCCATTGAGTTCATTGACTCTCTGACAGAGCATCCTTCCCAGGCTCACCTCCTTGTAACCCCACATATTTACCCTGCTGAACCTCCTAACCTACCCATCTTTGGACATTAAGGTCAAATTTAACATGGCCAATCCAGCTTATCTGCACATCTTTGGTCACTAAGGGGCAATTTAGCATCGCCAGTCCATCTAACCTGCACACCTTTGGACACCAAGGGAAAATTTAGCATGGCCAAGCCACTTAACCTGCACACCTTTGGACACTAAGGGGCAATTTAGCATGGCGAATCCATCTAACCTACACATCTTTGGTCACTGAGGGGTAATTTAGCATGGCCAGTCCACCTAACCCGCACACCTTTAGACTGTGGGGGGGAAACCGGCGTACCCAGAGAAATCCATGCAATCATGGGGAGAATGTGCAAACTACACAGACAATGAACCCAAGCAAGGAATTGAACCTGGATCCCCAGTGATGTGAGATAGCAGAGTTAACCACTGCCCCACTATATCACAGTATATTTAAATGATGGTCCAGGACTATATTTCTCAAACCCTAGCTGAGCCCTGTTTATTTTAGTGGAGACTAGGGCAGGAAGGTGAATTTGAGGTAGAAGGTCAGACATGTCCTTATTGAATGACAGAGCAGACTCGAGGCCTACTCCTATTTCTTGTGTTCTGAAATGAGGACTGCACAGTGTTCTGTGTCACCTAGCTACACAGAGCTAAAACAAATAGAATAAGAGAGCATCACCGGAGGTCCCCTGAGGGCTCTAATATATCTGGGCTGTTGGTAAGTCTGTATATGTCAGTCACTGAAGAATTTAACATTTACTAATACTATTAACACTGGACGTTTGGGGGCCAAGGTACTGGGTGGGAGAGGGTGTTGTTCATATTTATTTCATCCTGTGGCACCTTAATCTTCACAGTGAGGAGGCTACAGGGCACATTGAAACTTGAAGAGAAAGCTTTTCGAAGAACATTGTAAGGATGAGATTAGATAAGAGTTCGGTGAAGAGCTGTTCTCCCTACGCTGGGTCACTTGTAGGAGTGGTCAAAATTCCAGGATTCAGACTCAACAGTTAATTGGCAGGGGAAGTGGGTGACATCCAATCATCACTGGTTCAAACCCAGCTCCCTCCATTACGGCCAAAGATTCTGCCATTGCTGGTCCTAATGTTTTTGTGTGGAATGTATATGTACCACCCTTTCCCAATTCTGAATGGCCATGGACGCAAAACTGGAAATTGTTGTACAGAAGCACCAAGTGTGAGGTGTTGGCTGCCACATTAATGCAGTGGAGGCTTTTCTGTGGTGCTGAGACTCATTATTAGATCCCTTTGGAGGGAACTTGATTCGGAATCCAGCTAGCTTCAGCAGCACTTGTTGTTGACAGAAGAGACGGGAGAACAATTTAGTGTCATTCCCTCTTTCCCTTCAAGAAACTGACAGGATTGAGTGTAACATTGATCTCTCCTCCTCCACCAACACCACCCCCCCCCACCCCCGCACCATATTTTTCTCCATGGAGGAATCATAGTTTCCCTACAGTGCAGAAAGGCAGAAGGAAGCCATTCAGCCCATCAAGTCTGTACCGACTCTCTGATAGAGTGTCTTACCCAAGCCTTCTTCCCCACTCTATCCCGCGTAACCCCACACATTTCCCATGGCCAATCCATCGAACCAACACATCTTTGGACTGAGGGAGGAAACCCATGCAGACACAGGGAGAGTGTGCAAATTCCACAAAGACAGTGACCTGAGGCCGGAATTGAACCCGGCCCCTTGCGTCATGAGGCAGCAGTGCTAACCACTGTGCCATCGTGCTGCCCAGTTAGTGGGCTAATGGTTATGTGATTGGATTGGTAATCCAGAGACCCTGGACCAGTGATCCTGAGGCAATCCACCATACACCTAGGAAATTGAAACTCAATTAAATAAATTTGGAATTTTAACACCAAACCAGTCTTGGAAATGGTGCCCATGAAACAAACAGATTGTCATTTTAAAACCCCTACACTTCATTAACGTCCTTTAAGGAAGGAAACTTGCCATTCTTGCCCTGTGTGGCTGACCAGACACATAACAATGTGGGTAAATGGCCTAGCAAGCTGTACCCAAGAAGGTTTGAACTAGAGGGGCAGCTGGAGATGAGCTTTCAGTCACCCCATCAGCATTGTTCAGATCCGATGAAGGAATGATTTAAAAATATCCTTTAGCTGCTTGACGTTGAATCATAGAAACTAACATTAGGCCATTTGGCCCTTTGAGCTTGCTCCATCATCATTCATTATGATTATGGCTGATCATCAAATTCCATATCCTGATCCCCCTTGCCCCTCCCCCCCCAATGATTCCTACCTCTGCCCCCTCAAAAAAATGCCTCAGACTGCCTCGCTTTGATGACCACAATTTAAGGGACGGCGCAGTGGTTAGCATTGCTGCCTCGCAGCGCCAGAGATCCAGGTTCAATTCCAGCGTTGGCTCACTGTCTGTGGGCAGTTTGCATATTCTCCCCGTGTCTGCGTGGGTTTTCTCCAGCTGCTCCGGTTTCCTCCCACACTCCAAAGATGTGCAGGTTAGGATGATTGGCCATGCTAAATTGCCCCCTAGTATCAGGGGGATTAGGAGGGTAAATGTGTGGGGTTAAGGGAATAGAGCCTGGTTGGGATTGTAGTTGGTACAGACTCACTGGGCCAAAGGACCTCCTTCTACGCTGTCACGATTCTACGAAAGGCCTTTAGAAATTGACAATTCCTCTGTCATTTGGAGGAAATGCTACATTTTGATGTGAGCAGAACGACTCAATCCCTACAGTGAGATCAGGATTCATTAGCAGTGCCTGGCACCCTGATATTGACAGCAAAAGAGGTCATTGCTGAATAGTAACTCTAGTCTTTGATTTTCGCTTCATTTGCTGTAGCGACCAAGTGAGATGATGGTCAATTTAACCTCACTGACAGATTAAGGTGGTACAGGATCGGGGTGAGTGGAGCGACACCTCAATCAGATGGTCAATTATACGGGAATGAAGCTCTGAATGTGCTTTGTAAATGCTACCATATCTGACATCCGATTTCTAAAGTAAGTGAGATGTCTTATTGACAAGAGGAGTGGAATTGGATTTGGCAGCTGTATCACCCTTGTACCTGTCATACAGTATGCCATGTGGCACTGCCAGCCATAAGTCCAATCTACCCCCCCTTGTAATGCTCTGATATGGTGCCCTGTGTGTTGTGTATGGACTGACTCCATCATGAATGAAGATATAGACAAGTGCCATTTGCGTAACGTCATTTTATGAAATCTATTTAAACAATTCTCAACAGTTTGCAAATGTTACAAATGAAGTTAGGAATGGGGAGGGAAGTCAAACTGCCTTTAATCCTCTAAAAGGACAAAATAACTTCCAATAAATGAACCCTTGGTGTAACATCCCTCAAACTATCCAATAATTTGTACAATCACCAGACTTTATCACTGCTTGGCTCACTGTACTCAACTGGTGATTCATTACATATATCTGTTAAGTGAGAAGGTTCGATCTGACTTCTCTTTGTCTTCCTAACTTCTTATTTTGATCTGTTCTCCCCCTTTTTGGTGTTTCAGCCCTTTACCAGAATGGACCGACTGGCTGGATTAATGTTTGTAATTATTTATTTCTGGAAGTATAGCCGCGTCTGCGAAGTACTAAAGTTTATTCATTAGCGTCACAAGTAGACTTACATTAACTTAATGCAATGAAGTTAGTGTGAAAATCTCCAAGTCGCCACTCTCCGGCACCTGTTTGGGTACTCTGAGGGAGAATTTAGCATGGCCAACGCACATCTTTAGACTTGTGGGAGGAAACTGGAGCGCCCAGAGAAAACCCACAGAGGCACGGGGACAATGTGTACTCTCCACATTGACAGCAACCCAAACCGGGAATTGAACCCGGGTCCCTGGCGCTGTGAGGCAGCAGTGCTAACCACTGTGCTGCCCCATGAGGATGAGATTGTGAATCCTATCTTGTCCCATTCTGCTCTTGAGGGGAGAGGGGGCAGTTATCATTCACCTCCTCACCGATTTTCACTGTACGATGGTTCAACGAACAGATTGGTATTTATACACAGATATCGGCAACAAGGAAAATGGGGCCACCTGGTGGTGACCTCAAAGACAGTGCAAGCTCTCAGCTCACAGAGGGTGCAGGAAGAGAGGGAATTTGCAATATAACTGCATAAATCATTGAAGATGGCAGCACAGGTTAAGAAAGCATTTGTGATCATTGGCTTTTTAAATGGACAAATGGGCCAGAATTCTCTGACCCGGCCCATAGTTGGGATTCTCCAGTCCCGCTGCAGTGAATGCCAAATTCTCCGTTCTCACCAGCAGCGGTAGTGGGTCATGCGAGATCGCAGAGCTCTGGACACTGAGCACAAAAGCAAGAAGGTTATATGGCCAAACGAAAACAGAAATTGCTGGAAAACCTCAGCAGGTCTGGCAGCATCTGTGGAGAGAGAATAGAGCTAACATCTCGAGTCTGGGTGACCCTTTGTCAGAAATGTTGGTTCTATTCCCTCCCCCCAGATGCTGTCAGACCTGCCGAGATTTTGCAGCATTTTCTGTTCCTGTTTCAGATTCCAGAATCCCCCCGCAATACTTTGCTTTTATCTTTAGGTTATGGTGAACCCTTCGAAAACACTGATGCAACATCAAGTGAGCTATTGAGTTCAATTCTGGACGCTGTCCTTTGCGAAAGATCTAAAGGCTGCAGAGGAAGTACAGAAAAAATTAAGAGATTGTTTCTCGAAATGGTGGGCTTTAATTATCAGGATAGATTGAAGAACTGGAACCATTGGAGAAGAGATTAGATTAGAATCCCAACAGTGCAGAATGTGACCATTTGGCCCATTGAGTCTACACTGACCACAATCCCACCCAGCTCCTATCCCCATACCTCCATGCATTTACCCTGATTAGTCCCCCTGACACGAAGGGGCAATTTAGTATGGCCAATTCACCTAACCCACACATCTTTGGAGTATGGGAGGAAACTGAAGCACCTGGAGGAAACCCACACAGACATGGGGAGAATGTGCAGACTCCGCACAGACAATGACCCAAGCTGGGAATCGAACTCAGGCCCCTGTCACTGTGAAGTCGCAGTGCTAATCACTGTGCCACCGTGCTGCCCTAGAGGTGTTCAAAAAAGTCAGGGCAGAGTAGAAAGGGAGAAACTGCTCTTTAAATAAGAGATGAAAATTGGAGGGCACGGATTTAAGGGAATTGGCAAGGGAAGCACTGGAAACAGGGAAAATCTTCTTCTCTCAGCGGATGTTTTCGATCTGGAATGTGGAGGCAGATTCAATCAGAGCTTTCAAAAGAGAATTGGATAGTTATCTGAGAGGAAGTGATTTGCAGAACTGTGAGGGAAAGGCAATCCTCAAGAGTAGCGGAGTTGTTCTTGCAGACCGAGGGCTAGTATAAACATGACAGACTGAATGGCTTCTTTCTGTGCGAGAACCATCTGATGGCCAGAATTTCACACTCTTCCTGGCAGGTTTTGAGGTCGCTGGGAGGGTTAAAATTCCACGAAATGGAGTCCCTCCTGGATCCCGCCCATCCCAACATGGTCACGATTTTATGCCTAGGCTAGCAGTGCCCCAGAAAGGAGGCCCAGCCTTGTCTCATGAGACCCTGATCTCCTAACCCATACCTAACCCACACCAATTCCACTGCCCACTTCATCTTGCTGCTTGCCTTCCCTTCAGTTCCTGGCACTCTGTTCCAGGGAACTGGTTGCAGTGACACAAGTAGGAAGTGCTGGAAAATCTCAGCAGATCTGACAACATCTGCAGAGAGAGAATTGAGCCAACATTTTGAGTCTTTCGGTTATTTGCAGTACCTCTCCTGGCCACTGCAGGGCTGTTTCTGGAGTACCTGGAGAGCTGCCAGCAAATCTAAGTGGCTAGCAACTCTCCAAGGCCAAACTTCCTGCTGGCGACAAGGTGAATTCTCACCTTCTGCCAGTTGACACTCACTTAGACCGTGAAATGGATGTGTTCCTCCTGCCATCCTGAAGGTTCTGGCCTGCGAGTCCATAGTTTGGCCAACTCCAGGTTTTGTTTTGACATTGCCAATCTGTGTAATTTTGCCAACCTTCCCTGCCGTCAACCTTTGAATAACTGCATGCTGTCACCATGCTGTGGGTGCCACCCCGCAGTGCAAGCAAGGCACTTTCAGAGCAGCGGGCAAAGTAAAATACTGACCCCCCTCCCTTCCAACCAGCAGAGGTTTCCACAAATAACCATATGCTATTCGCAGTGCATTATTGACAGATGCAGTTAAGTTCAGGAACATCAATCACTGTCACACTGAGTGCCAATTTTCTGTAGTTGAAACAGCTGGCATCATTAATGACTGATGGACACAGATGATGGTGGATGTGAAAAAATGCTTATCTTGGTGAAAGGACAGACTTGCATTTGTATAGCTCCTTGCACAATCTTCTGATGTCCCACAGCACCTTTTTTTTAAATTCCTTCATTGGATGTAGTTGCCACTGGCTGGGCGAACAGTTGTTGCCCATCCCTAAGTGCTCTCAAAATGAGTGGCTACTTCAGATTCAAACCACAGACAAGGAGAGTAGATTTCCCTTTCCTCAAGGTCCAAATCGACAACAGTATCATGGTTGACATTAGATTTTAATTGAATTCAGATTGCGGCATCTACTATGGTAAGATTTGAACCCAGGTTCATCAGAGCATTGCCCTGAATTTCTAGTCCAGTGGCAATACCACTAGGCCACAACCACTTCTCAGGGTATGGGGGTGTGTGTAATATTTCCTTTGAGGGTAAATAAGCTATGTTTATCTAATCATTCAAATGAAATCATCAGAACAGATTTTCCTTTGTTTTTACAGGCAGGGTCTTCATGGGGAGGTAATGAGTAGAGTTTGTGTTTGTCACAGCAGGGATACACATGGATAATAACCTTCCAGTGTTGGAATACAGATTTACCTAAAGAGTTTTGATTTAATTTGATTTGGTTTATTATTATCACATGTACTGAGATACAGCTAAAAGAATTGTTTCTTAAGTACTGCACAGCCAAGTTATATCTATTCAGAGAGTACATAGGGGAGAAAGAAAGGAGAGAATGCAGAATGTAGTGTTACAACCATAGCTAGATGAAGACAAAGATCAACTTAATGAAAAGTAAGTCCATTCAAAATCTGATGGCAGCAGGGAAGAAGCTGTCCTTGAATCAGTTGGTGCTGACCTCAGACTTTTGCATCTTTTTCCTGACAGAAGAAGGTGGAAAAGTATATATCTGGTGTTATACTGCTGCTTTTCCAAGTCAGCGGGAAGTGTAGACAGAACCAATGGATGGGAGGCTGGTTTGCCTGATGGACTGGACCATATTCACAACTTTTTGTAGTTTCTTGCGATTTTGGTTGGCCCACCCCATCAGGAATGACACCTCGTACAGAGCTAACTGGATGATAGCACTGTAAAACTACTGTTTGTCCATAGATATGCTGCACTGAGTTACTCCCAAAAATAGATAATATATGGTATTGAAAAAACTGCGTACTGAGAATATAGGGACTGGCCCTGTTTCCATGGCATTTTGGCCTTCATTAGTTGGAGCATTCCGTATAGGAATTGGAAAATCATGTTGCAGCTTTATGAGACTTTGGTTAGGCCACATTTGGAGTGTTGTGTACAGTTCTGGTTGCCATACTACCGGAAGGATGTTGATGCTTTGGAAAGGGTGCAGAAGAGATTTACCAGGATGTTGCCTGGTTTGGAGGATATGGACTATCAAGAAAGGTTGAACAAACTTGGATTGTTTTCATTGGAGCATCAGAGGACGCGGGGAGACCTGATGGAGATTTACAAGATTATGACAGGTTTAGATAGAGTGGATACTCAGAGTCTTTCTCTCAGGGACAAGCCCTTCGGCCCGCCAAGTCTGTGCCGACACAGATGCCTCTCTAATCTAATATTTTTTTGCCTCCATGTGGTCCATATCCCTCTATTCTCTGCCTATTCATGTATTTATCTAGATGTCTCTTGAACGTTATTATAGAATCTGTTTCCACCATCTCCTCCAGCAGCGCGTTCCAGGCATTCAGCACCCTCTGTGTGAAAAACTTGCCCCTTACATCTCGTAAACTTTCCCCCTCTCACTTTCCTGGGTAAATCTCTTCTGCACCCTTTCCAAAGCTTAATTTTTGCAAGAGGATCATTATCTCAGACCCTTCTCCAATCAGGATGGACTGCAGTCCTATTACCCATGTAACTATCTAAATGCTTTTTAACAGACAGAATTGTACCCGCCTCTACTACTACCTCTGGCAGCTTGTTCCAGACACTCACCACTCTCTGAGTGAATAAACTGCCCCGCTGGACCCTTTTGTATCCATCACCCTAAAATTATGCCGTCTAGTTTTAGACTCCCCTATCTTTGGGAAAAGAGGTTGACTATCTACCTTATCTATGTCCCTCATTATTTTATAGACCTCTATAAGTTCACTCCTGAGCCCCCATTGCTCCAAGGAAAAAAGTCTCAGTCTATCCAGCCTCTCCTTATAACTCAATCCATCAAGTTCCGGTAGCTTGCTAGTAAATCTTTTCTGCACTCTTTCTAGTTTAATAATATCCTTTCTATAATAAGGTGACCAGAACTGTACACAATATTCCAAGTGTGGCTGTACTAATGTCTTGTACAACTTCAACAAGACAATCCAACTTCTGTATTCAATGTTCTGACCAATGAAACCAAGCATGCCAAATGCCTGAATGGCCTACTTCTGCTCCTAATTTGGATGTACACAAGTTCATGAAGCAAGGCAGGCACTAAACATCTCCAGTAAGATTGGCTTACTGTGTACAGTTAAGACCAGATTGACACCTTATCTATACAGGTCACTCACTGCCTCCAGGAAACTCTCCTCGAAGCAGGCACACCTTAGAGACATGACCCTATTCACCTTGGTCCTGATTTTTCTCATCCTAACCCTTTGCATCTCAGACCGGCCCCACAGGACTGAGAAAATCCCATCCTACGTCTCTCCCTCCTTTCCCACTTCTCCCTCGCTGTCTTGTCTCTCGCAGGATCAGAACCTTTCTGATATGCCGTTCAGAGAGTTGGAGATTAATGCCCAGTGAACGAGGTTCCCTTCAGGATGGGGTGATGGGGAAAGGTCAGGACTATTTCTGGATTGCAAACTCGTCCCTTGGGTTGGAGGGGTGGGGGGAGTAAGCCACCTCATCCTCCTCTTTATATAGCCTAGACTTGGGCTCACTGTCCAATTCAAGATAGATAGGTGGGCTCTGGAAGTTGGAGGCCTAATGAAAGGTCTTCCAGGTTGAGAGGTGTGGCAGGCTGTAATAGAGAGTGAGTAAGTAAGAGGGAACTTCAAAATGGAGATGCCCACTCTCTCACCATTTACAACTTCAATTCAAAAACAGATCTTGAGTCTCTTTGGCCCATTATGTCTGTGCCTGTCAAAGACAAACCACTCAATTATCCCAATCCCATTTTCCAGCACTTGGTCCATAGCCTTGTATGCCTGGCATTGTAAATGTGCATCTAAATACTTCTTCAATGTTATGAAGGTCTCTGCCTCCACCACCCCAGTGGGGAATCTGGAAAATCCCAGTCAGTTTCCTTTAATTGGCCCCCACAGGCTCTTAACAAGCCCACTGGAGTACCTTCCCTCCTCCCATCCATCCCTCCTTCCGCACAAATAGCCCAAGGCCCAGATGAAGCTGGAGAACCTGGCATACCAGTGTGCCCACCTGCCTTCCCGCTGCCAGTCCCAGCTCAGGCCAGAGGCTCAGAAGCCCAGCCCCCCCAAGCGCCCAGTAATCTGCCTCAACAGAAGTAAGCAACTCCACCTCCCACTTCCTCGCCTGTCATCTGGGTTTGTCCCACTCCTCCTGAACTTCTTCGGTGCACAATTCCAAAGGCATTGTGAGCCACCCCAGCCCACGTCTCAGTCAGATGTAGACAGTGACTGTGGGCAGGATGTTTGATCATTGAGATGTGTTCAGACACCTGGTTGGTGAATAGTCAAGACTCTAGGCCTGGGAGCTGTTACTGTAAATCTAAAGCAGTGTGTGTTCCCTGATGCCTGAGATTGCCTCACAGCATCTGTGTAGGATTGAAATAATATGGATGATTTTCCGAATCTCGTATAGGGTGACAGAACTGACTGACAATTAGAATCCAGTGTTCCTGCATGTCCCATTTCTCTTCACTTGAAAGCTGCTAAACTGGGACAGGGGGAGATATTTAGTTATATAGCCAACCTTTCCCTATTCAAAGTTTGGTTATAATATTCAAACTTTTATTCGATTGTGTTACAATCATCTCATGAAATGTTTCTGCAATCAAAACTTGTATGTGGCTTCGTTATTATGTTATTATAGCAAGCAATTTTCCAGCTATGCATGTAACAAAAGCTGTTAAAAAACTGTAAGATGTTGTCCCTCATGGGAGTCAATACAGATTGTGGTTCTGCCATCTCAATGTTTTGTTGAATCTGTTAACGGAAAATAAAATATACTGTTTGTGTCAGAATATTCTCGTTCTTTGAACAAGCACATAGGAACATAGAAAAATTGGGAGCAGAAGTAGGCAAATCCAGTCCATTGATTTGATTTGAATTATTATTGTCACAGGTATTTACAGCGAAAAGTATTGTTTCTTGTGCACTACACAGACAAAGCATACCTTTCATAGAGAAGGAAACGAGAGTGCAGAATGTAATGTTACAGTCATAGCTAGGGTGAAGAGAAAGATCAACTTAAGGTAGCTCCATTCAAAAGTCTGATAGCAACAGGGAAGAAGCTGTTTTTGAGTTGGTTGGTACGTGACCTCAGGCTTTTGTACCTTTTTCCCGAAAAAGAAGGTGGAAGGGAGAATGTCCGGGGCACGTGAGATCCTTAATTATGCCGGCTGCTTTGTCGAGGCAGCAGGAAATGTAGACAGAGTCAATGGATGGGAGGCTAGTTTGTGTGAGGGATTGGGCTACATTCATGACCTTTTGTAGTTCCTTGTGGTCTTGGGCAGAACATACCAAGCTTTAATATAACCAGAAAGAACACTTTTTATGATGCATCTCTGCCATTTAATCAGATCATGGCTGATCTCTCTCTGGTCTCAAATCC
This sequence comes from Sphyrna mokarran, assembly GCA_024679065.1. Taxonomy (NCBI): domain Eukaryota; kingdom Metazoa; phylum Chordata; class Chondrichthyes; order Carcharhiniformes; family Carcharhinidae; genus Sphyrna; species Sphyrna mokarran. Next base: position 39,706,915 of record JAGIQG010000020.1, on the reverse strand, counting down.
ATCTCCCCTTATCCCCTTGACCCTTTTATAATTAGAAATGTGTCTATCTCCTTAAACCCATTCAATGATTCAGACTCCACCGTGCTATGGGGCAGCGAGTTTCTCAAATTCACCAGCCTTTGCCAGAAGCAGTTTCTTCTCAGTTTTAAATCAATTGCCTCTGAACCTATTACCTGTGATCTCTTGTTCTAGATTGCCCCACAAATGAAGAAACATTTGGTCTATATTTGCTTTATCAATCCCTTTTAAAATTTTATGTACCTCAATCAGATCCTCTCTCATCCTTCTAAACTCCAGTGAGTACAAGCCCAAACTATTTAATCTCTCCTCACTCATTAATCCTTTAATCCCCTGAATTAATCTGGTGAACTTTGGTGAACTGCCTCCAATGCCACCATATCCTTGCTCAAATAAAGAAACCAAAACTTCAGATACTTCAGATGTAGTCTCACCAACACCCTATACAATTCCAGCAATACTTCTCAACTTTTATATTCCAGTTCTTTTGCAATAAATGCCAACATCCCATTTGCCTTTTTTATTACATGCTGCACCTGCATTCCGACTCTCTGCGATTCATAAACTTGGACACCCAGATCCCTCTGTCCGTCCATTGAGGTAGTAACTTGCCTTTCGCATTAACAAACTATTCCACCGACCAATTATAACCCTCTTTTATTCTTCTGTGGGATGTGGGTATTGCTGGCTGAGCATGCATTTATTACCCATCTCTAACTGCCCTTGAGAGGGCATTTAAGAGTGATCCATATTGCTGTGGGTAGGGAGCCACATGGAGGCCAGATTAGGCATGATTTCCCTCCCTGAAGTGAGTGAACCAGATGGATTTTTTTCCAACAATCGACAATGGACATCATTTAATTCCTGATTTATTCTGCCATGATGAGATTTGAAGCTGGGTCCCCAGAGCATTACCCTGGCTCTCTGGAATATAGCCCAGTAACAATGCCACTAGGCCACTGCCTCCACTTCTCCCCAGGCTGAATCACGTCCACAGCATGGGCAGTGGCATCCCCAGTCTGTGGAGGCGAGCTTGAGGGTGGCTCTGGGAGGAGAAGTTGGCATTGGGTCAGCGAGCTGACCAACTCCCCTCTCTGGGCAATCTTTCCCAAACTGAGTCATCAGCTGACAAGCTGGGCAGGGGTGTGTGACCGGTCTGCATAATTAATGGTGTGATTGTGTGGATGGAGAGTCGTCGCTGAGGTTCAAGCCTGGCAGATGTCTGGAGATAGTTTGCCAAAAGCTGGCCGGAATGAGAATGCCCCCAACATTCCTATGTTCATCCTCCATCCCTGACCAGTGTCCTGGCAGCTGTGGTCAGAGTTATTTTTCCAACAGATCCCAAGCTTCTGAGAGGGCAATTCAAGATGGAGATCTCTGGTGGTCCCCATACCTCAGTGACACCGTCAATGTTTTGCCAATGAGACTGTCATCCATCCAAAAGTGCAGGCCAAATAAGAGGGAATCTGCCTACTCCCGCAATCGGACAGCGGGCACAGCGATTAGTCCGTAATTGGCCAATGCCAGGTCGAACACATTCTTTTCCAAACAGCAGATCTTGCTCCAATGTTGCAAACAGGAGTTGTTGGATTGCGTTCAGGAGATTTTTTTTAGACATTCATGGGATATGGGCATCACTAGTTGGACCAATATTTATTGCCCACCCTAATAGCCCTTGCACTGAGTGGCCAGGGACAACTTTGTCTGAATTACATGTAGGAAGAGACAAGGGAAAGGTGGCATATTTCCTTCATTAGTGAACCAGATTGGTTTTTACAACAATGGTTTCATGTCCATCATTAGACTTTCAATTCTAGATTTGTAGTGAATTCATATTTCTGCCATCAGTGGGATTCGAACCCAGATCCCCAGAGCATTACCCTGGCTCTCTGTGTTACTTGCTCAGGAATGATACCACTTCGCCAGTGCCTCCTGACTGATAACACTCAATGAAAACCAGAGACACACAGTCATCTCCCCAGAGCTAAGTTCTCCAGGAGTCCTGACCAAGTATGTTTCAACATGCACGGTGGCCTCAGAGCACCAGGGACCAAGTTCAATTCCCGACAGACAATTCCCGTCTGTGTAGAGTTTGCATGTTCTCCCTGTGACTGCGTGGGTTTCATTCAGATGCTCCAGTTCCCTCCCACAGTGCAAAGATGTGCAGGTTAGGTGGATTGGCCATGGTAAATTGTCCCTCAGTGTTAAGGGTCTAGCTAGGATAAATGCATGGGATTATGGGGATAGGGCCTGGGTAGGATTGTCGTCAGTACAGACTTGATGGGCCGAATTGCCTCCTTCTGCACTCTATGATTCTATGAACATCTCAGAACAGCTCAAAAACGGCGAGCAGGACGGGACAACTGAGACCTTGGTGACATTGCTTCAGCACCGATCAGCAGGTAAAAATGTTTTGATTCTTGTTTTCATATTGTTTTAATTTTGTTTTGAGGCCAAAGTCCAGTTCTATGTAGGACACTGACAGGACAAAATAGACAAACCTCACTCATCCTTTAGATAAAAGCAAATTATTGCCAAGAGCGGAATCTGAAACGAAAACAGAAAATGCTGGAAAATCTCAGCAGATCCAACAGCAGCTGTGCGAAGAGAATAGAGCCAACGTTTCGAGTCTGGATGACCCTTCATCAGAACTAAGAGGAAGAGAATCAGCAGAGATTTATGCTATGGGGAATGTAATTGGAAAAAGAGAAGCAAATGAGGATAAAAACAGCAGAGAGAGGTGGTCAAAGTGTCCATTACGTGATCAGAATGTGTGAGTGGCAGATAGAGGTATAGATGGTTAAGGCAGTTGGTCTGAAGGAGGGTAAGAAGGAGAACAGGAACGGAGAAGTGGAAAGATGGAAGTGAGAACGAAGGAAGGTAAAAATGGATGAATGAGATGAAAAGTAGAAATAAAATAAATGATCAGACCAGAGGAAGGTGAGGTGCTCTTCCTTCAGTTTGTGTTGGGTTTCACCGCAACATCGCAAAAGACCAAGGACGGACAGGTGGAAAGGAGAGCAGGGTGGTGTGTTGAAGCGGTAAGCAACAGGAAGGTCTGAGTCCTGCTTGTGGACAGACCGAAGGTGTTCAGCAAAGCAGTCACCCAGTCTGCGTTACATCTCTCCGATGTACATTAGACCGCACTGGGAGCTGCAAATGCAAAAGGCCAGATTGAAGGAGATGCATGAGAAGCATTGCTTCGCCTGGAAGGGGTGTTTATTCCTGGGACGGTGAGCAAGGAGGAGGGAAAGGGGCATCTTCTGCGATTGCTTGGGAAAGTGCTGTGGCCAGGGGGAGAGGTGTTGGGTGTGATGGAAGAGTGGACCAGGGTATCCCAGAGAGAACAGTCCCTGTGGAATGCTGACGGGGGGAGTGAGGGGGAGATACATTGGTGGCAGCATGCTGGAGTTGGTGGAAATGGTGGGGGATGCTCGTTTGATTGCGGAGGCTGGTGAAGTGGAAAGTGTGGACTAGCGGGAGCCGATCCTGGTTCTGGGTAGGCAGAGACGGGGAGGGAACAGTGGCCCGGGGAATGGGTCAGACACGGTCGAGGGCACATCTGACCCAATGGATGGAAAACCATGACTAAGGGAGAAGGGAAATATATTGGCAATGCTATTTTGGGGAGTGACATCATCAGAACAGATGCAGTGGAGGTGAAGGGATTGAGAATGGGATGGAGTCCTTATAGGCTGTAGGCTGTGAAGAACTGTAGACAAAGTAGCTGTGGGAGTTGATAGGCTTGTAATGGATACCAGCCGACAGTTTATCACCCGAAATGGAAACAGAGAGATTAAGGAAGGAAAGAGAAGTATCAGGGACGGACCATGTGAAGGTGATGGAGGGGTGGAAATTGGAAGCAAAATTGATAAATATTTCCAAGTCCAGACGAGAGCATGTAATAGATATTGATGTAACGATAAAGGAATTGTGGGAGAGGGGGTTTGGTGGAGTAGGGAATGCTCCACATAACCCATTAAGAGACAGACATAACTGGGACCCGTGCGGGTACCCGTAGCTACAGCTTTTATTTGGAGGAGGTGGGACGAGTTAAAGGAGAAATTGTTGAGTGAGAAAACCAGTTCAGCCAGACAGGGAAGAGTGGTGGTGGATGGGGGTTATTCAGACCTTTGTTCGAGGGCGAAGAGGTCATCCTGATGAGGAATGGAGGTGTAGAGGGATTGGGTATCCATGTTATGGAGGCAGCAGTTTGGGTCAGGGGATTGGAAAGTATCGATATAGGTATCATGGGTGTGGGTGGGAAGGGACTGGACAAAAGGAAAGAATGGGATCATGATAAGAGGAAAGTAGTTCAGGACCGGGCTGACACAATGAGCTTACTGGGGTAGTCCCATTTGTGGATTTGGGGAAGGAGGTAGGAGCAGACTGTCCGGGGTTGGGCCACTGAGGTTGGAACTGGTGGAGGGAAGCTCTCTAAAGGAGATGAGGTCATTGACAGTCCTGGAAATAGTGGCATGATATTTGGTGATGGGATCATGGTCCCAGGAGAGGAAGGAGGAAGCTTCGAGGGTTTGCATTGAGCCTCTGTGAGGTAGAGGTCTGTACGTCAAACAACAACAGCACCACCCTTGACAGCGGGTTTGATGACAAGCTCAGGGTTGGACCTGAGAGAGCGAAGGAGGCAAGTTACAATGGTTGGGGGGGGGGGGCAGCGAAATTGAGACGGCCGATGCCACGCCAACAGTGAAAAGATCAACAGCAGGTAAGAAGCTGGAAGGAGGGGTCCAGGTGGAGGGGGAACGCTGGAGGTGGGTTAAAGGATCTGCCGGGGGGGGAGGACTCCTGCCCAAGGAAGTGAGTATAGGGAACGAAGGTGGCAGAAGAAGAGTTCAACATCATCCTTCCCTCAGCCTGGAAGCTTAGCATTTCTCCATTACCCATTCGCAGAGGGGAGAAAACGGGAGATGGAGACTAAGGCAACGTTCAGAGATTTCAGATCCAGCTTTACAAATGGTTTAAGAGGTCACCCACAGCCTTTCACAGATTGAATGCTCTGAAGTCCTTCTGCCTTCTGATTCACGTTCAGAATGATCTCATTTGGATGGCATCATATCACGTTATCACCTTTTTACCTGGGATTCTTCGCAAATTTCCCATTTAAAAGGAATGTAGTAATTCATCCCTTACCATCCAGCTATTTTTGACCCTTATTGTCCAGAGATATGTTTGGTGGCTTAGTGAGGTAAATACACTGGAATAGGATGGGGAGCAGGGGAAGGGAGTGCAGATGGGCCTGGATAAGATGCTTTTTCAGAGAGTTGGTGCTGACGCGACGGAGTTTGCCATCTGAATGCAAAGTGAAGGAAATCGGAGAAATAGGAGATAACAAGACAAAGAAACATGGAACGTAAAGAGAGTGACAGCTTATAATCAATGCTGAGTCGGGAAGGCTGAAAAATGCCCAGTCAAAAGGTGAGATAGTGTTCCTCAAGATTACATTGTGCTTCATTCAAACAGTGCATTAAGCCAAGGAAAGAAATGTCAGTAACAGTAAAACAGAGAATTAAAACGACAGATTCAGGGTCATACCTAAAGAATGCACAAAAGATTTCCTCCAAAAAGGTTATCCAGTCTATTTTTGGTTTCCCAGATGTAGAGGATACCACAATGTTTAAATCAGCTTCATGCTTTGTAACACAGAGCTGGACAAATCTTAGGGGTGAGATCTTCAACTAGAATATTTGCTGCAGGAATTGCCTCATCCATAAACATTAACAGAGTTGAATTCTTAATATTCTTCTATGATGCCTCAAATTGAAAATTCTTATCTATGTGTTTATGTCCTCATTTCTCTATCCTTGTACTTTCCTCCCAACAACAACTTCATTTATTTAGCACCATCAATACAGGAAAAAATTCCCCACGTGCTTTACGGAACTGATTGTCGAACATCTGAAAATGGGTTACACAGATATTGGCACGGGTGACTTAGTCAAAGGGGTGAGTATTAAAAGACATCTTAAAGCAGGGAGAAATAGAGAGAGATGGAGATAAGGAGAGGTTTACGATGGAATTCCGGAGCTTTAGGGTCTCGAAGCTGAAGGCCCAACTGCCAATGTTAAAGGGATTAAAGTCAGAAATGTTCAAAAGGCCAGAGTGGGACTGCAGCAGGCTGGAGGAGTTTACAGATTCCGGGAGGATCGATGGCATTGAAGGGATTGGAACAGAAGGATGAAAGTTGTAACTTGAGGCATTGACTGGAAGCTAATGTAGGTGAATAAGCTCAAAAATGATGGATGAATGGGGATTAGTGAGAGTAAGGACACAGGAAGCAGTGTTATAGAGTTTATGGAGGGTGAAAAGTGGGAAGTTTATTTATTAGTGTCACAAGTAGGTTTATATTAATACTGCAATGACGTTACTGTGAAAATCCCCTTGTTGCCATACTCTGACACCTGTTCAGGTACACTGAGGAAGAATTTAGCATTGCCAATGCACCTAACCTGCACACCTTTCGGACTGTGGGAGGAAACCAGAGCACCCGGAGAAAACCCACACAGACACGGGGACAACATGCAGTCTCTGCACAGACAGTCACTGCACAGACAGCAACCCCAAGCCAGTATCGAACCCGGGTCCCTGGTACTGTGAGGGAGCAGTGCTGGACTGTTGTGTCACTCCAATTTAAACTGAAGTAGATTGGTTTACAGGAGCAATCACTCCCCAATCACTGAATTTCTCCCCTGAAGCAAGACATTTCAGCATTTTAGGATATTTTCTAGTTTTTAGAGTTATTGGGGGAGGGGGTAATGGGGTTAGTGAGAGACAATAGCATTGAGGTGGCTGAGTGGTGGGACAGGCTGAAGAGGCTGAATGGCTCCTGTTTCATTTGTTCCTATCCAAGACATCAATAGAGGGGAATAAAATCAGAGAATGCAGGGAACACGCAGCAGGTTTGGCACTATGTGTGAAGATACAGACAGAGTTGAAATTTCACTAACTTTTAACCAAACCAAGAAACAAACTGAAGGGAGGACACTACACTGAATAACAGCGGGGCGGAAGTGACAGAGGCCGAGCGACCGTCTGCGGGGCGGAGGTGACGCACGTGGGCGATGCAGTGTGGGACGGATTCGTTGAGCCTGCGGGGCGGAAGTGATGAGATCGGGGTGACGTCCCGCGGGGCGGATGTGATAAGCAGGGTGGAAGTGACGCATACCGGGTGTTGCTGCTGCGGGGCAGAAGTGACGTGAGTGGGGAGGGGGCGGATTACGACATTGACGGAAGTGACGCGCTGGCGGAAGTGCGCTGGGGCATGAGGGCAGGCGGCGGGGTTGATGGTGAGTAGGAAAGTTGTGGAAGTTGGTGTTTAATCGGGGATTTGTCTCTGCTGGATTGTCCCCAGCAGTCAGAGAGGGCTCGACACCCCGCCTTCTCCAACCCGGCTCCTGCCGAGTAAAACGGAGCTGGTCTGAGAGTCTGAGCTTCCTCAGTTCGGATGGGATGGGGCGGGGTGGGGGTAGGGGGAGGGGGCGGCGGGGGGGTGGGGGTAGGGGGGAGGGATGGGGCGGGGGGGGCGGGGTGGGGGTAGGGGGGAGGGATGGGGATGGGGCGGGGTGGGGGGGGGGGATGGGGGGCGGGGGTAAGGGGGAGGGATGGGGGTTGGGCGGGGTGGGGGTAGGGGGGAGGGATGGGGCGGGGTGGGGGTAGGGGAGGAGGGATGGGGGGGGAGGAGGGGGGATGGGGCGGGGTGGGGGTAGGGGGGAGGGATGGGGCGGGGTGGGGGTAGGGGGGGGGTGGGGGGGAGGGTGGGGTGGGGGTAGGGGGAGGGGGAGGGGCGGGGTGGGGTAGGGGGGGGATGGGGGGGGGGGGGGGGGGAGGAGGGGGGGGGGGGGGATGGGGCGGGTGGGGTAGGGGGGGAGGGGTGGGGCGGGAGGAGGGTGGGGGGGAGAGGGGGAGAGGGATGGGGCGGGGTGGGGTAGGGGGGAGGGATGGGGCGGGGTGGGGGTAGGGGAGAGGATGGGGCGGGGTGGGGGTAGGGGGGAGGGATGGGGCGGGTGGGGGTAGGGGGGAGGGATGGGGCGGGGTGGGGGTAGGGGGGAGGGATGGGGCGGGTGGGGGGGGGGGGGGTGGTGGGGGGGGGGTGGGGAGGGGGGGGAGGTGGGGGGGGGGAGGGGGTAGGGGGGAGGGATGGGGTGGGGGTGGGGGGGTGGGGGGGCGGGATGGGCGGGGTGGGGGGAGGGGTGGGGGGGGTGGGGGGAGGGGTGGGGGGAGGGATGGGGCGGGGTGGGGATGGGGCGGGGGTAGGGGGGAGGGATGGGGGGGGGTGGGGGTTAGGGGGGAGGGGCGGGGAGGGGTCAGTTTGGGAGCAAGGGGAGGCTGGCGTACTCTTGTCGCTTTCTGTCATTAGTTGTGGGTAATATTTTCCTGGGGAAATGTTATGAAACCCACATCAGGATTAGATACATGGCTCAACACTATCTATTATAAACGGTAGACATCTTCTCACAAGCTACAAGATAAGGGCAAGGCATCACAGAGAGCAACAAGTGTTGGACGTGGGCTGAAAGAAAAGTGGCAGAGCACAAAAGAAAAGCAGATATGACCTCTGTCTGAACCCAAAAACTTCTCACTCTCACTTGCATTCACTCACACACACTTGTTCTCACTCTCACTGACACTTGTGTCTGCGAGCAGAGAGAGAATCCGTTTCTGCCGGTTGGGGAGTCTGTGACTGAAGCACAGTGTTGGACATTTTGAGAATTTTCAGGAATGAAGTTCCTAAAAGAGATGCGAGGTCGATTGTTTGCCTTGAATCTGAAATTAAGCAGATTAGTGCTGCCTGAGTGCGTGTTGGTGGCAGGTTCATCTGTGACTTTCAAAGAGGAATTGGACAAATACTTGAAAGGGGAAACATTGGTAGGTTTACAGGGGAAGGGCTGGTGAGTGAACTCTTGCAAGGAGCTAGCATCATGGGCTGAATGGTCTCCTGTGCTGAAACCATTTTTGAAGGGTGATGAGGCTGTCAGTTTTACGTGTGGTGTATAGAGTTATGTTAAAAATTAGCAACAAGCTCATTAAATGGCAGAACAGGCTTGAGATGCTGAATAGTTTCCTGTTAGTCATTCTGTCTTTGTATTTCCTTAGGTATTGATAATAGTATTAAATTATGATCAATATTTTACAATAAGACTAACTTTTATTACATTAAAATAAATGGAACTGTCTTTATTCTAGTGAAAATGCTGGGGTGGGCACAGTAAGAAGTCTTAATGCCAGTTTAAAGTCCATCAGGTTTATTTGATATCGTAAGCTTTTGGAGTGCTACTTCTTCAATAGGTGACTCACCCGATGAAGGAGCAGCACTCTGAATGTTTGTGATTTCGAATAAATCCCTTGGAATTTAACCTGGTGTTATGAGACTTCATAGTTTATTCTAGCGAGCAAGATTGCTGTGGTCAATTAAATATCAACCCAGTTGCACTTCTTTGCAGCTGGATTCCATCATTCAAACAATCATTATTTTCACATGTTTGGAATGAAAAAGTGTTTGAGTTGTCCTCATTTTAAAACTGAAATAAGACTTGCTCCATTCAGTAGACAATTTTTATATAAAAAAATTGACAGGATTTCTGCTTGGGCTCATCTATGTGGAATGATTATACGTTACTGAATGTATTGCAATTAAAATAGTTTGCATATATGTATAAGCCGGAACCTGTCAAGGAGGAAGTTGGAAATGTTGGTTGATGAAGTCATGCAAATGTGAGGAAATGCAAATAGAATGTAGAGGAAGGTAAGAGAATCAGTTCTAGAATTAGGATGTTAAGGTGGCACAGTGGTTAACACAGCTGCATCTCAGAGACAGGGACCCGGGTTCAATTCCAGCCTCAGGTGACTGTGCAATCTGCATGTTAAAAGTTTAAAGTTTATTAGTCACAAGGCTTACATTAACACTGCAATGAAGTTCTGTGAAATTCCCCTAGTCACCAGACTCCAGCGGTTATTTGGGTCAATGCACCTAACCAACAAACCTTACAGAATGTAGGACGAAATTGGAGCATCCAGAGAAAATCCATGGGGAGAACGGGCAAATTCCACGTAGACTGTGACCCAAACCGGGAATCGAACCTGGGTCTCTGGTGCTGCGAAGCAGCAGTGCTAACCACTGTGCTACCGTGCCATCCTGTGTCTGCGTGGGTTTCCTCTGGGTGCTCCAGTTTCCTTCCACGGTCCGAAAATGTGCAAGTTAATGGATTGGCAGTGCTAAATTGCTCCTCAATGTCCAAAATTAGGTGAATTAGCCATTATAAATGCACAGGGTTATGGGGTTAGGGCAAAAGGGAGGGCCTGGGTGGAATTTTCTTTCCAAGAGTCAGTGTGGACTTGACAGGCTGAATGGCCTCTTTCTGTACAGTAATGATTCTAAGTGTTATGTATTGTACTTTCTTGAATGTTACCCTATCTCTCATTGTTGCTCTGTCTCGTTTGGTTTTTACAATGTGTGTTTTGATTCTCAAAAGCCCAGAGCAATTTATTGGTCTGGCTGCTGCAATGTGGCTTATATTTGGTGTGCTATACCCAATACAATATTACCTGAACATTGTTTTTAGGAGCAATAAGGAACTAAATCGGCAAAGAGAGATGGCTGTAGGACAAGCGGTTCTTTCTCTTTCCATCCTTGTTGCTGAGTTCATGATCTCAGGTATCGCAAGTCAGCCCTGGGCACAGTTACTGTCTGCAATTACTTCCTGGTCTAAAGCGGCCAGTGAGGAAGAAAGGACAATATGATGGGGCTAGATGCAGAATTCACGTCCAAGTTAAATGAGAGTTTGTTTTCTGCTGAAGGGTTTCGATTGGGATTGTTGAATCTGATCCTTGCAGTGAAAGGCCAAAGAGGAACGATGTAAATCCAGGTAGCACCTTCCCCATCTTCCTCCAGGTAGGCCTGAAACATTTCCCGATCACCCAGTTAGATCTTGCCAGCAGTGTTGTAAAGTGGCCAAATTCAGCAGCCAGTTTGTCTGCAGTAAGACTCTGTCGAAAGCGTGATTCATTAATCTGCATTTGTTTCCTGGTGATGTTGATTGAGAGATGAACTTTGGACTGTGGGAGAATTTTAATTCATTCGTGGGACATGGACATCACAGGCTGGTCAATATTTATTGCCCATCCCTAGTTGCCTAAGGGGATTGAGTATCAACCACTTTGCTGTGCTCTGGAGTCACATAAAGGCCAGACCAGATAAGGGCGGCAGATAATGGACGTAAGTGAGGCTTGTTGTAGAGGCCTGTGGGTGGTTGGGGGTTTTGGGGGGTGCCTGCGGGATGTCCAGGACTGGAGATTGTCAGAGACTAACTCAGTACTTCCAGCACAATGTAAATTCTACTCTGGAGTGCTGGTTTGGTTGATGTGACTGAAAGGCTCGTGTTTAGACAGCAGCATTGGAGCTGTGGGGGCACTCTGAGCACCGTGTTGAGTTACTGGGCATGTGCCTTTACAGTAGCGAATGTCCGGTTTGTATAACCCACTGCTTCCTGCAGCCTCCCAGTTTTCTATTGTGCTGTGACTTCCGGAGCTGGCAGTTTCCGAAAGTTCCAGTCCCTGCATCCTGCTGGAAAACCGGAGTGTCCCTCCCGCACACAAGGAGCTGAATGTTTCAGATTTGCTGCAGAATGTAATCGAGGTGAAGCGGGAGCCATGTTATCACACTGGGATGTGTCACTGGTCGAGGTGATGATGTTTTACTCCACTCGCCTTATTACAAACCGTGCGTCCGATCAGGCAGTCATTCAGAGTTCAGCAAGTTTGGTCTGTAAGATGGTGGCACTCTTACTGATCCATCTCTACTCGCTCAGTCTGGTCTGTCCTTGCCAGAGTTGCTGACTTTATAAAGGGTGTCGATGCTGAAATCAGTAGGTTTTGGTCAGTTAGTGAGTATGAACACCACAGTGTTTTGGTTTGGGGAATGAGGTGGAATATTGATAGGGCAGAAATCTGATCAGAAAGAGCTGACAATCGCAGCCGCTTAGGGAAGATCAGACAGACTGATCTTCCTTGTCACTGATCAGTCGGGAACTGTTCTGTCTGGTAGTTGAGTGATGGATTTTATTGAGCCTTTTCCATTGTCCTCCCATACGGGACAAACACAGCCATCCACACTATGCAGGTGGAGAACAAGTGCAGCCTCGTCACTAGGATTTCACTGCACTCAGTCTTTCTTGGCCCAATCCGTTTATTCTCCCTCGTTTAATCCCACAAGTACCCTCTCATTTTGCAAGCACTCAGATCACAGGAGTCTTGTTGCCCTGTCTCTGGTCTGTTATCCATAAACCCCTTTCCCTTCGCCCCCACCCTCAGTGGCAATGCTTCAGATATCTGGCTTCTAAAACTCCCTCTCAAAGCTGCTCACTCCTTCTTTTCAAACTCCGCTAAAAACTTATTTTTGACTAAAAAGTCAAATTGTTGATATCGTAACCTGCTGCGATGGTGTGTGAGGAGGGTCTGGGGAATTGTCAGTCGTGTTCAGTGAGTAACGCTCCCAACTCTAAGCCAGAAGGTTGTGGGTTCAAGTCCCACTCCAGAGGCGAGAACATGGAAGCTGACACTCTGGGGAAGTGCAGAGAGAATGCTGCACTGACAGAGAGGCTGTCTTTGAGCTAAACTGCTGAAACAGGGCACTGGCCACTCAGAGGAATATAAAAGATCCCATGGCATTACTCGGAAGCAGAGCAGTGTGGTTATTTCTGTTGTCCTGGCCAATATTCATCCCTCAGTCAACACCACAAAAACAGATAATCTGGTGCCATACTAAATTCTCATCTGTGCACCCGAACAGGCACTGGAGTGTGGCAACTAGGAGATTTTTCACAGTAACTTCATTGCGGTGTTAATGTAAGCCTACATGTGACATTAATAAATAACCATGATCACATTGCTGTTTGTGGGAGCTTGCTGTGCATAAATTGGTTGCTCCATTGTAGCAGTGAACACCCTTTGTTGGCAGTAACGTGCACAGGATTATCCTGAGATTGTGAAAAGTGCTACACAAATGCAAGTTTTTCCTTCTCTCTCTAACTAAGCCATGCTGTGTTTTGCAGGAAGAGAGAATGTCCGGAGAAAGTGCGGTGAGTCCCGTGCCCGCAGCATCAACCCGCACCACCTCTTTCAAAGGAGCGAGTCCCAGCTCCAAGTATGTCAAGCTGAACGTGGGCGGTGCTCTGTACTACACCACTATGCAGACCCTCACCAAACAGGACACCATGCTGAAGGCCATGTTCAGTGGCAGGATGGAGGTGCTGACAGACAGTGAAGGTAACTCGAGCTTCACCAAGCCAGCTAGTGTTGTACCTGTACAAGCAGGCCCCCAGAGAAAGACTTAACAGGCTGCAGCACTCTGCTCAACGAGAGAGAAGACAGATAGAGGACTTCAGTGTTAGGAAAGGGTTAATGTCATCGATGCAGAGATGTTTCCACTTGTGGGGAAGACCTGAACAGGGTTTTGGGGGGGGGCATAAATCTAAGATAGTCACTCATAAATCCATTGGGGAATTCCAAAGAAACATTACCCAGAGAGTGGTGGGAATGTGAAACACGCTACCACAGGGCGGTTGAAGTGAGGGGGAGGTCGGGGTCAGAAGGCTGAGGAGGAGGAAGGGCAGGAGAAAGAGGTGGAAGGAAGGAGGGAAAGAGAGGGATTATAACACTGAATGACTAGCAAAAAAGAGGAAGGGGGATTAACAGGGAGGAGCCACTTCCCTCCTGTGTTGTTTTTCACTCTTCGGGTTATTCATGTTTATATCGGGGGAGAATATTGCTGTGTGCTAATTGCTCTGTAACCATTTGGAATGATAGAAAACATTGCCTTATTTGTTCAGGAAATTTAAAAGCTCCCATTGCATTTCTGCAACAAATTCCTTGGCTCCCAGCCTGATATGATTCACATAAGCCACTTGGCTTGTTTCCCCCCTCTCTCTGACCAAATCCAGATATCTGCATGCCTGAAATATTTGAGTGAGAAAATAGCACCAACCCTTCGCAAAGGGATGCAAAGTACTGAATAGCTCAAGGTAATCTGGTACAGGACTCAAGCCACACGCTGGCAGTTGTAGAATTAAGCGTTGTTCAGATTGTAATTACCAGTAGGCGCTGCTCACTTGGCAAGAGCCTCACTTCTCGAGTCCATTGTTCAGAGATTCAGGTTATCCTCGGGCGTCTTCAAGGTCAGTGTCGCGGCTGGCATTCCAGTGCAGTCATGAGGGAATGCGGCACTGCTGAATGAAGTGTCAAAGTGAGATCCCGTCTGCTCGAAGGTGGCTGATGAGAATTCTCATGGCATTATTTCGAAAGTCATGATGTGACGATGCCAGCCTTGGACTGGGGTAAACACAGTCTCACAGCACCAGGTTAAAGTCCAACAAACCCATTAGCTTTTGGAGTTTGCCCCTTTGTCAGGTGAGTGGAGAATTCTGGTCACAAACAGAGCATATAAACTGTGTGTGCCTTTGTGTGCTCTGTTTGTGACCAGAACTCTTCACTCACCTGACAAAGGGGCAAACCCCTAAAGCTACTGGGTTTACTATCAAACTAGTTGGACTTTAACCTGATGTTGTGAGACTTCTTACGTTATTTTGAAAGAGCAGTGGAGCTGTCCTCTATCCCAGCTAGGATTTACACCTTCGTCAACGTCACAAAAACAGATCATAGAATCAACCCTTCAGCCCCTTGAGTTTGCGCCGACACATGAGAAAAACCTGACCTCCCACCTAATCCCAGCACTTGGCCCATAGCCCTGAATGTTATAATATGTCACATGCTCAACAAGGAATTTTTATGGGATATGAGGTATCCCATCTCCGCTACTGTCCCAAGCAACGCATTCCGGACTGTCACTAACTCCTGAGTAAAAACTCTTCTCTCATTCCCCCCATCCAGGGCTAATAAAGGTCTAGGTAGGCTTGGAAAGTATGGTCAAAGGAGCCTTGGTGAATTGCTGCAGTGCATCTTGTGAATGGTATACATTGTTGGCAGTGGAAGGAGAGAATGGCACCCCTTCTGCAAACAATCATGCGGGGCTGCTTTACCCTGGATAATGTTGAACTTCTTACATGTTGTTGGAGCTGTGCTCATCCAGGCTAGTGGAAAGAATTTCAACAGAAATTCTCTGAGCACTTGTAGATGATGAACAAATTTTGAAGAGACAGGAGGTGAATTTACTGCCTCTCAATTCACAGCCTCTGATCTGCTCTTGTGACCACACTGTTTATATGGTTATATCTATCTATTTATGGAAGATAGACTGTCAAATCACTGCATTGTTCCTGTTGACAGTCTGTTCTGAAATTATGTTAATGCCGTGCCACCAGTGCTTTACCAGTGGAAGGATCGACTGTTGGTTTTTTCAGTGTTCGGTTGTGATATGAAGAGACTGACAACAGCAGCTGGTTTCACCAGAAGGACAGCGCTCCCTGCAAGTAAATGCTGCAAGAGAGTAGTGCACAAAGGGTTAACTTAGACCCGTGGCTGCAGGAGAAAGGTAGCTCAAGGGACCACAGACTTGATTTACTGCAGATAAGATTAGTGGAAAATAGCCAGCTTAACAGTTTAATTGGTGTGAGAGACACTGGAATTTTAATAATGGGGGGAATAATTCTGGGGAAAGGAACAACATAGGAATTAGATGTGAGAGTAGGCAATTCAACCCTTTGCACCTACTCCGCTATTTTATATAGTCATTGCTGATCTCCATCTCATCCTAGCTCTACTTCCCTGCCTTTTCCCCCACAGCCCTTTATCCTGCTTTTGATCAAGTTGGAGCCGCAGGACTGATCCGCTTTCATATCAGCAAAAGAGCTGGAACATCTAAACAATTTATTTTACTTATTCGTGTCACAAGTAGGCTTATGTTAACATTGCAATTAAGCTACTATGACAACCCCCTAGCCGCCACACTCTGATGCCTGTTCAAGTACTCTGAGGGAGAATTTAGCATGGCCAATGCACCCAAACAAGCATGTCTTTCAGACTGTTAGAAACCGGAGTACCTAGAGAAAACCCACATGGACTCGGGGAGAACGTGCAAACTCCACACAGACAGCGACCCAAGCCAGGAATTGAACCTGGGTCCCTGACGCTGTGAGGCAGCAGTGCTCATCACTCTGTCATCATGCTGCTGCTTCTTGCAGACTTGACAGGCTGAAGGGCCTCCTCTGCACTGTAGAATTCTGTGATTCTGTGTTTGTTTGCTCTCAAGCTTCCATGTAGTTTCTTGGGTTAATGGTGAAAAGATTCCTCTTGGGGCTTTTTAGTCTTCCTGACTCTGAATTACAGTGGAATTGTGGGGACTTAATCTTTCTGCCCAGTTTCAGGTTAGAATGGGCAATTGCAGACTGAGAGTTTTTTATTTTGCAGGCTTGCCATTTCCTGTTATTCAATTCAATGGGACGCACTGTGTGTGAGTTGGCAATGCTCCCACCTCCAGGTTGCCAAGATGCAGGTTTTGAGCCCCAGTGCAGGGCTCAGTCACACAAATCCAGCCTGGCGCTGTGGTGCTGCACTGCGGAGCGAGGTGGGGTGTCACGCTGTAAGATGAGACATTAAACTGGCTTTGATCACCCACTTGTTGAATGTAAAAGATCCCACGGTGCTATTTCGGAGAGAAGCTGGGAGGCGCAGAATGAAAACTTTCGTTATCACATTCCTGTTTGTGGGAGCTTGCTGAGTGCATGTTGGCTGCCACGTTTCCTACATTACAGCAATGACTAGACTTCATTGGCTGTAAGATGGCTGGCAGAAGACAACACGAGTACAAGTCTTGCTGACGTCCTGTCATTCCTGTTCAGTGCTGGGGTTCCCACTTTGCACTACCTCTAGATTCCTCCCGAGGGCAGTGCTGAGCACACTATTCCATTGGGACAGCTGCTCCACCTAGAGGAACTTTGGTGCTAAAACAGCTGTTTGCAAAATCATTTTTTAAATGCAGGGGAACAGTGAGTGACAGCTAAGATGGCAGGAATATTAGAATCACTGAATTCTTACAATGCAGAAGGAGGCCATTTGGCCCACCAACTCTTTACGATGTAGAGATGCCAGCATTAGGCAAATACAGTAAGAAGTCTGACAACACCAGGTTTAAGTCCAACCGATTTATTTGATAGTGCAAATTAATCAATCTAATCAATCAATGTATCAAATAAGTCGGTTGGACTTAAACGTGGTGTTGTCAGACTTCTTACTGTGTCCACCAACAGTATGAATCTCATCCACACCCAGCACCATCACCACCAATCACCCCCTCCCTTCATCAAACCTACACATTTCCCCCCTCCCCCTCCCCAATTCATCAAACCTACACATCCCTGGCATGGCCAATCCACCTAACCTTCATATCTTTAGACTGTGGGAGGGAACCGACGCATTCAGAGGAATCCCATGCAAACATGGGAGAATGTGCAGACTCCGTGCAGTCACCCAAATTAGAATTGAACCCAGGCAGCAGTGCTAACTTCTGTGCACGTTGGAGATGTAAGCTCTGCAGGTTTCTATAGTTCCCCCTTCATTTTTCTGATTCTCATATTAGTCACACAGCTATGAAGAGCTGCTAAGTATGTCCAACTGGTCTCCAGTCAGGAAGGAGAGACAGACTATCTGAGTTAACTGTGGGCTTGTCACAGAGCCCCTTCATTTCTCTTTTCAGAGTAGAATTAGTGCTCTAGTGAAGGAAGTAGGGCTGACAGCTAAAAGGTACTTAGAGCTGAGATGAAAAGGTCTCCAGCTGAGTTGAGCACACTTAACTCGACAGGTAACTTGTCCAAATAATCGCTGTGTAAACGCGATGATCTAACTGTCTCTCTGCAGAAAGATATCAGAGTGCGAAATCACTGCTTGAAAACTAATCAACTAAGACTTTTCATTGGAAGAAAATGTGACCATCATCAGCGACTAAATATTAACCTTCCACTAATGAAACAATGGAATATTGTGGATGCTGGAAATCTGAAATAAAAACAGAAAATATTGGGAAAATTTCAACAGGAGAGGGGAACAGAGCTGAAGTTTCAGGCCAATGCCCTTCCATCAGCTGCTAAAATGTCAACTTGTTAATTCCTTCCCTCCCCCTACCCCCTCCTCCCAGTTATCACCACCACCACCCTCCCCACCCGACCTGCTGAATACTTTCCAGCGATTTGCTTTTTGTAATTTGACTGTTTTAGAATCAGTTCCCACAAGGAGCCAAGCTGGAGAGTTCTTTCAGGCTCCTCTCTCTCTCTCTCTCTCTTGCCATCCCATCCCGAATTGATTTTGAATGCACCCACATTGGTGTGGCAATCACAGAGACGAGGGGGGTTTGCTCAGAGAGGTGAGAAAAAGACGTCAAAATCGAGGTGATGGACTGAGATGAGAATGTAAACCTTTACTGTCCTTGCAGGCTGGATCCTAATCGACCGTTGTGGAAAGCACTTTGGCGCAGTTCTGAACTACCTGCGTGATGGTGCTGTTCCTCTCCCAGAGACCAATCGCGAAATCGAGGAACTTTTGGCTGAGGCAAAGTACTACCTCGTCCAAGGGCTGGTGGAGGAGTGCCAAGCAGCCCTTCAGGTAAATCCACCTTCACAGTCTTCCCCGGATCTTATTGTCACCGGTAATGGGCTGTCCTGAAAAGCATCTCACTCCCTCAGACTTCATCGACTTGAGTTTAAAAATTGACAAACCATGTTGCAGCTTTATAGGACCTTAGTTCACACTTGGGATATAGCGTTCAATTCTGGTCACCACTCCACCTGAAGGATGTGGAGGCTTTGCAGAAGGTACAGAAAAAATTTACCAGGATGTTTCCTGATATGGAGGGCATTAGCTCTGAGGAGAGTTTGGAGAAATTTGGTCCACTGTCACTGGAGTGACGGAGGTTGAGGGCAGACCTGATAGAAGTCTACGAGATTGAGAAGCAGGGACAGAGTGGATAGTCAGAAGCTCTTTCCCAGCGCGGAAGAATCAATTACTAGGGGGCACAGGTTTAAGGTGCAAGTGACAAGGTTTAAAGGAGATGCACCAGGCAGATCTTTTACACAGAAGGTGGTGGATGCCTGGCACTCACTGCCAGGGAAGGTAGTGGAAGCAGATACAATATGACTTTTAAGGAGCGTCTTGACAAATACCTGAATAGGATGGGAATAGAGGGATACCCCAGGAGGGTTAGGGTTTTAGTTAAGTCAGACAGCATGGTCGGTGCAGGCTTGGAGGGCCAAAGGGCCTGTTCCTGTGCTGTAATTTTCTTTTTGTATTACAGTAGATACAAGAACACAATCTATCTGATCCCAAACTGCCAGACTTGCAGCTTTCCCTTTATAACAACTAGTTTCCTCATTGATTCCAGTCTCATTGCTCCAATTGTGAAGGTTCTCTTTGACGGAGAAACTGCTTCCACTGGCAGGGGAGAGGGGAAGCGGGGGTCTGAAGGTAGATTCGGCAGATTTCTTTGTGCAGTGAGCTGTTACGTTGCAGAATGCTCTCTGAATGAATCTGCTTCCACCACGCAATGAAAAGGAAATGGAGAAATACTTGAAAATGGGGAGAATGAGCGAAGGGAGTGGAACTAACTGGATAGATCTGTCAGAGTTGGCACAGCCGCAGTGGGCCGAATGGACCTCCTTCTGTTCTCAATGATTCCAAGCACCATTTCTGGCATTCTCATCCTTGTATTAATTTCAGCCCTAAACTTGCATTTCACAGTCTTGCTTCTCCAGGTTCCCTGGAACTCCTATCCTCATTTTTCAGAACGCGTTCAATTTCACTTCCTCATTCCCTTTATTTTATCCTTTGAGTCTGAGGAGCCTCAGCTTATCTAACCAGAGGCCACAGTTTTGCTGCTGTAGATTTGTCTGCCTCGTTCAACCCCTCTGCTCTGCTTTTAACTCCTGAATATGCTCTTGATGTGACCAGAACCATGCTTGGTCCACCCCCACCGCCGCCGCGCTTCAGCTGTCTTGGCTCAAAGAGAGGAAGCAGTGATTATTAGCTAGGGAATTGTACTTGCTGAGGTGATGGATTAAATGAAGAGCCCCAGAAATACGACAATTAATTTATGTAAGGGGCTTAGATTCCAAAGCTTAAGGGAATTGGTTATGTTGCTAAATCAATGTTGGGACAGAGGGACCCAAAGTTTCCGTGTCTAAGCATTACATTAATTTCCATCAGCCACACAGTTCTGCCAATTTCCCCCACCTATTGGAACAAAGAAAAGTACAGCACAGGAATAGGCCCTTCACCCCTGTGCCAAGCGTGATACTCTAACTAAATTTAAAAACCCTTTTGCCCTTACTCAGGACATATCCCTCTATTCTCTCCCTCCCAATCTGATTCCTCTTAAATATTGCTAATATTCTCACTTCCATCGCCACCTCTGGCAGTGTTGTAGGCACGCAACGCTCTGCGTGAAAAACTTCCCCTGCATATCTCCCTTAAGCTTCCCCCTCGAATCTGTGCCCCCTTGTAATTGACATTTCCACTCTGGGGGGAAAAAGCCTCTGACTATCCATCCTGTCTCTGCCTCTCATAATTTTATAGACCTCTATCAGGTCTCACTATAGCTTCTGTCTTTCCAGTGAAAAATTTATTATGGTTTACTATTTAACCAATTTCCAACTGGTCATGAATGATCTGTTTCATTTCCATCCACCCACATTCGACCCGTAACTCTTGATAACCTAAGAAAAATCTAACCATCTTCAAGGGCGGCACAGTGATTAGCGCTGCTACCTCACAGCAGCAGGGATCTAGATTCAATTCTGGCTTGGGTCACTGTCCATGTGGAGTCTACATGTTCCCACTGTCTGCATGGTTTTCCTCCAGGTGCTCTGGTTTCCACACTCAGTTCAAAGATGTGCTGGTTAGGTGCATTGGCCATGCTAAATTCTCCCTCAGTGTACTTGAACAGGTGCTAGAATGTGGCAACTAGGGGATTTTCACAGTAACTTCATTGCACTGTTAATGTAAGCCTTACTTGTGCACTGATAAACTTTAAATCTTGAAAACTCTGAGCGATCTCCAGCATTCTTTTGGGAAAAGGGAATTCCAGATTTGGAAGTATGAAGAAGTATTTCCTGATTGGTCCAACTTTCATTTCAAGAGTTTAACATCTCACCGGAGTTTATCTCATTGAATTTCTTTACAATATAAATATTCTCCATTAGTTCAACAACCAGCCATCAAAATTCAGAAAAATATGAGCCAAGTTCAAGACTTCATAATTTAATCCCTTAAGCCTCAATATTATTCTGAGGTTTTGCACTGAACAAATAAATGAGGGACAGAGGGCATAATTAGTGGTGTTTATCGATCTTGGGAAATGCTGAAAAGAGATCTTGGAATGATTGTAAATTCAATATTGTTTGTATCTGGAAGTTGGAGGCTAGCTGTCAACAAGTAGGTATATTTATGCATCACTTTTAACTACAGGGATTACCACAAAACATCTTCCAAATTGGCCAGTCACAGAGGGGGAGATTGGTAGGATCATAGAATCCTGACAGTGCAAAAGGAGGCCATTCGATCCATCATGTCTGCATTGACCGCAATCCCACCCAGACCCTAATCCCATAACCCCACGTATTTACTATACTAACCCCCGACACTAGTGTCAACCTAAGCCGAGCATCTTTGGAGTGTGGGAGGAAATTGGAGCACCCAGAAGAAACACATGCAGACACGGAGAATGTGCAAACTCCACACAGACAGTGGCCTGAGGCCGGGATTGAATCTGGGTCCTTGGCGCTGTGAGACAGCAGTGCTAATCACTGTGCTGATGGCTAGGAGGGGCGAGCAGAAGCATGATGCTGGGCTTTCTGACATCAGCGTGCATATTTCTCAATTCCATGGACTTATCTGATTGTTACAACTTGGAATCTTTACCAATGCTGATTACTGACCACTTATTGAAATTATGATGGAGAAAGTAAGCTGTGCTTTCAATGTTTTTTTTTAAATGTTTGAAAATGGTTTTTGGGTTGAAAATGTTTGAGATTTCTGAGATGCTTATGCTTCTTTTACAGCAGAAAGAAACCTATGAGCCTTTCTGTAAAGTTCCTGTCATCACATCTAACAAGGAGGAACAGCGATTAATAGCCACGTCCAATAAGGTTAGAGCAATCAAAAAATGCGTTACTCATGTCGCTGACATCTGTGGTATGTCGTCAATCCCACCACCCAACCGCCAGATATATCTTCCCCTCTCACTGTTAGACATGGAAATCCCAGTATTTTTCTCTATCCAGTTGGGTATTAAGTCTTGCCCAAGTGAAACAGAGCTCTATGTAGACCTACTGAAGTCCATCAGCATGAGTGTAAAATGTTTCCATTTCCCATGCTGAACCTTGAATGGTACTGTCAGTTTGAGCCAATTTCTAGACTCTTCTATAGTATTTACCCACCCCCTCTAAGAATTAGATTCGGACTGTCCAGATTAGTTTAGCATTGGATCTTTAGTACAATTCAGAGAGATTTCTTTGGATTTGATCATCTGACTTTACCCTGAATGGTGGACCATTTAGAATCATAGAACCCTCCTGTGCAGAAGGAGGCCATTCAGCTCATCGAGTCTGCACCGACTGCAAATCCACCCAGGCCTTATTCCTATAATTCCATGCACTTACCCTAGCCAGTCCCCCTGACAATTTAACATGACCAATCCACCTAACCCTCATGTCTTTGAAGTGTGGAAGGAAACTGGAGCATCCAGAGGAAACCCACACAGACATGGGGCGAATGTGCAAACTCCATACAGATAGTGACCCAAGCTGGGAATCGAACCCAGGTCCAGTGCTAACCATTGTGCCACACCAACAAGGTAGTATTCTAATTAATTACCACTAGTTCTCCTTCACATCATGAAATCACAACTAGTTGATATTCTTTTCTCTCTACAGCCTGCAGTTAAGCTGTTGTACAACAGAAGCAACAACAAATATTCATACACCAGGTGAGTGAAGACCATCTGATTTGTGCCAACTGCTGTCTCAGTCATTACAGAAAATGCAGTGACACTCTTGCAATGTTCCAATGGGTGGAGTATGAGGCAACTGTCAATGGAAAGGTCCAAATACTCAGTGTGTTGCAGAGGGAGCATGGTGAGTCAGTTGGCTTGATATCCTGAGACTAGGATGGGAAAATATCAGTTGTAGCTTGCATTGATGATCATTCTTCAGTAACATTCCTTCTGGGCAGGGAACGCATCCGAGCAGCAGGGGAGGGCAGCAAGTCTTTCAAGATAAAAATGTTGAATTTCATGTGACATCTTCAAAGTAAAACATCCCAAAGCAAATAGCGTGTTGGTCTTCATTGCAAGAGGTTTTGAGCACAAGAACAGGGATGTGTTGCTGCAATTAATCAGGGCCTTGATGAGGCCACACGTAGAGTATTGTGTGCACTTTTGGCCTCCTTTTTTGAGGAAGGATGTTCTTACTTTCGAGAGAGTGCAGCGCAGGTTTACCAGGCTGATTCTGAAGATGGTGGGACTGATATGAGGAGAGATTGGCTATGTTAGGATTGTTTTTGCTGGAGTTTGGGGGTGGGGGAGAGCAGCCTCATAGAGCCTTAAAATTCTAACAGGTCTAGACAAGGGTAGATGCAGGGAGGATGTTTCCGATGGTGGGCGTTTCCAAAACCAGGAGAGACAGTCTGAGGATTTTGGTAGACCATTTAGGATGGAGATGAGGAAACATTTCTTCACCCAGAGTGGTGAGCCTGTGGAATTCATTATCACAGGGAAGTAGTTGATTCCAAGACATTGAATGCAGTCAAGAAGACGGCTGGATATAGCACTTGGGGTGAATGGGATCAAAGGTTATGGCCAGATTGTGCAGTTGAGTTGGATGATCAACCACGATTGTGATGAATGGTGGAGCAGGCTCGAAGGGCCAAATGGCCTCCTACTTTTTGTGTTTCACAGGAGCGTTATCAAACAAAGCATGATTGCGGACCACGTGAAATTTTGGGGCTAGTGACCAAAATCAAAATTTACCACCCAGTCTCAGAAGGGGTATTAGGACAAATGATTAAAAACAAAAGAGGCAGGCTTTCAGGAGTGTCCTAAAACCACTGTGGCACAGTGTTTAGCACTGCCGCCTCACAACCCTAGAGACCCGGGTTCAATTCCAGCCTCAGGTCATTCACTGTGCAGAGTTTGCATGTTCTCACCATGTCTGCGTGGGTTCCCCCAGATGCTCTGGTTTCCTCCCACAGTCCAAAGATGTACGGCTTAGGCAGATTGGCTGTGCTATGTTGCTTTTTATATCCCAAAATGTGTAGATTAGCAAGGTAAGCATATGGGGTTACGGAGATGGATTTGGGTCAGATGCTGTGTTGGAGAGTCAGTGCAGGCCGAATGGCCTCCTCCACAGTACAGATTCTATAATTCTATGAAGGGGGGTAAAGAGTCGGAGAGACTTAGAGAGAAAATTCTAGAGCTTAGAACTTTTAGCTGCAAATTTAAGTTAGAAGCAATAGACTTTATTTATATAGTTCTTGTCCACAAACTTAGAATTTTGCAGAAGTTTGATGCCCGTTGAAATTCCAAAGCTGCTGTGTAGGGAAAACAAATGGGGATTTTTGTTGACTGCTAATCATGCCTCTCATTGGTGCTGTATCTTTGGTACCATGGGTGAAAACTCACTTCTGAGCGACTCGTTACCGCGATTCCAATTGCTGACTCTGCCATTGAAGTTTTCTGTTATACTTCCAGCAACTCAGATGATAACATGCTGAAGAATATCGAGCTATTTGACAAGTTGTCGCTGCGCTTCAATGGCCGAGTGCTTTTCATTAAGGACGTGCTGGGCGACGAGATCTGCTGCTGGTCCTTTTATGGGCAGGGTCGGAAGATCGCCGAGGTGTGCTGTACCTCCATCGTGTACGCAACAGAGAAGAAACAGACCAAGGTGGGTTTTTAAACATGGAGGCTTTTGATCACTGACCAGATGTAACCTGGACACGGTTTCTTCCATTGACCAGAGTTATAGAGGTTTACAGCATGGAAACAGGCCTTTCAGCCCAACTTGTCCCTGCTGCCCTTTTTTAAATTATTAAGCTAGTCCCAATTGCCTGCTTTTGGCCCATACCCTTCTATGTCCGTCTTACACATGTAACTGTCTAAATGTTTTTCAAAAGACTAAATTAACTTGCTGCTACTACTACCTCACTCCAGCCACTCAACACCCTCTATGTGAGAAAATTGCCCCTCTGGACACTTTTGTATCTTTCCTCTCTCACCTTAAACCTATGCAGTCTAGTTTTTAGACTTACCTTCCTTTGGGAAAAGATCTTGACTATTTACCTTATCTATGCCACTCATTATTTTATAGATTTCTAGAAGATTACCCGTAACTCTCTACACTTCAGGGATAATAATCCCAGTCCATCCAGCCTTTCCTTGTAACTCAAACCATCAAGTCCCGGTAGCATCCTAGTAAATCTTTTCTGCACTCTTTCTAGCTTAATAATGTCCTTTCTATAATAGGGGGGGGGCCAGAACTTTACACAGAGTTCCAAGTGTGGCCTTATCAATATCTTGCACAACTTCAACAAGATGTCCTAATTCCTGTATTCAGTGTTCTGACCGATGAAACCAAGAATGCTGAATGCCTTCTTCACCACTGTCCGCTTGTGATTCCACTTTCAAGTAGCTATGAGCCTCTTTGTTCTATAATTCTCCCCAGTACCCTACATGGGAAAAACAGAAAAAAAATTGGATTAATACAGCTTTCTCCACCACTGGAAGTCTCAAAAGTGCTTTACAGCCAATGAAGTATTTTTGATGTGTAATCACCATGATAGTGTTGAAATAATGGCACCAATTTGCACACAGCAAACTCCCACAAACAGCAAAGTGCCAATGACCAGCTACAGTGGGTTTTTCTTTATGATGCTGACTGAGATAAATGGCTATAACCATTTAGACGAATCGTCCTGGACTGACTGTCAGTTATGTGAGCTGCAGTGTCTGTGACTTGGGGCCGCAATCGTAGAAAACTCAATCCATTTCTTTTATTGCTGTAAAATCTACTTTACATTTTTTGTAATATTTTCATCCGAGCGTTTCCAAAATGTGAATGAGGTCATTGCCGTCTACAGCGGCAGTATACACAATGATTAGGGAATAGTTTGCTTTGCTAATAACTGCCTATCACCACCTTCGAGCAGTCTAAAACACACAACAGTACATAAAGCTCTTTCTGGAGTAACTCACTGTTGTAATGGGAAGAAACAAGGCAGCAGATTTGCAAAGGTCCCACAGACAGCAATCCAGTTCAGTACTGCTGGTTGGGGGAGGTCTTCATAGAAAATCATAGAAACCCTACAGTGCAGAGGAGGCCGTTCAGCCCGTCAATTCAACACTGACCCCAATTCCACCCAGCCCCTATCCCCGTAACCCTTCATATTCACTCTGCTAATCCCCCTGATACTAGGGTCAATTTAGCATGGTCTGTTAACCTAACCTGCACATCTTTAAACAGAGGAAACTCCACAAAGACGTGCAAACTCCATCAAGACCGGAATTGATCCAGGTCACTGATGCTGAGAGGCATCAGTGCCACCTTGCCGCCCTCGTCTTATGGTGCATCTCTACTTCTGGGCTCAGAAGCCCAGAACCCAGAAGTCCCTGGGTTCAAGCTCCACCTCAGGACTTGATCACAGAAGGTGCACTTATAAAATGGCCAAACCAGTTGATTGTCAGCCTGCGAATCCTCTCTCCTGACTTCAG
The DNA here is from genome assembly GCA_024679065.1 of Sphyrna mokarran. Lineage (NCBI taxonomy): Eukaryota > Metazoa > Chordata > Chondrichthyes > Carcharhiniformes > Carcharhinidae > Sphyrna > Sphyrna mokarran. The sequence goes on along the minus strand of JAGIQG010000020.1, from coordinate 39,680,181 downwards.
GTTTTTTGGGAAGAGTAGAAAAGCTTCCTGGTCAGCTGTTGTGCAAAAGGCAGTGGCAAAACACTGCGGTCCTTTGCCAAAACTCTCGGATCAATCCAGTGAAAGCCCATGGTCACAAGCCCTCTTGGCAGCACAGTCCTCAAAGGGAGAGGTTGAGGGATAAATATTGATTGGGAAAGTGGAGAACGACCCCCGCTCCTCTTGGAGCAGACCCATCCCATGGGATCTTTTTGCATCCTTCCCCTTGAGGAAAAATGGGGTCCCAACTTAATGTCTCACTCAGAGTGCAGCATTTCCTCAATGCTGTGAAAGCCCAGATTAATGTGCAGAGTGAAGCTTCAGTCCATGATCTGATTCACAGCTACTGCTGCCCAACACTAGCATCAGACAGCAGTGTTACTCGGTGGTGTTAGTGCGATAATTAATATTCTGCCATCAGCTCTTCGCTAGTTCTTTCAGCAGAGAGGGGGAGGCTGGAGTTTTTTGTTCTTATGAAGCAATGTATTGTCAAAATGATCGTGGATATTTAGCTGCAAGTGTAATAGAGAATGATGATGCGATTACAGGCCAAATGCACTCACTCAAAGGACCTGCAATCACAGAGTGCAGTTGTAACACTCGAGTGGTTTTATCACCTCAACACACCAATTCCATCATATTTTGCAATTACCCTGGGGCATAGGTACCTCCTGGCACCAACTGAACTGCAGGATTTATGACTGGTACAATTATAAAACCTGTGTTTAACTCTTCAGTGGAAAAATAACACGACCTCTAAGTGGCTACTCTTGTTAAAAATTTTTATCCACAGTTTTAAAAGTGCCTGACAGCTCAGATTGGAGGGAGCATGTGGAGAGGGAGTTTGTTCATTCTACATTACATTGTATACCCCATGTGATAAAAGATTCAGTTGTTTCATAAACACAGTACAATAAGAGTTCTATACTGACACCCCTGTTTCCTCCTCACCATTGCTCTGACACAGTCCATGTTGGTCTCTGCTCCACCACCACACAGCAATTCATTCAGGAATCTGAAACCTGCATCAAGAGCACAGTCCTGCGTGACCATCATCTCAGTACATGCTCCCTGCATCTGACACACTTCACCTATATCCAGTAAAGTCCACGTCTGTGTCCCAGCAAGGCCTTGCTCCAGCCTACGTCTTATGATCCTTTTTGAACGTGAAAACTCCCCTCTTCCTCCTCTGGCCTGCTGCACCTCTCTCTATACACTGTGATTACCTGAGCCTATAGCCTCTCTGGGCTTTGCAACGTGCCGCCTCGTATGTTAAATTGCACTAATTTATTATTAAAGCTCTGTAGTTTGAAGCTTTATTGGAAGATTTTTTTGGCTGGGGATCAGTGCTTGTATAATCAATACAGTTTAAATTGTGTTGCTGTAAAATCCTGTTCAACATGATAGCATGTCACATTAATCAGTGGCTTACTCACTGAGGGAGACATCCAGGCAGCTGAAGGACTGGTGAGGGCGGTAAAATTATTTGAAATCAACTATCTGTTTTTGACTGCATTCTCGTATGGTGTAGGAAGATTGGGATAGGTGAACTCTAACAAAGATGTTTCAAGTGATGTAACCAGGAAATGCTGGAACTGCGTAACATATTAATGCACGTTGGGGTTTGCCCCATCCATATCAGCTTGTATTCCAGTTTGATGCCATGCTGCCCCTTTTCTGTTTCATTCCACATTTAGTATTTGCTCTGTATGGATGAGAGATTTAGACACTCTCCCCTCAGTGAGCAGATTAGATCCCACGCCTAAATTCCAAGAAGAATAAAGACATTCAACGTCACAAATTTATTATCTTATTGCCGTTTGTTGGACCCTGTAATCAGCATTTCCTAGGATAAAAGTAAAGTTGCTATAGTCCCAGATGACCCTAAGCTGCTATCCACTCGAACAACAGTGACTACACTTCAGAAGCAGTTGATTTACTCTTAAGCGCATGGAACTGGAGATTGTGAAATGCTGTAGTAATACAAATCTTTCAATTTTTACTGATTGAAGGTCCCAGCGTTTGGGGGAAGGTGATGGCCTAGTGGTATTATCGCTGGATTGTTAATTCAGAAACTCAGCTAATTTTCTGGGGATCTGGGTTCAAATCGTGCCACCGCAGATGGGGAATTTGAATTCAGTTAAAAATATCTGGAATTAAGAATCTACAGATGACCATGAAACAATTGTCGATTGTCGGAAAACCCATCTGGTTCACAATGGCCTTTAGGGAAGGAAATCTGTCAATCTTACCCATTCTGGCCTACGTGTGATTCCAGGGCCACAGCAATGTAGTTGACTCATGACTGCCCTCGAAGGGCAGCTAGGGATGGACACTAAACGCTGGCCCAGCCAGCGATGCCCATGTCCCATGAATGAATAAAAAAAAAGAACCTTGCTGCTGCTTGTGGGCTAACCAATAGAGAATTCTGCCTGAGCTGGTAATTACTGTAGTAGTTAAGCTTTGTCAGTTCATTGTCAAGTGAGGAAAGCGTACTGAGTTTCTGCTGTCAGATTGCCTGTTTGAATTGACAAAGTTTGATGTGCACCGTTGAGATGCGGATTGATGATTTGTCTCTCCTGCAGGTTGAGTTCCCCGAAGCCCGAATCTATGAAGAGACTCTAAATATTTTATTGTACGAGACCCAAGATGGACGCGGGCCAGATAACGCCCTGCTGGAGGCGACAGGAGGAGCGGCGGGGCGATCTCACCACCTCGAGGAAGAGGAGGAACGGGAGAGGATCGAGCGGGTTCGGAGGATTCACATCAAACGACCAGATGATCGATCACACCTCCATCAGTGAGGCTTCTCAGCTTCCGTCGGCCGAATCTCGGCATAAATCCAACTTTTGATCTATGGAGAAAGAGAGATCGTTGTCACATAATGGGGTTTGTTAATAGTGAATGGGTTCAAGCCAATCGATAAATCTCAGCCAGACTGAGGAACTCCTGATGACGTGCAGTAGATGGAAAACCAAAGTATGGTCATATCCTTACACACAGCAAACTCTAGTTTAGATATTGTGATCACACGGTTAAATTCTAACCTTTAAAAGCTGCCCCTGATTATTGGTGAAGAGGCAATTCTGTCTTTTCTCTTTTTAAATTGTATAGAATATGTTCAACTATTACTTTTCACAGACAATGTCACTGCATTTTTAAGTTATTTTCATTCTTTCTCTGTGAGTTACTCTTTCGATCGTGATAGAACTCTTTCGATTCGTTGATCAGATCTGAAAATAATAGCAGTGTACGGCAGGTTAACCAGTAGCTGAGACATGTTCTTGTGTGGCATTTTCATGCGAAACAGTGGTCTGATTGCTTTTCTTTCGAACAACACTAACCCTGTTGTGTGTTTTTCAGTAATTTCTCGCTGCTGTTTCTGTCTGGGCTAATTGGTGTTACCAAGTCAGAACAAAAATTCACTTTCTTCCGTCCCTATCAAGTTATATTCCTCATTTTTTTTTTTTCCCATGGCATAGTAGACTTAGCTTTTCAGTTTTAGACACTAGCTCCTCGATTCATCCAAACAACTCGGAGGCTCTTGTTGTAGTCCTTGTGTTCGATCACAATCCTAGAAGGCTGTAACCCATTGCTTTTCTTACTAAGATTTACCAAGTGTTGTGATTGATTTCCTCAATCCTTCCTTCGATCAGGAGAGGGCTTTTTCTTATCATTCCCAATGCCCAGTTATGATCGACCCATAGCACTCCTCTCCCTTCCTAATGTTTACCTCAGGCCTGTTCCAGTTTCTGCTTTTTGCTCTGCAGGCATTCATTCTAATTCCTGAGCTGCCACATGGCAGCAAATGAGCAGAGGTTTATAGCTATCTCTCCCAACAGTGGATGGTGGCAAAGCTGGCTGTATTGTCATGTTGCTCACAGGGATGCACTTGTGTTGTCCAGTGGATTTTTCTTGAATCCCTTTGGATTTGTCTCTACCCCACATGCATGAGGCCATGATTCTTTGTGTACTGATGTTAGCAGAATGTATTTTCAGCTTTCCTAACTTTCAAACGTACATCTGATTTTTTTTTTGGCCAAGTCAGAGTGGACCGCTGTTCCTGATCGAAGTGGATACCAGAATAAGTGTAAAAATTACTGCTTCTGTTAGCTCAAAGTTTGACCATGCTTTAAGAAACTGGTCATTACATTGAGCATCTAATTCCATAATGGCTCTACTAACTCCCCACCCCAAAACTCTTGACCAAAACATCCAAGATGAGAATTGAATATTAAAAGTGAATCTTGTTATTTTACCTTGTTTGTTTTCCATTTGGAGCATATCCTGCAGTTTAGGCATTGCTGGTTTTGAATTTGGAATCAAGATGGGCAGATTGAAGATATCATGATTGAGGAAGGTCTCTGTGGTATATAGCAGTGTAAGAGTTGGATGATGTGCTTACCCCTTGCTAGAGATATTCTATTGAATGACCTGAAGAAATTCCCTCTGGAGGTAATGCAATAAGACAGTAATCATTACTGAGTGAAAAGCATTCTGGTGTAAGGCTCCTTCCTTTGTCTTGAATCTAAACTACATTACCATTCAGACCACTCAGCGTTAAGGAGTTAATATTTTGTTTCTCTGTTGGTCAAGTGCAATAACAAACCAACCAAGTAAAATAATTGGCCCAATCAGACACAGTGGGTTAGCATTGCTGCCTCTCAGCCCCAGGGATCCTGTTTGATTCCAGCCACTGGTGACTTTGAGTCTGTGCGTTCTCCCCATGTCTGCGTGAGTTTCCTTCCACATTGCGAAGACATGCGAATTAGGTGAATTGGTCATGTTAAATTGTTCCTTAGTATTCCAAGATGTATAAGTCAGGGGGATTAGTGGGGTAAGTAGATGGAGCTATGAGGATCGAGCCTGGGTGATGTGCTCTGTTGGTGGGTCAATGCAGATTCAATGGGCCGAATCTCATCGTCCTGCATTCTATGATTCTATGAAAACAATGCTGGAAATATTGGCAACGTTTGTGGAAAGAGAAACAGTTGATGCTTCTAGTCGAATATGACTCAGAATTCCTATATAAGCATTCTTTATCTCCAAGTTCTCAATAAACCCAATACTGGTGCAGAAATCTATGTGAGATGCCATGAATTAGCCTAATCCCTTAACAGCATTGAAAGGAAACATCAGCCTGTAGTACAGAGCAGATTAACTACACCAGTCTGAATCTAGATGAACAATCATTAAGTTTTAATTTTCTAACCTAAAGTTTTAGCTGATGAACTATTTGCTCAACATCACATTGTAAAGAGACAATGGAAGTAAGGTTGAGAGTTTACTTGTAGTTAGTTACAAAGTGATGAATGGCCTGCATTATTCATTAGCACTGTATGGTTTTATATACTTCAAACTTATTGATGAAAACAGTTACCTTGGTGCTAATTTTTCACTGATGGATTGAATCAGTATTTTAACATCAGATTAAGTGTAACTTGTAGATTAGAGACTCTAGCCTGATCAAGGTGATCAGGGATTATAACAAAGACTGGTACATCTGCTGGGAAACTGCAGCTAACCAGTAATTAGGACCAATGCCTTCCTGTTAATTAAACACCAGCATTTTTTCTGGCAAATTAGCAGCTCTTTGGGACCGAAAGCACTACAAATGCAACAAGTATTGACATAAAACGTGTGAACTCAGGCAGCTGCCATTGCAGAGTCCCTTCACAGAGACTTTCTCAGCTAGTAAATTTCAATCAGTCCTGTCCTTCCGTGTTACCATTGCGTCCATGTTTTTACAGAAAAGCTGATTTTTCTAGTCTCTACAGCCTGAATCGACTCCATCTCAAGTCTTCTAGCTTTGTGTACTTAAAAAATTGAAAGGAGCATCCATATATCAGCTTAATCATGACTGCACATTGAAGGCAAAACTCCACATGGGCAACACAGTATCACAGTGGTTGGCACTGCCTCACAGCACCCAAAACCCGAGTTTAATTCCGGCCTCAGGTCACTGGCTGTGTGGAGTTTGGAAGTTCTCCCTGTGTCTGTGTGGGTTTCTCCGGGTGCTCCAGTTTACTCCCACAGTCCAAAGATATGCAGGTTATGTTGGTTGGCCGTGCTAAGTTGCCCTTAGTGTCGGGAGATTAGCAGAGTAAATAAATATATGGGGCTACGAGGATAAGGCCTGGTTGGGATTGTGGTCAGTGCAGGCTTGATGGGCTGAATGGCCTCCTTCTGCACTGTAGGGATTTTATGATTATGTTCTATGAACTTCTCATGCCCTTGTATATCATATCTGACCAATCTTCTACAGTGCTTCCTGTTGACTTGTATAAATTTCTGGCTCGTTTAGTTTGACTGGATTCATAAGGCACCTCCTCCCAAGTGTTAACTTGGCTGGGTGAGGACAGAAGATTGTGAATTTGAACACACAATCCAGGTTCATGTTTCAGAGTGGCCTCTTCGAGGTTCTATCGTGTTGGCCTGTTGAGGGGGATGTTAAGAGCTGGGATGGAAAGAGAAGTTTGGTATCATGGTGAGGTAAGATCACACAAGCTGGAGTCTGAAGGTGAATCTGTCTCAAAGTCTACGTCTTTCGCCTTTTACCTCAGCCTTACTGCAGTCAGTGTGCGGCTGTCACTGTGGAATCGAACAGCTTGCAGCAAGAAAAATTATTTCATTGCCCGTTACTAAGGGATGACGTGGAATATGGGGAGATTTTTTCTGTCCCTTTGCTAGATATCCAGTGTATTTTTTATTCGGATGATGTTTCCGTGTGGAATATGTGGGTTTCCAATGCTTCGACAATCTGAATCCTCAGTTTGTTTAATTAGGTGAGCTGCTCCAAAAGGAAAAGATGCAGAGCTTCTTGCTTGATTTTGTGCTGAAACAATTTAAATCTCTCTAAATTCTGCAGCACAGTGGTTCGCATTACTGTCTCTCAGCGTCAAGGACCCAGGTTAGATTCCAGCCTCGGGTGGCTACGTGGAGTTTGCATGTTCTCCCCATGTCTGCGTGGGTTTCCTCCAGGTGCTTCAGTTTCCTCCCAAAGTCCAAAAATATGAGAGGTGGATTGGCCATGCTAAATTGCCCCTTAGTGTCCCAAGGTGTGTAGGTGAAGAGGGATTAGAGGAGTAAATGTGTGGGTTTACAGGCTTAGGCAGAGGGTGGGCTGGTTGGAGAATCGGTGCAGATTTGGAGGTGGGATGACTCCCTGCACTGCAAGGATTCTATATTAGTGAGTTCAAATCCGGCCTCCTTTACGAATCAAACAAAATGTGTGAAAACAAATTCAAATTTCATTCCTAGAATTTAGCTGAAGGCTGTGTGCTTTATTGAATATTACTGGAGTGGGATGTTAGTCTGTATGGAGGTGTATTTCTTCACCATAGTGTTGAAATGAACCCAATGGATCAATCTGTTGAAGCTTATTTTGATTTCTAGTGTGCTTAAACTTGTAGTTTTATTGGGCTATCAGTGAAAAGTTCTAAATGTATTCATAATCAAGGGATCACAACTAATTGCGATGCCAGTAGTCAGCCAACAATTCCATCTGATTTATTCTGGTGCTGGTTTTACTTCAGGCCAGCCAGTGTGGGCCCTGTTGATGCTCAGTGTGAGTATTACTGTGAAGCTGGTATTTAACGTCTGGTTAATGGCTATTTTTGTGTTGCCAAGTCTGTGCATTGAAAGAAATCAGCCATACTGGGGGTTCGTTGAAATTGGTAATTAACTGATGCACCGCAAGCTTTGGTCTCAGCCATGCAATATGAGGAAGAAAATACATCCAATGCAAGTAATCAAAGAAGTGTTTAGTTTCAACCACCTAGAAAATTTGATTCGACAAAAGGGGCACATGAATCTCAAATATGGCAGGCAAGCTTTTATTAATCACCGCAAGCTGGTTAGCGCTGCTTCATTGTGCCAGGGACCCAGGTTTGATTCTTGGCTTGGGTCACTGTCTATGTGGAGTCTGCACGTTCTCCCTAGTCTGAGAGTTTCCTCAGGGTGCTCTGGTTTCCTGTTGCATTCTGAAAGATGTGCTGGTTAGGCGCATTGACCGGAACAGACGCTGGACTGTGGCGACTTGGGGAATTTCACAGTGACTTCATTGCAGTGTTAATGTAAGCCTTACTTGTGGCTAATGAATAAACTTTTAGTTTTACGTTTTGATTTAAGGCAGAAAATTAGGTAGGACCCTCATCATAGAGCCAGCACTGTTCAGGAACACAAGGTCAATGTGTGACCTAACGTAGCAACCCTTAAAAGGACCCAACAGGCATCAATAGTTCATCGGTCTCCTGCAAACAAGGCCTGAAGTCAGGCGGACCTACCCCAGTGTTAACCCTTGTGCGCAGTCTCACCAGCAGGCTGATGGGAATCAATTTCTAGACCAAATTCGTCCATGAAAGAATTGTGCTGGATAATTTGAGTATCGGGAGCGGCGATCCCACCAAATGTGTAGAAAACGAGAGGTTTTTGCAGTGTTTCATATTTGCTGATCTTTTAAAGCATGCTCATTTTGAAGAAAAAATTACCTGGTTCTCCTTATGACTCTGAACTGAAATTTAGGAGATAATATAACTCTCAATTAATGACTCAAATGGCTCAGTTGTTTAATCGCTTGACTTAAATAGCATCAGAAACTAATAGTAAATGTCCTCCAATGGGGCCTTTGACTTTGGAACTATCTTACTTCCCTAGTTTGAGATCTGTGACTGACACAAGACTATCAGTGAACATCACCTTAACCAAGAACCTTTGTCCAGGAAGCGGTACAAAATATGACTCTTATTCTCTTCTCTCTCTGTGTCCTCTGTTTCTGGAAAGGTTTTGTAAAAAGTGGTCCACTCGAAAGACGATTAAAAAAAATTAAAGGCAAGAGCCTTCTGCAGTTATTACTAAGATTAAATATTTTGCCCCTCTTTCCCCAAGTCCTGATTTATCCACCTCCCCACCTGGTTAGATATCACTTGAATCGTGTGAGATTCTTTATTCAGGTTTTAGGGTTAGCAATCTGACTAAGTAGCTCAATTTCCAAGTTTTTCCAAACACAATCTTTAGAATGGTTTCCTAGTCCTTTGAACACAATATTGCCATTTGATTGCCTTTTGAATGAAAGTAACCATGGTTTAACTGAACCTGGATTGAATTTGACAGCAGAGCTTATTCAAAGCTCCTGATTCTTGTAATGCTTGCATGGTGCTATATGTAGTGAATGAGTAGATCCAAGAGTAGCCAGCTGGCACAGTGGTTAGCACTGCTGCCTCACAACGCCAAGGATCTGGGTTCAATTCTGGCCTCGGGTCACTGTCCGTGTGGAATTTGCACATTTGCCCTGTGTCTGTGTGGGTTTTCTCTGGGTGTTCCAGTTTCCCCCTCAGTCTAAAGATGTGTGGGTTAGGTTGATTGGCCATGCTAAAGTGATCCTAGTATGAGGGGATTAACAGGATAAATATGTAGGTTATGGAATAGGGCCTGGTTGGGATTGTGGTCGGAATGGACTCGATGGGCCAAATGGGCTCCTGCACTGTGGGGTTTCTGAGTGTAGAATTGTCTTCAATTGACGTTTGCTCTCCAGGACATCGAGGCAAAGAACATGGGTAGTGGGCGAATGCACATTGGTACAGGTGGCAGTGTTGTCCTGAAAGATGTCGAGAGAGATTTACTCTATACACTGCTGCGGTATCGATGGCTTCTCTGGGTCGCAATGCACATTGGGCTGGATGGAGCTCTACACTGGGCCTTGCCCCTAATCAGAGTTGGTTGCCCAAACTGGAATGTGTTCGTGCCCAAGTAATAATGCCCTTCACTTTATCTCCGAAAAATGTGTTTGGAAAATCAGTAATACTTGAGCACAAGTGATTGCAAGCCAGTACCACAGCAATGTCTTCTCAGAATTACACACTGTGCTCAGTCTCACCAGCGTAGCTATCTGTAAACAACTTAGGAACAATTTTCGATTGTATGTTCAATTAACTGTCCTTTTTTAATTAAAAATGATTGGCATACTGGTTTAATTTGATCTGTTCAAGTGTTTGAACTGCCTTTGATTGAATGTCATGGAAGCACATACAGTGCTGTATTCCGTTTTTATTTTTATAATCCTAATACTTTGTTGAAAATAGTCTGTATTTTGTACAGTTGTGAAACTCTGCCACTTTATTTAGCTAAATAAAAGGTAAATAAAGCTTGAACTATATTTATAAAAATCTAAGCCTGCTTGTCTACATGAGGGTATGTGCATTTTCTACTATCTGATTTATTATTGTCACATATTGGAATACAGTGAGAAGTATTTATTCTTCACGATACACAGACAAAGCACATAGAGAAGGAAAGGAGAGGGGTACAGAGTGTATTGTTACAGACATAGCTGGGGCATAGTGAACTTAATATGAGGTCTTCAAAAGTCTGACAACAGCAGGGAACAAGCTGTTCTTGAGTCAGTTGGTATATGACCTTAGAGTTTTGTATCTTTTTCCCATTGGAAGAAGGTAGAAAACAGAATATCTGAGATGCGTAGGATCCTTAATTATGCTGGCTGCTTTTCCAAGTGGGAAATGCAGACAGAGTCACTGGATGGGAGGCTCATTTGTGTGATAAACATAGAACATCACAGCGCAGTACAGGCCCTTTGGCCCTTGATGTTGCACTGACCTGTGAAATAATCTAAAGCCCATCTAACATACACTATTCCAATATCATCCATGATGGACTGGTCTTTGTTCACAACCATTTGTAGTTTCTTGTGGTCTTGTTCAGAGCAAGAGCCATATCAAGCTGTGATACAATCAAAGATTTCTTTTGTAAAAATTGCTGAGTCATAGTGCACATGCTGAATTTCCTTAGCCTTCTGAGAATGTGGAGGCATCAATGAACTTCTTTAACTATAGGGTCAGAGTGGAGGGACCAGGATAGGTTGTTGGTAAGCTGGACACCTAGAAACCTGAAGTTCTCGACTATTACTACTTTGTCCCCAGCTTTACCTTGGTTTTCTGGTTTGATAGTTCTTGTTGCATAATATCACTTCCCAAGCAGCTGAAATGAATTCTGTATTTTTTTCAATGGTGGAAACTGTATTTGGGCTTCACTGTCCCCAGGCTTAGGAGGGGAAGCAGCCAACATTCCTGATCCTTTTTGCTGTCCAGTGACCCCTGCTGAAAATCAGTGCAAAAACACTATCCATTTTAACCCTGACAGCAACCTCTAACCTCATGCCAAAGCCATCATTAAAATGGCTTAATGCGGTGCAATATGATCTACCATCTTATCCCCTTCATAGCTAACAATCACTGTGCGGCATTGCTTTGCACTTCCCCCACCTCTCAATATACAGTCCCTGGCCCCAGCCAAGTATACTCTATACTTGGTCAGAGTATAGCTCCTGCTCTGACCAAGACCCCAGGAAACTACAAAGAGTTGTGAACGTAGCCCAGTCCATCACACAAACCAGTTTTCCATCCATTGCCTCTATCTACGCTTCCTACTGCCTCCAAAAAGCAACCAGCATAATCGAGCACCCCATACTTGGACATACTTTTTCTCATTACCTTCTGTCAAGAAAAAGATGCAAAAGTCTGAGGTCATGTACCAACTAACTCAAGAACAGCTTCTTCCCTGCTACTATCAGACCTTTGGGCAAACCTAATGTTCAGTTGATCTTTCTCTACACCCTAGCTGTGACTAACACTATGTTCTACATCTGTGTACTCTATAAATGGTATATTTTGTCTGTAAGAAACAATACTTTTCACTGTATTCCAATACATATGACAAATCAAATTCTCCACAGCCTTTTGCACTCTCACACCTTTTGCATGCAACAGGGAAGTGCCCACCCTGGCACTGCCTCTGATACAATCAATGCATCATGGCCTTGGTCAAAATGGGTATAATTCAAAGCAAAATAATACGTAGGGCACCAATCTGAAATAAATGTGCAAAACGCTGGAAATATTCGACTGGTCGCACAGCAGCTGCGGAGAGAGGAGCAGTGCAAATGTTTCAGGTTAATAGCTTTTCCTGAGATCCAGGGGAAGTTAGGGTGGGAGAAGAACATGAGAGAAGGTTTGAATGGAGATGCAAAACAGGGGAGATTAAATTGTAAAATAATTAGTGGATGCAGAGCTAAAGGGAGTGGGTGTGTGCATGGGGCAGTGAAGGAACAGATACTGATGTCTAGAAGTGGTGTAGATGGCAGAATGATAAATAGTTGCTGCTCGAAAGCACAACAAAAAAAAGGAAGTAAAATGGAAACCTGTAAAGAGAAAGGGCAGAGGTTAACATAGAACCCTACAGCACAAACAGGCCCTTCGGCCCACAAGTTGTGCCGATCATATCAGTACCTACTAGGCCATAGAATTATCTGTAACTCCCAAACCCATTAAATCCCATGTACTCATCTAGAAGTCTCTTAAAAGACTCCAGCGAGTTCGCCTCTACCCCCACTGACGGCAGCCGATTCCACTCACTCACCATCCTCTGAGTGAAAAACTTATCTCGAACATCTCTGTACTTGCTCCCCAGCACCTTAAATCTGTGTCCTCTCAGAGTGACCATTTCAGCCCTGGGAAATAGCCTCCGAGAATCCACCCTATCTATTCCTCTCAACATCTTATAAACCTCTATCAGGTCGCCTCTCAACCTTCGTCTCTCGAGAAGAGACCGAACTCCCTCAACCTGTCTTCATAAGGCATGCCTCCCAATCCAGGCAACATCCTTGTAAATCTCCTCTGCACCCTCTCAACAGCTTCCACGTCCTTCCTATAGAGAGGCGACCAGAACTGCGCACAGTACTCCCAAGTGCCGGACTGTGGCAACCTGGGGATTTTCATAGTAACTTCACTGCGGTGCGAATACAGGCCTAGTTGTGACACAAATAAATAAACATTAAACTGCTCGGGTACACTGAGGGAGAGCTCAGCACGGCCAACGCACCTAACCTGCACGTGTTTCGGACTGTGGGAGGAAACTGGAGGAAACACACACAGACAGTGACCCAAGTTGGGAATTGAACTCAGGTGCTCTGAGACAGCAGTGCCAACTACCGTGCTGCCCAGGGGAGAGTGACGTGCCCTGCTGGATGGTACAGCGGTCCAAGCTTGGGGGATACTTACAGCTGGGTGTGCCCAGGCCCATGGTACTGTCCTTCCCTGGGGGAAGCTTATCTGCCTCGTAGTCGGCAGCAAGCAACTTGTTACATTCACCGAGCGCAACCTTGCACAGCAGCAGGAAGGTCTGCAATTGTTGAACATTGAGTTTGGAAGGCAGTAAATTACCTAACACAAAGATGAAGTGCCATTCCTCGAACTTACAGTCTGCTTTATTAGGAGGAGGAGGTAATTCGTCCCATGTTTCTCACTTTGGCAGTTGCAGCTGGAAGCGTGTCCGTTTGGCCATCATGTGAAGGAAGATTCCGGATTGGACCTGATGACTGCTCCACACAAACATCAGTAGCACAGTTTCGATCAACGTATGGGTATCAGAAAGTTTTCCTATTAAATCTGGAGTCAGGCTGCTCTCTCTCCATTGTCCTGTTTGTGTGTTGGATAGAAACTTTTGTTGGGTCCATGAGGAAGAATTCAGCATGAGAGGAATGATGATCCCAGGCAGTGGATGCACTCAGGTCAAAGCCTCCCCTCTACATGGATGACATCACCTGCTTGGCTCTGCCGTGGATGTACAAACTGATCAATGTCTGTGACCAGTTTGAACAGCCCCCTGGCAAATCATGTTGAGAGTGAGACCACATTCTTTGGGAACTGGACTACCTGACACCTTGTCCCCATCAACATCAGGTCCGATGGCCTGACTGTGTTGGGGATGTGGTTTAGCGGGACTAGGGCATGCGTTAGAAACTGGAAGGAGTGACTAGATACAATGAACCAAAAACTGGGCATGTGGGGGGTAGGGGGGGTGGCGACAGTCGCTCTCCATTGCAGGGAAGAACCTGATCATTAGGTGTGAGGCACTCTAGATGTTGCTGTACATGGTGCAGGTCTGGTCCATTCCTCACTCCTGCGCCTGTACTAATCACCTGAGAGAGGGATCCGGTTTCAATTCCCTGCTTGGGTAATTGTCTCTGTGTTTACATCTGTATGTTCTCCCCATGAGGTTTCCTCCCACAGTCCGAAAGATGTGCAGATTAGGCACATTGGCCACGTTAAATTGCCCCTTAGTGCCCTGGAATGTGTAGATTAGAGGGATTATGGGGATAGCATTGTTGACAATGCAGACTTGATGGGCCAAATAGCCTCTTGCTGCACTGCAAAGATTCTATGATTCTAAATTCTCTCATTTGTCATTTTCTTGTTCGTTAAAGTAATGAAAACAGTGAGGCGGAAAGTATACCTTCACCCTGTCTGCTATGGCTAATTACATTACTGAAGGAAAGCAGCAATGAGCAAACTGGACAATTATTCCATATTTGCGACATTGCATTAAATTATTGATGCTATCGTTCAAATGTCTGCAAGTGTCAATTATGAACGATTGCAGGACAGCAAACAGGTCATTAATGAGTTGCAGGATAAGAATCCATTATCTTATTATCCAGCAGAACACTGGAGCGGCAAAACCTCAGCAGATTAAACAGAGAAAGGGGATGGGGCGGGGGCATGCGGCGAGGAGAATATTTCCTGCAGGCATCCAGAGCATTAGTGGCTTTTAAAGTCAATTATCGGAATGAGTAACAGGATGAGTAAGGTCATAGTCATAGAAGAATATGTTTTAAACAGAGAAGTGTCACAATCAGGTTTTTATTTGAACCACTATGTCTAAATCTTAGAGTTTAATTGCTCGCTGATCATTATTTGCTCCTGACTCATACACATCTAACTTTTATATTTGCAATTGTTTTCCTGGGAATATTTTTAATTAAAGTGAAAACAAATATTACACTTTCCAGGCAAAAGAAAAATGCCAAGGCATTTTGAATGTTGCAATAAATATCACACTTACTGCATTAACTGTTCACTGACCCTGGCATTCTCCTCTTTTCTAGATTACCTGGTTACCGGATTGCATACCCTAGGGGTTGTGAGTTCAAATCCTACTGTGGAGACGTAGAATCACAGAATCCCTACAGTGCAAAAGGAGATCATTCGGCCCATCGAGACGAATCCCACCCAGGCCCTATTCCCATAACCCCATGCATTTACCCTAACCAGTCCTCCTAACACTAAGGGGCAATTTAGCATAGCCAATCCACCTAACCCACACATCTTTGGAGTGTGGCAGGAAATCAGAGGAAACCCACACAGGTATGGGGAGAATGTGCAAACTTCACATAGGCAGTCACCCAAGCCAGGAATTGAAACTGGATTTCGAACCCAGGTCCATGATGCTGTGAGGCAGCAGTGCTAACTACTGTGCCACCATCCTGCCAACGTTTTTTAAAGACTGTTTAAACTTGACTACATCCAAACTTGAATTCAAAGAATCCAAGAAATAGCACTAAACACGCACCTGGTTCATGAATGTCATAGAATGATAGAATCCCTCTAGTGCAGAAGGAGGTCACTCAGCCCATCAAGCCTGCAATGACAACAACCCCACCCAGGTTCTATCTCCGTAACCCCACATATTTATTCTGCTAATCCCCTGACACTAAGGGTCAATTTATTATGGCCAATCATCCTAACCCGCCCAATCTTTAGACTATGGGAGGAAACCTGAGCACCCGGAGGAAACTCACGCATCATGGAGAGAATGTGTAAACTCCACACACACAGTCTATCCAGCCTCTCTTTATAACTCTAACTTTCAAATCCCAGTAGCATCCTAGTAAATCTTTTCCACACTCTTTCTTGTTTAATAATATCATTTCTATAAAAGGGTGAGCAGAACTGCACATAGTATTTCAAGGGTGGCCTTCCTAATGTCTTGTACAACTTCAACAAGACGTCCCAACTCCTGTATTCAATGTTCTGACCGATGAAACCAAGCATGTTGAATGCCTTTTTCACTGCCCTGTCCATCTATGACTCCATTTTCAAGGAGCTATGAACCTATATCCGAGATCTCTTTGCTCTATAACTGTCCTCAATGCCCTATCAATAACTGAACAAGTCCTGCCCTGGTTTGATCAACCAAAATACATCACTTTGCATTTATCTGAATTAAATTCCATCTGCCATTCATCAGCCCCTGGCCCAATTGATCAAGATCCTGTTTCAATCCTAGACAAGCTTCTTCACTGTCCATTATGCCACTAACTTTGATGTCATCTGCAAACTTACTAACCATGCCTACTAAAATCTCATGTAAATCATTAATATAAATAATAATAACAGGGACTCAGAACTGATCCCTGAGGCACACCACTGGTCACAACACTCCACAACCACCCTCTGTCTTCTGTTATCAAGTCAATTTTGTATCCATTTGGCTACTTCACCCTGGATTCTGTGAGATTTAACCTTATGCAACAACCCACCACATGGTACCTTCTCAAAGGCCTTAGATAATGTTAACTGCACTACTCTCATCTACCTTCTCAAGTACCCCTTCAAAAAACTCGATCAAATTTGTGAGACATGATTTCCCATTCACAAAGCCGTGCTGACTGTCCCTAATCAGTCCTTGCATTGTCATATGAGAAGCGATTAAGTCGGTTAGACTGGAGTTTAGAAGAGTGAGAAGGGGTCTCATACAATCTTATCAAATTCTAACAGGATTAGATAGGGCAGATGCAGAATGAATGTTCCCAATGATGGGGGAGTCCAGAACTAGAGGTCAGAGTTTGAGGATAAGGGGTAAATCTTTTAGAACTGAGATGAAGGCAAACTTCTTCACCCACAGGGTGGTGAATGTGTGGAATTCACTACCACAGAATGTAGTTGAGGCCAGAATGTTATCTGATTTCCAGAAGAAATTAGATATAGGTCTTAGGGCTAAAGGGATCATAGGATATGGGGGGAAATGGGGATCAGGATATTGAATTCAATGATCAGCCATGATCAAAATGAATGATGGAGCAGGCTTGAAGGGTCGAATGGCCTACTCCTGCTTCTAGCTTGTATGTTTCTATGTTTCCAAACTCTAACAGTATTGCAATAGTACATCCTCCACATATTTCCACCTGCAATTTCAGCACCATAATACTTAGGACTCCCCACTTGCTGCTATCAGGAAGGTTACATTAGAATCATAGAACAAAGAACATAGAACATGGGACATTACAGCGCAGTACAGGCCCTTCGGCCCTCGATGTTGCGTCCATCCATAGTATGAATCCTGCTGTGAATCTCTCTGTGTTCATTCCTCGAAATTGGCTGCAGAACAGAAAAAATACAGCGCATCACCTCTAGGAGGTGATCTTTCCCAACTTTGGATCTGTCATCTGTCAGAGGATTGAAAGTTGTCTCCTCTGCCTGTGAAGGTGGCTTGCACAACCCTCAATGATTCAGTACGTGAGAAAAGACAGTCAGTGAAAGTGAGGATAAGAAACTAGAGGAATGTGCAACAGCTTCACCCAAAAATTATGCCTTGCTTAGAGATGTAAAGAAGGATATTTCCTTACTGAAATCCTTCTGAGTGCAGTGATGACAATTGCAGTTTGTTTTATTTCTGGGTGAAATGTTTATCTTCTTCGACACAGAACAATTAAACTTTTAACACTTTTTTTTGTGTCCTCTGTCAGTATCAAGCTTTGGTTAACTGGAGGAGAAATCTGCTTCTATGCTGCACCAATGAAGTACTTAAGTCTTCAATCACTTCCTAATGCATCGGCACATTCCTTCAACTCTCTACTTGGAGAACAACAAAGGGCTATTCTCAAGATCAACAATCATCCTGCACCACATGGTGTACAAAAAGAATGACCACTAGCTTTATTGTTCAGCTATTAATTTAAACACCTTCCAAGCATTCCAGTTTAATGAGATAAAAAAGAACAAGAATCGGCTCTTAATTAATTCAATAATCTGTCTTTATTTAATAAACAGTTGCAACTTTTCAACTGTTTCACTGAACTTTAACTCTTTACTGAACATTAACTTTAATTATTTAACTGAAAATAGATGCTACCGAGTTTAAGAAAACTCTTGATCAAGAATATCCCCAATGTCGAATCTATCTTCATTGTCTTGCTGTCTCTCTGAAGGACCTTTCAGGGCACACTTCTTACAATGGTGAGTCACAATAGGGATATTTTTGGCAAACAAAGGACTGCACGTGTCTTTTATCTACAAATTCTTCAGTTGCTTCCAGAAGATTCTCTATCATCCAGCCAATTGTGAAACCAGAAACCAATTGCATGTCTCAAACAGCCAATCAAAATAGTTGTAAATGACACCATTATGCTTGGTTTAAATGGCATGTCTCTCACATGAAGGCAATAAAATTTGATGCCTTTGTGTCTACTCAGAAGTGAACAACTTCCCATATTTGGTAAACTCAGGAAGCTTCAGATCGCAGTTCACAGATCAAGATCCCTGACTCAGAATAACTTTACAACCTGCAACTGATTTTAACTATAAGTTGACCAAAAATCACAGCATGCTTAACTGTCAGCCTGAAAAACAATTTTAAAGACAATATTGCCATTATTGTTGTTAAATTATTGTTGTAGTCATTCTTTCTCCAGCCTCAGTTTATATCACTGCTATATGCAGAGCACTGTTGGTTATTGTGCTTGCCTACATAATACAGTTAAAGTAATTTGTTAAGGAGTGATAAATAATTGCATGTGATATTTTATAATCAATAACTTGGAAGCAGGCAGAAGGACGTAGTACTTTCTCACACTCAAAGCCTATCTTCTCATACACTTTCTTCCTCTGGGAATAGGCTTGAAATAATTGAGGGATTCGGGGGATGAATTGACCCAAAGGCACAGGAGTAAACTTCTGAATTGGGAGAAATCGGCCCGTAATCTGTAAATAGGTGATTGGAAAAGAGTTTGCAACTGGCAACAACTTGTTTGCATACAGAGTGACTCCAAGAGAGTAAAATTTCCCAAGACGACACTGAAGGGAGTTCTCAAACAACATTTGACCTCGAGCCTCATAAGGAAGTATTAGGATAGAAGACCAACAACTTGGTCAGAGGACAAGGTCTTAAGGAATATTTTAGAGGAGAGCGATGGAGTAACAGAGAGTTTTAAGGATAAAATTAAGGAGGGAATCTACGATCCAAGGATTCCAAAGCTTTTTTAAAATTTCATTCGTGGTCATTGGGCATTGCTGGCAAACCTACACTTATTGCCCATCTCTAGTTGTCCGAGGGCTGTTGAGTGTGAATCACACTGCTGTAGCTCTGGAGTCACATGTAGGCCAGACCAGGTAAGGATGGCAATTACCCTTCCTAAATGGAATTAGTGATCCAGGTGGATTTTTCCGGGATTGACAATGGTTTCATGATCATCAGTAGATACTTAATTCCAGCTTTTTTTTATTGAGTTCAAATTCCACCATCTGCTACGGTGGGATTCGGACCCATGTCCCCAGAACATTAACTGAGTTTCTGGATTAATAGTCTAGTGATGATACCACTAGGCCATCACCTCCTCTTGGGGTATTGGCACCTGAGGCTACAGCTGCCAATAATGGAATGATTAAAATCCACAGTAAAATTCATGGCATTTATAAAGAAGGTACTTCTTTACAGTTTATTTCGCACTGCAATGCCCCTTGTTTGTCTGCTGGTCATGTTCACAATGTTCCTAATTACTTCCTGAATCTCTGAACCAACTAACTGTGACATTTTATTGCTTTCTACTTGAATGAACAACACCAGCGCTTTGAGAGACCTTCACCTAACCTCTAGGAATGACAGCCTGATGTTAAGTTATAGCGATTGCATTGGCAGTGGGATCATCTGGAAGTCAAGTCAAACTGAGCTGTCATTGCAACTGACGATGGCCAACTTTCACTCCACTGCCCAGGTTAATTGTCTTCCTCTTAACCCCCTGAGCTCACAGTGAGACACAATTCCAATTGTGTGAGATTGCCCTAAGATCAAAGAAATATACAGAACAGGAACAGGCCCTTTGGCCCTCCAAACTTGTGCTGCTCATGATACCTGCCTAAACTAAAACCATATGCACTTACAGATTCTGTATCTTTCCATTCCTGTCCTTTTCATGTTTTTGTCTAGTTGTCCCTTAAATGCTGCTTTCGTACCTGCTCCCAGCACCTCCCCGGGCTGCATGTTCCAGACATTCATCACCTTCTGTGTAAAAAATTTACCTCGCACATCTCCTCTAAACTTTTCCCCACGCACCTTCAAATTATAATCCCCTAGTACTTGACTTTTTTACTCTAGGAAAGAGCACCTGACTATCCGCTCTGCTCATGCCACATGAATTTTGTAGACCTCTATCAGGTCACCCCTCAACCTCTGTCATTCCAGTGAGTACAAATCGAGTTAACCCAACCTCGCCTCATAGCTAATATCCTCTAGACCAGGCACCCTCCTGGTAAACCTCTTCTGTACCCTCTCCAAAACATCTACATCCTTCTGATGGTGTGGAGACCAGAATTATATACAACATTCTAAAGGAGGCCAAACTAAGGTTCTGTACAATCCTAATGCACCTTGTGTCATTAGGCCATTTCACGCTTTCTATGCTGCCATTGCATCTGCAGCCTGGGTTCAGGATTGTCAGGAGTCTGTAGACTAACTCCTCACCTCCAAACAGAAACACCCCCTGTCTCCCACAGGTTATCTGGTGTAATTCTGAAATGTCTGTCCACTCCCATGACTGCGCTGTCCCAATCTTTACAGGAGACACTCTTTCCTTAACCTTTACCCACACAACTAGAAAAGATAAGTTGATAGAGCACCATTCCATCCACTGTGGCCTGTTCCTGTGGTGAATTAGTTGCCTCATTACAGTACTAACCTACATTTCGAACAATTGTTTCTCCATAAATTATGCTGCTGGTCAGAACAATTCAATATTTACCCTCTTTGTATATAGAGTTCTTCCTTACATCCTGTTCAATGCCCTGATTCCAATTGTTTATCCTGGCCTAACTTAAACATCACCATTAAATAGTTTATTTTTAACCTTTAACTGGCTTATTGCTGAACTCTGGAGCTCAAACTTCTCACCTTTTTTTTAAATCATTTCTAAGCTTCAAGCCATTTGTGAAACCACACCTGGTACCTGCCTAAGCCCCCTCATTCCCATCCGTCTGACGTCTGCCTAGCTCCACTTGCTTTGATTTCATTTTATTTGATTTATTTATTGTAATTGTGTCTTTGTCTATATAATGACATGTTTGTTAATCCACTCTCCGCCCACCTGATAAAGGAATTGCTCCGAAAGCTCATGATTCCAAATAAACCTGTTGGACTTTAACCCGATGTTATGAGACTTCTTATCGTGTCTACCCCATCCAATGCTGACATCTCCACATCATCATTTATTATTGTCACACGTATTGGTGAAAAGTATTATGGAAGGACTGTCTTATGAGGAACGATTAAATAGACTGGGGTTGTTTTCCCTTGAAAGACGTCGGCTTAGAGGGGATCTCATAGAGGTGTATAAGATTATAAGGGGTATAGATAGAGTAAATGGAGGTAAACTTTTTCCACCTTTAGAAATGGATAGGACGAGGGGTCATGGCCATAGGGTGAGGGGGGCTATGTATAGGACGAATATTAGAGGGCAGTTTTTCACACAAAGGGTAGTGGGGGTGTGGAATGCACTGCCGAGCAAGGTGGTGGGAGCAGGCACGCTAGGGCTGTTTAAGGGTCTCTTGGACAGCCACATGAGCGGTATGCAGATAGAGGGATATAGTAGGACTGTTTAACTATGGCTTTTTTCCACAGGTAATTCGGTCCAACTTGACCAACAAGGAGCATGCATTCGGCAGGTGGTGCGAGGACAGCTCTTGGATGTTGATTCATGGGTTGCCTGGTGCTTCATGTCGAAAATGAGTGCTTTATCTGGACCATCTGAAGGGCACCATGACAGCTCAGTGACTATCGCTGTAGCTGTGCAGACACTTGGAATTGGGCCGGTGTCTGCGGGAGTTTGTGCGTTCTCCCCGTGGTTGCGTGGGTTTTCTCCGGGCGCTCCGGTTTCCTCCCACATGCCAAAAATTCACTCTTAGGCTGATTGGGAAACAAATTGTCCCTACATTGAGATTCTTCGATATTAGGAATAACCTAAAATTAGAATAGGATAATGGAATTGTTACTATATAGTTATGACGGCGGCGTGGGCTCGTTGGGCCGAAGGGCCTGTTTCCTGTGCTGTGTTGCTCTCTAAAAAAATATTGTTTCTTGCGAGCTATACATACAGAGCAAACCTTTCAGAGAATACATAGGAAAGAAGGAAAGGAGAGGCTGCAGAATATTATGTTACCGTCAT
This sequence comes from Sphyrna mokarran, assembly GCA_024679065.1. Taxonomy (NCBI): domain Eukaryota; kingdom Metazoa; phylum Chordata; class Chondrichthyes; order Carcharhiniformes; family Carcharhinidae; genus Sphyrna; species Sphyrna mokarran. The sequence goes on along the minus strand of JAGIQG010000020.1, from coordinate 39,657,881 downwards.
AGCGAGGGCGTAGAGAAAGATCAACCTTATGCATGGTAGGTCCATTCAAAAATCCAATGACTGCAGGGAAGAAGCTGTTCTTGAGTTGGTTGGTACATGATCTCAGACTTTTGTATCTTTTTCCTGATGGGAGAAGGTGGAAAGGAGAATTTCTGGGGTGCGAGGGCCCTTAATTATGCTGGCTGCTCTGCTTTACAGAGAACTAGTTCCTTAGGAATCCAGGGCAACAGACAAAAGGGTCAAAATTAGACTGAGGGCCGTTAGGAAGGAAATCTGAAAGGACTTTTCCACATAATGGCTGCCAGAAGAGTAAAAATGTTGAGACGATTGGAATCTTCAAGACTGAAATTGACACATTTTTATGAGGCGAGATAAGAAAAAAGGATACGAAGCATTCTAGGAAATGAAATTGAGATATACATCGACCGTGATCTAATTTAAAGCTGGAACAGACTGAAGGGGCTCCTGTTCACCTTGCTGAGAAGAGAGATATGTCGCTGAAGCTTTTGATCTTGGACTCATCAGGACAAATGCAAGAATGCAAAACTTTAAATGGTCACAACAATTTATACTACATGAAAAAAGGCTGTTGATTGATTGGCAACACTGATTGGCCAAACATTGCCATGGAGAAAGTAACAGCCAACAGAAGGACAACAGGTGTTTGGAAACATCACCACCTTCAAGTTTCCGTCCAAGTTACAAAACATCCTGCTTTGAAAACATATTGTCATTCCTTCACTGTCACTGGATAAAATGCTGGAACTCTCTCCCGAACAACACTGTGGATGTACCAACATCACATAGACTGCAATAGTTAAAGAAAGCAGCTCACTATCACTTTCCCAAAAGCCATTAAGGTATGAATAACAAATGCTGGCCTAGTCAGTGATGCTCATATCCCTGGATGAATTAAAAACTCCTCTTTCCCTGCTCCACTATCCTCACCTGTAGTATCAAGACTAGCCTCTCATTCGTTGACTCTGTCTACACTTCCTGATGTCTCTGCAAAGCAGTCAGCACAATTAAAGACCTTACACACCCCAGACAATATCTCTTCTAACTACTTCCGTCAGGAAAAAGATATAAAAGTCGGAGGTCACGTACCAACAGACTTAAGACCAGCTTCTTCCCTGCTGCTGTCAGGCCCTAGCTATGATTGTAATACTACATTCTGCGCTGTCTTCTTTCCTCCTCTATGAATGGTATGTTTTGTCTGCATAGTGCACAAGAAACAATACTTTTCACTGTATGCTAATATATGTGATAATAGTGAATCAAATCAAAGCAAATCAAACAAGTGTGAGGTGCACAGTCATTTTTTTACTGTCTATAAGTTTAAAAGCATCCATCCGATTATTTTGAATTGCTCTGATGAAGGGTCATCCAGTCTCAAAGCGTTGGCTCTGATCTCTCCCCACAGATGCTGTCAGACCTGCTGAGATTTTTCTGTTCTTGATTCAATTGTTTCCTTTTCCTTATTCCTCATCAGAGACCATATTCCCACCCAGTGCTCATATTATTCTGTTTCTTTACCCTTATCTAGCCCTAGCTCCATCAAGCCCATCTACTGTGCTGCAATTCTCTCCCAAACCAACTCTTTATCTCATATACTTTGAACACAGCTCCCCTATTGTTCCCCATGTTGGAACTCCCCCTGCCCAGTGTAAAGTTTTCACAGAACAAAGATTCACAAAGATTCAAAACCTTTTGTGATTACAATCATTATTTGCAATCCTTCCTTGTCCTCGAAGTTACTCTTGCCATGGCTGAACACTCCTTCACCTTTCATTGTCTGCCAGTGCTTGGTGTCACTTGTACAATTCCCAGTGTATGCAATGGCCTCTTTTCCTATCCTCGCAGTCACTTTAAGAATGTCCCACATTCTAAGTTTGGTCCCTAACTGCCCCATGTTCAAATGCTTTCTGTGGTCGACAATATCTGGAAGCACAGGGTCAGCTCCTGGACATGTTTGGGATAGTATGACCTACAACTCTCTATCCACTATCAAGTTCCTCCTTAACTTTCAGCTCACTCACCATTCTCAGCTTTGAATGACCAATGTTGACTTCAGGGACACAAGTGCCTCCAACTGAAAATTTGCACCCTCCACCAATTTCCAACTTCCCTAACTGTTGGAAGTTAGGAGCAAGAGTAGGCCATTTGGCCCCTCAAGCCTGCTTGGCCGTTCAACTAGATCTTCTATACATGCCATTTTCCAGGAGTATCCCATATCCCATGATATCTTGAAATCTATTGATCTCTTTCATGAACATACCCAGTGACGGAGCCTCACAGCTCTCTGGGGTAGAGAATTACAAAGGTTTGCCACCCTCTGAGTTCATTTTTATTCATTTATTGGATGTGAGCATTGCTGACGGGGCCAGCATTTATTGCCCATCCCTGACCGCACTTGAACTGAATGGCTGGCTAGGTTATATCTGAGGAGAATTTAAGAACTAAACACATCGTTGTAGATCTGGCATCACATGTAGGGTGGACCAGATAAAGTTCCATCCCTAAAGAACATTAGTGAATGGGTTTTTATGACAATCAACAATGATTTCATGGTCATCAGTAGGTTTTTAATCCTAGCTTTTATTGGACTCACATCTGGATCCTCAGAGCATTACCTTGGGTCACTGGATTACTAGTCCAGTGACAAAATCACTATGTCATTGCCTCTTCAGTGTCCTACATAGCCTACCCCTTATTTTGAAACCATGTCCCCTGGCTTCTAGACCACTATGATTATCATCCATCCCCTACTTCCCCTCCCTCCCTCCTCAGCCAGGAAAAACATTCTTCTGCATCTATCCTAACAGGCTCTGTATGAATTTTATAAGCTTTAATGAAATCAACTCTGATTCTTCTAAACTCTAGAGAATACAGGTATAGTCTTCTCAATCTCTCCCCTGCATCCTCCATCAATGACAAGAGCTGACACCTGGATGGGATACGGGTGGCAGGGTTTCCAATGAGATGTGGTTCTCAAAGTTGGTGGGTAGCATGCCAGCCAGGAGGATATTGGAATCTTTGAGATGGATGCTGCACACTGGACAGACTGAGATATGAGAGGAGGCAGGCGTTCTTATATCAAAAGGTGCTACATTCCCATCTGCACATCACCAATATTCTGACTTGAAACTATATCGCTGTTCCTTTACTGGGTCAAATCCTGAAATTCCATCACCATCAGCAGTGTGGATGTATTTACACTGTAGCAATTCAAAAGGCAGCTCATCAACCCACCTTCTCAAGTGCAATTAAAGGATGGCAACAAACACTGGCCTGGCCATTGGTGATTTCCATTGGGTGGCACAGTGGCACAGTGGTTAGTACTGCTGACTCACAACACAGGGGAGCTGGATTCAATTCCCAGCTTGGGTCACTGTCTTTGCAGAGTCTGCACTTTATTACCATGTCTGCATGGGTTTCTTCTAGGTGGTCTGGATTCCTCCCACACTCCAAAGATGTGCAAGGTAGGTGGATTGGCCTTGCTAAATTTCCCCTTAGTGTCAAAGATGTACAAGTTAGGTGCATTGGCCATGCTACATTGACCCTTAGTCATAGAATCCTAGAATCCCTACAGTGAAAAAGGAGGCCATTCGACCCATTGTAGTGACAACAATCTCACCCAGGCCTTTAACCCTTCACCTGCATTTACCTGCAAGTCCCCCCGGACACTAAGGGGCAGTTTAGTCCCTTCAATCTAACCCACACATCTTTGGACCTTTGGAGGAAGTGTAGAAACGCCAGAATTTTACTGTTCCGTCCACCATGGGAATTGGAGCGAGTGATGGGCGGATAATGGAAAGGTCCATTGACCTCGAGTGGGATTTTACGGTTTAGGAATGAGCGAGGCCGTAAAATCCCATCCTTAGTATCCAAAGACATGAAGGTTAGGTGCATTGGCCGTGCTAAATTCCCCCTGAGTGCACCTGAACAAGCGCCAGAGTGTGGCAACTAGGGGATTTTCACAGTAACTTCATTGCAGTGTTAATGTCAGCCTACTTGTGACACTGATAAAAATAAATAAATAAACTCCCAACGGGCCGAACAATTTAAAAATAAACACACGAGCTGTAATCCACTATTTAATTAAAACAAAAATACAAGGCTTCAGAATCATTTTATGTTTTTTATTATTGTATTTATTGTTATTATTAGCATTTGTTATTTGTTTGGACAGAAGGGGGGTAATCGAAATTAAAAATGAATTTGGGGCAAAAAAAAGGCAGGGAGTGTGCCTTTAAATCTGGGTTCTCCAGCCCGTGATAACCTGAGCTGTCAATCACAGGGGGTATGGATCAGAGAGGCGTTGACGTCACGGGGACCAGCTGTCAATCACACGGAGCCTGGGCTGCAGTCGCTCCTGGAGAGGAATCGAGCAGTCAATATACTCACAGCACACATAGACATACATACCTGGTGGAACATGGCGACAGCTACAGCAGGTAGGCTCAGGAGAGCAGATGCAAAATATCATGCAGCAGTCGAGATTGTTTTTTAAAGATTAACATTTGCTCTTTGTGCTTTCTGTGTTTCATTTACCGAAAAAAACAAGTAACATCTCTTCTCCCCTCCACCTTCTTTTGCTACAGAGGCAGAGATGCGACAGAGGTTGCTGCGTACAGTCAAGAAGGAGGTGAGTGAGGTTTGTGTACATTTGCAATCGGTAGCCAGTGAATTGGAGCCAGTAGCAGCAGCACTGTGCTTTTATTAAAGATCCCACGGCTGTTGCTGGGGTTGCTGCACTGTGGCAGCTTTTGACATGACAGACAAGGGGAGGGTTTTGGATTGCTACCGCTACGCAGATGTCAAGCGTTTTAAAATCCATGTCCCTTCAAAGTAGACTGGGAGCACTGCCTCGCGTTCCTGTATCTGGATGCTTTTGCATTGATTTGAGGGGTACATTTGTGGAGAGGGGAATCAGTATTCTGGTCGGTTTGGAGCTTTGCATTTTAAATACACCGGTTTAATATTTATACACAGATGTATCCCCCCGTTCATTTGGAGAGGGATGCAGCTGCCTCGTAGCATTCTTGTTGGCAAAATGTTTTTGCAAGTTAAAGGTGAGAAGGACAGGGATCAATGGGGAGAATAGCCAGTTCAGAATGTTGCAGTATAGGACCCTAGTTAACAGTTCTGGGTATGAATGTTGCTGTAATACTGATTGTGGAAAGTGAGAATTCGGAGGATTTGGGAGAGGGAAGTTCCTCTTGAGCCAAAATTTCTGACTTTAGTTTTAAAATGGAATAGTTTGTACTTGATGTGATATTTGAAAGGATATGCAACCCCCAAAACCTTAGCCTGGTTGTGGATTTAAGTGGTTTGATTTGATCAAAAATTAAGTTTTGCCTTTAATACGTTTGATCTGGGATCCTTTTCACCCAAACTGAGCTTCTCTGTGCATTCCTCAGTGATCTTGGGGTGTTGTAACCCTTCACTGGGTCTCATGTTAAATCAGTTTCAAAGGTTTAAGTTTAATTAATGTTAACAGCGCAGTGAAGTTACTGTGAAAATCCCCAAGTCGACACACTGTAGCGCCTGTTCAGGTACACTGATGGAGGATTTAGCATGGCCAGTGCACTTAACCAGCACGCCTTTCAGATTGCGGGAGGAAACTAGAGCACCCAGAGGAAACACTGTCAGACATAGGAGAAGGTACAGACTCCACATGGACAGTGATTTAAGCAGGGAATCGAACCCATATCCCTGGCGCTGTGAGGCAGGGATATGTCGTGTGGGGACACGAGGGACACAGTTCCTGGATGTGGAGTGGGGAATAACCGACAGATGTAGAGAACTCGCCTCCTCCATCTCGTCCCCTCTCCCCTGCCCATGTTTAAATACCCCTGATATAAATCATATTCCAAGTATCTCCAGGATGTAGTCTGTTTGTACCATCTGGATAAATTAATTAAATAAAGGGATGGGCTATAACCCTGTGTGTATGCGTTGCTGTGCAGCAGGAGATATCGTGAGCTATCTTTGGAAGAAATAAACACGTTTTCAGGAGACAAGTAATTAGAATAATATATGGTCTCATCAGCATGGGTTATTAAAATAATCATGAAAAATGTAGCATTGTGAAGTGTAATTGTGTGATGTTATCGAGTGTCATTAGTAATGCTTATTGAGGAGCACTAGGAGGAACAGTGTGATTTGGGGAAATGTCTGAAATGGAATGTTATTGTTCAGTGCCAGTCTTTAGTCAAAGTAGCATTTGGTATTGGTGCGATTCTTGGATTGGGAGCAGGCTTTCAATGGATAAATAATGATGCAAGATTGCAAGAATTTAACTTGCATTCCCTGAAATTGTGGAGGTTAGATGATAGCTTGATTGAGATTTTTAAGATTCTGGAAGGCAGGGTACAGAGAAAGAGAGAGAGAGAGACGGAAAATATTTAGTGCATTTGGAAACTGTCCAGAAACCTTAAAATAAGAGCCAGACCATTCCGGAGGGAATTTAAAACATGGTTTTTCACAGTTGTAGTGGGTACAAGAATGGAAGTCTACTCCCTGCCCCCAACAGAAAGTAGTAGATGCTTCTCAATTGATAATTTTACAATGAATAAGTTTTTATTAACCAAGGGTATTAAGAGACAGATTAGCCATTGACCTCATTGAATGTTGGAAAAGGTTTGGAGGGCTGACTGCTCTCCTCCTGTTCCTATGCTCTCTGTGTTTGGAGATGAACTGCAGTGGTTGCTGCTGTATTGTTGCCAAGGGGTGATGGGTGCAGCTCGTGTGTTCAATAGAATGTGTGAGGACTGCCTGTCTCTAACATGGGAAGCATCATAGTCAATGGGCACGGAATGTGTTATGCGGGTGGCTGTTTGCCCACTCCACCCACCCAGCCACTTGTAATTACGAAACACGACTATTCATTAGGAACCAGGAACTCGAAACATTACTCATTGACGGAGATTTTAGGTGATTGTTCCTTGCTGCCAATCAAATAGCTCCTGCAGTGTCATCCATTTTGAGGCAGTGGTCTGGTAGGATTAATACAGGGAATGTAATTTACTCTGATAGCTGGCAGAATCATCGTTTTCAGTGACAGTATTGAATCATAGAACAGAATCCCACACTGCAGACCGAGGCCATTTGGCCCAAAAAATACTGCACCAATTCTCCAAAAGAGCATTTTACCCAATCCCACTCCCACTCCCTCTATCTCTGTAACCCCATGCATTTACCATGGCTAATCCACCTAACCCACACATCTTGGAACACCAAGGGGCAATTCAGCATTGCAAATCTACCTAATCTACACACCTTTGGATACTAAGAGGCAACTTAGCATGGCTAATCCATCTAAGCTGCACATTTTCAGACACTAGGGGGCAATTTGCCATAGCTAGTCCATCTAACCAGCACATTTTTGGACACTAAGAGGTAATTTAGCATAGCTAATCCACCTAACCATCATATCTTTGGACATTAAGAGGCAAATTAGTATTGTTAATCCATCTAACCTACACATCTTTGGACATAGAGGCAATTTAGCATGGCCAATCCATCTAAGCTGCACATCTTTGGACACTAAGGGGAAATTGTTGCATAGCTAATCCACTTAACTTGCACATCTTTTGGACACCGGGGTGGGGGGGGGGGTACAATTTAGCACGGCCAATCCACCTAACTTACACAGCTTTTGGACACTAAGGGGCAATTTAGCATGGCCAATCCATCTAAACTGCACATCTTTGGACTGTGGGAGGAAACCCATGTAGACACGGGGAGATTGTGCAAACTCCACACAGACAGTGACCCAAGATTGGAGTTGAATATGGATGCCTGGCGGTGTGAGGCAGCAATGCTAACCACTGTGCCACCCAGGAACCTCCTGAGCTGACATCAAAGTGGTGATGTAGGAATGACTGCAGTTTCACAGTGGGGTGGGTTGACACGATCAGCCATGATTGTAAGTTGGAGGGAGGTGTTAATTGTTTATCTTCATAATATGAAGACCTGGAGATTGAAGGAGATAGGCTACCTGTGTACCATCCTTAAAATATTGTTCAAACCAGCTGGATTTACAGTTACTGGTATGAGTGGTGCATTGAATACTGGTTAACCTTTCCAGTCATGTCTCATTTCATTGCAGGGGCTACTTACTGAGCAACATAAAGGGTGGTGGTGATGTACAGTCAGGGAGTCCGAGTTGCTGTGGCAACGTGCACATTTACATGCATCTCGTTAGCTGGATAGTGAGGCTAGATATTCCCAACTTTAGTTGCATCAAATGGCTGACCAGTATTCCCTCCCAATCAAACCGCTTGTCATTGGCTTGTGTTGGAAGAATTTACAGGTTGATGGTCAGTGGCCACATTAAGAACATAGCAGTACCTTAATGGTTATGTTGCTGGTCCAGTAATCCTGAGGTCTAATGATCCATGAATGTATAAGTTCAAATCCCACCATCCTAACTGGGAATTTAAATTCACCTAATTATAGGAATCTAAAATAAAAAGGTACTCTGCTGAAATGTTTTTTTTTAAAAAAAAAAACCCATCTGCTTCACATATGTCCTTTAAGGAAGGAAATCTGCCAGCTTCACCTGGTCTGGCCTACATGTAGCTCCAGATCCAACGTACTTCTGTCTGCCCAAGAAATGGCTTAGAAAGGTGTTCAGTTGTATTCAAGAAGGCTGCTCACCATCTCAAAGATAATTAGAAACGGACAATAAATCACCAGTAATGTCCACATCCCACAATCAGATAAAATCTTCTATTCTGACAGTTATGATATTTATTTGGATAAATAGTTTCTGCAATGCAGAAGGCAGCCATTCAGGCCCATCAACTTTGTCCCATAACCCCGTTAATCCCCCTAACATACACCGAGGAACAATTCGACATGGCCAATCTGCCTAATCTACACATCTTTGGATTGTGCGAGGAAACCCCTGCCAACACGGAGAACGTGCAAACTCCACACGTTTGGAATGCAGATGCTAATTCTGTATTGAGGCAAGCAATCTGAAATGGTGTCTCAAGGCTTATTTGTGAGGACTGCTTAGTCAGTCAGACTCATATAGATGTGTTCATGCCCCTGTTTGTACAGTCTATATGACACACTCAACCCTTGTGACATTGAGTCCTAAAGACTAGCATGACTCCCTGACTCCTCCCAGCCCCCAGCCCCGTGTTATGTGGACTGCTGTCAGCTTTATGATCAGCTCCAATGTCTCTGGGTTAGAAACATGCCCAGTGATTCTGGTTGGAAACTGCAGATACATGGAAGGGGAGGGGGGTGCAGGTTGGGTGAGTTTAGAGCCAGCTTTGGCTCTCTCCCTGCCCAGATGGATTGCTGGTGTTCCCTAAACCACATTGAGGCAGGTGCCTCACTGGTTTGGCACTGGCCTTTGTCAGTCCTATTGATGAACGAATCTGCTCACTTTGTCCGCCTGCTTCAGTGGCTTGTGCCACCAATACGTGTGCACCAGACACTCCCAACGGGTGATAGCCACTTGCCTCAGGCACTGGAAGGTAGTTGATGCCAGACCCTCACCCCAGCATGAGTCAGTCCCTGTGGAAAGCACTGTGGGAAAATCAGGAATCGTAGTGAAATTTGTTCTTTTCTTGGCCTGGATGAGTTTGTAGGTGGCTAATTGGATGAATGAAAGTGATCCCAATCCCTCAAATCAGCAGTGGAATCTTAAACTGGCCTCGGAAACAGCAACAAAGCCATTGACCTTCAGATCATCCCACCCCATCCCCTCCACTGCCTGGTGACTGTTTTGTATGACATTCAGATTGTAAAAATGAATCCCTACAGTACAGAAGGAGGCCATTCGGCCCATAAGTCTACAGTGACAACAATCCTACCCAGGTCTTATTCCCATGACTCCAGGTATTTAGCCTATTTATCCCCCGACACTAGGATCAATTAATAGAACTCTAGAATCATAGAACCCTACAGTGCAGAAAAAGGTCCTTTGGCCCATTGAGTCTGCACCAAATACAGTCCCATGCAGGCCCTACCCCCATATCCCTACACATTATACCCATTACTTCCTCTAACCTACGCATCCCTGGACACTAAGGGGCAATTTCTTAGCATGGTCAATCAATCTAACCCGCACATATTTGGACTGTGGGAGGAAACCCACACGGACACGAGGAGAATGTGCAAACTCCACATAGACAGTGACCTGAAACTAGAATTGTGCTGTGAGGCAGCAGTGCTAACTACTGTGCACCATGCTCCCCATGGTGAGACTGTACCATTACTGATGGAGCATTTCTTGAATTCTGTTCCCTGCTGGTTGCTGGATTTTGTTTGAATGCCACACGATCTGAATTTGACCAAAAGCGTACAATAGCTGACACCATGTTGGTTGAAACCATTCAGAAGGGTTTTAGTGAGCAGAATCTCCTCTACCCCATCACCCAAGAGATGCATGCTGTAATTTGCCCTTGCTCTAGTCTCAATAGAGAGTTATACTTCTCCCTCATGTACCTCCCGTGAAGCAGATGCCATTCCACCCACCCTTGACCTGCAGATCATTGGGCTGATGGGACAGGGAGTTCTACACGAAGTGGACCCTGAGTGTAGAACTGTCTTCCTTTCCTTACCCCTCTGCCGTTGCTCTGCCTCTAATATGTTGTGACTCGATAGAACGATGCAACTTGCTGGATTTGTTGCTGCCATTCTGAATGATTAGCAGCAAACCCCTCCGAACTCTATGCCAAGGAGAGGTTCAGAGGTCTCTGAAGCATTTTCCTCATCCTCCTTTGGAATATTGTTCATCCGAGAATTGGGAAAACTAGAGTAAATTTATCCAAACTTTCATTGGACGAAAACACAATGGGGAGGTGCAATTCAGCTATCCGGATACACTGTTCAATTCATCAAAGTTGATGTTGCCAGTGTTTTGCCTGAGTATTTGTGGAACTGGCTTTAAGAAGGACATGAGTATTTGTTTGTTTCTTTCATTACAACCAGAGGATGTGATGGGGACATTGCTGATAGAATATTTCTTGCTGATACACAGTCCAGGTCTCATTCCAGTACAGGAATTGGTGATGATAACTACTTTATACACTCAAACTTTATGTTAACTTGTGGAGACTCTTGTTGACTTACTCTCAGTGCTGTATTTTGTAGACCTGCTCAGCTGATCCACCATTGGATCTCCTGGTCACTGAGTGGCCTTTTTGTAGAGTTGACTACTAAGGGATGGGACTGCACTCATCATAGAACATTACAGCACAGAACAGGCCCTTCGGCCTTCGATGTTGCGCCGACCAATATAAAGAGCAATGCCCCTCCAAACTAAACCATTCCCTTCTCTTCCATATACTTATCAACTAACCTCTTAAACGCCACCAAACTTGGCGCATCTACAACTGCTGCAGGCAGGGCATTCCACTCCCGAACCACCCTTTGGGTAAAGAACCTACCTCTGATATCCGTCCTATAACTATCACCCCTTAATTTAAAGCTGTGTCCCCTCGTGCTAGCTTTCTCCATCCTAGGAAAAAGGCTATCACTGTCCACCCTATCTAATAATCCAGAGCATCTAGTTCACCAGGTGTGAGTTGATGCAATTTTTGTTTGACAACATTCAAGGACAGGCTGAGTTTTTTGTGGACAGAATTGGAGAGATTGAGAGCAGCTGACAAACTTGGAGCAGGGTGGGCAATAACACGGCAGTTATCCAAAAACTGTAAATCTCAGAACACTGAAGAAATTTGGCACGTCCGCTACGACTCTCACCAATTTTTACAGATGCGCCATAGAAACATTCTGTCCGACTGTATCACAGCTTGGTGTGGCTCCTGCTCTGCCCAAGACTGCAAGAAACAACAAAGGGTTGTGAATGAAGCTCACTTTCCAAGGCCGTTTTAGTTTTGGCGTGGAAGTGACTGAGGTTAAAAAGTTTTCCCCCGGACTGTATTTATTTCTGACACTGAGAGCAACTGATCTTTGATGAGGTGATAGGCGCAGTCAGGTAAGTTGTAAATCAAATGAGGATGATCATACAGCCTGCCTTGACCCTGGTCTGGATTTGAAAGGAGACTGTTTGAGGTCTCCCGTTCAAGCCAGTTGCATCATGAAGCGATTGCAGGCTGGTGACGAAGATTTTTCAATATCTAATTCTTTGACGCGCACAATCCACAAAATCTTGACTTCCTGAGTCAAATCATAGAATCCCCACACTGCAGAAGGAGGCCATTCAGCCCATCAAATCTTCACCGACTCTTTGATGATGTATCTTGTCCAGGTCCTATCTCTGTAACCCCGTGCATTTACCACAGCGAATCCATCTTTGGACACCTGAGGGGCAATTTAGCATGGCCAATCAATGTCACATTTTTGGAGTCCGGTCTGACCAGGCTCTTGAATGCAATAAAGAGTTTCTGGTATTGTTATTGACCTGTTCGCATGGCAACACTCCTTAGTGACGAAACAAGGGAAGGAAAACCTTGATGAAATTTTCCAGTTCTGTCTGCCATGGGAATCATAGCGGGCAAGGGCAGACCATGCAAACGTCTGTAGACCTCGGGTGGAAATTGCCAGCCTCGGGGTGAGCGCAGTCCGAAATCCCTTTGTGAGTCTCACTGGCCGAGAAGGTGGAGGGTGGCTGTAGCATGTAAGCTCATCCCTATCACCATGGTTTGACTCATTGTTGAAACCTGGCCTGTCAACATTGTCTGAGTGATGACGATGCCTCTAAGGTCCTCACTTTAGACAAAGTCACACAGAGGCCTCTGTCAGGGTGCGTTGGCTATATTCTGTTGCGATATAGAATTGGGGACTGGGACAGGGCTGTGAAAATGGGAATCTATTGTCAGGAACCTGCACACAGGCCACATATATATTGAGTGTTGTTGGACGCTTGTGTTGGGATCAAGGTGTCTTTGAGCAGCAGTATCTGTGCCTGAGCAGTCCCCTTTAGAAGACTCTCTTCTCAACCCATGCAGAGAGATGGGGTGTCCTAAAAATAGACTGTCTCACTTTTTCCTGGATAGGGAACCGTACATGACCTAGCGCGGCACAGTGGTTAGCCTCACAATGCCAGAGACCCAGGTTCAATTCTGGCCTCAGGTCACTGTCTGTCTGGAGTCTACACATTCTCCCCATGTCTGCATGGGTATCCTCTGGGTGCTCCTGTTTCCTCCTACAGTCCAAAGATGTGTGGTTATGTTGATTGGCCAGGCTAAATTGCCTTTTAATGTCAAGGGATTAGCAAGGTAATATGTGGGGTTATGGGAATAGGGTCTGGATGGGATTGTGGTCAGTGCAAGACTCAATGGGTTAAATGGCCTCCTTTTGCACTATAGGGATTTGAGAATTCTATGACCTGATCACATTCTTCACGGTCAAAGAAATTTTGAAACTCAATGTTTGTTCAAGGGTGCACTATGACCAAAATAATCCTTCAGTATTGCTGGAGATATAACATATATAAAAAAAAACCAAGGACTTACATTTACAAAGCAGTTTGACAATGTCCACAAAAGTATTTTGCAGCTGATTAAATACTTTTTTGAAGTGTCGGCACTGCTGTGATGCTGAAAATTTCCTGCAGCCTATATACACACAGCAAGATTCCAAAAACAGCAGACAAATAAGTCAACCATTTTGGCCAGAATCCAGGTGAGAACTCCCCTACTGTTCATTGAGTAGTGCCAGGGTATCTTGTACTGGTTTAACATCTCGTCTGATGAAACAGCATCGCTGACAGTGCAGCAGTCCCTCGGCACTGCACTGAATCAGTCCACATCTTACCGCACAAATCTCTGAAGTGGGACATGAACCCACAACCTCCTGACTCAAAGGTGAGCCCATTACCGACTGAGGCAGTTCTGATACCCGCGCAGTTTCAAATGGTGGGAGTGCTGGCGTCTTTCCATTTATTTTGTGTTGGTCGAGTTGTATACTTTGTGCAAGTACGGATCTAGACTAGCGCAATGATTTGATTTTCACTTATTATTGTCACGTGTATACAGTGAAAAGTATTGTTTCTTGTATGCTATACAGACAAAGCATACAGTTCATAGAGAAGAAAATGAGAGAATGCAGATGTAGTATTACTGTCATAGCTAGAACGTAGAGAAAGATCAACTTAGTGCGAGGAAGGTCTATTCAAAAGTCTGATGGCAGCAGGGAAGAAGCTGATCTTGAGACAGTTGATATGTGACCTCAAACTTTTGTATCTCTTCCTGATGGAAGAAGATGGAAGGGAGTATGTCCAGAGCGTGTAGTTTCTTGTGGTCTTTGACAGAACAGGAGTGATATCAACCTGTGCTACAACCAGAAAGAATGCTTTCTCTGGTGCATTTGTAAAAGTTGGAGAAAGTCATAGTGAACATGCCAAATTTCCTTAGTCTGAGAAAGTAGAGGCGTTTGTGGGCTTTCTTAACTATAATGTCAGCATAGAGGGAAGAGGACAGGCTGTTGGTGATCTGGATACCTAAAAACCTGAAGTTGTCAACCATTTCCATTTTATTCCCATTGATGTAGACGGTTGCATGTTCTCCTTTACGCTTCCTGAATTCACTGACAATCTCCTTCATTTTGTTGATATTGAGGGAGAGACTATTATTGCTGCACCAGTTCACCAGATTCTCGATCTCATCATTATTTGAGATTTGGCCCACTACCTGAAAATCGAGTTGGAGGGGAATTTGGCCGCACAGTCAGACGTGTATAAGGAATATAGTAGGGGGCTGAGAACACAATCTTGTGGGGCATCAGTATTGAGGATGATCATGGAGGAGGTGTTATTGCCTGTTCTTACTGATTGTGGTCTGTAGGTTAGGAAGTTCAGGGTCCAGTCACAGAGGGAGATGCAAAGGCCCAGGCTGTGGAGTTTGGAGATGAATTTTGTGGGGATAATTGTGCTGAAGACTGAGTTATAGTCAAGAAATAAGAGTTTGACTTAGGTGTCTTTGTTATCTGGATGTCCCAGGGGTTGTGTGCAGGGCCAGGGAGATGGTGACTGTTGCGGTGGTAGGCAAACCTCTCCTTTATAACTCAATCCATCAAGTCCCAGTAGCATCGTAGTAAATCTTTTCTGCACTCTTTCTAGTTTAATAATATCTTTCCTATAATAGAGTGACCAGAACTGCACACAGTATTCCAAGTGTGGCCTTACAAATGTCTTGTGCAACTTCAACAAGGCATCCCAACTCTTATATTCAGTGTTCTGACTAATGAAACCAAGCATCCTGAATGCCTTCTTCATCACTCTGTCCAATGGTGACTTCACTTTCAAGGAGCTATGAACTTGTAGCCCTAGATCTCTTTGTTCTATAACTCTGCTCAGTGCCCTACCATTAATTAAGACCTGTCCTAGTTTGATCAACCAAAATGCATTACCTCACATTTATCTAAACTAAACTCCATCTGCCCTTCATCAGCCCAGTGGCCAACTTGATCAAGATCCGGTTGCAATGTTAGATAACTTTCTTCACTGTCCACCAGTGGGGGAGTGAAAAAAGAAATATGAAAAGCCAAGTTGAAGTTTGAGAAGAGACTGGCAACCAACTGAGGGAATCTAAAAGTCTTCTATAGGCTTATATACAGTAAAAGGGTGGTGAAAGGTTTGATTAGGGATCAAAAAGGGAGGTGGCCTAGTGATATTTTCGTTATTAATCCAGAAATTTGGCTAATGTTCTGGGGACTTGGGTTCGAATCCCACCCCGGCAGATAGTGGAGTTTGAATTCAGTGAAAAGCATCTGGAATTAACAATCTACTGATGATCATGAAACCATTGTCAATTGTCGGAAAAGCCTATCTGGTTCACTGATATCTTTTAGGGAAGGAAATCTGCCGTCCATACCTGGTGTGACTCCAGAGCAACGTCTGTGACTCTCAACTGTCCTTAGGCAATTCGGGATGGGCAATAAATGCTATCCAGCCATGTCCCGCAAATGAGTGAGAAAAAGAGCAATTATGTCTCGAAACAAGGAGCATAACTGAGGGAATCTGTGGAATTCTTTACCAGAGAGGGTTGTCGTGGCTGGATTGTTAAGAGTGTTCAGATTTTTAATTAGTAGGGGAAGCAAGAGTTAGGGGGATAAGGCAGGAGTTGAGGATTATCTTCAGATCAAGCATGATCTCATGGCATGCTGGATGGGTGGGATTTTATGGCCTTGCTTGAATGGGAGTGGGAATTCCTGCCTGAGGCGGACGGACATTTCCGCTGTTTGCCCCTCGCCCACTCCAATTCCGTGGCAGGCGAGGCTGTAGAATTCCAGCATTAATATGAGAAAGTGTTTCTTAACTTCTCCCTTGAGTGGTCTGCTTCTGATTGATCTTAGTCGTTCACTAGATTGATTTTATTTATTTATTTATTTACTAATTAATTAATGACAGGTAGGCTTACATTAACATTGCAGTGAAGTTACTGTGAAAATCCCCTGGTCTCCACACTCCAGTGCTTGTTCAGGTACACGGAGAGGGAATTTAGCACGGCCAGTGCATCTAACCAGCACATCTTTTGGACTGTGGGAGGAAACTGGAGCATCCGGAGGAAACCCACGCAGATATGTTGGGAATATGCAGACTCTGCGCAGACAGGGACCCAAGCTGGGTATTGAACACAGCTGCTGTGAGGCAGCAGTGCTAACCACTGTGGCACCGTGCCACCCTAATGTAGTAAAAGTGACCAGAATGATGCCAGCATTCTATGCTACAGATGGAAGACTTTGTTGTGTGGTGAATTGCTACGAGCCTTTCTTCTACGAGGTATTTCTTCACAAGGGAGAGTTAGAAGGAAAGCTTCTCTCCCTCAGCTTTTCACCAGGATCTCAGGGCCACTGTTGATGCTCTTGGTTGGAATGGAAATGGTTTAAAACGCTTGCAAAAAAAAACACACACGACAGCATTAAGTGAGTAATGGATGGTCACGTGGGAGTTAGAGGTGTAGGATAGTCAAGCCACAACTGTACATTATAGAAGCATTAAAAGGTTTTAGAAACTGCCCATAGTGTGGTTATTTGATAGAGTTATAAGTGCTTTCCATTTTTACTCTTGTTTATGAGCAGGGGCCATTATCAAGCCTGGGTGGGTGGACTATGCAGTTGAGCGGCCGCTGGAAGTTGCCATGCCAACTGGTGGAAAATGATGTTCGTAGGATCCATGTGACAGTATAATGGAGGCTGTAATATTGGAAGAGTCAAAATACAGGAGGAACTGTTTGTTCTTTATTTTCCTGATGGGAGCCAGCAATTTGAAATAATTTATCATTTTTTTAATAGAATCCGTACAGTACAGAAAGAGACCGTTTGGCCCATCGAGTCTACACCAACCAGAATCCTACCCTGGCCCTATCCCCATAACCCCACTTATTTACCTTGCTAGTTCCCCTGACGCTAGGGTCAATTTAGCATGGCCAATCAACCTAACCGGCACATCTTTGGAGTGTAGGAGGAAACCGGAGCACCCGGAGGAAACCCACGCAGACATGAGAAGATGCAAACTCCACACAGTCAGTGACCCGAGGCCAGAATTGAACCCGGGTCCCTGGCACTGTGAGGCAGCAGTGCTAACCACTGTGCCACCATGCTGCTCTATACCTACTTCCACACCCAAAGAACAAAGAATAGTGCAGCACAGGAATAGGCCTTTTGGCCCACCAAATCTGTACCGACACAGATGCCTGTCTAATACTGTCTTGCCTCGACATGATCCATATTCCTTTGTTTCCTGCCTATTCATGAATCTGTCCAGATGCCTCTTGAATGTTGTTACAGGAACATAGAAGAAAGGAACAGGAGGAGGCCATTTGGCCCTTCAAGCCTGCTCTGCCATTTATTGTAATTATGACTGATTATCCAACTCAATAGCCGATTCCTGCTTTCTCCCTTTGATCCCCAAGTGCTATATCCAGAATCTATTTCTCCATTGTATGGTACCTTTACTTCGCATTTCCAAAAGTCAATTCCATTTTTTCTCCCTTTAAGCTGTCGCCTCGTGCTAGTGTATAATTCTTATTGAAAGATATAGTGGCTTATGACAGGGACGGAGCTTTTCGCTGACTGATTTCCATTTCAGACTCACTCGAGCAAGAGTCGGGAGCAATAGCTGTTTGACTTAATGTGGAGTAAGCCCCCCCATCTCCCTCTGAAATTACAGTGCTCTCAGTCCAACCTTCACATTAAACCTGGCATCATTATTATTTGGTGAGTCAACCTTCACCTTAAGGTGCATGAACATCAGCTCGTGGACGTTTCCTCTTGATAAATGGATCCAAGTTGGTTGGTGAAACTTGAACTCAAGGCTTTTCTTCATGGAGAGAGTTTGTTGACTTGTTCCCAGCACTCCTCTCACTCGACCCAGTGTCCCAGCTATCCCGTGTTTATACCATTTTGAAGAAAACAATAATCGATAAGTTTGAAAAAGATGAGAGTGTGTGACAGCCTTTAGTGAGATATTGTAATGAAAACAAAATGTGACCACAGTGGTTAGCACTGCTGCCTCACAGTGCCAAGGACCCTGGGTTCGATTCCCAGTTTGGGTCACTGTCTGTGTGGAGTCTGCACATTCTCCCAGTGTTTGTGTGGGTTTCCTTCGGGTGCTCCAGTTTCCTCCCACAGTCCAAAGATGTGCGGGTTAGGTGGATTAGCCATGCTAAATTGCTACTTAATATCAGGGGACTAGCTAGCGTAAATGCATGGGGTTATGGGGACAGGACCCAAGTGGGATTGTGGAGCAGACTCAATGGGCCGAATGGTTTGCTTCTGCACTGTAGGGATTCTATGTTTTACACTCTTTTGAATAAGCCAAAAAATCAATAAATGGAAATGAGAGAGAGCTGCTGGCAGGCACTAGAACTAAAGCAAAATATGAATGGAAATTCCCCATTTATATGTGGTCAAAGACAATTAATGCTCATTGCCTGTGTCTCTTATTCTCAATTATGTAATTGACATTAACAACTATGTAATTGACAAGACATTGACACCTCTTACCTTCCCTTGGACCATTATCCCTACACCAAGCATCGAACCATTGGTTCCCAAATTGTTGCATCTCTAGAGACATTCCCAAATTCACTGTTCCTCAAACCAACCAGCCAGTTTCAACTCGCATCCAAAATATCCACATATGTAACTGTGCTGATAGACCTGTCATCTCTTATTATTCCATGGAACTGATTTCTTTCTGAACTGTTTCTCTCTCTCCTTGTCCGGACTGTTCCGTTACCCTCTGGCCTTTTAACAGTCTCTGGGTCCCAAACCATCTCCTTTTCACCATGGATGTCCAATCCTACTATATCCTGCATCTCCCACCAGAACACTCTTGAGAGCTTCTTCCTAGACTAGTGGCTGAACCCATTTCTATCCCCCATCTGCCTGAACGTGTTCTCACATTGAGCAATTTCTCCTTTAACTCCATCCACTTCTTCCAAATAATAGGTGCCGTTCTGGGTACCAGTGGATCCAATCTCTACCTGCCTTTCTATGGGTTGTGTGAAATGTTCTTTGTCCAGTCATTCATACCTGGACCCCATCCCTCACCTCTTCCTCTGGGACATTGGGTGGCACAGTGGTTAGCACTGTTGCCTCATAGCACCATTGTCTGCTAGATTTCCAGATTTCCTCCTGGTGCTCTGGTTTCCTCCCACAGTCCAAAGACTGGAGAACATACAAACTTCACACAGATAGTGAATCAAACCTGGGTCCCTGGCACCGTGAGACAGCAGCAGTAACCACGGCGTGCTATCAGACTGGGTGAGGTCGATGCTCTGGGGATTGGGCGCGGTTGGATGAGATACAGCATTGGGGAAGTGAGGATTAGCGGACAGATAGCTGAGGTACAGCATTGAGGAAATGAAGATTAGCGGACAGGTGGGTGAGGTACAGGATTGGGGATTGGCGATGTAATTCTTAGCTACCGGCCTACAGACTCTGAACAGATGCTTCACTTCCCCAGCCCACGTCTCCTGCCGTTGGCTACAGAAGCAAGTAGTTGAAATAGCATGGGAATAATTGACAGAAATAGGTTCGTAGGCTTTCATTGAAGAGTGAGCCAAGCAAAGGAATTAAATATTTATGGGTTTTTCAATTGCAGTTTAAGCGCGAGTTGGGCAATGTTCCATTTAAATGAGCCGGCAGGTTATTAATGAGGCTGTTCAAGAGACGGATCTTAATTTATTATTCCTTTATACCAGTGATGATCTTGGTGAGAATTCATTCTCTATTTCATTGGGACCTCTTTGTGTTTCTGTGGTTTTCCACTTGTCATTTCTATCAGCTTAAAAACAGGAATCATAGAACTCCTGCAGTGCAGATGGTGGCCATTCTGCCCATTGAGTCTGACAGAGCATCGTACTCAGGCCCCGCCCTTTCCCTGTAACTCTGCACATTTAGCACGGCCAGTCCACTTAATGTGCACATCTTTGGACTGTGGGAGGAAACCGGAGCACCTGGAAGAAACCCATGCAGACACAGGAAGAATGTGCAAACTCCACACAGGCAGTCACCCACGCCGGGAATCGAACCTGGGTTCCTGGTGCCACCGTGCTGCCCAATTACATTTCAGTGCCTCCTGGTGTTTGATCCCTCTGCTAAGTCTACATTGGCCCCTTATTAATTTATACACCTCAATTGAATCTCCTCTCAACCTCCTCTATTCCAAGGAAAACAAACCTGGTCTATCTCACCTTTCCTCATAGCTAACTCTTTTCTGTCCTGACAACATCTCATAAATCTCCTTTGCTCCCTCTCCAGTCAATCCCATCTTTCCTGTAACGTGGTGACCAGAAGTGTATGCAGTCCTCCAGCTAATTAGTGTTGTATAAAATTTTAGAATTAACTCCATGCTCTAATATTCAATGCTTCAACTAATATAGGAAAGCATGTCACGTGCCTTCTTAACCACTCTATCAACCTTTGCTTTAAGGATTAGTTGCAAGGTTTTTCTTTCTTCACAACTCACTACCCACCATCCCACCCGCAATCCCCCATCTAATATAAATGAACGAACCATCTCGCTAAGATTAAATATCTGACTAACTGGATCATCTCCCTAAAAGTTAATTCAACTGAACTGTTTCCGTTCAGATTGAACTTTTTCTTTGGATTGAAGGATGGTGGGAGATGGACTTCTTTCCTAACAGTCTGTGCTAAATCAGAGACTCACCTGAAATAAGGCAAGGAGAGAAAAAGAGGACTTTGCACTTCATAAGAACATAAGAAATAGGAGCAGGAGTAGGCCATCTAGCCCCTCGAGCCTACCCCACCATTCAATAAGATCATGGCTGATCTGAAGTGGATCAGTTCCACTTTCCCGCTTTCTCCCCATAACCCTTAATTCCCTTGTCTATCAGAAATCTATGTACCCATGACTTAATATTCAGCGAGGTAGCCTCCACCACTTCAACAGGCAGAGAATTCCAAAGATTCACCACCCAGTGAGTGAAGAAGTTCCTCCTCAACCTGATCTAAACCTCCCCCCTTATTTTGAGGCTGTGCCCTCTAGTCCTGCTATCCTTTCTAAGCGGGAAGAATCTCTCTACCTCTACCCTATCTATCCCCTTCATTATCTTATATGTCTCTATAAGATCCCCTCCCTCAGCCTTCTAAACTCCAACAAGTACAAACCTGGTCTATGCAATCTCTCCTCATAGGCTAACCCCCTCATCTCCGGTATCAGCCTAGTGAACCTTCTCTGCACTCCCTCCAAGGCCAATATATCCTTCAACAAACGTGGCGGTCAAAACTGCACACGTTACTCCAGCTGTGGCCTCACCAGCACCGTGTACAGTTCCAACAAGACCTCCCTCCATCCCCCTTGCTATAAAAGCCAAAATTCCATTCACCTTCTTGATCACCTGATGCACCTGCAGACTGGGTTTTTGCATTTGGTGCAGAAATCAACATTAGCCCAAGATTTTCTCCACAGACTCAGTGTAGACTAGAGTGAGGAGGGTTCAAAAATGTAATGCCATCTCCAGCTATTGAGATACATTTTCATTGTGTGTCTTATAATGGAGACTACACCATGAAGATAGCAGTTTAGGGGTTGTGTATTGGAGTGAGTGGCTGCTTTCTGGTTCACATTAGAAATTCATAGAACATAGGACATTACAGCGTAGAATAGGCCCTTCGGCCTTTGATGTTGCGCCGACCAATTAAGAAAAAGCAATGACCCTCTAACCTAAACCATTCCCTTTTCATCCATAAACTTATCTACTAACCTCTTAAACGCCACCAAACTTGGCGCATCTACAACTGCAGCAGGCAGGGCATTCCATACCCTTACCACCCTCTGGGTAAAGAACCTACCTCTGACATCCGTCCTATAACTACCATAGAGTTATAAAATTTTTATGGCACAGAAGGAGGCCATTCAGCCCATTGAGCCTACACCGACAATAATCCCACCCAGGCCCTATTCCCATAACCCTATGTATTTGCCATGCGAGTTCCCCTGAACTAAGGGGCAATCTAGCGTGGTCAATCAACCTAACCTGCATACTTTTCAGACTGTGGGAGAAAACAGGAGCGCCTGGAGGAAACCCAGGCAACACTGGAGAATGTGCAAACTCCAAACAGGCAGTGATCCGAGGCCAGAATTGAATCCAGGTCCTTGGTGCTGTGAGGCAGCTGCACTAACCACTGTGCCACTGGGTATGAAGAGCAGGCTGGCATTGAACATGTGACTGTGGAGAGGGTTGAAACTTGAGGATGAATGAGGAGCGAGAATCACTCATCCCAAGCTGAAATTCTCCAACTGGCCAACTCAAGCAATCAAGACCTAGGAGTTGCCATACTCTGTTACCATGGTGACTTAGAAGAGTAGAACGCAAACTTAGTTTGCCGTACCCCAAAGTCATTGCTTTTAGCCATGTCTATTCTAAGTGTAACACAACAAAGTTCAACTATTTTTATCTGTTAGCTGCACAGATTCACTCTATCTCTTGCTTGCGGCTTTATCTGTTTGTCGTTTGCAATAAAATAACAACGTGACTGAAAACATACGGCCAACGGCAATGAACTATAGAATTAATTGGATCTGTCCTTTTATTCCTTCCAGTGCTGCCTTTTCCCACTTTTCCCGAAAGTATTGTTCATCCATTCCCAGGTGTGGCTCTTGACTGCAACTTGCCATCCTGTAGTTGACCTCCAGGGTCATTGTCCATGTGGGAGTCAAGGCCAGGAGGGTCAACAGGGTAACCCTCTGTGCTGTTGGTAGGAAGGCTTCCTGCATAAAATCTCAGAAGGAGGCCATTTGGCCCATTGATTTTGCACTAATACTCTGACAGATTGTCTTATCCAGACGCCTTCCCCTCACCCTATCCCCATAACACCACACATTTACCATACCTAATCCATCCAACCTACTTGGAACACTGAGGGGAAATTTAACATGGCCAGTTCTCATCACCTGCATGTCTTTGGGCTGTGGAAGGAAACCGAAGCATCTGGAGGAAACCTACACAGACGCAGGGAGAATGTGTGCAAACTCCACACAAACAGTGACCCGAGGCTGGAATTGAACCTTGGGTCAAAGCAGCAGTGCTAACCACTATACCACTGCATGTCTGATCATGTTGCCGCATGATGTGTAAAAACACTTGATGCAGGGCATACCAATTAGCCTTTAGAAACAGATACCCTCTCTACTATTCCCTCCCACTGTCCATATCCAAGGGTGCTGAAGCTAATTTAGCTGCAGTCAGCTTTTCTTTTAAGTGGAGGTAGTTTGTACCAATTATATTTCTTTGTTCAGTACTCAAACCTGGTAAATTAATTACTTTGGATTCTCCCTGTTCGTTGAGAGACCAGGAAATTTCCACTGGCAGTGCCCCTTTTAGGGGTTACAGTCCTGCTCTCATCATTATACAACGCGACTCAACACACAGGAGTCTAGAACAGAATAGAAGCGCACTCTGGATTCTAGATTCTAAAAAAGATTGAAGCACTGCTCAAAATGCAAAAACAGTTTTCCGAATGTTATTAGTACTGGGTGACAAAGTGGTTAACGCTGCTGCCTCACAGAGCCAGGGACCTGGGTTCAATTCTAGCCTCAGGTCACTGCGTGGAGTCTGCACATTCTCCCCGTGTCTGTGTGGGCCCCAGGTCACTGCATGGAGTCTGCACATTCTCCCCGTGTCTGTGTGGGCCCCAGGTCACTG
Organism: Sphyrna mokarran; assembly: GCA_024679065.1. NCBI lineage: Eukaryota > Metazoa > Chordata > Chondrichthyes > Carcharhiniformes > Carcharhinidae > Sphyrna > Sphyrna mokarran. The sequence goes on along the minus strand of JAGIQG010000020.1, from coordinate 39,633,771 downwards.
CGTGGAGTCTGCACGTTCTCCCTGTGTCTATGTGGGTTTCCTCCCACAGAAGGAAGATGTGCGGGTTAAGTGTATTGGCCATGCTAAATTGCCCTTTAGCATCTCAACGTGTGTAGGCTAGAGGGATTAAAAGGGTAAATATGTAGAGCTATAGGGATGCTTTATTGTAGGGTCATTCATTCAAGGGACATGGGAGTTGCTGGCTGGCCAGCATTTATTGCCCATCCCTAATTGCCCTTGTTCAGAGGGCAATTGAGAGTCAACCACATAACTTTGGTTCTGGAATCCATACCAGGTAAAGGTGGCAGATTTCCTTCTCTAAAGGACATTAACAAACCAGATGGGTTTTCCAACGATTGACAATGGTTTCATAATCGTCAGTAGATTCTTAACGCCAGTTTTTTTTACATATATAATATTAAATTCAAATTCTGTCATCTCCTGAGCTTGCTTTCTACAAGGAAATGATGACTGAAATGTGCCCTAATCAGGGTCATTACAATTACAATAGACATGGAGAAGACATTTCTACTTGTGAGGTGCCCATAACCAGGGGCCATAAATATACAATAGTCATGAATAAATCCAGTGAGGAATTCATGAGAAACATTGCCACTCAAAAACTGGTGAGACTGTGGAACTCAATACCTGATGGACTGGTTAAGGCAAAAGGTAGAGATTCTCTGAGGAGAAGTTTGGTAAGCCCATGATTGGAAAAGGAATGGAAAGATATGTTGACAGGATGAGCAGAGGTAGGTTGGGAGGAACATTGATGCTGGCATCGACCTGTTGGGCTGAATGGCCTGCTTCTTGTGTTGTAACCATCTGTGTAATTCAGCTCCAAGTCTGAGAATGGATTGTGAGACCTGAGGCTGAACTGTGGATTGGGATAGGAGCAAGAGAGAAAACAGACTTCAAATTGGAGGATGGAATTTCAAACACATAACAGTCCGGAGCATTTAATGGTTGATTTTCACCCTTCTTTTTGGAACCTGATGTTGCTGTGGTAGGAAGTGCGTTAGAATCTTCAATTAAAAATTAGATTGGCAAAGCTGTAAAGGAGGGGGAAGTCATTAGCCTCACTCAGCATAGATTTCAGAAAGGAAGATTGTGATTGCCAAATCTTGATTGAGCACTTTGGAGGAGGTGACACGAGGGAAATGCTATGGAGATGGTGGATAGGGGCTTTACAGGAACCTACTTTTCTGTGTTAGAATCATAGAATCTCTACACTGCAGAAGGAGGCCATTTGACCCATTGAGTCTGCACCAACAATGATACCACCCAGGCCCCATCCCTGTAACCTCATGTATATACCTTGCTAATGTCCCACCAAGTTAGCATGACCAATCCACCTAACCAACACATTCTTGAAGTTTGGGATGAAACAATAGCACCCAGAGGAAACTCATGCAGACACGGGGAGAATGTGCAAATCTGCACAGTCACCCAAGGCAGAATTGAACCCGGGTCTCTGGCAGCATGGGTTTCCTCCGGGTGCTCCAGTTTCCTCCCATAGATCAAAGATGCGACGGTTAGTTGATTGGTTGTACTCAATTGCCCCTTAGAGTGAAGCTATTGAGAGGGTGCAGAGGAGATTTACAAGGATGTTGCCTGGATTGGGAGGCATGCTTTATGAAGATAGGTTGAGGGAGCTAGATCTCTTCTCCCTGGAGAGACGAAGGTTGAGAGGCGATCTGATAGAGGTTTATAAAATGTTGAAAGGAATAGATAGGATGGATGCTTGGAGGCTATTTCCTAGGGCTGAAATGGTTGCTACGAGAGGACACAGGTTTAAGATGCTGGGCAGCAAGTACAGAGGAGTTATTGGGGGTAAGTTTTTCACTCAGAGGGTAGTGAGTGAATGGAATCAGCTGCCATCAGTGGTGGAAGAAGCAAACTCGCTGCAGTCTTTTAAAAGATCTCTGGATGAGTAAATGGGATTGGGAGTTACAGATAGTTCTATGGCCTAGTAGGTATGGGTATGATTGGCGCAACTTGTGGGCTGAAGGGCCTGTTTGTGCTGTAGTGTTCTATGTTCTGGAGTCAGGGAGTTAGCAAGGTAAATACGCAAAATTATGGAGATACAGCCTGGGTGGGATTATTGTCTGTGCAGGTTCGATGGGCTGAATGGCCTCCTGCACTGTCGGATTCTATGATGATAGTCTAGACAGCTTGCTATGAGCATCAAAAAAAATCCCCACATTTGATGTCGGAAAAGCCCATCTCACTCTTTCTGGCAGCTTGCCTGAACTGTTCAAAACATGGCATGTGATGTTTACACAAACTCAATTCTGCTAAATCCTTAAGACCATTTTAATAGCTCACTCGCAAAAAAAGGATAATTAACAGATAATCCATCTGTAAATGTGAGAATGGGGTGAAGAAACCATGAACCCGATAACAACTATAATAAAGCTTGAAGTTCAGTAATGGGTTCCTCATATTGAGTTGGGAAGCTGTAATCTAATGAAGAGAGGTTTAATTTACCCTTTAATCTGCTGCAGTGAAGGTTGAGTGTTTTATGAACTTCCATTAGATGCTTAAAATTACATTACGGTCTAAAGGAATGTTCATGTTATTGGCTGACCCTTGAGATAACTATGTTGGAAGGCTCTCTCCTTGCTGATTACAGGCCTTGTCTTCTTACTGCTGTTGGTGGCTAATGGGCAACTGAACATTACAGAATGTGCCTCACAGCGCCAGGGATCTGGGTTCAATTCTGGCCTCGGGCCACTGTCTGAGCGGAATTTGCACGTTCTCCCTATGTCTGCGTGGGTTTCCTCCGGCTGCTCTGGTTTCTTCCCACACTCCAAAAATGTGCAGGTCAGGTGGATTGGCAATGCTGAATTGACCCTTACTGTCAAGGGGACTTGCTAGGGTAAATGCATGAGGTTATGGGGAAAGGGCCTGAGTGGGATTGTTGTTGGTGCAGACTCGCTAGGTCGAATAGCCTCCATCTGCACTGTAGGGATTCTGTGATTCAATGATGTGCAGAGGCCACAACTCCACAATGTATTTACTAGGCAGGTGGCATCATGGATAACAGTCCTCGTGACTCTCCGATTAGCTTAAGAGAGAGAGGTAGGCCTTGGTGCATGCTGGGAGTAGAATGCCACCACGAAGGCACATCATCCACTGTTCAGGGTAGGGAAAGATAGTCAATTCGCCAGCTCTGATTCTGCTCAGCAAATCAATCTTTCAGTCCAGTCTAAGTGGAGGATATGGCAGGCTCATACATTTAAAAGCAGGGGAGGTTAGCCCTCATTGAATAGCTCTTTTGAAGAGCTGGCACAGGTGCCGAGGCCTGAATGGTCTCATTTGGTGCTGCAGGTGCGTGGTCTGAGCAGGCAAAGCAGTGAAATCTCACAGAACAGGTTGGAAAGTTCTGGAAGAAGGCACCATTAGATGCAGATGTTCAAAACCATGAGGGGTCTGGGCAGATTGGAATAGGATGAAATTGCTTGTTGGGGGCGGTATGGGACATCTATTTAAATTGATTGGGAAAAGATGCAATGGCAACATGAGGAGAAGTTTCTTCACACAGTGAATGGTTAGGATTTGGAATGGCCAGCCTGAGAGTATGAGGGAGGCAGAATCAATCAAGGCAGATCAAGAACATTTTATAATTACCTGGAGAGGGGAACTTGTAGGGCTCAGGGGCAAGGCCAGCTTGTGGGATTGACAGAGAGGCTCCTGCAGAGAAGCAGATGTGGGCATAATGGGCCAAATGGCCCCATTGTGTGCTTTGACTCTTGAGAGTCAAAATGCGAGGTGATGCATTTTGGCCGGAAAAATGTAGAAGAGAATTATAGGATAAAAGGTAAAACTATAAGGAATAGAGCGCAGAGGACTTGGGGGTGCAGGTTCACAAGTCTCTGAAGGTGTCCTCACAGGTGGAGAAGGTGACAAAGAAGGCGTATGTATGTTAGCTTTCATAGAAAAGGGTATAGAATATAAGAGTAGGATTTGATGTTGCAGTTGTATAAACTTGGTTAGGCCTCACTTGGAATACTGCGCCAGTTCTGGTCCCGTACTATCGAAGGATGTGAGTCCTTGGAGAAGTGCAGAGGAGGTTTACCAGGATGCTGCCTGGTATGGAAGGACTGCTATGAGGAACGATTAGATGACTGGGGTTGTTTTCCCTTGAAAGACGTCGGCTTAGAGGGGATCTCATAGAGGTGTATAAGATTATAAGGGGTATAGATAGAGAAATGGGGTAAACTTTTCCACCTTAGAAATGGATAGGACGAGGGTCATGGCCTAGGGTGAGGGGGCTAGTATAGACGAATTTAGAGGGCAGTTTTTCACACAAAGGGTAGTGGGGGTGTGGAATGCACTGCCGAGTAAGGTGGGGGAGCAGGCACGCGGGGCTGTTAAGGGTCTCTTGGACAGCCACATGAGCGTATGCAGATAGAGGGATATTTAGGACTGTTTAACTACGCTTTTTCCACAGGTAATTCGTCCATAATTTGAGCACGCATTCGGCAGGTGGTGCGGACAGCTCTGGATGTTGATTCATGGGTTGCCTGTACCTCATGTCGTATATGAGTGCTTATGTGGACCACTGAAGGGCACCATGACAGCTCAGACTATCGATGTGGCTGTGCAGACACTTGAATTGGCCGGTGTCTGCGGGAGTTTGCGCGTTCTCCCCGTGGTTGCGTGGTTTCTCGGGCACTCCTTTCCCCCACAACCCAAAAATTCCTCTTAGGCTGATTGGGTAACAAATTGTCCCTATGGTGAAATTTTCCAAATAGGATTAATATATATACTATTATATAGGACTATTAAAATAGGATAATGATTTGGTATTACGGTGGCGCGGGCTCGTTGGGCCGAAGGGCCTGTTTCCCGTGCTGTGTTGCTTTAAAAAAAAAAGAAGGAAAATTCTGTATTGCTTCATAATGTTCTTGAATGCTGAGGACATTGGTTTCAGAGAAATAGATTGGACCTAGCATTGGAAAGGGAGAAGATGGAGGATGCACTCATATTTATGTAGATGTTCTACTGAGGGCTGAATTTATTGTGGAATGTGCTGCTGTTGATGGGAGATTCAAACACTTGACGTCAGTGGTGATCTCTCAGTAGAAATTGGCCCAAATTGAATTGAACAAGGCCTGTTGCTGCTGGTGTTTTGAAACTGGCTTGATTGGATTATGAGGTGGTCTTGGTAACAACACAAAGAACACCTGAGTGTGGGTGATATAAAAGGCAGAATTTCTGAATTCCGGTTTCCTGCTTTATCCTCTTGACCTTTGAATATTGTGTGTAGTTCTGGTCACCTCACTATAAGAAGGATGTGGAAGCATTGGAGAGGGTGCAGGGGAGATTTACCAGGATGCTGCCTGGTTTGGAGGGTAGGTCTTATGAGGAAAGGTTGAGGGAGTGGGGCTTTTCTCTTTGGAGCAGAGGAGGATGAGAGGCGACTTATGAGAGCTTTATAAGATGATGAGGGGGATTGATAGAGTGGATGTGCAGAGACTATTTCCATCGGTGGATGTGGCGATTGGGGAAATTTCACAGTAACTTAATTGCACTGTTAATGTAAGCCTTACTAGCGACTGATGAACTTTAATTTTTAACTTTAAACATGGCTATTTGTGGGATCTTGCTGAGCGTTTCTGAAAATAGCACAGCCACAACACTTCAGAATACATACTTCACTGACTGAGAAGGTCTTCCTGAGGCCTGCAGTAATGTGATATAAATACAGGCCTGTTTCTCTGCGCAGTCAAGTTGCGTCACTACAGTTGGTTTAATGTCATTCTATTCCAGGATAGTAAATGAGGAGATTAAGGTTTGGATTTAGTCTTTTTTTTAACATTTGGCTTTGTTGTTTAAATAAATTTTCCTTACTTTCCACACTTCCCACAGCTCCTGGGGGACAATTTTCCCTTAAGCCTGTAATCAGGAGGCCATTTTGAGTTGGCCGTCAAAAATGCCACTTTTAATGTCACTGTCACTATGAAAGATTGAATTGATTTATTATTGTCACGTGTATTAATATACAGTGAAATGTATTGTTTCTAGCATGCTATAGAGACAAAGCATACCATTCATGGAGTACATAGGGGAGAAGGAAAGGAGAAGGTGTTGAATGTGTTGTTATAGCTAGGGTATAGAGAAAGATTAACTTAATATAAGATAGGTCCATTCAAAAGTCTAATGGCGCCAGGGAAGAAGCTTTCTTGAGTTGGTTGGCACATGATCTCAGACTTTTGTATCATTTTCCCAACGGAAGAAGGTGGAAGAAAGTATGTCCCGGGTATGTGGAATCCTAGATTGCTTTCCTGAGGCAGCGGGAATTGTGGACAGAGGCAATAGAGGGGAGGCTGGTTTGTGTGATGGACTGGGCTTTGTTCACAACCTTTTATAATTCCTTACGGTCTTGGTCCGAGCAGGAGCCACACCAAACTGTGATACACTGGAAAGGATGCATTCTATGGTGCAGCTGTAAAAAATGGTGAGAGTTGAAGCTGACGTGCTAAATTTCTTTAGCCTTCTGAGAAAGTTGAGGCATTGGTGGGCTTTCTTAACTATAGCATCGGCATGGAGGGACCAGGAAAGGTTGATGGTGATCTGGACACCTAGAAACTCGAAGCTCTCAACTATCCTCACAAAAGTGACAACAGCGCAATAGAAAAATAAATTTTCCAACAGAATCAACCATGGCAGGTGAATTTTAATTGTAGTCTCATGGTGAATGCTCATTATCACGTGTTCTGACCAACCACAAGAGGGTAAAATCTGAGAAAGGTTTTCCCTGGTTGGAAAGTCTACAGCCAGAGGCGCCCAGGTAGATGTTCCATCTCCTTCCTCCCCGTGGAGTGTTCAGTATTGTCTGCCCACCATTCCAGTCCCGCCACTGTCGACGGGTTTTCCCCTTGTTTGTGCCCTTGAGCACTGGAGAACCTATGGCAAGCGTCTGCCATTGGCGGGACTGGAAGATCTCACCACAAGAGAGGCTGGAAAATCCCACCACCAGTCACAGGGCAAAAGGGATAATGACTGAGATAAGAAGAAATGTCTTTCTCAGAGCGTTGTAACCAGCACATAATTGGGAAGACAAATGGAATGCTGGCCTTTATTTCAAAGGGAATAGAGATTCAAAATAGGGAAGTCTTGTTAGGACTGTGTTGGGCATTAGTTCGACCACACCTGGAATACTGCGAACAGTTTTGGTCCCCTTATCTAGGGAAAGATATACCAGCATTGGAGACAGTCCAAAGGAGGTTCATTAGGGTAGATATGGAGGGGTTTTCTTATGAGGAGAGGTTGAGTAGGTTGGACTTCCACTCATTGGTACTTAGAAGAATGAGAGGTAACCTTATTGAGATGTGCAGGATTTTCACATGGCTTGACAAGGGAGATGCTGAGAGGTTGTTTTCCCTTATGGGAATCCAGGACTGAGGGTGTAATCACAGTGTAAGGGTTCAACCATTTAAGAAATTTCACAACACCAGGTTAATGTCCACCCAGTTTATTTGATAGTAAATCCACAACTATTGTCTAAAATGGTTTGATTTTAACCTGGTGTTGTGAGACTTGTTCCTGTATTTACTCCAGTCCAATGCCGGCATCTCCACATCATGTCATCCATTTAAGACAGACATGAGGAGGAATTTCTTGTCTTGGAGAGTAATGAATCTGTGGAATTCTTTACTGCAGAGGGCTGGAGAGGCTGGGTTATTAAATTTATGTTCAAAGCTGAGATAGAGTTTTTAATCAGTAAGGGAATCAAAGATTATGAGGCTAAAGAGGGAAAGAAGTTGAGGATTATACAAATCAAGGGAAGGCGATGGCCTACTGGTATTGTTACCAGACTATTATTCCAGAAACTCAGCTCATGTTTGGAGAACTTGGGTTCGAAACCCACCATGGCAGATGGTGAAATTTGAATTCAATAAAAAAACCTGGAATTAAGAATCTACTGATAACCGTGAAACCCATCTGGTTCACTCATGTCCTTTAGAGAAGGAAATCTGCTGTCCTTACCTGCTCTGGTCTGCATGTGACTCCAGAATCACAGCAGTATGTTGACTCAACTGCCCCCTGAAATGGCCACCCAGTTCAAGGGCAACTAGGGATGGGCAATAAATGCTGGCCAGCCAGTGACACCCACGTCCCACAAAAGAATAATAAAGAAGTCATGATCTCTTTGAATGGTGGAGCAGATTTGATGGGCTGAATGGCCCACTTCTGCTCCTACGTCCGATGGTTGTGTATCTTTATAATTCTGTACCTCAAGAAAGCTTAGACTTTCAGCATATTCAGAGATGGGACAGGCCAAATTTTTGGGGATTCTTAAGGAGCTGAGGGATATGGGGGATCAGACGGGAATGCGGATTTGAGTTTGACTTTGAAAAACCGATTCCTGCTCCTCTTTGTGGTGACTGGAGTGAGGGTGAGAGTAGCCTGGATCTTCCTCTGACCCTCTACGATCCAGACTGTTCAATCCATCCTTTGGGGAAGGAAGCTGGGATGGTGCAGAAACCGCTCTGTTAACCTGCTCGTAATCTACCCTGTCCATGAATCGTGCTTGAATCCAGTGAATGTATCCATGGCAACTGAAAGCTAGCAGAAGCTGATGCAACCTTGGGAAAGCTGAGGCTCAGAAGCAGCCTAAATGTAGGCCGCAAACTTGTTTCAAAAATAAACAACTTGCGTTCTGCAATAATAGGTTTATATATTTTCAAGTGGGTGGGATCTGAACATTTCTTGAGGGGAGAGCAGGTGCTGAGGGCTTTACTGAGAGATTGGGACACATACAGAGCTTGTGAATGTGCTGACCTTTGATAACTGCATTTGTTGCTTTTTCCTGTGTTTTGAAGCTTCCGTTAATCCTTTCATGCAAATTATTTAAATGAGTAGCAGTTTGGAATTAAATAAAAGCAAATAATGATTGATCCTCAAAACGGAAATGGCTGTGATGTAGAAACAGAGAAGATTTACAAGTGTTTAGTAGAACTGTTCAAAGCGAAACCCCAAACAATTCACAGTAAAATTCACTCACTTTAGTAAATTGGGCAGCACGATGACACAGTGGTTAGCACTGCTGCCTCACAGCACCCGAACCTGGATTTGATTCCTGGCTTGGGTCACTGTCTGTATGGAGTCTGCATGTTCTCCCCATGTCTGCATGGGTTTCCTCAGGGTGCTCTGGTTTCCTCCCACAGTCTGAAGGACGTGCTGGTTAGATGCATTAACTAAATTCTTCCTCAGTGTACCCACACAGGCGCCGGAGTGTGGCAACTGGGGGATTTTCACGGTAACTTCATTGCACTGCTGATGTAAGTTTACATGTGACAAAAATAAATAAACTTTGTAATTTATTTGAATGCCAGATTCCAAACTCGAAAGAGGAAACAAAGTCTTTCCATGTGGAAATATCTCAGTGTTCCACTGTCCTTGTACATTACCACTCCTTACTCCAACCTCCCTTTCAGAAACATCCACTCCCTCCATCCTGACGCTCAGTAGCAGCAGTGTGTACCATCTACAAAATGCATTGCTAAAATTCACCAAAGATCCTTAGACGGCGCCTTCCAAACTCACGACCACTTCCATCTACAAGGACAAGAGCAGCAGATACATGGGAATACCACCACCTGCGAGTTCTCCTTCAAGCCACTTACCATCCTGACTTGGAAATATATCGCCGTTCCATCACAGTTGTTGGGACCAAAATCCTGGAATTCCCTCCTTAATGGCATTGTGGATCAACCCACAGAACTGCAGCAATTCAGGGAGGTAGCTCAACATCATCTTCTCAAGAGCAGTTAGGGATGGGCAATGAATGCTGGGCCTAGCCAGTGATGCCCATATCCCACGAATTAATAATAAAGTAGAGCTCCTGAAGTATTGGCACCTTCAAGATTTGTTGCTATTTCTCTCAGGACTCTATGTCCGAATGTCTCCAATCAGCATTCTGCTCCTGTCACAGCGGCCCAATCAATGAGAATAATCAGTGTCACATCTGGCATGGTGGCACAGTGGTTAGCCCTGCTGCCTCACAGTGCCAGGGACCTGGGTTTGATTCCTAGCTCGTGTCACTGTCTGTGGAGTTTACACCTTCTGTTAAACCCACAGTCCAAAAATGTGCATGTTAGGTGCATTGGCCAAGCTAAATTAACCCGTAGTGTCCTGGGACTCTCCCACAAGGGGAAACAAACACTCAGCAACAGAATAGATTGGAGGGATTAGCGGGTTAAATATGTGGGATTACAAGATAAGGCTTGGATGGGACTCTTGTCAGTGCAAACTTGGTGGGCTAAATGGCCTCCTTCTGCACTGTAGGGTTTCTATGATTCTTTGAACTCTCCCTAAACCTCTCCCAGCTCTTTGCCCTTTTCAAACCTTCTTTAATATCTCAGCTTGTGGTCACCCTTTCCAAACTCTCCTCCTTTGGCTCCTTGCCAGTTTTCTGCCTGGCTTTATGTATTTGTGAAGTGTATTAGGAGACTTCCCCACATCAAAGGCACTCTGTTGATACAAGGTGTGGTTGTATTTTAAGTCATTGCTCTATTAAACATATGTTCTTGCAAAGGTGTTGTAAATAGGAAGTAGGCCATGATTGATGACTGTGCAGATCCCAGATCCAACATCACACAAACCCTCCTGAGGACTCAGTGTCTTTAACATCCTGCTGCACATCTCAGTAGATAATTCCAGAAGGAATGGAGGAGCAATAATTCAGAAGCAGCGTCTTAGTGTGGAGCATTGGGTGGTTTCTCGATATACATTAAAACTGAGCTGCAGGAATTGACTAGTTAAAGCTGGGGTGGGGGAGTGGGAGGGTTGGTGGTCTTCCAATAGGTGGAAACTCTAGATTTATAAATAGAAACTGAGATGTGCGTCCAAACGCTGACTCTGTACGAAACATAGATGAATGGGGGGAGGTGAGGCTGTGTAAATGTCCCTTTCCCAGCATTGTCACTCTTTTTAGCTTAGAATAGAAACCCTACAGTGCAGAAGGAGGCCATTTGGCCCATCGAGTCTGCACCATCAACAATCCCACCCAATCCCTATCCACGTAAGTCCATGTATTTACCCTGCTCATCCCCTATGGACAAGCCCTCCATATACACAGGATCTGCTCAGATGAGGAGGATCACAACGAACACCTCCAGACATTGAAAGATGTCCTTGTAAGAGCAGGATATAGTGCTCAACTCATTGATCAACGGTCCTGACGCGCCACAGTGAAAAAGCACACCAACCTTCTCAGAAGACAAATACAGGACTAACCAGACAAAGTACCTTTCATTATCCAGTACTTCCCCAGAATGGAAAAGCTACAGTATCTTCTCCAGAGCGTTCAATATGTTTTCATTGAAGACAAACATCTCGCCAAGGCCATCCCCATGTGCCCACTATTTGCCTTCAAACAACTGCACAACCTCAAACAGACCGTTGTTTGCAGCAAACTACCCAACCTACAGGAGAACAGTGACCACAATACCACACAATCCTGCCACAGCAGCCTCTGCAAGATGATATGCCGGATCATTGACATGGATGCCATCATCTCAGGTGAGAACACCATCCACCAGGTACACAGTACATACCCTTGCAACTCGGCCAACGTTATCTACCTGATACGCTGCAGGAAAGAATGTCCTGAGACATGATACATTGGTGAGACCATGTAGGCGCTTTGACATTGAATGAATGAACACCGCTTGACAATCACCAGGCAGGAATGTTCCTTTCCCGTTGGGAAACACTTTAGCAGTCAAGGGAATTCGGCCTCTGATCTTTGGTTAAGCCAAGGCGGCCTTCACGGTTCACGACAACACGGAATCGCCAAGCAGGAACTGATAGCCAAATTCCGCACGCATGAGAATGGCCTCAACTGGAATCTTGGGTTCATGTCATATCTGTAACCCCCACGACTTGCCTGGCCTTGCAAAATCTCACTAACTGTCCTGGTTTGAGACAATTCTCACTTCTTTAACCTGTGCTTAACCTTCTCTCACATTGTCTGCACTTGTAAAGACTTGATTACCTGTTAAGACTCGCATTCCCACCATTATCTTGTCATTGAGTTTGTGTCTGTATATGCCCTGTTTGTAAAACAAATCCTGCACTCCTGATAAGAGTGGCGCTCCGAAAGCTCGTGCTACCAAATAAATCTATTGATCTTTAACGTGGTGTTGTGGGACTACTCGGAACAAAGAACAGAGAAATTTACAGCACAGGAACAGGCCCTTCGGCCCTCCAAGCCTGCACCAACCAGCTGAACTAAAACCCCGTACCCTTCCAAATCACAATATTCCCACCCTATCCATGTATTTTTGAAGACGCCCCTCAAAAGTGTCTGCCTCCTCTGGCAACGAGTTCCAGGCACCCACCACCTTCTGTGTAAAACATCTGCCTCGTACATCTCCTTTAAACCTTGCCCCATGCACCTTAAACCTGTGCCACCTAGTAATTGGCTCTTCCAACCTGGGGAATAGCTTCTGACTATCCAATCTGTCCATACCTCTCGTAATCTTGTAGACTTCTATCAGGTCACCCCTCAAACTCCATCATTCCAGGGAGACCAAGCCAAGTTTCTCCAACCTCTCCTCTTAGCTAATGCCCTCCATACCAGGCAACACCCTGAAAAATCTTTTCTTACCATGCCTATCCCAATCCAATGCTGGAAACTCCACATCACAACCTCCCTGTCACTTCGGGGCAATTTAGCATAGCCAATCCACCTAACTCGCTTATCTTTGGACTGTGGGAGGAAACCAGAGCACCCAAAGGAAACCTACACAGATATGGGGAGATTGTGCAAACTCCACACAGTCACTTGAGATTGGAATTGAAACCGGGTCCCTGATGCTGTGAGGCATCCTTGCTAACCACTGTACCACGTGTTGCATAGTATCTTCATACACACACACACTTTTTTTCCCTATGGGAAAGAGGCGGGGAAAGGGTTCCTGACCTGATTCTCAGCCCATTGAAACGCGTTATGAACCACCCTTCCATGAGCAACAAGTCCTGGTGTTGGATTCAAACCGGCATTTTCTGGCCCAGAAATGGAGACACTCTGGGACAGACCAACTGGCACCCTTAACCTGTAAATCCACAGAACCCTGTTTGCAGTGGATTTTTGGAGCACAGATGGAGGACATTCAGCCCATTGTGTCAATGCTGTCCCTTTGACAGAGTTGTCCAATTAGTCCAACTCCCCCTCTCTCTCTCTCCAGATGGTTTATCATATTCTGAAATGCCAATGTGTACAGAAAATGCCATTTTTCAGTGAGAAATGATTTCATAAGCCATCACAATCTACAGAAACATCCTCTTTAAATCACTTTTTCCTATTACAGGAAACCTATTCTCAGAATTCACAAATAGAATTCTGGCTCCGACAGCCTGATGGAGTTGTCCACTTGTGAGGCGATCGAATTTGTCGTCTGACTTTAGACATGGCAATTTATTCTTGTGGCCATGGAGATATTTACCACTGACTGTTCCCCCTGGCTGACTCCTGCCTTCTGACTTTCCCACTGCACAGGAATTCTTGCATGCTATTCATGTTACAGAAACAGGCCATTTGGCCCATCCGGAAGCAAAAACAAGAAGGCAGATTACTACCTGAATGGCTGTAAATTGGGAGAGGTTAGTGTGCAGAGGGATCTGGGTGTCCTTGTGCACCAGTCACTGAAGGTGAGCATGTAGGTGGAACAGGCAGTAAAGAAGACCAAATTACATGTTGACCTTCATTGCGAAAGGCTTCGAGTACAGGAGCAGGGATGTGTCATTGCAATTGTACAGGGCCTTGGTGAAGGCCACACCGAGAATATTGTGTGCTGTTTTGGTCTCCTTTTCTGAGGAAAGATGTTCTTGCTGTCAAGGGAATGCAGTGAGGGTTTACCAGGATGATTCCAGAGATGGCGAGACTGATATGAGGAGCAATTGACTAGGTTAGGATTGTGTTTGTTGGAGTTCAGATGAATGAAAGAGGATCTTATAGAGACTTATAAAATTCTAACAGGTCTAGAGAGGGTAGTTGCAGACACAATATTCCCAATGGTGGGGGAGTCCAGAACCAGGGGTCACAGTCAGAGGATTCAGGGTAGACCATTTAGGAAGGAGATGAGGAGACATTTCTTCATCTAGAGAGTGGTGAGCCTGTGGAATTCATTACCACGGGAAGTAATTAATGCCAAAATATTGAATGTACTCAAGAGGCGGCTGGATATAGCACTTGGGACAATTGGAATCGGAGGTTATGGGGAGAAAGCAGGATTAGGTTATTGGGTTGGACGATCAGTCGTGATCGTAATGAATGGCGGAGCGGGTTTGAAGGGCCAAATAGCCGTCTCCTATCTTCAATATTTCTATGTTTCTATCTGGTCCAAGCTGGTGCATCTTCAGCACGCGACTCCCCGCACCTCCCCCACCCCCCAGCCTCCGACACCCCAGCCCCCATGCCCACCTTCACTTGCCTACATCAACATAACCTTCTGACCCTTTCTCTCGCGTGTTTATCTCAGTCCTCCTTGCTATTCACCTCTTTGTGGCAGTGGATGTCACATTCCACTCTCTGGATCAAGATATTTCTCCTGAATTCCTAACTGGATTTATTAATATCTTATATCCATGGCCTGCAATTAAGGTCTCACCCGAAAGTACAAATATCTACTCCAACTCCACGCGATCAAAGCCTTTTATAAAATTGAACTTTTTAATTCAGGTCTCGAGATAAGACTCCCAATCTCATCAATCGCTCAGATCTGATATCATCCTAGCAATTCTTAGGAAGTTTGACATGTCCACTGTAACTCTCACCAACTTTTACAGATGCACCGTAGAAAGTGTTCTTTGTGGTTGTATCAGAGTTTGGTATGGCTCTTGCTGTGCCCAAAACTGCAAGGAACTACAAAAAGTCGTGAATATAGCCCAATTCCACCACACAAACCAGTCTCCAATCCATTGACTCTGTCTGTACTTCCCACTCAGCCAGCATAATTAAGGACTCCATGCACCCTGGACATTCTCTCTTCCACCTTCTTCTATCGGGAAAAAAACACAAAAATCTGAGGTTACATACCAACCAACTCAAGGACAGCTTCTTCCCTGCTGCTGTCAGACTTTTAAATGGACCTACCTTGTATTAAGTTGATCTTTCTCTACACCCTAGCTATGACTATAACATTACATTCTTCACTCTGTCATTTCCTTCTCTATGAATGTATGCTTTGTCTGTATAGTGCTCAAGAAATAATACTTTTCATTGTATATTAATACATAGAATAGAATAGAATCCCAACAGTGCAGAAGGAGGTCATTCAGCCTATCAAATCTGCACCAATCACAATCCTACTCAGGTCCTATCCCCACAACGCATGTATTTACCCTACCAGTCCCCCTGACATTAAGTGGCAATTTAACATGGCCAATCAACCTAACCCACACATCTTTGGACTGTGGGAAGAAACCGGAGCACCTGGTGGAAACCCACGCAGACACGAGGACAACATGCAAACTCCACACAGATAGTGACCCAAGCCGGGAATTGAACCCGGGTCCTTGGCGCTGAGAGACCACTGTACTACCCTGCTATCCCATGTGACAATAATAAATTAAATTAAATCAAATCGAATCCTTTCTTACGTGTCCTCTTCCAGATCCTTTCTATAATGTGGAGGTTGGAACAGTTGTCAGAATTGTTGGTGTGATTTACCTGTTCGTGTTGTTGATTGAGAGAAAGGAATCTTTTCTGAATGGCATAGAACGGGAAGACTTTATCTTGAGTCTGACATGCTGGGTGGGTGCGCAGGTGTCAGGGCGCAGTGTGGGGGCGCATCATGGGTCCGTAGTGTGGGGACACAGTAGTGACATGCATTGTGGGAGCACAGTGTGGGTGCGCAGTGTGGGGGGCACAGTGTGGGCCTGCAGCATGGGTACGCAGTGTCGAATTTTGTAAGTTTCTACAAGATCGCCTCTCGTTTTGATGAAGTCTAGAGAATACACACTCAATTTTCTCAATTCCTCCTTATAAGACACTCCAGCCATTCCAGGAATTGGTAAACTCTGTACAAACACCTGGTGCGGCTGCACTTGGAGTATTGCATACAGTTCTGGTCGCCGCATTATAAGAAAGATGTGGAAGCATTGGGAAGAGTGCAGAGGAGGTTTACCAGGATGTTGCCTGGTATGGGGGGAAAGTCTTATGAGGAAAGGCTGAGGGACTTGAGGTTGTTTTCAATAGAGAGAAGAAGGTTAAGAGGTGACCTAATTGAGGCATACAAGATGAACAGAGGATTAGATAGGGTGGACAGTGAGAACCTTTTCCCTCAGATGGTGATGGCTAGCACTAGTGGACATAGCATTAAATTGAGGGGTGATAGATATAGGACAGATGTCAGAGGGAGGTCCTTTACTCAGAGAGTAGTAAAGGTGTGGAATGCCCTGCCTGCAGCACTTGTGGACTCGTTTAAGGGCGTTCAAATGGTCAGTGGATAAGCATGTGGATAATGTTGGAATAGCTTAGGTTAGAGGGTCATTAGATTCGTTCCACTGATCGGCACAACATCGAGGGCCGAAGGGCCTGTGCTGCGCTATTATGTTCTATGTTCTAAACCTCCGTTACATTCCTTCCCCAACTAGTGTAAGGGTAAGGAGACCAATACCGTGCACAGTACTCCCAGTGCTGTCTCACAGTGCAACTACAAACAAAAATCACGTTCGCAATGCTGGATGCTCCTTGATGGATGGCTGAGCTGCCCATCCTTAGCCTTATCCACCCCATCAGCGAATGATGTTTTGCTAAATAATAGTCATTATTGCTGACATTTCATTGAATTTGGATGCTTTGCGCTGGGCAATTTTTTTTCTCATTTGTGAATGGATGTAGAAGAAACGTTCCCAAACTTGGTGAAAGGACAGATGCGATCGCTGGCCGTGTTCCCAGAGCAGTTTGGCTTTCCTGAATGGTGCAGGGTTATTCTGCAGAGATCATTCTCAACAACAATCACTGGCATTTATTGCATGCTTTTAATGCAGCAAATGGCCCTCCGGGGGCCTCACAGGGACATTATCAAAGCTAATTTCACTCCAGTCCTCATAATGGTAGAGGTTTGGTCGAAGAAGTGAGTTCTAAGGAGCATCTTGGAGAAGGAGAGTGAGGCAGAGAGTCGGAGGAATGAATGGGAGGGTGTTCTAAATGGTGTATGACAAACATACATCCATATGTACAGACATGCAAACAGATGTAGATTCAGAAATAGATCATTTGGACCCTCGATCATGGATTGTTTATTTATTAGTATCACGAATAGGTTTGTATTAATACTGCAATGAAATTACTGTGGAAATCCCCTAGTTGCCATACTCCGGCACCAGTTCAGGTACACTAGAAGAGAATTTAGCACAGCCAATACACCGAACCAGCATATGGGGAGAACGTGCAGACTCCACACAGATAGTGACCCAAGCTGGGAATTGAATCCGGGTCCGTGGCACTGTGAGGCAGCAGTGCTAACCACTGTACCACTGTGCCATCTACATTTCTATGGAGAAATGGCCTTTGCATTCAGGCCACCTGCTGGCCACTGCTCCCAGCAATTCCCAGAAGCTTGGAGACCGACTGGAAAATCCCATTCGGCCTCCTAGAGTTGAGAGGCAATCTTACCTCGAAGGAAATGGTACATCTCCAATCCTGGCTCTGGGGGTAAGAGATGGGGATGGGAAGGCAACTCCGAATGCTGTCCATTGCCCTCCTTTGCTGTAACACTTAAAATATTTAAACTCTCCAGTTTTACTGGGACTCCCTGTAATGTGTAAATGAGAGGGCCCGTTGTGGATCAGAGCTGTTCTTTTGGTCAGTGATCCAGACCGAGTTGCCTGATCCTAGCTCAGTGAGGAGGCTGCACTTGCTGTTCGGCATTCCCAAGTTCAGGAGATTTTTGCTTTGGCGATGGACTGTTAGAATTCAGCTGGCTTGCTCCTTCCATTCTTGCAAGGTCACTCAGTGTAATGTGAAAGGAGAAGAGATGTCTTGCAGTGTCGATTGTTGTAACAGGGAGACAGTGGGATCAGACTGTGGGGCTCTTACTGAAAAAACTGGGTTGTGCTTTGTTAAGAATTTAAGCTTTCTGTGCAGACTGGATGGGCTGAGTGGCCTCCTTCTGCATTGTAGGGATTCTGTGTTAACTCTGAATCAGATTGCTTCTTAGTGTCAGAGGGCTAGCAAAGTGTGATTATAGGGATAGGGTCAGGAAGAGATTGTGATTCGATGGGCCAAATGGCCTCTTTCTGCACTGTAGGGATTCTATGATAACTCTCTGGATCAAATTGCCCCTTAGTGTCAGAGGATTAACAGGCTAAATAAGTAGGGTTATAGGGATAGAGCCAGGAAGGGATTATGACTCGAAGGGCCAAATGGCCTTTTTCTGGACTGCAGGAATTCTGTGATAATTCTCCGGATCAAATTCCTCTTCTGCTGGTGTTCAGAATTATCATCATTTTCTTCAATGTTTATGTCCTCAGGTGAAACAGATCATGGAGGAAGCAGTTACCAGGAAGTTTGTACATGAGGACAGCAGCCATATCATCTCCTTCTGTGGTAAGTCCTGCTGATGTGTGCACAATGTGTGTAGATAGATGTACACGTTTGCGAAGGAACTGGGGAAAGGGCGACATTTAATTCTGAGTTGTGGGTGTCGCTGGCTAAGCCAGTATGTGTTGCCCATTCTTAAGTGCCCTAGAGAAAGTGGTGGAGAGCTGCCTTCTTGAGCTGCTGCAGTCCATGTGATATAGGCACACCCATAGTGCTTTTAGGAAGGGAGTTTCAGGATTTTCACCTGGCAACTGTAAAGGAACGGTGACATAGTCCCAAGTCAGGATGGTGAGTGGCTCAGAGAGAAACTGCGGGTGCAAGTGACAATGTTCCTGCTCTTAACTTAACTTGTGCCCTGTAGATGGTGGATAGATTTCAGGGTGTCAGGAGGTGAGTTACTCACTACAGGATCCATAGGCTTTGACTTTGTGTGTGTGTGTGTTAGTCCAGTTCAGTTGGGGTTCAGTGATGGTAAAGTTATGTAATATCAAACGGTGATGGTTAGATCCTCTCTTGTTGGAGATGGTCATTAACTGCTACTTCTTTAGCATGAATGTGGTCATCCCAAGCCTGGATATTGTCCAGGTCTTGTTGCATTTGGACATGGATTGCACTGAGCTGAGGAGTTACAAATGATACTGAATATTGTTCAGTCATTGGCAAACACCCACTTCTAACCTTACAATGGAACGAAGGTCATTATGAAGCAGTTGACGATGGTTAGGCCTAGGACACTAATCCTGAGGAACAACTGCGGTGATGTCCTGCAGCTGATGTGATTTGACCTCCAATCACCATCTTCCTCACAAAAGTGTGAGGTAATGCACTATGGCAGGAATAATAAATGTGTAGAGTATAGGGCTAATGGTAGGATTCTTAGTAGTCTTGATGAACAGAGGGATCTTGGTGTGTACGTGCATAGATCCCTGAAAGTAGGCAGTCAAGTCGAGAAGGTTGTTAAGAAGGCATATGGAGTCTTAGCTTTTATTGGTAGGGGGATTGAATTTCGGAGCCGCAACGTCATGTTGCAACTGTACAAAACTCTAGTGCGGCCGCACTTGGAGTATTGTGTGCAGTTCTGGTCCCCACATTATAAGAAAGATGTGGAGGCACTGGAGAGGGTACAGAGGAGGTTTACCAGGATGTTGCCTGGTATGGAGGGCAGGTCTTATGAGGAGAGGCTGAGGGATTTGAGGTTGTTTTCGTTAGAAAGGAGGAGGCTAAGAGGGGACCTGATCGAAACATATAAGATGATTAGAGGTTTAGATAGGGTGGACAGTGATAGCCTTTTTCCTAGGATGGAGAAAGCTAGCACGAGGGGACACAGCTTTAAATTAAGGGGTGATAGTTATAGGACGGATATCAGAGGTAGGTTCTTTACCCAAAGGGTGGTTCGGGAGTGGAATGCCCTGCCTGCAGCAGTTGTAGATGCGCCAAGTTTGGTGGCGTTTAAGAGGTTAGTTGATAAGTATATGGAAGAGAAGGGAATGGTTTAGTTTGGAGGGGCATTGCTTTTTATATTGGTCGGCGCAACATCGAAGGCCGAAGGGCCTGTTCTGTGCTGTAGTGTTCTATGTTCTATGTTCCTTTGTGTCAGAAATAACTCCAAACAGCGGGAGGGTTTTCCCATGGACTCCAGTTTTGCTGACACTCAATCCAATGCGGCCTTGATGTCAAGGGCAGTCACTCTCACCTCATCTCTGGAGTTCAGCTCTTTTGTCCATGTTTGAACCAAGAATGAGGTCAGGAGCTGAGGGACTCTGGCAGAAGCAAACTGGGTGTCATTAGCACTTCTTTGATCTGACTAACCAGTGTATTGTTAAAGAGAATGCCAGGGATCCTTAGCGTTTGGAATTTGAAGAAGTGTTTGAAGGTGCTATGTGAAAAAGATTTTGCGAAGTTAATGCCTGAGGACAGATGGATGGCTGAAAGACAGAGAGCGGAGAGGAACTGAATAATTCTCAGTTCCAATGCAGCTGGCTGTGAAGCATGTTCCAGAGAGCTATTCCTGCTCCAAAGATATGAGTGATTTGCATCCAGAGCGGAATTTGCAGAGCGGAAATAATACACACTTTTGACATCTAAAAAAATAGGGGGCATGGAAATCTGAGAATGGAAACAACAGAGTGAAACATTTACAGAAACAAAGAGATTAATGTGAGGAAGTACAAATTAGAGAAACCTAATTTAACTAGAATACAATGTTCAAATAATGAATGGATGGTGAAGTGGATGGATCCAGGGATACTGTTAGACTGATCCAGGAATACCGACCCACTGATCTAGATACAGCCTCACTGATTAAGAGATACAGACTCACTGATCGGGAGATACAGACTCACTGGTCTAGAGATAGAGACTCACTGATTGAGAGATATGGACTCCCTGACCGAGAGATACAGACTCACTCATAAGAGATAGAAACTCACTGATCTAGAGCTACAGGCGCACTGATCTAGAGCTACAGGCGCACTGATCTAGAGCTACAGACTGATTTAGGGATACTGACTCACTATGAGCAATTCTCCCAAAAACAATTTAAATGCTGAATTTTCAGGAAAACTGGTGTAAAACCAGGATTGATTTTTCAGTGGGAGTTCAGACTTGAATTTCCCATTCTCTGTGTAATACAGAGGTCACCATTGTGAATATCATTAAAAGCTCGGGGTCCATTCACACCGGAGTCTGACGGTCCCGGGCCTCTGCAAGAATTCCTCCTGGATTGAGCATGGTTCAATCTGATATGGAGCTAACACTGACATAGATTTACTGGGCTGAATGGCCTCCTCCTTCAGATGCAAAATATGTTCATGCCATTGGTGGAAAGAAAAATAAACAAGCAAAGTTCAAGGTCCTTGGTGTCAGTCCGGGAGGAATGATTTTTAAGATAAAGTCTTGTGTGTATATATACATTGCACCTTTCTCAGCCACCGGCAGCTCAAAGCCCAGGCCTGATGGGCTGAATGGCCTCCCTCAGTATTGTGGCCCATTCTGTGACTCTCTTCACAATGAGTTGTTGCCTTTTCTGTGGAAATGAAAAGTCAGTCAGTGGGTCAGCGAGGGGACAGTGTTTTTGAATGCTGGTGAAACGGATGCACCGGGCATCGTCCTGTGAATGTGATGAGGGTATTTTGTTTTGATTTGGCCCAGCTTACCGAGGTTGCCTGGGGCTCCTCTGTTGTATTAACTGTGGTTAAGGAGATTGTGTGTGTATTGATTCAGGCTCTTTGCTCACTGACTCCAAGCCTTGCGCCCATTAATTTATTTCGCAGCTCAGTTTAACGGCAGCGGGGCTGGTTTTTGAAGGGAGGCCAGAGTCTAAACTGCTATGTTCAATTTCTTTCTTTAAATTAATGTTTTATTCAGAGGGAACAATGCAGCTGCACACGGCACTCATCCAGCTGTCCTCATTGTTGTTTATGACTCAGAGATGTCTGAACAGTGAAAATTGTCTTCTCTTGCGATGCCTGATGTGATTACATTTTGTGTTTGAATGTCTTTGGCTGGCAGCGGGTGAGAAGGCAAGGCTCTTCCACACCAGCTGTCAATCCGTAAACAACTTGGTCTTTCTAAGGTCGTACGATTGGTCCGCCTTTTCCTCTGGCTCTCTCTTCTCCATCGTGGGGTGAAGCCCCTCCCAGTAATGACCTGTGCATTGCCCGTCCAAGGATTGTTTGTTTGTGTGACTGACGCCAAAGTTACTCCCTGGATGGGGTTAACAGAGACAAACCCAACCACACGCCTACCCATTTTTAAAGGCATTACAATCATAGAATCTCCACAGTGCAGAAGAAGCCATTCAGCCCATCGAGTCTGCACAGACTGTCTAACTGAGTATCTTACCCCGGCCCCCTCCCATACCCTATCCCTGTAACCCCACACACTTCACATGGCTAATTCCATCTAACCTACACTTCTTCGGATACTAAAGGACAATTTACCAAGGCCAGTCCATCTAACCTACACACGTTGGGACACTATAGGCCAATTTACCAAGGCCGGTCTGTCTAACCTACACATTGGGATACTGAGGGAGAATTTAGCATAGCCACTCCGCCTAACCTGCACATCTTTGGACTATGAGAGGAAACCGGAGTACCCGGAGGAAACCCATGCAGACACGGGGAGAACGTGCAGCCTCCATACAGTGATCTGAGGCCAGAATTGTACCAGATTCCCAGTCGCTATGAGGCAGAAGTCCTAACTACCCTTGTCATCAGCCTATTGCTCAGCCTTTTATTTAAAATTCCTCCAATGCCTCACCTTTCTCTCTTCCTGCGGTGTCCCAGAGTGCTGCTGCCCATCAGAATCTCTGCAACCTCACCCTGCGACATTTATCTTCTTGAGCATCCATCATTTACCTTGCCCCCATCAGCAGCCTAGGCTCCGGAAGTCCTCTAAGTATCTCAGCCGCTCCCTGCTCCTTTAAGACACTCATTTAAAAACCATATCTTTGAGTAGTGTTCAGTTATCTTTTCTGATACCTGCCTGCATGGCCCAGTGTCAGCACTTTTCCCACTAATGCTGCTGTCAAGTGCCGTTTCCCTGTGTTAAAGGGGGTTTGTAAAAACTGACTGCAGCTCCAGGATAACACACCAAGGATTCTCACGTCATCACTGTGAGGGAACCATTGTGGAAGGGAAGGAGTGGGTGTGGTGTTTGAACCTAAAACCTTGCTGCTAGAGGATGTAGAAACTCTGCTTCCTTTCGTTCAATGGTGCAGCCCAGTATTTCCAGGGTTGTCAATGACTCCCGTGGTTCAGTCTGTGCTCTTGGAAGCCAGGGCTTTGGACTGGGCACCTGTACCAGTTTTATATCGATACTCCTGCCTTTGTTTTACAGGATTAAAGACACTATGTAAGGCATGATATCATCTTACTCCCCCTCAGGATGACCACTGCCGTTCCTGCTGTGGATTAGGTTTTGTTGTCGATTCACACTTGGCCCAAGGTGGCTGCTCCTCGGATTTGCATATCAAAAAATCTATTCTGCTGTTTTAATGCTTTTATGTTCGGCCATTTTCACTTCACTGATATCATTGTGTAAGGGGCAGAATGGCCAGGCGAGTGGGCGTACATCATTGTCTTTACGTGGTTGTGTACTGCTAACTCTCTGTCACTGAGTGGGTTGGGAGCCATAATCCAACAATAGACGGGACTGTGCTGAAAGCTTCACTTAGGAAATGGAGAGGATCAGTCAGAGCGGCACGGTGGCACAGTGCTGTGAGGCACTGCCTCACAGCGCCAGGGCCCTGGGTTCAATTCCTGGCGTGGGTCACTGTCTATGTGGAGTTTGTACATTCTCTCAGTGACTGTGTGGGTTTTCTCCGGGTGGCCCAGTTTCCTCCCACAGCCCAAAAGACGACCAGGTTAGGTGCACTGGCCGCACTAAATTCTCCCTCAGTGAAAACGAATAGTAGGTGCACAATGGTGTAAGCAGTGGGAGAGGCGAAGTGGATGGGGCAGTGTGCAGGGAGGGACAGTGGGTGCTGTGAGGGATGGGACAGAGGGGGAGGGGGCAGCGGGCGCAGCAGGCAGATTAACTGGGAACGTGCAATTGTTCCTGTTCAGCGGCAGTTACCATAGCGATTGCAAAAAAAGCTTGAAACTGAATCTAATGTGTGATGACTGCGAGAGCTTCCTGCCGGCAGTTGGGTCCAGTCAGGAGTATGCTGACCCAGTTCATTTTACCAGCTAGAGAAAGGTTACATTCACTTTGTACACTGTAGGCCGGGCAGTTCCGCCAGCAGCGATGGCTCGTGCACCATCAGGATTTTGGGGACCTCGGGGCTTCACCTGGTGACTGGCTGATATATTAAAGACATCAAGTGCAACGTCGTGAGGTCTGGCGCTCACGGGAGAAACATAATTTGTGCTTGTGTGTTA
Source organism: Sphyrna mokarran (assembly GCA_024679065.1). Classification (NCBI taxonomy): domain Eukaryota; kingdom Metazoa; phylum Chordata; class Chondrichthyes; order Carcharhiniformes; family Carcharhinidae; genus Sphyrna; species Sphyrna mokarran. The sequence continues at coordinate 39,609,321 of JAGIQG010000020.1, read as the reverse complement.
AGCCCTGATTGAATCATTCAATAAAGGTTGGAGTGTGCCTGAGGAATTGGAAATTCATTGTGTATCTGAGGAGCAAGAGGTGAAAGAAAAGTTCTGAGTGAAATAGGAGCAGGGTGTTGACCTCTGCTTCCCATGAATAAATACACAGCTGAGTGGGATACTGAACAATATAAATACAAAATATCCCAAGTTCACTCCCTGTTTTAAGCTGTCTTCAGATAGATCAGCATTTAGTCTCAGGACACCTGGGTTGCTGAGGATGCCCCTCAACCAATGCTTTTGATTTGATTTGATCTATTGTCACATGTATTAGTATAGGACGGCATGGTGGCACAGTGGTTAACACCGCTGCCTCACAACACCAGGGTGCCAGGTTCGATTCTCGGCTTGGGCCACTGTCTGTGTGGAGTTTGCACGTTTTCCCTGTGCCTGCACATGTTTCCTCCAGGTGCTCATCACAGTCTGAAAGACGTGCTGGTTAGGTGCATTGACCTGAACACAGATCGGAGTGTGGCAACTAGGGGAGTGTCACAGTAACTTCATTGCAGTGTTAATGCAAGCCTGCTTGTGACTAATAAATAAACTTAAAAAAAAATTTAACAGTGAAAAGTATTGTTTCTTGCATGCTATGCAGACAGAACATACTGTTCATAGAGAAGGAAACGAAAGAGTGCAGAATGTAGTGTTACAGTCGTAGCTAGGCTATAGAAAAAGATCAACTTAGTGCGAGGTAGGTCTATTCAAAAGTCTGACAGCAGCGGGGAAGAAGCTGTTCTTGAGTCGGTTGGTACATGACTTCAGATTTTTTGTATCTTCTTCCCAACGGAAGAAGGTGGAAGAGAGAATGTCTGGGGTGCATGGGGTCCTTAATTATGCTGGCTGCTTGTCCGAAGCAGCGGAAAGTGTAGACAGAGTCAGTGGATGGGAGGCTGGTTTGTGTGATGGATTGGGCTTCATTCATAATCCTTCTTGCAGTCTCGGGCAGAGCAGTCACTCCACGTGTGACCCAGTCCCAACTGTTGGATTTGGGCGTGTGTTTAGACATTGGAAAAAAAAAAGCAGGATTGGGTTCCGTTGTTGGAGCTTCCCAAACACATTGAAGTGAGCGGTTGATATTAACTCAGCAGGCTTTTAACCCATGATTAGACTCAGGCAATGTGACAGAGGAGTATGGGCACTCTCATCACTACACCCAAATCAACAGCCGAATGGGGAGGCAGTAAGAGAACGGGATGTAGCAGGACAAGGCAGAAAGAGAGATGAGATTTCCAGGATTGGGATTTGAATCCAGCTCCCTGAGGGGAATGAAGCGACCATCAGCCCCACTCAACAAACTCTCCAGTGGCACACAAAAAGAAAATGGTTCCAGGTCAAAGAGCAAACAGATTGCAGCGAGGCCAGAGAAATGTAACTCCTTATTAAAGTGGATTGAACCTGAGTTTGTGCTGCACAGCATTACACAGAGCAACAGAGCCACCTCGGTGTGTTTGAATGAGCTGTCAGAGAAGAAACTGCATTAATGCTGAGAAAAAGGTTTGGAGTACACTCAGTATTGTTCAGCAAATGCTGTCCAATCACAGAATCACATCTAACGTGCCATGAATTACACTCACAACCAATGTAAGATGATCAGTCAAGCTTACCGCGTGGCTCACTCAAGCTGGTTAGAAGCTACATATATTCAAATGCAGGGGAGCTGTCCTCTGCAAGTAAAAGGGACATGTTCTGGCATTGCACTTCTTCTAAGTTAAATAAAACATGAGGGTTAATATCTCCCTTGTTCTTGCACCATGGGAGCGCCTCAACCAATCAGAGCTAACTTCCCATCCAGTCAGCAGCCTTTTTTCATACAGTACAAATTGTTGCTTCCTTTGAAATTTAGCAGTCTTGTGTCCATCCTGGTGAGTGCCAGATGAAAAACTTTGGCAGCATTCTCTTTTTTCAGCCAGACTCATTTTCAGTGTGACCAAGCAACTATAACTCTGCATTGTATTCCTTCCTCATCACTTGTGAAACACGTCCATAATTGCTGGATGGTTTCCGCTTAGATTCACAAAGGTTAACTGCACTAATGTAACATCAGTTATCGAATTCCTAATGGTTGGATGGTGTTAGTTGTGACCCAATGGGTAGCTGTCTCACCTGGGGATCAGAAGGTTGTGGGTTGAAGTCCCAACTTTTAAGACGTGAGCACAAAAAGCTAGGCAGACACTCCAGTGCTGTGCTGAGGGTGTTTCGCAGAACAACGACACTGTTGTTCAGTAAGGAATTAAACTGAGGCCCTGTCTGCCCGTTTGGTTGGGCAAAAATATCTCATGTCACTATTCTGAGGAAGAGCCAAGAAGCTGTCCCCAGATCACTGGCCAATATCCCTCCTCAACGAACGTCAATCAAGACATTGCCTATTCATTATTACTTTGGGGCAGCACAGTGACACAGTGGTTAACACTGGTGTCTCACAGCGCCAGGGACCCAAGTTCAATTCTGGCCTTGGGTCACTGTGGAGTTTGCACATTCTCCCCTTGTCTGCATGGGTTTCCTCTGGGTGCTCTGGTTTCCTCCTACACTCCAAAGATGTTGATTACTCATGCTAAATTTACCCTTGTGTCGGAGGATTAGCAGGGTAAATGCATGGGGTTATAGGAACAGGGCCAGGGTGGAAATGTGGTTGGTACAGACTTGATGGGCCAAATGGCCTTTTTCTCTTCTGTAGGGATTCTGTCATTGCTGTGTGATATAAGAGTTTGCACATTCTCCCTGTATTTGCTTGGGTTTTCTCCAGGTGTTCCAATTTCTTTCCACACTTCACAGATGTATGGGTTAGTGTCAGGAGGATTAATAGGGGAAATATGTGGGATAACAGCAATAGGACTTGGGTGGGATTGTTGTTGATGCAGTATTGATGGGCTGAATGGCCTCTTTCTGCATTGTAGGGATTTTATGATGAATCCTTGCCCATTCAGCCATTTTACAGGGACAGCACTGTGGCACAGTGGTTAGCACTGCTGCCTCACAGCGCCAGAGACCCGGGTTCAATTCCATTGTTGGGTGACTGTGTGGAATCAGCATGTTCTCCATGTCTGCGTTTCTTCCGGATGCTCCGGTTTCCTCCCACACTCCGAAGATGTCCGTGTTAGGTGGATTGGCCATGCTAAATTGGCCCTCAGTGTACCAAGTTGTGTAGATTAGATGATAAATGTGTGGTTTACAGGGATAGTCATGACAGGGATAGGACGGGGAAGTGGGCCTGGATAAGAATCTGTTGAACAGTCAGTGGGTCGAATGACTTCTTCTGTACTGTAGGGATTCTATGATACACATCTTTGGACCCCACGCAGATAGTGACCCAAGGCCGGAATTGAACCTGAGTCCCTGGTGTTGTGAGGTAGCAATGTTAGCCACAGTGCCAACCCAAATGAAATGCAAGTTTTTCTCTCTTTGACCTGTACTGGTAATTGGAAAAATTGGATGTTTAAGAGTATGTTGTTGATTCTGTGGGATCTACCATATACATTCAGGTGTGTACTCCACACACAGCTTTTACCAAACAGCTGTGTTTATTCACAGTTCAGCTGGATTTTGGGCACTGACAATTTTCCATTAAAATCAGAGATTTACAGCATGGAAACAGGCCTTTCAGTCCAATTTGTCCATGCCGCTCCTTTTTTAATGATTAAGCTTGTTCCAATTGCCCATTTTGCCCATATTCCTCTGCACTAATCTTACCCATGTAACTGTCTAAATGCTTTTTAAAAGATAAAATTGTACCTATCTCTATTACTGCTCTGGCTGCTTGTTCCATACACTCATCACCCTCTGTGTGAAAAAATTGCCTCTCTGAACCCTTATGTATCTCTCCCCTCTTACCTTAAACCTTTGCCCTCTCGTTTTAGACTCACTTTGACTATCTAGCTGATCTAAGCCTCTTATTATTTTATAGACCTCTATAAGATTATCCCCCAGCCTCCTCCACTCCAGAGGAAAAACGTCCCAGTCTATCCAGCTTCTCTTTATAACTCAAACCATGAAGACCTGGTAGCACCCTGGTAAATCTTGGTTCAATCATCCTAGTAAATTTTGATGCAAGTTTGATTTTGTGAATACCTCCACTGCTCTAGCCCTCCCTCAGTTATGTGCTTAAGTGAGTTTGGAATCTGCAAACTTTGATTCCAAGGTCAGAGTGCTGTTTCTAAGGTGAGGCTTTGTTTTGCCCAGTGTGACTTGGTGGGGGAGGTGTGAAAATGCCAGGTGTGAAAATGAGGTGTCAGAAAGACAAAAATTCTGAATTTAATCCCAAATTTGTCGCTGCTTGTGAGGGGGCTAGACTGGGAAAGTAAAGAACCTCCTGTTGCTGCTCAGAATTACAATGATACTGAGAGCCAACAAGAGAGATTTTGGGGTTCAATGCCTGAGATGCTCTATGGATTCTCCATTTCCCACCCTAAGGAAGAAGACTGTTCTGGAATGTATGGAATATTTACCCATCCTGAAAACCTAGGGCGTTAGCGTGTAAAATGGTGCATTCTATCTAATTTTTCCTTCACTTAATTGGCAAGGCTCCCAGTTACATACAGACGAACAATGCTTGCACAGTTAGGTGGATAGATCAATTGCTGTACCGAGAGACTGAATAGTCTCAATGGGCTGAGTAGCCTCTGTCTGTGCAGTAAACCATTCCATGGGCAGGTTTTTCTGACTGTTCTCATCCCAAAACTGGAAAATCCCACCCAAGGTCAATGGAGTTTTGCATGGTCCACCTCACCCCCTGCCCGCTGCGATTCTCATGGCGGGCAGGAGCAGACAACTCTCCCCATGATTCCTATCTCAGTATTCAATGTTATTGAGACTTGGGCAGCATCTTGCATCCTCCAGGCTTCATTCTGAGATGAATAGTTCTAAAGTGGTCTCCCTGTCTCTCCTGAGGTTGAATAAAGATGTGGACAGTTGTGAAGTGCTGATGCCCTCGGTGATGACAGGAAGTTTTAAAACCCATTCCAGCAATCTGCTCTCTATCTCCTCCACTTTCCGTCCCTTTTTCTCCTCATTGTTTAGTGTTAGAGGGAAATCACTAACAACAAGTAAATTGCATTTTATTATGGAGCCTTTAATACAGCAAAATGTTGCCATGGTGCTTCACAAGAACACTTTCATCAGGACACACATTAAGCTGCATAAGGAAATGTTAGGACACCAATCTGGTCATAAAGGCAATTTTTAGAGGGCCTTTTGAAAGAAGTGAGGTAAAGATGGTTAGAGAGTGAATCCCATGTTTCGGAGCCCAGATAACTGAAGTCAGTGTAATGTTTTATACATTCAGCGGGGTGTGGCTGTTGTGAGTAAGGTCAGCATTCATAGCCCAACTCTGATTGCCCTTGAGAAAGTGGTGGTGAGCTGCCATCTTGAACAGTTCCAATCCCTGATGTGTAGATACACCCACAATGCTGTTCGAGAGGGAGTTCCAGGATTTTGACCCAGTGAAAATGGATCAGACCAATCGGCACTGTATAAAACAGAGCTGAATTTTAAACATACCTCTTACAAGAAAAACAATATGAAGGATGGATAGAAGGATGGATTACTAAATTTGCGGAAGACATCAAAGTCGGAGGAGTGGTAGATGGTAAAGAGGGGTGTTATAGTTTGCAGAGAGACTTAGACAAGTTGCAGAGCTGGGTCGAGAGGTAGCAAATGGAATTTAATGCGGAAAAGTGTGAGATAATTCACTTTGGCAGGAATGACACGTGTAGAATATAGGGCTAATGGTAGGACTCTTAATAGTGTTGATGAACAGAGGGATCTAGGTATATATGTGCATAGATCCCTGAAAGTTGGCAATCAAGTCGATAAGGTTGTTAAGAAGGCATACGGAGTCTTAGCTTTTATTGGTAGGGGGATTGAATTTCGGAGCCGCAACGTCATGTTGCAACTGTACAAAACTCTAGTGCGGCCGCACTTGGAGTATTGTGTGCAGTTCTGGTCCCCACATTATAAGAAAGATGTGGAGGCATTGGAGAGGGTACAGAGGAGGTTTACCAGGATGTTGCCTGGTATGGAGGGCAGGTCTTATGAAGAGAGGCTGAGGGATTTGAGGTTGTTTTCGTTAGAAAGAAGGCGGCTAAGAGGAGACCTTATTGAAACATATAAGATGATTAGAGGTTTAGATAGGGTGGACAGTGATAGCCTTTTTCCTAGGATGGAGAAAGCTAGCACGAGGGGACATAGCTTTAAATTAAGGGGTGGTAGTTATAGGATGGATGTCAGAGGTAGGTTCTTTACCCAGAGGGTGGTAAGGGTATGGAATGCCCTGCCTGCTGCAGTTGTAAATGCGCCAAGTTTGGGGGCATTTAAGAGGTCTGTGGATAGGTTTATGGATGAAAAGGGAATGGTTTAGGTTAGACAGTCATTGCTTTTTCTTAATTGATCGGTGCAACATCGAAGGCCGAAGGGCCTGTTCTGCGCTGTAATGTTCTACGTTGTATATCTTAAAGGAACCGTATCACCAGGAGGCTGCTAACCTCTGTACTGTGTTTCTTATTAATAAATACTTCTTGTTGCTTCTGAAAAGTCAGAAGGTGCATCATTCCAGCCATCATCTGCTGCCCATCCCTAATTGCTCTCGAACTGTATAGAGTGATAGAGGTTTATACATGGAAACAGCGCTTCGGCCCAACTTGCTGCCCTTTTTTAATCTTTTTGGAAAAGATATTGACTATCTAGCTGATCTGTTATTATTTCATAGACTCTATAAGATCACTCCTTAGCCTTCTACGCTCCAGAGAAAAATGTCCCAGCCTATCCAGCCTTTCCTTACAACCCAAACCACCAAGTCCCGGTAAATACTGCCTGCCATGCCAAGTTTCCCGAATTGAGGATAGAAAATGCTGGAAAGACATGGCAGGTTCTGGCAGCATCTGTGAACAGAGTGAATGAATGTTGACAGGTTTGTTACCTTCCATCAGAGTAAAACAGGAAATTTGGGGCAGAATTTTCCAGCCACTCACGGCAGGAGGATTTTTCAGTCCCGCTGAGGTGATTTTGGCTGAGCGCTAAATTCTTTGTCTTCGTTGGTGGGGCCTGTTCAGCCAGTAAGATCGTGCCCAGTGTTTTCAAATTTTAGAACGTTGTTTTCAGTGAGCTTGTGTAACATGTCTTGTATAATTAGCTGAAATGATTAATAAATACATGACACATTTACTGAGGAAGTAGACACACTCAGCTGGCTGTTACACTGTATAATGTGGAGTTAAATAATGCAACAAGCTGATTGTTACGGGAAGTGCCGTACTTCACACCCTTGTGTCACCTTTTCACCCAATCTGCTGTTGGAAGGAGTCACAGTTGGAAAGAGTCACAGAGGTTTACAGCATGGAATCAAGATCTTCGGGCCAACTTGTCCACGCCACCCAGTTTTACCACTAATTCCCAATTGCACAAGTTTTGCCTTTGTCCCTCTATATCCACCTTCCCATCTAACTGCTTAAATGCTTCTTAAAAGACAAAATTGTATTCACCTCTACTACTATCTAGTTCCAGACACTCACCACCCTCTGTGTGAAAAGATTGCCCCTTTGGACCTTTTTGTATCTCTCCCTCTCTCGCCTTATGCCCTCTAGTTTTACACCCTCCCACCTTTGGGCAAAGATAAGATTACTCCTAAGCCTTCTATGCTCCAGGGAAAAAAGTCCCAGTCTATCCAACCTCTTGTTATAACCAAGCCATTAAGTCCTGGTAGCATCCTAATAAATCTTTTCTGCACTCTTTCTAGTTTACTAATATCCTTTCTGTAATAGGGTGACTAAAATTGTACATCATATCCCAAGGCTTTACTAATGTCTTGTACAACTTCAACAAGATGTCCCAACTCCTGTTCTGACCAATGTTCTGACCAATGAAACCGAGCATGCCGAATTGCTTCTTCACTGCTCTGTCCACTGTGATTCCATTTTCAAGGAGCTACGAACCCATACTCCTAGATCTCTTTATTTTATAATTCTCCCCAGCACCCTATCATTTATTGGAGTGAGGTGGTGCAAGGGTGAGTGGGGTGGGATGACCACTCATCTCAGAACAGAGTGGAAAAGATCAGGTTTAAAATTCCGCTACTATTTAGGAAAAGTATGTATGAACAGAAACCAGATGAGCTCATTTGTACCAGTGTGCTGTTTTACCCATGTGGAATCCCATTGGTACAGGATCTGTACCTCTCTAGTCCATTGCCCTATTGGATTCCCAGGGAGGGACGGGAAATTCATACTGTTTTGACCCATGTCAAATCCTTCCTTTACTATCCTGGCCCCTCTACCCTGCCTTGTGATGCATTGCTGAGCAGTGTGGCACAGTGTTTGGTATTGCTGCTTCACAGCTCCAGGGACCCAGATTCAATACCTGCCTTGGGTCGCTGTGTGGAGTTTGCATGTTCTCCCCATATTTACATGGGTTTCCTCCGGGTGCTTTGGTTTCCTCCCACAGTCTGAAAGACGTGCTGGTTAGATGCATTGACCATGCTAAATTGTCCCTCAGCGTACCCAAGCAGGTACTTGTGACGACTAGGGGATTTTCTCAGTACTTCATTGTAGTGTTAATGACAGCCTATTTGTGACATGAATAAAATAACCTTAAAAAAAAGTCATATTCGCCTCTAAACTCTATATGGCCATTCAGTTTAAAAGGTAGGTGAGGAGATAATGGCACGGTGGTAAGGTCACTGAACTAATAATCCAGGAACCCAAGCTAATGCCCTGGAAACAGGGGTTCAAATCTCACCACAGCAGTTGGTGGAATTTGTAATGATTTCAGTCAGGCCGTTGAGATTGTCCTATTGGAGTATGAACTCTCTGATTAAAGATCCATTTGCTTTGTACAGAACCAGGAGTGGCACCTGCGGAGGTAGACTGCTGACTGATAGCACTCTAGGTACTGTTGGAATTGTAAATAAAGAGACAGGTAAAGGGACTTCTACCTCCGCAGACTTATTACAGAATTTAAATTCAACTCATGAATCTGGAATTTAAAGCTAATCTCAGTCATGGCGACCATGAAATCATCATCGACTGCTGTAAAAACCCATTTTGTGTCACTCCAAGAATATAGGCGTTAGGTGCATTGGCCTGGCTAAATTGACCCTAAGTGTCATGGGGATTAGCAGGGCATATATATGGGGTTGCGGGGATGGAGCCTGGATGGCATTGTTGTGCAGTCTTAATGGACTGAATGGCCTCCTTCTGCATTGTAGGAATTCTATGATAATGTCCTTTAGGGAAGGAAATCTGCCGTCCTTACCCAGACTGGTCTACGTGTAACTGCAGATCCACAGCAGTGTGGTTGATTCTCAACTGGCCCCTGAAATGACCTAAGCAAGTCGGTTCAAAGGCAATTAGGGATGGGCACCAAATGCTGGCCCAGCCAGCGACGCCCACATCCTGTGAAAGAATAAGGCAGAAAAATAAAACATTGGTGTTTTGAGAAATACCAGTACAATATCTCCTTTTATAATATCTAAGGCATGGATTGCATAGCCATATCTCCATACTTTGTAAATGGATGAAAAACTACAATCTGATGAGAATAGACACATGAATACCGGATGTTGTGTATGATGGTGGGGCTAAGGACAGTGTTATAAAACAGAGCTGTGCTCCCTGATCTTTTACATTTCTTATCTATGTCCTTTTCAGAGCAGTTGATTCCGTTTTACTGTAGACTCCTCTGTCTGATGGAAGAGGGACACGTGGGAAAAAAAATAACTTGGCCCACTTTGCTGTTCTGTTGTCGACTTCAATAGGCAGTTTGCCTTGATGGAGAATTAGCACAAGACAGTTCCCAACCACAAGGTCCCCTGGGATCAGTTCAAAGCAAATTTATTATAACAGGATGCAGAGTGCAAAGACTGGCTTCAGTATCAGAGAGGAAATTCATTTCCAAGGAGTTCAGGTTGTATTTTGAAACAGCAGTGCTGTGAATTGAGTTCACTGGCTTTCGCTCCCCCACCCCCACATCTTCCTCCAATTATCTTCCATTTACCACCGTTTTTATGAAGCTTTTGCCGTGGGTGGACTCTGATGCTTTCCCCTGCAGGTTAGGTGGATTAGCCATGTTAAGTTGTCCCTTAGTGTCTCAACACGTGCCGGTTAGGGGGAATTGCCTTAAAAACGTCCAGTGAGGTAGCCTCAACTGTTTCACTGGGCAGGGAATTCCACAGATTCACAACCCTTTGTGTGAAGAAGTGCCTCCTCAACTCAGTCCTAAATCTGCTCCCTCTTATTTTGAGGCCATGCCCCCTAGTTCTAGTTCAACTCAGACCTGAAGTCTGTAATAGTTTAGCTCGATGCTATGCCACACAACCCGATGGAGGGTGTCCGCAATGTGAAGACGGGACTTTGTCTCCACAAGGACTGTGCGGTGGTCACTCTTACTGATCTCTTCATGCAGTATGACAGAAGGAGGCTCAATCAGGGGAATTAGACTGCAATTTGAATGTGCATGGTTACTGGGAGATGGCGGGAGAATGGCACTAAGTAAATTGCTTATTCAGCGAATCAGTGCAGGCATGGCCTCCTTCTGCACCATAAGAGTTCAGTGAGCAGGCATTGGATTTGTTGGCAGCGGAATTGCATTTAGCATGTCTTTGTTTATGATGTTAATCAACGTATGAGTGTGTCTTCTGCTTAAATCCTGAACCATTGAGTTGTTAAGTGGTTAAGTGAAGACTTTTAGACTGGTCCAACAGAAAGAGAGTTGGGGATGGTGGGGGGAAACAGGTATTTGTTATTATTCTGCCTTCGTAACAGGCTTTGAAATAGACTGAACAATTAATGGATAACCTGTAAAAAGCCGCAATCAAATGAAGAGACTGTAGTAAGTCTTCAGAGGTAGAAATCCCTTTGCCAGAATTGCTTCATTTACAATTCCAATAACAGTACACAGAGTGCTCGCAGTCAGCAATCTACCTTCAGGAGTGCCAGAGGAACTGACACTCCCAGTTAAACACAATACAAAGATTCCCTGGTTGGCCTCTCAATCCAACCCTTAATCAGGGAGTTCATACTCCAGTAGGCCAACTTCAGTGGCCTGATTGAAGTCATTACATACACTCAGATGGTTTGTTTTCTGAGGAACAGCCGGGTGAGTATCACAGGCTGGAATCGAATGGTCCGGATCATTTATGTTTCGAATAAGCGATACACAGGGTAGAATTTAAACGTTTGACTAGATTTTGCACGCAATTGTTTGATGATTAAATCACTCGGTGGTGTACCTGCTGTGCATACACACTGCTATCGATGGACTATTCCGGGCCAAGAAGGTGTTAACGAAGAAAAAAGAAGTTAAAATCCAGTTTTGCTAGATTTGAACGGGAGTGTTGTTCCTTATTCTCCTGACCCCATGGTATAACACTTTGGAAAATAATTGCCGCGGTCAGGGACCCTGCTGAGATACATCTGATGGAAAATCAATTGCTCCTAGATTCTGAGTGGCGATTTTCTTTCTTTAATCCATAATCAGTCCTGAGGCAGACTTTTTTTGGCACCGGATTTCAAGCTGAGAGCATCACAATTGAGCGGAACCTCCTCGTGGGCAAAATTGCCACTGTGGCCTCACTTATTGCAAGAGCTATAATTAGGCAGCTGTCTTGATTTGTTGGGTTTGCGTGGTATAGGCTGGAGGACGTGGAGGCCTTGTGCGCACTGAGCAGTTTATTTAAGGAGATCATTGTCTTAAATGTCCGGCAAGAATCTGCTTTTGTCAGTTGTGTCTCTGTGAGTAGCCCATTCACCTCCTGAGTCAGAAAGTGTTGGGGGTGAAGTCCCACCTCCAGAGGCTTGAGCACAGAATGTAGGCCGATCAGGCCTGAGAGAGCACTGCACCGGCCCCAGGTACCACTTTTTGGCTGAGATGTTCACATTAGGCTCAGACTGCTCTTGAGGATGGATGTAAACAATCCCTTGGCACTATCTTGAAGGGGATTGAGAGATTTCTTTCTGTTGTCCTGACCGTATTTACTCCTCAGTCAACGTCACAAATTGTTCAACCGTTCCCACACTGCAGCCTGTGGAAGCTTGCTGTGCACAAATTGTTGCTTGGCTTCCGACATCTCAACAGTGACTATCCTTCCAAATCACCTCACTGGCTGTAAAGAGATTTTGGGACATAGGTATTAGGAGCTGGCATAGGCAGTTCAGCCCTTTAAGCCCTTTTCATCATTTAACATGGTCACAGCTGATGTTATCATAGAATCCCTACAGTGCAGAATTTAGGCAATTTGGCCCATCGAGTCTGCACAGACCACAATCTAACCAGGCCCTATTCCCACATATTTTCCCTTCTAGTCCTCCTGATATTAAGGGGCAATTTAGCATAGCCAATCAACCTACCCTGCACGTCTTTGGACTGTGGGAGGAAACAAGAGCCCCGAAGGAAACCCACGTAGACACGGAGAAAATGTGCAAATTCCGCACAGGTTGTGACCCAAGTCTGAAATTGAACCCAGGTCTCTGGCACTGTGAGGCAGCAATGCTAACCAGTATGCCACCATGCCACGCGTGGTCTCAACTCCACTTTCCTGCCTGTTCCCCATAGCCCTTTATCCTGCTTTTCATCAGAAACATGTGTTTCTTTATTGAATCTGTCGATTAAATCAACCTTCACTGCGTTCTGGAGAAGTGATTCCACAGATACATAACCCTCAGAGAAGTGTTTTCTCCTTATCTCAGTTTTGAACCTACTTCCTCTCTCTCCCTATATCTATGACCTCTGATCTAGACTGTCCCACGAGGGTGAAGATCTGTTCTATGAACACCTTTTCAATTCCCTTTTACATTTTGTATACCTCAATCAAACCCCCCCTCATTCTTCTGAACTCCAGTGAGTACAAGCTCAAACCATCCAACCAGTCCTCGTACAGCAGTCTTTTCATCCCTGGAGTCAATCTGGCGAACCTTCTTTAAACTCTCTCCAGTGCCGCCACCACTTTCCACAAGAGGGGAGACCAAAACCACATCCTGAGGTGGTGAAAGGTGCTAGATAATTATGAACCTTTCATCCATTCTTCCTTGGGGAAGTCCTGGTTAAGGGCTAAAGTTGAAAAGAGATGGGGACACAAATCGAGGGCTGTGGTTAGCTGACAGCTGGATTAGGCTTTGAGCAGGTTTTACCAAAGGGAATGTCTTGGGCAGGGAAAGAGTGAATGGGTCCCATCTTTTTTTTGAGAGCCTGGGAAAGAGTAATCAGGCAGACAGACATGCCAGGTTTCTTGTTCATGTTGACAAATCCAGATTGTCATAGGGTGATGTCAGCAGCAGATATAGGATTGCGTGTTCCCAGGTTGGGGTCAGCGTAACTGAGCATGAAGAGAAGTCACCTCCGTTTTACCCGATGATACGCCTTTGCTCAGTCTCCAAAGAACGCTACCCCATCCTTCTGGCTTTTATCACTGAGGGTGACAGAGTAGATCTACTTATAGGTTCTAGGGACCGTGAAATTGAATTTGAGATTCAAATTCCAGTGAACACTAGGACAGGAAATTGTTTCCAGTCCGATTCAGGTTTGATTCTAGAGATTTGTACAACTCAGGATTGATGCAGTTGTTGATGTTCCTGGATCCCCTCTCACCTCACGGCACCCTTGTTGATGTAACAGAGGAAGACATTTACCTCAGAGAAAATTGAGCGAGATGGCAGTCAGGCGGAGGAGACCCCACCAGTGAGAGGCGGAGGAGGAAGAGAGATTTGGGTGACTGGGACAGGGGTAGAATTGAGGCTGGAGCCCCTCAGGTTCTCTGGTATCCACCTCTGGTATCTGGAAGTGGAGGTCATCCAGGGGGCATTTGCATCCCCTATATTTAATCCATTAACGCATGAACCTTCCCTACTCATTTTCTGGAGGTTAATTGGACTATGAGGAGAGGTTAAGTAAATTACAATAAATGCAAAATACTGCGGATGCTGTGACGAAGGGTCATCTGGACTCGAAATGTTGGTTTTACTCCTTCTCCAGACAGATGCTGTCAGACCTGCTGAGATTTTCCAGCATTTTTCTGATGTTGAATAAAGTAGAATTGTTTACACTGGAAAGCTAGAGACTGAAGGGAGACCTGATAGAGATCTACAAAACGATGAGGGCCATAGACAAGATAGATCGAGGATTCTTCCCAGGGTGGAAGTGTCAATCACAAGGGAGCACAAGTTCAAGGTGAGAGGGGGAATGTTTAAGGGAGATGTGCAGGGAAAGTTTTTCACACAGAGAGGGATGGGTATCTGGAATGCACTGCCAAATGAGATGATGGAAGTAGACAGATTAGCAACATTTAAGAGGCATCTGGATGGTACATGAATGGGGAGAGAATAGAGGGATACAGACCGAGAAAGAACAGAAGGATTTTTTGAATTTAGTTAGGGCATCATGATCAGCACAGGTTTGGAGGCCCGAAGGACCTGTTCCTGCGATATATTGTTATTTGTTCTAATAACCGCTCAGCACTGTAGGTGGTGACAGATCATTGCCCCTGACCAGTTCTTTCAGCCAATCTGTCAAACCTGAGGCCCAGCAGGGAAGCAGTGTTGGTCAGGAAGGGGTTAAGGTGAAATTGGCTGTTGGCTCGAGGTTGAAGATTTACAAAGTGAGATGGTTGGACGCGACAAGAGGCGGAGAGCTGTGTAGTTATCTGTGAGAGCTCAGGGCGGCGAGGATTGTTTATCAAAAGCAGGCTCGCGGGCTGGCTGTTGCTATGGAGACATAACTGAAGGAGCTTCAGATGGAGACATGGAGATTGCTCATTTAATTTCTGCTTCCAAGACCTCCTCACAAATTGATAATGTAACATATTCTGTCCAGCTCTGATTGCTACTCCTCGCCTGTTCTTTCCAGCAGCTTTTTTTTTAATAAGTTTATTATGTTATCCTCCGTCTCTCCAGCTCTTGTTTCAAGGCTGTGTTTTTTCTGTTATTGATCCCAAGTGGCTGGTAGGCAAAAAATATCGACTGGGCTGAAGCTAAGTTAACGTTACAAAGCATAAATTCAGTGCTCGCAGCCAGGAAGAGGGTTCTGCCTAGACGTGCTTAGACTCACTGCACGATTGTCTGGATAGTTTTAACGGAGGGCTGAAAAGGGTACAGTTTTGAGGGGGAACAATTTTAATCGCATGTTGACATGAGTACAGTTTGCTTGATTTTTTAGTATCTATATAGAAACACAGAGGATAGAAATAGGAGGAGGCCATTTGGCCCTTCAAGCCTGCTGTGCCATTCATTATGATCATGGCTGACCATCCAACTCTATAACTTCACCCCTCTTTCTCCCCATAACCTTTGATCTCATTCACCCCAAGAGCTATATCCAGCTGCCTATTGAGTACGTTCAATGTTTTGGCATCAACTACTTCCTGTGGTAAGGAATTCCACAGGCTCACTACTCTTTGGGTGAAGAAATGTCTCCACACTCCATCCTAAATGGTCTACCCCAAATCCTTCAACTGTGACCTTGGTTCTGGACACCTCCAGTGTCTTTCACAAATCCAGTGCTACATAACCAATGAAGTACCTTTAATATGTAGATATGATTATAATTCAGCAACCATTCTACGCACTGCAAGATCCCATTAGCGTTGTGATTATGTCAAGATTACCCGTTTTAGTGATACGGAGTGGAAAATAACTATTGATCAGGATGCCAGAGATAACTCACTTGTTTCTGTTTGCAGTAGTGTTGTGGGTACCTTTGTATTCATTGAGAGAACAGTCAAGCCCTCAGCTTGGTACCTCATCTAAAGAGCTGTACATTCTGAGGCCGAGCTCCCCCTCACTCCAGTGCCAGCCGAAATTTTTGTGCCCACATCTCTGGAGTGGGAGCTGAATGCAAACCTTCTGACCCAGAGATAAGCTGAGACGCAGCTGATGCCTGTGCATTGACTACCTGTACAGGATGATCTGTCAGGCACGGTGTTCATCTAATATCTGTAGCCTTACAATCGTAGAATCCCTACAGCATGGAAAGAGGCCATCTGTCCAATGGCATCTGTCCGAAAGAGCACCCCACTCCGGCCCTATCCCCGTAACCCTGAGCATTTACCATGGCTAATCCACATCAACTTCATGGCAAGAATTTTCCAGCTGCTCTTCTCCCGCTGAAAGCAAGGATGGGGAATCTGGAGCTCAGCCAAATCTCCTCTCACTGCAGAGAATCTGGCCGGCATGAAGGGCTGGAAAATTCCAGCCCATGGCCGGAATTCTTCCCAAAATGTTCAAAGTGTAGCATTCGCGTGAAAACCAGAGTAAATCATGCTAGTTTTTCAGTGGAAGTTTCACGATGAACCTCCCACACTCTGTGCACTGCAGACTGTCCCAGTATGATTCACTCCAGAAATCAGAGCCTGGGGCCTATTCCTGCCCCAGAGGCCGGCAGCATAGTGCTGAGCAGACCACTGTGCTGATCTCTCAGCACCAAGATTGGCACATACGCAGAGGCCCCACAAAGCTGGCCCTCAACACAGCACCGCCCCCCCCTCACCTGACACCCCGCCCCAGACCCCTGCCCCAATCCCCATCCCATGACCTGATCACTGGCCTCCCCAACCATGTCCGACCTGCCTCCATCGCCCCCTACAGCCCCGATCTTCACCCACTCCCAAAGACCCAATTCCCCTTGCAGTCCCAGCAGGTAGATATACCCATACCATACCCCCAACCCTGTTGGCCAGCCGCCATCACTGGTCTCCCTCCCTCCCTCGTAGATTCCTCTGCACAGTGGCAGCTGGACCTGCACTCCCACCGAGCCTAACCCACATTAGGCCATGCTCTTCAATCCTCCATAGCTCTGCCCTCTTGGCACTATCTGATAGGCAGTGCTAAGGTGCCCCGAGAGCATTGGCACTTTGCCTCTTGGGTAGTGCCAAGAAGCACAGGCTGGCCCTGCCAAGATGCCAATGCCCCGGGGGGAACACCTCCCTGCTGCCCAACACTCCAGGGGGCCCAGATTGCTCCCTCTTCATTCCAGTGAGGTTGGACCACCAGCCCTTGCATGTGCTGAACTGTAGAATACCCCACAGCAGTGAACCACTCTGGCAAGGCGGGAGGTAGGGGTGCAGCAAGCCCAGAGATTTCAGTCCTGGGCCTGCTAATTATATATAAAATATATACAAATGAATCTTTTCACCTCCCCACCAATTTCTGATGTGGGTGTGATACTGCCGGAAATCCAGTGCTGAGATGCACTAGTGTGCAGGGATGCCGAGCGCAGTCCTGAGTATTGGCTAAGAAATTAGCGCAGCTAGATGGGAGAATTGCTTCCCCCCCATACCTTTGGATGCCAAGGGGCAACTTGCTATGGCTAATCCACCTAACCCACACATCTTTGGAGTATGGGAGGAAACCCATGCAGACATAGGGAGAACGTGCAAAATCCACACAGAAAGAGACCCAAGGCTGGAATCAAACCTGGATCCCTGCCATTATGAGGCAGCAGTGCTAACCACTGTGCCATGGTACTGCCCTTTGTGAGTAGTGACATATGACAATAGGTGAGGAGGCTGTGGAGACCAGGTCATTGAGTGTCCTTAAGACAGAGATAGATAGGTTCTTGATTAATAAGGGAATCAGGGGTTACTAGGGAAAAGGCAGGAGAAAGAGGATGAGAAAAATATATAAAAATGATTGAATGTGGAGTAGACTCAATGGGCCAAGTAGCCCAATTCTACCCTTATGTTGTTTGGTCTAACAGAGGAACAGGAGAAGACCATCCAATCTCTTTGAGTCTCTTCAATTCGTTCATATCACCTACCTCAATGCCACTTTCCTACACTGTCCCCGTATGCCTCGGTGTCTAGAAAGCTGTTGATGTTTGCGTTGAACCTGTTCAAATGAATGACCTTCCATAACCACTGGAATAGAGAATTCAAAAGATTCAACACCCTCTTGAGTAAAGAAATTTCTCCTCATCTGAATCCTCCTTATTCTGACACTCCACCCTCTGGTTCTAGACTCAGTAATCCAGTGACACCTCCCATCTACACCCCACTTTTTTTTGTATTTTGAAAACCAGTCGCTTCCTTCTCAAGAACCTCGGAGTTTTTTGGGCCAGTTGCTGAAATCTCTGCACAGAAGCTCACCAACCAACTCTTGTCCCCACCATCGCTAATATTTATACACTTTTTTTATTCATTCACAGGACATGGGTGTCAGTGGCTGACAGGTATTTATTGCCAATTCCTTGTTGCCCTTGGAGGCAGTTGAGAGTCAACCATATTGGCTCTGGAGTCATAGGTAGGCCAGATCAGGTAAGGACGGCAGATTGCCTTCCCTGAAGCATGTTAGTCAACCAGATAGGTTTTTTTTCTGCCAATCCACAATGATGTCAAAGTTATCAGTAAGATTTTTAATTCCAAATACTTTTTATTGAATTCAAGTTCCACCATCTGCCCTGGCGGGATTCGAACCCAGGTCCCCAGAGCATTAGCTGAGTTTCTGGATAAATAGACCAGCGATAATGCCAGTAGATCATTGCCTCCCCTGGAGCAGGCTTAACTGCTGAAGCAAAACAAAATGCCTAATTCTGCTCCTATTTCTTATGTTTAATAAATCAGTGAAGCATTAATAACCTGATCTTCAAATATTCCTTCAACAGCCTATATTTTTGTCTGCACTTCCCATGATGTTTCCATGTCAACCATTTTGGGGCCTCCAAATTGTCACACTCTCCAGATGAGCCATTTAGCGCAGTGTCGCTGTGATCTGTGTGAAATGAGGTAGAGAGGAACGCAGTTCTGACCATGACACACTGTGCTGATCTCTGCTGTATCCTCCATGGTCTGAGTTCTTTGCCCTTTGGCTGCTTACCCAGCAGGCGGGCCTGGAAACTGGCGCAGAGCTTTCACTCTGGCTGGACAAATAAGAGCGTGAAAGTCACGCTCTGGAAAGCTGGGGAGAGAAGGAGAAAGGACTGGCATTGAGAGAAGGGAGAGTGCAGGTGGGCATCTACAGTGAGCTCTCTCTGAAGGCTGGCAGCCGCCTCGGGAGAGCTGCAGTATTGACCAAATGACATTTGTGTCAAAACAACTGCTGCAAAGTTTACCAAGCAGAAACAAGCAACTGGCAGAAATAACACAACACCTCAACCCTCCAGCACTTTCTTTTGTTTCATTTAATCCCAGGCAATTTATCCCATCCTCCCATTGCAGGTGTGAACGCCGCGTGCACTAAGCATAAAAACGCACAGGCCACTTAAATTTGACATCTGTTGAACTCTTAGTTGCCCTTTTAATTTTCAGTGGGTGGGCTTCCAACCCTCCCATGGATCCGCCACCTGAAATATCACCTGTGAGGGCATCGTGGCATTGGGACATGCGTCTGGCGCACTACCATGTGATTCCATGTGCGTTCACATTGGGCCCGCACCCATTAAGGCTTTCTGAAATTCTGCCCATGTTACGAAAAAGATTTTGAGGCACGGGAGAAGCTGAGGAAAGGCGATTTACAAGAATGATCCGAGAGCTAAGTGGTACTGTCCAATAGGGAAAACCGAACAGGCTGGGGCTTCTTTTCGTTGAGGGGCTAACCTGATGCAGGTCTCAAGATTATGAAAGGGGTTTGTCGGCTAAATGCAGAGATGATGTTAAAATTTGGTGGGCGACATAAGTACTCTACCATTAATGTAAGGCCACAGTTGGAATACTGTGTATGGTTCTGGTCATCCTATTATAGAAAGGATATTATTAAACTGGAAATAATGATTTATTAGGATGCTACCGGAACTTGATGGTTTAACTTAGAAGGAGAGGCTGGATAGACTGTGACTTTTTTTCGTGGAGCATAGGAAGCTTAGGGTTGATGTTATAGAGGTCTATAAAATAATGAGGAGCATAGATCAGCTAGCTGATCTATGTCTTTTGCCATAGGTAGCTTAGTCTAAAACTAGAGGGCATAGATTTAAGATGAGACAGGAGAGACACGAAAGGGTTCAAAGAGGCAATATTTTGCACAGAGGGTGATGAGTGTCTGGAATAAGCTGCCAGAGGCAGGTACAATTTTGTCTTTTTAAAAGTGTTTAGACAGTTATATGGGTAAGATGAGTATAGATGGATATGGACCAAATGTGGGCAATTGGGACCAACTTAGTGGTTAATAAAAACAGAGCAACATGGACAAGTTGGGCAGAAGGGCCTGTTTTCGTGCTGGAAATTTCCTATAAAAAATACCATGGATCTGTACTCGTGTATAAGCTGAATTTTTGAAGTCCTGAAGCAAAAAATAAAGGGTCAACTTGTAGATAAGTAATATTGTCAAGGGTTGAAATCCATGTCAGTTCTTGTGAGCAATATGGGTGGCTGCTGTCCATGGTGCTGAAATCAGCAGGTCATTGTGTCCCAATCTGTACGTTTCTGACTGTTTGAATGAATCAAGGACCGGAATTGAATTCACTGTGAGGCAGCAATGCTAACTACTGTGCCACCATATTGCTGTAGTTGGAGAAGCAGATGGAGTTTTTTTTTAAATGCGGATTTCCTATTAAATTAATTGATTCCCTCCTCCCCCCACTCAAAATAAAGCCATAAATTCCTTTGTGTCCACTTAGAATAGGCGATATGGTGGTACAGTGGTTGGCATTGCTGCCTCAAAGTGCCAGGGACCCAGGTTCGATTCCCAACTTGAATCACTGTGTGTATGGAATCTGCATGTTCTTCCCATGTCTGTGTGGGCTTCTTTTGGTTTCCTCACACAGTCTGGTTAAGTACATTGGCCATGCTAAATTCTCCCTCAGTGTATCCGAACAGATACCAGATTGTGGCAACAGTAACTTCATTGCAGTGTAAACGTAAGCTTACTTGTGACTAATAAACAAATTTTAAACTTTAGAAAGAACAGACAGCTGTGGTTTAACATCTCATCTGAAAGACAGCAGCCCTGATAGCACTCTGTCAGTGCTGCACTGGAGGGTCAGCTTTGATTATTGTGCTCCGGTCTCTGGAAGGAAACAAGAACACTCAAGCCTTCTGACTCAAAGAAGTGAGTGCTTCTGGCTGAACCCAGCTGATAACCTGTTGATGGGGTGAGGTGAGGCGCTGAGTGGGGAACATGCTGTGAAGAATGATCAAAGATAGGGAGCTGTGGGGTTAAGTGACCTGTTCTAAACACTATGTACTTGTTAGTGATATCTGGTGATCCAATCCTTATCCTGCTTTAAATCAGGAGAGAGATCAGAAAATGTTGATTGCTTGAGATGTGGACAGTTTTCAATCTCCTTCTCCCTTGCTGCTTTCTTTCTTTCTAATGTTGAATGCTGGAAATTTCTAGAATATACACTTGATGGAGAGTGATTTTTATTTTGTGAATTAAGTGGTTATATGATCCTCAAAGCCTCCAATTTGAACTAGGCTACAAAGGTGCAATTTTACCATTCCTGAATCTGGGGACGGAAGAAAGGCTTTGTAAACTCTCTGGAAACGTGACCTCCTGATCGTCACGTATAAATGAAAAAAAAAGGAATCATTCAGGTTTGAACCCTTGACACCTCTTCCTGTATTTTACTCAGAGACTGCAGGGTGGTTAGCACTGCTGCGTCACAGTGCCAGGGACTGGGTTTGATTCCCAGCTTGGGTCACTGTCTGTGCGGAGTGTGCATGTTCTCCCCATGTCTGTGTGAGTTTCCTCTGCGTGCCCCAGTTTCCCCCCCCAGTCTGAAAGGCGTGCTGGTTAGGTGTATTGGCCATGCTATATTTTCCCTCAGTGTATCTGAACAGGTGCTGGAGTGTGGCGACTAGGGAATTTCACAGTAACTTCATTGCAGCCTTAATGTAAACCTACTTGTGACACTAATAAATAAACTTAGAACTTTTGTTGTGTGATACCAAATGCACCAGGCTTGCCAGTTAAACCTAATTAGTTTTAAAATGCCTGCCGGGTAATACTAGTCTTACAATACATCAGAATTTGAAGGTTCTAGGAGGGATGATCTAAGGTTGTGAAGCTGATCTCTATTCCAGCAATGGGATTTTTTTTTTTTGGCATCAGCTGGAATTGTATAAAATTTGGGGAGAAGAGGGGATTCAGATATGGAATTTGATGATCAGCTATGATCAGAATGAATGGTGGAGCTGGCTCAAGGGGCCGAATGGCCTACTTCTGCTCCTTGTCTTATGCTTTTATGATCAGACATTTCAGATCTAGTAACCATTGGGAAAGAGATCTTCTGTTATTACCCAGTTTGGCCTGCTTTTGACCTCAGTCTCACACCAATGGTGTAAACTTTTAACACCCCTCGTGAGGCAAGCCCCTTAAATGGGCATCTAGAGATAGGCAATAAAAGCTTGCCTTGCCAGCGCTGCTCACATCCTGAAAATTATTTTTTATAAAGAGCCACCACTCAAAATGCTGAAGAATTCAATGGGCCAAAACCGGGATTGGTGAATATTGTTCCCGCTGGAGTCTCCAGATGAAAAAGATTCATCTCCTGGATACCGCGGGGAAGAGAAATCATCGTGACCATTAAAATCAAATTGCATTATCTTTTATATCATCAAGCACTTTTTGTTTATTAGTCATATATAGGAGGAGGCGATGGCCCAGTGATATTATCGTTAGATTATTAATCCAGAAACACAGCGAACATCGTGAGGATCAGGGTTCTAATACTCACCACGGCAGATGATGGAATTTGAATTCAATAAAAAAAAAACCTGCAATTAAGAATCTACTGATGACCATGAAACCATTGTCGGAAAAACTCCATCTGCTTCGCTAATGTTCTTGGGGGAAGGAAATCTGCCATCTTTACCTGGTCTGGCCTACATATGATTCCAGAGCAATATGGCTGACTCTCAACTGCCCTCTGAATAAGGGCAACTAGGGATGGGCAATAAATGCTGGCCAGCCAGCGACACCCATGTCCCATAAATTAATTAAGAAATATATAAATATTAGCGATGATGGAAACAAAAGCTCTTTGGTGAGGAGGGAGATGATGTGAAACTTCCAGAATTAGGCCCAACTAAGAGTGACTAGTTGATGGTGTGGTCACTCTGAGGCATTGGACTGACTTTTAAACCTGGTTGGCACAGTGGTACAGTGATTAGCACTGCTACCTCACCACACCAGGGACCCGGGTTCAATTCCGGCTTCGGGTCACTGTCTGTGCGGAGTCTGCTCATTCTCCCTGTGTCTGCGTGGGTTGCTCCAGGAGCTCCGGTTTCCTCCCACTGTCCGAACATATGTGGATTATGTAGAAGGGCTATGCTAAATTGCCCCTACTCTTAAGGGGATTAGCAGGATAAATATGTGGAGCTATTGGGATAGGGCCTGGGTGGGATTGTGGTTGATGCAGACTCGATGGGCCGAATGGCCTCCTGCAGGGATTCTATGATTCTGTGAAGAATACGGAGGAAAGCTGGAAGGTTGGTAGTTTTAACGCAGATGTCTAATTGCTGTTCCAGCTGCTGTCGAAGCTTGTGTGCTTCACGGACTCAAGCGCCGGGCGGCCGGCTTTCTCCGCAGCAATAAAATAGCTGCCTTGTTCATGAAGGTGGCGAAAACCTTCCCCTTGGCCGAGGAACTGTGCAGGAAGGTGCAGGAACTAGAGCAGCTCATCGAGAGCAGGTAAGACGGTGTATGGAAGATATATCCACAAGGATTGGAAAGAGTGTATTCCGAGTGCCTTCTTTTAAAATTTCAGATGCCTGCGCAATTTCTTTAACTACGTGGCCACACAGTGTCCGGAATTCTCCCAACCCACCAGCCACTGGAATTCTAACGGGAAGGGGGACGGACCATGTAAAGATGCATTGAAGTCAGGTGGGAATCTCCGGTTTTCAGGCAGGCAAGGCCAGAGAATTCCGCCCAGTAATTTAAAGGTGCAACCTGAAGTGGAACTTCAGTGTTGCCGAGTGGTCACCGAATCCCTACAATGCAGAAGAGGCCATTTGGCCCATCAAGGCTGTGTTGGCTCTCTCACAGTGTGTCTTGCCCCGGGTCTCTCCTCCACCCTATCCCCATTTACCACGGTTAATCTGCCTAACCTACGCAGCTTTGGACACTGAGGGGCAACTTAGCATGGCCAATCCACCTAACCTCTTTGGACTGTGAGGGGAAACCGGAGTGCCCAGAAGAAGCCCCCAGAGATACAGATTAAATGTGCAATCTCCACACAGGTGGGAGGGATGGGGTGTTATGGGTGGGGGGAGGGGAAGGGATGGCAGGGGGCAGGTTTGGGTGAGTGGTGGTGGGGGTGGCCACCCACAGGATTTCGTGTGATTCCCACCATTGGGAGGGTGAAAAGTCCATCTGTATGGAACACTAAGAGAGACAGGGATGATTAGGAAAAATTGACCCTTTTGTATTTCCCCCTTCTCAACTTAAACTTATGCCCTCTTGTTTTAGACTCCCTTACCTTTGGGAAAAGATATTATCTACCTTACCTTTACCCCTTATTATTTTATGGACCTCTATAACTTCACCCTCCTATGCTTCACAGATAAAAGTCTCAGTCTATCCAGCCTCTCCTTATAATTCAAACCATCAAGTCCTGTTAGCATCCTTTGGCACATTAAAGAACAAAGGAAAGTACAGAACAGGAAAAGGCCTTTCGGCCCTCCAAACCTGTGCTGGTCATGATGCCTGCCTAAACTAAAACCATATGCACTTACGGAGTCCGTATCCTTCTATTCCCATCTTATTCATGTGTTCGTCTAGTTGCCTCTTAAATGCCGCTATCGTACCTGTTCCCATCACCTCCCCGGGCACCTTCAACCTATCTCACTTAGTATTTGACTTTTCTACTCTAGGAAAGAGCATCTGACTGTCCAAACTTTCAGCAGAAATGCAGCTGTTATTGTCAGTTGGATTTGGCTTGTGAAGCCCTTTACCATTAGGAGTTCTCTCCTCGTAACGTCTCCTTGTTTCTTCAGGAAGACCCAAGGTGCAGCCCCCCAGGAGACTGTGCGCAAACCTCAAAAGGTGCCAAATCTGTCTGCTCAGGCTCTCAAACATCTGTGGATCCGCACTGCCCTCTTTGAGAAGGTTCTGGACAAGATTGTGCAGCATTTGGTGGAGAACAGCAGGTTGGTATTGAACTGGTTCAAACATGGCCTGACATAATAAACCCCTTTCTTTCCAGAGAACTGTCTTCCGAGCAGGTCTATTCCTGCTGGCGACAGAATAGAATGGTGCAAGAGTTGTCTTCATCTTGACATGCTTTCTCTAGGCTTCTCCCACTGTGCCACAGTCTCATCGTAGGAGGAAACCCACACAGACACAGGGAGAATGTGCAAATGAGCAGCATGTGGCACAGTGATTACCACTGCTGCCTCACAATGCCAGGGATCCGGGTTCAGTTCCAGCCTCAGGTCACTGTTGTATAGGGTTTGTTAAAATTAAGTTAAAGTTCATTTATTATTGTTATGAGTAGGCTTACATTAACACTGCAATGAAGTTACTGTGAAATTCACCTAGTTACCATATCTGGCGCCTGTTCGGGTCAATGCACCTAACCAGCATGACTTTCACACTGACAGGAAACTCATGCAGATATGGGGAGAACATGCAAATTCGATACAGGCTGTGACCCAAGCCGGGAATCGAACCCAGGTCCCTGGTGCTGTGAGGCAACAGTGCTAACCACTGTGCCATTGTGCTGCTCATTTGCACATTCTCCACATGTTTGCGTGGGTTTCCTCCAAGGTGCTCCAGTTTCTCCCCACACTCCAAAGATGTGTGGGTTAGGTTGATTGGCCATGCTAAATTGACCCTAGTGTCAGGAGGATTAGCAGGTAATATATGGGGTTATGGGAATAGGGCCTGGGTGGGATAGCAGTCAGTGTGGACTTGATGGGCTCAATGGTCTCCTTCTGCCCTGTAGGGATTGTATGTATGATTGTATGATTCTCGTCTTCCAGCTACTTGCTGGGATAGTAAATGGAGCCACAGGGTCCAATAGAACATAGAACATTACAGCGCAGAACAGGCCCTTCAGCCCTCGATGTTGCGCCGACCAATTAGGAAAAAGCAATGACCCTCCAACCTAAACCATTCCCTTTTCGTCCATAAACTTATCTACTAACCTCTTAAACGCCACCCAACTTGGCACATCTACAACTGCCGCAGGCAGGGCATTCCATACCCTAACCACCCTCTGGGTAAAGAACCTACTTCTGATATCCGTCCTATAACTACCACCCCTTAATTTAAAGCTATGTCCCCTCGTGCTAGCTTTCTCCATCCTAGGAAAAAGGCTATCACTGTCCACCCTATCTAAACCTCTAATCATCTTATATGTTTCAATAAGGTATGTTTCAATATTCCTCCTTTCCCTGTTTTCTGGAAAGATTATTTTGTATTCCTCTTTTCCCAGCTCCTGCTGCCAAGTAAGCCCCCACCTTGCATGCCTGAACTCTGACCCTAGAAAGGGCATTCTGCCTCCAGGGTTAGCCAGGTTTGTGCAGAACGATGGGGAGGCGGGGGGGAGGCGGGGGGGGGTGGGGGGGGAGAGAGAGAGAGAGAGAGAGATTGCACATGTGCAGTCATGAGGTTCTTTGAGCTGTGCTCAGTGATTGGCTGGTTTCCCAAAATCTTTGATCCTGTTGGTGTAATTGCAAAACGTGGATACCTGGAACCAGCTGGAATGGTGGCTTTTTGCATTGCGTTTTCCTGATGCAGGAGGAAAGGCATCCATCCCAAATCGGGTGTGTGTTACAACCCCAGAGTTAACATTGGGGGTGAATAGGAGACTTACTTCCTTCTGAGTCACTGCTGATGGCTAAAGGCACCCAGAAACTATC
Source organism: Sphyrna mokarran (assembly GCA_024679065.1). Taxonomy (NCBI): domain Eukaryota; kingdom Metazoa; phylum Chordata; class Chondrichthyes; order Carcharhiniformes; family Carcharhinidae; genus Sphyrna; species Sphyrna mokarran. Next base: position 39,582,569 of record JAGIQG010000020.1, on the reverse strand, counting down.
CTGGAATAATCTAGTGGGGTAATTTGGTTGGTATAGCCTCAGTTCCTCTAAGATTTGGATGTCTTCAGTGTCTTTACCTACACCCTTTTAGTATAACTCCAGCCACTGTGGCAGTTGCTAATATATCTCCAAACCATGTCCTCCCCCCATCCCTGACAAAATACAGCAACCAAGACTCATATTTTGGGACAATTGCAATACCGAACAGGCCATTTCCCTGCAGAACTTTGGAACTTGGTAGTGTTTCCCCAATGAAGAAATTCTTTTAGCAAAAAAATAATTTGCCGGTATTTGAGAGCCATGTTTCACGTTGCTAGGTGACACTGACTGAGGTAAAATTGCAGCAATGCAACCAGACCACGAAATAGAGTTCACTCTGAGATAGCCACAGGTTATAATGAGCACACTGCAATTATATTGGGTAGAATCTTTGCTATCACCTCTTTATTTTATCTTGTAGCGGATGTTTGCTGTTCGGGTCCAAGTGATCATGTATGTAATGAACACGTTACAGTTTCAAGTTTATTTATTAGTGTCACAAATAGGCTTACATTAACACTGCAATGAAGTTACTGTGAAAATCTCCTAGTCGCTAACTCTGGCCCCTGTTCAAGTACACTGAGGGAGAATTTAGCATGGCCAATTCATCTAACCAGCACGTCTTTCAGACTGTGGGAGGAAACCGGAACACCCGGAGGAAACCCATGCAGACACTGAGAGAATGTGCAGCTTCCACACAGACAGTCACCCAAGCTGGGAATCAAACCCAGGTCCTTGGTGCTGTGAGGCAGCAATGCTAACCACTGTGCCATCCACAGTGTTTGCTGGAATGTAACATGTACTCCTCTATTGCTTACTCCCTGTGAGACGTTACACCCTCCTTCCCCTTTGCCCCCTCTCTGCTAATCTGAGCGCTCTTTTAGAGCTGAGTAACCCAATTGAATTTCCACCTCTGTCCCATCAACTCCACATCTGCCTCTTATCCTTCAACCTCTTCCATTCAGTTCAAAACCATTCCCGTTGGGAACAGGACAGTTTAAGCCAGTGGGTTTAGAGGGCCGATAACGTCACTCAATATTTTTGGAAGCGGAGATGAGATGACTCCCTCCAGGTTCTTTGTCAAGATTCCCTCTCTTTTTTAGGGAAACTAAAATCCCAGCTTTCTGCTAGTTCCAAGATCGAGAGGCCAGGGGGAATTCTCTAGCCCTGCCCACCACAGGACAGGAAACTCATGCCTGAAGTCTCTGTCGGTCTGTCAAATTGTTCATCCCGTCTGTGGCGATTCCCACAGCAAACAGGACCAGAATATTTAGGCCTCATGATCAGGACACAGACCCGACCTGAGATCCCAGCCAAACCTGGAGTCAAAGTTATCCATGGTGATGTAGGATCCATTCATTCCTCCAAATAGACAGTGGGCGCGCTTTCAAAAATGATTTATTGATTATAACTTGAAATTAACAGAACAGAAACTGAAGAGGATTACTTGAGGGAGAAAAAGGAAGAGTTGGAGACTGACTTCACAGCCAGACCCAAGAACCTCGCAGCATTCGACTGAACAACATCTGAAAAACAGACAGCTGCTGTTAACAATATAAAAGTTCAGTTATCTTTTGTTCTAAAATACAAGCAGTCTGCAGCTTTTGTGAAGAATTTGCAGCTGTGTGACCATGAAAGCTTCCATTTAAGCAAAACATTCCTGCCTTGTCCTTTCAAACGTAGTCAATTTCTGCTCAAAACCCAGAATTCCAAGTTAGCTTTAAAGAATAGCATAATTAGTTACATTCGGCAGAGATATCTTAAAGTGAAGCCTTTTAACTGAGGCAAACCAGACAGAGGATCCCACAGGTGTTATGACATTTGGGCATTGGCCTCACTGGGTTTTCACCTCAAAGACAGAGGGCCTAAGGATTTGGGTCTAAGCTAGCCCCATTGATCCCCAGGCCTACTTCACAATATTCCCGATTGGAACTGCGCCAGAACCTATGCCAGTCCTGAGGACAAGATTGAGCAATGACTGGCTCCGTGGTCAGCCAACGCATTGGCTCTGCCCATCCTAGCTGGCAGGCTAGCAGTGGACACTTCACCATGAAGAAGTTAATACCTTCAGGAGAGGGGAAAAGAATAACGTAAACAGTGCAGAAAGAAATGCTCTGTACAGATATAGTGACAATCGAAAAAGAATGAATGTTTTCTGTATCTTTTTTCTCTCCTCAGTAAATACTACGAAAAGGAAGCTCTCCTCATGGACCCTGTGGATGGGCCAATATTGGGTTCTTTGTTAGGTGAGCACTGCAGAATTTTACACTAGCTACATTAAAGCGATGGCCTAGTGATATTATCGCCACGGCACGTTTCCTTCCCAAAGGTACGTTAGTGAAGGATAGGTTTTTCCAGAATGGTTTCATGGGCATCAGTGGATTCTCAATTCCAGATTTTTTTTTTTATTGAATTCAAATTCCACCATCTGTCATGGCGGGATTTGAACCTGAGTTCCCAGAACATTAGCTAAGTTTTTGGATTAAAAGCCGTGCGATAATGCCACTAGGCCATCACCCCCCCTGTCCCCCGCCAAGAACTTAGCATTTAATATTGCATTTGAATGAAGAGGAATGGTTTTTGGAAAACAGAACTAGCCAGGACTGTTCAGCCCGGATCTCAGGTGGAAGTTGCATGCTGTAGTGCCTGTGAATTTGCGTTTGCCCCATCAACATATCCAGATCTGGACAGCTACCTTTCCCAGTGGTACAGAAGTGGTCCTCCTGGTTGAACATGAGTTGGAACAGCAGCAGGGAATTAAACTCTCATATGAACATGTGAATACATACAACCGGGATGGCAGGCGATACTGGTAATAACCATAAGGGCATAAGATGTAGGAGCAGAAGTAGGCCACTCAGCCCATCGAGTCTGCTCTGCCATTCAATCATGGCTGATATTTTTCTTATCCTCATTCTCCTGCCTTTCCCTCATAACCCCTCAATCCCTTATTAATCAACAATTCATCTATCTCTATCTTAAAGACACTCAATGACTTTCACAGCCTTCTACAACAAAGAGTTCCGCAGATTCACCACTCTAGCTGAAGAAGTTCCTCCTCATCTCTTTAAAGAATCGCCTTTTAGCCTGAGGTTTTACCTTGTTTTAGTTTTCCTACTAATGGAAATATTAGCCTACTAGTGAAAACATCCTTTCCCCGTCCACTCTGTCCAGACCTCGCAGTATCCTGTAAGTTTCAATAAAATCCCCCTTCCTTCTAAACTCCAATGAGTACAGACCCAGAATCATCAACCATTCCTCATACGATAAGCTCTTCATTCCAGGGATCAGTTTTGTGAACCTCCTCTGGACCTTTTCCAAGGCCAGCACATCCTTCCTTAAATATGGGGCCCAAAACTGCACAATACTCCAAATGGAGTCTGACCAGATCCTTATACAGCCTCAGAAGTACATCCTTACTCTTGTATTCTGGCCCTCTCAACATGAATGTGAACATTGCATTTCCCTTCTTAACTGACAACTGAATTTGTATGTTAACCTTGAGAGAATCTTGAAGAATGACTCCCAAGTCATGTTGTGTTTCTAATTTTTCAAGCATTTTCCCATTTATAAAATAGTCTATACCTCCAAATGGTTAAAGTATATTGTGAAAATATACAGTGACCCCTGAGGCACAACACTAGTCATCGGCTGCCATCCTGAAAAAGACCCCTTTATCCCCACTCTCTGCCTTCTGCCAGTCAACCAATCTTCTATCCGTGCAAGGATCTTACCCTTAACACAATGGGCACTTAACTTATTTAACAGTCTCCTATGCTGCAGCTTGTCTAAGGCCCTCTGGAAATCTAAATAAATCACATCCACTGGTTCTCCTTTATCTAACTTCCTTGTTACCTCCTCAAAGAATTCTAACAAATTTGTCAGACGTGACCTCTCCTTGACAAAGCTGTGCTAACTTGGTCCTACTTTATCATGCATTGCCAAGTTCTCTGCAATCTCATCTTTAATAATGGACTATAAAATCTTTCCAGTGACTGAAGTCATCCACCTCTGCTCTTTCCCCAGTCGGGCCCTGTGCCCTCGAGTATACAAAGATGAAGACGGCCGATCACTTCTGGACGGATCCCTCCGCAGACGAGTTGGTCCAGAGACATCGCATCCACAGCGCGCACTGTCGCCAAGATTCACCTACCAAACGGCCGGCGTTGTGTGTGAGTTTGCTCTCATTTTCCTCCACTCCTTTGCCTTTCCCCTGGGACACTTGGGTCATGCTGTCTCACCCCAAGCCTTTCATGAAGCTAATGGGTGGGGAGCAGGCAGTGAGTGAAGGCAGCAGCAGGTTTGGGGGAAGTATGTCAGACGTAGTGGATCAGTTAAGTCGATTTATTTTCACTTCTTCATCTTGGAGCTGGTGGTTGCCAGCTCTCCGGAACTGACCAGACGTCTTCATGGAATTGAACGAACCTTAATCTCCAGTTGCCGTGAGTGAGTTGGGGTGAAAAATCAAGATACAGTAAATAAATTCAGAGGCTTTTTTTGTCGAATACCTCTGTTTATGTATTGTCAAATGCTTTTCAAAGAAGTGGGAGAGGTTGTTTGATTGAGATTAGAACCAACCATTCTGATGAGTGTGTCTCTTTCCAGTTGCCAAAGGAAGGAGGGGCACTGTCCAATGAAAGCAAAACACTGTGGATGCTGGAATTAAGTAAAAACAGAAAATGTTGGAAAATCTCAGCAGTTCAGACAGCATAGAGTCAATGTTCAGAGTTTAGATGCATCAGCAGCCTTGTCTAGGGATAGTCATTCCTCATTTGTGAGTTTAGCTATTATATGTCAGCAAATTATTCTGGAAGGTGAGTGGGGTGAAGGGGGAGTTGGAAGTTGGGGTGGGATTGGTGGAGTACAACAAAACTCAACCCAGTCCTGGCGATGTCTACCTCTGACTTGTATTCCAGCAAGGAGATCACTGGATTATAGTTGAGAAGGTTTGACAGGGTAGATACTGAGATGTTGCTCCCTCTGGCTGGGGAATCTGGAAGGTGGGGAACAGTTTCAGGATAAAGGGGTTGGTTATTTAGTTCTAAGATGAAGTGAAATTTCTTCACTCAGAGGATTTGTGGATCTTTGGAATTCTGTACTCCAGAGGGTTGAGGATTCCCGAATCAATCGTCCTGGTGAGTGCATTTGCTGTCCAATTGCCAGAGGAAGGCGGGGCACTGTGGAGATGGGCATGTCAGCTGACCAATGGTGGGAGAGTGGATGTGGAGCAGCTTCAGGTCATGTGCTGAAAAAATCATCATGGAATGCGCTGTTGAGTATATTTAAGTTCGATTTTTGATTCCTTAAGGATTTAAGGAATATGGGGAGCAGGAGGGAAGTTAAGATGTAACCATGATTGGTGAAGCAAGCTTGTTGGCCCGTATGGCCTACTCCTCCTCGTAGCTCTTACATTAACAGTCACCTGATCGTATGCAACTTGAATATTGTTGAAGAGAGAGACATTTGCCGAGGATTTTGTTTTGCTATCATCAGGAAAAACACGGGAATGCTGAATTTCAAACAATCCTCACAATTAATCTTCCAAGAGAAACGGGTGCTAATTGGTCGTCAGGGTGACTCTGGTCGAGACATTGCTATGGACACCTGTCAACCAACCAGCATCCTGTCAGCCTGTAATTTAAATTGTTGTGATGGTTTGAAATTTGGCATGCTTGTGTTTGTCCCTTTCAGTGCAAAGGCGAAAGCTTTGTCCTTCAGCAATATTCACTTGTGTTATTTTTATATTTTAAACCCAGGCTTGGTTTCACTTTATCTTTTTCTTTCCTTCACCCTGGTTCAGTTCTGGTCCTGGTATCCAGTTGGCTCTTGTTTCCAGGGTAGTGATTTTACTGGCACGCCTGTCTCGATTTTGGGGCGGGTGAGGTTCACAAGATGGCATTTGCCATTGGCTCCAGGTGTGAGCTTACAAGCCTCGGGCAGGCGTGTTGATAAAATTCAAGAGCCGTTCAGTGGCTGTGAAGAATTTTAACATTGGGGGCTGCTTTATAAATGCTAATTAGCTCTGTAATTTTCAGAACGGCTTCTGTGTGCCTAGCAGTACCTCAGTGTGAACTGGTGCCCTCAGGGTATGAAGGAAGTTAAAGAAGGGGCACAAGGGTGGCACAGTGGTTATCACTGCTGCCTCTCAATGCCAGGGACTGGGGTTCGATTCTGGACGCAAGTGACTGCGTGGAGTTTGCGCATTCTCCCTGTGTCTGTGTGGGTTTCCTCCCAAGATTACACAGGTTAGGTGGATTGACCATGCTAAATTGCTCTTTTATGTCCCAAGATATGTAAATTAAATGGATTAATGGGATAAATACATGGGTTTATGGTGAGGGCCTGGATAGGATGCTCTCTCAGAGAGTCAGTGCAGATCTGATGGGCCGAATGGTTGGGCTGCAGGGATTCGAAGATTCTACGATGAAAATACTGAATGGTGTGTCCTATTTTTGGATGCATGATCCTGATTAGCTTATCACCAACCAATTTCCTCATGTGAAGACACATCGACACACCTTCCCCCTCAATCAGCGAGAGGCCTTCATTATTTGTCACTGTCATTCAGAGAGAGTTGGCTGCTGTGGGTTCCAGCCAGTTGATTAAGCTCCATCATCAACTCCTGATTTCCCTGGCTTGATGACTGTTGCCTGTCAGCAATGACCTGTTTCTCAGCAGCTAATGATCCAACAGAGCCGAATCCTTCCCTTATTAACACCATCATTGCAGCAAACTAGTAGCTCACCATTACTCCCCAAAGAGATGCTGCCTGAGACGCCTGTGTGTCCCTGTCCTTATGACACCGGGGATGAGCTGATTTTCCAGCTGGAAATGGAAATTTAACAGGGATCCCAGGACTTTGTGATTAATCTTTTATTTAAAAATCATCCTTCCTCTCCCTCTCCACGGTCTCTTCCACCCGTCTCCACTTCAGTGGTGAGGCAGGACAGAGGGGCGAGTCCAGAACCAACCATTTTCCAGTAACTGGAAGTTTGTCTTTCCCCACAGGAATTGAAAACATCAAGAGTTAATGGGATGGTTTTTTGTTGAGATTATGAAGGATTACATTGAGGTGATAGGAGAGATCTAGTGGCCCAGTGTCTCTGCCCAGAGCCAGATTTTGGGTTCGAAGCCTTGATGGCGACTGGAAGATGTGGTTCTGAAACGCCCAAACAGGTTGTTGATCAACCTGTACAGCTTCAAATACACACCAGTGGAAGGCAATAAGCATTCCTTTGTGAAAAAGGAAGTTGAAACCTCTGCCATCACCCACCATATCTCCACTCTACAGCAAGGATGTAGAATTGTGTGTTGCCATCGCGACTTAGGACTCCTGGAGTGAACTAAAACCCAGCACCACGGTGGGGACAGTCGCGATTGAGTGCTCCTGGTGCCCGGGGATAAAGGCACAGGAATATGGCACAGTGGCACATTGGTTAGCATTGCTGCCTCGCAGTGCCAGGGACCCAGGTTCAATTCCAGTCTTGGATTGCTGTCTGCGTGGAGTTTGCATGCTCTCCTCGTGTCTGCGTCAGTTTCCTCCCATAGTCTAAAGATGTGCGGGTTATATGAATTGGTCATGCTAAATTACCTCATAATGTCAGGGGGTTAGCAGGGTAAATACTATGAGGTTATGGAGATAGGGCTGGGTGGGATTGTTGTCAGCGCAATCTCGATGAACTGAATGGCCTCCTTCTGCACATAGGGATTCTATGATTGCATGGAGGACGACCACAATAAGAATGGAAGACCCTGTGAAGAAATAAAGGCTGGAATTCTCTGGCTGTTCACGCTGGAGAATCCCAACCGGAATGCTCTCTTCACATAGTGGGTATTAAGGATTGGAATTCAGTGTTGGTGAGGAATCTGTAAACTATTCTCAAAGGGAATGAAGTTTGAAAAAGAGGAATCCAGCAGAATATTTGTCAGTTGACTGAAGCACTACCACAAAATTTGGCAGAATTAAAAGAAAATAGTTGGACAGTAAGGGGAGGCTGGAAATGCTTCTTCCTGGCTCCAGTTCAAACCAAATCCAGGTTGTGCTTTGTATAATAGCGGGAAAAAAACATTGGAATGAGAATTCTTTAAAATTAACCAAGTGCCTAGTAGAGCACTGGAGGGATAGTTGAATCAGCTAGGATGGATTTAATGGCCATCCTCCTCAGTCTTAATTACGACTTTCTCTCTGTGCTGTCCTGCGAGTTCTAATCACTGCACTGTGATTTGTGCTTCTTTTCACTACCCTCTGTGGCCCTTTCTTTCCAGATACAGAAGCGCCATTCCAGCGGCAGCATGGATGACCGGCTCACACTTTCCGCCCGCGATTACGTCGAGTCCTTGCACCAGAATTCCCGAGCGACTTTACTGTACGGCAAAAACAATGTCCTGGTTCAGCCAGTGAGTAGCTGCCTGGCGGCGTTTGTGTATTTTAATGTGTGAGCTGTGAGGACTGTGTAAGTGGCTCAGTGGGTAAGACTGAGACAGAAGGGGTCCAAATCTTATTGCAGGGACTTGAGCATCTACCCCAGTGCAGTACAGAAGGAGTCCTGCACTGTCAGAGTTGCTGCCTCTCAGGAGAGATGTCTCTCAGAGCCATGTCTGCCCTGTCAGTTAGATGTAAAATGATTGTATCATTGAAAGGAAACAGGGAAGCTCTCCCTGGAATTGTGGCCAATGTCTTTCTTCCAATGAACATCATTAAAACTGATTCCTGGTCATTATCGGGAGCCTGCTGTCCACAAATTGGCTGCTGGTTTCTACCAAGGGTGGTACGGTGGCACAGTGGTTAGCACTGCTGCCTCGCAACACCAGACAACCCGGGTTGAATTCTGGCCTTGGGTCACCGTCTGTGCAGAATTTGCACTTTCTCCCCATGTTTGCCTGGGTTTCCTCCAAGTGTTCTGGTTTCTTCCCACAATCGGAAAGATATGTGAGATAGTTGGATTGGCCATTCCAAATGTGCAAGGTGACAAGGATAGGTCAAAGGGAGGGCCTGTGTGGGATGCTCGTTAGGAGAATTGTCACAGACTCGATGGGCTGAATGGCCTCTTTCTGCACTATAGGGATTCTACAGTTACTAAACTATCCACACTTCAAAAGTACATCATTGGTTGTAAAGTGCTTCTGGTCATGAAACATTAAAACTTTCTATCAATAGACTATTGTCCATCCTATAAATCAGAACTCAAACTGTTTGAAATCTAATAATGAGCCTGTCCAGACTTAAAAAATTCTTGCCCACCTTTTCGGAATGGATCTCGGAAACCTGTCCTTTCCTTCTGAGTGTTTCCCAGATGCAGGAAAATGACTAGTTGATGCTTTTGGATGCGCTCTGTTATGATTAATTCCAGAGATGTTGGTGGGATTTTGCTGCCCCCTCCCATCCAGTGAAATAGTTCTGTGAACGTAAATGGCAATTTAACTGTGGCCCACTGCACTGTTAGTGCAGGCGGGGAGGAGAGTTGTGGAGGGACACGAGATGGAGGGAGATACTTGATGGGGAGAGACAAGAGATATGGGTTAGGGGATAGACACGAGGTAGTGGTGTTGTAAAATCCTGAGCTTCTCTAAACTCAAAATCTGATGCCGGTCAGCACAGATTTCTCCTGAGTCACCCAGTGGTTATTGTGCAGTTGTAATCTCAGGAAAACTGGCTGTGACACACCCACAATCAGGTTTGGTTCATCCTGTATAGGCCACAGCTCCCTCTTTCCTTTAACTGTCTATCTAACTTATTATTAAACATTAATATGGCCTCAATCATGATCTTACATGGCACAACCCCCCAGCCCTCAGATAAAATAGGCTTTCTCCTGCTCCTTATCCTCAGCATCTTCTGTTTAATCCTTTAACTCTGCTCCAGACCCCTCAATCACTCCAGACAGATATTTTTTTCTTCTTTCCTTCTGTTTGTAGGACATGGGAGCAGTGTTAGGCCACTCAGCCAATGGAGTCTGCTCCACCATTCAATCATGGCTGATATTTTTCTCATCCCTATTCTCCTGCCTTTTCCACATAACCCGTGATCCCCTTATTAATCAAGAACCAATCTATCTCTGACTTAAAGACACCCAATGACCTGGCCTCCACAACCTTCTGTGGCAAAGAGTTCTACAGATTCACCACTTCTCATTCCTCCTCATCTATATTTTAAAGGATCATCCCTTTAGCCTGAGATTGTGCCCTCTGCTTCCTGTTTTCCCTACAAGTAGAAACATCTTCTCCACATCCACCCTATCCAGGCCTCGCAGTGTCCTGTAAGTTTGGATAAAATCCTCCCTCATCCTTCTAAATTCCAGCGAGTACAAACCCAGAGTCCTCAACTGTTTCTCATACGACAAGCTCTTCATTCCAGGGATCGTTCTTGTGAACCTGCTCTGGAACCTTTCCAAAGCCAGCAGATTGTTCCTTAGATATGGGCATCCAAAACTGTTCACAATACTCACAATACTGGGGTCTGACCAGAGCCTTATACAGCCTCAGCAGTACATCCCTTTTCTTGTATTCTAGCACTCTCGACATGAATGCTAATATTGCATTTGCCTTCCTAACTGCCGATTGAACTTGCAAATTAACCTCAAGAGAATCTTGATAATGACTCCCAAATCCCTTTGAGTATCTAATTTCCTAAGCATTTTCCCATTTAGTCTATGTCTCCATTCCTCCTTCTAAAGTCCATAACCTCACCCTTTTCCACATTGTATTCCATCTGCCACTTCTTTGACCACTTTCCTAACTCCTTCTGCAGCCCTCCTGCTTCTCCAATACTACTTGTCCCTCTACGTATCTTTGTATCATCTGCAAATTTAGTAACAGTGCCTTCAGTTCCTTCCTCCAAATTGTTAATGTGTATTGTGAAAAGTTGTGGTCCCAGCACTGACCCCTGAGGCACACCACTAGTCACCGGCTGCCATCCTCACTGACCCCTTTATCCTCACTCTCTGTCTTCTGCCAGTCAGCCAATCCTCTATCCATGCCAGGATTTTACCCTCAACACCATGAACACTTATTTAACAGTTTCCTATGTGGCATCTTGTCAAAGGCCCTCTGAAAACCTCAATAAATCACATCCACTTGTTCTCCTTTATCTAAATTCCTTGTTACCTCCTCAAAGAATGTCAGACATGACTTCCCCTTGATGTCCTCCTTGTACTTAGGATGTGGGTATCACTGGCTAGACCAGTTTTTATTGCTCAACCCTAATTGCCCTGGAGAAGCTGTTGGTGAGCCGTCTTCTTGATGCAGTCTATGTGGTGTAGGTACACCCATAGTGCTATTAGGGAATCATAGAGTCATAGAGGTTTACGGCATGGAAACAGGCCCTTTGGCCCAACTTGTCCATGCTACTTTTTTTAAACCCCTAAGCTAATCCCAGTTGTCCATATCTCTCTATACCCATCTACCCATGTAACTACTGAAATGCTTCTTAAAAGACAAAATTGTACCCGCTTCTACTACTAGCTCTGGCAGCTTGTTCCAGACACTCACCACCTATTGTGTAAAGAAATTGCCCTTCCGGATACTGTTATATCTTTCCCTTCTCACCTTAAACCTATGCCCTCTAGTTTTGCACTCCTCTACCTTTGGGAAAAGTTATTGATTATCTCACTGATCTATGCCCCTCATTATTTTATACACCTCTATAAGATCACTCCTCAGCCTCCTACACTCCGGAGGAAAAGTGCCAGTGTATCCGGCCTCTCCTTATAACTCAAGCCATCAAATTCCAGTAGCCTCCTAGTAAATCTTTTCTGCACTCTTTCTAGTTTAATAATATCTTTTCTATAATAGGGTGACCAGAACTGCACACAATATTCCAAGTGCGGTCTTACCAATGTCTTGTACAACTTAAACAAGACTCCCAGCTCCTGTATTCAGTGTTCTGACCGATGAAACCAAGCATGCTAAATGCTTTCTTCACTATTCTGTCCATCTGTGACTCTACTTTCAAGGAGATATCAATATGACCCCTGGATCTCTTTGTTCTGTAACTCTCCCCAATGTCCCATCATTAAGTCCTGCCCTAGTTCAATTTACCAAAATGCGTCACCTTGCATTTGTCTAAATTAAACTCCATCTGCCATTCGTCAGCTCACTCGCCCAATTGATCAATATCCCTTTGCAATTGGAGAGAACTTACTTCACTGTCTACAATGCCACCAATCTTGGTGTCATCTACAAACTTACTAACCATGCTCCCTATATTTTCATCCAGATCATTAATATAAATACAAATAACAGTGGACCCAGCACTGATCCCTAAGACAGACTTTCAGTTTGAAAAACAACCCTCTACAACTACCCTTTGGCTTCTATCAAGAAACCAATTTTGTATCTATTTAGATACCTCACCCTGGATCCTGTGAGATGTAACCTGATTCAAGAACCTACTATGCAGTATCTTGTCAAAGGCCTTGCTAAAGTCCATGTAGACAACATTATCTACACCATCCTTATCTACCTTCTTGGTTACTCCTTCAAAAAACTCAATCAAATTTGTGAGACATGAGTTTCCACTCACAAAGCCTTGCTGACCGTCCCTAATCAGTTCTTGCATCTCTAAATGCCTGTAGATCCTGTCTTTGAAAATACTTTTCAATAACTTACTCATCACAGATGTAAGGCTCACTAGCCTGTAGTTTCCAGGCTTTCCCAGGGAGGAGGAGGTGGAGTTCTAGGTTTTGACCTGGTGACAGTGGAGGAACAGCAATATAGTTCCAAGTTAGGATGATGCATAGCTGCATAGCTCTGAGGGGCATTTACAGCTGGTGTTCTTGTATGTCTATAATTGTGGAGGGGAGGGGAGGGGGGGTGGAATGTTGGGATGCACATGTGAAAGGATAGTTCAGATTGCCATTGTTAGAGCTGAGTGTAATGAATATGCAGAATAACTTGCAGGGAAAAGCGGTGGGGGGTGTTATTCTATCCCCAAATTCAAGGGGGAGCAGGATAAGTCCCTGGAGAAACATTTGATGGAAATGCTTGAGAACTATCATGGCTTATGATATCTCCTGAGCGCAACTGAGAGACTTTAGCAGCACTGGTCTTCTCTAGTTTGCAATAGGAAAGCTTCAGAGAGCATTGCTCCTTAACATGCAGCATGTGTAACATTTATTTTAGTCCCCATCAGTCTGGCACAGTGATTCACTACGTTATTAAATTTTGTCCTGTCCTCAGAAAGATGACATGGAACATATCCCAGGGTACCTTTCACTCCATCAGACAGGAGACACCATGACGTTAAAATGGACGCCCAACCAGCTGATGAACGGCTCTGTGGGAGACTTGGACTACGAGAAAAGGTAACTGATTTACACGAGTGCTGGAACTTTCTGAGGGACGGCCTTTACTATTTTGACAAGACACGAATCTTAAAAATGTGAATTCATTCAAATTAAGCAATCTGACTTTTAATGAGAATTGCTGTGAGATTTGACATTGCTGTGTGTTTTCATTCAGGCCTGGCTAAAGCTTCTGTTATCAAGTGCATCTCTGACAAGCTGACCTCCTGTCAGTGGGAAATGTATCACCCAGTGCAATAACTGAGCCATGTAATTAAGCAAAGTCCTGATTCATGCTGAGTTCATTGGTACTGGATTTTGTTTTGATCTGATTTATTATTGTCATGTGTGTTAGTATGCAGTGAAAAGTATTGTTTCTTGCATGCTGTACAGACAAAGCATACTGTTCCTAGTGAAGGAAAGGAGTAAGTGCAGAATGTAGTGTTACAGTCATCGCTAGGGTGTAGAGAATGATCAACTTAACGCGAGGTAGATCCATTCAAAAGTCTGACAGCAGCAGGGAAGAAACTGTTCACGAGTCGGTTAGTTCGTGACCTCAGATTTTTGTATCTTTTTCCCAATGGAAGAACATGGAAGAGAGAATGTCTGCTGTGCATGGGGTCCTGGATTGTGCTAGCTGCTTTTCCGAGACAGTGGGAAGTACAGACAGACTCAATGTTTGGGAAGTTAGTTTGAGTGATGGTCTGGGTTTCATTTGTGATCTGTCGTAGTTTTTTGTGGTTTTGGACAGAGCAGGAGCCATACAAAGCTGTGATACAACCAGAAAGAATGCCTTCTAAGGTGCACCTGTAAAAGTTGGTGAGAGTTGTAGCTGACATGCCAAATTTCCTTAGTCTTCTGAGAAAGCTGAGATATTAGTGGACTTTCTTAACTATAGTGTTGGCATGGGGAAGACCAGGACAGTTTGTTGGTGATCTGGACACCTAAAACTTGGAGCTCTCGATGATTTTGACTTCATTACCATTGATCTAGACAAGAGAATGTCTTCCATGATGCTTCCTGGAGGCTGGGGGGAGGGGGATGGTGGGGAGCCAATTCTCTGCCCATCACTAAAGGTTGGACTGGGCTTCGGTGTGATGCTACTATGGTCAAAGAGCCTGACTCAGACTCTCAAGGAGGGTGGAATGGCCATGAAGGGGAGTAGTGAGCAATTGGAGGGAATACCTCCACAAAAATCAGAAGGGATAGCGAGAACAAGCAAGAAGAAATGCTTGTTCTCCGGATGCTTCTTCAGAAGGAACTCTTCAAATACAGACAATAAAAACAAAACTAACCTTATAAGAAAGGATTTAATAAAGAAACCTCATTACTTTAAACTTGAGGCCTCGCCCTAGGCCAATCCAAGCGCCACACAATTTCCAACAGGTTCTTATTTATAGTCGTCAGCTGATCATCACATTATTCTGTAATTGGTTCCATGGTTTACTGGGGTCAGCTGACCCTTATAATTTATTGCATTCTAACACAGGACACGGCATTGAAATTTGCTTCAACTTTGATTCGGCGTATTTTTATTTTGAAGAGTTGCTTTTTGCGTGCAGGAAGGCATGGCGATATTTGTGATGTTTATAATGTGATTTTCTCTTTTCTTTCCCGTTGTGAACTTATTGCCTCCTCCTTTCTTCATTTCAAATCTTGTCAAACACCTGGGGCTAATGCTGGTGCCAATGGCTGCCCCGCTGTTTATGATGCTCTGTTTGTTGGCTCTTTCTGTGCTGTCTGCACTGCTTGCCCTGTCAAATGTGATCACCCCGTCCTGCGGTTTCTCCCTGCCGAGTTCACTCCCAGCTCCAAATCCCAGAAATCCGTCCGTCCGCGGAGGAAGAGGAGTGGAATTTCCTGGTAAGTTCTGCCCCCCGGCCCCAGGACAGTGTTTGGTGTCATTCCTGTCCTGGAGCTACCAACCAAAAGGAGCGCTCAAGTGTTCAATACTACAGCCAATAAACTGTTCCCTTCTTCCCCTGACACTGATCCGTGCAGAGGTGGAGAATCCATGGTTAACTATCTCTGGAAAGAGGCTACAGCATTCCTCCTGTGAACGTGGTGCAGGGAAGGAGCTCCTGTGGCCTGGGTGGTGGGAGGGGGTGATGCAGATCTATGCTTGGCTATCTGAAAAGGGGGGCAGCTAATCAATAATCATGCTTCTGATCACAAAGTTACTAACTTTTTGGAAGGAACATATATGCTTGACTGCACTGTCACCCCGATTTGACAACCTTTTGACAGCTCTCCTGGGTCCCACAGTGCGGGGGGGGGGGGGGGGGGGGGGTGAACAGGCCTGCAAGATCCCTGCAAACAATGTGCCAATGTCAATCAACAGTCAGGAGGAATTTTTTCAGCCTGAAGGTGGTGAATCTGTACCACAGAGGGCTGTGGGGGCCAGGTCAAGATAGATAGGCTCTTAATCAATCAGGGGTTGTGGGGAGAAGGTGGGAGAACGGGGATGAGAATCAAATCAGCCATGATTGAAAGGCGGCGCAGACTCGATGGGCTGAATGGCCGAATTCTGCTCCTATGTCTTATGGTCTTATGGCCACAGCAGGCGTATGAGAGGGAAGTGAAGAAAAGAAACACATTCACTAAAAGGGTCCAGGTTCCATGAAGGCTCCGTTACTACCAGTGAGATTAGGCCCTAGATTGTCCCACAAACACTCCTGAGTACCGAGATGGTTCGGTAATACGTGTTCATAAAGCTACTGGACAATGAACAGTGGAGTGGTAAGATTTGGTTGAAGAGGCAGAGATTCCATCATTAACCTCAGAGACTGTGCTCTGATAAGGTTAGCACAGAAATGTTTATCTCTTACAGTCATCCTGGATTTAACTTCAGAGCGTCATTCATGGGTGAAGTTTGTGTATTATATAAATAATGTTTCTGAGATGTGGGTCACCCTGCTAAGGCAGTATTTATTGTCTGTCGTTACTATGGGACCACATGATTGACTCTTAAGGTAGGGCTATTCAGGCTACTTGGAGTTCTCTTCCCTGAAAAATGAGTTGGCTTTTCACAACAAGCCAGCAATTTCCACAAACGTTATCCAGCACTACCCACAAATTGACAGATTTCTCAAGTGAAGTTTCACAACTTGTCTCGATGTCATTTGTTTCTCTAGTTCCACAACCAGCAGTCTACCAGCCTCAGTCTGGAGTTAATCAGTCATTTCATCCAGTAATAAGATGTCCAGGATTGGAATCCACACTGTTTAGGGCAACACGGTGGCACAGTGGATGTGAACAGACACAGTGGTTAGCACTGCTGCCTCTCAGCGCCAGGGACCTGGGTTCGATTCCCGGCTTGGGTCACTGTCTGTGCGGAGTCTGCATGTTCTCCCCGTGTCTGTGTGAGTTTCCTCTGGATACTCTGGTTTCCTCCCACAGTCTGAAAGATGTGCTTTAGGTTAGATGCATTGGTCATGCTAAATTCTCCCTCGGTGTACCCAAACGGGCACCAGAGTGTGATGACTGGGGGATTTTTACAGTAACTTCACTACAATGTTAATATAAGCCGACTTGTGATGAATAAATAAACTTTACTTTTACATTTCTGCACAGTGCCCCACTCCCCCTATCATTACCTGAGGCAGATCACAACCTGGTGTAGCCAGCCAGCGATGACAGGAACAGAGTCACGTGTCTCATTAACCTGACTCTACAAACTGCCTAGAGCACTGAAGGACTTTGAGCTGATCCTTGAGATCAGCCATGCCCAATGTAGTAACAGAGTGTAACTTATCCAGACGTGACTCACACTGGCAAACCCTGGTGTTTGTCACTCACTGTTATTAACAATAATAGGAGAGGCAGCCATTCAGGATGGAATATCAGGCAGGTAAAATACTTCCTCAATTCTCCATCTGAAGGCAGGTCCTTTGTGATTATTGGCCTGCCCATGGCAAAGGACTACAATATCTTATTGTGGGTCAGATGAGGAGTTGGGCCCAAAATCTACTCCCAGCTGAAGCAGATGCTGAACCCGTTGCTGTTGGCATTGATCTGACCCAGATACTGGCTGTCCAGCCAACTGAGCCAACCAGTTCTCAGCATGTAAACAGCGGGGAACTCATTCACTGGGCACGATTTTTTAGCCACGCTCGCCCCAAGAACGGAAACATAACATAAGAAACAGGAGCAGGAGTAGGCCATCCAGCCCCTCGAGTCTGTCCTGCCACTCAACAAGATCGTGGCTGAAATGTCCACCTGAAGTCAATGACCTTTCCATGATGCGCCCCTCATCCATTACAATTTCCCGGCGGACGGAAGGGGCAAATTCAGCCTAGTGAGTTTGCGTTCCCAGGAATCTAAGTTCAGTTTCCTCAGATGTCAGCAGAGGGAAGCCAATGGAAAGTGGAGGAAGGACAGGTAATAAAACAAAAAGCTTTAAAGTTTGTTTATTAGTGTCACAAATAGGTTTACAATAACACTGCAATGAAGTTATTGTGAAAATCCCCCTAGTTGCCACACTCCAGCACTTGTTCGAGTACACTGAGGGAGAATTAGTACGGCCAATGTGCCTAACCAGCGCATCTTTTGAACTGTGGGAGAAAACTCTGGAGCAGCACAGCAGTTAGCACCGCTGCTTCATAGCGCCAGGGACCCAGGTTCGATTCCTGGCTTGGGTCACTGTCTGTGTGGAGTTTGTACATTCTCCCCGTGTCTGTGTGGGTTTCCTCCGGGTTCTCTGGTTTTCTCCCACAATTTGAAAGATGTGCTGGTTAGATGCGTGGACCCGAAAAGTGCCAGAGTGTGGCGACTAGGGGAATTTCACAGTAACTGCAGTGTTAATGTAAGCCTTACTTGTGACAAACAAATAGACTTTATTTTACTTTACTGGCGCACCCAAAGGAAACCCACACAGACACGGGGAGAACGTGCAGACTCCGCACAGACGGTGACTCAAACCAAGAATCAAACCTGGGTCCCTGGTGCTGAGAGGTAGCAGTGCTAACCATTGTGCCACTGTGATGCTCCAGTATTAGGACATTGGAAAGGGTCTGGTGAATGGGAGTTCTGTGCCTGATTCCAGCACACCTTCATCAACCAGCTGCATATCTGTGCATTGAGTGTCTGTGACTGTCTGCAGACATGGGGAATGTTATCTATCCCAGCCGCAGGGAACCAGCGATGCACTGCGAAATGTCAGTGTGTAATTGGATGTGATTTGATCTTGTTTTCCAGTATATATTGGGATTATGCCATGACCATCCGTTTGGAGGAGATCGTTTACCTACACTGCCATCAACAGAGTAAGAAGGAAAGAATTTCCTCTCTGCATTTTGTATTCTAAAGTTGTATTTCTGTAGGATGACAGCTACCTAATCACTTTGTGGATGAGCGCTATCCTTGTGCACTCTTCCCTCTCCCTGGTCTACACTCTGAGGGTGTTTTTGCGAATCCACTTCTGAGTGATGGGGCTGGCATCCACTGCATGTCTCAGTCACCCTGTGATTTGTCAGGCCCCACCGCAGCTCCATGACGAGTCAGCCCCTTTTTTTGCAGAACCAGATTCACAAAAAGGAGCAGAGAAGCCCAAGATTTCATTATCTGAAGGATGTTAACACAACACTCTGACACCCTCCCATGGTCACTTTTACCTCCAACAATTTATTTCATTTCATTTGTTTCTGGATTGCTGCAAACTGAACTCAAATTCTCTAATTGCCCTCATGGGACTCGAACTGGCGTTTGTTGTGTTACTAGGCCAGTAACATAACTGTTATACTCAGTGTGACAATACATAGAAACTAGAAGCAGAGTAGGCCATTCGGCCCTTCAAGCCTGCCCTACCATTCACTTTGATCATGGCTGATGATCGAATTCAATATCCTGATTTCCCCCCTTCCCCTCCATCCCTTGATCCCCTTAGCTCCAAGAGCTTTATCTAATTTCTTCTTGAAATCAACTACATTTTGGCCTCAAATACATTCTGTGATCACGAATTCCACACATTCTCTGCTCTCTAGGTGAAGAAATTTTTCCTCACCTCAGTTCTAAAAGGTTTATCCCTTGTCAAATAATGACCCCAGTTCTGGACTCCCCCACCATTGGGAACATTCTTTCGGAATCTACCCTGCCTAACCCTGTTAGAATTTTATAGGTTTCTATAAGATGCCCTCTCAACCTGTAAACACCAGTGAATATAAAATCCTAATCGATTTAGTCTGTCCTGATATGGTGGACCTGCCATCTCAGAAATCAGCCTGGTAAACCTTTGCTGTACTCCCTCTATAGACACCCTTCCTCAGATAAGGACACCAAAACTGCACACAGTACTCCAAATGTGGCCTCACCAATGGCCTCTACAATTGCAATAAAGCATCCCTTTATCTATTCTCAAATCTTGTTACTTAGGTCACATACCATTTGCCTTCTTTACTGCCTCCTGTGCGTATTTTCAACAACAAGGACTCCAAGGTCTCGCCGAGTTCCATGTCTCTCAATTTACACCCATTGAAATAATAATCTGCCTTCCTATTATTGCTGTCAAAATGGATAACCTCACATTTATCCACATTATACTGTCATGCATATGCCCACATACTCAACCTATCCAAATCATGCTGAAGCATTTCTGCATCTCCCTCACAGCTCACCCTTCCATCCAATTTTGTATCAACTGCAAATTTGGAAATAATGCATTCAATTCCCATGCCCAAATCATTAATATATAATGTGAACAGACTAGCACAGACTCCTACAGAACCCCAGTAGTAACTGCTTGCCAGTCAGAAAAAGAAAGTTTGCTGGATGGCTGCCCAACCTCTTGAACATGAAGTTAGTACCATAGATCTGATACAGCAGAGAAGTGGACCTTCAGCCCATCTTCTCCATGCTGACCCAAAGACTCCCACGTGTCATTTCTAATCAAACCTTCCTGCTGTAGAACTGTACAATCAGGCTGCAGAGAAAAAGACCATTCAGCCCCTCGTGCCTGTGCCTAGCAAACCACACAAGTCCTCGGCAGAGTCTTTTCCTCTTTAGATTATTTATCCAGTTCTCTTTTGAGTTTTACTATGGAATCTGCTTTCACTAATCTTTCAGCCAGTGCGATATTCACCAAAGGCCCACCTTCTCAACCTTGCCCTTCAGCTGAGGGTGATCCACAGGTTAAATCACCAGCAGTCAACTCTCCCCCTCAAAGGAGCATGCAGGCTATGGTCATCTGGCACTGTATCGACCTCATCGTCTACATCATCACTCATCAGTTTGTTGGATTGCAACATGCAGAATGGCAAGGCATGGGTTACTGCTCTCCCTCGCTGCCCCATGTTAATCTCCACACCAGGAATACCTTAGGAGAGAACGCCAACCCAGAGCTCTACCAACAATGTCCTTGCCAATTACCTTAACTGGGGGTGGGCCGATCTGAAAATAAATGGCTAGATTGAAGAGAGAGCAAGAGAAATTCAGTGGCGGAGAAAATGGAGTCTTGGCCTTATAAAGAAAGTATCCAGAAGAAAGAGGTAGGGTACGATTTTCCGGCTGCACTTATCCCGAGGCCAGAAAAGTCCTCCTGAGGTCAATGGACCTTTGCACAGTCCATGTCCCACCTACTACCATTCCCATGGCAGGCAGGATGGAAAAATTAAGTAAACAGATTTTGCAGTAGTTGTGAGGTTTTTTGTTTATTACGGTTTCCTGTGGGGTTGTATTTTGGTATCTAAAATTGCACACCTTTCTGTCACTGAGCCGTACAATCCTCGGGTCTAATCCCTGGCATTTCCTGTCCTATCTCCCCTTCTTTATGTAAGCAGCTCCTGTTTTCCCGTTAATGGATGTGTTTTCATTTTTCTGTGTGCTCACAGTTGACAGTGGCGGAACAGTGGTCCTGGTGAGTCAGGATGGAATCCAGAGACCCCCGCTCCGCTTTCCAAAGGGGGGACACTTGCTGGCTTTCCTGTCGTGTCTGGAGAACGGCCTCCTGCCCCGTGGACAGCTGGATCCTCCTTTGTGGTCACAGCGAGGGAAGGTACGGAAACATGCCTCATGAATAAGGTCACCACCATATCCTGAAAGGGCAACTTGATCCTTTCTTCAGAATGCTCTCAGAATTATATAACCCACCTCTGACCCACTCACTCCCAGCTGTGCCCTGCGGAATTCCAGTCTTTAGTTTTAAATCAGTGTCTTTTTTAAATCCATTTTTACGGGATCTGGGCTTCACTGGCGGGTCAGCAATTCCATTTCAGAGGGCATTCGAGAGTCATTGCCGTGGCTCACATGTAGGCCAGACCAGGTAAGGACGGCAGATTTCCTTCCCTACAGGACATTAGTGAACCAGATGAGTTTTTCCAACAGTTGACAATGGTTTCATGGTCATCGATAGATTCTTAATTCCAGAATTTTATTGAATTAAATTTCACCATCTGCTATGATGGAATTCGAACCCAGGCCCTCAGAGGAGCCCCTTGGTCTGTGGGGGAGGCGATGGCCCAGTGCTATATTCGCGAGGCTATTAGTCGAGAAGCTAAGCTGATGTTCCAGGGGACTCAGGTACAAATCTTGCCACATAGATATGGAATTTGAAATCTAGAATTAAGAATATACTGATGACCATGAAACCCTTGTCAATTGTTGGAAAAACCAATCTGATTCACTCATGTCTTTTAGGGCCCTAGAGTCAGGGAATAAGCAGGGTAAATAGGTGGGGTTACGGGAATAGGGTCTGGGTGGTATTGTCATCAGTGCAGAGTTGATGGGCTGAATGGCCTCCTTCTGCACTGTAGGATTCTATGATTCTGTGTCCTTTATGAA
This sequence comes from Sphyrna mokarran, assembly GCA_024679065.1. Taxonomy (NCBI): domain Eukaryota; kingdom Metazoa; phylum Chordata; class Chondrichthyes; order Carcharhiniformes; family Carcharhinidae; genus Sphyrna; species Sphyrna mokarran. The sequence continues at coordinate 39,560,478 of JAGIQG010000020.1, read as the reverse complement.
AGGAAATCTACTGTTCTTACCTGGTCCGGCCTACATGTCACTCCAGAGCCACAACAATGTGACTCTTAACTGCCCTCGGGCAATTCGGGATGAGCAATAAATGCTGGCCAGCCAGCGACACCATGTCCCAAAAATGAATAATAAAAGAAATCCAGTGATAATTCTACTGTGCTATCACCACTGCTGATTGTAATGTCATGCTGACAGCAGTCTAATGGTGCTCCCATGTTGTGTTCTATAACAGTAACAGGCTTTTAGAACAACCACTGTTGATTGGCAATCTCATTTCAGTCATGAGAAAGTGGGATAATTCACACAATCTGTTCCCCTGGGGTGACTGCGTGATAGTCTGAGCAGAACTAATGGGCAGTATATCCACAATCGTTTTGTGAGAATTTGCTGCTCTGGGAAATGGTAAAATCGTGGTGGATTTGTCAGGGATGAGCTAGGAATCTCGGGGCAGAGGAAATGCAGGAATGGTCCTTAATTTGCAGCCAAATCTGCTGAAAGTGAGTAAAGGTGCTTGATCCAGACACTAGGATATCTGACACTGGATGTGGCTTCATTCCCTTCACCTTGAAAGATTTGAACCTGTGTCTCGGCTGGATTGCTGGGTTATTAGCCCAGTAACATTACCCATCCGCCAGCTTCCCTCTTGCTACAGGAAGTGGTCAGATAGGTCCATAAGGGAAAGAAGAATAGAAGGAAGTGGAAGTGGAGCATTAATACCAGCACAGAGGATCTGGGCCGAATGGTCTGTTTCCATGCTGTAATCCTTTGTGTTTCCATCACTTTATATCTACCGGCCCATTCCCCATAACTCTCTTGCCCTTGCGGGTCGTTGATGAGGTTGAGACTGAAGTTGTTCGTCTGCCCCTAGGGTAAGGTTTTCCCGAAACTGCGAAAACGAAGCCCCCCGGGATCTGCGGAATCCAGCTCGGACAAGGAGGATGAAGAGGCGACGGACTACGTTTTCCGAATAATCTTCCCGGGCACTAATTCCGAGTTTGGTATGTATCTGATCGAGCTGCTGACATAAACCAATCAGTGTCGCCTGGTGAGGTATCGGGATACAGAGTGCTATTAATAGATGACGTTTGTTTGTTTCTCCGTGAGTGTTATGACGCAGAGGTGATTTTTCCTTCTACTTGATTTTGGAATCCCCAAAGGGGATTCCTTGTTATCTTATACAAAGTGCTACTGGTCTTGGTAAATTAAAGCAGGATCTGAGACTCTCTAACATGAACTGGGTCTTTATTTTAAAACTGGTGACAACCTTATTAACAAACTGAATAAGATCTCAATAAAATGCTGTTCAAATATTACAATACTTATTCAGGAATAATAAAATATATCCTTATAGAATATAGTCTTAAAATAATATAATACCAGGTGTCTGTTGGAAGCATGAATTTTCTTCTGATGATTCCTTCTGGAATTGGTATCTCTTTCTCTTTTGATGGTGATTTCCGGAAGATATATTACTGCAGAATTCTATATGAGAGCCTCTCGTTTTCTCCTTTCCATCAAAGAGTCGACAAGCTTACGTTAATCTTTATTTCCCCCTTGTCCAAGTTTACATTCTTGGAATTACCTCACAGTATTCTTGCGCTCTGAGTGACTTGAGGCTCTTAACAACACTTGCATCTGAATTCCATTGGTCCGGTGCCTCTGCAGACTTGCTTTAAACTCATGGGTCCAATTCAAAAGCCTGTTTTGCTATGTTGGAATACTGACTTGTAGGCTTTGATACTATATCACAAAGAGCTGCTTTGCAATTTAAACAGACCAGCATTGAATGCAAAGCAGTTTTTGTTTCCGGAATATTCCGTGTTTACATTATCTGGTGATATCTGGAATATTGCGTGGTAACATTATCTGGTGATATTCGGAATATTCTGTGTATACATTATCTGGCTATATTTGGAATATTCATGTTAACATTATCTGACGATATCTGAAATATTCTGGGTTAACATTATCTGGTAATATCTGGAATAGTCTGTGTTAACATTAGCTGTGGATATCCAGAATATTCCAGGTTAACATTATCTGGAATATTTTGTGTTAATATTGGGGTAGCATAATGGCAGGGCATCTGGCATTGCTGCTTCACAACACCAGGGACATGGGTTCGATACCTGGCTTAGGTCACTGTCAGTGTGGAGTTTGCACGTTCTCCCTGTGTCTGCGTGGGTTTGCTCCGGATGCTGTGGTTTCCTCCCACAATCCGAAAGACGTGCTGATTAGGTACATTGGCCTGAACAGGTGCCAGAGAGTGACAACTAGGGGAATTTCACAGCAACTTCATTGCAGTGTTGATGTAAGCCACTTGGTGTCGCTGATAAATAAACTCTAAACTTTAAATGTAAATTTTAACATTATCTGGTGATATCTGGAATGTTCCATGTTAACATTATCTGGTGATAACCAGAATATTCCAAGTTGATAGAACCTTTTGACAGCCCCCTATGTTCTACCTTTCATTCAATAATCTTCATCTGTGGAAAGAGATTTCCCGTGTGTTGTGTGTAACTTGCTCTGGCTGAGTAAGCTGCTACACTCTGATATCCCTTTTCCTGAATCTGTTCCATACATCAATAAATTCCATCTCCAGCTCCACACTAGCTGGAACCACTTGTTTATGCATTAAGGGTTTTGCGGTGAGTGAGAAATTGATCTGGTGGTTTGATTCTTTGAAAAACATCACCATAAATACTATGTATAGATCGCACTTTCGTATTTCTGAAAAAGGGACATACCATTGAAGCTTTTAGTCTTCCACTCATCAGGACAGCTACACAAGATAAACCAACAGTATATGGAACAACTTTTATAAATTGTTTCATGGGCAGGACAGAAGGCAGGCTGGATAGAAGATCGGCTCCTGTTAAATTCAATAAAAAGAGGTTTAAAACAGAGAAACAGACCTTCACCTCACATTCCCATGCTAACCCATTGCCATTTTTATACCTTCTACCAATTCATATCCCTCTACCTAATAACATGTCCCTTCATAGCCCCTCTGTCAACCTGTCCCCCTCTACTCTGCCTCCATGGTCTCTCATACATTCTGTGTCAACACATCTCCCTCTACCCAATTTCATGGCCCTTATGCACCCAATAGCCTCTATATCCCCATGGCCCTTTGTATCTTCGATACCATCTCATACAAACTCATACCAACCCATGCCCCCACCTGCTATCCTTTGTCCTTATCCCCTCCATGCTTACATATCTAGTATCCATCATGGACAAAACTTCAGGAACCATGCTGATATAAAATAATATGTCTGTTGATGAATCACTATTTTAAATAAAAAAAACACTCTCGCTGATAAACAGAAACATTCAATACATAAAATTGCTTCAATTAATCTCATATGAAACAAACATTTCTATTCTTGGAGCCACTTCAGACTGATCACTTCACAGGCACCTTACTGTGATAATATTAGCTTATAAAATCACAAATCCTGTAATGGTAACTTTCAGACTTAAGTTAACAAGTGAAATATCAAATCCTGATTTTTTTCAATTTTTTTTTTAAAATTTAAAGCCCAGTAGAGTGAAATCCATTGACACCCTTATTTTTAAAGTTTATTTATTTGTCTCACAAATAGGCTTACGTTAACACAGCAATGGAGTTACTGTGAAAATCCCCCAGTCACCACACTGTGGCATCTGTTCAGGTACACTGAGGAAGAATTTAGCATGGTCAATACACTTAACCAGCACATCTTTCAGACTGTGGAAGGAAACTGGAGCACCTGGAGGAAACTCACACAGACACGGGGAGAATGTGCAGACTCCACACAGACAGTAATCTAAGGCAGGAATCGAACCCGGATCTCTAGCTCTGTGAGTCAGCAGTGCTAATCACTGTGCCCACACTTTGTTAGTTCCAATGAATTTTGAAAGTTCAAGTTGATTCTGATAGTTCTTTGATAGTCCAATTAATTTATGAATTAATTTTACACATTCATTCCCCTCTGCTTTTTATTTCTAATCCCTGACATATCTTCATAAATTCCAGACTTGTACACCTTTTGTTCTTTGATGTTTGAGGTTGCATTGTTTGTTGCTATTGACCCTGTCACAAAAATTAAATGTTGATCATTGATCATGTCATGTGAACAATTAAGGAGGAGCCACTGTTGACTAATGGTTCCATATCTTAGAATTAAAGAGTTTAGTTCACTCAGAAACATGGGACCATTGGGACTGGTTCTGCGGGACATGGGACCTATACAAATTGGACAGGTTATACCTGAGCCTGACTGGGATTAATGTCCTAGGGGGGCTGTTTGCTAGCGCAGTTGTGGAGAGTTTAAACTAATATGCCAGGGGAATGGGAACCTATATAAGGAGTCAGAGGAAGAGGGAGCAAGGACAAAAAAGGTAGGAAAAGGAAAAAGAAAAGTGATAGGCAGAGAAATCAAGGACAAAGTTCAAATAGGGCTATAAAAAATATACTGAGAGCAAGACAAACAATGTTAAAAAGACAGGCTTAAAGGCTTTATGCCTTAATGTGTGGAGCATTTGCAATAAAGTGGGTGAATTAATCATACAAATAGATATAAATGGGTACAATTTAATTGGGATTGTGGAGATATGGTGCAGGATGACTAAGGATGGGAACTGAATGTCCCATTCCATTCAGTATTTACAAAGGACTGCTTAAAGGAAAAAATGGTGGAGTGGCACTGCTGGTTAAAGAGGAAATTAATACAATAATGGGAGAGGATATTAGCTCTGACAATGTAGAGTTTGTATGGGTAGAGTTGAGAAATATCAAGGTGTCATATATAGACTCTCAAACTGCGGGGATGACATTGGGAATGGCATTAAACATGAAATTAGAGATGCGTATGATAAGAGAATATTTATGATCAGCGGTGATTTTAATCTGCACATAGACTGGGCAAATCACATTAGCTATAATACTGTAGAGGAAAATTTCCTGGAGTGTATATGGGATAATTTTCTAGACCAATGTGTGGAGGAACCAACTAGACAGCCGGCCACCTTATACTGGGTACTGTGTAATGAGAAGGGAGTCATTATCAATCTAGCTGTACGAAACCCCTTGGGGATGAGCGACCATAACATGATAGAATTTTTTATCAAGATGGAGAGTGAAGTAGTTGATTCGGAGGCTGAATCTTAATAAAGGGAACTATGAGGCATGAGTTGGCATTGATAGATTGGGGAAAGTTACTTAAAGGGGTGACAGTAGATAGGCAATGGCAAACATTGAAGGAACGCACGGGGGAACTGCAGCAACTGTTTATTCCTGTCTGGCATAAAAGCAAAATGGTTAAGAGGGCCAAACCATAGTTTACAAAGGAAATTAGAGATAGCATGTGATCTAAGGAAGAAGCATACAGATTGGCCAAGGAAAATAATAGGTCTGAGAATTAGAAGCAGTTTAGATTCCAGCAAATCTAGATTGATGAAGGGGAAAATGCAGTAAGCTTGCAGGGAATATAAAGACTGACACAAGAGTTCCTATGAATACGTGAAGAGAAAGAGATTGGTGAAGGCAAATTTAGGGCCCCTACAGACAGAAACGGGGGAATGTCTACTAAGGGACATATCTTTAGATATGTTAAGAATAGAAGATTGGTTAGGGCAAGATTAGGGCCAGTCAGAGACAGCAGTGGGAAGTTGTGCGTGGAGCCTGAAGAGATTGGAGAAGCACTGAACAAATATTTCTCTTCGGTATTCACGCAGGGAGATGTAAATGTAGTTGTGGAGAACACTGAGATACAGGGTTGCAAACTGGAAAGTATTGAAGTAGATAGGGAGGATGTGCTAGATATTCTTGAGGGTTTGAAGTTAGATAAGTCCCCTGGGCCGGACGGGATTTACCCTAGTATTCTCTGGGAGGCGAGAGAGGCGATTGCAGAGCCTCTGGCTCTGATCTTCAGGTCGTCATTGGTTACGGGTATAGTTCCGGAAGACTGGAGGATAGCGAATGTGGTCCCATTGTTCAAGAAGGGGAAGAGAGACTTTCCAGGGAATTATAGGCCAGTGAGTCTTACTTCTGTTGTGGGCAAAGTATTGGAGAGAATTATTAGGGATAGGATTTATAGTTATTTAGAGAGAAATGAATTGATTGGGGATAGTCAGCATGGTTTTGTGAAGGGTAGGTCATGCCTTACTAACCTCATTGAGTTTTTTGAGAAAGTGACCAAAGAGGTGGATGGGGGTAAGGCGGTTGATGTAGTATATATGGACTTTAGTAAGGCGTTTGATAAGGTGGCCCATGGAAGACTTCTACAGAAAATGCAGATGTGTGGAATAGAGGGTGATGTAGCTAATTGGATTAGGAATTGGCTGGCAGATAGAAGACAGAGGGTGGTGGTTGATGGGAGATATTCATCGTGGAGTTCGGTGACAAGTGGTGTACCTCAGGGGTCTGTTTTGGGGCCCCTGCTGTTTGTAATTTTTATAAATGATCTGGATGAGGGTATTGAAGGATGGATTAGTAAATTTGCAGATGACACTAAAGTCGGTGGAGTGGTAGATAGTGAAGAGGGGTGTTATAGTTTGCAGAGAGACTTGGACAAGTTGCAGAGCTGGGCCGAGAGGTGGCAAATGGAGTTTAATGTGGAAAAGTGTGAGGTAATGCACTTTGGCAGGAATAATAAATGTGTAGAGTATAGGGCTAATGGTAGGATTCTTAGTAGTGTTGATGAACAGAGGGATCTTGGTGTGTATGTGCATAGATCCCTGAAAGTAGGCAGTCAAGTCGAGAAGGTTGTTAAGAAGGCATATGGAGTCTTAGCTTTTATTGGTAGGGGTATTGAATTTCGGAGCCGCAACGTCATGTTGCAACTGTACAAAACTCTAGTGCGGCCGCACTTGGAGTATTGTGTGCAGTTCTGGTCCCCACATTATAAGAAAGATGTGGAGGCATTGGAGAGGGTACAGAGGAGGTTTACCAGGATGTTGCCTGGTATGGAGGGCAGGTCTTATGAAGAGAGGCTGAGGGATTTGAGGTTGTTTTCGTTAGAAAGGAGGCGGCTAAGAGGAGACCTTATCGAAACATATAAGATGATTAGAGGTTTAGATAGGGTGGACAGTGATAGCCTTTTTCCTAGGATGGAGAAAGCTAGCACGAGGGGACACAGCTTTAAATTAAGGGGTGATAGTTATAGGACGGATATCAGAGGTAGGTTCTTTACCCAGAGGGTGGTTAGGGAGTGGAATGCCCTGCCTGCGGCAGTTGTAGATGCGCCAAGTTTGGTGGCGTTTAAGAGGTTAGTTGATAAGTTTATGGAAGAGAAGGGAATGGTTTAGTTTGGAGGGTCATTGCTTTTTTCATAATTGGTCGGCGCAACATCGAAGGCCGAAGGGCCTGTTCTGCGCTGTAATGTTCTATGTTCTAAAGAAATGACTGAGAACTGAATCCATACTTTGGTTCTTCCTTCACAAAACTGAACACAAATCAGATGCCAGAAATGTTGGGGAATGCAAGATTTAGTGAAAGGGAAGAACTGAGCCAGATCAATGTTAGTTGAGAAATGTTATTGGGAAAATTGATGGAATTGAAGCCAAATAAATCCCCTGATAATCTACATCCCAGTAAATTGCTGTATAAACTCTGGACCAGTCTCTGCAGATTGGAGGGTAGCTAATGTGACTCCAATATTCAAAAAGGGAGGTAGAGAGAAAACAGGGAAATATAGATCAGTAAAATTAACACCAGTAGTGGGGAAAATTCTCAAATCCATTATCAAGGGTTTTGTAACAGAGCATTTAGAAAGCAGAGGCAGGATCAGACAGAGTCAGCATTGATTTATGAAGAGGAAATTGTGCTTGACAAATCTGTTGGAATTCTTTGAAGATGTAACTAGTAAAGTTGACAAGGGGGAACCAGTAGATGTGGTATGTTTGGACTTTCAGAAAGTGTTTGACAAAGTCCCACATAAGAGATTGTTGTGTAAAATTAAAGCGCATGGAAGTGGGGGAAGTATATTGAGATTGATGGAAAATTGGTTGGCAAAGAGTGGGAATTAATGGGTCGTTTTCAAATTGGCAAGCAGTAACTAGTGGGGTGCCACAAGGATTGGTGCTGGGACCCCATCTATTACATTATATATTAGTAATTTGGGTGAGGGAACAAAATGTAACATCTCATGTTTGCAGATGATACAAGGTTGGTGGGAGGGTGAACTGCAACGAGGATGCAGAAATCCTTCAGCACAATTTGGACAGGTTGGGTGAGTGGGCAAATCAATGGCAGATGCAATATAATTTGGATAAATGTAAGATTATCCACTTTGGAAGCAAGAAGGCAGGTTACTACCTGAATGGGAGAGGCGAGTGTGCAGCAGGACCTCGGAGTGCTTGTGCAGCAGCTGCTAAAGGCAAGCATATAGGTGTAGCAAGCGATAAAGAAGGCAACCGATATGTTGGTCTTCAGTGCAAAAGGTTTCGAGTACAGGAGCAGGGATGTGTCTTTGCAATTATGTAGGGCCTTGGTGAAGCCACACTTAGAATACTGTGTGCAGTTTTGGTCTCCTTTTCTGAGGAAGGATGTTCTTGCTCTCGAGGGAATGCAGCAAAGGTTTACTAGGCTGATTCCAGGAATGGTAGGATTAATGTCTGAAGAGAGATTCACTAGGTTAGGATTGTTTCCGTGGAGTTCAGACAAATGAGGGGGGGATCTCATAGAGACTTATAAAATTCTAACTGGTCTAAGCAGAGTAGATGCAGGAAGGATATTCCCAATGGTGGGGGAGTCCAGAACCAGCGTCACAGTCTGAGGATTCGGGATAGATCATTTAGGACAGAGATATTTCTTCACCCAAAGAGTGGTGAGCCTATGGAATTCATTTCCACAGAAAGTAGTTGATGCCAAAATATTAAAATGTATTTAAGAGGCAATGGATATAGCACTTGGGGCAAATGGGATCAAAGACTATGGGGAAAAAGCAGGATTAGGCGATTGGGTTGGGCAATCAGCCGTGATCGTGATGGATGGTGGAGTAAGCTCAAAGGGCCAAATGGCCTCCTCCTGCTCCTAAATTCTATGTTTCTAACAGAAGGGTGCCATCAACATCTCAAGCCATTCAGTTAGATTGTGACTGGTCTCTATCCAATCTGCATTTAGCTGTCTTTACATAATCAGGCAGCACGGGGCACAGTGGTTGGCAATGTGACCTCACAGCGCCAAGGACCTGGGTTGATTCCCAGCTTGAGTCACTGTCTGGTCTACACGTTCTCCCCATGTCTGCGTGTGTTTCCTCCGGGTGCTCCGGTTTCCTCCCACAGACCATAAGATATGAGAGTTAAATGCATTGGCCATGCTAAATTCTCCCTCAGTGTACCCGAACAGGTGGGGACTAGGGGATTTTCAGTGACTTCATTGCAGTATTAATGTAAGTCTATTTAAGACACTAATAAATAAACTTTAAACAATGAATCTTAAATTTTGAAGTTGTCAGTTGAGCAAGTTCTGGAATTCCTTTATGTGAAGAAGAGCTTCCTGACAAGACCCTTCAAGGACTGAACTTAACTTTTCATATCTTGTTCCTTTGTTCTTGCTTAAGAATATAAGAAATAGGAGTAGGCGTAGGGCCTGTGATTCCTTGAGCCTGCTCTGCCATTCAATAAATCACAGCTGATCCATCTCAGCTCCTCCCACCAGGGAAAATAGCTTTTCTCTATCAAATCCTTCCATCTTCTAAACCAAGTTAGATCAAAGGATTTTGTTTTTACTCATTCATGGGCCAGCATTTATTGCCCCTGTCTAATTGCTCTTGAGATGGCAGTTGAGAGTCATCCCAATTGCTGTGAATCTAGAGTCACATGGTGAAGCTCAGATGATTCAATCGGCAGACTTTTAATCTGAGGGTTGAGGTTTCCAATCCATGTGTTCCAAAGAGTCGGAGTCATGTGCAAGGCAGATCAGGATTTTTCCTTCCTTAAAGGACATGAGTGGGTTTGTAATGATCAACAATGGCTTTATGGTCACCATCGGACTTGTAATTCCAGGTTTTTATTGAATTCAAATTTCACCATCTGCCACGGTGGGATTCGAACACAGGTCTCCAGAGCTTTATCTTGACTCTCTGAATAGACAGTATCATATGAGCCAACCCCCTCGTTTGAATGCAAGTTTCATCATTTTCAGTCTCAGTATTGTTCTAAGAACTCCTGTTTCAGCTGGGTGCTGGCATCCTCTTCCCGGTGTTAGGTCATTTCCTTTTCCTGGATGTTGATGACGGATCTTTTACATTTGGATTTCCCGGATCTCGTTGCAGTTCCCCAGGATCTGATGGATGTACAAGGGGGCGGAATCCCCCTCATGTGGCAGCCAAACGTACGCAAATCCTCCTGCTCCTCGTGTTCGCAGAGTGGGTCGTCTGACGGGGGACCTTCCAACGGCTGCAACCACGAGAGGTAAGGCCCACAATGGAGTAGAACAGGACCAAGATCATTCGGACCCAGCTGCTGCTCTGCAAGTGCACACTTGCCTTTTAAGTTTTTGACTGGGGCCTGAGAAATGTCGTTCCTGAGCCATGAGTTTGATTTGATTTGGTTTATTTTTTATCACATGTGTAGTGAAAAGTATTGTTTCCTGCGCGCTTTACAGACAAAGCATACCATTCATAGAGAAGAAAAGGAGAGAATGCAGAATGTAAGTGTTACACTCAGGGTGTAGAGAAAGATCAACTTAATGTGAGGTAGGTCCATTTAAAAGTCTGACAGCAGCAGCCTGTTCTTGAGTTGGTTGGGCACCACTGGTTGTGAGCCATGTTTATTGCCCTTGAACCTCCTTTGAGGACTGCTGCAGGGTTGTGGTACAGTACAACTGAGTAGGTTTTATTTTCAGATTCAGATTTAACCATCCGCCATGGTGGGATTCAAGCTTGGAGCCCTAGAGCATTGCTTTAAGTTTGTGGTTTACCAGTTCAGTGACCTGTACCACTGGGCCATAAGGGCAACCTGCAACCAGTTAGGTTGCCAGGCTATTTGAGAGGGCGGTTAAGAGTCAACCACATTTGCTTTGCGGCTTGATTCGCATGTGTGCCTGATCCGGTAAAGACGGCAGATTTCCCTCTCTGGAGGACAGTAGTGAACAGATGGATTTTTATGATAATCCACTGATTTCAGGGTTACCTTGGGTTTTGTGTGTTTGCTGGGTTGAATAACATGATAATAGTTGATGTTCTGGGATTTTACCAGGTCCCATGAAGGAGTAAAAAAAATTAAAGATACATCTCCTGGCCATTACTTATCCTTCACAAAAAGTAGATTAATGGAGCATTACGACATTTATGTTTGTGGAATCTTGGTGTGCACAAATTAATGTAGGAATTAATGTAATTCCTACATTACAACAATGGTTACACTTCAAAATGCACTTCATTTAATGACAAAGTGCTTTGAAATCTCTGCCAGATGTAAGATGCAAGTGTTTCTTCCTTATTCTATGAAATAATCTACAAAGATGAAGGGAGTCTGTGTGTAAAATGTTGTTGACCATGGGGAATGGGCAGGAGCTTGAGGGTGAGGCAAAGGTCAGACTCTGCAGTTTCAGTTAGTCAGAATCCTAATGCTCTTACTGATCACCGTTCAGCATTTGGCCTTTTTTGTTTATTCATTTGTGGGACTTGGGCTTCGCTGGCTGGCCAGCATTTATTGCCCATCCCTAGTTGCCCTTGTGAAAGTGATGGTGAGCTGCCTTCTTGAATCGCTGCAGTCCATGTTCTGTGCGTTGACCTACAATACTGTTAGGGAGGGAATTCCACAATTTTGACCCAGCGACAGTGAAGGAAGGGTGATATATTTCCAAATCAGAATTTGGAAATATATTTGGCTTGGAGGGGAACTCACACATGGTTCATATAAACCACAAGGACCGTCCTCCTGATTAAAATATCCGGTGCTTATTCCCATGTCAGCGTTCACTGTGATCTTTCTCTTACAGGGCTCCACTGAAGATGCTGTGTGACAACATGAAATACCAGATCCTGTCCAGGGCATTCTATGGATGTAGGTGTCAGTAAGGTTTGATGTGGTGAATGACCTGACTAATATTTTTCCAACTATGATTTAGTAAGCAAGCTAGTGTCGCCATTTGGGATTCTCTAGCCATTTCCCATAGGAAAAATATTTGAATTTGAGCAACTTTGCGGATGGCTGCACAGAACATAGAACATTACAGCACAGAACAGGCCCTTCGGCCTTCGATGTTGCGCCGACCAATATAAAAAGCAATGACCCTCCAAACTAAACCATTCCCTTCTCTTCCATATACTTATCAACTAACCTCTTAAACGCCACCAAACTTGGCGCATCTACAACCGCTGCAGGCAGGGCATTCCACTCCCGAACCACCCTTTGGGTAAAGAACCTACCTCTGATATCCGTCCTATAACTATCACCCCTTAATTTAAAGCTGTGTCCCCTCGTGCTAGCTTTCTCCATCCTAGGAAAAAGGCTATCACTGTCCACCCTATCTAAACCTCTAATCATCTTATATGTTTCGATAAGGTCTCCTCTTAGCCGCCTCCTTTCTAACGAAAACAACCTCAAATCCCTCAGCCTCTCCTCATAAGACCTGCCCTCCATACCAGGCAACATCCTGGTAAACCTCCTCTGTACCCTCTCCAATGCCTCCACATCTTTCTTATAATGTGGGGACCAGAACTGCACACAATACTCCAAGTGCGGCCGCACTAGAGTTTTGTACAGTTGCAACATGACGTTGCGGCTCCGAAATTCAATCCCCCTACCAATAAAAGCTAAGACTCCATATGCCTTCTTAACAACCTTATCGACTTGACTGCCTACTTTCAGGGATCTATGCACAAATACACCAAGATCCCTCTGTTCATCAACACTATTAAGAATCCTACCATTAGCCCTATACTCTACACATTTATTATTCCTGCCAAAGTGCATTACCTCACACTTTTCCACATTAAACTCCATTTGCCACCTCTCAGCCCAGCTCTGCAACTTGTCCAAGTCTCTCTGCAAACTATAACACCCCTCTTCACTATCTACCACTCCACCGACTTTAGTGTCATCTGCAAATTTACTAATCCATCCTTCAATACCCTCATCCAGATCATTTATAAAAATTACAAACAGCAGGGGCCCCAAAACAGACCCCTGAGGTACACCACTTGTCACCGAACTCCAAGATGAATATCTCCCATCAACCACCACCCTCTGTCTTCTATCTGCTAGCCAATTCCTAATCCAATTAGCTAAATCACCCTCTATCCCATACATCTGCATTTTCTGCAGAAGTCTTCCATGGGCCACCTTATCAAACGCCTTACTAAAGTCCATATATACCACATCAACCGCCTTACCCCCATCCACCTCTTTGGTCAGAAGACTGACTGGTCCTTGTCCCTACAGTAATAATGTCACCTAGAGCCATGTCATAGAGATTTACAGCATGGAAATAGGCCCTTTGGCCCAATTTATCTATGCTGCCCTTTTTTTTTTAACCACTAAGCTGGTCCCAATTGCCCACATTTAGCCCAAATCCCTCTATACCCATCCTACCATGTAACTGTCTAAATGCTTTTTAAAAGACAAAATTGTACTCGCCTCTACTGCTGCCTTTGGCAGGTTATTCCAGACATCCCTTGTGTGAAAAAATTGCCCCTTTGGAGTCTTTTGTATCTCTCCCCTCTCACCTTAAATCTCTGCCCTTCCTTTAGGAAAAGATATGGACAATCTAGTTGATCGAAACTCTTGATTATTTTATAGATCTCTATAAGATCACTCCTAAGCCTCCATATACACTCCTGGGAGAGGCAAAAAGAGCAAACCTTTTAAAAAAAGTCCCTGGCTGATTGAAGGATAAAATACTGGATAATTGTTGACATGTCAATGAGTGACATCAGTCCAGACCCCACTCTGTGGCTGCTTCGTAAGATCAGGATTTACATTGTGACGGTCAGCTCTGTGTTAAGTTGGACTGGTGGGGTTCGGGAGTCCTGCTCTGTCACAGTTGCTTCAGGGGGTGACAGTGGTTTGTGAAGGTATATGATTCGCTGTCTCTGTTTGCTCTGAGCCGTCCTCTCAACCAGCTGAGTTTTTCATTTCCACTGATTTCTTCCAATGTCCCATCATAGAAAATACGAGCAGGAGTAATTTTCTTTGTTCTTTGGGGTTTTAGTTTAGTCGGGCAACTTGCTGGGTGCAGACTTGGCAGGTTGAAGGGCCCTGTTTCTGTGCTGTAATTTTCTTTGTTCTTTGAGTAACCCCACCATTCAGTATGATCGTGGTTGATCATCTGACTCAGTAACATGTTCCTTCCTTCCCCCCACGTTCTTTGATTCCCTTTAGCTCCAAGTTCTATATCCTTCTCGAAAACATACAATGTATTGGCCTCAACTGCTTTCTGTGGTATGGAATTCCACAGGCCGACTACGATCTGGATGAAGAAATTTCTCCTCATCTCAGTCCTAAAAGATCTACTCTGTATCCTCAGACCGTGACCCCAGTTGTGGACACCCCCACCATTAGGAGCATCCTTCCTGTGTCTACCCTGTCCCGTCCTGGTTGAACTTCATAGGTCTCTGTGACATTATCCCCCCAACCCCCACCATACTTCTGAACTCCAGCAAAAATTAAGAGTGAATACAAATCAGGTCCTGCCATCAAATTCAGGAGGACCGGAATGAAACTTGTCTTTTCTGGATTTCCCAAAAACAGCCTCACTCAACGCCCCCTCTCCCCACTCCACCCTCAATGCATCCCCCTTCCCCCTCATTCCTTCCCCAACCAATTAATATTCAGCTCTTTGATTCAGATTGCATTGGCGATGATCGAACTTTCCAAATTGTGATCTTTGTGATTGATCTCTGTGACTCCAATGACTGCGTTTCAGGATCTTGGAGAGTGTAGGGTGCAGTTTATATATCTGCACAGCAAAATTGTCCAGTGTTCTCGCTCACTGAGCTGCTGAGGAAGTTTTAGAATGATAAAATGTCAGAAATCTATCCTGCTACTAATCAAAGGAATGAAAATGGTGGATTTTTTTTGTGCAAGCTTCAAATGAGGAAATGGATTTGTTAACTTATTTTCTTCTCACTCTGGAACACTGATTTAGTGAGTTATGTGGCCTTGTTTTTGTCTGCCTGCACAATAGATGTTGTGGTGAAGAGTTTACTAGATAGATTAAAAGAGATTCACATGGGTTAGGATTTTACAGCCTCGCTGAACCCAAGACGGGAAAATCTCGCTTGAGGTCAACGGACATTTCCATTGTCCGCCCCTTGCCTGCTACAAATCTGTGGCGGGTGACCCAGTAGAATTCTAGCCATTGGACAGGATTTCCTGGCAGTGTTCGCCCCAAAACTAGATAATCCCAAAGTGAATGGACTTTTAGATGATCCCTCCATCAACCCCCCCTCCTCCTACAATTCCCATAATAGGTGGGGCATGAAAACTCCCCTTCAAGAAGTCCCTGGCACTCCAGCGAGAATCAGCGATCAGACTGTCGCTGAAACTAGCAAATTTAGAAAAAGATTTGTAATTATTCCATTTGCCCCACTGTCACTGGAAATAATCTAGAAGGGGATGCTGGGTGCTTTAATGCCTTTTTCGTTCACACAGCCCCTCTCCTTCCACCTCCCGCACCACCAACCCCCCCAATCCCGCAACCAAACTCAGTGGAGAGGAGGAGCCTCAGGTGGGTGACTGACAGACCAGGCAGCCAATCACGAGATGCTGGTCATAACCCTCTAGCAAATGAAGGCATGACAGCTAGCACGCTAGGGTGTGGCCTGAAGGCCCAACCTCTTGGAGCAGTTGAAAGGGTTTTTCACTTACTTAGTTTTAAAATAACGCAAGGTTGGCAAGCTGGGTAGAAGCCTTCAGAGGCCCGCATTCTGAACAACCCTGTCATAGGTAGAAACATAGGAAGTAGAAACAGGAGTAGGCCATTTGGCTCTTTGTACCTGCTCTGCCAGTCATTTTGATCATGGCTGATCATCAAGTTCAATATCCTGATTCCCCCCTCTTATTCCTGGATCCTTTTATCATAGATCATAGACTTTCTGCTTAGATACAATTATGGGGAGTGATGGAGGTGTGAGGGCTTGCAGAATCCTCCATCAAGGAGAAATACACAGTGATTAGCACTGCTGCCTCACAGCGCCAGTTTGGGTCACTGTCTGTGTGGAGTCTGCATGTTCTCCCTGTGTCTGCATGGGTTCCCTCTGGGTTTTCCGGTTTCCCCCCACAGTCTGAAAGACGTGCTGGTTAGGTGGATTGGCCATGCTAAATTCTCCCTCCGTGTACCCAAACAGGCACTAGAGTGTGGCAACTTGGGGATTTTCCACAGTAACTTCATTGCAGTGTTAATGTGACACTAATAAATAAAAACAGAAATATTCTAATTATTTCTTTGAAGATGTTTGGATTTGGGAGTGTGCTGAAAAGTGAATTCGGGTAATGCCGCACTCTCCGTGTGCTGAATAGGTAATCGGTGGGACATTGGTTCACTTTCATGGATGTTCCTTTGCTTCCCCAGGGCTTGCGTATTGCAGACACCTGTCCACTGTGAGGACCCACCTCTCCGCGCTTGTCAACCACACCATCATCTGTCCAGCTGCACCATCTAACGCAGACTGCGGCCTCACCAGGGAGATTTGGCAAACCTTCCTGCAAGACAAAATGGTGAGTGGGAAGTGAACGGTGGTTGTTGGGCAGGGTTAGAGAGTTGTACGGCAATCTCTGGGAGCTGGGCCCTGCCGTCATTGAGGCTGATGGTCTCCCAACAAAAGTCCCAGGAGAATGAGGAATTTCAATCCAGCTGTCACCCCAAAAGACCCCAGGGGCAACTCAGGATAAGCAATAACTACTTAGGACAGGGAAGGAGTGTCAAGTTCCTGGTCTGCTCACCTTCCTTAATAAGAGAGATATTCCAGGTGACAAATTCCAAAGCTTCACCACCCTCTGAGTGAAGAAATTCTTCCTTATCTCAGTCCCTGTATCCTGAAATTATTCCAGAATCACCAGCCAAAGGAAACATCATCCTGCATATTACTGCCGATCGGATGTTGTCATTGTGCATGAAGGGGGATTGGGGGAACGATGCTAATATCTAACCCCATGGGATCAAATGCCAGTGAACTACTCACTATTTGGACATTACTGTTGGACATTATGTGAGGTACCAGATAGTGTTTGCACCCATGCGATTCCATTATACAACAGTAAGGTATAGGAGCGAAATTAGGCCATTTGGCCCATCTGCTCCATTATTGAGTCATGGCTGATATGATTCTTAACCTCACTCTCCCATTTCTTTCCCCGTGACCCTTAATGCCCTTATTGATCAAGAACCTATCTATCTCTGTCTTAAAGGCACTCAATAGCCTGGCCTCCACAGCCTTCTGTGACAATGAATTCCATGGATTCACCAAACTCTATCCCCATCGTGGTTCTAAAGGGTTGTCCCTTTACTCTGAGGCCTTCAGACCCTAGTCTTTACCACTAATGGAAGCTTCTTCTTCACCTCCACTCAATATAGGCCTTTCAGTATTCTGTAAGTTTCAATGCGATCCTCCCATCATCATTTTAAACTCCATCAGGGGCAAATCCAGAGTCCTCAGATGCTGTTCATATGTCAAGCAGGTATTAAAACAGGAGATATCTCCAGCTGGGGAAGAGGAGAGGCGAAGGACCATTATCTGTTTGAAAGACCCCGTTTACAACGTCATTCACGTGTTTTGTTTTCCTCTTTCTTGGCAATGTTTTGAAAACCACAGAGCTACGACGAACAGGAACTCCTGCGGCTCATCTACTACGGAGGGATTGAGATGGAGATTCGGAGGGAGGTTTGGCCATTTCTCCTGGGACACTACCAGTTTGGGATGACTGAGGTGGAGAGGAACGAGGTCAGTAACTGGGAGATATTCAGGACAGTTTTGTCAACACAAGAACAGAATTGGTTGACTTTCAGAAGCTGGGTTTCTACCTTCCCCTATCTTTCCAAAGTGTATTTTAGAATAAATTAACTCTGAGTTAGCCTGTCGATTAATTTGAATATAATTTCCCTTGGGTTCAGATGTGTCGCTACCAGTGGCAAATACAGGGCAATTCATGAATAATTTTGTTTTCTACTGATGTGATAGATAGATCCAGGTTGTTATCTTCCGTTTTCTCATAGAATCAAAAGGAGGTCATCTGGACCATCGAGTCTGCACCAATAACTATCCCACCCAGGCCCTATTGCTGTAACCCCACGTATTTACCTTGCTAGTTCCCCGAGACTAAAAGGGGGGAACTTTCTCGTTCCCTGGAATTGTAGTGGGGGAGGGAGTGCAAAGAGGTTAGAAAACCCTCTGTGCCCATTCTATCTGAAACAGAGAATACCAGCACCACACAGTGGCATTGCCCCTTGACATTGATACCCTTCTGATGTATGAACCACTCTGAAGCAGAGGCTCAATCTCTGGTCAAAAGTTTACATTTATCTAGCACCTTAAAGGGAATACCTCAAGGAGTGTTACTAGACAGAAGTGGGTACTAGGCCAGACTTGCTCAAAGGGGAATAGCTGCTTCCTGTCCATTCTGGCCATGCCTCTCAGAACCTTATCCACCTCGATCAGATCACCCCTCAGTCTTCCCTGCTCCAACAAAAGCAACCCAAACCTTCCCAACCTCTCCTCATAACTTAAATAAACTGATCATCCTCCACTTGCCCCATCCACTTGGTGTATAAAGAAAATTCTTTCTCACAGCTCTGTCCTTTTCACATTTAAAACAGTTAGGTGACATTTAGGTACTTCTATTTGAAGTCGACTAATTCAGCCCTGTCAATAGAGGCAGCGTTGCTTTTCTTGAAAGAAATTTTTAAGAATTTCTCCGCTGTTTTTCATATTCCCGCTTTTCGTGATTAGCAACAGTCACCTCAGCAGCCTGGGGCCTAAACTCTCAGGTTTCCCTCTCTAAATCTTACCATCACCCTGGGGGAGAACAGAGAACGTATGATCAGAATGGGAATGGCCTCAGATGTTCCCCAGACACCCTCGCACCATGTGGGAACACCCCTACCAGAGCAGTAACAGATCTTCGGGAGGGTGGGGGCTTTCACGGGGTCAATGAGGGATCGCTTGTCCTGAGATTCTCAGTGGCTGCCAGTTTTGCTTGGTGTCATTCCCGTCTTCCCCCGTTCTCAGGTGGACAGTCAGATGCGGACCAGCTACGAGCAGACTGTGGGTGAGTGGATGGCCTGCGAAGCGGTTGTCCGTCAGCGCGAGAGGGAGTCGCACGCAGCGGCTTTGGCCAAGTGCTCGTCTGCAGTCAGCCTGGACGCCCAAATGCAACGGATGCTGCATCGCGATTCAACAATTAGCAATGAGGTGAGGGACGCGGCGGTGGGGGGGGGGGGGGGGGGGGGGTGAGAAGGCCACGTAGGGTGAATGCAGGAGAAGCACAAGGCATCGCCACGACAACCTGTATTAGTATGTCATCTTTCCTCCCTTGGAAACCATCCTAGGGGTGCTTCAGAGGAGTGTAAGATCTGACCCCAACCACATCATGACATCCCAGCACGGACTTGGTCAAATTGGTTTTAAGGAGCAGCTTAAAAGAGGGCAGAGAGGTTCAGGGAGAGAATCCAGACCTGAGGGCCAAAGGCAGCTGCAGGGTGAGAAGTTAGCGGGAATTCCCATTCCTGATCATTCTGTAGTCGCAGGAATCTGAGATTCTTTTGTGTGTGGCTCTTCAGGTGAGGACACATTTAAACTGAGTTGCAACACCTTCCATTGCCTTAGCTGCCACCCAGACCTGGAGCAGGATTCTCTGATCTCATCCATTCCCACCCCATTGACAGAGCGGGAAATTTGGCATTTGAAGACCAGTACAGCACAGGAACAGGCCCTTCAGCCCTCCTGGCCTGCACCAATCACATCTGAATAAGTCTGAAATATCACTAATATGTCTGCCTCAACCACCTCACTTAGCAGCGCATTCCAGGCCCCCACCACCCTCTGTGTAAAAAAAAAACATTCCCCCACATATCTCTACCAAACCTTTCCCCTTTGAACTTGTAGTCTCTTGTGATTGTCATTTCTACCCTGGAAAAAAACTTCCCCTCATTATGCCCCTCATAATTTTATAAACTTCTATCAGATTGCCTCTCAGTCTCTGTCTTTCCAGGGAGAACAATCCCAGTTTATTCAGTCACTCTTCATAGCTAATACCCTGTACACCAGACAACATGCTGGTAAACCTTTTCTGTACTCCTTCCAAAGCCACCATGTCCTGATAGTGTGGTGATCAGAATTGGATACAGTATTCCAAATGTGGCCTAATCAAAGTTTTATAAAACTGTAACATAATTTGCCAATTTTTATACTCAACATCCCAGCTGATGAAGTCATGCATACCATATGCTTTCTTCACCATCTTTCCCACCTGTGTGACCACTTTTAAGGATCTGTGGATCTATACCCTCAGCTCTCTCTGGGTGTCTAATTCCTTCAGCCAGCTCCGTTCAGAGCAGCGGCGCTGGAAAATCCCAGTCACAGACGAGGTCAGAGGTTTCGACGTTAATGTCTGACCAGCGTGGAGAGAATGGTCACTTGATACCCACAAGGTTTCTCAGTCTCCTTGTTGGCCTCTGCCTCACTCTTATTTCCGAATCTGAATTTGCCTCTTCCACTCGCTCCTGTTACCCAAACCAGAGCAGTAACTGCCCTTCCCAGTAACTAGGGAACAACCCCCTCCTTCCCCCTGAGTATAAACACTGTCAGTGCAATGATGCTCTCTGCTGCCTGACACAAAGAGAGACTAATAGGAAGACAAACTTGTCTTTCATTAGCATGGAGGCGATGAAGGATAATTTGATGGACATTATTAAATTATGAAGGGATGGAACAGACTAGATAGAATGAAACCATTGCCTGTGTCTATGACAAGAAACCATAGATATAAGATTAAATATAAAAGCATTAGAACAGAGAGCTGGAGAAACCTTATTACACTGAGGGTTGCAAAGCTCTAGAATGTAGGGATTTATGTCAGTTGTTAAGAATAGATTAGAAAAATGATTGAAGGAAATCGTGATAAAGGAATTTAGAAACTGGCTGGGTGAATGAGATTAGGACCACAGCTCCTAATCTTATTGCTAGGCCGGCGGCTTATTTCTATGTAGTCTTGTGCTTCTTTTTGTCTCCCCATGAATATCCCCTTCTCACCCTTTCACTATTTCCTCTTGAAACTTTCGCACCCTCTCCTCCCTCCTGACCTTTTTGCTTCAACCCAAATAAATCCCCCTCACAGCTCCCCAACGCCCCGCTTCCAACACCATCAGTTTCCTGGGGAGGATATACTGCCTCCAGCCTCTGCACACAGCCTATTATTCTTCTAGTACTAATTTTTGATGTTTTGTTTTGTTTTAGCTTCTCTCTGTAAAGCCCCTACAGTGCAGAAAAAGGCCATTCGGCCCATTGAGTCAGCACAGACCCTTCAAAAGAGCATTTTATCCAATTAATTCTGCAGCGAGTAATTTGCCTCCTCACTCCCCGAAGTCTGTCTACCATCTACAAGGTACATGAGGAGACAAAGAGAAGCACAGAGCTACATAGAAATAAGCTGCCGGCGGAGAAATGAGATTAGGAGCTGTGGTCCTAATCTCATTCACCCAGCCAGTTTCTAAATTTCTTTATCACAATTTCCTTCAATTGCTTCTCTAATCTATTCTTAACAACTGATATAAATCCCTACATTCTAGAACTTTGTAGCCCTCAGTGTAATAAGATTTCTCCAGTTCTCTATTTTAATGCTTTGACGTTTAAGGAGTGTGCGGGAATATTCCCCGCTTGCATGGATGAGTGCAGCTGTAACAACATTTGAAAAACTCAACACCATCCAAGACACAACAATCGGTTTGATGAGCCCACCACCCCCCATTTTCAACATTCACTCCTTCCTCCACCATCGCACAGTAACAGCAGTGTGTACCATCTAGAAGAAGCACTACAGCAACTCACCAGCGCTGCTTATACCTTCCAAACCTGTGCCCTCCATCACCCTGAAGGATAAGGGTGCACAGGAACCCCACCAGCTGTTAATTCTCTTCCAAGTCACTCCCCATCCTGACTCGGAAATATATCATCATTCCTTCACAGTCACTGGGTCAAAATCCTGGGATTCCCTTCCTAACAGCACTGTGGGTGTAGCTACACAGTGAGAAGTCTCTGGTCCAACAGGTTTATTTGGTATCACGAGCTTTCAGAGTGCTGCTCCTTCATCAGGTGAGTGAAGAGATAGGTTCACAAACACGGTATATACAGACAGAGACACAACTGCAGAATAATGGTTAGAATGCGAGTCTTTACAGGTAATCAAGTCTTTACAGATACAGACAATGTGAGTGGAAAGGAGGCTAATGACAGGTTAAGGATGTGTGAATGATCTCAAGCCAGGAATGTTATTAGGATTTTGCAAGCCCAGACCAAATGTAGCTACACCTCAGAGACTTCAGCAGTTTAAGGGGACAGCTCACCACCACCTCCACCTGGACAATTAGGGATGGACATCAAATGCTGGTTTACCAGCGATGCCCATGTTGAAAGAATCTTCAAACAATATTTGCTCTGACTGCTGTTCAGCTTCCCAGAGAAAAGTTACTTTGCATTTTGCAATGATCAAACTGAACCCAGAACATTTAAACTGAGGTTTAAGTTGCAATGCACTGGAGTGAGCTGAGGTACTGAGCCAACAGTCCATTGTTCCATCTTAAACTAGCTAGAATCGCTCCTGTCCCTCTACCGTACACACCCTTGAGGGTCTTTAGTTAGTTCTTTTCAAGTTCCTTAAAGTGATTCCAAAGAGGTGGTCTCACTGTGTGGGTAGATGTTTGAGATGGTGAAATGTCAGATTGATATAGTATAGAGCTGAAGTTCAATGTGGGTATTGTGTGTCTTTAATTAGACTGCGTGACCAGTAATGTGGCAAAGGGGCAGACACCGTAAACTATTGGTTCGTTAGTCTTAATGATTTTTGAAAGACCCACAGATGCAGACAATTAATGAACAGCCTTATAAAGGACAGAGGCTGCTGGTACCAGTTGTAGATTCCTTACACTCTACATCAGTCCAGTGCTAAGAGGACTGATGTAGACAATATTTTAAAATTTAACTGTGCAATTTCTCTTGCCTTCACCTCTCTAAATGACTCTACTCATATTCCAGTCCTCACAGAGTTGCGGATCAGACAGTCAGAATCATCTTCGCCTTCAGAGTGACTCCAGCACAAGTACGCAGGTAAGCCACCCACCCTTGTGGCTGCAATTGCCAATCGTCCTGCGACCTCATTGGAGGGGGAGGGGGATGGCCCATAGTTTGGGAACTCCCTGCTGTAGGACTTCCCAAATGGGTGCGTTGAGAAGGACCAAATGGTCTTTGTTCATTGTGAGAGTGGGTCTTGTGAACAATGGCTGCATCTCCTGAAGATGTTGGAAGGGTTTTGGTGCTGAAGAGATTGAGATAAAAAACAACCACATTTCCAGAATGTAGTAATTCCAGTTCTTACCATCTCAAGCTGTCTGGAAAGAGATAGAAATGTGACCAACTCATTTAGTTCAGGGCAGACATTCTTGTAATAAGGTCACATTCAGCAGCGAGATCCAATACCCGATGATAGCAGGCGAGGGTTTCTCTGTGTGCCTCCTGTGGTTAACTGGAACAGAGCATCATCCAGACAAGCTTTACCCTCTGCTGAGTCAGCAGGGTAGTAATCAGCTCAACAGCAGCAGAGACAGTGGGTGAGACATCATGGTATTGTCACTAGAATCCAGCTCGTGCTCCAGAGACCGGGGTTCAAATACCACCATGGCAAAAGATGAAATTTGGAATGTGCACGGAAGAACCTGGCAATCAATCTGAAACCATTGTCAAATGTTGGAAAAACCCATCTGGTTCACTCATCCTCTTTAGGGAAAGAAATCTGCCCTCCTTACCTGGTCTGACCTACAAGTGACTCCGCTGCCACAGCAATGTGGTTGGCTCTTACAAAGCCCTCTGAAGTGGTCCTGGAAGCCACTCAGCTCAAGGGCAGTTAGGGACAGGGAATGAACGCTGGCCCAACCAGCAATGCCCCACATCCCATAAATAACAGTTTTGGTCTCAGGACCAAACAGGTTTGGAATCTATTCACCTGCATAGCATTAAAACTGTGCCCCAGCACGAAGGTGAGGGCAGAATTCAAAAAGTCAGACATAATTTCTCCTCCGACAGGTCATTCAGGGGATGGGGCGGCCACCGCGCATCACACCCTTCCTCCACACACCGCACTCGTCCGCCACTCGCTACACCCCTCCCCCGCACACCACACTCATCCGCCACTCGCTACACCCCTCCCCCGCACACCACACTCATCCGCCACTCGCTACACCCCTCCCCCGCACACCACACTCATCCGCCACTCGCTACACCCCTCCCCCGCGCACTGCACTCGTCCGCCACTCGCTACACCCCTCCCCCGCGCACCACACTCGTCCGCCACTCGCTACACCCCTCCCCCGCACACCACACTCGTCCGCCACTCGCTACACCCTCCCCCGCACACCATACTCATCCACTCGTACACCCCTCCCCCGCACACCACACTCGTCCGCCACTCGCTACACCCCTCCCCTGCGCACCGCACTCGTCGCCACTGCTACACCCCTCCCCGCGCACTGCACTCGTCCGCCACTCGCTACACCCCTCCCCGCGCACTGCACTCGTCCGCCACTCGCTACACCCCTCCCCCGCCCATGCACTCGTCCGCCACTCGCTACAACCCTCCTCCCCGCCCACTGCACTCGTCCGCCACTCGCTACACCCCTCCCCTGCCCACTGCACTCGTCCGCCACGCTACACCCCTCCCCCGCCCACTGCACTCGTCCGCCACTCGCTACACCCCTCCCCCGCCCACTGCACTCGTCCGCCACTCGCTACACCCCTCCCCCGCCCACTGCACTCGTCCGCCACTCGCTAACCCCTCCCCCGCCCACTGACTCGTCCGCACTCGCTACACCCCTCCCCCCCACCCACTGCACTCGTCCGCCACTCGCTACACCCCTCCCCCGCGCACCGCACTCGTCTGCCACTCGCTACACCCCTCCCCCTCACTCCCCTGCCTCCAATGTGTTAGTCCTGGCATGTGGAGAACAGTTGTGAGAGACATTGGGTTTGAAGTCACGCATCCACGGATGTAATGTTGAGTTGAGGTCACCATGTTAAGTAGTATGGAGGATGGGTAAAACAACATCAGGGAAGGATGAAGTTCTCTGCTTGCTGGTGGTGCTGTCCTGCTCTGCTATGTGACAAAACCCACCTCTTGGCTATGTTTCTGAATATAACATTTAGTTTATATTTAACACAGACCAAGAATGTTTGGCAGAATTAACCATGCTTAATTACCCCTTAGTTATGTCAGTTTAGATGGATTAACCCATGGGAAATGTGTGGGATTACAGGAATAAGACCAAGGGTAAAATACTCTGTCAGAAAGTCGATGCAGACTCGATGGGCTGAATGGCTTATTTTGCACAGTAGGGATTCTGTGATTCAAGGGAATTTGATGATCAGCCATGATCATAATGAATGACAGAACAGAATTGGAGGACCGAATGGCCTGTTCATATTTCTATTTTTCCATGTAATTGTGTGAGCTCCGAGTATTTAAAATATCCTTTCACGTCTCAGATCCCAGTTTTTCCGCCACCCTCGATTTTTCAAGTAAATATGTGAAGACCAATAAGCTGCCAATGTGAGGTCTATAGGTGTCATAGTTAAGTATGGAAACATTAAAGAAAGGAAATGGAGGCTACTTGGTGCTATATTTAAATAACAATTAACTTGCAATTGATTTGTTTTTACTAAACTTCTGCAACAGTTGATGGTTGAGTTTAAATATTTAAAGTTCCAGTCCTGTTGAGACCAACTACAGCCATTTAAAAAAACACACAGCACCATAGTCTGGAGAATGTATTCCAAGAGATGAAGGATGTTTGGAGTATTGGATGCAGTTCTGGTCACCATACTACTGGAAGAATGTGTAAGCTTTGGAGTGAGTGCAAAGATCAGGATGTTGATTTGATTTTATTGTTGTCATATTAGTATACAGTGAACAGTCTTGCACACCGTATAGACAAAGCATACCATACATAGAGAAGCAAAGGAAAGAGTGCAGAATGTAGTGTTACAGTCATAACTATGGTGTAGAGAAAGATCAACTTAGTGTGAGTAGGTCCATTCAAAATCTGATGAAACAGGGAAGAAGTTGTTCTTGAGTTGGTCAGTAGTGACCTCAGATTTTTGTATCTTTTCCCCGACAAAGAACATGGAAAAAAACTATGTCTAGACTGCTTGGTGTCCTTGATTATGCTGGTTGCTTTTCCAATGCAGCGGCAAGTATAGATTGTGTCACTGGATGGGAGGCTGGTTTGAGCGATGGACTAGGCTTCATTCAGGACGCTTTGGAGTTTCTTGCAATCTTGGGCAGAGCAGGAGCCATACCAAGCTGTGATATAACCAGAATTCTATAGTGTATCTGTAGAAGTTGGTGTGAGTTGCAGCAGACGTGCCAAATTTCCTTAGTCTCCTAAGAAAGAGCCTCGTTTGGATGGCTTTGACTACAAGGAGAAGTTGAACAACTAGAATAATTTTCTACTGGAAAGAACGAGGCTGAGGGGAGACGTGATAGAGGTCTATTAAAATCTGAGAGGCATAGACAGGTTGGATAGTCAGAGGCTTTTTAACCAGGATGGAAGTGTCAGTTACGAGGAAGCACAGGTTTAAGGTGAGAGCGGGAAAGTTTAAAGGAGATGTGCAGAGGAAGTTTTTCACGCAGAGAATGGTGGGTGTCTGGAACACAGAGGAAGTGGTGGAAACAGTCACATTTAACAACATTTCAGGGACATTTTGAATGGTACATGAACAGGGAGGGAATAGAGGGATACAGACCTGGTGAAGGCAGAAAGTTTTTTTTTGATTTAGTTTAGTTAGGGCACGGGCTTGGAAGGACCTGTTCCTGTGCCGTACTTTTCTTTGTTCTTTATGTGCGGCCTTTTCACTAAAGAGCCGCGGAGCCGTGTTTTACCAACTCTCTGGAGACGAGAGGTAGCAGGATGGGGAAAATAATAGCAGAAGGTTCCGGCAGGGAAGCTCAATGTGGAAGAGGAGACAGGCAGAAGTACAGGGGCAAAAATCATATTTACGTTCAAATTGTATTGACCATTTCAAGCGCAGCAATGAGAAGTGATTTAAAAGCATGAATTGAGGTTATCTGATTACTTAATTAAATGTAACTGTTTACATTGACTAGTTAATAAAAGCTAGCAATATTTGTATTCACAAAGATATTGGGTTTAAAGAGATATTTACACCAGTCACGTAACAGACATCATTGTATTTTGACAGTTTTACTGTTCAGGATTAGATGTCCACGGTCCTCATGGTGTAAATGAGAGTCGCTCACCATATGTCATATCGTTTATAGGATTCTGTAATATTGACACAAAGACAAATACATTGTTGGTTATTAATTAAGACTGCATACCAGGATTGTTGGTTGTTAATTAAGGCTCCATAGTCGGAGCAATCCAAGCCTATGAAATGATTCACTGTTGCCCTCTCAGGCTGAGATTGGTGTCTCCATCCTTTCCCTTGTGCCCCCTTTTAGGAAGAGTCACCTTGTGTAGCCATATTTCCCCCTCCATTAATGGCTCAGGAGACATTGATACAGAGGGATCTGGGCGTGCAGGTCTACAATTCCCTAAAAGTCGCAACACAAGTGGCCAAGGTGATTAAGAAGGCATGTGTCATGCTTGCCTTCATCGGCAGGGCGTTGAATGCAAGAGTTGGCAATTCATGTTGCAGCTATGAAAAGTCTTGGTTAGGCTGGATTTGGAGTATGTAGTTCTGGTCACCATGCTATCAGAAGGACATGGGAACTTTGGCGAGAGTGCAAAAAGAAGGTTCGCCAGGATATGGTACATGAATAGGGAGGGAATAAAAGGAAAAGAACCTGGTAAAGGCAGAAGGTCTCTCTTTAGTTTAATTAGTGCATCATGATCACTTCTCAGCCTTTTGGCTAAAATCAAGCGTAGAGGTTTGACCCTTGATAGACGGCAATGAGATTACACTGAGGCTTCATTGAAGCAATTTTCAAGATGCCACCTGGGTCTTTTGGCTAAGATGAAGCTCAGGTCAAGCCCAAGAGGAGTTGTAATGCCTGCTCCTACCAGCTTGGATCTATAATGTCTGTCTTGTAGAAATTTGGTTGGACCAATTGGGTTTTAGATTGGATATAAATTTTTAAAAAGTCACGGTTGGCATGGGCTTGGAGGCCTTTTCTTTGGTATCGTTAGGACATTTTGCTTGACACAGAGTCGGAGGGCCGAAGGGCCTGTTCTTGTGTTATAGTTTTTTTATTCTTTGTAAATGTGGAATAAGGATTGGCTATCAGCCACATCAAACTTAGTTAAGATTGTTCATCTTGTAGTTAAAATAATACCTCAGCTGTCTTCACAGATCATTCCGCACTGTAGTTTGACTCACTCTTATTAAGTTCAGTGATCTATTCCAGTACTCAGACTGTGGCCATTCAACCTGAGCCCACAAAGAGATCCCAGCTTCCGGCACCAAATGTTGCAGCTAAAATAGTACCTCGGACTGTTAGTGCGTCAAAATACGGTGGTTTTTATTTCAAAATGCTGAGTATTCTAGAATTATGGGAGAAGTAGGACTATCAGACTTCTCATAGAATCATTTCTCATAGATTATTTATATACTATGAGCTCCAGCAGTAATCACAATTCAAAGTTCTAATTCTAGCCAGACCTTTGGGTCTTCTTTCCTGGGTTGGGATGCAGCCCCAGAACTAATCGGGAATTATAGTCCTGCAGTCAGGACACATGAAACCCATTCTGCAGCAGTACCGGCATCCCTGTCTTTGAAGTTACTTGTGCGGTTGTCCAGCAGGACTCTTCCTGTTAAAAGTCAGTATCTTAAACTACCATCTCTGTAACGATGTCCAACTAACACAAATAGGTAAGATTTACAAAGTCTACAAAATAACAGCCACGTTAAACTAACTGTCTTTATACAAATGAGAGTTAAAGCATGTAATACTTGAACAAATAACTTAATTTACTGCCAGGAACAGTATAAGCTTGAGAAGATCAGTCGCAATGAAAGGTTATGTTTCTGACATATTCTAGGTACAAAATGCATTAATCCTTTCCCTACTTCACATCGCAAATTTCAGAATGGTCACTTTATGTATGTCCCCTCCCCACCGCTTTTTTAACCCTTACCCAAGAGGAACATTGAACTTTTTAATGACCTCGATCTATGTTTTTTCTCATTATTCATTTGTGGGGTGCAGGCATCATTGACTGGGCCAGATTCATAGCAGCCTGTGTGTGTCCAGGTGTTTACTTGAAAAATCGAGTGTGGCAGGAAAGCTGGGATCTAAGACGTAAAAGGATATTTTAAACACTTGGAACTCACACAGTTAAGAGACTTGAAAGAAGTGCTGGTTAGGTGCATCAGCCAGGCTAAATTCTCCCTCAGTGTATCCAAACAGGCAGCAGAGTGTGACAACTGGGAGATTTTCACAATAGTTTCATTGCAGTATTAATGTAAGCCTAAATAAATAAACTTTAAAATACTGTACTTGAAAGCTGAACTGTCACAGAAGCTGGACTGTGGGCAATAAATGCTGGCCCAGCCAGCGATGCCCATACCCCATGAATGGGCAATAAAATTGTTTGCCAGGCCATTTCAGAGGACATTTATTAAGCATTCTATCATCCTGTCTTATTGAAATATATCACCCTCCTCCCACCCCAAATGTGCCTCAACTTGCTTGTGTGCGGAAACCAGCCACTGCCTGGGGGAATGGGTATGGAATGGGTAAAGCCAAAATAATGCCAGTGAGCATTGAAAAGTGTAATGGATTTTTAACACCCTTTATCCTGTTCGCACCTGCTTAGCTCAAAATATATCCGAGAAAAGTGCTAGGGTCCTTGACCAGAATCCCAATTTACATGAGGAAGCCACACTAGACCACAACATTTTTTTTCTATTTTGGCATTCATTTGAGGATAGGATGCTTCACTCCAAGAGTAATTCCATTGACAAATTAATGATCTTTATAATGAAATAAATTTTATCTTATAACTTTGTTTAAGTTTGGGGCAGCACAATGCCACAGTGGCTAGCATTGTTGCCTCACCACCCTAGAGATCCAGGTTGAATTCCTGGATTGGGCCACTGTTTGTGTGGAGTCTGCATGTTCCCCCATGCTCGAATGCTCTGGGCTTCTTCCCACAATCCAAAGATGTGCAAATTAGATGGATTAGCCTTGCTGAATTGCCCCTTGATGTCAGGGGGACTAGCTAGGGTAAATGCGTAGGGGTTATGGGGATAGGAGCTAGGTGGGATTTTGGTCAGTGCAGATTTGATGGGCCAAATGGCCGCCTCCTGCCTGTAGGATTCTATGATAATTGTAACAAACGGAGCATCTTAACTCTGAACAGTTGAACAACAGTTAAAAATGTAAAGAAACTACTCTAATTTTGAATTTATCACTGCTTCAGAATCATAATCCACTTTAAATATCGTTAGCAACCATAAATATACTTGCTATAAGAATGTACACAGGCTTGATGGTTTCAGAGAGTTACAGAGCAGCTTGCAGACCTCTGTCTTTAAATAAGCCCCAGGCAGAACTGAAAGCTTTTCCTCTCTATATACCTAGCTCCTCCCATGAACCACATCATCACAAGGCTCTGCACATCTAAACCTATCTTCCATTCCTTTTAGCAGAAACCCCGGGGGATCTTTTCTTTTTGTAAATAAAAGTCCATTAGCTCTATCTAGTGAATGCTACATGGTTAAAAGGAGTAATTATTCTGCTGTTTCAGCATCTGAGCTGCACATTTTCCAGACTATGTACAGGATAGAGCTGAATCTGTAAACAGTCATCTTAAACCTAAATATATCGGTAACACTCTCCTCACAAAGGTTTCTTAAGCTAGTAAGATTTTAAACATCAGAAAATAATCTAGTACTGTGAAGAGCTGAAAAAAAAAGCAATGTCAGCAGAAATAGCTAAATATTAGAGGGAGTGAAGTGGAGAAGACATTGAGCCCGGATTTTCCAGTCCTTCCTGCCAGCAGGATCTTCCAGTCCCACCAAAGACAATCCTCCTCCCGCAGTGGGTTCCCCGGCGGCGGGAGTGGCGAGCCACATGAAACAGCATAGAGATAGCCGGGACTGCAAAATCCAACGTATGGCCAATGATGAGCTGTCTCCACTGCCGGAAATCACGGTGGGGAGCAGCGGGAGGGTCTGGAAAATCCCGTTCATTGTGAATGTGACTTAGGATTGAAAACTCCAAGACAACTCACAAACTCATTAGCTAGGAGATGCATAAAAACTGTGCATACCTTAAAACAAAAATACATGAGATTCAATGGTTGGTTGGGTTGATTCTCGAATGATAAGTCTCGCTGGTTGAAAGAGGCTCACTAGGCTGAACCATAACCCCCAGAACATTACGGTTTGCAGTATG
Organism: Sphyrna mokarran; assembly: GCA_024679065.1. Taxonomy (NCBI): domain Eukaryota; kingdom Metazoa; phylum Chordata; class Chondrichthyes; order Carcharhiniformes; family Carcharhinidae; genus Sphyrna; species Sphyrna mokarran. The sequence continues at coordinate 39,528,906 of JAGIQG010000020.1, read as the reverse complement.
ACTGTTTGTTGACTCTGTATTTTTTTCTATCAGGTGTTTGAGTCTGTGGAAGAGGCAGAGGGTGAACAACTGGAGAAGGAAGTGGGAACCGATAGTTACAAACCGGCAGCGCCCATTCCAAATGGCACCGTGCCAAATGGCGCCTGCTCACCAGACTCTGGGCACCCATCATCTCGCAACTTCTCCACAACATCTGGCTACTCAGAGCGCAGCTTCAGCACAGAGGAGATGATACAGTGCAGCCAGCAAACAGTAGCACAGAGACGGGGAAGCGGGCAAAACAAAGCAGAGGAAGGACTTCTTCCTCAAGAGGCATCACAGGAAAAGCAACCTTCCCTGGAGCTACTGGAAGTAATTCCTACCTCACAAGGATCCAAGGAAGCAATTCCTGTGACGGATGGATCTGAAGAAGTAGTTCCTGTGGTAGATGGATCTGAAGAAGTGGTTCCTGTGATGGATGGATGTGAAGAAGTAGTTCCTATGGTGGCAGGATCTGAAAAAGTAAATCTTATAGCAGATGGATCTGAAGTTCCAATGACTGAGGGATCTGAGGAAGTAGTTCCTGTGACAGATAGATCTGAAGAAGTAGTTCCTGTAGTGGATGGATTTGAGGAAATAGTTCCTGGGGCAGATGGATCTGAAGAAGTAGTTTCTTTGGCAGAAGAGTCAGGAGTGGTTCCTATGGTGGAAGGATCAGAAGAAGTAGTTCCTGTGGTGAAAGGATCAGACCCTGCTCACAAGGAGTCATGCGGCGGCCAACCGATGTATAAAGTGGCAGAGAATGTGACTGAGCAAGAGCTGGTTGAACGAGAGGAATCCTTGCCAGTCGGGGCAGAGATGGAAGGCTTTTGTCAGCAGCTGAGTATGTCTGAGGGCAATGTTCACGCAGTTTCCCCTGCCTCCTCCACTGGAGTGACGTACGCAGTGAGTACTCTGAGTCAATCAACTCCCCATTGGTGTTGCTATAGGAGAGCCAATGAGAGTTCTTGTATCATTCCATCCCTAAAGTTTGGTCCAGAGCCAGTGGATCGATATGCTGTTACTTTTAGCGTGGTCATGCGTTAATTTCCCACGTGTATTCCATTTCGTTTTTAAAAGTGTTTATCAAAGGTGAGGGTTGCAGAGAGTGGGAAAGGGAAAATGGTTTTTTATCCCAAATGCTCAGCCTCTACACCGAGAGTGGAATTTTCCTGTCCCGCCCGCCATGGGAATTGTAGTGTGGGGGACACGGACTGTGCAAAGGTCTATTGACTTCTGGCGATGTTTTCGAACCATGGGGCGAGTGTGGCCAGAAAATGCAGCCTGGACTATTCAAAACTGATGGACAGACAAAGGCCAACTGGTCTGTCAAGGTAGCCTCACACTCATGATGGGTGAAGCTTCTAAACTAGACATTTGAATGTTTCATAAAGGGCAAAATTGGACCATCAGATTCAAAATCAAACTTAAATCTCTCTGATAATTTCCCAGATTATTTATAAAACACTCAGAACATTTGCAAGTTCCTGAATTTCCACTCAGTTTCCCCTGTTCCCATTTGACCGGTTGACCAGCCTCCCATCCATTGACTCTGTCTACATTTCCCATTGCCTCAGCAAAGCAGCCAGCATAATTAAGGGCTCCACGCATCCCAGACATTCTCTCTTACACCTTCTTCCATTGGGAAAAAGATGCAAAAGTCTGAGATCATGTACCAACCAACTCAAGAACAGCTTCTTCCCTGCTGCTGTCAAATTTTAAATGGACCTACCTCGCATTAAATTGACCTTTCCCTACACCTAGCTGTGACTGTAACACTACATTCTGCACTCTCTCGTTTCCTTCTGTATGAATGGTATGCATTGTCTGTATAGTGCACAAGAAACAATACTTTTCATTCTATGTCAATACATGTAACAATAATAAATCAAATCAAATCAGGCTATTTCCTCCTGATCTAGAAGACTTTTGCAATGATCTGCGGATCTTGGAGCCATGTCTCGTTGATGTTTTTAAAGTTAAAGATTGTTTATTTATTAGTGCCACAAGTATGCTTACATTAACACTGCAATGAAGTTACTGTGAAAATCGCCACACTCCGGCACTTGTTCAGGTACACTGAGGGAGAACTTACCAAGACCGTACCAACAGTTATTTCCAATTGTGGGAGGAAACCGGAGCACCCAGAGGAAGCCCATGCAGACAGTGACCCAAGCCGGGAATAGAACCCAGGTCTCTGGCGCTGTGAGGCAGCAGTGTTAACTGCTGGTTTGGCTGGTATAATTTGATTGACTCGCACTGTAATATTGCCACCTGGCACCATTTCTGTCAGAAGTTGGCATGTTTTTTATTTGTGTTTCAGTTAGTCGAGCTACAGTTTGTCTTTTTAAAAATCTTGCAGCAAGAATTGCTGGACATGTATACAGTCAACCTGCACAGGATAGAAAAGGATGTTCAACGCTGTGACCGTAACTACTGGTACTTCACACCCGCTAACCTGGAGAAGCTACGTAATGTCATGTGCAGGTAAATCTTGTCCTATGTGAATTTTTGTGTGAAAAATAAACTTTGATACACCACCCACTTGAAATGTTGAGCTGTCGGGTTACATCCTATGGGAATTGGTGTTCAACATTCAACTTGGCGTGTGACTGGAATTCTGTCAAACTGTAATGGCTTGGGAAGCCCAACTGGGAAGGAACACAGTTTAGTACAGAATGCAAAGTAGAACCACTGCTATGGTGGTGTGCACACACTAGTCCCTGCCTGGGACCACAGATCTTTTAAAAAAAGGATTGCAGTGAAGGGAGTAAAATCTAAAACAATTCAAAATATTCCGTCCGTACAAGGTAACATAACATTTCATGAGTTACTTGCACAAGTCCTTTACATACAAAGCATAATTGGGAATGTGCTTCCTCAATAAATAAATGGGAAAGGGAAGCAGAGTGTCACTGCACAGAAATAATTACTAGGATCCAATATTGTGATCTAGGGACAAAACCCATACTGTTAAATTTGAGCCAGCTCAGTCCTGATACCATCAGCCCAATGATCTGATGACTTCAGGATTGCTTAGATGTTTCCCATTATACAAGCAAACCCAACATTTGATGTGGTCCTGCATTGTACAAACTTGGGGATATTACACCCTGGAAAACAAATACTATTACATAATCCAAAGTGAGGAAGAAATTCACATACTCTAGCTGATTAAATAATTACTGTAGAAATTTAAGAATTTTTGACACGCAAAAGGCCTTTTCACATACTGAACCACTACATTTATCCCCAATATTCTAGATCATGAAAAGGGTATTGCCTAGGTTGCTGTGTGCAGTATCATCATACATGATTTAAAAAGGAAGCAAGAGTGTAATTTTACTATTCATAACCAGACCACTACTTCCCTCCCATATAGCTGTATCAGTCATATTATCCATATCCATTTCCTCTGCTCTTTTCCTGAAGGCACTAACTTATACTTATATGCTTCCATAGATCTTGGCTGCTGTCCAGAAGCCTAAGTGGGTATGCTTCACGCATGAGCCAAGATGGCAGTTACTAGTGTGCAACTTTACAGTGCTGTAAACTTAGGGGAACTTGGTCCAGCTATCACCCAACATGACATACAAATATGCACATATTTCTCAGTCCAGGTCACTAAAACACAATGACTTGAATGATTATTTACATGTAAATGCTCATTCGCCTACTTAAATCATTAGGAGAGCCAGAAGTCCCACTTCGAGAGTTTCTGGCCTAGTTCAATAGGCCTAGTCCTGGGCCTGTCATACGATGGGCTCAGGTAATGAGTTCCGGGGCACGCCCCCTTGCCTGTTACCAGAGGAACTCATTCTCAACAAGCCCCACTAGCAGATCAGTCAGTGATTCCCCATGGACATCATGAAGATTATCACACAAAGCTTAAAAAGAATTTAAAGATAGGAGAATAACATGAAGAGACAGGATTCCATGTTTTTGAAGAAATGCTGGCTTAGAAGAGATAACAAAGAAAAGTTCTAAAAGTTCAGCGAGGGAGCAAATACAACTTCTCAAATAGTTATGCGCAACCAAAATGGACAATGGGACAGAAGTTCATCTCATTAATTATCTGAACATTGTTTGCTCTTTTTGCAGTTATATCTGGCAGCATTTAGAGATTGGTTATGTGCAGGGAATGTGTGACCTCCTGGCTCCACTTCTAGTTATCCTGGACGATGGCAAGTTCATGATTTAATTAAGCTTCTTGGTGGTCGAGCAGCTAACAAAGGCTTTTTTTTCTGTAAAGTCAATGTTAATTGTCAGTAAAAGCTCTAAATTGGATTTCTAAAGCAAGGATTTTGATGTTTTTCCGGTCGTTATGCGGCTTTAGTGTAACTCACTTGCGTTTTGCAGATTAGGCAGTGAGACAGCTCTGCTCTGTTGCCCATAGCAACAACAGAGGCCTTAAAGCCTCTCGAGCTTGTTCTGGCCATTCGCTTTAGCCATGGTAGATTCCAATTTTAACTCTATTCACTTACCTTTGTTCTGTCTCTCTAAAAATCCTTACCTGTCAAAAAAAAACTCTGATTAAGTTCTGAAAATTTCAAGCGAGTCCCACCCCGTCCCCACAGCCATTGACAGCTTTGTTTTTGTGGGAGGGGGTTTGAGATTTCCTCCACCCCTTTGTGTGGAAAGCTGTATCCTGATGTCACCCTAGAATGGTTTTGCTCTAATTTGAAGACTGTGCGCTCTTTATCCTGGATTTCCCCCACTAACTGAACTATTGGCCGCAATGTTTTAAGGGTAAGCTGATTTGACATGGTCAGGGGGAGGGGCTCTTATCAAAAAGATTCCAAGTGCTGAACAAGTATAAAAATGGGAAATGTGCCAAATTTTTGGGAGAGCTCCCTGTCACAATTGTACGGCACTTGAAAGAGCTCAAATGTGATTCTTACCAGATGGGGAAATGGGCAGAGATTATTCTTGCTAGAAAGCCGGCTGTTGGGCTCCAGTGGTGCCATTGCGCAGGTGCCATGATCTCCCAGTGCATCATGTACACACTGTGAATTGAAGATCATCTCGCGTTCTACAGAATCTTCACTGTCTCCAGCACCTTACAGCTCTGTTTCTTTGTTCTTGATCTCTTATTTCCAGTGTCTGGTTGGCTGAAAATATCCAGATTTTACTGTTAGAAATCCGAGAACCTAATTTGTGTAAATGCCCCATGAAAATGAACAAGGGAGGTGATGGCCCAGTGTATTATCATCAAACAATTCATCCAGAAACTAATGTTCTGGGCTCCCGGGTTCGAATCCCGCCACGGCAGATGATGGAATTTGAAGTCAATAAAAAATATCTGGAATTAAGAATCTACTGATGATCGTGAAACCATTGTCGATTGTCAGAAAAACCCAGTTGGTCACTAACGTTCTTTAGGGAAGGAAATCGGCTGCTATTACTTGATCTGGCCTACATGTGACAACAACATCAATGTGGTTGACTCGCAACTGCACTTCAAGGCCAACTCAGGATGGGCAATAAATGTTGGCCAGCCAGCAAATCCCATATCCCAGGAATGAATAAAAACAAAAATATCACAGTGAATTTGCGTTTGCTGACAATGGTGCTGTAACGTTTCTGAGATGGGGAGTGGTGATCCCCACTCCCTAATCACTCCCTCCACCTCTGCCCGATCAGTTGCATAGGGAATCACACACACCCCCGCCCCCGCAACTCCTGCACCCAATAAGCAGTTGAATAGGTACAAAGTTTAAAGTTTATTTATTAGTGTCACAAGTAGGTTTATATTAACATTGCAATGAAGATTATAGTGAAAATCTCAGAGTCGCCACAGTCTGGCGACTGTTCAGATCAATGCACCCCAACCATCTTTCAAAATGTGGGAGGAAACCAGAGCACCCGGAGGAAATCCATGCAGCCATAGGGAGAGTGTGCAAACTCCACACAGACACTGACCCAAGCTGGGAATCAATGCCTGGTCTCTGGCACTGAAGCAGCAGTGCCAAACACTGTGCCACTGTGCTGCCCCCACACTGAGGTAGAATTTAGCACGGCCAAAGCACCTAACCAGCATGCATTTCGGACTGTGGGCGGAAACCAGAGCACCCGGAGGAAACCCAAGCAGACAACGGGAGAACGTCCAGCCTCTGCACAGTGTGAACCAGAAATTGAATCTGGGTCCCTGGCCCTGTGAGGCAGCAGTGCTAACCACTGTGCTCAATCAAGCAGTTGGATAGAATACAACTCAGAACCAGGTTGAAAATATCGATGAAGATTGGAATCCAGTAGCCCATTTTAATTCTTTAGTGGCTTTCTAAACTAAGAAACAGCCTTTTGAATTGCCCTTCTCTCAATTTGGACGAGATAAAATCGAATATAATCCTGCACTGATTCTGTTGCTGCGCAGTTTTGATTGAGATTGCACAGTTAACAGCAGCTTGGGGTAATCGACTGCTGCTGAGCTGACTTCCAAATTAGTACTGGGGAGGATAGACTGCTCCGGCCGTGATTGGCAACCCACAAGAAAGATACCAGAAGCAGCTCGAGCCTCTCGCGGTCAGTTGTCACCATGGACTATTCTGGAATGATTTGCAATCCAGCAGGAGGAAGCCAAGGATGTTTTCCAGACTGACTGTGAGCCTCTGGGTCTATTGTGGGCAGATATTAGAATGACTATCGACTGTGGAAGATTCAACAGTGCAACCTCAGCAACAGGGTCAGTGCAGTCAGTCTAGGGATCGGTTTCAAAGGTCGCTCCTTAGTTCTAGAAAGTTTCAAAGGGACAGGACAGACACAATTGGATTCCTCCATCAATGTTTTTATCCTTGTTCTGAGTTCTGAAAGTGTTGAGTATTGCGTGGATCATGCAAACAAGAGCCTTCCCGGTAATGAAGGAAAGGCCAAAGTTCAAGTCAGTCCGTGACACATTTCCTCATTAACTCCAGCGAAGCTCAATTTTGTAAAGCACTGAGAGTGCCGAGAGTGGGATGTGTGGGTTAGAGGGGTTAGCAAGGTAAATATGTGGGGTTATGGGAATAGGACCCTCCATCAGAAGGTCGGTGCAGACTCGATGGGCCAAACGGCTTCCTTCTGCACGGTAAGGATTTTCTGATTCCGTGAAGCAAAAGGAGCACTGTGGTTAGCACTGCTCTTTCAGAAAGGGGGTTATGGGGATAGAGCCTGGGTGGATTGTAGTCGATACAGACTCAATAGGCTGAATGGCCTCCTTCTGCACTGTAGGATTCTATAAAAATGAGACAGAAATGTCATCGAAACAAAAGTCTGTGCCTCCGATAATTGGGTGAATTAATACAGTTGCCAAACCTGGTTGGATAGATTCTGGGAGATGCCATCACATCTGCCCTATGGCTAGACACCTGGCATTGGCCATCCAATATGTCAATCATCACATAACTCCACCTTCTCGAGACATTTCAATGTGGCTGGGTTTTGACTTTGGAAATTCTTCTCACCCTAATAATAATGGAAGTTGCTCAAGTATTAGGAATGGCATGATGGAGTGGGTATGGCATAGGAGGGCAGCATACCATAGAAGGGTGGGCAGAGGAACAGCATGGGAAGATAGGGCAAGAGGGTGCCACAGGAGGAAAAGAAGAAGGCCGTAGAAGGGAGAGGGACAGCATTTGAGGAAAGAAGGAAAGTGCATGCAAGGGGAGGTTGGATGGTCAGCATGAGGGGAAGTGGGATATCACGAGAGCGGATAACATGGGGGAATGGTACTGGAAGAGACAGCTGGGAGGGATGAAATAAGGGATGAGGATGGCATAGGAAGGAAGAATGGGGATGCTGATGATAATGGAGATGTGAAAGGAATGGAATGGGTCTTTCATTGGAATACTGTGGGATGGGGATTGAAAGCAGTATAGATACTAATTTCATCGCAAATCTTTTACAGGTCTCTGCTGTTGGGAATAATTTAGTTGTTGGAATATGTGCCTGGAATGGGAAGTGTAATGCTGAGCTTGTTTCCAACCTGCAACTGCATAGTGGAGGACTAAAAATAAGGAGTCATTGTTTTGAGAAGTGTTTTCTTTAACAGCCTCCTACTCCCCACTCCCTACTCGCGGGAACATCTCCAGGCAACCTTGCAATCCTTCCGCCTGTCTCTCCCTCACCATTTTTGTCTTGCTGCCCTTGTACAGAGGCCATGGCGTTCAGCTGCTTCACCCAGCTGATGAAGAGGATGAACCAGAACTTCCCGCACGGAGGGGCCATGGACACTCACTTTGCCAACATGCGTTCTCTCATCCAGGTACACGTCTCCAATTTCACCGTCTCCAGTGCCTCAACATCACGTATTCATCAGACTAGTTGTGTGAGACAGAAAGGTTACTGTTAAACTTGTATCTGACCTTGGTTTGACCACAGCTGGAATAGTTCTAGTCTCCATAATATTAAAAGGACATGGAGGCACTGGAAAGACTGCCACATGGATTGGCTGAGGTGAATAGCGCAGATGCATTTCAGATAAAGCCCATGAGGGAGAAAGGAATCAATGGTAATGCAGATAAGGTTTGCTGGGGTAGGGAGGGAGGAGAGCCCTGTGGAGCTTACATCACTCAACATAGCGAGACTGTTTCATTCATAGCATCTACAGTGCAGAAGGAGGTCATGTGGCTCATTGAACCCACACCGACAACAATCCAACCTGATTCTTATCCTCGTAACCCCGCACATTTACCCTCCTAATCCTCCTGACACTAAGGGGCAATTTATCATGGTCAATCAATCTAACTCGCACATCATTGGACTATGGTAGGAAACTAGAGCACCCGGAGGAAACCCAGGGGAGAACGTGCAAACTCCACACAGTGACCCAAGGCTGGAATTAAAACCCGGGTCTCTGGCGCTGTGAGGCAGCAGTGCTAACCACCAAGCCACCCTATATTCTATGTAAAAGCCAATTAGTCTTGCGATATGGAGTCAACTCTGGATCAAAACTGGCTGAGGAATCTTGCCGATACTATCGTCTGCATCCACTCTTGAATCATTTCGTATGCTGCTGAAAGCGTCTTCCATATCTTCGTTACTCTCAACTCAGTTATTCATAGAATCACTACAGTGCAGAAGGAGGCCATTCAGCCCATCGAGCCTGCACCAACAACAATCCAACCTAGGCCGTATCCCTGTAAACCCAAGTATTTATCCTGCTCATCCCCCTGACTCCAATCCCTCAACACTGCTGTCTCACAGGGACCCAGGTTCAATTCCAGCCTCAGGTGACTGTGTGTGTGGAATTTGCACATTCTCCCTGTGTCTGTGTGGGGTTTCCTCCAGGTGATCCAGTTTTCTCCCACAGTCCAAAGATCTGGATTGCCCCTTAGTGCAAGGAGGATTAGCAGGGTAATTACATGGGGTTACCGGATAGGATGGGATTGTGGTTAGCGCAAGCTCGATGGGCTGAACGGCCTCCTTCTGCACTGTAGGGATTCGATGATTCTAGGAAATGCTGGCCTTCCCCAATCTAACATAATACCTTTCAATGTTGTTTCCCAATCTGCTACAGCCATTTGCCCCTCAGACTTTAATAGTTTTCTCTAGAGACCCAAATTTTAGAGTACAGTTTTTCTGACTCAGTGTGCTGTCACTGAGCTCTGCTGCTGAAAAGGACTCAGTGTATGTGTCAGAACATTCCAGCAGGCCACAACATGTATATATACAGTACCTTTAATATAATAAAGTATCCCAATGTGCTTCACATGAGCAACATAAAGCAAAATTTGGCAGCGGATGGCCAAGTGCTTGGTGTAAGAGAATAAGGAACTGAAACTAATGAGCATGAATAAAAGTATTATACTGAAGAAATTAATGGGACTTGTAATATGGCTTTAATTTAAATACCTTCTGAGCATTCCAGTTTACTGAGACAAACGAGGACAGTAATTCAATTATTTTTTCATTTAATACTTCTGGTACCAACTCAAACATATATAGTTGCAGTTCATTAACTCTTTACTGATCTTTAACTGAGCATCAACTTTCAACTGAACTTTAACTTTTAAACTGCATATTAACTTTAACTGAACATCAACTTTAACTATTTAACTAAAAATAGATACTACCAAGCTTGGGAAAACCTTGGCCAAGAAATATTCTTGATGTAGAATGTATCTCCTTCTCCTCTGAAGCATCCTTCAGGGCACAGGTCTTGTTGTGATGATTGGTCTCTTAGAGTTATCGCTGTCAAACAAAGGACTCACATGTCTCTTTATCCACAATTTTCCACTCACTTCCGAAAGATTCTCTGTCATCCAGTCAACAATGTATCCAAAAACCAATCACATGGCTCAAACATCCAATGAAATTACTTTTGAACAATAGTACTATGCTTTGTTCATTTGACATGACCCACATGTAACAGCCATATAAATCGAAGCAACACTGTTTCGGTTCATCTAAACAATTTCTCTTATCTGGGAAGCTTCAGATCACAGTTCCCAGACTAGAGGCTCTTTACAACCTGTATCTAGTTTTAGTCTATAAGTTGACCAAAAAAATCCCAGCATACTTGGCTCTCAGCCAGCATAGCCATTTTAAAGCCATTGTTGCCATTGTTGTTGTTGATCTTTCTCTGTCCATAGGCTGAAAGTTGATAAATCTACTGGGCCAGATGATTCCAGAGTGTTGAAAGGGGTGGCTGTAGAGATAATGGATGTGTTAATGACCAGCTTCCAACATTCTATAAATTCCGAAATAGTTCTTGCAATTGGACGAGCTAAGAAAGGAGAAGGACAGAACACAGGGAATTACAGACTGCTTAGCCTGACGTCAATAGCAGGAAAAATGCGAGAGGCTATTGTAAAGTATGTGACAACTAGATACTTAAAAATAATGGTACAATTGGGCAGAGTCAACATGGGGTTATGAAAGGGAAATTGTGTTTGATAATTACATCCTCAAAAGATAGGTTTATCAGACTAGATGAGGGAGATGTGAGGAAAATGCAAAGATGCATCAAGGAGATTTAGACAGGCTGAGTGAGTGGGCAAGACACAGCAGATAGAATATAAATGCAGTTATCCATCTTGATAAGAAAAACAGAAATACAACATTTCTTAAATGGTGAGAGTTTGGAAAGTGTTGATGTTCTTGTTCATAAAACACTAAAAGCTAACATGCAGGTACAGCAAGCAATTAAGGCAAAGGGTATATTGGCCTTCATTGCAAGAGGATTTGAGTATAAGAATAAAGATGTCTTATGGCAACTATACAGAGCCTTGCTGGGACTACACCTAAAGTTTGTGTGCAATTTGGGCTTCTTTCCTGAGAAAGGATATACTTGCCATAGAAGGATTGCAACATTGCCTCACCACTCTGATTCCTGGGATGGTGAGATTCTCATATGAGGAGATTGGGCCTCTGTTCTCTGGATTGAGAATGAGGGGTGATCTCATTGAAGAATGCAAAATTCTTATGGAATTCAGCAAGGTAGATGCAGAAACGTTCCTGGCTGGGATGTCTAGAACCAAGGGACACAGAATGAAAGGTAGGCATCTTAGGACTGAGATGAGATGCAACTTCTTCAATGGACAGGGTGATGAATATTTGGAATTATCTACTTCAGAGGCTCTGGAGACTCAGTCAGTGAGTGGGATTTTTCCGGATCTTCAGATCCTGCCGACAGAACACCCCTCCTGTGGGTTTCCTCATGGAGTGGAGTGGATTTATTGGGAATCCCATTGACGGTGGCGGGACAAGAAGATCCACTGAGGTAAAATCAGGACAGAGATGCATAGATTTCTAGGTGTGAAAGATATTAAGGGATACTTGGATAGTGAGGAAAAATGGCATTGAGGGAGAAGATCAGTCATGATCTAGTTGAATGGTGGAGCAGGCTCAAGGGACCGAATGTCCTCCTCCTCCTATTTCCAAAATTCACATGTTCCAGAGACTGAGAACATTTTACTTTAGTGCAATACTGAGAGGGTGTCACATTATTTTGGACATCATGCTCAAGATGGGATGTTAAATGTATTCAATGTTAATGTACTCAAGAGGCAGCGAGAAACAACATCTGAGTGAATGGGATCAAAGGTTATGGGGAAAAAGAGGATTAGACTATTGAGTTAGACAATCAGCCATAATTATTATGAATGCTGGAGCAGGTTCGATGGGCCAAATGGCCTCCTCCTCCTCTTCCTCCTCCTACCTTCTATATTTCTTGGTACTGTTTCAAAAAAAAAGATAACCCAGTGATTTGGAGAACATTCATCCCTCAACCAACATGACACAAAAACAAATCAATTCTTATACACAAATTACAGCTCCCATAAAACTGCAAGAGAGGTCGCAGTAGCTCAAAAAGGAATGATTTTCTGGTGCAGAGTTTGCTTTTGAGGAAGAGAGCTAGGGAAGGTTTACGTAGTTGGCAAAGAGCGAGTTAGAGAAATTGATGTAGAGATGCTGGCATTGGACTGGAGTAAACACAGTAAGAAGTCTCACAACACCAGGTTTTGGGGTTTGCCCCTTTGTCAGATGAGTGGAAGAACTCACCTAATGAAGCGACAAACCCTGAAAGCTAGTGGTGTTTGCTACCAAATAAACCTGTTGGACTTCAACCTGGTGCTATAAGACTTCTTACTTAGAAAAACAGAGACAGAGATCAGAGTGAGTCCCTGCAGAATGAACTTTGCTATAGTTGAAGCTTAGGAAGAATAGAAGAAAGTTTATAGGGTGGCACAGTAGTACAGTGGTTAGCACTACTGCCTCACGGTGCCAGGAGCCCGGATTTGATTGCCGGTTTGGATCACCGTCTGTGCAGACTTTACACATTCTCCCCCTGTCTGTATGGGTTTTCTCCGGGTGCTCCAGTTTCCTCCCACAGTCCAAAGGCATGCTGTTTAGGTGGATTGGCCGTGCTAAGTTGCCCCTTAATGTCGAGAGGACAAACCATAGGATTATGAGGCATAAGGTCTGAGTGTGATTGTGATCAGTACAGGCTTGATGGGCCGGATGGCCTCCTTCTGCACTGGAGGGATTCTGTAATAACCATAGTCAGACTGATGAAAGCTGAGGGAGCAAACGGCAGGTTAGCAACAGAGAGTGAGAGACTGGAACCCGGGAGGGTGAGGGGGATTTCCTGTCAGAGCTTAAACTGCTTCTCATGAAAAGGCTGACACGTTCCGAAGGTGATGAGTGTTTGTGCTGCTGTTCCAGATCCTGGATTCGGAGTTGTTTGAGTTAATGCATCAGAATGGGGACTATACCCACTTCTACTTCTGCTATCGCTGGTTTCTGCTCGATTTCAAGCGAGGTAAGTTTAAATGGTTGTACCTCCCATCTTCTCTTTTCATTTGTTCCCTACTATATCCCACCTTGACTCAGGAGCCCATACAAAGTGGGGATGGTCTGTGTCTAAAAGCAGCAATGGAAGTGGGAAATGCACCCACCAGCACCGCAGAGAGACCCAGGCCACATGTGGCTCTCTCAGAGCGGGCATTGCAGGGAAGGGAGTTCAAGGTTTACTTATAAATGTCACAAGTAGGTTTGCATTAACACTGCAATGAAGTTACTGTGAAATTCCCCTGGTGGTCACACTCTGGGCGCCTGTTCGGGTACACTGAGGGGGATTTAGCAAGGCCAGTGATAGCCAGCATGTCTTTCGAACTGAGAGGAAACCAGAGCACCCGGAGGAAACCCCTGCAGACACAGGGAGAACATGCAGACTCCGCACAGACAGTGACCCAAACTGCGAATTGAACCCAGGTCTTTGGCGTTGAGAATGCAATGCTAACCACTGTGCCACCATGCTGCCCTGTATATATGTAATATCTACATATTAGCTTCATACATGAAGGATGTGGGACCCCACAGTTCCTGGAACTAAGGCCTGCCATTTTCAGGGGATGAAGCAGCGTGAGAAAGCACATTGTTGCATTTTTTTGCCTCTGTTCTCCCCAATCCCACCCGTGTCTTTGCCGCTTTGAACTCCTACAGCCTGTTCCCTCTTTCTCCTCTGCAGAGTTAGTCTATGGTGACGTGTTTTCAGTCTGGGAGACTATCTGGGCAGCTAAGTACACCTCGTCCGCTCACTTTGTGCTCTTCATCGCGCTGTCGCTGGTGGAGCTCTATCGAGACATCATCCTGGAGAACAACATGGACTTCACTGACATCATCAAGTTCTTTAACGGTGAGCGGGGTCGAGAACATCAATGAGCTAGCTAACACGTGGGGGTGCTCTTTCGGTCATCTCCTCCGTGGCCTCCTTCAATCTCCACCTCAGGAGGATGATGATGAAAAGGAATATCAAACCACTTTTTCTTTGTCCTTTGAAGGGTAGGGCGTTTTAGTTCAGTCGGGCAGCATGGTCGGTGTAGGCTTGGAGGGCCGAAAGGCCTGTTCCTGTGCTGTCATGTTCTTTACTCACTCTGACCACCCCTTTGGGGATTGGAGGGAGTGCGGTTTGAGGGAAAGGAGAAGGCCATTTGGTCCCTCGAATTGGATACTTAAGTTTCTTCTGTATCTTCCTTCCATTTCCCCATCTTCATTCAATCTTCCTTATTCACTTTTTCCCAACTCCATGCAGCCAATTCCTGATCCTTGTTAGTCGGCGTGACTGGGAGGGAGGTGAAGGATCTGTGCTATTAGAGGGGTAATCCCATCCCTTTATCCAAGTGGGATTCACACTTCAGTTTCCTGAAGTGGCGGGGTGGGTGTGCAGAGGCTGTTTCTTCTTGCGGGACAGTCTAAAACTTGGGATCCCTGTTTGAAAAGAAGGGGGTCACTCATTTAAGGCAAAAATGAGGAGAACTGTTTTCTCTCCGGACGTTGTGGAACTCTTCCTCAAAAGGCAGCGGAAGCAGAGCTATCGAATATTTTTTAAGAGAGAGCTGGATAGATCCTTGATTAACAGGGGGATGAAAAATTTATCAGGGGTAGGGAGGAATGTGGAGTTGAATCAGTTGTGATCTTATTGAATGATGGAGCGGGTTCAAGGGGCCCACTTCTGCTCCTAATTAATATGTTTGTAAAGGATCTAGTTATAACTCATTAAAAGACCCAGTGCTTTATCTACCCTTATTATTTTTTATTCATTCATATGACATGAGCATTGCTGGCTGGCCAGCATTTATTGCCCATCTTTAGTTGCCCAAAGGCAGTAGAGACTCAACCACATTGCTGTGGCTGTGGAGTCACATGCAGCACAGAGCAGGTAAGGATGGCAGACTTCCTTCTTTAAAGGTACATGAGTGAACCAAATGGGTTTTTCCAATAATCGACAATGGGTTCATGGTCATCAGTAGATTGTCAATTCCAGATATTTCTTATTGAAGTTAAATTCCACCATCTGCTGTGGTGGGATTCGAACCCTGGAGACCGCAGGAGTTTGTTGCTCGTGCTGGCACTGTAACCTGTGTGGTGTTGGGGAAGAATTCAGGTAGACGATTGGCTACTGGTGGAGAGGACTGTCAAGTCAACTTGTGGTCAGTCATCAAACCTAACTTATTCTGAATGTTACAGGCCATAACACACCCTGTGTTGTATTCAGTTCAATGACTCTGAGTGGATGGTTGTTACAGGTTCACAGTCTGGATCATTAAAATTATGGGATTTGGAGCTGAATTTCTGGATTAATAGTCTAGTGATAATATCCCACTGGACTATCACCTCCCCTGAGAGGATGTGTCAGTCTTCTCCAACTGGACGGGCGATTTAGGTTTTACCACCCCGGATTGCAAGGTTGATCCCACGAGGGCCTCTTTGACCTCTCACGCCGCTAACCATCACTTCCTCTTCTACCTTCTAGAAATGGCCGAGCATCACGACGCGCAGCAGGTGCTGAAGCTGGCCCGTGACCTCGTTTACAAAGTGCAGAAGCTGATTGAAAACAAATGAGGAGGAAGAGGAGGAGGTAGATGACGACCACGCCCAAGCAACACATCAGCCGAGGAAGCCTTGGACACTGCTGCTATCCGATCCACACCTTATTATTTTTAGTGTTACCTTTGTGCTGGGAGCTGCTGGTCTCACCACTGTGTGTTTCTGCTGCACTGGGAGGTGTTGGGAAAGAGTGGCCATTCTCTTTTCTCGCAAGGCTGCAGATTAAAAAACAAACCCCCCCCCCCCGAGCTTTTCCACCAATTGTGTGTGGCTGCAGAGGATCACACCTTTCTCCATGTGTTTTGGTCATGTGGTGTATCAAAGTGTCAAAGCTACCGGGGAGTCGAGGAGCACCCATTTGCAAGGGAGCAGTTTGGCTGGTAAGAAGTAATGTCGGCGAAGATTAGACGTACCATCTTCACAGATAGTTTAAATGGGAAATACTTGAGAATGAGAGGATTGGTGAGTCAGCCCAGGAGATAAGACTGAAACCTATCAAAAATGAACTTGAATAGCACAGTGGTTAGCACTGCTGCCTCACAGCACAGGGGATGCGGATCGATTCCCAGTTTGGGTCACGGTCTGTGTGGTGTCTGCACGTTCTCCCCATGTCTGTGTGGGGTTCCTCCGGGTGCCTCCCACAATCCAAAGATGTGCGGGTTAGGTGGATTGGCCAAATTGCCCCTTGGTGTCAGGGGGACTAGCTAAGGTAAATGCATGGGGTTATGAGGATAGGGTTGAGGTGGATTGTAGTTGGTGCAGACTCGATGAATCGAATGGCCTCCTTTTGCACTATAGGATTCTATGAATGACTCTTTCCCCCATTCCAATAGTTTGGATGCAAGTTACCATGAACTTCCCTCTATCTGCCCGTCATGTTTCTCGGAATTTTTTTGATGAAAGATCCAATTCCTGTCTCCCAGTTTGATCGGTGACTAAAGATCAGATGTGATAACCAGTAGCCACCCAGAAGTCTCACAATGAAGATCCCAGTTTCCAGGTGCTTCTCCCACTCCTGCCATGCACTGTTAGCTCTATATTTTTGAACTTTGCAGCAGTCCAGTTCTTGCTCAATCGCTCTTGCTTCTCACCCAGATTCGAGTGGATCTGTATTAGATTTCTAACTGAGGCTGTGCAGGGGCAGCACTATCGCCTCTCATTTAGATGGTCATTTATTCCAGTCCAGTGATGCAAGTTGACGCTCCGGTGTGGTACAGAGTGCTGCGCTGTTGGAGGTACCATCATTCAGATGAGATGTTTCGATGAAGTTCTGAGCCCGTGCATTATTTTGAAATAGGAGCGGGTGCCTTCTTCCATATTTACCCCTGAGTCCGCATGACTAAAGCAGGTCAGGTATCTTATTGCTGTTTGCAGCACTTTGCTGTTGCCAATTTGATTGTTGCATGTCCTACATTACAACAGTAAAAACACACTTCAGAAGCACATCATTGCAATGTCCTGGGGCGATGTAAGAAACATCGATAATAGAATGTTTCTACATAGAAAGTCGGCACACAGGAGCCAGAGTGTGGCAATTAGGGGATTTTCGGAGTAACTTCATCACAATGTTAATTTGACACTAATGAAGAAGTAAACTTTAAAAAAAACTAGAAGCAGGAGAAGGCCATTTGGCCCCTCAGGCCTGTTCCTCCATTCATTTTGATCATGGCTGATCATCAAATTCAATATCCTGATCCCAACTTCCTCCCTTGATTCCTTTAGGCCCAAGAGCTATATCTAATTTCTTTTTGAAATCAGTCAACGTTTTGGCCTCAACTACTTTCTGTGGTAGTGAATTCCAGACAATGCACCAGCCTCTGGGTGAAGAAATTTCTCCTCACCTCAGTCCTAAAAGGTTTATCCCTTATCCCTGTGACTGGAAAGGCTCTACAGAAATGCAAGAGATTACATTGCTCTATTCAAGGACAGTGGGATTCTGGAGAAAACTCCGGCCCTCTCCTCCTATTGCAGCATCCTTGAGAATCCCCATGGCTTTTAAAGACAGTCTCTTTTTGTCTGCTGCTCATGGCCAATGCCAAACAGGTACATGGGCTTTCAGCAGACGAGGTGATCAGCTGCGGTATGAAGCCAATTCTTTTAGGAACAGACCCTGACACATTATTGAGAGCTGCACTGGAGGTTATAAACCAAGGCAAAACCATACCCAGCAATTACCAAGAATGGGGGAAGGAAGGGGCAGCTTTTGGCAAATGCAGTAAAACTCATGGGAAGAGTGTCAGGCCCAGACTTGCCCTTCGCAACGCACTGCCAAGCTTCTAGACTCAAGTATGGAGTTAACATACAGTGTCTGAATTGTGATACTGCCAGAGAGAGGGAACTGGATATTTGCACCATACCCAATCACAACTAGAAGATACCAGTTTAAACTCAACTCTGACAAAAAGTATTCCAATAGAAAGCAATTCTTCTTCATAGAATCTTACTGTGGAGATGCCACCATTGGACTGGGGCGGGCACAGTAAGAGATCTCTCAACACCGAGTTAAATCGGAATCACGAGCTTTCAGAGCACTGCTCCTTCATCAGGTGAGTAGCTCAGGTGAGTAACTCACCTGATGAAGGAGCTGCGCTGCAAAAGCTTGTGATTCCAAATAAACCTGTTGGACTTTAACTTGATGTTGTGAGACTTCTTACTGTGCTCATAGAATCTTGGCTTTGATTAGTTTTGGATTGATGTCACTGCTGCCCTGGAGGAAATAGTCCCTGTAGACATTGCTTTGATTTTTCCACGTTTCTATGACATTAACTTCCTCATACGCACAGAGACCGGGAAACAGTTACTATTTCTGTGAAAGACCCACCATCTGTGCAAAGCTAGTCACAAGAATCAATGGTTGGAACCAAGATACAATGTCAATCTCTCAGTCAAACGATCCACTTCTTGGAAATGGAGGCCAGTTTGTGCGTGATTGCTATGATTCCCTGTTAATTCTGCTGCTTACGAAGCAGAGCTCAACCAGGTTACCGTGTGACTAGCTGGGTCAGAGGAGGTCAGGGATTGATCCCAGCTCTGTGTTTATATGTTTATCCAACCAGTGTGGTCATACAAGAAGAGATGATGAAGGCTACTCTCCGTGCATTCAGCTCTGTCACCAAGTCTGTTCACCAACCCCGCCCTCCCCCCAACCCCACCCAAAAGCCCTGCCACCATCTCCTAGGAGAGGCAAAAAAAAATCTCTGGGAAATTCCGTAATTCCCTCATGTGATAGAGCAAACTCTAGGGCATCCATGGTTTCAGCTAACCAGCGATATGTCCCTTCTTAACTAGCTGTGTAAGTTTCCCTTCTAAGGAACGGTACTGTCTCCAACCTCAACCCTGTCTTGACAGTGTGAACCAGGCACTCTGGATTTTCCAAAGCAAAATGCAGCAGATGCTGGAAACCTGAAATAAAAGTCGAGAAGCCCGGAAATGCTCAAACAATTAATTTGACAAGTTGATGATCTTTTGTCACTTTTGTGATTTTCCTGGTGCTTGTCTCTGCCCCTGTCTCTTCCTGGTGTTGAAATTCCTTACAAGCTGGGAATTCAGATTCCCGAGAGCGGTGTGTGTACGTTCTGCAGACAGTGAATACAAGCACAAGCCTCTGGCATGTCAAACCCTTTCTTCCTTTCATCAATTTCTCACTGTTGCAAGCCAGAGACAAGTCAAAGTCCGCCTCTCCTTTAGCACAATACATAAAATGGAGAAAGACGGATGGGAACCACCCAATTAAAGTAACTTTGGCACCTCTGGCACAGATTGAACAGGGAGGTGGCATTTTCTGAAAAATGTGCTTGGGAATTGTCCACTCCTCTCGTGGCTCAGGATTTGTATTCCTAAGCTTACTAGGAAGGAACTCTGTAATTTGCAAGAGATAAAACTCTTGATGCCCTCCTTGGTGGGATTTGAAGGAACCACAATGTGTAACGACCAGGGAAACAAAGCAACACACAGACACAGCCAGATGTGTGGCCAGGGCCTGTTCAACAGATAGAAGTGGTGACCTCCTCTCGCCCAAGTGCCCGTGTATCTGATTTGCCATATCCAACCCGGTTGTAAATTTTGAACGTTGTCTCTGTGTCACTGCCTGGTGTAAAATGTTGTTCTGTAAATTGAGAATATTTTGCTTTTAAATGTTGTAAACACTATATTGTAAATGTTTAAACAGAAAAGGTATATATGCAGATGAATATATATATAAAAATATATATATATATTGTAGAAGTGCATTCTCTGAAAAGACAGAAAGAAGCCACTGAGTGCTTTATAATGTGGGCCACAATTATGTTCTGTGTGCCAAGTTCCCATTCTCTCGCTATTGTGTTCTGATGATTGGTTTATATTTAAATGGGTCATCTCACATCAGCAATGGGCTCCACATTCTTCTTATTTTTTAAGAAGTCCCTATAACTCGCTCACCTCACAGCGGATGGTGCAGTTCTGTCTTGTTAGTCAATCTACAAAGGAATATAATTTCCTTTGTTTGGGAGGGATATCTGATCCAGGTGATTTGCCTTTGTGCCTCCCCTCCACATTGACACTAAAATGAAGGGTTATCCAGACTCAAAATGTTGGCTCTGTTCTCTCTCCACAGATGCCGTCAGACCTGCTGAGATTTTCCAGCATTTTACTCTTTTTGTTTCGGATCTCAGCACCCGCAATAATTTGGTTTTTAATTACAACTTCCCAACCGTCCCGCACACCATTCCATGGTGTGCCAGGATCACTATTCACAGCTCCCTTTGATTTAACTCGGTGGCTGAAATTTTACCACCCAATCCACCATGGGAATCGGAAGGGACAAGGGATGGACAATGAGAACATCTGTTGACCTTGAGCGGAATTTCACCTTTTCAGGACAAGCGAAATTGTAAAATCCCGCCCTACAAGTCAAATCATAGGCGCTCTGGTGAGCATCAATCTTGCAATTATTTGGAAAGTGAATTATGTTTTGAGAGATGCTGGGATCTCAGCAAGAGCCCATGGCTGATGTCAAGAGGAATCGAAGGCAAAACGACAAGGAGTTGATTTTGAAGAATTCTGTGAGCTCCTGTGCCTGTTTTCCAAACCTACTCCATTTTTACTGCCCATCATTTAGTTGGACTGTTTCAAGTATAGTGTTAATATTGAGGAAAACTGCCAAATAATTCATGAGTATAATGCCATCGGTTCTTAAAGAAAGCAAGAAGGAATCTTTAGGGAAAGTTTATGAAATTATAGAATAATATATAAGGTTGGTCAGTTTCAAAACAAAAGGCAAAATAAATGATTTGCTTCTTTTTTTAAGCAAGACAGGGATTCCTTTGTTGGTTTGATCCTTTGCAGTGTCCGCACTGTGCTGTGGTTTGCTAACACTGCTCCATACTTCAGTATTTGCAGTTCTGATACTTGTAAAGACTTAGACTGCATTTCACTGCTCAGTGAGTGTAACTTTGTATTGAGTGTACTGTAATTTGACAACAAGCATTTTCTTCTCCACAGCTTTTACATTCAGCGGGACACCCAGGCTTTTGTTCTTCTACTCTAGTATGTGATTGCCATTATACTCCCCGGAATTCCAACCAGGCCTTGGTCCAAAACTTAAAATTCATTCCTATTCCAAAACTACCCTCGAGCATTCTTTAAATCTGTCCCAGTTCACATTTCTCCCTCTTCCTTCTGCCGTGGTCCCAAGTGCAAGTTGTGCAAGTTGGATGTTTTTCACCAAAAGAGAAAATGCTTTGTCCATATGATCCTTTGTCAAAGCTTTGTCAAAGGATCATATGGACTCGAAACGCCAGCTCTTTTCTCTCCTTACAGATGTTACCAGATCTGCTGAGATCTTCCAGCATTTTCTCTTTTGGTTTCAGATTTCAGCATCTGCAGTCATTTGCTTTTATGAGATGCTTTTCAATTGTTTAGTAACCTTTTGCCTCCTTCCGATGTTACTTACCCTCTGTTTATTCTCTCACCGTTTCCTCCTTATCAGTGCACTGTGTGCAACAGAGAGAGTAAGTGAGGGACAAAGCTGGACTCTTGAACGTCTCCTCCAGAATAATCACCAATGCCTGTTGAGAAGGATGTTAAATTCCTTCTCCTTGGCTGAAATACTGTTGGATCATCTCTTCCTGAGAAAGAAAAGTCAACAACATAAATATTTTTAAAAAATAATTTCAGATGTTACCCTTTCCCTTCCTGTAATGTATCTTTTCCCCTTCTCTCTCTCTCTTCCCACTGAATTCTCTTCTACCTGTCTCTTTTTTTTATACCAGTCAGTGTTCCTGGGAAATTTCTCATTTCTCCCTAAGTTTAGAGACCCATACTTTACTCTGCCTGCATTTCACCATCTAATATTATTATTCCCCAGGACCTTTAAAAAAAATCCTAAAGCATCTTCCCTCTATCAATCATCATCTTCTAATCTACTGCAGACATTTAACATCATCTAATCACGAGTGCCTGACTTCCCTGATCCTCTCCCTCAGTTTCTTTTCTATCTTAATATTCTGTGCCTTTCTCCTTGACCTTTCATTTACGGCACATGGGGATATATAACAGCCAGACAAAGCTTTTCAGGTATCTACAGCCAGTTCAATGTCTGGGAAATATCTGTCATATACCTCCATCAAATTCTTTCTTCTCCAGACACTCCAGGGTGACACAGTGGTTAACGCTGCTGTCTCACAGCTCCAGGGATCTGAGGTCGATTCCTGACCTAGGTCACTGTCTATGTAGAGTTTGCACATTCTCCCTGTGCCTGCATGGATTTTGTCTGGATGCTCCAGTTTCCTCTCACGGTCCAAAGACATGCAGATTAGGTTGATTGACCAGGCTAAATCACCCCATAGGGCTCCACAAAATGTAGGTTAGAGTGATTAGCAGGGTAAATAGGTGAGGTTGTGGGAATAGGGCCTGGGGTGGGGTTGTTGCTAGTGTAGATTCGATAGGCCAAATGGCCTCCTTTTGCACTGTAGAGTTTCTATGATAATTCTATGAAGTGAACACTTAACCATCTCTCTCCTGTTCCCTATTCCTTTGGCAGTCCGAACCATGCACCTAAACTAAAATAGAAACAAAATGTTGGATAAACTCAGCAGGGTTGGCAACATCCGGAGAGAGAGTGAGAGACAGTTAACGCAAGGTTATTTACATTTGAGATGTTTTCTCTATTCTCTCTCTACAGATGCTGCCAGACCTGCTGAGATTTCCCAGCATTTTCTGTTTTTATTTCAGATTTCCAGATTTACAGTATTTTGCTTGTATGCCATACCACCCACTGCATAAAGTGGTTAAATCTAAACAACCTCTTCACCTTCTCCCTTCCAAACCTTCTTGCTGTAAGACCAGTAACGGTGTTGAACTCATTGTCCGTAGTCTTTAGAATCTTGAATGTTTCAATAGGATCACCCATGGAGCTTCTTTCTGATGATTATGTATATATGACCAGCTTTTACAGCCTCTCTTCATAACTTGAGTGCCACCTCATGGCCACTGTCAGGTTCGTTGCTGTTTGTCTCATCTTATTCTTCCAAGCTTGGGTAGGACCAGCACAGTGGACAAGCTCAATCACATCCTGAGACTTGGCTGGGGAGGGATTTTACGGTCTTGCTCATCCCGAAACTGTAAAATCCTACTTGTGGTCAACAGACCTTTCTGTTGTCTACCCCTCACCCGCTCCGATTCCTGTAGTGATTGGGATGGTAAAATTCTGGCCTTGGGTTCCATTCTGTGGCTATATGACCAAGGTCTTGTTTAGTGCCTTTACAAATGGCACACTGTGACCTGATGGCCTCAGTTATCTAAACACACATGACCCCATATCCCTATCCAACATCATGTTAAATGAGCTTATGTTGACACTGTTTGTGTCCCAATCTCGCTTATGTTTAATCTTTTTCTAAAAAAAAAACACATTGATTTTGGAAGAAAAATGTCTTTGTGCATTTATTGAGGTTGGGCTGTGCCAATTTGTAGAATTTACTCGAGCAGTGAGATGCAGTCTTTGAGCATCTGTGCCATCCTGTGGCGTACATATCCTGAAATTGTGTCTTTCCATTTTGAGCCTCTTGCTGAAGCACTGTATCAACATGTGGTAACTTTATAATGTAGTAAAATATATATTTTATCATTGAATTTCTTTTCTAAGAATTGGCAGTCAAAAAGGAAAAATGAAATAATTTAAGAATTATATATATATACAAATTCTATCGTGAGTGTATTTTAAATATGAGATATATCTATAAATAAATATAATATAAATGTTCCAAATATTTTGGAGTATGTGTTTCATTCAGGAGTGGAAGCATATTTGGGTTGACTATCTGACAGGTTTTGATGGATTCATACAATCCCTACAGGGTGGAAAGAAGCCAATCGGCCCATCAAGTCTTCAATGACTCTCCAACAGAGCATCCCACCCAGGCACTATCCCTGTAACTCTACACATTTACCCATCTAATCTACACATCTTGGGGGACAGACACTAAGGGACAATTTGAGATGAGCAATCCACCTAACCCACACATCTATGGAGTGGGAGGGAACCAGAGCATCTGGAGAAAGCCCACGTAAACATGGGGTGAACGTGCAAACTCCACACAGGCAGTCACCCAAGGCTGGAATTGAACCTGGGTTCCTGGCACTGTGAGGCAGCAGTACTAACCACTGTGCCACCATGCTGAGTTCTTTGAGCCCTACATACACAAAAAGTAATTGTGTACTAAATACTAAACATTTAGAAGACCCTTCTTTGTTGAACATTTGGCAGTCCATGCTAACCTTTCTCTATGATGAGCTCAGTTCCAAATTTGGATCAAAGTTGGAGGATACTTTTCTAGTAAAATTCTGACAACATCATACCATGACCACATAAAAATCAGCAAAGACTGCGAGGTCCTAATGATGGTGTGTAGCACAGGAACAGACCATTCAGCCCAACTAGTCAATGTCATTTACTTAAGCCTCTCTCCAGCTTTCCTCGATATAAACCTATTTTCCAAACCCTCTATTCCCACCTCCATCATATTCTTGCGTACGTGTAAAGCAAAAGTGCTTTATTGCACAAAATAAAATGAAGCACAAACCATAAGTTTGTGGTGAACACAACAGGTCCCTGCTAGGACAATGCAATAATGGATCCACTCGGGCCTGCTTTATACAGGGCTCAGTAAACAAGCCCCGCCTGGTTAGTTAATTACTAATCCCCAGGGGGTTTGTAGTCAATAAGTCCTACAGGGAGGTCAATCAGTAATTGCCCATGCAAGTCCTGGGGTTTATCACATGTCTCCATTAAATGTACCGCTTGGACTCCCGGCAATTCCTGTCTTTGGTAGCAAGTTCCGCATCCGCACCACTCTCTGGTTAAAGAAGTTGCTTCTGAATCTCCCATTTGATTTTTTGGCAACTATCTTATATTGGTGGCCTAATTGTGTGTGAAAGATTCATCCTAGAAAAATGTGCAGGTTAGGTTGATTGACCATGCTAAATTCCCCCTTTGAATTAGGGGGAATTATGTTTTAGGGCTTGGCTTGGATTGTTGTTGTGCAGGTTTGATGGGTCAAATGGCCCCCTTTCTGCACTGTGGGGATTCTATGATTCAGGATGCATTTTAATAGCATGCTTTTGGTGTTATATAATTTCCTTTTGCTGGCCCAATGATTATCCAGTACTTTTGGTTGAAGAATCTTTTTTTTTAAATGGATTAATGGTTGAGGTCCTCCATTAAATACTCTGCAATACTAATAAAAAAATCTATTTATTAGTGTCACAAGTCGGCTTACCTTAACACTGCAATGAAGTTACTATGAAAACCACTTAGTTGCCACACTCCAGCGCCTGTTCAGGTACACTGAAAGAGAATTTAATGCATCTAACCAGCACATCTTTCAGACTGTGGGAGGAAACCTGAGCAGCTGAAGAAACCCACGCAGACACAGGGAGAATGTGCAGACTCCCACAGACAGGGATCCAAGCCAGGAATCAAACCTAGGTCCCTGGTGCTGTGAGGTAGCAGTGCTAACCACTGCACCACCACAAGTGCTGTGTTTAAACTTACTACTTTATTTTAATAAAGCTTTTAGTGATGTGGTATTTAGTTACCAGTATCAGATTTTCCCCAATATTGTTCATGTTATGGAGAGAGATGAAAGAATTTTTAGTCAATAATTCATTGAAAATCAGTACAGCATAAATGTCAATTCAATGAAAATATTTGATAGGCAAATAGACACAGTAATCAGCACTGTGGCCTCAGTGGTTAGCACTCCTGCCTCACAGAGCTAGGGACCTGAGTTTGATTCCCAGCCCAGATCACTGTCTCAATAGCATCTACATGTTCTCCCCATGTCTGTGTGGGTTTCCTCCAGGTTCTTTCATTTCCTCCCAGAGTCTGAAAAATGTACTGGTTAGGTGGATTGGCCATGCTAAATTCTCCCTCAGTATACATGAACAGACGACTAGTGGATTTTTGCAGTAACATCATTGCAGTATTATTGTAAGTCTACTTGTGACTAATAAATAAACTTGACTTTTACTGTTTTATATGCGCAGTTACCTTATTGAAAATTGAAAACCTTACCTAGTCAATGCTCACTGGCACTTCAGACCACTTCAGCTAAGTCTGTTCTGGAGCTCAGCAGAACATTAGCAGCAACAGGACATTATCCGATGGTCACTAACATTATGAATCTTTATGTTGTTCTTGGAGCTTCTTCATGTGCGTTCTCCTTCTCACAGGGTCATCCTTTTCTGTTCCCACTTTACCCTTGGACCATATCTGGTGCCCATTCATTAAAGTGCAGAATTTAATGCCTTTTAATTTAGTCCCTTAGTGTTTTTAGTGGCTGGAAGCACATTTGTCCAGTGGAGACATCCTTGGGGTAACCATTCAACACAAACTGAACTGGATCAGCCATATGGACCAGTAGCTGCAAGAGCACATCCAGGGGCTTGGAGTTCTGAGCTGAATAACTCACTTCCTGACTCATATGAAGTAAGAGCAGGAATAGGCCATTCAGCCATTCAAGCCTGTTCGACCATTCAACTAGACCATGACTGATCTGACTGTAACCTCCTACCTACCCCTCGTAACCTTTCACCCCTGCTTTATCAAGGATCTACCTATCTCCATATTAAACTCCCCAAATTTTGTCCACTATCTTACAGGGCACAAGCCAAGAGTGTGATGAATATAGCTCCAACAACACTCAAGAAGCTCAGCCCACTTGACCTTCAACATTCACTCCCTCCACCACCCAGGCACAGTAGGAGCAGTGAGTACCATTTACAAGAAGCACCATAGAGGTTCGCCAAGTATCTTTGACAGCAAACTCAAAACCAGCAGTTCTTGGCACTAAGGGTAACCATTGCATGGGAATAGCATAGAAATGTCATACACCATCCTGACTTGGAATTGTCTTCACTGTTGCTGAGTCAAAATCCTGGAATTCCCTCCTGTACCACATGGAGTCCCTTCACCTCCAGCACCCAGTGAGAGCAGTGTGAACACCCATAGGTGTCCTGCAGCAACTCACCAGGATTCCTTCAACAGCACCATTCAAAACCCACAACCGCTACCTTCTAGAAAGACAAGGGTAGCAAACTCATATTGATTTATTATTTGATTTATTCTTGTCACGTGTATTATCATACAGTGAGAAGTATTGTTTCTTGAGCTCTATACAGCCAAATATGCTATTCATAGAAAAGGAAATGAGAAAGTGCAGAAGACTGTTACAGTCATAGCTAGAGTATAGGGAAAGATCAACTTAATATGAGATAGGTCCATTCAAAAGTCTGACAGCAGCAGGGAAGAAGCTGTTCTTGAGGTGGTTGATATGTGATCTCAGATTTTTGTATTTTTTTCCCCCCGAAAGAAGAAGATGGAAGAGAGAATGTCCATTGCATGGGGTCCTTAATTATGCTGGCTGCTCTGCTGAGGCAGTGGGAAGTGTAGACAGAGTCAATGGATGGGAAGCTGGTTTGGGTGATGGATACAGCTACATTCATGACTTTTTGTAGATCCTTGTGGTCTTGAGCAGAGCAGGAGCCATACCAAGCTCTGATATATCCAAGAAGAATGCTTTTTATGATGCATCTGTAGACATTGGTGAAAGTCATAGTTGACACGCTAAATTTCCTTAGTCTTCTGAGAAAATAGCTGGGCTTTCTTCCCTATAGTGTTGGTATGGAGAGACCAGGACAGGTTGTTGGTGATCTAGACACCTAAAAACTTAAGCTCTTGATCTTATCTACTTAGTCCCAATTGATGTAGACAGGGACATGTTCTCCTTTATGTTTCCTGAAGTCAATGACAATCTCCATCATTTAGTTGACATTAAGGGAGAGATTATTTTTGCTGCACCAGTTCACCAGATTTTCTAACTTATTCTTGTACGCTGTCTCATCATTGTTTGAGATCTGACCCACTATGTGGACCCACTATGTGGAGTTCTCCTGCAAGTCACTTACCATCCTGACTTGGAAATATGTTGCCGTTCCTTCAACGTCACTGGTCAAAATCTTGCAATTCATTCCTGATCAGCATTGTGAGTATATCTACACCAAATGGAGTGTGGCAATTCAAGTAAACCCTCACCTTCTCGAGGGCAATTAGAGATGGGCAATAAATGCTGGCCTAGCTAGTGATATCCATACCTGGTAAGCGAATAAGAACAATTTAAAGATATCCAAAGGTGTGCAGGTTAAGTTGATTGGCCATACTAAAAATTGCCCCTTAATGTACTAGGATGCTTAGGTTGGAGAGATTAGCAGGTAAAATATATCGGGATATGGGGATACGGCCTGGGTGGGATTATGGTTGGTGCAGACTTGATGGGCCGAAGGGCCTCTTTCTGCACTGTAGAGTTCTATGATTCTATGATAATTTAATCAGGACACGCCATGCTACAGACAGCTTTGTGACAGAAATGTAACCTGGTACATTTAACTGTCCACCCACACAACTGATTGAGTTAAAATTATACCCAGTCGGTTGACCAGCTGAAATGTAGAAATGGTTCTACGTTCGGAGGAGTATTTCCAGTTGAGGGTGTTCTCATGTGCCTCCTGCCCTTGTACTTCTAGAGGGTGGCAGTTGTGAGTTTTGCAAAGTGCAGCTGAAGGATCCCTGTTGAGTTGTCTGTCACTTGATGTATTCCTCTTCCCCAGTCAGCATCTGGCCTGGCCCAGCAAGGATCCTATTGCTTCACCCCTCCAATATCACCAGCTTTGTGAGTGACCAGATGACCAACGATAGGTATCTTTGTCAGCAGGTTGTCGCCAGCTAATTGTCCAATCTGTCCCTTCCATGGACACACTACGGATTAAGTTGCAACTGGCAGTGTCAGTCTACCAGTTGCTATGGCGTCTCTGCGATCTGGGCAGTGGAGAGCCCAATCAATGCCATATCATCTGCGTAACAACAGTGACCATGCATTAGGTCATTCCTAAGTGTTGCTCCACTTCCAAACAGATTTATTTCAACAGTAGCAAAGCAGCTGCCCACCTGTGCCTTGGTGCTTTCATAGAGCGCTTATCGATTAGTCATTGAAGAGAATGTTTGCTGTATAGTTTCTGGCCTGTGTAGGAATGATGTCAAGGGACTAACAACATAAACAGTTCACTGTAAGATCATCAGCAGCTCTAATATGACATGTGTGTGGCCAGAAAACTCTCACGCTACCAACACATCATTTCCTGTGTAATTGCTCATCGTGATGTGTTGGTAATGTGAGTTTTCTGGCCACACGCAGTGTAAGAGGCCACTAATGATCTTAAAGTGAACTATTTACATTGTTAGTCCCTTGACATCATCTACACAAATACACACTCTACATTGACGAATTACATTTCTTACCAGCATTTGCGAATATAATTGAAGCTATTTGTGTTCGTACTCAAACCTCTGATTAGTATATTAGGTCATCAGGAATAAAGAAATAGCAGAATGCGTAAACACCCAGGTCACTTTCATTCACTCTCCTGGTATCACATAGTACGATAATGGAGATGTTTTCATTGATGACTTTCGGTCTCTTTCAATCCTTCAACACAGATCCAACTATGAGGTAGGAAAAGCCCACCTGAACTGGCAATTAAAACCCATTCTGTGGAATACAAACTTATTCATTTTGAGAGGACTAGAATATAAAAGCAGAGAAATACTGCTAAGGGTTTATAAGGCTCTGGTTAGACCACATTTGGAACATTGCAAGCAATTTTGGGATCTAAACAAGAATGTGCTGGCCCTTGGATCATCCCTGTGTTCACGGGAATGATCCCAGGAATGAAAAGCTTAATATGTAGGAAACATCTATGTACTCTACATCTGTACTCAATGAAGTTTAGAAGGATGAGTGGGGATCTCATTGAAACTTACATAGTCTGAAAGGCCTGGATACAATGGACGTGGGGAAGGTGTTTCCATAGTAAGAGAGACTAATGTCTGAGAGTATAGAATGACAACCCATTAGAACCGAGATAAAGAGAAATTTCTTCTGCCAGAGGAATTTATGGAATTCATTTCCACCTGTGCAGGCCAGGTTATTTTAGGGTAATTAAGACAGAGATCAAAAGGTTCTTGATTGGTAAGCGAATGAAAGGTTATGGGCAAAAGACAGGAGAAAGGGGTTGAAAAATCTATCAGTCATGATTGAATGGCAGAGCAGACTCAAGGGGCTGAAAGGCCTAATTCTACTCCTATATCTTATGGTCTTATTTCAAATTCAGACCTATTTCCCAGCCTATTCTTCATTCTGGGCACCATTCATTCCTCTGTCTGTCTCCCATCCATCTCCAAGTCCCAGTCTTCTTTCCATCTCACCAGTGTCCCATTCCTTTTCCCCAGCCCTCTTTCCCATTCCTCTCTCTCTGTTTCCCAGTTCTGCCTCACAATTTTCTATGTCCTAGTCTCATATTCTTGCCTCCACTTCCCAGTCACCAATTCCTTTCTCCAGCTCCCAGTTTCCCATTCTTCTCTCCATCTCCCTTTCCTCTCTCCAGGTCTCCATACTCATTCCACTTTCATGGAACTTCTCTCATTCCCAGTATGAAACGGTTTCACCTATAGGTTTAAAGTGAGAGAGGAGAGATACAAAAGGGGCAATTCTTTCATACAGTGGGTGAACAAATTGCCAGAGGTAGTACAATTTTGTCTTTCTAAAAGCATTTAGATGGTTAGAACATAGAACATAGAACATAGAACATTACAGCACAGAACAGGCCCTTCGGCCTTCGATGTTGTGCCGACCAAAATAAAAAGCAATGCCCCTCCAAACTAAACCATTCCCTTCTCTTCCATATACTTATCAATTAACCTCTTAAACGCCACCAAACTTGGCGCATCTACAACAGCTGCAGGCAGGGCATTCCACTCCCTAATCACTCTTTGAGTAAAGAACCTACCTCTGATATCCGTCCTATAACTCATACCCCTTAATTTAAAGCTGTGTCCCCTCGTGCTAGCTTTCTCCATCCTAGGAAAAAGGCTATCACTGTCCACCCTATCTAAACCTCTAATCATCTTATATGCTTCAATAAGATCCCCTCTTAGCCGCCTCCTTTCTAACGAAAACAACCTCAAATCCTTCAACCTCTCCTCATAGGACCTGCCCTCCATACCAGGCAACATCCTGGTAAACCTCCTCTGTACCCTCTCCAATGCCTCCACATCTTTCTTATAATGTGGCGACCAGAACTGCACACAATACTCCAAGTGCGGCCGCACTAGAGTTTTGTACAGTTGCAACATGATGCTGCGGCTCCTAAATTCAATCCCCCTACCAATAAAAGCTAAGACTCCATATGCCTTCTTAACAACTTTATCCACTTGACTGCCTACTTTCAGGGATCTATTGACACATACACCAAGATCCTTCTGTTCCTCAACACTATTAAGAGCCCTACCATTAGCCCTATACTCTACACATTTATTGTTCCTGCCAAAGTGCATTACCTCACACTTTTCCACATTAAACTCCATTTGCCACCTCTCGGCCCAGCTCTGCAACTTGTCCAAGTCACTCTGTAAACTATAACACCCCTCTTCACTATCTACCACTCCACCAACTTTAGTGTCATCTGCAAATTTACTGATCCATCCCTCAATACCCTCATCCAGATCATTTATAAAAATTACAAACAGCAGGGGCCCCAAAACAGACCCCTGAGGCACACCACTCGTCACCGAACTCCACGATGAATATCTCCCATCAACCACCACCCTCTGTCTTCTATCTGCCAGCCAATTCCTAATCCAATTAGCTAAATCACCCTCTATTCCACACATCTGCATTTTCTGTAGAAGTCTTCCATGGGCCACCTTATCAAACGCCTTACTAAAGTCCATATATACTACATCAACCGCCTTACCCCCATCCACCTCTTTGGTCACTTTCTCAAAAAACTCAATGAGGTTAGTAAGGCATGACCTACCCTTCACGAAACCATGCTGACTATCCCCAATCAATTCATTTCTCTCTAAATAACTATAAATCCTATCCCTAATAATTCTCTCCAATACCTTGCCCACAACAGAAGTAAGACTCACTGGCCTATAATTCCCTGGAAGGTCTCTCTTCCCCTTCTTAAACAATGGGACCACATTCGCTATCCTCCAGTCCTCCGGAACCACACCCGTAACCAACGAGGACCTGAAGATCAGAGCCAGAGGCTCTGCAATCTCCTCTCTTGCCTCCCAGAGAATCCTAGGGTAAATCCCGTCCGGCCCAGGGGACTTATCCAACTTCAAACCCTCGAGAATTTCTAACACATCCTCCCTATCTACTACAATACTTCCTAATTTGCAACCCTGTACCTCAGTGATCTCCATAGCTACATTTCCAGCACTCTGCGTGAATACCGAAGAGAAATATTTATTCAGTGCCTCACCAATCTCTTCAGGCTCCACACACAACTTCCCACTGCTGTCTTACATGGATAAGATGGGTATAGAGGGATATGGGCCAAATGCGGACAACTGGGATTAACTTAGTGGTTAGAAAAAAAGGCGGCATGGAGAAGTTGGGCCAAAGGGCCTGTTTCCATGCTGTAAACTCTATGACTCTATAACAATACATTAATGCTACAGAACAGCCTGGATTTGAATGAATTTTCCAGTTCAGGAAATTTTTGAGGGTGAGAATAGTGAAACCCTTGTGGGAAGTATAGAGAGGGAAGATGAAAGAAAGACTTTTAATCATACAACACGCTTCACAAACTTTGGATGTCCCAATGTGCTTTACAGCCAATTATTTACTCTTTGATGTGCAGTCGCTTTTGTCGGAAACACAGTGGCAGGAGGTAACAGAGAGAGAGAGTAGACAATGGTACTGTGGTAGATGGAATTTATCTGTATTTTCAAAAGCCTTAGATAAGGTGCCCCATGATAGACTAAGTGCAGAAAATGTGCACTGAGGAGGCAAGTCACAGAATGGATTACTGGCTGGTTTGATGGCAGAAAGCAGAGTGGGAGTAAAGGATAGTCAGATTGGCAGAAAGCTGGAGCTGATGGTCCATAAAGACCAGTGCTGGCGTCACCTCTGTTCACCATATGCATTTATGAATTTGAACTTGGAATCAAAAACACAATTCTTAAATTTGCAGATGACACCAAACCATCATCACTACCGAAGAAGACTTCAAAAAAACTACATAATATATAGTAGTTAGCACTGCCTCACAACACCAAATGGGTTTGACTCCCAGTTTGGATAATTGTCTGTGTGGAGTTTGCATGTTCTTGCTATATTGGTGTGGGTTTTCCCTCGGTGCTCTGGTTTCTTCCCAGAATCCGAAAGACATGCTGGCTAGGTGCATTGGCCATGCTGAATTCTCCCTCAGTGTACAGGCTAGTGGATTTTCACAATAACTTTATTGCAGTGTTAATGTAAGACTATTTGTGTCACTAATAAATAAACTTTAAACTTTACCAAATAATTGGCGAATAAAACATAGACATATATATAATGAGATTATATGTTGACTGAGGAATAAATAATGACTAGGACACCAGTTAAGGTGCTTTGCTCTTCATGGAACAGTGGGATCTTTTATGTTCATTCTAATGCATGTAGGGAGAGTTCGGGACCGCACTTAAGTATCAGCCTAGGTTTCTTTATTCATTCATAGGATGGGCATGTCATCGGCAAGGTTAGTATTTAATGCCTATCCCAAATTGCTCTTGTAAAGCTGTACTTGAATTGTCGCAATCAATACGGTGTGACTATGCTCTCAGTTCTCTTTGGGAAGGAGTTCCAGGATTTTGACGTGGCCACAGTGAAGGAACAATGATATATTTCTAAGTCAGGATGGCCTGTGCCTTGGATGAGAACTTGCAGGTGATGATGTTTCCATGTATCTACTGCCCTTGTGCTTCAAGAGAACAGAGGTCACGAGCTTGGAAGGTTCTGTTTATGGATTCTTGGTGAGTAGCTGTATTGCATCCTGTAGATGGTATAGATTGCTACTATTATGTGTTGGTGGTGGACGTAGTCAATCTTGAAGGTGAGGAATGGGGTGAGTGTAGAATGCAGGGAATATAATGAGTGTGAGAGGGGTGAGTGCAGGTAAGGGATGGGGTGAGTGTGGGTGAGGTGAGTGGGAAGGTAGGGGATGAGATGTGTAGGCAGGGATGTAGTGAATGTGGAAGGTGAGAGATGGGGTGAATGTTGAGTTGGGAGGGTGTTGAGGGGGAGGTTGAGTGTTGATTGGGGTTTGAATGTTGAATTGGGGTTGTGGGTGTTGAATTGGGTATTGAGTTGGGGCAAGGAGTTGAGTGGGGTGTGGATGTTGAGTTGGGTTGGTGGATGTTGAGTTGGGGGATGGGTGTTGAGTTGAGGGGTGGATGTTGAGTTGGGTGAGTTGGGACTGAATGTTGAGTTGGGTGAGTTGAGGTTGGGTGTTGAGATGGGGGGTGAGCATTGAGTTAGGAGGGTGTTGAGTTGGGGTAGGTGTTGAATTGGGGAGTGGATGCTGAGTTGGGGGTGGGTGTTGAGTTGGGGGAATGGATGTTGAGTGGGGAGTGGGTGTTGAGTTGGGAGTTGGGGGATAGGTGTTGAGTTAGGAGGGTGTTGAGATGGAATGGGTGTTGAATTGGGAGGGCAAGTGTTGAGTGGGTGTTAAATTGAAGGTTGGGTGGTGAGTTGGAGGGATGGGTGTTGAGTTGGGGGGGTGAGTTGGGGATGAATGCTGAGTTGGGGGATGTGGATGCTGATCCACGATATGTACTTAAGAGGGACACTGAACAGCAATCGAATCAATGCTGTCACCAACGCATTGCCCCATCACTGGGCATCATACCGCAGCTGGTTATCTGAAACTTATCCACATAAATGCCAAGATGACATTTATGTCTATTACCTCCCAGCGGCTCTCGATTACAGGACGCTGCTCCCTAGCACTGACAGCGCCACCCAGTGGCTGGAAGTCCGCATACTCCGCATTTGATCTCCACCGTGCGTACACAGCGCCATCAAGTGGCTGGAGGTATGCACAAACCGCATTTTGATTCCTCCTTCTCCTCCCACCCCCCCCGTCCCCACAGACAGCGCCACCGAGCGGCCTGGAGGATTGCATATGCTATCCTCCAGCGGGGTTGGCGTGAGGGGCTGGTGTCTGCCGTTTGCAGTCCGGGCGGCTGCGACTTTTGGTTCCGCGTCCGGCCGCAGGGTGTCCCCTCCCTCCCCCAGCCAGCCAGCTGTTGCTGGGGCCGGCTGCCGTGTGCCGGGGGGTGGGGGGAATGCGGAGTGGAGCCGGGGCCCGCTCGGAGGCTGGCGACAGGCTGGTCCGGGAGTTCCTGCAGAGCGGAGCCACCGTGAGGTGAGGTGAAGCGAGGCCGGGCCTGGGAGCGAGGGAGAGAAATCCGGACAAGGAGAGCACCCAGATCCCCATGTAATTCACACCCTGACTGGCCAGCGTCTGTCAGAGGCCGCCAGCCTATTCGACCGCATGGGGCATCACAGGCAGGGTCTGCTTCCTGTGTGTGGGTCTGGAGGGGTTTTCCTCTGGCTGGATTGCCTGAGGGGGGGAATGCCAGAGACTTCTGCCGAGCTCCCCCTGACACCCCTCCACTCCAGTGGGACATTCTTCCAGGGAGCCCAGAATGGACTTGATGGGCCGAATGTCCTCCCTCCTGCGCTCTATGAGCCAATTCACTTCGCACTGACTGAGGGAGAGGGAGGCAATGAGGTATTCTTCCAACCCAGATGATTTAGATGCCCATCCTTTGCCATTCACTCATGACACTGAATTTGGTGGATAGCAGCGTTAACCTGGAGGTGATATTTTGAGACAGTCGCTATTTGAGACAGCAACAATACCATTTGCCTAAATGCACTCCTGACATTGTGACAATTGTCAGTGCTTCTCCTTTTAAAACCAGCCAGCGCTTCAGGGAAGTGATGAAATTTATGATATGGAGATGCTGGTTTTGAATTTGGATGGATACAGTAAGAAGTCTCTCAACACCAGGTTAAATTCTAACAGGTTTATTTGGAATCACAAGCTTTCAGTGCACTAGTCCTTCATCAGGTAGGTTTCACAAACACAGTATATACAAATAAAATACCTATACTTGTCAAGACTTGACTATCTGTGAAGACTTATAGTCCAACCATCATCTTGCAATTGTGTCTTTGTTTGTATGTGCCATGTTTGTGAAATCTACGTCCTCGCTCACCTGATGAAGGAGCAGCGCTCCGAAAGCTTGTGATTCCAAATAAACCTGTTGGATTTTAACCTGGTGTTTTCATAAAAATTATAGCATGTGGAGAGTCTTTGAAAACCAATTGTTCTGACCAATGCCTTGTCTTTTCAAAACAACAAAAATGTCAGGTTACACTATTCCTGCTTGTGGTCGCTATATCGTTGCTGTTTGTAGGAGTTTGCAGATTGCAATTTGGCTGCACTTCAGAAGATACTTAATTAGTAATAGAGCGCTTTGCAATGTACTAAGGTTGTGAAAGATGCTGTGTAAATATTGTCTCCTGAACCAGCATGTGAAATAAACTTCCAGAAAGAGTAGCAAGGTAAAAATCTGGTTTAAAGGGATAATTGGGAGTGGGGTAAATGTTAAAATGCCAATGGATGCGTAAATTATAATGGCAGAATTGGTCTTCTCAGCTGCAGCGATCCCATCAATCCCATTTTTCTGCTAATTATTTCCAAAGGTACAAAAACAGAAAATGTTCGAAAATCTCAGCAGGTCTGGCAGCATCTGTGGAGAGAGAATAGAGCAACGTTTCGAGTCTGCATTCAGACTTGAAATGTCGGCTCTAATCTTTCTCCACAGATGCTGTCAGACCTGCTGAGATTTTCCAACATTTACTGTTTTAATTTCAGCTTTGTAGTATTTTGCCTTTATCTTACTTCCAAAGGTGTGTTGCAAACACTGTGCAGTTGTTATTTTCAACGTATTTGCCTGACCGTTTCCGAATCAAGATAGCGTGGGGCTTGGAAGGTGATTTGTAGGTGGTGGCGTTCCCATGCACCTGCTGGCCTTGTCCTGATCGAAACATGGAAACTAGAAGCAGGTATAGGCCATTTAGCCCTTCAAGCCCATTCTGCCATTCATCTTGATCATCGAATTCAATGTCCTGATCCTCCCTCCCTCTCACTACATTCACGGCTGGGTGTCCCTGGAAAGGAGCATGTGGTGTCTGAGGGTAAAGTTGATGCCTTCTGTAGCGGTTGGGCACTCAAGGACCCTTTTACTCACATTTTATTTTGATGTTTTAAGTTTCTTTTCCACTTTGTCTTTTGTTTCAGGCAGTTCCCTCCTTTTAGGGAGCTGCCTCTTTTGAGTTGTCCCTAAGTTAATTTGATTTTGTTTGTTTAACTGGGAAAGAAAAAATGTTTCCTTCCTTCCACATCTCTTGATCCCTTTAGCCTTAGGAGGTATTTCTAATTTCTTCTTGAAATCTGACAACATTTTGGCCTCAACTGCATTCAGTGGTAGTGAATTCCACACATTCACCACCTTTGGGTGGGGTGAGAGAGCCTGTGGGTTTGACAGATGCCATCAAGAAAGGAGTGAGATTCGATTAAAAAAAAAATCAATTTATTATTTTCCAGGAATAGAATGATGAAGAACTGGGGTGTTATTGGAGGAATAGCTGCAGCCTTGGCAGCCAGCATCTACGTATTGTGGGGACCAATTACTGAGAGAAAGAAACGCCGGAAAGGTACTGTATATGAGGGATGTGACTGTCACAAATCACTTCAAGTATTTACTCTTTTCTTATATTTTATGACCTCTGTTCTGTTTGACTGTCCTTTTTATTCATTTATTCCTTCACGGGATATGGGCATCACTGACTGGGCCAGCATTTGTTGTCCATCTCTAATTGCCCTTGAACTGAGTAATCTGCTGGGCCATTTCAGAGGTCACATAAGAGCCAGCCACATTGCTGTGACTCTGGAGTCACATGTAGGCCAGACCAGGTAAGGATGACAGATTTCCTTCCCTAAAGAGCATCAGTGAACTAGATGGGGTTTTTACAATGATCGACAATGGTTTCGTGGTCACCTTTTGATCCCATATTTTTATTGAATTAGAATTTCACCATTTTAGCCCTTGTCCCTGGAGCATTTAGCCTAAGTCTTGTAATTACCACCATGTCACTGTCTCCCAGCACTTGCCCCACCTCTGCCAGTGCCTCAGTGATCATGTCTCCTTTCTTTGCATAAGATAGATATATATATATATAACTGCTTTCAAATGGTCACAATCCTGATCTTCTCAGGCGTCTGGTGTGGCGGAATGTGTATTTTTGTAAAATCAAAGCATTCAAAGCCACTGTGAGCGCAGCCCGTACCCAACCCCACTGTCTGCCTGGCATAGCTGTAAAAATCAATGGAAGCTCTGCACAAATATTGACAGATACTGTTGCCGAGACAGAAGCTGGTTGCATTTGGCTGTTATGATTTCTGTCGTTTGACAGGTTATTTTCCCTAACCTGGTTCCCTTAGCACATATTTATATTTCCTCAGCGAGTATTTGAAGAAGCTGCTTATTTTCATCAGAATCTTTTGAAATTAAGTAATCATGAACTAACATTAATGGTTTTTTTGCTTCATCAATTTTAAATATTAGTGGCATTGGGTGTAGTAGAAAGAGCCTAAGGTTTTGCTTCTACGAACTGGGATTGTTCTCCTTAGAATAAAAATTAAGTCATAAGAAGTACCGGGAAGGTTAACCCTGTGGTCCCTTGACCCTGCTCCACCATTTAGCAAGATAATGGCTAAATTTCTACATCAACTTTTTTTCCCGCTTTATTCCTATCTCCATTGATTCTCTTTCCAAAAATCCATTGATCTCTATCCTGTATATACTCGTCATCGGATTATTCAAATCCCTCTGAGTTACAGTAAGTAGCCTCGCAACACCAGGTTAAAGTCCAACAGATTTATTTGGTAGCACAAGCTTTTGGCAGTTAGAAAGATTTTTAGTAAGGGAATGAAGGATTATGGGGATAAGGCAGAAAAGTGGAGCTGAGGATTATCAGATCAGTCATGATCTCAAGGAATGGCGGAGCAGACTCGCTTCTGCTCCTACAGCTTATAGTTTAACAAATTCTGAAGATTCGCAACTGTCTGAGTGAAGAAATTTCTCCTCTTTGCAGTTCTAAATAGTTGACACCAGTTCTATGCTCTTGTCCTAAACTCCCTGGCTAGCAGGAAAAAAAACCTCTCAGAATTGTTTAAACATTTGCCATTGTTTATCAAGTCATGTTTCTTAATTGAATCCACTATTATATTTTTTAATCAAATTTCCCATTCTACCTAGCCAATTTGCCCATCATACCTCCAAAATTCACAATTTTAGTTTTGGACTTAGCAATGTCATTCCCAAACTTCATGTGAAATTCTATCACATCATGATCACTCTTCCCCAGAGGATCTATTAGTATAAAGTTCTAATTAGCTTTGTTTCATTACACAATATTAGATCTAACAGCCCATTCATTCTCTCACTGGTTTCTCCAGAGACAATAGATTTAACAAAGATGCTCAAAAGACGGAGTAAATGAAAAGAAACTGTTTCTAGTGGCAAATGAGTTGGTCATCAGGAGTCACTGATTTAAATTAATTATCAAAAGGAGCAGAAGAGAGATGAGAATTTATTTTTATGCACTGAGTTGTTATGATCTGGAATGGACTGTTTGAAAGAGTGGTGGAAATAGATTCTGTAGAAACTTTCTAAAGGAAATTGAATAAATACTTGAAGAGGGAAAATATGGAGGCTACATGAAAAGGGCAGGGGGGAGCAATTAATTTAAAAGCTCTTTCACAAGGCTGGCACAGGTACAATGGGCCAAATGGGCTCCTGCATTGTTATATTATACCATGATGGGGATAGAGGGGAATTGAGCATCTCATTTTGTCTGTTGGTTGTACCAGTTGTACTTGAAATGGGTTTTGGTGCCTCAACACCAGTGCCAGTCATTATGAACCCCCATGTTCAGGCATTACTTGGCAATCTTAGGGTGGATAAGTTCTTCAGCTGGTAGAGTGGCGCATGATATTGGAATTTTGACACAAGGTGTATGTGCCTCTCCTCGCATCTTATCATGTAGTGCCTGACCTTCAGATTGCTTGATGCAGGGACTGAGCAATAGGGGAGCCTCCCATCTCCTAGTGTTCCCACCCCTCGCCTTGAGCAGAAGCAAAATAGGCAAGAAGCTTTCAGTTGCTCAGTTCTTGACTGGTGAATTCCAATGGCATTGTCGGGATGTGTTGCCTTCAAGGAGCCACTGAGGTCGGCCGGCTGTTAAGGAACTGAATTATTGTAGCCATCGATCAGGGAAGGATGATTCAGCATTGACTGGGTATGCTAATTCAGCTCTGTTAAATGGTCAGGCTCTGTAACCTTGCCAAGCTAACGTGTTATCATCAGCACTTCACCTTTAAGCAAAAAAAAATCCTTTTTAAAACTACCAACCCGCATGGATGGAACAAAACAGAAAGATGCTTTGATGTTACATCATGATTTTTTGTAACTGTTTATTATTTAAAAATAATCCTGATGGTAAGATGCTCTTTTTACTTTCTATCTCTATCTCTTGCTGTCTCTTATCTTCCCCCACCAACCCCCATCGTTCTCTCTCGCACTCTAAAATACTTCAGCACCGAGGCAAAGTAGCTTGGAAGGATCAGTGATTCCGACAGAGTGCAGCAGTCAAATTAACATTTGGGGAATCGAAACTCAAACTTTCCAGCTTGTCTCTATGCTTGCTCCAGCGGCGCTGTATCGACAGGGGGGCAGAGAGGGAGGAGGACTGGTTACAAAGCTTTTCAATCCAAGAATATGGATCTGTTTTTATACTATATAATATCGGACATCCCTTGACATTGCCTTGGGGTTGAACTGCAGCTTGTTTGTAATAGATAGATGTTAACGTGGCCTACTGCTGAAAGACCACGGTATTTTTCACAGTAACTTTATTGCAGTGTTAATGTAAGCTTACTTGTGACTAATAAACTTTTGTATCCTCTGTGGGGATCCCGAGTAATTGAAGGTAATTTTGAGGCCAATTCGAAGTCAGTAAATTCCTTGAGAATTTCCACTTGTAAAATGACCTTATTTTAATCATTGTTTTGCTTTTGCAACAAAGTGTTTTGAATGCACCGTGATATGTCTGCAGGAATTTTCCCGAGTAAAATATATAAACTTGGCTTATGTCCAGATTGGGGTTGCTAGTAGTTTCCCATTCCCTGGCAGTCCAGCCATTATGAGCCAAAGCAACTCAATCTGACTGATGCTTATGCTTCTTATTTACTAGAAGCTTGGAATTGACAGTTCTCAATGCTTCAGCCTCTTCAACAGACCTACGCTAAATCGGAGCATTTTGATCTGTTAAACTTTGTGATGGATGCAACATAAAAGGGAGAAATGACTTTTCGAAAAAAATTGATCTTATTAATGGGACAATTTAATGAGTGACTTGCTGGGAGCTGATGGTGACCTTGGATATTATTCTTTTCCAGGCTTAGTCCCAGGCCTCTTGAACCTGGGCAACACCTGCTTTATGAACTCCCTGGTCCAGGGTCTGGCTGCTTGTCCGTCCTTTATCCGCTGGCTTGATGATTTTACTAAGCGTTACAACCTGGATAGCCCCCAGGAAGAGCGTTGTCCTTATCTCTCTGTCACACTGCTCCGATTGCTCCAAGGTAAGACACTGAGTGGGAACGTGGCAATGTAAAGATCAGAATTCCGACAGACTAAGGTACAAATCCTTTTCTTTGGTGGAAATTACATGTTCAAAGTTAGCCATTGCATTGTGCCCTTTCATTGTTTGTTCATAGTATGTGGGCATTGCAGGTGAGGCCAGCGTTTATTGCCCATACCTAATTCCCTTGAGAAGGTGGTCACGAGTTGCCCTTTTGAACTGCTGCAGTCTCTGTGGTGCAAATAGAACTGCTGTTGTGTGAGGAAGGAGGTTTACACAGTGATAGTAAAAGCATGGTGATATATTTCCAAGGCAGGAGAGTGTGAGACTTGGAGGGGACTTTCCAGGTTGTGATTTTCCCCATGTGACTATTGCTCTTGCCCATCTAGGTGGTGGTGGTCTCAAGTTTGTGTAGTGCTGTCACAGAAGCCTTGAGAGTTGCTGCAGTGCATTTTGTAGATAACACACTGCTGCCACTGAGTGCTAATGGTGCTTGGGGTGCCATTAATTCACCATCCATTCAGCCACTGCTGAGCTTTGTTTAACCCACTGTCCTATCCCGCCTTTCAAAGTACCTCCTGTATCTCTGTAAGAATCAACTAACCATTCACCAAAGATAAATAGCTGACCCCGATCAGGGTTTGATCTTTAATGAGAAGTTGGCAGATTGTATTTCCAGCATTTTCTGCTTTCGTTTCAGATTTCTGTTATTTCGTCTTTTTGCCAAAAAAAAGTTGAAAACGATTAGTTCTGTGAGTTATTTTCTTCATGTGTGTTTGAAGCCAGAAGCTCATTGAGAGAACTCATGGGCACAGAGCTTTGTGACTTTGTGCTTTTTGGGTGTGCACCTGGAGTAAGAAGCTGGATCTCAGCAGCTTCGTTTAGAGATTCAAAGGAAGAGAGGGATAATGAGACAAAACGAAAATATGGTGAATACTGCAAATCTGCCATTAGAACAAAAAAGGCTGGGGGACAAAAAACTAGGAAGGTCAAGCAGCATCTGTGGAAAGAAACAGAGTTAATGTGCAGAATTTAATGATTTATGTTTCCCGACGTGTTGTCTCAGGCGGGAAAGGCAGAGGGCAGCTCACCAGCTACCTCACGGGCTTTTCATGCCACATTTTCAAGGGTTTTGGGAAAAAAAATGCAGAAGTGGGACCCATGGAGTTATGCTGGACCCTTCCTACCAGCAACGTCAGCCCCTGACAGATTGCAGCCCCACCCTTCTGTAAAAAGGACCCCCCCCAGCCCCCCACACCCTGAAACAGAACCTCCACTCTGAACCTCCCTAACAGATCTCACTCTGCCACTGCCCTCCTGGTACTTCTGGGGAGGTGGGGGCTCTCTCCCTGGGGGCTGTACTTAACCCAACAAGGGCCATTTGTCAGGGTCCCCCATGGGTCTAGACCTGTTGTAAAGGGAAACCCTAGGGTTGGAGTGCATTGTCATCTCCAGAAATGATATTTTAATTATATAAGGTTCCTTTGAGAGTTTTCTTTTTGTTACAGCCCAATTACAAGACTATCATCCCTCTTACCAGTTTACTAGTTCATTTCATTGTTTTTTTTTTATTAAAAGAGTGTATAAACGAGATAGCTGGGGCACTGGGTCATGTGGAAAGTGAACTGTGAGACTGAAAAGACAATAAACTTTTCAATAAAGAACAGCTATGTCTTGGTTTAGGTTTACCAGCCAGCTTGGTTAACATCAGAAGCTGATTGAGCTGCAGTGTTCATCCCCTCCCTTCACCAGCTCAGCAGTACTGAGGCAAACTGTGTTACCTTATCATCTTAATTAAGGTGAGCTGATTCAGCACAAACCAGGGATTGACTAGAGGGCAACTTTTTAAATGTACCTTTCCCTAGAATAGAATCCCTACAGTGCAGAAGGAGGCCAGTTGCCCATTGAGCCTGCACTGACAACAATCCCACCAAGGCCCTAACCCTTAACCCCACGTTTATCCTGCTAATCCCACTGCCACGAAGGGGCAATTTAGCATAGCCAATCCGTCTAACCCGCATATCTTTGGATATGGGAGGAAACCGGAACACCCGGAGGAGACCCATGTAGACATAGGGAAAACATACAAACTCCACACAGTCATCTGAGGCTGGAATTGAACCCAGGGCCCTAGCACTGTGA
Source organism: Sphyrna mokarran (assembly GCA_024679065.1). Lineage (NCBI taxonomy): Eukaryota > Metazoa > Chordata > Chondrichthyes > Carcharhiniformes > Carcharhinidae > Sphyrna > Sphyrna mokarran. Next base: position 39,484,795 of record JAGIQG010000020.1, on the reverse strand, counting down.
GGAACAGTGCTAACCACTGTGCCACTCTATCTACAAAATACAGGATTAGTTCATTTGCAGCAATTCGAAATGCAGTGATTTTTTTTTCCCAGCAGGTCAGGAATTCAACAACATAACCCCTGAAAGCGCCTTACTCTTTGTCAGTATATTGATCACCATAAACATAAAAGTTGTTTCATTATCTGTGATGCGCTTTGGGATGTCCTGAGGTTATAAATGGTGTCATATGAATGCAAGTCCCTCTGTCCATTGCATTTGCATGGAGCTGTGGCTCAGATGTAGGTCTGAGTTTGAATGAATTGAGGTTCAAGGGGATAGTCACACATTGCGTGTTTTATTTTCTGCTTTTCTGCTGCTAGTATTGTCTAATGGGGAAGAAACTTCAGAGGATGTGGTAGACGCCGGAAATCTCCTGGAAGTCTTGAGGATGTACAAATGGCAAATGTCTTCGTTCGAAGAGCAGGTAAGCATTCAGACATCTAAGAGCCCGTGCTCATTCGGCAGTGTCACAGTTAAGGAGTCAGACTGAAGTATGAACATAATCACCAATAGCGGCAGACAAGGATCTTACTGGTTTAGTAACTTTCAGCGATAGCTACTAATCTGCAGTCTTCCCCTATACCACCAGTGATAGATACTCAGTGCGCTTCCATCGACAATTCTCAAATTCCAGGGAAGAGATCCTGTTAAAGAACTATTGCTGCTGTACCAGGTCAAATGACCATCTTCGTGCTGTCATTTTATGACTCTTTATACTGTCATTGTTAACGTTGCTGAGGGTCATTTGTTGCTTCAGAAGGAACTGTTCAAATGCGGATAATAAAAATATAACAAAACTTACTCCAACTTGTAAAACAAAGAAAAGATTTAATAAAGAAATTTCATTACTCCAAACTTGGGGCCTTGCCTTGGGCCAATTCAAGTTCCCCGTGATTCCCAACAGTTCTTATTTATAGTGAGTCTGCTGGTCAGCTGATCACATCATTCTATAATTGATTCGATGGTTTACTGGGTCTGCTGGCTCTTACAGCTTGTAGATTACAAATTGGTCACATTACATCCAACACAAAGTTGTCACCAGTTGTATTCAAACATCATTTACTTAATATCACCTTCTGTACCTTCACTGACTGCTGTTGGCTCATTGAGTTTCTGTCACAGTATCTGCGTGTTACATTCACGTGTGTCTACATTTAAACATTTGGCAAACGTATCAATTCCTGCCAAACCCCCTCCTTAAGTCATTGCTTCGCTATTCACAAGGTGCAGTTTGAGGTTGTGAATTCAGTGAGTTCTGAGAGCGTTCATTCTGTCATATCGGACTCTCTTTCTGACCCCTTTTGCTGCTCCTACTGAGTAAAGCTGATCTTTTAATCTTGTGTTGACAGGATGCGCACGAGTTATTTCATGTTCTCACTGCGGCCCTAGAAGATGAACGAGATCGCCAGCCTCGAGTTGCACATTTGTTCGACGTTCGGTCTCTGGAGGTAAAGTGGCTTTTACACTGGGATTATATTCTAATTGCTCCTGTCCTGACTTGGCTATAGGATCACATGATGTGTGAAATGTTCTAAGAAAACCCACCACTTTTTGCTGTGTTGAAAACAGAACTGGGATTTTAAAAAGGAACTGTGTGCAAACATGGTGGCCCAGTGGTCAGTATTTCTGTCTCTCAGCACTGGGGACCCCGGGCTTTATTCCAACTTGGATGACTATCTGTGTGGAGTTTGCGTGTTCTTGTGTCTGTGCTAGTTTCCTCTGGATATTTTGGTTTCCTCTCGCACTCCAAAGATGTGCAGTTTAGGTGGATTGGCCATGCTAAATTGCCCTTTGGTGCCCCAAGATATGTAGATTAGGGGATAAATACATGGGGTTACGGGGATAGGGCTTGGTAAGATGCTCTGTCAGAGAGTTGGTGCAGGCTTGATAGGCCAAATGGCCTCCTTCTGCACTGTAGAGATTCTATGAAAATAGTCTGATTGCGATTGTTGTGTGTGGCAGCATTTTTCCACAGAAATAGTTTGGAAATAACTTAACTCTTGAGGAGCATGGTTTCTATCAAAATGAGTTCAGGTAGACATACTGTCACTGCTGAGACAAAGGGGAGGGTATTTTTTTGAAGATCCAAGTGTTGAAAATATGTATAAACATTAGTGGATCAGATGGTGAAATATTATTGCTTTGCTTTGAGCTGCGAGAATAAGAGGCATTCAGCTCATCCCACACTCATTCGCTTGAGATAGACATTCGCCGTTCATTTTGAAAATATGCAGAAGATGTTTTTTTACAGAGCCCAGAGGGGAGATATGAGGTGGGAAGAGGCTTCATTGAGAAAGAAGAAGTCAGAGAGGCATCCTGTTAGCTCCTGCAGTCACTGGAAAATAAGATGATGTTCTCCTTTAAGTTTCCTGAAGTTGATAACAATTTCCTTCATTTTGCTGACATTGAAGGAGAAATTATTGTTACTGCACCAGTTCAGATTCTCTGTCTCATGCCTTTACTCTGTCTTGTCATTGCTTGAGATCCAACCCTCTATGCTGATGTTGTCAGCAAACCTGAAAATCGAATTGGAGGGGAATTTGGCCATACAGTCATAGGTCTATAATGAGTATAATAGGGAGCTGAAAACACAGCCTTGTGGGGCACCGATGTTGAGGATGATTGTTGTTGCCCATCCTTATTGATTGTGATCTGTGGGTTAGGAAGTTCAGGATCCAGTTGCAGAGGGAGGTGCCGAGGCCCAGGCCATGGAGTTTGGAGATGAGTTTCATGGGAGTAGTGGTGTTGAAGGCTGAGCTGTAGTTAATAAATAGGAGTCTTTGTTATCTAGGTGTTCCAGGGTTGAGTGGAGGTACAGGGAGATGGCATCTGTTGTGGATCTGTTGCGAAAGTAGGCAAACTGTAGTGGATCCAGATGGTCCAGGAGGCTGAAATTGATTTGTGCCATGACTAGCCTTTCAAAGCACTTAATGTTTTGTTCTTTGTATAGTGATGGATGTCAGAGCCATCGGCCAATAATCATTAAGGCAAGCTACTTGGTTTTGCTTTGGTACTGAGATAATGGTCATCTTCTTGAAGCAGATGGGGATCTCAGATTGTTGTAAAGAGAGGTTGAAGATGTCTTTGAATACGTCTGCAGCTGATCTGCACAGGATCTGAGTGCTTGTCTGGTTATCTCATTCGGGCTGTTCGCTTTCTGTGGGTTAAGCTTTGAGAAAGCTGCTCTGACATCTATAATAGTGACTCCAGATACAGGTTCATCCAAGGTGAAGGGTGTTCTCTTGCTGACCTTTTGCGCAAAACACGTGTAGAATGCATTGAGCTCATCAGGAAGGGGTGCATTGGAGACAGTGATTTTACATGCCTTCATCTTGTAGCCTATGGTAGAATGTGGTAGAGTCATAGAGGTTTACAGTATGGAAACAGGTCCTTCAGCCCAACTTGTCCATTTCGCCCTTTTTTTAAAACCCCTAAGCTAATCCCAATTGCCCACATTTGGCCCTCATCTCTCTATACTCATTGTACCCATGTAACTGTCTAAATATGCTTTAAAAGACAAAATTGTATCTGCCTCTACTACTATCTCTGGCAGCTTGTTCCAGACACTCGTCACTCTCTGTGTGAAAATATTATCCCTCTGGACACTTTTGTATCTGTCCTTTCTTGCCTTAAACCTGTGGCCTCTAGTTTTAGACTCCCCTACCTTTGGGAAAAGATATTGACTACCTCGCTGAACTGTGCCCCTCATTATTTTATAGACGTCTATAAGATCACCCTCTCAGCCTCCTATGCTCCAGAGAAAAAAGACCCAGTCTATCTAGGCTCTCCTTATAACTCAATCCATCAGGTCCCAGTAGCAGCCTAGTAAATCTTTTCTGCACTCTTTCTGGTTTAATAATATCCTTTCTATAAAAGGATGACCAGTATTGCACACAATATTCCAAGTATGGCCTTATCAATATCTTGTACAACCTCAACAAGACATTCCAATTCCTGTATTCAGTGTTCTCGCCAATGAAACCAAGCATGCCGAATGCCTTCTTCACCACTCTGATAGAAAGCATTGGGGAAGCAGTGAAGTAGTGGTATTGTCACTAGTAATCCAGAGACCCAGGAAAAGATCTAGAGATCCAAGTTCAAATCCCATCGTGGCACATGACAGAATTTGAATTCAATTTTAGATAAATCTGGAAATAAGAGTCTAAAGGTTGTCGATTGTTGTAAAAACCCATCTGTTCACTAATGTCCTTTAGGGAAGAAAATCTGCTATTCTTACCTGGTCTGGCCAACATGTGACTCCAAATCCAAAGTAATGTTGGTGACTCTCAAATGCCCTCTGAAATGGAGAGTGATTAAGAATGAGCAATAAATGCTGACCCAGCCTGCAACACCCATATCCCTCAACAAATAGAATGATATAAGAAGCATCTGAAAGGAGGGTTAAAAGGGGGAAGCGGTTTTGGATGGAATCTCAGAGCGTTGGGCTCATACACAGGAGGCATGGCTGCCAGTGGTGGGGACGAAAGGCCATAGATCAGAATAGGAGTTCTTGGAGACTTGTAGAGGTGGAAGAGGTGATGGGGCTTGGAGTGATTTGAACATGCGGGTAATGATTTTACATTTAAGGCGTTGGTAGTCTGGAACGCAATGTAGGTCACTGGTACTGGGGGCAATGCGTGAGTGGGATTTTGTGCGAGTTAGAATATGGGCAACTGAGTTCTGTTTGCCTAAAACATTGGAAAGAGCACATGAGGACACATATAAGAGACACAACCCAGTTCAGAGTATAACGTGGTACAATTGTGACACGCCCTACACCATTATTCAACAGCACAACTGCTGTTCCAGTGCAAGAGATACAGGTGCCAAATACAGTTAAGCTAAGAGAATATCTAATGAAAAATGTGGTGCATTTTTGCTTTCAGTCAGCCTTGGTAACCTGTGTCTCTGGTTCCATAGGCTCAGCCAGAACCGGAGGACAAACAGCTGAGCTGCAGGAGTCGAGGTAAGAATCCTTGTTCCAGAATGAACTTTAGTGATGTATATTCTCATTCCAGCTGTGTTAGTGAATAACTCTGCACGATAGGGCACCGAACAACAATAACGGAGTGACTGGAGAGATTGAAGCCATAGGTTTTCCTGGCAATATCATGCTTATAATCAACATACATGGAAAACTTGTAAGATTGAGTTCTGATTTAAAGGACTACATCATGATAAAGGCTTACCGGAACCGTGATTTTGAATGTTGAGCTGAAAAAGATAGCATGGTATTTGATTTTTAAAAGCCTCCTACTTGTATATGCTTATTTTAAAAGTCATTCTTAATCTAATCCAAAGATGCGCAGGTTAGGTTGATTGACCATTCTAAGTTGCCCCTCAGTGTTAGGGGGATTAACAGGATAAATACATGAGGTTACAGGGATGGAGTCTGGGTGAGATTGTTGTCAGTGTGGACTTTATGGACTGAATGGCCTCTTTCTGCACTGTAGGGATTCTGTGATAGTGGAATGTCCCAAAGTGCTTCACAGGAACATTATCTAACACAGTTTGACACTGGACCACATAAACTGATAATGGGACAGTTACAAAATATAAATGTTACCAAGGGAAAATTCTCTACAAGAATGTTTTATTATCCAACCGAATTTGTCAACTCAATCCAAACATTATTCAAGCAAGTCCTGATCGTTACTTATTGTTAGTCTTTTGCTGCCAACCTTTTATCAAAATGTGATTTCCAGCTCAATTTCCAAGATTGTTTTCTGTCTTTTTACTGCAACCATTACAATTGAACTCCACACTAAGTTGCCTGATACGTTTTGCAGGATTTATCGCAAATCTGTAGTCAATTAACATTGTATCTGTTCACTATTTAAGGGCCTTTGCTGCCACCACCAAGCCCTTGGAGGTCTCAGCATCCGTTTCATGGCCGACTAACCAGCAATATGGTGTGTAAGCGGTGCGAGCAACAGGTGGGTTTCTGTGAGAAGGAACAGATGAATTCACCTAATAGTCCTTTACACTTGGAGGGAATGCAGGCTAGGTTTACCAGAACAATACCTGAACTCCAAGGGTTAAATTACAAGGAGAGATTACATAAACTGGGTTGTACTGTGTGGAATTCAGAAGGCTAAAGGGTGATTTGATTGAGAAGTACACAAGGGGAACAGGTAGAGTTAAATACAGAGAAATTTTCTGCTGGTTAGATGGTCTACAGCTACTTGGCACTGTTAAAAATTAGTGCCAGACTTTTCAGGTGTGTAGTTAGGAAATAAATCTACACGCAAATGTGATAAAAAATTTTGAACTCTCTTCTGCAAAACTGCAATTCTTTTTATTCATTCATGTCTCATGGGTGTCACTGGCTGGCCAGCATTTGTTGCCCATTCTTGAATGCTCTTGGCAGGCAGTTGAGAGTCAACCACATTGCTGTGCCTCGAGAGTCTGTGATTGGATAAAGAAAACAGACTTCCTTCCCTAAAGATCTTTAGTGAACCAGATGGGTTTTTTCAACAATGGTTTCATGGTCATCAGTACATTCTTAGTTCCAGGTATTTTTTATTGGATTCAGATTCCACCATCTGCCATGATGGGATTTGAACCCGGGTCCCCAGAATATTATTAATAGTCTATCGATAATATTACAAGGCCAAGATCCATTTTAAATGATAAAGCTGAGATTAATATCTTAAAAATAAAAGCAAATTAATGCGAATGCTGGAATCTGAAACCAAAAGAAAAAATGCTGGAAAACCACAACCGGTCTAGCAGCATCTATAAGGAAAGAAAAGAGCCAACCTTTCGAGTCCAGATGATCTTTTGTCAAAGCTTTGAAAAGGATCGACTGGACTCGATTTAATATCTAAATTTTGTTATCCAATTGAGGGATATGAAGCGAGGTCAGGGTTGGCCATGATCTCAAAGAATGGCAGCGGGTCAGGGTAAATGGTCTATTTCTGCTTTTGTGTAAACACACATAAGTTTTTAAGCTTTAAATGGCATATTTGAATTATCTACTGAAGTCCTAGCCTGAGTTATGTTTCTGTTCTCACTTTGAAAATCAGACATTCTGAATGTAAGTGCTAATATTCTAACTCGCAGCTGTGTCCATGTGCCTGTGCTGTAAATTCCAACGGGTATGTTGAAAGCTCACAGTGCTGGCTGCAGAGCCTGAGCTGGGGAATAATCCATGCCAATCCCTACATTGTTTATTAACTTTACCGGATTGATTCCCATTAGAAATCCCCACAGAAGAGAACAAATGGAAATAAGAGAATCGTGGATGATTGAGGTTGCTTGCTATCAGCCCTGCAAGTGCATTAGCATTGAATTACGTAGAATTAGCCCAGAAACAGGCTGTTCGGCTATGATATTCATGTTCTCTTCCACCCCTTCTACATTTAACCCCATCAAAGTAACCTTCTATTCCTTTTACACTCGTGTTTATGCAACTTAAATAAATCCCCTTAAATAGATCTGTGATATTCCCTCAGCTACTTTTTGTGATAGGGTTTTCCACATTCTGAGCACACTGATTGAAGACCTATTTCCTGAACTCTTCATTGGTCCATTACTGACGTTCTTGCAGTCCCTACAGTCAGTCAAGGTTCCTAATTTTGGACTTGACCACAAGTAGAAACATATCTGTGTCCACTTTAGTGGACTCGCTGACATTAAGGGCATTTAAATGGTCATTGGATAAACTTACGGATGATATTGAAATGGCGTAGGTTAGACGGGCTTTAGATTGGTTTCACAGGTTAGCACAACATTGAGGGCCAAAGAGCCTGTACTGCTCTGTTATGTTCTATGTTACCAAACACATATGGGATGAGCCATATAAATCTCCTGTTTTATGTGGAAGACAAGGATACTTGTTTGTTGAGGGCTATAGTTCTAAGCTGTGACTCACTCTAAAACCTGTGATTCAGATTCACATGCTGAGTTTTGCATAGTTTTATTTGCTCCCGTGCTGTTTCTCTTTTTCTAATCTTGGTTCTGTAGATGATGAGCTGTGAACTTAAGCTCAGAGAGAATTGGAGCAGAACAGTCCTGCTATAGTTGGAAGTACCGAGGTTGCGGTTGTGGGATGGGTGTCTGTCGAGGAGGCTGCTACTGCCCTTCCTTTCTCTGGGCTCCATGCATTATGCAAAGCACGGGTGTAAGGAAAGACTGCAACAATGAGAATTTCACCATATAATCGCTGGCTTTGCATTTTTCTTGTCAGAGTCCTGTGAGGTATGACACATTTGACAGTCTCTCCCTCAGCATTCCAACAGTCACGTGGGTATGTACTGTCTACAATTCATTTTATGCTGATTACATTGTATTATTTCTACTGATTAAGAACAGGCAAATTCATTATACTTGTGTGTGGTGTAGCGACTTCAGAGACTTGAGCACTGACTCTCTCTTGCAGCACAGCCCTGCTATCTGAAGGGTGTTTTTTGGATGAGATAGCATTTGCTGTCTCAGATGGACACAAAGGTATCTTGCTGTTTGTTCAAAGAGGCGCAGGGGAGCTTTCCCTTGTGTCTCAGACAATATTATCCCTCAGCCAACATCAATGAAATAAGCAATCTGATTATAGTTACATGACTGGCTGTGGCAGTTTGCTGTGCACAGTGACTACATTTCAAAACTATTTCATTGGCTGCTAAGGCATTTCGGGATGTTCCAAGTTGTATATAAGTGCACATTTCTCCTCTTCTAGGTAAATTATATGGGAGAAAATGGGGAAGAGGAAGGGAATTGAGTCCTGAGTGGGAACTGAGGCTGTGGATGATTCAGCTGGAATCTCGCTGAAGAAAGACATGGGATATGAGAGGGAAATGGGACCAGCGTGTAGTTTGAGACAAGTCAAGAAGCTCAGTTGAGTGGGGCTCCAGGAGTAGCAGGGCAGAAGAGATACGACTGGGGTGGAAATGGAGAAGAATGAAGATGTGATTAAGCCTCCAGGAAGGGGGAAAGAGGAGACACGCTGAGAACAAATCAATGGAATTAAATCAAAGTAACTTACTTTTGGAAACAATAGAGGAAGTTGAAAGTAAAGTTTCACCATAGAAAAGAAAGTGAAAGTGTTTGGATATTCTGATTACAATTCTTTCTACATTACAAAAGTGACTACACTACAAAAAGTATTTCGTTATCTGTAAAGCCCTTTGGGATGACCAGAGATCCTGATGGATGTTATATAAATGCATGGTGTGGAGTTGTCAGCATTAGACTGGGATAGGCACAGTAAGTAGTCTCATAACACCAGGCTAAAGTCCAACAGGTTTGTTTAGTAGCACGAGCTTTTGGACCACTGCCTCTTCATCAAGTGAGTGCAGGATTTGTTCACAAAAAGGGCACATGTAGACTCAATTACAAGATAATGGTTGGAATGCGAGGCTTAACAGGTAATCAAGTCTTTACAGGTGTAGACAGTGTGAATGGAGAGAGGTTAAAGAGGTATGAATTGACTCCAGCCAGGACAGTTAATGAGATTGCCCAGTCAATTTGTGAGAGTTACAGAAAGTCTCCCTTTGTTGTGCGACACTGCAGTCTAGTGGTTGAGGTAAGCAATTGTATTGTTACAGGTTTTGGATTACATACAGTTTTCCTATGATAATAATATTGCTTTCCTTAGATGGTGTTTCGCTGTTTATGGTAACATTTTGTCAGCAGTTTCAATTATGAATATTGCCAGTGGTCATTTGAAAAGAGTTACACGAATTTATATCTGCACCTGTAGCAGCACATGCAGATAGAAAGGACTCCATGACTCCATCAACACATATTATCAGATGTATTGTCGTGGTTTAAAAAAGGATTGAAGTGGAGATGGAGGAAACAAACTGAAGTGTTTTAAAGTTTATTTATTCGTCACAAGTAGGCTTACATTAATGCTGCAATGAAGTTACTGTGAAATTCCCCTAGTTGCCACATTCCGTTGCCTGTTCAGGTCAATTCATCTAACCAACATGTCTTTCAGAATGTGGGAGGAAACCGGAGCATCCAGAGGAAACCCATGCAATGAATTTACAAATTCCATACAGATAGTGACTCAAGTCTGGAATCAAACCAGGGTCCTTGGCACTGTGAAGCAGCAATGCTAACCACTGTGCTACTATGCTGTCTAATGACTTATTTTATAGTTCACTAAAGCTGGAAGGTGACTTTTCTAATTGATAGCTATACTTTTCAATCATGAATGATCCTGTCTTGAATCAGTGTCTGTGCGGACTTTGCACATTCTCCCTGTGTCTGTATGGGTTTCCTCTCACAATCCAAAGACGTGTGGGTTAAGTTGATTGACATGATAAATTGCCCCTTAGTGTCAGAGGACTTGCAGTTTAAATACGTGGGGCTACGGGGACAGGGCCTGGGTGAGATTGTAGTCGGTGCAGACTCAATGGGCCGAACATCCTCCTCCTGCGTTGTAGGGATTCTATGATAAGGAAACTATATAAATGCACAGATTGTGGATGTTATGTTGTGCTAATGTGTCTGCTCTGTGCAACACTTTTTAAGTAATTTGTTCTTTTATGGCTCTGCAGGGCAGACCTGTGACATTGGACCTCTGCCTGCAACATTTCATTTCCTCAGAGACTATTAAAGATGTGGTGTGTGAGAACTGTACCAAGGTGAGCAGTGCTCCATTTGTTCCCGTTAACCCTGGCAATGCCTTTTGCACAGAGTTAGAAGAATTTGTACACATGATTCTTATTGGATGTGTAAACTTTTGACACCCAAGCTGGTGGTGCGGTAAGGTTTGAGTGAAAGAAGGTCAGAAATGTTTTCATGGATTTAAAAACAGAAATAAGGCCCTTCCTCTGATGGCTGGATTGTTGAATGCTGAACCACACAAAGTAGGATGGTTTGAGGTTCAATCCTTAGTCTATGTTGAGTTAGCTAATCTTGAGTCAGAGCAATGGGAATTGCACTATAGCTTCCTCTAAATGGCGAAGGGAAGGGGGAAAAGATATTACTTGGGGTTCCCATTCCTGAGATGTTGATCTCTATTGAGGAAACATATTTGTGGAGATTAGGTGAGAAAACAGGCTGTGATGCTGCCAGTGGTTGAACAGTTCACTATCTAGACTGTGACATTTAAAGAATAAAAAAGATTTAGAAGGAAAAGTGCAAAAATTAGTAAAGCTGAAAGATGACGTGCATGCATTGCTACAGACAGTTAGCCGTAAAGTTGTTATCTAATGGTAATATAGCGATGGTCCGAATGGCCTAATTCTATTCCTATATCTTATGAACTCATGGGTTATGGAGAGAAGGCAAGAAAATGAGGATGAGGAGCACATCAGCTGTGAATGAATGGCGGAGCAGACTCGATGGGCTGAACAGCCTAATTCTGCTTCTATATCTTATGAACTTACAGTACTTACGTTACTTGATGCATAATCTGGGGACATGAACTAACATAAACTCCTCAGACACTGAAGCAGTCATTGTCCAAATGCAGTGACCATATCCAGGCTTAGGCTGACAAGTGCACCGCACAAGTCACAGGCAATGACCAGGCAAAATCCTGGAATTCCCTCCCTAATGGCATTATGGATCAACTCACAGAACATTGACTGTAGCGATTCAAGAAGGCAGCTCACCACCAGCATCTCAAGGACAACAAGAGATGGGCAATAAATGCTGGGCAGTCAGCAATGCCCATCTACCACGAATGAATAAAAAAAATCTCCAACAAAAAGGGATCTAACCATTGCCCTTTGCCAGCCAGTGGCATTATCGTTGCTGAATCTTCCACTATCAACATTCTGGGGAAACATAACTGGATTAGCTATATAAAATTGGTGCCTAGCAGAGCAGGTCAAAGATTAGGAATCCTGTAGCAAGTAACTGACTCCCCAAAGCCTGTCCATCATCTGCAAGGCAGAAATCAGAAGTGCAATGCAATACTGTCCACTTGCCCGGATAACTGCAGCTCCAATTACACTTGAGAAGCTTGATACCATTCAGGGCAAACCAGTTCACCTGATTATTGCCACTTTCACAAAATTTCAATCCCTCCACCACCAATGAGCAGTGGAAGCCATATGTACGATCTACAAGATGCACTGCAGGAACTCATCAAGGTTCCTTAGGCAGCATCTTCCAAACCCATGATCTCTACCATCTAGAAAGACAAGAGATTAGGTGGATTGGTCAGGCTAAATTGCCCCTTACTGTTAGGGGGACTAACTAGGATAAACGCATGGGGCTATGGAAATAGGCCTGGGTGGGATTGTGGTTGGTGCAGACTCAATGGACCGAATGGCCTCTTTCTGTGCTGTAGGGATTCTATGACTCTAGATACCTGGGAACATCGCCACCTGGAAATTCCCCTCCAAGTCAGTCACTATCCTGAACTGGAAATATTGTTGTTCCTTCACTGTTATTGGGTCAAAATTGTGGAACTCCCTCCGTAACAGTACTGTGGGTGTACCACAGCACAGGGACTGCAACAGTTCAAGAATGCAGCTCATCAGTCCCTTCTGAAGGGCAACTAGAGATGGACAATAAATGCTGTTCTAGACAGCAATGCCCAGATCCTGTAATTGAGTTTTTAACATTACAAATTTGGAGTGGGAGTAGGCCATTCGTCCCCTCTAGCCTGTTCCACCATTCAATAAGATTCTGATCTGACTGTAGCTTCAGTTCCACACTTTGCTTACCCTGTGATATCCTTTGACTCTGTTGTTAATCAAGAGCATGTAAGTGCAAATCCCACCCCACCATGGCAGCTGTGAAATTTAAACTCAAATAAATAAATCTGCAATAAAAAGCCAGTATCAGTAATTCCAAACATGCAAAACTAATGGCTTGTCATTAATTGCTCATTTGCAACATTTACAGAAGCAAATTTGATGTCCTTACCTATATATGACATACACATGATCCCCGACCCTTAGCAATGTGGTCATCCCTTTACTACTTCTGAAAAGGCCTAACAAGTCACTCGAGTGACATAATAACTAGGAGCAGGAGTAGGCCATCTGGCCCCTCGAGCCTGCTTTGCCATTCAATAAGATCATGGCTGATCTTTTCGTGGACTCAGCTCCACTTAACCGCGTGCTCACCATAACCCTTAAATACTTCACTGTTCAAAAATCTCTCCATTTCTGCCTTAAAAACATTCAAGAAGGCAGTTCACCACCACCATCTCAAGGGTCATTAGGAGTAGTTCGTAAAAGCTGGACTTTCAAACAACACCCACATCCTGTGAAAGAATCAAAAAAAAATGAGTTTCTGAAAGGTAATCCAGCATGAATGTAAGTTTTCAGGAGAAATGGGATGAGGAGTATAAAGAAAAGAAGCTACATAAGAGCATTGGACAGCTCTTCTGAAGGAGACCTGAGTGTTCAGGTGCAGTTTCTGAGAATACTGCTATCTGAGGACATCCAGTGTTGTGTTGGCAGCAGCTTCAAAATTTCCAACACATGAAGTTAAATGTGAATCTTGGATGACCCTGGACATATCAGGAGAACGAAACGCTAGCTGGAGAGGGGAGAAATGGGAGTATGGGAAGATGGTCCACAATGACTGACCCCAGTGAGCAATGTGGAAGTTAGGAAGAGATTGTGTTTTCAGGTTTTTCTTTCTGAATGTTATATGTTTAAATGGTTACTTTAAGATCACATAATTTGATAGTGATGTCATTAGGGTGCTGTATTACTTTTCGTTTGTACTGTGTACAGGCCAGACATCCTTGAATAAATGTGTTGTTAGTTTGAAACTACATGTGCAAACCACATTTTTTTTATGTAAAACCCACAACCTCTAATGTAGTTAGGACATTACACTGACAAGACTTTCTGTTCTTCTGCAAATCCAGGCAGGAGAAACGCTGAATGGACAGACTGCAGAAAACCAAAGGACAACTTTCATCAAACAGTTGAAAATTGGAAAGGTGAGGTTTGTGTCCATGGCAGGAGCTGCTGCTAGCAAGCTTGATAGTTATACTCCTGGAAAGGCTTCAGAGATTTATATTAAAAGAGTATTTTGAAAATAAAAAACGGATCTCCCCCAGAAGAGAGAAGACTTTGTGACTCTGGTAGTACTCAGCTGGTCAGGCTGGGTCTGTGCAGGGAGGAAGATGGGGGTCAACATTTAGGTCTATGACCCTTTGTCAGAACGGATGTGGTGAAGGGTTATCTAATCTGTGGTGTTAACTATGCCATGCCTTTACAGCAGACAGTGCTGAATGTTTGCAGTAGTGTCTCTTTCTAAATGGCACAGCTGAGAACTCAAGTGAAATCTCTCTACTGCCAGGCATCAAAAATGTGACATAAAGGCCCCTTCCATTTGATAGGTAGTTCTCAATCACCACCCATTTCCTCCATCTGTTCAGTTTGGTTTTGCAATCCAATGATTCACAATTATCTTTCATCCTCCAGTGTCATGTGCGGAGCCATTCTTTACGCATGAGCTTGTTAGTGACTGTCAGCAGCTTACTGCAACATGGTAGAGAGAAGGTCACAGCTGAACCACATCCTTCTCGCACTCACCGCTCTCGGTGATTGGGAGTCACCGGTATGTGGGAGCTAAAAGATAAATTTCACTTCCACCTCTCCCCCGCCCCGAGATCTACACCGTAGGTGCCTATTACCACTGCAGTTGTGCAGGGTGACACGGTGGAACACTAGTTAGCACTGCTGCTTCACAGCGCAAGGGACCCAGGTTCAATTCTGGTCTTGAGTGAACTTTGCACATTCTCCCTGCGTCTGTGTGAGTTTCCTCTGGGTACTCTGGTTTCCTCCCACAGTTCAAACGTGTGGGTTAGGTTGATTGGCCATGCTAAATTGACCCTAGTGTCAGGGGATTAGCAGGGTAAATGTGTGGGTTTACAGGAATAGAGCCTGGATGGGATTGTAGTTGGTGCAGACACAATGGGCCAAATGGCCTCCTTCTGCACTGTAGGGATTCTCTGATTCTATGATTGTGATCTGCTGACACATTGATGTCCTAGTTTGTGTCAGTGTCTATGACTATCACTCCCTCCTCCCAGTTCCAGACAACTGATTTAGTGAATTTTTTCAGATTAAAGGCTTTTGTAAAGATATAATTTTTTTTCAGAGCAGCTTATGTGATTTTTTAAACTTGTGTAATTATTAACCCAGTGCTGGCCTCTTGTGTATCCCTGATTTTTATCACTTCATCATAGGCGGCTATATCTTCAGCTATTTGGACCCTAAGCTTTGGTATTCCCTCTCCAAACCTCTCTATATCTCTCTCTTTATTTCTTGCCTCCTTTCAAATATTCCAGAAATGTTTGACCAAGCTTATGGTCACCTGTTGCAGGTAGCTTGGTGTCATATTTTATTTGGGACATCTTATTACATTAAGGTTGTGATATAAATGCAAATTGTCATAAGCACACACGTTCTTAGTCTCTGAGAACCTATTGTTTGAGAAAGTAGATCCCAGCTAGGGATCATTGTGTTTAGATGATCAATAGGACCAGTGAGTTGATGAATGGCAGATGGAGTTTAATTTAGATAAATGTGAGGTGGTGCATTTTGGTAGATCAAACCAGGATAGGACTTACTCAGTTAATGGTAGGATACTGGGGAGAGTTATAGAACAAAGAGATCTAGGGATACATGTTCATAGCTCATTGAAAGTGGAGTCATAGATGGACAGAGTGATGAAGAAGGCATTTGGTATGCTTGGTGTCATTAGTTGGAACGTTGAATACAGAACTTGGGATGTCTTGTTGAAGTTGTACAAGATATTAGTAAGGCACACTTGGAATACTGTGTGCAGTTCTGGTCACCCTATTATAGAAATGACATTATTATACTAGAAAGAGTGCAGAAAAGATGTACTAGATGCTACCAGGGCTTGATGGTTTGAGTTTTAAGGAGAGGTGAATAGACTGAGACTTTTTTTCTCTGGAGAGTAGAAGGCTTGGGGTGATCTTATAGAGGTCTATAAAATAATGAGGGGCACAGATCAGCAAAATAGTCAATATCTTTTCCCAAAAGCAGGGGAGCCTAAAACTAGAGAGCATAGGTTTAAGGTGAGAGGGAAGAGATATAAAAGGGTCCAGAGGGGCAATTATTTCACACAGAGGCTGGTGAGTATCTGGAACAAGCTGCCAATGGTTATAGTAGAGGCAAATACAATTTTGTCTTTTAAAAAGTTACATACATGAAGTGCTTATCAGGGGATGTGAGCCAAGCACAGGCAATTGAAACTAGCATAGTCATCAAAAAAAATGGTGGCATGGACAAGTTGGGCCGAAGAGCCTGGTTCTGTGCTGTAACCTCTATGACTATGATGAAAAAACAGGGACAATGAAGATCACGTGTGTGGTAATTTCTAATCCGTGCATCCTGATGTTTTTAAGCTCCCCCAGTGCCTGTGTATCCACCTGCAAAGGCTCTCGTGGTCCAACCATGGAACCCCTCTGAAACGCAATGAGCATGTGCAGTTCAGCGAGCTGCTCTCACTCGATACCTACAAGTACCGCAGCCCATCACAGAGGCAGGGCCATCGAAGAATGAGCAGACCCGCCAGTACGGGGAGTTTACCACGGATGCTGGAGGAAGCGAAGCCAGGTAAATACTGTGTTAACAGGAAGCTCACCGCACAGTGTCTGAAATCAATGATGCGATCCTTATTTCCACCTCAAGCTATTTTTTTTAAATCCAGGATAGAAGTTCAGTCTTTTGGAACATTTATAATTGTTGATGAATGCGTTCCAGAATAAAGATGAATGCTGCGCAGCTCAGCAGCAAGCCCAGCAATAATAGTTCACAACTTTGAATAAAACTTCCTCGCTCAGTGCTTTGGTTTCATTACAGAGGATACAGGGCATGCAAACAAGCCATTAAACCAACTAGTGTTTCTGTCCCACTGAAGGCTTTACTTACTTTTCCTCATCTAAATTCATCAAAAAGAAGGTGTCAACCTGGTGAAGCTACAACAAGGACAACTTGCATACCAGGCAGCATAAACAGCAAATAGCAGAACTAATAATGCCACAATCAGAGGATCAGAGCTAAGCTCTGGTGTCCTGCCAAATCCAGTTGTGAATGGTGGACAATTAGTAGCACGCTGGAAGAGGCTCCACAAATATCCCCATCCTCAAAGATGGAGGAGCCCAGCATGTGAGTGGGAAAGGCAGTGTTGAAGTTGCTGGCAGACATATTGTTAACAGCTTAGAAAAGAAAGGGACATTAAAGAAAAATAGAATACTCTCCTCTACTTCTAGCAGGGGAGAGTGCTAAGGTGCTCCCTAAGCATGACCCAGCACTCCCCTCCTGAGCGATACATTCATCTGTGCTCCTCCAATGGGCCTGCCTGGCAGGTACACACTGAAGAAACAGTTGAAATTCACATTGGCTTGTGCTCACACCGATGTGAATATATAATGTAATAGTGGTGTAGGAATTATCAGATGTCAAGGCTTGATAATTAGATTTTAATGGAACGGTTGTGAACCCAGTCACTTCAGTGGTGGATGTGGGTAGGGGACAATGCAACGGGACTTAACCACCGAAGTATGACATGATTTGGGCTTGTGAGATTTGGTGCTTGTGTCTCCATTCACGCTCAATGCGAATGGGAGCACAGAATCCCAGCCTTTTTGTGTCCTCCCTACAGCTTACCTTCCCACCTAACTTGGTGTCATCAGCCAATTTTTATACATTGTACACATTAGATACGTGATGTAATTTTTTCCCAGCAGTTGTTAATGAGTTACTTCAGAAATGGTGTTTTAAATCTTGTTTCCCTGTTTGTCTCCTCTCAGGATTCATGCAGCCCAGCCTGAGTAAAATGCAAGTTGCAAACGGAGCATGTGCATCCTCTCTGTTATCCACTTCTTTTGCAGCCTCACCATCTCCTGTAACTCGAAGTTATGGGTGAGTCTTTCCAATTTTAATTTTGTTTCTACCCAGAAGTTTCATTTTGTTTTTGTTTTATAGGGGCTGAATGATATATCAAAATGTACTTCAGAATCAAAGGATCTCTCCAGTGGGTTTCTAGGATGAATCTGGGATTGCAATGCTGGGTTTCTGTCTCTGAAGGCCTTTACACTGTTCTTTAACGACAAAAGATAATTACACTCAGTATTTGAAAAGGGCCCGTGGCAGAATGAATAAGGGACTTGGATTAATTGTTTTGTTCTTTTAAAGAGTTGTCTGAGGCAGGATGGGCTGAATAACCTCTTGTGCTGTATCATACTATGATTCAATTGTACATCACTTTCCATTTCCTGTTAGTGCACACCATTCTTGTTCAAGGAGTAAAATGCCAAAGCAATTGTGTCACTTTTACTGTAAGGAACAATAGGCTGGCCTTGCCTGCGGCTGGGGTCCTCCAGTCCCGCTGCAGTGAACGGAGATCTAACTGAGCGCAAAATTCTCTATTCTCGCTGGTGACAGCAGAATCCGGCCCAGCATTTTTGTTAGCAGAGCAAAATATTTTGCCTCTGCTGAGGTTGGGTTTTCATTATAGATGGATAATGGAGACCAAACCGAGTATTGATAGTGAGGTATTTTATTAAACCAAGTATTGATAGTAAGGTATTTTATTAAATCGAGTATTGATAGTGAGATATTTTATTAATCGGGTATTGATAGATATTTTATTAAACCGACTATTGATAGGTATTTTATTTGTGCAGCACTCACCATTGTTGAATATTTTGGTTCATGCACTGTGCATTTCATCAGCAGGATATTGCAGGATACTCATTGAATAAGTGTGTATCAGAGCAAAGGAGTTGAGGTGGTGTGGGGGAAGGGAAAAGAACACCTTTCCCTCCAATAAGAAGTCTCACAACACCAGATTAAAGTCCACAGGTTTATTTGGTGAAATGAGCTTTCAGAGCGCTGCTCCTTCATCAGCTGAGTGATACACATAAACCTGTTGGACTTTAACCTGGTGTTGAGACTTCTTGACTGTGCCCACCCCAGTCCAATGCCAGCATCTGTATGTCATGGGTGGGTTTCCTCCGGGTGTTCCAGTTTGCTCCCACAGTCCAAAGATGTGCAGGTTAGGTTGATTGACCATGCTAAAATTACCCCTTAGGTAATTTTAGGTGCGTAGGTTAGAGGGATTACTGGGTAAATATGTAGGGATATGTAAATACGGCCTGGGTAGGATTGTAGTCATGCAGACTCGATGGGTCAAATGGTCTCTTTCTGCACTGTAGGGTTTCTATGATGGTTCCCTCCAGTGTGAGAGCACTATTCTGTTTTATTCCCGCAGCACGTCGACGTATCTGTTCCGACTGATGTCTGTCGTTGTCCATCACGGTGACATACACTCGGGCCACTTTGTGACTTATCGCCGTTCGCCATCCACCTCGAAGAACCCGGCGGCAGTGAGCAACCAGTGGTTGTGGATATCGGACGACACGGTGCGCAAAGCCAATCCACAGGAAGTTCTCGCCTCCAACGCCTACTTACTCTTTTACGAGCGGGTTCGACCCCTGGTGAGGAGACTGAGCCGAGAGTTTGGGCCAGAGGAGTGAGCGAGTGGGCGTAGCTGGGCATTGGACTGATGCTGTAAAAGGACAATTAATCTTCCATGGTTTTTAGAGGAAACCAGTGCTGAAAGGAAGCAGAGCCCAATTATTATCCACCGAGATATCCAATTCAATACTTGTGCAGTGAACCAAAAGATTGAGATCTGTTGTATTTTTTAAACATATATTAATTTGCCACTTAATTCTATAGCAAAAGAAAGCAGTTCCACAAAAGGGA
This sequence comes from Sphyrna mokarran, assembly GCA_024679065.1. Taxonomy (NCBI): domain Eukaryota; kingdom Metazoa; phylum Chordata; class Chondrichthyes; order Carcharhiniformes; family Carcharhinidae; genus Sphyrna; species Sphyrna mokarran. The sequence goes on along the minus strand of JAGIQG010000020.1, from coordinate 39,465,083 downwards.
GTAATGGCTATCTGTTTATGAGCTTTGACTGTGTGCTTGAAGCAATTGAAAAATGTATTTCTTCATATGTGCAATGTTATTGCGGATAAAAATCAGGGTCAGCTCAGCAATTTTATGTTGGATTATTGAGTTGAAATCCTAAAGTGAGATATCAAATCAACCACATATATAAATCCAGGTTGGAACAATGAACCAGTTAAATGTTGCTGCAGCCATGGCTCAGATCTCAAAAGGGCCACAACTGCTTAGTGTGAAGGTTTTGCCGAAAGATTGGAAGAAGCTCCCTTAAGTACTTGATAGGTGCATGCAGTGCATGTACAGCTGGTCCCAGGGTCCCTCTGCAGTCACTGCTAATTCCAGCACACAACAACAGTAGGGATGCTACATTTACCCTGTGCAGGGAGGGCAACATTTGGAGTTCTAATTAACTGCCCCTGGCCTGAGAAGCTGTTGGGTTAGGACTAGACAGCAGTGCCCCTAACCCAGTCAGATGACTGATCAGACTTGCTATATTAGAGCTGGGCTCAGGTGCCTAGGGGACCATGTCTCAGCAAGAGTTGACACCTTCAGAGAGAGAGGAAATAGGTTGGAAAACATACAGATGATGTGAACCGATGTGTTACTTCCACTGCCATGAAATGTAACTGGAGGAACACTGACACCATCCCTGAACATAACAGTTAAAGTGATTTCCAGAGAATGGAATTGTGCTAGTAACTGTGAATCCTCACTAGTGGGGATGTGTGTTTAGAGTCTGACTTGATTTTCTGATTGTATGGATTGCCTAAACAAAATGACAAGAAACAAGTCCTTTATTGTAGGGATGAAAGTTGCTGTGATCTGACAACCTGAAACAATCAAATATAGAATTAAAGTAAACCTTGGTGTTTTTTAATTCAGGTCTCAGCCCTGTCAGGCTCAGAGAGACCAAAATTGCAAGCGTTTGTATCCAAACACCCAAGTTTGATGTCTGATTTTGACTAGCCGACAATTGGCCTCACTAGCCAGAGTTAGAATGGGGGAGAGTTAAACCAGTAATCCACCCAGTTCTTTTAATCTTCCAGCATTAAACCCCATTCTTCACTGAGAAGTACATGAATCATTTACTGCCTGATGGCAGTGAGAATTCTTGCGTAGGTTAGAGTGACAGCCAGTGTCCTTTTTAAACATTCCTTCATCCGTGAGTTGATCTGTATTGGTACCCGATCTTATTCAACACTGTGGTAATGTTCAGGAGTTGTGGAGAATGTGCTGTTTTGCTGAATGTCTTGTTTTGTTTCAGATTTTGTTTTTTTTTGTACAAATTGGGGTGTGCTCCCATGTACCTGCTTCATTGTCACCTCTGAATCCTTTCTTCTGGGAGACTGTTCAACTTGCACATTGTTCATTTCTGACCTTGATTGAAGCTATGCACTGTTCTGTTGTTTTATTTTGTGATTTCCCCTTCCAGAGCACTGGTGGGCAAAGGCACTGACGGCATGGTGATGTGCTGAGCCAAGCAGGTCGCATGCCCTTGCTGCTGTGTGAATTATTTGTCTTCTGACAGCACAGAGCACAGTTTGGCTGAGTTTCCATTGACAAGGGAGGAAATTATCTAGAGTTTCAGCTCCTGTTCACTTCTACAATACACATATGCACGTAAAGTGGGTTGTGAACATACTGGGCTGTGCATATATTTGTTAAGAACCAGAAATTGATCTTGATGCCATGCCTGGTTGAACAGCTCCCCAGAGTGAGAAATACTCCATATTAGTAGGAGTTGACACTTTTTAGAATAGTCTAGAAAATAGATGGGGTGGTGGGGCTCTGGGGTTGTGAAACAGTATTGCCATTACTATTCAGCGGAAGAGGGTGTCAGGGAGCCTGTACTCCATGAACACTCCCATTTCATGGTGTGTGAACTGAAGTTCAATCACGCTGGACCAGAAACAGGCAGCTGTGCTGAGACGTGTGTACGATACAACACAATGTCATAGGCAGTAGCAGTGGAAGGCTTCAGGTTGAATGGGTATTTGCTCAGGTGAGTTTTTCTCTGTTTTGCCACGCACAATATTTACACTACCTTAAGCTTGATTATTTAATCACTGTATAATGCAAGTATAAGTTCAGTATTTGCGTGAAGTTCCCTCACCTAAACTATTGCTCCGTTTCAGTCTCAGTAATTTCTGGAGTGTTTTATGATGTGCGAATGGATAAAGCTATGGGCACTTACTCCACACAGGATCGGAGTAAGTTTTAAAAGGTGCTCTCCGCACGGTTCAGTTGACAGATCCAGTGTGTCTGCACCACAAATACCAGGAAAGCCCGCAATGACTGGATCAAGTTAGCTAACCTGAGGTCTGTGTCCGTGAGGCGAGATTCCTGCTGCTGATTGTTACCCAGTGACTCCCCCCCCATTCCCCCATATCCTCTACCAATAGATTCTTGTGTGCGGATATTAGGGTGATGACTGGATCAGGTTTGACAGTGACATTCATGAAACCTGCAGCCACTCGCTATGATTTTGCAATAACTGTGTTCCCTTCTTCTTATCTTGTCAAAATCCTAGAATTGTCCCCCGTGTCCTCTTTTTCCTTATTGGTGTTGCGCCTCTGTTGAAACGTTTTCACATGGTTGAATAGTGTTGATGTACAATCTGTGTACTAATCTTGTCAATATTTTGACCATTTTCATTCCTGTTTTCATAAGTTATTGAAACTTTTAATAAGATATGCAAGTGATAATTGTGATTGGTGCCTATTGTTTGAACATGGTGTGACTTAGGCTGGAAAAGACTAAAGTCCAGCTGAATGGTTTCTGTCCATTTGTACTTTAATTCAATGCTATGGCTTTCTGACTGCCTTAATCCTGTCCCAAAAGAACAGCAGCAGGCCATTCAGCCCCTCCAGCATGTTTTGTGCCAGTTGCTCTTTTGATAATCTTTGCAAACCTTAATGAACAAAAATTGTATCACGGTCAGTCTTGAAAGCTCCAAATGATCCCATCAGCCTTCTAGAGAGAGTTTCAGATTTCTGCTACCCTTAGTAGGAAATAGTGCTAGGTAAAAGCAAATTACTGTGGATGCTGGAACCTGAAATCGAAAGAGAAAATGCTGGAAAATGTCAGCAGGTCTGGCAGCATCTGTAAGGAGAGAGAAGAACCGATGTTTTGAGTCCAGATGACCTTTTGTCAAAGCTCCACAGAGTTCATCCAAAGCTTTGTCAAAAGGGTCATCTGGACTCGAAACGTCAGTTCTTTTCTCTCCTTACAGATGCTGCCAGACCTGCTGACATTTTCCAGCATTTTCTCTGTTGGTAGAAAAAAGATGCTTCCTGATTTCATTCGTTAATAGCTTATTTAAGGTGTTGCTGTTTCCATATTTGTTGAATACATGACAGTATCCAGAAATCCCAGCCCTCTTCTGTTATCCCTGAGCTTTGTGTTTATCCCAAAGACTTGGTTTCCAGATCATGTGATGTAGCTATTTCTGTGTTGAATGACGGGTGGAGACTCCTCAAAGTGCCCTTAGTTTTTTTGTATATTGACAAAATCTGCTTTATTTTGTACAGTTATTGCATGTCCACTGGATGGGGGAGGAGTAAGACTGACCTGCTAAAGCCAGTAGAAATTGTGGTTGTGATTCCTGGGGAACAGGGGTTTGTTGACTATGGGCTCCTCATTGGGAGCAACAGCCCTTTCCCTGAAGCACTCATTGTAAGATCAGTGCCGTCCTACAGAGGTTATCGAAGGGCAGTGACGGAGGAGCAGATATACATGCAGAGGTGAGAATAGCCAGATTATAAGGCAAGTGTCTCAAATACAATGTGTGTCCAATCAACAGTTAACCTGTCTAGGCGTTCTTCAGTGTCAAGCCCTGCTTTAACTGTTGTACCAATTAATCACTCTGAAAGGTCAAGAGGTTGTGTGTCTGTTGTGCCAATGTGCATAGTGGCGAAAGTGGGAACCTTCAAATGTTTGATTTTTAATAATTTTGTGAGAAAATAATGTGAAGTCCTGATTGTATAAACAAGAAACTGTAAGAAAAGAAAGCAATTTTTGCACTAACTCACTAATTGTACATGTGTGTATATGTATATATGAATGAAATGGTTGCAGCAGAAATATTTTCCAAATGTTTTAATTAATTTGTCAGACAGAAAAGTAATAAAATTTTCTTTGGGCTAACAAGAAATCTGCACTGTGGTTTCGATATGTATTTTTACTAATGCTGCTGAACTTTGCCTTTACGTGCCTGCTAAACTGCTCACTGTTTAAACTCAAGACTTATAACACTGAGTTGGAGCAAGACATTCTCCAGGACTGCAGAATTATGGAGCACCCTTCTTCCTTTCTCTTTCTGGGAATTATATTTTTCAGACTGAATGTTACTTATTTGCTGCCTCTTGTACCACTTCACCTTTTACTGTTTAACTGTGATGGTCTCCTGTACTGTGGGCTATAGTCTCATATTTAAGAACATAAGAATTAGGAGCAGAATTAAACCAATCTTGCTTGCTCTGTCATTCAACAAAATCATAGCTAACCTTTTACCTTAACTCCACTTTCAGCCCTGTACCTACTCTGTGTATAGTCCTGAAAATCTTACTGATTTGACACTTGAAAATAGTCACCGACCAATCATCTCCAAGATATACAAGTTTAGAAAAGACCCTTTGCCCCATTGAGTCTGCACTGACAATAACTACGACTAAAGTCATACTATTCCCATACAGAGACTCTCAGGTAGAATTCCAAAAATGTACAGGGAAGAAATTTCTCTTCATCTTTGTCTGAGTTAGCCACTTTCTGACCTGGAGAGCATTTTAGTTTCATTTCCTCGATGCAAGAATGTTCTGTTAGGAGCTTGGATTTAATGTTTGAGCAGCTGAGTTATACAGTCTGGAATCGGCAATCTCTATGCTGAGTTGTGCAATGTGTAAACTGATCTCAGCTGGGCCAACAATTAGATTGTTACAAAGTGCCTCAGTGACGGTGCATTTGGGAGAGGGAAAAAAATTGGCTAATGGCCATTGGTTATGATCCAACAATTCTGCTAGAAATTTGCATATCCCAAATGTTGGAAATTCTACTCAGACAAACTCCTACTCCTACTTCCCTCCTCAGATTGGCAACGTGATCTGCATTATCAACTCCTGAGGATTACCGTCGGCCACTGAAGTGGACTACTATATAAATACTGTGGCCACTAGAGCAGGTTAGGGGCTAGGAATTATGTGGTGAATAACTTATCTCTTGATTCAACAAAGCCTGTCCAATATTTACAAGGTACAAGTTAGTAGTGTCATGGAATACCATCTACTTGGCACTTAGCGACAAAGATACCTGCTTAATATCTCACCATCCACAAACATTCACTCTCCACCACTGACGCACTTACAAGGTGCACTGCATGAACTCACAAAGGCTCCTTTGACAGCAACACAACCACTATCATGTACAAGGAAAAGGCCAGCAGAAACATTGGAATACCATCATCTGAAAGTTGTCCTCCAATCCGTTCCTTCATTGTCACTGGATCGAGATCCTGGAACTCGTTCCCTAACAGCACTGTGGGTGTACCTACACCATGTGGACTGCAATGGTTTAAGAAGGCAACTCACCACCAGCTTGTCCAGGGCAATCAGGGATACACAATAACCTTTGGCCTAGCCAGCGATGCTTACATCCTGTAAGTAAATTTAGAAAAATAAACTTACCCAGGCAAAAGGCCAGTTACAACCAGGAAGAAACGTTATCAAATCTAAGGGCAAACCTATATTACCGTCATAATTTCTGTTCAAGAATGGATCTCTATCAGTAAAGAGACCAGATTCATATCAGAATTCCATAATGCAATTTTTATTGATTTTAAAAACTGATCCCCCACCCAGTGTAGATTCGATCTTTTGAATCCAAAGTGTCCTCAGCTTGATCTTTACTGGATCAGCTGTGCCAGCACATGGGATACGACCATCAGTTTCTCTGTATCTGGGTGAGGATTAAGAAGCCAGGCATAAAAATCAGGCAAATGTCCTCACTCAATACCCACTTACAGTCTCTCCTACCGTAAGGTACATGAAATATTGGGGATAATGCAGTTGTGAAACTCTCCATCATGACATTACTGGTGACTAGTTACCAAGGCTAAAAAGGTTTGCACAAATATGTAGGTCCTTTCAGGACCACTGCAACTAGGTGCCTACCAGGAAAGATTGCAACCAATTTGCACACAGCAAGATCCCACTGACAGCAATATGACGACAAACTCATTTGGTTATGTTGATTGGAGGATTAAATAGAGATAGAAACACAGGAAGGGGTGGGGAAATCACTCTCCAATTGTTCTTCAAAATAGTACCATGAGATCTTGCACATCCATCCGAGGGGGCAGCCAGGACCCCAGGTTAACGTCTCATCAGTCAGAGTGATGGGCCAAGGGCCACTGGTGACAGCAAACCCAAACCCAGTAGCTTCAACAGAAATGGAGAACGTTCGGAAATGAAATACGAGATGGCTGGGATAAGGGGAGATATCAATTCTTGGGTGAAAGCAGAATCTTGCGGAAAGTCAGGTTGACCCTGGGGCTGAGCACTTTCTTGCGGACCGGCAGGCTGTGGTACCAGTAGATGTTTGTCGGGTAGTTCATCATCAGCAGGCTGCCGTGTCCAAGAAGCAGCTTCACCGGTTTCAGGTGGCGTGTCGCACCTTTCCCCCGTGAGTCGCGATGGCGAAAAATGAAGTCCCTGCAGGCACCGAAGGAAACAGATGCGATAGGGCTGAGAGGCTCCAGTTCCTTCTCATCGTCACGGTGCTCCCCAATATGATCACTTCCATCTTTGTACCTGAGGGGGGAGGATTGAGGATTAGTCTGACAGTTACGTACTTGCATCTGCCAGTGGCTGGATTGCAATACAACTTCTAACCAGAGTTAAAATTGTAACATCTGTTCCATATCCCTTTTAGTCCATAGAAATCTTACAGTGCGGAAGGAGACCACTCAGCCCATCGAGTCTGCACTCGTAAATATGTGGGGATGGGTGGGGGGAGGATAGCGGCCTGGGTGCGATTGTTATCAATCGCACCCAGGCCCCTATCCTCCCCCCACCCATCCCCGCATATTTACTCTGCTAATTCCTCTGATGTTAAGGCTCAATTTAGCATGGCCAATCCAACTAACCCGCACATCTTTAGAGTGTGGGAGGAAAATGGAGCACTCAGAGATAACACACACAGACACAGGGAGAACGTGCAAACTCTGCTTAGACCCCAATTGGTAAGTCTTCAGAGGGCAATCCTACACGATAATGGTCAAACGGTAATGGAACCATGGGTGCTGAGCCCAATCCAAACCAATTTGATATTATACAGTGCAGAGCAGCACAGTAGTTAGCGCTGCTGCCTTACTGCCAGGGACCTGGGTTCGATTCCTGGCTTGGGTCACTGTCTGTACAGAGACACCCCAAAGCCGGGTCACCATCGACAAAGCACAGATCAGTAGTGTGAGGGAATACATTCCACTTGTCTGAATGAACAACATAGGAAGCTTGATTATATCCAAAACAAAAGCAGCCTGCAGTTGGCACCCGCTCCACCACTGGCAGCAGTGTGTATCACCTATAGAAAACACCAAGGTTCCTTTAGCAGTAGCTTCCAAACCTCTACCATCTAGAAGGACAAGGCAACAGATGCATAGGAACAGCACCATCTTCAAATTCCCCTCCAAGGCACTCACCATCCTGATGTGAAAATATCACCATTTCTTTACTGTCGCTGGGCCAAACATCTCCCCAATAGCACTGTGCTTGTATCTACATGTGGGCTGCAGCGATTCAAGGTGGTGGCTCACCACCTCATGAGGGCAATTAGGGACGAGGAATAAGTTCTCGCCTTGCTGGCAATGTTCAAATCCCAGAAACGACTCAAAGAAATTGGACAGAATTGTAGGAGTGCGGTTAAAGGACAGGATTGGAATATTAAAACAGAAGCAGTGCCAGGTCAGTGAGCACAAGGACAATAGGTAAGCAGACTTGATGTGAGTCAGGACGTGGGCAGCAGAACTCTAAATGAGTTGAAGGTTATGTAGGGTGAAACATTGGAGACAGGGAAGTGTTTATGTAATCAGATCTAGAGGGAACAAAGACACGGGCGAGGGTTTCAACAGCAGATACGCTGAAGCAGGACTGGAGTTGGGCAATGTTACAAGGAAAGTGTGCAGAATTGTGACTGGAAGCTCATCTCCAGATCGAATGCAATACCAAACTCACATATTGGCCGGAATTTTAATGCCACACCCACCACAGGAATCAAAGCAGGCGAAGGGCAGACAACGGAAAGGTGCACTGACCTTGGGGCTTGATTTTATGGTTTGGGGATGAGCGAGGCCTGTACAATCCTGCCCATAGTCTGACCCAGTCTCGAACTGCTGAGAGCATTGGAGTCATTGGCTCAGGAACAGAAAGATAGGGCCTTGGTCATCCCAATACTAAGTTGGAGAAAATTTATGGTCATCCAGTAACGATTGTTGCAAACGCACAAAAAGTGAAAAATAGGAGTCAGGGAAAAGATCCTTGGTGAGGAAGGAGGAGGAACACCTGGGGTTCACACACATCACTTCCTTCAGGGATTACACATCAGGAGTGAACACTCAGGACGGTTTAAGCCTCTGTTAAGTCAAGGAGCTGGGGAAGCCTTCCTACTGTCCCATGGCTGAAATCAGCTGATTATATAAGTCAAAAAATGGAACGCAAGTTTTTCCTGTTCTACAAATAGGACTGAAAAAACTCAGCAGACCTGGTTTAAGTATACGTTTATTTATTGGTGTCACATTAGGCTTACATTAAAAATGCAATGAAGTTACTGTGAAAATCTCCCAGTCGCCACACTCTGGCGCCTGTTCAGGTACACGGAGGGAAAATTTAGCATGGTCAGTGCACCTAACCAGCATGTCTTTCATAGAACATTACAGCACAGTACAGGCCCTTCGGCCCTCAATATTGTGCGAATTATGTCCAATCCCAAAGATCAAGCTATCCCCTCTCTATAATTCTGGAGTGCTCCATGTGTCTATCATCACTAGCTAGTCCAGCATTTATTACTGACCTTGAGAAAGTGATGGTGAGCTGCCTTCTTGAACCACTGCAATCTGTGTGATATAGGCACACTCATAGTGCTGTTAGAGAGGGAATTCCAGGATTTTGACCCAGTGACAGTGAAGAAACAGCGATGTGTTTCAGAATGGTGGGTTGTGTTACATAGATAACTAAAGCGCAAGGCACCAGTACTGTGGCTAAATGAAAAGACATTGACCTTCTGGGGCAGAGAATTCCAAAGTTGCACAACCCTGAGACAAAAAAAAAAACTCCTCATCTGTTGTGGGGTTCCTGAGGTGAGTGGTACTTCAGACAATACAAAACTCACAAAGCCAGTGTCTCAGCTAAAGATGTAACTTTTACTTAACCAGCAGCCACTAGGATAAATCACCAAAGGGTCAGGACAGCTCTGAGATAGAGCAGCTCGACTTCTCCAACGAAATCTGATGTGTACAATTTAAAACAAATCAACTATAGGTTATCAATTACTCCTGCTTTTCATTAGCTTTAAAATCGATCATCTTCAATATACACACATCAACAATAATACCTATCACACACCTTAGCCAATCACACCTTAGCTTCTGGCGTAACAGCATTTAACCAGTCTGTAGAATCCAGAGACTGTCTTGGCTGACCCCACTTCCCATGTTGCCTAGTAACTTCATACGCTAGCCCAAAGTTCAAATGAACGCTCGCATGAGTTCCCTATAGGTCACTGCCAAACCAGATTAACACATATTATTCATCTACATCATCTGGACAGTGAATAAACCCTGAAATATGATTAAGTGTTCTAAATGTTCTTTCCATCTGAAACTCTATTGATAAGACTTGTATATTCTCAAGGCTTAAACATTCTCTTAGAATATGGCTTTGCCCCAATGCCTTTACCATGATGCTGTGCAGCAAACTATCTTTGTTTAAAGTGAACAATGATTCTTAGAAAATACATTAATACATTCAAAATATCAGCATGTGTTTTAAAAGCATAATCATTTGTTTAAATCTCTTACTGTATCTCGTGTGTAAGTAGCTTTCTTATAGCTCAATCTTGTTTCAATGGACATTTAACTTAATGCTGGTGATTCTCTCAATATCTTAATGTCTAATGGTTTAAAAATCTTACTAATGTAATGGGATTCTCTCTCTTACAGGTGACCCCCCCATTTTAAAACAATGCCCCTTAGTTCTGGACTCGTCCACAAGATGAAATATCCTTTCAACAGCCACCTTGTCTACACCATTTAGGATCTTAAAGACTTCAATCAAATCACCCTCTCGCTCTTCTAAAATTTAGTGGAAACAAGCCCAGCCTTTTCAACCTATTCTCATAAGACAACCCTCTCTAGATATCAATCCAGTAAACCACCCCTGAACCACATCCGATGCATAATAGATGTCACAAAGCTATTTAGAAGAACACCAGGGAAATTCTGACCAATATTTATCCTCAATCAACATCAGGAAAACACATCATCTGGTCATTGTCACCTTGCTGTATGTGGGAGCTTGCTGTGCACAAAGCAGCTGCTGCATTTTCTACATTAAATAAAGACAACATTTTTAAATGTACTTTCATTGGCCGTGAAGCACTTCAGCATACTCTGAAATCACGAGAAGCATTACACAAGTATAACTTAATTGATCAAATACCGCCCCACCTCATAGCAAAGTGACCAGCCTTGAGATGGTCAGTATCTAGGCGAGAAAGGCCACATACCCTTCTGCTTCAATTTGCTGCAAGCAATCAGTCTTAAGGAAGGACATTCTTGCTATTGAGGAAGCCCAGCGAACGTTCACCAGACTGATTCCTGGAATGGCAGGACTTACATAAGAAGAGTGACTGGGTTGACTGGGCTTGTACTCACTGGAATTTAGAAAAATGAGAGGGGATCTCACAGAAACATATAAAATCTTGATAGGACTGGACAGGCTAGATGCGGGGAGAGTGTTCCCAATGTTAGGGAAGTCCAGAACTAGGGGGTTACAGTCTGAAAATAAGGGGTAAGCCATTCAGGTCTGAGATGAAGAAGAACTTCTTCACTCCGAGAGTTGTGACTGTGGAATTCTCTACCACAGAAAGCTGTTGGGGCCAGTTCATTAGATATGTTCAAGGGGGATCTGGACGTGGCCCTAAAGGGATCAAGGGGTATGGACAGAAAGCGGGAAGGAGATACTGAAAGTGAATGATGAGCCATGATAATATTGAATGGTAGTGTAGGCTCGAAGGGCTGAATGGCCGACTCCTGAACCTAGTTCTGGACTTCCCTAACATTGGGAACACTCTCCCCGCATCTAGCCTGTCCAGTCCTATCAAGATTTTATATGTTTCTGTGAGATCCCCTCTCATTTTTCTAAATTCCAGTGAGTACAAGCCCAGTCAACCCAGTCACTCTTCACACGTCAGTCCTGCCATTCCAGGAATCAGTCTGGTGAACCTTCGCTGGGCTCCCTCAATAGCAAGAATGTCCTTCCTTAAGACTGATTGCTTGCAGCAAATTGAGGCAGAAGGGTATGTGGCCTTTCTCACCTAGATACTGACCATCTCAAGGCTGGTCACTTTTCTATGAGGTGGGGCGGTATTTGATCAATTAAGTTACATTTGTGTAATGCTTCTCGTGATTTCAGAGTATTCTGAAGTGCTTCACGGCCAATGAAGTACATTCAAAAATGTTGTCTTTATTTAATGTCTTTTCAAAGCATTTCAGAACTTAACCTTTATCACCCTGCCCCTCCCCCTTCATCTTTGCATGTTCACCTGTTGATCAGCACAAAGTTGAAGGTGTGTCCTGTGGCCTGTGTGACTCTGTCTTTTATCATCTCCAGTACAGGAAGCCAAGGCTTAGGGGCCAAGGTCACCCCCGAATATGTGTAGGTCAGACCACGGTCGCCGTAGGTCACCTGTTTGCGTGGAATATCGTGCCATTTCCCAAACACCTGTACTCTGGTCTGTTCACCTTGGAGAAACAAAAAAAAATTCAGAGAAGGAGTCTGAGTAAAGAAAAAGATCACACTATTTACCCGACCTGGCCAGTTTCCTAATGCGAAGAATTGCAATTTAATCAGCTCCAAAGGAAAGAGACTCAACCGGCTTGACCTTTCCTCAAGAGATCAAGTTACTGATACACAAAACAGTCGCTTTAGAAGTTAATCAAGCTTTTCAAACCTTAAAGGGCTTTGAAGATGACCTCATCAGGTTAATAAAAATGGAAATGGCAAATCTGAAATGTTACTCCCAACTGAGAGAATGAAACAAGGGAATCAAAGGACTGATCGTCAGAAATTCCTCTTCACCCTTTTATGGAACACGTAGTGAATGAGAGTCTCTCACAGACATCCTGGGCACACCATAAGGTTTCTGCTGATCGCGGATGCATCTTCTAAGCAAGCCTACACGGTAAGATTACTTCAAAGAGACCAAAATGTGTGACATTCACTCATCCATTTATGTGATCAGTTATTTTTAAATGAAGGAAGAGTTTGAGATGACAGCATAACCCATGGTAACAGAATGATTAAAGGAGATTGGGGAGTCGGGGGTAAGTGCATTTGTGTTATTCTGCTGTCACCTGCATGTATCTTTGTTAAATGATGATTTATTGGTGGTATGCATGGAATGTTGCAATCAAAAGCAGAACTGTTAAAGGAGCTGTGAATGCCTATAACATTTATGCAGGCTCCAATGGTGAAATGTGTTGAATCAATAAAGGTCTGATCCTGTATTACCACTGATTGTGTGCACATTCTGGTGTTTAACACAATGCATTCAAAGCAGGAAGCTAACAGAACAAGAAAGAGCACTAGAATCATAGAACCCTATACTGTAGAAATAGGCCCTTTGGCCCATCGAGTCTGCACCAAACACAATCCCACCCAGGCCCTACCCCCATATCCCTACATATTATACCCACTAATCTCTCTAACTACACATCCCTGGACACTAAGGGGCAATTTCTTAGCGTGGTCAATCAACCTAACCCCACACACCTTTGGACTGTGGGAGGAAACCAGAGTACCTGGAGGAAACCCACGCAGACACGAGGAGAATGTGCAAACTCCACACATACAGTGACCGCAGCCGGGAATCGAACCCAGGACCCTGGAGCTGTGAAGCAGCAGTGCTAACCACTGTGCTACCGTAATGCCAAGGAGCAGGAAAGCCTGGAATGATTTCAGAAACAATTGGGAGGCGATGGCCTAGTGGCATTATCATTAGATATTAATCCTGAAACTCAGCTAATGTTCTGGGTTCAAATACCACCACAGCAGAGGGTGGAATTTGACTTCAATAACAAATTTCTGGAATTAAGAATCCACTGATGACTATGAAATTGTTGTTGATTGTTAGAAAAACCCATCTGGTTCACACATACTCTTTAGGGAAGGAAATCTGCCATCTCATCTTGGTCTGACCTACATGTGATTCCAGAGCCACAGCAATGTGGTTGACTCTCAACCTTCCTGCTCAGTGGGTTTTAGTTTCAGTCTGACAGCATGGTCGGTGCAGGCTTGGAGGGCCAAAGGGCCTGTTCCTGTGCTGTAATTTTCTTTGTTCTTTGAAACCACAGCAGTGAGAGATCCAGTCAGCAAGGCAACGGCAGAGTTTATATTTTTGTTTAGAGGGTTTTATTTTGCAACTTCTTCCCTCTACAGCGGGCAGTGGTCTGCATGTACTGTCCTCGAGGCTTTGTTGGGGAAAGGGAATGGTCAGCATGTTAGGATGGTTCCCTGGGCAGGTTCTCTCATTCATTTGGCAGAGCACCTCACCAGCAGAATTTTCAAACAAGATATAACTAGTGAGAAAGGCCCTCCCCATCAGTTCCTATACATTCAGAATCCCTCCAATCATTGCTGTCAAGGTGGCTGTAGTGAGAGGAGGAATGACCAGTTTCCACCTCCTTCTGCAACCTGCTTTTCCAAAGAATGTCTGGTAAGGCATGCACTGGCTTTTGTCAGAGTTCATCCCGAACAGTTGTGTTAAACTTCGCACTCTACAGGCTGTTCCCAGGGACGCACACTGAGATAAACATCACCTGCTGCTGGAGGATTCTCAACTTGGTCTATGATCTGCACAAAACCTGCTACTCTTCCAGTGCAAAGAATTGGCCAAGACTCAGTGTTGCAGACTGCTGCATTTCAAAGCTTAGGACTATGTACTGAGGGATGTGTTAAAGCTTGCAGAACACAGGACTGCAAAGGGGAAAGGTCATAGGGACCACAGTAGGCAATTCAGTGACAGCACAGCTCACAGAATCATAGAATTCCTACAGTGCAGAAAGCCATTTCGCCTATTAAGTCTGCACCGACCCTCTGACGGGGCATCTTGTCCAGTACCACCCTATCACTGTAACCCCACTAACTCCCTAACTTACACGTCTTTGAACACTAAGGGACATTTTATCATGGTCAATCCACTTAACCTGCACATCTTTGGACACTAAGGGGCAATTTAGCATGGACCCACACAGCTTTGTACTGTCGGAGGAAACCGCAGCACCCGGAGGAAACCCACGCAGACACAGAAGAATGTGCAGACTCTGCACAGACAGTGCTCCAAACCGAGAATCAAACCGGGCCCCTGGCACTGTCAGGCAGCAATGCTAGCTTCTGCACTATGTCCCAGCTGGTCTGTGGCCTAACTCTATATGCCTCATTTTTAGCCCTATATCCTGTAGCTTAACACAATATCTATCTCAGATTTAAAATCAGCAACTGATTTTGCATCAACTGTCATTTGTGGAAGAGAGTTCCAAACTTCCACCACTATTTGTGTAGAAGCATTTCCTAACATATCTCCTGAATGGTCTTGCCCCAACTTTTAGACTAGCCCCCCAGTTATAGAATTTCCAACCAGTGGAAATAGTTTGTCTTTATCGACCTTGTCTTTTCCCATTAGGTCACTGTCTAAGACGTAGTACACTCAGGGGTTGGACTCTGTATATAACCCATAGGTAATATTCCTTACCTAGAATATAGATTGTAAATATCAAGAGCTTAACTTTTATTGAGCCACCTCAAGAGTGGAACAAACTGTATGGAGGCAAGTTGAATTTTAGTGCACTTTCTGTAATATTCATTTTAAAATGTACTTTTACAAATAAAGTATCTTTTTGGTGAAAGTATTTTTTGCCACTGCATTGTACCTGAAAAATACTCCAGCACATTCTCCAATTGCAGGAATATATCATCCGCCTCAGATTTGCTGAATATTTTGGTATAATCGCAGTTCAGTCCCTCAGCTCTCAGCCGCTGCCAAAAATATTTAACATCTCTTACTGATTCCGGCTTAGATAAGAGAGGCGGCAGGCCTGTTTCTTCACCTCCTCCAGCTCTGCTCTTCACTTTCTTCCTCAGGCTCTCATCATTCAAATCCCCCACTTTGTTGTCCGTGCGGCGTTTTATCTCACACTGTTCTAATGTGCGATTGTCAGAGTTCTTTGATCGCTTAATCACAAACTTGTCCATCGCAGTTTCTGGTCACACACAATACACCGGGTTACGTTGTGGTGTGGAGATTAAGTTACCTTCGGCAGCAATCTGTTTGGGAGATAGCATAGGGACATAGAACGTAGAACATTACAGCGCAGAACAGGCCCTTTGGCTTTCGATGTTGCGCCGACCATTAGGAAAAAGCCATGACCCTCCAAACTAAACCATTCCCTTTTCGTCCATGAACTTATCTACTAACCTTTTAAACGCCACAAAACTTGGCGCATCTACAACTGACGCAGGCAGGGCATTCCATACCCTAACCACCCTCTGGGTAAAGAGCCTATCTCTGATATCCGTCCTATAACTACCACCCCTTAATTTAAAGCTATGTCCCCTCGTGCTAGCTTTCTCCATCCTAGGAAAAAGGCTATCACTGTCCACCCTATCTAAACCTCTAATCATCTTATATGTTTCAATAAAGTCTCCTCTTAGCAGCCTTCTTTCTAACGAAAACAACCTCAAATCCCTCAGCCTCTCCTCATATGACCTGCCCTCCATAACTGGCAACATCCTGGTAAACTTCCTCTGTACCCTCTCCAATGCCCCCACATCTTTCTTATAATGCGGGCACCAGAACTGCATACAATACTCCAAGTGCGGCCGCACTAGAGTTTTGTACAGTTGCAACATGACGTTGCAGCTCCGAAATTCAATCCCCCTACCAATAAAAGCTAAGACTCCATATGCCTTCTTAACAACCTTATCGACTTGATTGCCAACTTTCAGGGATCTATGTACATATACACCAAGATCCCTCTGTTCATCAACACTATTAAGAGTCCTACCATTAGCCCTATACTCTACACATTTGTTATTCCTGCCAAAGTTAATTACCTCACACTTTTCCGCATTAAACTCCATTTGCCACCTCTCGGCCCAGCTCTGCAACTTGTCCAAGTCTCTCTGCAAACTAGAACCCCCCTCTTCACTATCTACCACTCCTCCGACTTTGGTGTCATCCGCAAATTTACTAATCCATCCTTCAATACCCTCATCCAGATCATTTATAAAAATTACAAACAGCAGGGGCCCCAAAACAGATCCCTGAGGTACTGCACTTGTAACCGAACTCCACGATGAATATCTTCCATCAACCACTACCCTCTGTCTTCTATCTGCTAGCCAATTCCTAATCCAATTAGCTAAATCACCCTCTATCCCATACATCTGCATTTTCTGCAGAAGGCTTCCATGGGCCACCTTATCAAACGCCTTACTAAAGTCCATATATACCACATCAACTGCCTTACCCCATCCACCTCTTTGGTCACTTTTTCAAAAAACTCAATGAGGTTAGTAAGGCACGACCTACCCTTCACAAAACCATGCTGACTATCCCCAACCAATTCATTTCTCTCTAAATAACTATAAATCCTATCCCTAATAATTCTCTCCAATACTTTGCCCACAACAGAAGTAAGACTCACCGGCCTATAATCCCCCGGAAAGTCTCTATTCCCCTTCTTGAACAATGGGACCACATTCGCTATCCTCCAGTCTTCCGGCACTATACCCGTAACCAACGATGACCTGAAGATCAGGGCCAGAGGCTCTGCAATTGCCTCTCTCACCTCCCAGAGAATCCTAGGGTAAATCCCGTCCGGCCCAGGGGACTTATCTAACTTCAAACCCTCAAGAATATCTAGCACATTCTCCTTATCTACTTCAATATATTATAGCACATTATAGTCTATCCCGCGTCAATACTGTGCCTGGCTTTGTTTGTTATCCAATGCTACCTCCTGAAGTATAGAAAAGCTACAGCACAGAAGGAAACCTGTTAGCCCATCTTGGCTATGCCAGCCCAGGACACCCAGGTCCCCTTTCTTTAGGGGGGAGACAATGACCTACATAGAACATAGAACATAGAACAATACAGCACAGAACAGGCCCTTCGGCCTTCGATGTTGTGCCGACCAAAATAAAAAACAATGCCCCTCCTAACTAAACCATTCCCTTCTCATCCATATACTTATCAACTAACCTCTTAAACGCCAACAAACTTGGCGCATCTACAACAGCTGCAGGCAGGGCATTCCACTCCCTAATCACTCTTTGAGTAAAGAACCTACCTCTGATATCCGTCCTATAACTCATACCCCTTAATTTAAAGCTGTGTCCCCTCGTGCTAGCTTCTCCATCCTAGGAAAAAGGCTATCACTGTCCACCCTATCTAAACCTCTAATCATCTTATATGCTTCAATAAGATCCCCTCTTAGCCGCCTCCTTTCTAACGAAAAACAACCTCAAATCCTTCAACCTCTCTTCATAGGACCTGCCCTCCATACCAGGCAACATACTAGTAAACCTCCTCTGTACCCTCTCCAATGCCTCCACATCTTTCTTATAATGTGGCGACCAGAACTGCACACAATACTCCAAGTGCGGCCGCACTAGACCTACTGGTATTATCACTAGACTATTAATCCAGAAACTCAGCATTGTTATCTATATATGCTGAGATGTTCTTTCTGAATTTCTGATGTTTGGTAACATTTGTGATGACTGTAGCAGGTCAGTCCCCTTGGCAGTCAGGTGGACAGTGGCTTTAATGGGAATTCGACACAATCAGAATAAGGCTGAATCACATCCAGCAGTATTATTTACAAAATAAATAAAGCTGTTTTTGCTGAAATGCTGATTCTAATGTTTCTGGAGACCAGGGTTCGAATCTCACCATGGCAGTTAGTGAAATTTGTAAAAAATATCTGGAATTAAGAACTGCTGATGACCATGAAACCATTGTTGATTGTCAGAAAAACCCATCTGGTTCACTAATGTCCTTTAGGGAAAAAATCCACCTTCTTTACCCAGCCCTGGTCTAAATGTGACTCCAGAGCCACAGCAATGTGGTTGATTCTCAATTGCCCTCAGGCAACTAGGGATGGGCAAGAAATGGTGGCCAAACAGCAACACCCACATCCTACGAACGAATTAAAAAAAAATCCCACCTCCTTGCACCCAGCCATAGCCCTGACTGGCTTACAGCACCTAAGATACAGATCCAAGTACTTTTTAAACAGAGTTTAGGGTCTCTGGCTCCACCACCCAACTCAGGCAGCGAATTCCTACCACACTCCGCGTAAAAAAATTTTTCTTCACGTCCCCTCTACACCTTCCACCACTTAACTTGAATCTTTGTCCCCACCAAGGGAAACAATTTAATCCTGTCCATCTATCTCTTCCCCTAATAATTTTGTGTACCTCTATCAAGTCACCCCTCAGCTTTCTTTGCTCCAAGAAAATAACCCCAATCTCTCCTCACAGCTACAATTCTTCAGCCCTGGCAACATTCTTGTAAACCTCATCTGTACTCTCTCCAAAGCAATTACCCCTTTTCTGTAATGTGATGACCAAAGCTACACACAATATTCCAGTTGTGGTCTCAACAATTTTTTGTTTGCAGTTCAAACATGATATCCCTACTTTTACATTCTATTCCTCTACTAGTGTGTCTTCTTTACAATCTAGTCTACCAGAGTTGCTGCAAATACAAAGGGATTTGTATTTGTATACCAAGATCTCTCACTTCATCTACCTCCTTACTATATTCCCACTTATTGTGTATTCTCTACAACTGTTTGACCTCACTAAATGCGGTATCTTACATTCTCCATCTCAAAATCCATTTGCTGCCCACTATACCCATCATGATACAGCACCCACCATCAACACTTACCAAGTTGGTCAACTATGGGAGGCATCAACTCAGCCCAAACCTATTTTTACACAAGAACAAAGGCTGCTGGAAAACTTAGCAGGTCTGGCATACAGATGCTGTCAGATGTGCTAAGCTATTCCAGCATGCTCTGTCCTTGCTTCAGATTCCAGCGCCCACAGTATGTGGTTTATTTTATTATTAATCCAGTGGGGATTCCTGGACATCAATCACAGTTACTCATCAACTGAAAAGGGTTGGATGTGAGACTGCCTTATACTGCCTCTGCACAGTGGCACAGAATTTAGCACAGCCGCCTTACAATGCCAGAGACCTGGGTTTGATACCCAGCTTGGGTCACTATCTGTGTAGAGTTTGCCCCTGTATCTCCCTGTACCTGCATGGGTTTCCTCTAGGAGCTCAGGTTTCCCTCCAACAGTCTGAACGATGTGCGTGTTAGATGGATTAGCTGCGCTAAATTGCCCCTGTAAGGGGGATTAGCTAGGGTAAATGCATGGGGTTACAGGGATAGGGCTGGGATTCTGGTCGGTGTAGACTCGATGGCCGAATAGCCTCCTTCTACAGTGTAGGATTCTATAAGTCTGAAAGATGTGTTGGTTAATTGAATTGGCTGTGCTAAATTACTCCTTAGTGTCTGCTAGGATAAATGCATGGGGTTACGGGGAGTAGGGCCTGGGTGGGATTGGGGTAGGTCAGGCTTGAGGGGTCGGATCACCTCCTTCTGCACTGCAGGATTCTACGAAAATAACCCCACCTCTTAATATGGATTGTTAAAGTATTGAAAAAAAAATTAGACTACAATCATCGCAGATTTGTCAATATACAGATTAAGACAAATCCCCCACCTCATTAGTTGTACCTTCCAGCGAATACCAAACACAACAACCTCCAAACAGAAGCTGACTACTTCCTACTTCCGGGACCGCAACATGTGCCCAGGATCATCCAATGAATGTGCAGGTTTGCTCCAAGTTAACCCAATAAATGCCGGGCCACGGCAAGAAGTTGGAGCTTAATGAATGAAAATGTGTTTTGGCGGGGAGAGAAGTGGAAGTACTTTGTCTAACAAACTCCCAGATTGGCGCACTTATACCTTCAGTACCTAATTAGTCAAAACGGATTAATGCTACTTGTACACACACATAAATGATTAGCCACAAAACATTAATTACGATGCAGTATTTTTATTCCTCCACAGACTGTATTTACTTACTTGTAATACTTACAAAATTTACTTGTAATACTTACAAAAAGTATTGATTTGTAAGAAATAGATGTTTACTCTTTTGAATAAACGAAAAGAGATGCTAAAAATGAACAATGTTGGAAATATTTCACTTGAGGTTTTATTTCATTCTGGGCTCATGTAACGCTCCCAGGAGGGAAGTTAATATTTGCTTCTGGTGAGATAGTTTAATTCTCAGTAATTGTCTGTTTTTTAATATGATTGAGTGGCTTTTCTATTTCTATGGGGATTATTTCACAAGAGTTTCCCCTGTTGCTCTATTTTAGCAGTGTTTCTGGGGGTGGGGAAGTTTTAAAGTTTGCTGAAATTTTTTTGCTTTAAAAACTTGTGGTCCCGCCCTGTCAATTGAGATCTGGCGCGAAAAGGAACACGCTGGGCAGCGGGGGGGAGAAAGCTACCACTCTTAGACAAGTCTGTGTGTGTGTTCGCTGAATCCACTAGATTCCTCTACAAAACTGTGAAAATATTAATTCATTTCGTGGGAAACCGTTTGTCAAAATGATTGGGCAGAAAACCATCGCATCTTACTTTACTGCAACCACTAAGAAAAGAACATCATCTGAACTCTCCGACGAATTAATTGAAAATGGGAAGGAAAGGAATCAAGAAGAGGTGAAAAAAGCGTTCTTCTAATTGCGAGATTAATTTGGATCTGGTCAATTTTTGAAGGAGTTCAGTATATTTTAAACGGAATATTTTGTTGCTGAGTACGGTGCGAGTTTCTGTTTACCTATTCTAGCCCCTTGAAAAAGTTAAGCTTTCTTTGAGGGAGTGGTTTAAGTAACTTCGATTATGTTTTTTAAAAATTCCCCGTCCGGATTTTTTTCCAGCCACCTCACATCATCTTTGAGGGTGTTTTAATTTCAGTCGACTGTTACCATTAATCTTAGTGAGGGGAAAAAAAATAGCAACTTGTTTTAAAATGAAACGGTTGTGCTCACTGTGCGCTAGTTTACAAATGAATAAGATTTTTGCATTTTATCCACAAACTCACTTGTAACACAACATGGGATTTAATCTAATATGGTCAAGTGTATTGTTTTAATTATTTAACACATGCACTGACTACTGCGATTTTGACTAATGTTAGAGTTTGTGCCATTTCTCTTGATAGTGATAAATAAATCTTTATTTTCTAAGTTATTTAAAGAACACTTGTAATTACAACGTGAATTCAATCGATTTTCAGATGACATTATTTTACAGTAAAATCTAATTTTACATTACACTTTGCCCGGAACAGATTCATGTTTTGATATCAGTTATAGTATTGTTTCTCTCAATTAACATGTTTTTCAAGTTTGAGATGTTAAATTTGTACCATTTTTCTTAATGTGATGGAAAGTTTTTGTGAAGTCGCCTGTTTAAAATCTATGACAAAATTGGCTGTTTCTCTTTTAACATTCAGAGTTGGCGGGAAAGATACTTTTTGGGAGGGGAAACAACCAATGGGAGTGAGGGGGCGGGGCTGTGATGGAACTTTGCGACAAGAGGAGGCGGGGTTAGTGGATATCTCTCCCGCGGTTTTGGCCTTCCAGCTGAGTGTATGTCCGGGATGTATCTGTACACTCGATACCTTCTTCCCTACTCGTGCCGTCTCCTAACCCCCTGCCTGTCCCTCCTCCGGCAGGAACACGATGGCTTGAGGACCCCCGTGAAGAAGCTGAGAACTGGCCTGGAGGGCGAGGAGGAGGCGCCGCCACCGCTGCTGAAGCCCAGCTCCCCGCTCAGCCCCGAGCAGCTATCCCGTATCGAGAGGAACAAACAAGCTGCCCTGCAGAGACTTGCGGCCCGCAACGTGCCCCCGGGCTTTGGGGAGAGCTGGAAAAAGGAGCTACTAATGGAGTTCAGCAAGCCTTACTTCATAAAGGTAAGGGTAGACTGCTACATCTGCAGAGATTTATATTTCATCCCTGCCTCCTCTTCCCAGAATCTGTACTCGTTTAAAACTGGTTGCATTCCTAGCTTTTGCCACTTATGTCAGTTCACCAACTTCCAGCAGTAGCTCTTTGTCTCTCCCTTTCAACATTTTCTGCTTTAATTTTGTGTTTTCATTGTCTATATTATTTTAAGTTTGAGCTTTAGATTTCTTCTGGAATCATTGCAATTTCATAGAATCATAGTTTACAGCATGGAAGGCTGTAAGGCAGCAAGGCTCTTTGGCCCAATTTGTCAAGGCCGAACTTCTATAAAACCCTGAAACTTGTCCCAGTTGCCTGAATTTGGCTCATATTATCCCTGAACTGAACTGGAGATTTGTGTATTTTCTAAAGTGGAGTTAAAGTAAAGTTTATTTATTAATCACAAGTTGGCTTGCATTCACACTGCAGTGAAGTTACTATGAAAATCCATTCGTTGCCGCACTCCAGTGTCTGTTGGGAGGAGCAATTTACCATAGCCAAGTCGCCTAACCTGCACATCTTTTGGACTGGGAGAAAACCGGAGCACCTGGAGGAAATCCACACAGACACGTGGAAAACCTGCAGACTCCGTACAGGCCAGAGATTGAATCTGGGTCCCTGGTGCTGAGGCAGCAGTGCTAACTGCTGTACCACCATGCTGTCCATCACTGGCTCTATAATCATTTGTAAAGACTTCCACCACTTCTTCATTGGGTCCCTCGCTAAGTAATGTTTTAATAGCTTGTTAGAATTTTTTTTATATTCTTTCATGGGGTGGGGACATTATTGGAGGGATCAACATTTGTTGCCTATCTGTATTTTTAATTTCAAAAAATTTTATGAATAAATCTGAAATAAGCATTATGCAAAATAAATTTCAAATATTATAAACAATGAAATGCAGTCAAAGAACAAAGAGCAACACAGCACGGGAAACTGGCCCTTCGGCCCAATGAGCCCACGCCGCCGTCCTAATGACATATCCTTGACTTTAGGCTATGCCTATTGTTGAAGATTCCCATATAGGGACAGTCATATTTGCAGTTTCCTTAACTTCAGTATTTTACAGAACTCAGTTCCAAGACATTACATATGTTGTAGTACAGTTTTGAGTTCTTTGTTAAACTCTATACATTCATCTCGAGTTGCTGTGTGCTGCTTTTACAGACTTGCACACAGTTATGCAGTCTGAGGGTTTTGTGGTTACTGACCCCTCGGCCTGCCTTGGTTGAAAGTCTTTAAATGGTGGCCTTTCCCCATTGTGCCTCTGCAGCAGCTGCCCCAAGCTTGAAAGTGACCCTCAGCACGTAATCCTGGACCTTGGAGTGTGCTTGTCTGCAACATTCAGTTGAGAGTACTTTCTTTGCACTGGAAGATCAGCAAGTTTTGGGTGGATTAGCACTTGAGTGTCTGGCTTGGCCATTTCCGAGGATAGTTAAAGATCAATTATGTTGCTGTGAATCTGGGCTCACATGTAGGTCAGACTGGTAAGGCCAGCAGATTTCTTTCCCAAAAGGATGTTAGATAATCGATAGTTTGAGTCACCGTTATTGAGGCTGACTTTATATTCTGGATTTATTAATTTAATTTAAATTCCACTAACTGCCATGCTGGGGTCTGTGTGGGCTGGCGAGTGATTGGGGAGGGATCTGAATGCACAGCTTGGAGTCTGAAATGTTTCAATCTGCTTTCTTTGCAGCTAATGGCATTTGTGGCATCGGAGAGGAAGCGTTACACGGTTTACCCACCACCTCACGAAGTCTTCACGTGGACGGAGATGTGTAGCATCCACAATGTGAGTACTGCGCTGTTGTCCATCTGAATAGCTCTCTCTGCATTTGATGCACACATCTTGCTGCTGCAGATATGTCTACTGTCAATCTCTACTTTTTGAAGCAAGTATTTAGTTTAAGTCTGAAGTAGGGAGGACATAATTTAGATGTCAGTGTGCTCCCCTTAGCTAAAGTTTGAGGCTTCAACTTCACTGAGTTCAAACCAGTGCCATATGTGTTGGAGGCGGGGGGGTGTTATTTTGACTTCTGACTCTTATTTCCAGGTTAACCTATGAGCTGACATTCTTTGACCGTGTGTGTGCGCACACGCACTGTGGGTGTTCTCCACCAGGAGGCATCATCACTCCTACACCTAGTCGCACAGTGTATCCTTTATTTATAGCTCGAGAGTAAATTGGAAAGGTGCCAGTTTCATATTCCTACAGTTGGTGTTTTTGTGACTGAGTGCAAAGCCAAAATACATAAATTGCGATTTATTCCCGTTTAGAACCTTCTTTGCCATTCATTTTGATCATGCATGGCTGATCTTCAATACTCTAGTCT
The DNA here is from genome assembly GCA_024679065.1 of Sphyrna mokarran. NCBI lineage: Eukaryota > Metazoa > Chordata > Chondrichthyes > Carcharhiniformes > Carcharhinidae > Sphyrna > Sphyrna mokarran. The sequence continues at coordinate 39,440,358 of JAGIQG010000020.1, read as the reverse complement.
CTCTTCACTCCCCCCACCCCATGTCCCTTAATCCCTTCAGCCCCAAGAGCTGGAACTAATTTCTTGAAATCACACTGTTTTGGCCTCAATGACTTTGTAGTGATAAATTTCACAGATTCACCACACCTCCAACAGCGCAGAACTCCAGTAATGCTGAAGTGTAGATTGAGGTCTTATCCCAGTCTGTCTGCAGGCTCTAGTGAGAGTGTAAGCAGCTGAGGTATGCAATCACTGAAGGGTCCTTCCTATCTGTCCATCCTTCTACAGTTCAGCCGTCAATTCTGTATGCTCAATCTTTAAAATTAACGCTTGGGTTTTGAGCAAAAGGCAGAAGCAACAGCTCAAGCAAATGCCAACATTACGTGAAGTCTTGTGGTCAATCATAATGTCAAGAAGGAGCCCATTTAGTCCATCTAATCTGTGCCTTTTGAAAGACATTTTACTGCCATAAGTGTTAGTGGTTTGTGTAAAGAATATGTTCCAAAGATACTCGTTTAATCTTGGTGCAAATAATCAGCACCCTGCATTTCTCTATTAGAGTAATGTATGAATTAATCCTGTATCTATGACATTTACTGCCATATACAGACAAACACAGGACATGTAGTCCTACTGATTTTTGCTCTTGTGCTCTCTTCCCCCCCCACCCCCCTATCCTTTTTCTCTCTCTCTCCCTGTGCAAACACCATGATCTTGAGTCTCTCTTCATAACTATTGTTTTCTGTCACTAGCGAATCCATACTGCATTCCCCTCTGCTTTTAATACCTTCCTGTAATCAGACGCTTTGTGGCGTTAGTATATTTGTCATTCCCTCTGTACTTTGTTCCTATGATGATTACTGGCCTTTTACTGATCAAACATCCTGGTGTTTGTACTTTCAGAACCAGTTCCAATTGCATTTCCAGGACTGCTCTCATAGCATCTTTCCAATTTACTTATACTCCTGTTCCTTGTTCTTCCTAAAATATATTATTCTGCATTTCTCACCATTTAAGTTGCCTCTAACGAAGATGAGGGTATTGGGGTTAATGACTGAACCTGTCTCTCTGGCTAGGCACCTTACCTTTTGAGAGGGTGTGCTCTGTAATTTGATCCTGTAATATGATTCAGTGTGGGCAAACGTTTTGAAATGAAAGTATGAGTGGTTTTAGATTTAGAATCATCAGTTCGGCTGCCAACCTGATGTGAAATGTTAAAACACTGGTAAAGCTTGGAAGGGGATATTCAGTGAGAAGGATAATGGGGTAAAAGGAAGCTTTTTGTTTTTGTGTTCAGGTCAAGGTGGTTATTCTTGGCCAGGATCCGTACCATGGACCAAAGCAGGCTCACGGGCTTTGCTTCAGTGTAAAGCGCCCAGTGCCACCTCCACCCAGGTATGTTGCCATCTCGTCTACTGTGTTCTGGCTCAAACACTTGGTAAATTCTTACCTGCAACTTAGGTCATGCTGAATTGTCCCTTAGTGTTCTGGAGTCTGTAGTTAAGAGGGATTAGTGATGTAAGTATGTAGAGTGATGGGGATAAAGCCTGGGCCAAATGGCCTCTTTCTACACTAGGGATTCTATGAACTTGCACAATTGTTCTGTAAATTTTAAAGGGGGGGGGGGGGTAATGATTTGCCCAGTGAATCCTCTTGGCAAACTAACTGGAGCGTTATGTTTTCTGATTACCAACCTTCAGGATATAGAACCAAGTAGTTGTAACACTAGTTCAGTTTCTAGTGATAGATCAGGAGCTCCGTCCAGCCTGCCTCACACTCGTGACAGCTGGAGCATTGAGTCTAAATGCTGCTTCCCTGAGCCTCAGCATCTCTAATGCAGACCAATTTTTCAAAAAAAAAGTGCTTTCTTAGTTCAGAAACTTGTATGGACTAAGTGTTCAATAAAGTCATTTGCTTTGTGACTGCATGATACAAAATCTGATCTAGCTCCTTATTTGAGTTGCTATCCACTGCCATATTCCAGACATACATAGCAACATACTGTAGAAACCCAGGTAATTTTAGGGAAGGTAACTTGCCTTTGGGCTCCTGATTGGAGCAAGCTTGGGAAATCCCTCATCACCATTTGCTGTAGACGTGCCAGCTTGCTGCCAGAGTCGTGGTGCATGTTGATTTACAATGTGCTTACAGGGTAGAACAGTGGTTAACACTGCTGCCTCACCTGTGCCAGGGACCTGGGTTCGATTCCTGGCTTGGGTCACCATCTGTGTGGAGCTTGCACCTTCTCTCTGAATCTGCATGGATTTTCCCCAGGTGCTCTGATTTCCTTCCGTGCTGCAAAGATGTGTAGGTTAAGTGAGTTGGCTGTAGTAAATTGGCCCAAGATGTATAGGTTGGATGGATTAGTCAGCTGAAATGCTTGGGGTTATGGGGATAGGGTTTACCTCCATTTTAAGTGGGATGTTCTTTTACAGATTTGATGGGCTGAATAGCCTCTTCCTGCATTGTAGGGATTCTATGATCTGCCCCTTCCTGTCCTCCTCATGTTTTGTACCTTGCCAGGTTTACTGCACATACAGGTTGATGAGTTAGGTAAAGTGCTGGAGGGTATTTGCCACTATATTGCAGCATGAACCCATTAATTGACTTTGAGCTTCCCACAATTTCTTTGGTTTTGAAATTGGGTTTTAACCATTCAAGGGTAGCAAGAGGGAAATTTATAATATTTATCTTTTTTAACCTTTAAGTCCCAAAGAGATTAAGACCTGGTAACATCTTCCACATACCATTATCCTCCAAAGACACCCAGCATTGGTGCAAATTCCCTCTGCAAAAATCATGTGTTTGATTACAACAAGCTTTATTCTTTGGGCATGATTGTTAAAGGGTGGGGGGGGAGCTAGTGGTGGGGATTCTCTTTTTCTGAAGATTCACATGCCTGTGTTTTTTTTTTAGCAATAGTCATCCAGATGCAAAATGTTGGCTAATTTTATTTTTGCAGCCAGGCTGAATGTAAACTGCGATTGAATTTTGGACCTTCATGTTTGCTGTAGTTTTGTTCCATTTAACAAATTGGGCTTGTAAGAGGAGCTTCTTTTAAATGTGCGTGGACCAGCTTCACTGAAATTTATCACTTAACTATTGCAACTCCATCCTGATCTATGCCCCCACCATTTTGAGTGTGAGAGGTCACAGAAGTGATGTGTCATATTCCTGCTCATTAAAAGAAATGTCTTGTAGGAGGGGGAGGTCTTTCTGAAGCAGGTACTAGATCAGACCAGAGGTGGAACAATTGTGATTTAAAGCACAGTGGTTAGCATTGCTGCACCAGGGACCTGGGTTCAATCCTCAGCTTAGATCAGTGTGTGTGTGTGTGGCAGTTGCATGTTCTCCCTGTGTCTATGTGGGTTTCCTCCCGCAGTCCAAAGATGTACACGTTAGCCATACTAAATTACCACTTAGTGTCAGGGAAGCTAACAGGGTAAACACATGGTATTATGGGGAAGGGTTGTGATCAGTACAGACTTGATGGGCCAAATGGCCTCCTCCTGCACTGGGAATTTTATGATAATCAGGTAATTCTGATAAAGCTGGACAACATTTTTTTAAAACAAAACCCACTCTTCCTCACAGGTTCAATCCTATCAGAAATAGGGCGGCACAGTGGTTAGCATTGCTGCCTCACAGCATCAGGGAGCTGGGTTCAGTTCCCAGGTTTGGTCACCCTGTGTGGAGTCTGCACACTCTTCCTGTGTCTGCATGGGTTTTCTTTGGATGTGCCCCGTTTCTTCTCTCACTTTGAAAGATGTGCTGTCAGATGCCTTGACCGTGCTAAACTCGCCCTCTATCCGAATTGGTGGCGGAGTGTGGTGACTGTGGGATTTTCTTAGTAACTTCATTGCAGTGTTAATGTAAGCCTCCTTATGACACTAATGAATAAACTTCAAAAAAGAAGCAACAGCAAGTACGAAGCCTGAGCTTTGATCAGTTTGTGTGCAGTCGATCCCAGCTTGGTTTCTAAAATCTACCAGCATTTCTCGGAGGGAGTGAGTGTATCTGATCGCTTGTGAAGAGTTGGATCCTTTGACGAGTCCTGTGATGGGGGGTTGAACAGTCTACTCCAACTTACTAGTGACATCCCAAAGATGTGCTCTTAGGCTAATTGGCAAAACAAATTCTCTCTAAATTGTCTCAAATTTGGTTTTTAATCCATAGATCTATAAACATGGACAGGAATCACGGGTAGAGGTGGGAACATCGGGGTGGTGGCGCAGGCTCGTTGGGCCGAAGGGCCTGTTTCCTGTGCTGTTTTGTTCTTTTGTTCTTTGACTATCTTTGTCTTTGTTTCCCAACAGTCTGGAAAACATGTACCGGGAGCTTCAATCAGACATTGAAGGCTTTGAACCCCCAGGACACGGTGATCTGACTGGCTGGGCAAAGCAAGGTAAGGCATGCTTTGGGGAAAAGGTGTTCTGATCGTGTTGAGGTTTATTGGGATGAGGTGATAGTCGCTAGACTTAAAGCTAATCCCTCAAGATTAAAATTGCAAACTGTCTCCCGTTTTAATATTGGAGGTAGAGACAATGTCTAAGGTTCACCCATCATAATATACTGAGGAGCCAGTACCCAACTCAAAGCTTTCGAGTTTTCTGGCCTTTGATAACTGTCTTTGGAGTTTGCATGTTCTCCCTCTGCTTGTGGATTTTCTCCGGGTGCTTCAGTTTTCTCCCACACTCTAAAGATGTGCTGGATTGGCCATGTAAATTGCCCCATAATATCAGGGGGACCATTAGGGTAAATTATGTGAGGTTAACAGGGATAGGGACTAAGTGGGATTATTACTGATGCTTAATGGGCTGAATACTTGCCTTCTGCACTGTATTATTCCATAGTTTGGCTGAGATATATATTGTGTATATATAACCTATAATTGAGGTGTCCCAATACAGAGTTTGAGTTGTTCGTCAACAGGTCAAATTCAACAGAATAAAATAGTACTTTTATGAAAAAAGGGGAGGACAAAACTGAGACCAAGATTGTTGACTGGGGGAAACTAAGGGCAGATCCATCAAATGAGTGATTCATGTCTCAGCCCTTTAGTCTCATGGAGTTGCTGAGTGCCAGACTGAAGTGAATCTCTTTCCTAATGGGTTGTATTTCTATTTTGAAACAGGAGTGTTGTTGCTGAATGCAGTCCTCACTGTGCGAGCTCACCAGGCCAATTCTCACAAAGAGCAGGGTTGGGAAGATTTCACAGACGCAGTGGTGTCTTGTCTGAATAACAAGCTGGATGGCTTGGTCTTCATGCTGTGGGGGGCGTACGCACAGCGGAAAGGCAGTGCCATCAACAGGGTACGTTGTGGTAAACTTCCTCTGCAATCAGCTATAATCTAGAGAATTCACACTAATACACAACAATCTCATTAGAAAGGAGAACTAAGTATTTGCATCTGTGTAGTGCCTTTCCCATCCAGAGGATGTCCCAAAGTGCTTCACATCCATTGTTGTGATGTTGATAAAGATGACAGCAAAAAGACAGATTTAATCTATTAGCTGAGGAAGAAATGTCACAAAATCTGTTACTTGTGAATGGGTGCCTTGATTAATATTTTACCCAGTAGGTGGGTTGAAACTGTTGGGAGATGCACAACATGTTTGTGGAGTGATGCAGTTTCTCTCTGTTTCCTGGCACTACATTATCTATATTAAATGAGGAACAGAGTGCCAGTAACTGGTGGTTGTGTTAGTTTTGGTCACCTTTTTCTAATGATTTAGAATGGTTGGTTCTTGCTATCTTACACTTTTTTCCCCTTTAGCTTCTGTGTTTACATGTACAGCGATAATGATGACATTTTGAATGGGACAGTGGAAGTGATAAATGTCATCTGGGAGGCAAAGTTATTATTTAGCACATTGTGGGGAGGTTTTGCCAATCATTGTCCCCAGTTTCACTTGTTCAACAATCTCCCTCCACCACCACCCCCCCCCCCCCCAAAAAAAAACTAAAATTCTACTATTATCATAGTTGCTCTGCAAGTAACAACAGTAAAATTTACCAAGGTTGTCATTGAAGGTGCTTTGGCAGAAGTGAGAGATGTCTTTGATCATGCAGTAACCTGCCTTCTGCTCTTAGTGTGCTGTCACCCTCCAGCCAGTCTGACTACAGTGGTGGACATTGGCATCAGTTAATGTGACAACTGGGAATTGAAACTGGGACCTTTTTTATAATCACACTGAGATGCTAGATGTTTGCTTGAATGATTCTATACTGTGCACACAACCTGGGTCTGTGTGAGGGATGTATTGATGCTGTGTGGGAGTCCCTTATACGAGACTGTGTTCGTGTTGTAATTTCTCCTGTGTCTAACTGGATTGCTACTTTGTTGCAGAAACGCCACCATGTCTTGCAGACGGTTCACCCCTCACCTCTTTCTGCACACCGAGGCTTCTTTGGCTGCAAGCACTTCTCCAAAACCAACGAGTTGTTGAAGAAATCAGGGAAGACTCCCATCAATTGGAAGCTGCTGTGATTCCAGTCAGGAGAAAGCACACATTGGGATCGCACTGGGATTCAGTGATAACCAAGAATTTACTGTTAACCAGATTTGGGCAGGATTACTGATTTCAGGTTAACTGATGTTGGTGGGACCTTCTTACCAGATAGTTATGTTTTGAAATTTGGTCAATTTTTTTTTTTAAACCTCTGGGAAAATGGCACTCGCTCAATCGTGCTGGTAAAGATGCTTTATCCAAAGATCCAAGAGTGTCAGTGAAGGTAAAACTTCCTTTAACTACAGAAGTTCCATGGGAATGGCTGTATTTAGTCCATGACTAAAAAGCTTTTTAAAGTGCAACTTCATTGTAAATACGTCACTGTTGCATTCATTTGTTAATACCGTTTGCTGTAAAATGCTTTAGTATTGGCTTGTGAATATGCTAAATAAAAGTTTTTATTTCTTTTTGAGTATTGTTCATCACCAATTCTTTTGGAAAATGAATAAGGAAGAGAACTTGGAAAAGCTGTCCTCACCACCTGGTTGGCTATGTTCCTGTCATACTTCTGAAGATAATAGGGATGCTGGCATTGGACTGGGGTAAACACAGTAAGAAGTCTCATCGCCAGGTTCTACACACCTGACTAAGGAACACCATTTTCAAAAGCTTGTGGGATTACTATCAAGTAAACTGGCTTTACTTTACCCTGGTCTTGGAGACTTCTTCCTACACTTCCTCTGAAGAGGCAATCACTCCTATCTGGGCAAACATGGTTATCAATTAAGACAGTTTTTGACTGATGTATAACTCTGACAGCACAGTGGATCTGTATGTACTTGGATTGGGTTTAGTGTCACTGAATTACAGTACCACTGCCCCTATCATCCCTAGGAAGAAGTCTCTCAACAGAGGCTAAAGTCCAACAGGTTTATTGTAGCAAAAGCCACTAGCTTTCAGATGGCTGCTCCTTCATCAGGTGAGTAGGATTTCAGTTCACAAATAAGGCATATAAAGGCACAAACTCAATTAATGAAATGAGTCTTTACAGGTAATCAAGGTACAGACAATTGGATAATCTCACCTAACTGTGCTGGCTGGAAACAATACACATCTTTTTAACCTCTCCACTCTCATTGTACCTTTTAAGACTTTTTTATCTATAAAGACTCACATTCCAACCATTATTTTGTAAATTGAGTTTTTCTTTTGTGTCCTGTTTTGTGAACACTTACCTGACAAAGGAGCAGTTCTCTGAAAGCTAATGGCTTTAACCTGGTGTTATGAGACTTTTACTCCAACACCGGCATCTCCACACGATTCCCAGCATTGCTTACAGAATGCACTGAGATCACCTAGGATAAACCTGACATAGTCAAAAGTGGTGATGGGCAACTTGGAGTATTGAGTGAGTGGGCTCCTTCATCTCAATGGGCTACAAGATTGAAATCAGGCTTGTTCACTAACCATGTCCCCTGTGAATAAGACTCTCTGTTTAATGCACACTGCATATTTCATACTGACTTTTGAAAATGTTTAATAAGTTGTATTAATAGAAAAGTCATTTTAAAATGGTGAAAGTAAAAATATTTACACTTTGACAAGGAAGTGCACTTGAGTATCAGCACTTAGTTCACATACCCTTCCATTATCTATGTATCATTTCTGTCAAACTGTAGCAAAACAAAAACTACATGGCTGGTATAAGTAGGGTAAAGCAGGGAGTGTGAGCTACAGCAGGTGTGGAAAGGGTTAAACAGACAGAGCCTGACTTACATTCACTGTAGGAAGATGCATGACAAATTATAAATAACTACATCATGTACAGTACTAAACAGTCACTGCCCAAATGAGATCTTTCCAAAATTATAGCAACAATAAGAAACAATACCATTTTATTTTGACTCCACCATGGCTGGAGGAGCCATTGTGCCTCTGGAAAGCTAATCAAGTATCAGGAAAAGGGAGGCAATTGACATTGTTGAAATTGGCTTGATAGCTATAGTGCTGCAATATTGCACCAGGCCTGGTGGTACAGTGGTTAGCATTGCTGCCTCAGAACCAGGGACCCAGATTTGATTCTTGGCTTGGGTTACTGTGTGTAGAGTTTGCATATTCTCCTCATGTCTGCATAGTTTTCCTCTCACAATCTGAAAGATGTGCTGGTTAGGGGTACTGACCCAAAAGGTGCTGGAATATGATGACTAAGAGAATTTCACAATACCTTCATTGCAGTGTTAATGTAAGCCTTACTTGTAACTAATAAATAAACTTTAATGTTTAGAAAACAAAGATGAAGCACATAAGTCAATGGATCAGCATAATGTAATAAAACAACTTTAACATTTAAGGTAACATGATCTAATCAAAATGTAGTGCTTTGTATAAGAATATGTAAGAACCTATGATTAGCAGAGTAGCTCATGAACAAGTTGAAATTACAGCTTTGAGTACTGTTCTCCCTTATGTGTGTTGAATAAAGCCATTTTGTTAAAGTTGTATATGGCTTTGGCAGACTCAGCTTGCTCATTCCTTGCAACTGATGGAAATCAGTGGATTATAATGTTTCTAGATAGGGGCAGCAATCAACAAAATGTCTCAAGCCCACACTCACAACTCAGGTGGACTGAGTGTTACTATTGACACTCAATTCCTCTTGCTTTTGCTGCATCAATCCTGGCTTTTATCTTCCTTTTGTTCAACGATGATGTTTTGTGACAGTGTAGTGCCCACCTCTGAGCATGGTTCCCTGCTTTCAAATCCCACCCTATGACTTGGTGGCTGATGTGTTCGTAATGTAGCCAAACAGGTTACGAACTTGCACAGCCAACAACTGTCAAAGGCATAGGGTAAGAGCAAGACAGAGTCCTGCTCAACCATGTGCTGGCAAGGATGTTGGAGCTTCCACTCTATCCATAGCTCTGAACCACAACAGAAATGTAAGTTCCAACAACAATTCTGGCTCCAAGTAAACTGGAATGTGCCTTCTCCCCTGTTTTTGGAATTAGCAGAGATCAAAAGTGCATTTGAATATCAGTCTGGGTGAACAGGAATGTCCTTAAGACTATTTACAAAGGAAAGAGGTGGGAGGATAGGTGAGAACACTCAATTGAGTTGTTGCAATCTGGAACTCATAGATGAGAAGAGGTGATGGGAAGAGATTTAATATCCTTTGTCCAAAACTCTGGGCTGATAGTCTTTTAGAGTTTGAATAATTTAGGTTTGCAATTACTGTATATAACCTTACAACGCTATAACTGAAGCTTAGGCTAACTATAGTCTAAAGTAAATAAATCAGAAAAGTAAGATAGCTCTGGAAAAAACAGGGTAGCAGTAATAAGTTTCTTTTGGCTTGGTGATGAACTGGAAGGGAACATGATTCAATTGTCTCACCTTGTAATTCATTCCAATGTATATTTGAATTGATTTATTATTGTCACATGTATTAACATACAGTGAAAAGTCTTGGTTTTTTTTGCACAATATGGACAAAGCATACCATTCACGGAGAAGGAAATGAGAGAGTGCAGAATGTAGTGTTCCAATCATAGGTTGGGTGTAGAGAAAAACCAACTTAATGCAAGGTAAGTCCATTCAAAAATCTGATCGCAGCAGGGAAGAATCTGCTTGTATATGACCTCAGTTGGTACATGACCTCAGACTTTTATATCTTTTTCTCAACAGAAGAAAATGGAAGAGAGTATGTGGGGGTTGCGTGGAATCCTTGATTATACTGGTTGCTTTTCCCTGAGGCAACAGGAAGTGTAGACAGTTAATGATTGGGAGGCTAGGTTGAGTGAAGGATTGGGCTTCATTCACAACCCTTTGTAGTTCTTTGCAGTCTTGGGCAGAGCAGGAGCCATACCAAGCTATGATACAACTAGAAAGAATGCTTTCTATCGTGCATCCATAAAAGTTGATGAGAGTTGTAGATGACATACCAAATTTCCTTAGTTTCCTGATGTAATTAAAATGCTGTTTCCTCCCACAATCCAAAGATGTATATTTTAGGTGGATTAGCCATGGTAAATGCGTAGGATTATGGGCATAAAGATAGGAGAGAGTATAGGTAAAAATGCTCTGTCAGAGTTGGTACAGGCTCAATGGGCCAAATGCTTTCTGCACTGAAGGAGTTCTGTGGTGCAAAATGCAAAAAATAATTGAAACGTCCCTGTGTGAAATATTTGAAGGGATTAGAATATGATTGAGTTACATCTCTGCAATTCATGCCTGGGTCTCTCCTGTGCATCTGCTGTTGTTAATCATTGTGGTTACTGTAAACTGTGGCATTATCTTGGCAAATAGATGATGGTAAAGGGAAACTGGCTGGCTGGAGAATGAAGCAGTCAAACACTCCCTGATCACTCCTCTATCCTGCCCCAGCAACTATACTATTATAAGTTGAAGCAATTAAACCCCCAAAGATTCTAGATGAGCCCCAACCACCAGCAAAAAAGCACTCCAAATGGTTTCAGTGTGACATTGTTATTTTCCAACCATCACCCTTAAGGCTTTGTGCTAAATCTGGGTTTATGGCAATTGTCCCTTTAAGGGAAACACAGCAGAGTAAGGGTCATCTGGCCTGAGTGACATAGAATCTATCTGTATTAAGTGTACCTAAGATTGCTGGTACCTAAGGATCTCTGAGCTTCAATCTTGAACATATTCAATGACTGGGAGTTTGATTAAGAGTTGAAGACGGACCAACAGTGGATAACAGAGAGTGGGGCTCCTAAACCACATCAGGTGACACTTTGCAGAATTGGGCACTGTGGCACAAACCACAAATCTCACAAGACAGAAAGCCATCATCTCAGGTTGGACTGTGTGGGGGATTGTAATACTGATCCTCAAACATACAACTATTCATCCATTTAAATTCAATTGATTAATAAATAAACATGGAATAAAAAGCTAGTGTCAGTAATGGTGATTAATAATTGACAGATTGTGGTTAACATTCCATTCACTAACCCCTTTTCAGAGAAGGAAATCTGTCCTCTTTATCTGGTCTGGCCTACACATGATTCCAGAGCCACAGCAATGTAGTTGACTCTTAACCGCCCTCTGAAATGGCCCAGTAAGTCTCTCAGCTGTATTCCAGAAGATGGCTCACCAGCACTTTCTTGGGGCAATTAGGAATGGGTCATAAATTCTGTATATCATGAATGATGGGGGGAGGAGGGAAGAATTTCTGGTTCATATATTCAAAGCCCCAAATTCTCTTGAGCCAAAACAACTCAGATAAGAAATCCAGCACAAATATTTGTTAATGATATTTTCAAATGTAAATAAACCTGTAAGTACACAAAAAAAACGAAGATTATTCTGGAAAGCATAATAATGCTTTTATTTTTCTATGAAATGTAAGAGAACAGTCATATTATGCACACACATTTTAACAGTGTATACAATACAATTTCTTGCTTCTGTGGATAATATACATAGCTATTTTAATTCTATTTTTGTCACATTTTCACAGATTGATGATGACACAAATTACAAGTCCCTACTCATCACATCTTTACGGGTGGCCTGTGTTCCAGAAGTGATCTTTCCTCCCAGCTGTGCATCTTGATAAAGCATATTGTTGGTTCACATCACAGGTACAGCTTCATTTATGTAGCAAAGGTGATTCATTCCTATTTTAAACTGCTAAAGTTAGGCCACAGAGGGAGACAACAGTTTACATTTATTTATATTCTACTTTGAACACAAAGGAGCTTCCGAGATACATTAAAGATCTGCTTGCGGTGGGGGGAGTCTGATGCCAATGTGGGGGAAGTGGATGATAAAGTGACCTTTGGTGGGACTGTTACAGGAAGGGGCTGAGGGAAGTTTCCCAGAGATTCGAACTGAGGCTTCGCAGTGAACGAGCCAGAATCGAAAGAACATAAGAACAGAGAGTTGAAGGGTGGAATGGCCTACTCCTGTCTCTAATGCTCATGAAGTCAATTATGATGTGGCATCAATTTACAGAGGATAGAATCATAGAACGGAATCAGAGAATCCCTACAGTGCAGAAAGAGACCATTAAGCTCATTGAACTCGTACCAACAACAATTCCACCCAGGCCCTGCCCCTCGTGACCACACATATTTATCTTGCTAGTCCCCCTGACACTAAGGGACAATTTAACATGGCCACTCAATCTAATCTCTGAGTGTTAGAGAAGCAGGAGCACCCAGAGGAAACCCAAGCAGATTCAGAGAGAATGAGTAAACTCCACACAGGTAGTGACCCGAGGCTGGAATTGAACCTGAACCTCTGGCTCTGAGAGGCAGCAGTGCTAACCGCGTGTCACCGTGCTGTCCCTAAGTGGGTGCTGAAGTGTTTGATATGATGGGGGCAATGTTTCTGCTCCTTCCATGCCCGTTACCTGCCACACACCACATTAAATAGGTTACCTGGTAACCAGCTATTGGATGGGCAAATTGAAGGCCTAGCACCCTCTTGGAATCATCTCAGGATAATTGGTTCCCAGCTGATCAAAGACCAGGGATAGTTTCCTCAGGTGAAAAGCAGTCATAAACTAACTGGGTCCACTGGCAAAAAACTCACGGTTTAAAAAAACTCACCTGAATGTGGAATATAGGAAGAGCAAAGTGATTCTCCCAGCTTCATATTACAGCTGCTCACTGCTGCCTGCCACCACCTGCTAACCAGCTCCTCCCTCACCTTCCCGCACCCAATGTGGGTCATTGACTGACCTTTGTCCCCTTCAGGGTCAGCTGTCGCTTGAGGCCTCTGGCTGATGCCCGTCCATGGCCCCTCCCCCCGCCCCGTGTCATGTCACCATTTTCACCTGGGTCCCTTGTGCATCACTTTTGTCGTGATGCTTCATGTCGAACGAGATTGGTCTAGGCTTGGAGGAAGTTGCTGGATTATGCTGAGGCCATTCCACAAGGAATTTAAAGGAAAACGCCAAGATTTCAGATGGTGATGGGAAACCCATGTGCTCTAGCGAGGAGAGGGAGGATGACAAGTTCATGAGACTTTAGCTAAGTAAGGGAGGGTATTCTCTGCACAGTGATCATGAACAAGAACTCTTGCTGACTCCTCGTGTCCTAGCTCAGAGATGTCAATTGGAGCACAGACAAAACAGGATGAGGATCAGGATGGGGACATTCTCGTGGACATGACTTGAGTTCACTCATTGGCTTTACCAAGATACGCCCCCACCACCCGCCCATTGAATCAAGCCTCCTTTGTATCTGTCTGGTTGTGACTGGCAGGCACTGAAATGAAATGAACAATGAGACAGTACTGGACAGGCCCATTGCCCCTGACATACACTGTATGGAAGGACAACACTGTGACATTTGAGTGAGTGGGTCACGTGGTCATACAATGAATACCTTTGGAACTTGTAGCAAATTGCTACTCCCCATGAAATTTATGAACAAAAACGGATGAATAAAAATGGACAGTCATCGAGACTTCACCCTTGGGGTCATCTGCGAAAGTGAAAACAGAGAAAATGTGTCAGGACAGTGCTGCTGGAATGAACATTTGATAACATTCAGGTCTTCGATATCTGTCTTTCTGCATATTTACTCATAATGAGATAATATTCTCTTTCAGGGGCACAAAGATGGGAAGTGATGATAATTCTGGAGTCTAAATTCTAGAAATATAGAAGATAGGAGGAGCACGAGGCCATTCAACCCTTCGAGTTTGCTTCTTTTCTATACAGAATCCCTTAGTGCAAAAGGAAGCCATTTGCCCCATCGGGTGGTATTGACCATAATCCAACCTAGGCCCTATTCCCATAACTCCACTTATTTACCCTAGTTAATCCAAAAAGATTAACAAAAGGGTCAAATTAGCATGGCCAATCAAACTAACCTATACTCCTTTGGACTACGGGAGGAAACTGGAGCACCCAGTGAAAACCAACGCAGTCACGGGGAGAATACCATCACCTGCAAGTTCCCACACCAACAGTAACCAAGGCCGGAATTGAACCCGGGTCTTTGGGATTGTGAGACAGAAGTGCTAACCACTGTACTATCATGCCACTACCAGTCCCGTGGTTAGGGACAGACAGTCTCTGCTCAGACTCTCACTCATGCTGGGACTAGTAATGTGGAATTGAGATTCAGGAAGCAAATTGCCCAAAAGTATGTGGTTTTTAACACTATATTTACAGGATGTGGGTTAGGCCAGCATTTATTGCCCCTTCTTAATTATCTTTAAGGAGGTAGTGGTGAGCTGTCTTCCTGAACCATTGCAATCCCTGGGGTGTAGGTACATCCACAATACTGTTTGGGAGTTCCAGGATTTTGATTTAGCGACAATGAGGAATGGTGATATATTTTCAAGTCAGGATGGTGAATGATTTGGAGGGGAACTTGCAGGTGATGGTATTCTACTGTTCCTGTCCTTCTAGATGATAGCGGTCGTGGGTTTGGAAGGTGTTGTCTAAGGAGCCTTGGTGAGTTCCTGCAGTGCATCTTGTAGATGGTACACATGGCTGCCACTGTCCATGGATAGCGGAGGGATTGAATGGTAGAAGGGGTACCAATCAAGTGGGTGACTTTGTCCTGCTTATTGAGTTACTTGCCACAGAATTCCTAGCCTCTGTTTTGCTCTTAGAATCACAGAACGCCTACAGTGCAGAAAGAGACCACCTGGTCCATTGAGTCTGCATTGGTAACATTCCCACTCAGGACCTATCCCTGTAACTCCACACATCCACCTTACTAATTCTGCTGACACTAGGGGGCAGTTTTGCATGGCCAATCAATCCTAACCTGCACATCTTTGGAGTCTGGGAGCAAACCGGAGCATCCAGAAGAAACCCACGCAACATGGCAAGCATGTGCAAACTCCACAAAAACAGGGACCCGAGGCCAGAATTGAACCTGGGTCCCTGGCGCTGTGATGCACCACTGTGTCACCATGCCGCTCTTGGAATAAAAGTATTTAGATAGCTGGCTCAATTCAGTTTCTGGTCAATGCTAAACCCCTGTGAGCATTAAAGTTCATCCTGAGTTAATGAGGGACAGTAGATTGGGTCTCTTCTTAATAGAAACTACAAAACTTTGAAGTGATCTATTCCTGTTTAATTAAGTTTAGAATCCCCCAAGAATCTATCCTCAGCCCCTTCCTATTTCTCATCTACATGTTGTCATTAAGTGATATTAACCAAAAATACTGCATTAGTTTCCACCTATTTGCTGATGACACACAGCTCTATCTCACCAGCTCCTCTTCCAAGCCTTCTGCTGTCTCAGGAAGCTTATCCGAAATCTGGTAATGGAATGAGCAGAAATGTTCTCTAACACAAACTCTGTTCCCGAACCAGGCTTCTCCATAGTGACTGTACGAGGCTGAACTAGACCTTTTGCAGCTACGTTTCTCCATATGTATGCAGCATTACTTACACTGCCTATTTCTGTCTCTGTAATATTGCCTAATCTTAATCCCTGCATCAGTTCTTCTGTCAATAAAATCCACTTCCATGTCTTTTCGCTTGGCTATTCCAACATGCTCTGGCTGGCATCCTATCTTCTGCCCTCTGGCCATTTTAAAATTCCTATCTGGAATTAGGAATCTACTGATGACCATGAAACCATTGTTGATTGTCAGAAAAATCTTTCTGGATCACTAATGTCCTTTAGGAAAGGAAATCTACTGCCCTTACCCAGTCTGGCTTACATGCGACCCCAGAGCCACAGCAATGTGGTTGACTCTCAAATGGTCTCCAAGAGCAATTAGGGATGGGCAATAAATGCTGGCTAGCTAACGACACCCATATACCAATAATGAATAAAAATAAAGTTTCCTTGACAGTCTCACCCCTCCATATCTCTAAGTTTCCTAAGCCCTGCTATCCTGTGAGATGTAAGCATCCTTCAAATGCAATGTTTTGAATATCTCTGATTTTATCCCCTCCATCGTTGGAAGCCATACCCTCAGCTGCCTGGGCCCACATGCCCTGCGATGTTCTCCCTAATCTCTTGTCCTTTAATATGTTCCTTAAAACTCTTTGACCAAACTTGTGGTCATCTATCCTAATGTATCTTGGGATAGATTTGGTGTCATATTTTGTTTGATAATGTTCCTCTGAAACACTTAGGGGTAGATTTTTTTAATAATTCATGGGACATGGGCATTGCTAGCCAGGTTGACATTTATTGTCCATTCTAGTTGCCCTTGAGAAGGTGGTGGTGAGCTGCTTTTTTGGATCACTGCAGTCCACATGCTGTGGGATGACTGACAATGCCATTAGGGAGGGAATTCCAGGATTTTGACCCAGCAATTGCAAAGGGGTGGTGCTATTTTTCCAAGTCAGAATAGTGAGTGGCTTGGAGGGGAACTTGGAGTTTACTATATAAAAGACATTGTATAAATGTTCTTATCTTTGAGACAGAGGTTGATAGATTTTTGGATACTAAGGGGATTAAGGAATAAGGAGACACTACTGGAAGGTGGAGGTTAAGGTAGCAGGTTAACCACAACCTTACTGAATGGCAATATCAGCTCAGAGGGTTGAATGGCCAACTCCTGCCTGAATTTCTTATGTTCTCTTTGGAAGATTCGAGGCTTGTTACGTGGGATTGATAAACAGGGGTCGAGGCTAGATCAAAAGAGAAAGCGTTGTGGCTGTGAAATGTGGCAGTTCATCGGAACAGGTGTGAGTTGTGGTCAGCTAAGCTGAAGAGGAATATTGCTGGCCAATAACTGTTAGTAAGTGAGATGATTTTGGGTATGAAGAATCTAAATTGGGAATGAAATAAGAAGCATTAACTCTCCCTCCCTCCCCAAAGGCAGCTGGGTATTCGTGGAATCCTCTTAACAGTTTTTAGGTCAGATTTCTGAAGTATTTCAGCTGACGTATTTTACATTTGTTAAGGAGTCTACTCATTGGGTAGCACAGAAGGAAGCCATTCAGCCCTTTGAAAGAGCTATCAAAGTCGTCTCGCAATGTTTTTAAAGCTTCAATCCAAGGAAATGGGCTGACATCTCTAAGTAACCCCAAGAAGGTGCAGGTAATTGGCCTTGAACCACTGCAGTTACGAATGATGCTGGTACTAGGTGCCTCGTATATAAAATAGCAGAGGTGTGAAGTTAATGCACTCCCACTGCCCCACTCTTTCCCACAGTTCCATAAACTTCTCCTTTACAAGTATATATTTTATTCTATCTTGAGAATTCCCATTCAATCTTCTTCCTCCACCCTTTCAGGCAATGCATTCCAGGTCAGAGCAAATTACTGTTAGAATAAAGTTCTCCTGACCTATGCTCTGGTTTGTATGCCATTTATTTTCAATGCCGTCCTCTGGTTACTGCTGGTGAAAATTGTGGACTGTGTTCATTCAAAGAGAGATTTCTAGGTGAGAAGGTTGGGAATGGGACTAACGCATTTGCTATAACTGGTACACTCATTGTCACTTACTGTTTACAGTTTAATTATGAAGAAAAGACTGGATTCATGATACAGAGCCACCTAGTCTTTCCTTGTATCACTTTCCTCCTGCTCCGCACTCCCTCCTGCCACAGGAGCAATGTAAATTATCTCAAATATAAACAGATAGTGCTGGAAAAACACAGCATGTTTTGTAGCATCTGTGTAGAGAAAGAGAATTAATCTCAAATCGAATGTAACTCTTCTTTGGAACTGAGTGAATGACCTGCTAGATTCCTTCTTGTACTAAGACAGGGAATTCGCTCTCTCAATGATAAGATTTCTCTCTAACCCTTTACACCGACGACACTAACAGAAATGTCTTACCACCATCAGATGGCCGTTCTTGCCTTTGAAAACCTGTGATTCATGGCCGGAGGTGAAATCCACAATTCCTTCTTTTCCTGGTTGGATTGTGAATTTCAAGCTGAAATGGAAACATCCACACAGATGGTAAAACTCCCTGAAATTATTCTGTATACAGAACAAAATATACATATAATCTGCAGCAGTTTCCCTTGATTAGGTCTTGATTAGGCCATGCTAAATTCTCCCTAATGTACCTGAACAGGCGCCAAAGTGTTGCAACTAGGGGATTGTCACAGTAACTTCAATGCAATGTTAATGTAAGCCTTACTTATGAGACTAATAAATAAATAAACTTCATTAAAAAAAATTGGATCATAAAGCTCTGTTGTAGCATTCTGTTCCTGGTGTTGCTTGACAGCATAGTGGTTAGCACTGCTGCCTCATAGCACCAGGGACTTGGGTTTGATTCCCCAACTTGGGTCACTGTCTGTGCGGAGTCAGCGTGTTCTCCTCATGTCTGCGTGGGTTTCTTCCCAGAGACCAAAGGTGTGCAGGTTAAGTGGACTAGCCATGTTAAATTGCCCCTTTGTATCCAAGGATGATATTTACAGATCACTCTCCTTCATAAGGCTTTCAAATGATAAAACACTGTCTTTTACATATCACATTCTCATTATAAAGTTGTGTTACAACCCTGTTTTTGTTGTACAACTCAGAGGTAGCACTGCCTTATCCTCAGTGTCTCAGTCCCAACATTATCTGTTCCTCACTCACTCCGAGATAAGATTCCAAGTTACAACACCAAGTTATCAGCCATGATCGAATGGTGGAGCGGACGCAATGGGCTGAATGGCCTAATTTTGCTCCTATATCTTATGAACTTTTGAACACTTTCTATTACTTGCTGCCCCATCATTATTAGACCTTTGGTTGTAATATACCATTCACTTCACTTTAATCTACATATTAATATCATTAACATCATCACCACTGTCTAACATCAAGGGTGCTTGTGAACTGCATTAACTTTACGGCTCTGGAATGTCATATACTTAGGCAGGTGGCAACAGCATCATTGGGTAACTGCAGTTGTTCAAGAAAGTCAATTACCTTCTCAGGGTAACTAGAAATGCCATCCTTGCCAGTGGTACCCACATCCTCAGATTGAAGTTTGAAAAAACATTTCCCAATTGTGGCCAGATAACAAACGCAACACAAGATCATTGTTGCCATTCTGTTCAATAAACTAAAGGACTTCCCTGAATTCAATCTCAGCTTGTTCACTGAAATCAGCCAAGGCAGTTGGTGGGACACTGCCATTGGCCTGACCCTCTTTGCGCTAAGCAATGGCAAACCAGTCAAGAACATTACTCTCCCTGTCAGCACTGCTGCTCCTGCTGAGAGGTACATGAATGGAGATATTGAGTGATACTAGGATTGTGTTCCTGGAGCCACAGCGTCTTCTGTCTGAGGTTACTCTAGAAGGACATTCTAGTATTCAGAATGGCTTCCAGCGTATCAGCAAAAGGAGTGTGAGTCAGTGCCCTCATAGAACATAGAACATCTCAGTGCAGTACAGGCTCTTCAGCCCTTGATGTTGCGCTGACTTGTGAAACCAATCTGAAGCCTATTTAATCTACGCTATTCCAATATCATCCATATGCTTATTCAATGACCCATTTAATGTTGGCAAAGGGAATGAAGGCGCCAATATCTGAATCAAATGGATTGAGTTTGTCAAAAACCTGGGTGCGAGAATGTCTGGCCAGAAGCAGGCCATTCGGTCCCTCCAGTCTGTCCTGTCACCCAGTGAAGTTGTGGCTGATTCGCGAGCTTAACTCTTCTTTGTTCCATACCGTGTTTATCAAAGATCTATGAATAGTGTTTAAAAATTCTCAATTCAGCCTCAATCTCTGCAGCTTTTTCAGAGAGAAAGTTCCAGATTTTCTCCTTATGTGAAAAAATGCTTTCTGACATTATTTCTGGGGATCAAAAGAGAAAATGCTGGAAAATCTCAGCAAATCCAGCAACAACTGTAAAGAGAGCGAAGTTTCAGGTTCAGATGAGGCTTTGTCAAAGTTGTCTAGATCTTTGACAAACAGTCATCTGGACTCGAAACGTCAGCTCTTTTCTGTCCTTACAGATGCTGCCAGACTTGCTGGCATTTTCCAGCATTTTCTCTTCTGGTTTCAGATTCAGATTCAGTAATTTGCCTTTATTTGTTACTTGTAGGCATCCTATAGCTTTAATTTTGAGAATATGTCCACTTGTTGTGGACTCACCCATAAGCAGAAATTGTTTTTCTTTATCTTTCCTATCATCTTCTTCAATTATCTGCAACACTTCAGTAAGTCATTCCTTCAACTTCCATACTTCCAAGGGAATACAAAGCCGAGTCCATTGGACAATAAGACCATAAGAATAGGAGCAGAATTAGGCCACTCGGTCCATCGTGTGGCCTAATTCTGCTCCGCCATTCAATTCATGGTTGGTATTTTTCTCATCCCCATTCTCCTGCCTTTTTCCCAAAACTCCAATCCCTTTATTAATCAAGACCCTATCTATCTCTGTCTTAAAGACACTCAATGACTACCCTCCACAACTTTCTGCGGCAAAGAGTTCCACAGATTCATCACTCTGTGGCTGAAGAAATTCTTCCGCATCTCTTTTAAAGAATCGTTCCTTTAGCCTGAGGTTGTGCTCTCTGGTTCTAGTTTTTTCTACTAGTGGAAACATCCTCTCCACATCCACTCTATCCAGACCTCGCAGTATCCTGTAAGTTTCAATAAGATCCCCCCCTCAACCTTCTAAACTCCAAAGAGTACAGATCCTCATACAACATGGTCTACATTCCAGGGATCATTCTTGTGAACATTCTCTGGACCCTTTCTAAGGCCAGCACATCCTTCCTTAGACACGGGGCACAAAACTGCTCACAATACTCCAAATGGGGTCTGACCAGAGCCTCATACAGCCTCAGAAGTACATTCCAGCTCTTGTATTCTAGTTCACTTGACATAATGCTAACATTGCATTTGCTTTCCTAGCTGCTGACTGAACTTGCACATTAACATGAGGAGAATCTTGAACAAGGATTCCCAAGTCTTTTTATGTTTCTGATTTCCATGGCATTTACCCATTTAGAAAATGTCTCCATTCCTCCTTCCAAAGTGCACAATCTCACACTTCTCCAATTGTATTCCATCTGCTACTTCTTTGCCCCCTTTCCTAACTGTCCAAGTCCTTCTGCAGCCCCCCTGCTTCCTCAAAATTATCTGGCTCTCTACATATCTTTGTCTATCCAACCTGTCCTTGTGGTTTGACTATTCTTACCTGGGTGTCATTCTGTGGTAGGTCAGAGCTGAGGATTGACGTGTATGTAATACATTTACATTCCTGTCATTCTGGTGGCGGATTCTTTTTCTTTACCTACCTGCCTTGAACGATTTTGAAGCTGTTTTGTTTGCTGGCCATTGTACAGAGCTTGGTCACTGCCTCAAACACATAGTCACAGTGCAGAATGACATCGCCCTGCGTACAGGAGAGAGACCAGTCAGTACAATCCATGGTAGAGGAGCCATCACCACTATCTTCACATGTGGCACAGAACCTTGTAACGTGCAGCAAGCCAATGATATATTGTACAGTGGAGAGAGGAAAACATGGCCTGAATTTCAAATGGAGATGGTCCCTCCATCTCTAAAGTCAAATGTGAGACCAAATCCATATGACTAGAAAGCCCTGAGTCCAGTTAATGACTGTTGGGCTGTTAATTGGCTCACAGTGAGACACCCCTCCCTCCCTCTTTTATCCAGGAGGAAGTCTCTTGAGAGCTGCCAACCAATCATTAATGGTTGGCAGTTCTTGAGTTGGGGCAGTGCCACTGAGATCATAGAATCCTCACAGAAGGAAGTTATTCAGCCCATTGAATCTGCACCAACTACAATCCCACCCAGGCCAATCTATATAACTCCATGCATCTACATTAGCTCACCCCCTTGATACCTAGGGGCAATTTGGCATGGCCAATTCATCTAACTCAGACTGTGGGAGGAAACTGGAGCACCTGGAGGAAACCCACGCAGACACGGGGAGAATGTGCAAACTCCATACAGACAGTCACCCAAGCCAGGAATTGAACCCGGATCCCTTGAGCTGTGAGGCAGCAGTGCTAACCATTGTACCACTGTGCTGCCCTGAACCTGCACATTAACCTTAAGAGAATCTTGAACGAGGACTCCCATGTCCCTTTGTGTTTCTGATTTGTTCAGCATTTCCCCATTTAGAAAATAGTCTATGCCTCCATTCCTCCTTTCAAAGTGCATAACCTCAAACTAACCTCACACCAAGTGGTTGTCACTGCTGAGGCAGGCAGCCAGTTCCCCAGCAATGATCATCATAGATAGAGTACAGTGCAGAAGGAGACCATTCAGCCCATTATGCTTGCCCAAGCTCTTCGAATGAGCAATGCACTGGGGATGGGCAGACATTTTTCACTCAGAAGGTTATGAACCTTTGGAACTCTCTTCTGTTGATGGAAGAAGAGTCATTGAATATTTTTAAGGCAGAAGTTGTCAGAATGTAATTGGTGACAACTTTGTATTGAATATAATATGACCAATAGTAACAAACTGTAAGGGTCAGCTAACCTAGGAAACCATGGAACCAATTACAGAATGATGTAATGATCATCTAACCAGCTGACTCACTATAAATAAGAACCTGTTGGGAATTGTGGGGAACTTGGATTGGCCAGAGCGAGGCCCCAAGTTTGGAGTAATGAAGTTTCTTTATTAAACCCTTCCTTTGATTTATAAGTTGGAGTAAGTTTTGTTATATTCTTGTTGTCTGCATTTGAAGAGTTCCTTCTGAAAAAACAGAGGTACATAGATGCTTGACTAATAAGAGAATCAAAGATTATTGGGGTTAGGTAGAATGCGGGGTTGAGGCCACAATCAGATCAGCCATGAATTTACTGAATAGCAGAGCAGGCTTGAGGAGCCAAATGGCCTACGCCTGCTCCTAATTTGTATGTTCATATACAAAATCTGGCTCTAATTTTTAGACTATGTCCTCTCATTTCAGATTCCCAAACAACAGAAAGAGTTTCTATCTATTCTATCTGTTTTCCTTAATGTTTTGAAAATGGTGCTCAAATCTGTAATGTTACATTAGTTTGAGTATTTTAGAACAATTCCCTTAAATCCTGTCAGTATTAGTATTTATACTACATTAAGGAAACATGAGACAGCAAGGTTGGGGGGGAGGAGGGAGGTGGTAGGGGCAGATGGTTATAACTCTAGAATTCTTCAGAATCAGTTACTTCTGAAGAGAATGCTGAGTTCAACTTCCTGGCTCTACGATGTAAAGGCTGTTGCATTCCCTGCTCATTCCAGGTGGGAATTTGGTAGGCTGTGACTTTAGGAATTGGGGTGACCCATGGATGCTCTTTAGCAGATGGCAGGATATGGGGAGGAGGGCTTTCGGCCCCTGCAAGGATATGGTGGTGATGGATGGGAAGTGGGATAATAGTAAACTCTGGGGGAAGTGTGGCCAAAACTTTTCCTCTAGATCCCAGGGGCAGGTGCTAGAATGTTAAGAACACAAGAAGGAATGTAACAGAACACCAGAGAATGCTGGAGGTTGTTGATGTTTTGTCCTGCACATTCATCAAGGATATCAAATCTTTCATTATTGGTTTGGAGAGTTCCTTTTATTTCCTTCCTACTTCAATGTCATACACAGAGTAACACAGCAAGAACTCTATAACAATTGTGTGCAGTTCTGGTCACAGGTCTGTTTAGAGGGAGGATATTATTAAACTGGAAAGAGTGCAGAAAAGGATGCTACCAGGACTTGATGGTTTGAGTTATAAGGAGAGGCTGGATAGATTGGGACTTTTTCCCTGACATGTAGGAGGTTTAGAGGTCTATAAAATAATGAGGGGCACAGATCAACTAGATAGTTAACCTCATTTCCCAAAGGTAGGGGAGACTAAAGCAAGAGGGTATAGATTTAAGGTGAGGGGGAGAAATACAAAAGGGTCCAGAGGAGTAAATTTTTCACACAGATGGTGGTATGTGGCTGGAACAAGTTGCCAGAGGTACTTAGAAAAGCAGGTCCAATTTTATCTTTTAAAAAGCATTTAGACCGTTACATGAGTAAAGGTGGATATAGAGGGATATGGGCCAAACGGGAGCATTTAGGACTAGCGTAGTGGTTAAAAACTGGGTGACATGGACAGGTTGGGCCAAAGGGCCTGTTTCCATGCTGTAAACCTTTACGACTCTATTTGTACAGAGTGGGGAGGAGTGAAAAGTGGCCCCACATATTGGATCCAAAATTGCTGTCTATTGAGTACCAAAGAAACCAAACAGCAAGTCATCCAATTCTTCCCACTTTACACCGTCAACACCAAGTCAAGATGGCCCCCTGTCTAACTGAGAAGAAAATGAGGTAATGAGGTGCTGAATCTTTACTTTCTGATTGTTGTTCTCACAGGGAACATGGATGACGAAGATCCCGTCACTCAGGTTACTGACCGACACACCTAAAGGAAACAGAGAAACGCAAGTTATCAGCAGGGTGAGATCAGTAATATTCAATTACTATAAATGGCATGGTATCACAGAATCGGCCCACTGTATCTGTGCTAACCACCCCTCCCCCCACACCCAAAAGGTGCCACTCACCGAGTGCCAGTCCCTGCCCAATCCCCACAGACCTGCAAACCTTTTTCTTTACAAATATCATGAATCCAATTCTCTTTTGAGGGGCGGCATGGTTGCAGTGATTAGCATACCTGCCACACCATGTCAGTGTCCCCAGTTCAATTCCTCCAATTCAGCATCTGTGTGGAGTTTGCATCTTCTCCCCATGTCTGTGTGGGTTTCCTCCAGATGCTCCAGTTTCCTCCCACAGTCCAAGTATGTGCAAGTTAGGTTGATTGGCCATGCTAAATTGTCCTTTAGTGTCTGGAGGTTAGCAGGATAAATATGTGGGGTCATGGGGATCGGGCCTAGGTGGGATTGTGGCCGGTGCAGACTCGATTGGCTGAATGGCCTCGTTCTGTAGTCATTCTATGATTCTAACCTTAATGGACCCTGTCTCCAGTGCACTCCAGGCAGGACGTTCCAAATGCTAATCATTCGCTGCAAGATAAAGGTTTTCTTCATGACACCATTGTTCCCTTTACCAATCTATACCCTATTCAGAATTGAGAACCAATGAGGAGTTTTTCTCCTGATCTACTCTGTGACAATCTCTGATGATTTTGAATACTTCGATTAATATAATCCCCTTGTTTGGATAATCAAGGCCCAATTTCTCACTGTGGGGGAGAGGATAATGAAGGTAAAAGTATTTTCATGGCCTAATTTCTTAGTAAAGCTGTATGACTCTTGGATGACTATATTGGAGCTAGTGCCAAGAGCACAGCAAAATAAATGGAAACAGGAAAGATTCCTGTCCTTCTCCTCTTCAGTAACACTGGCAAAACTATAACCCAACACACACCCATAGCTGCCAACGATGAATTATTTTTTTCAACACAGGCAAATACAATCCCAGTCTCAGAATCATAGAATCCTAACAGTGCAGAAAGAGATTTTTCAGACCATCGGGTCCGCACTGACTCTCTGAAAGAGCATCCACCCAAGCCCTCATGTCGGTTCTATCCCCATAACCCAGCGCATGCATTTACCATGGCCAATCCACCAAGCCTGAAAATCAGGAGCAATTTAGCACGGTCAATTCACCTAACCCGCTCATCTTTAGACTGTGAGAGCAAACCTGAGCACCCAGAGAAACCCACGCATGTTGTCCTGTGTTTGTGTGGGTTTCTTCTGGGTGCTCCAGTTTCTTCCTGCAATCTGGTTAGGTACATTAGCCATGCTAAATTCTCCCTCAGTGCACCCGAACAGGTGTGGAGTGTGGCGACTAAGAGATTTTCACAGTAACTTCACTGCAGTGTTAATGTAAGTCTACTTGTGACAGTAATAAATAAACTTTTAAAATTCTGCCCATTGTGTGAACATTGCATTTACTTCTTAAACGGTAAACTCACAAAATGAAGATAGACCGTCAGAATTCTACTGCCCCACCTGCCATGGAACTGGAGCGAGCGAGAGGCGGACAACAGAAATGTCCTAATCTTAATGCAGACCTTGGGCAGGAATTTCCAGTCTCACTTGAGCAAGGCCATAAAATCCCGCCCATTGAGTTTGACTTCTGAGGAGGATAGTGATTGAATCAATGAATCAATTGATGAAGACGAACATCTCGTCAGGACCATCCCCACACCCCCAGACAACAATGCAACTTCAAACAGACCATTGTTCGCAGCAAATTACCCAGCCTTCAGGAGAACAGTGACCACGATACCACACAACCCTGCCACAGCAATCTCTGCAAGACATGCCGGATCATCGACATGGATGACATCATCACACGTGAGAATACCATTCACCAGGTACACGGTACATACTCATGCAACTCGGCCAATGTTGTCTACCTAATACGTTGCAAGAAAGGATATCCCAAAGCATGGTACATTGGGGAGACCATGCAGACACTACGACAGTGGATGAATGAACATCGCTCGACAATCACCAGGCAAGACTGCTCCCTTCCTGTTGGCGAACACTTCAGCAGTCACGGGCATTCAGCCTCCGACCTTCAAGTAAGTATTCTCCAACGTGGCCTTCACGACACACAACAGCGCAGAGTCGCTGAGCAGACACTGATAGCCAAGTTCCGCACATGAGGACGGTCTCAACAAGGATCTTGGCTTCATGTCACACTATCTGTAACCCCCATGACTTGCCTGGGTTAGCAAACAACCTCACTTACTGTGCTGCCTGGAGACAATACACACTTCTCTAACCTGTGCTCAGTGCTCCTTCCACTCACATTGTTAGCCACTTTAAGACTTGAATAGCAGTTTAGGTGTAAAGATTCACATTCTAATAGTAATCTGTAAACAGCCTGTGCTGTTATATGTGCTGTTTGAGACCAGTGTTGATGAACAGAGGGATCTTGGTGTATAGTGTTGATGAACAGAGGGATCTTGGTGTATATGTGCATAGATCCCTGAAAGTTGGCAATCAAGTCGATAAGGTTGTTAAGAAGGCATATGGAGTCTTAGCTTTTATTGGTAGGGGGATTGAATTTCGGAGCCGCAACGTCATGTTGCAACTGTACAAAACTCTAGTGCGGCCGCACTTGGAGTATTGTGTGCAGTTCTGGTCCCCACATTATAAGAAAGATGTGGAGGCATTGGAGAGGGTACAGAGGAGGTTTACCAGGATGTTGCCTGGTATGGAAGGCAGGTCTTATGAAGAGAGGCTGAGGGATTTGAGGTTGTTTTCGTTAGAAAGAAGGCGGCTAAGAGGAGACTTATTGAAACATATAAGATGATTAGAGGTTTAGATAGGGTGGACAGTGATAGCCTTTTTCCTAGGATGGAGAAAGCTAGCACGAGGGGACATAGCTTTAAATTAAGGGGTGGTGGTTTTAGGACAGATGTCAGAGGTAGGTTCTTTACCCAGAGGGTGGTAAGGGTATGGAATGCCCTGCCTGCGTCAGTTGTAGATGCGCCAAGTTTGGTGGCGTTTAAGAGGTTAGTAGATAAGTTCATGGACGAAAAGGGAATGGTTTAGGTTAGAGGGTCATTGCTTTTTCCTAATTGGTCGGCGCAACATCGAAGGCCGAAGGGCCTGTTCTGCGCTGTAATGTTCTATGTTCTATGTTCTAGAACACCTCATTCACCTGACAAAGAGGATAACCCTGAAAGCTTGCGAGTTTACTATCAAACAAATCGGTTGGACTTAAACCTGGTGTTGTCAGACTTCTTACTGCAATTGAAGCAGTCAGCAGCAGGGTTCCATACTTTGTCTATCCCTACCAAACGTTAGTTGAACACAATAACCAGAGTCTATTACCTTTGAGAGTGATGTATTCAATTTTCTGTTTGATTTTGTCCTCTTCGACGATGTAGGCTTTTGTTTGCATCAGGAGCAGCTGTCTTGGCCTTGGTTTGAAACCATTTCTGTTGTATTTAATGACAGGAACACCATACTGAAAACAAAGTAGCACAGATATCGTCAAACACTCACAGTCAGGATCAGGTTGTACCTAAAGCACCTTTCCCAGAATCTCTTCATTTCCTTGTCTTTGCCCATAAGTAACAATGGCGGCACAGTGGTTAGCCCTGCTGCCTCACACTGCCAGGGATCTAAGTTCAGTTCCGGCCTCGGTTCACTGTCTGGAATTTGTACATTTAGAAACATAGAATCCCTACAGTACAAACCACAATCCGATCCAGGCCCTAATCCTGTAACCACACTTATTTACCCTGCTAATTCCCTGACATTAAGGCCCTGATTTTACCGGCATGGATGCCCCAAAATCAGGGCAAGCGAGTCCCGCACAAATGTCATTCCCCATTGGCCTCATGCACAATCTTACAAGCCTTGGGCAGCCGTGCCAACAATATCAGGGCCTAAGGAGCAATTTAGCGTGGCCAATCAACTTTACCCACACATCTCCCCACAGACATAGGGAGAATGTGCAAACTCCACACAGACAGTGATCCAAGCCGGGAATCGAACCCGAATTCCTGGCACTGTGAGGCAGCAGTGCTAACCACTATGCTAACCACTGAGTCATGTTCTCCTCATGTCTGCATGGGTTTCCTCTGTGTGCTCCAGTTTCATCCCTCAGTCCAAACATATGTGGGGGTTAGATTGATTGGCCATGCTAAATTGCCCCTGAGTGTGCCAAGATATATAGGTTAGGGAGATTAGCAGCGTTAAGAGATAAGCCATGATCTGATTGCATGTCGGAGCAGGCTTGAAGGGCTGAATTTGCCTCCTTCTCCTTATTCCTTTGTAAATATGTGGGCAAGATGCATTAAAGAATGATATTCCAAAACTATCTGACTGCGCTAAGATATAGCACCTACAGCTGATCACCACTAACACAGTCCCTAACACATTTCACCTTCACAACGCCAATGCTATGAGGGAACTGGGCATCACCAGAGATGGCCAGAGACTGAAATGGGATCCCCTTTCTGTTTATCTATGCATCAACCTTGATGGAGGTTGCACCTCAGCAAGATGTCAGAGAAAAAAATTAAAACCCACAACAATCTCCTAAATAAACTGACCTTTACCTCACGGGGATCACAGACAAGATCCTAAAAATCTCTGCTGCTACTACCTGTACGTATTCAACTGCAGAACACTGTGGCCCCTAGGGGACCAATCTGCTCATACTAAATTATTGATGTGCAACTCAACTCAACAAAGTGCATCCCCTCTCCCCATTTCCCACTCCCCCAACCCCACATCAGGAGAAGATCTACTCCAACTATTCCTCCACTATTTAAGGACCTCCTCAGTCCACCAGTAATACACTTTCTCTCACATCTCCCCAAATGGTTAAATTGGTTACTCCGAGGAGTATCCACTGAGGACCTATGGCAGGAAGATTGGTAAGAGAAAACATCCATCAGAAATCACTCTCACATTGGAGACCCAACTGATCACATACCCAGAATCATAGAATCCCGACAGTGCAGAAGGAGGCCATTTGGCCCATCAAGTCTGCACTGACAACAATCCCACCCAAAATCTATCCCTGTCATCCCACATATTTACCCAACTACCCCCCGACAAAGGGGCAATTTAGCATGGCCAATCCACCCAACCCATACATCTTTAAACTGTGCGAGGAAACTCACACAGACACGGAGAGAATGTGCAAACTCCACACAGACAATGACCTGAGGCCAAAATTGAACCTGGCTCCCTGGTGCTGTGAGACAGCAGTGCTAATCACTGTGCCACCCCAGCTTTGATCTCCCATGGCAATTGTGGACCTTTTAAACCATTTGCAGTCTAGTCGAGGCCACTGTGCAGTCACCCAACATCAGTAGAGTTACCAAGACCATCCTGGCTACAGTCCAAACAATAACATATTGTCGAGGAGTATCTGCTGACTAAACTTGAGAGACACCATTTGGCCATTGATAAGGATATTGCGTGGCTCTGTGACTATGCACACACTGAACAAAGAAATAAATAATTGTAAAACCAAGCCAGAGAAGCCCTGCAGATCCTCAATTTGTTCTTTGGCTAATCTTACGTTAATTACAATGCAATAATTAGCTTCAATCCAGCTTGGAAAGCAATCAAATTCTGATGTCAATCCTGCTGGCTAAGTGTGATTGCTGCACAGTATTGATATTGCACAGGGCATTTTGTCCACTAATGACTATCTTGCACATGAACCAGCAGAGGGAGTCTAGAAGGATAATAAAGGAATCCATGTTTTAACAGCACATGTAGCAGTTCTGACTCTGAATCTATCTCCTGGAATCTTACTGTTTCTTCCCAAGAATTTCATAAAGAATAGATAAAGAACTGCTTTCCAATAGAGTCATAGTCATACAGTTCAGAAAAGGCCCTTCAGCCCATCAAGTCTGTACTGACCATAATGATCGCTGAAGTCACACTAATCCTATTTTCCTGCACTTGTCCCATTACCTTGAATGTTATAATATTTCAAGTGCTCAACCAAATACTTTTTAAAGGTTGTAAGATTTCCACTCTCCACTATCTTGCCAGGCAGTGTATTCCAGATTCTCACTGCCCTCGGTAAATTTGCTTTCCTCAAATCCTCTCTGAATCTCCTGCCCCTCAATCAAGGGGAACAAGTGTTTCCTCTGTCCATACCTCTCAGCTCAATCACACCCCCTATCAGCCTTCTCTGCTCTAGACAAAACAACACAGGTCTATCCAATCTCTCCTTATAGCCCAGGCAACATCCTGGTGAACCTCCTCTGTACCCTCTCTAGTGCTATTACAATGTTAGCAGCAATTTCTGGAGATGAGAGGGGGGAACTTCAAAAAAAGGGAGACAAGTACAATGCATCCTAAATATCTAATTAGACAGTGACATTGGTTTAATCTAAGCTGTAAATTTGAGATGTAAAGTGCCATCACAGTGGGATGGCAGGTAGCTACTATTGAGTCTCCAGGGGAGTGCTTTGAAACTAAAGAGGGATTATACGGAGAATCCCTCAATGGGTCATCCAGACCCAAAACGTTGGCTCTATTCTCTGCCCACAAGTGTAGTCAGACCTGCTGAGATTTTCCAGCATCCACAATATTTTGCCTTTATTCTATGAGGGATTTTCCTTTCTGAAGGATAATATCCAGTCTCTGCCTAATCCCAAACTGAGCACTGCTGAAACCTTATAACTCAAGGTGACTAAAGCTTATAGCCTCTTCACTCCCTTTGCGAACTCAGAATATACAGGACGTGTCCTTTAACTGAGCGCCCACAAGTGCAATGCCACCATGAGAAAATGCCTTTACAGGAAACCTTTCTGTTGTTTTATATTAAAGGCAGAGCAGGCAGTTAATTGAGATATGGGTGGCTCGGTGGCGCAATGATTAGCACTGCTGCCTCACAATGCCAGGGACCCAAGTTCCATTCCCATCTTGGTTCACTGTCTGTGCAAAGTCTGCACATTCTCCCCGTGTTTATGTAGGTTTTCTCTGGATGCTTCCTCCCACAGTTTGAAAAATGTGCTGGTTAGGTGCGTTGGCCATGCTAAATTCTCCCTCAGCATACCCAAACAGGCACCAGAGGGTGCTGACTAGGGGTTTTTCACAGTAACTTCATTGCAGTGTTAATGTGTGCCTACTTGCGACACTAATAAAAAAAAGGTAAATTTCCTCACATTGGCAGTTATAAATACAATTTTAACTTTTAGAAAGTCCAGCTAAATGTACTGCAAAAGAAGGTCACACTGCAGTAGGAATCACAGGAAAGATTTTAACTAAAATTTAACTAATTTTAACTACAACCCAACTGCTACTCGCCATTGTGGGTCATACAAGGGAAGTGGTTTTTCCTCTGTGGGGAAGTGTTTTTTCACTCAATTCCATGGGTTTTTTCCCCCGGTGAGGTGGTTTAAATGACCCTGGAGGTCAATAACATCCTCATTTACTCCCTTATCCCCAACAAGGCCCACCCTGATCAAAATGAACCACAAATATCCTCAACTGGAATCCACCACTGAGTCACTGCCTCTTGAATTGTCCATCCATCAGGTAAGGTCTCGTTAAATTGAATTTGGAATTTTACCCTGAGTCGCTCATGACGGATCAACTGAAGAACTTTTGGGTTGATATCCTGATCACCTGAGAATGAAGAACACGTCAAATTGAGAAGGATCCATGTCGTAGCCAAAGGACCCTCAGAATCTTTCGTTGTCCCCTTGTGCCCCAAGGGAGCTCAGTGAATACTTACGAAGTCTGCTGTCACTGAAGGGTTTGGTGACACTCTGTAGATATCCATCTTTCTTTCCTTTAAACAGTGCGCTGGCCACAACCTTTTGTTGCAACTGTGCAAAAGGCATATTGGATGAAAAAAAGGAGGACGTTAGAAACATTTCTCTATTTTCTTTTGCGTTTTTTCCAGAAGGTGGTGGCACGAGGTTTATTGTTTGGTTCCTTTGCTACCTTACCTATACAACCATTCCTGTGAGCTCTCTTAAGCAGTGGTGGGCAATCTGAGGGCCATCTGAGTCCTGAGTGTGGCCCATGAGATACCTTGCTGACCTTTGCCAATCAGCATGATTGCCACATTCTGCTGATTTCCATCCGCATTTTTTTCCTGCTGGTATGACTGAAGTAATACACATGTAAAGCAAGACTAAGTGAAGTGAGGTGTGTGCTGATTACTCACAACATTGACTGTCAGAGTTGTGCATTTCCTTCGTGTCCAATCAAAGCAAAAATATTTATTTTCCTTTTGCCACTTGTCGTTGATGACAGTTCTAGTAATTTATCAATGATTAATCATTTCCTATAACTCGTTATGAAATATTTGGCATGTATTAAATGTATATAATCTTATCCACGGGGTCATGGTTAGTGAACAAGCTGAATTTCAATCTAAATCTTCACTGAGATGAAGAAGGGCCACGTGTACAGCCCACTCACTAGCCTACATTACCTGTCACTGATTTCTGAGGTGGCGCAATGGCACAGTGGTTAGCACTGCTGCCTCACAGCCCCAGGGTCACAGGTTTGACTCCCGGCTTGGGTCACTGTTTGCATGTTCTCCCCGTGTCTCCAGGAGTTTCCTCTGAGTACTTCGGTTTGCTCCCATATCCCAAAAATGTGCGGTGTAGGTGGATTGGCCAGGCTAAATTGCCCCTTAATGTTGAGGGATGTCAGGAGGATTGGTAGGGTAAATAAGTGGGGCTATGGGGACAGGACCTGGGTGGGATTTTTGTTGGTGCAGGCTCGATGGGCCGAATGGGCTCCTTCTGCACTGTAGGCATTCTATAATTCCATGATTTAGAGAGTGTCAGTAATCTGTCTGACTGTGGAAGGGCATCAGAGCCAAGCCCAGTCCTGTCCTCACCCACATTTTGCAAAAAGCACAGTTCTCTTGGCCATGGGCAAATGTGGCTGAGATGCTGCTCACACAGTCCAATAGCCTGCCATCGCATTGTCTTTATCCATGGCTGTAAACAAGTGGCTTGGGGTGAGGTACCAGAGGAAGGAACAAAAATAACATCACCCACATTTGGCCATCGAAAACAACAAATTGGATTTAAATGTTCATCAGGAAATTTGCATCACAAAGGAACCGACAACAGCTTTAGTCTGCCACAGACAGCAAGTGGTCAGATTTTGGGCTTCACTAAATTTCAGAACTGGTCAGTAATCTGACCGACATCAATAAATCCAAAGACGACACAGATTAGATATGATGAAGCTTAAACAGTCCAAAGACTTGCTAGTTAGGTGTATTGGCCTTGTTAAATTCTCTCTTATTGTGCCCGAACAGGTGCTGGAGTGTGGCAACTAGGGGATTTTCACAGTAACTTCATTGTAGTGTTAACATAAGCCACTTGTGAAGAATAAATAAACTTTACTTTTTTACTTTAAACTTTACTTTTTAGATTGGTGATACGACGCAGCTACTGAGCATCTAGATCAATGAAACTGGCCCCAGTGCCCGGGTGTAAGGGTTGAGAAGGTGCAGCTAACACACAGAAGAAAATCTCCTCCTGTCAGGTTGGGCTGCTTTATTTTCAACACTTTACCTCTTAGAAAGGAATTGGATATATCACAATTACAGCGTTATGGGGAAAGATTGAGGGTGTGGGAATACCAGATAAGACTTTTATACAGCCAGTACAAGCACAATGGACCAAATGGCCTTGTTCTCAGCTACAACATTCTATGGTTCCATTTCATGAATAGGAGTCTGAAAGAAGTGATTACCTGGAGCTTGCGTTGGGCAGAGATCCCCTTGCAGTATTTTCGAATCAAAGTCTGAGTGTGCAGCTTCCTCAACAGCTCGGAAGTCTGTCGGAACAGAACATACAGAATCATAGAATCCCTATAGTGTAGAAGGAGGCCATTTGGTCCATTGAGTTGCGCTGCCCACAATCATACTCATAACCCCATGCATTTACCTTGCTAAATCCCCTGACTGTAAAGGGTGATTTAGCATGGCCAATCCACCTAACCTGTACATCTTTGGACTGTGGGAGGAAACTGGAGCACCCGGAGGAAACCTATGCAGAATGTGCAAACTCCATACAGTCATCCAAGAACAGAATTAAACCCAGGTCTCTGGCACTATAGAAACCCTACAGTGTAGAAGGAGGTCATTCAGCCCATTGTGTCTGCACCCACAGCAATCCTACCCAGTTCCCATTCCCATAAACTCACATATTTACCCTACTAAACTTCGTGACATACCCCAAAAGTAAAGAGCAATTTAGCGTGGCTAATCCACCTAACCTGCACATTTATGGACTGTGGGAGGAAATTGGAACACCTGATGGAAACCCACACAGACATGGGGAGAATGTGCAAACTCCATACAGACAGTCACCCAAGGCAGGAATTGAAGCCAGATCCCTGGCGCTATAGAAACCCTACAGTGCAGAAGAAGGCTATTTGGTCCATCGAGTCTGCACCGACAACAATCTCATCTCAGGCCTATCTCCATAAACCCACACATTTATTCCACTGATCCTTCCTGTACATCACAGGGCACAAAGAGGCAATTTAGCATGGCCAATCAACTTAATCCACACACCTTTGTACTGTGGGAGGAAACCAGAGCACCTGGAGGAAACCCATCCAGATAAGGGATAAATGTGCAAACTCCACACAGACAGTGACCCAAGATGAGAATTGAACCCAGGTCCCTGCCGCTGTGAGGCAGCAGTGCTAACCACTGTGGCACTGTGCCACTATGAGGCAGAAGTGCAGCGTTAGCTTTCTTATGTTGGTGCCAACCCTGTGCTGTTTTTTTCACATTTACTTTTCTGGTGTCAAGTCTTGTTAAACTAGATGGCTTACAACTTCCTCGCGGGCATCCTGGATGAATATCTCTGGCCCGACCACGAGGGGGTAAATCTCAGCACTCCCCTCAAAACCCTCCCTCTAAATTCATTTCTTTTCTTGCAGCAAAGTAGCTGAGGAATCGGGTGGTATTACTAACAACATTCCTGCTAAAATTTTATTCTTTAAGTGTGCAGCCCCTTTGAAATTTTTTTTGCTTATCCATGCAAGCGCGATAATTTGAAGGGGTTGGCTTATGCATGGTCTGCACAGGATGTTGCTGCATTGTCTACTGTCCATATCATTTCGACGGGACATTGGTTGCCAACCTTCCAGAACAGCCCTGGAGCCTTTCACAAAGATTAAAATCAGGGAGATCAGTGCAAGAAAAATCAGGGAAACAAAATGGTGTGTTTTTTTCATGTTGTTTGAATGCTTGGTTTTGTTAGTGATGGAAATATTGGAGATGGTTGGGGGAGGGTGGCATGGGGCAGGGTAAAGGTTAAGGCAGAGTCTGGCGGTCTGGAGGGATGAAATCTTCTGGACTCCCTCCAACCAGAGTCAGGCAATACCAGAGTATTACACTTGTAAAGAATTGAACTAATCAGGAGCAGGGTGGAAGGCCATGGTCTTCTTAAAACTCAAGACGATGTTGTCAGATCCACCAGCAGTGCCCAGCTTAATAGGTTGTGGTGCTTTCTCCAACTCCAAGGTGGTTAATGTTATATATTTTGTGTGGGCAGTGTCTGGAATTATTAAGAGGGATTTCAGGTCCTGTTTGGAACAGGGAAGGTATTTATTGAATTGAGAAACTTAATACAGCAGGATTATGGAGCACGAAGATTGCCCATGGCCAGAGCTCCACTTCTATATGCTTACTCCACACTTCCAGAAGATTCTGTCAATAGAGGACTCCATCCATTGGCATGAATACTCACTCTCAGTTTCCATTGGTTCTTAAATGAGGTAACGCTCTAGTGCTGTACTATCTTAAAGAGACAGATACCACATCCACAATAGTTAAAGATTTTGATCTGGAATTCACTGCCTGTGGAAAGATCATCACTCGTTCCAGAGTTACTCCTTCACTTTCTTTATCAACGGTGCCTTTCGTATGTGACAAAGGCAGCTCACTACCTGATTGGCATTTGAGGCAAACAGTGGCCTCATGATATTGTCGCTGGACTATAATGCAGAGACCCAAGGTAATGCTCTGGGGACCTGGGTTCGAATCCCACTATGGCAGATAGTGAAATTTGTATTCAATAAGAAATCTAGAATTAAAAAGATGACCATGAAACTATTGTCAGAAAACCCCATCTGGTTCACTAATGTCCTTCAGGGAAGGAAATCTGTCATCCTTACCTGACTCTGCCTATATGTGACTCTAGACCCATAACAATGTGGTTGATTCTTAGATGCCCTAAGGGATGGGCAAAAAATGCTCGCGTTGCCCACATCCCATGAATGGATAATAAAAAAGAGCCCAGAACTGTAAAAGATTCACTCATGTCCTTCCACTCAATTCAGTCTGTAGCAAAGCACGAGTCAGTATTTTCATTATAGAATCCGTATAGTGCAGGAGGCCATTCAGCCCATTGAGTATGCCCCAACTCTCTGACAAAGTACCTTGCCCAGACCCTGTTATGCGCCCTATCCCTGTAACTCTAATCCATAAAGA
The DNA here is from genome assembly GCA_024679065.1 of Sphyrna mokarran. Classification (NCBI taxonomy): domain Eukaryota; kingdom Metazoa; phylum Chordata; class Chondrichthyes; order Carcharhiniformes; family Carcharhinidae; genus Sphyrna; species Sphyrna mokarran. The sequence continues at coordinate 39,403,133 of JAGIQG010000020.1, read as the reverse complement.
ATCTAATCTAACCTAATCAGAGAGTAGACATCAATGCTGGGTTAAGAAAATAGTTACATAATTTTTTTAAAAGTTTCTCACTGTTTAGTAATTTATCTTCCAGTGGTGGTGGGTTACAGTTCATTGTTGCTGTGGTAAATGCACTTTTATAAGCATGTTGCTGCCTGGAGCTATACGTGGTAAAAGCTCCAACTTTCTTCCCATCACAGGGTCAGCCAGTAATCGTTCCCACTCTTACCACTCACTGCCTTCTTTGGGACACTCAAGCTGCTCGTTGCATTACGAATGCATCACCTTCCTTAACTATTGAGTCCTGAGTGGAACTGGAATCTGGACCTTCAGACCCAGAGGTAGGGACACCACTCATCATCCCACAAGACCTTGTTTTTCCAATACCATTGCTAAAAAGTGTTGCCATAAAATGGGGGAAGCATCCATATTTGCCTCTCCTTACCGTTTCCAAAAAGGCAGGAGGCTTGAGCCAAGTTTTTTTGTCTAGAATATTCTGCGGCAGATGTTTCCTAAGGTTCAACAGGTAGTTCGATCGTGCAAAGGCCAAGAAATCTTTATTTTCTGGGCAAGCTGGCTGATTTCTCAGCATGAAGCCTTTTATGAATCTGAGGGAGAAAGAAAAGCAAGAATTTAGAGGAACAATCATTAAAGGGTCAGCATTCTTTAAAGGGGCAGTACATGTTAATCTTTTTCCCCCTTCCTTTCTTTGTTCAAAGATAATGCGTTGAAATTCCAAACCTTCCCACCAGCCTGATCTTCCTGTCCCTCCAAAGGCATCCCCATCCCAACCCTGCCTTTCCCATTGTGGGTTCCCAGGTAAACAGTGTAAAATGCCATTGACATTGTGGGAGCAGAGGATCCTTCCAGTGACCAATGAAAGGTCACCTCTGCTGCCAGAAACATGCTGTGGAGAGGGATGGAAACTCTGCTTACTCCTTGTCATTAATGAGGTGAAACTGGGTGAAATGTGGGATTGAACATAGAATTATAGAATCCTACAGTATAGAAGGAGGCCATTCCATCCATCGAGTCAGCACCGACCATAGCCCATTCAGGTCCTATCCCCATAACCCCAAGCATTTACCCTAGCTAGTCCCCCTGACATTAAGGAGCAATTTAGCATGGCCAATCCAGCTAATCCTCACATCTTTCGACTGTGGGAGGAAACTGGAGCAGCCAAAGGAAACCCATGCAGACATGGGGAGAGGATGCAAACTCCACACAGACACTGACCCCAGCTGGTATCCGAACCCAGGTTCCTGACACTGAGGCAGCAGTGCTAACCACTGTGCCACCATAGACATGTACTCACTGATGTGATGCACCTTTAAGGGCCTCATTAAAATTCCCATTCATCAATATCCACCACAACACAGGATGTGATCTATAATCCCAAGACTCTTCAGATAGAACAGTGTGACAATCCTATAGATCTGACATGTTATACCAGCCTCACTGTTCCCATTGTACATACTTTATGTAGTTATAGCTTCAAATAAAGAACAAATTATTGCTCTACCAATCCTTGCTGTACAATTGATGTTTACATTAAAGAACAAAGAATAAAACAGCACGGGAAACAGGCCCTTCAGCCCGCACCGCCACCCCGATGTTCCCACCTCTACCCGCGATCCCTGTCCATGTTTATAGATCTATGGATTAAAAACCAAATTTGAGACAATTTAGGGAGAATTTTGTTTTGCCAATTAGCCTAAGAGCACATCTTTGGGATGTGGGAGGAAACCGGAGCTCCCGGAGAAAACCCACGCAAGCACGGGGAGAATGCGCAAACTCCCACAGACACAGGCCCAAATCCATGTATCTGCACAGCACAGCGATACTCACTGAGCTGTCGTGTTGCCCATCAGAAGGTCCAGGTCAAGCATACACTAACAACGTGAAGCAGTAGGATACTCTCGAAAAAGATCCAAGAGCAGTCCTCTCACGACCCATCGCATGTATGCCCCTTGTTAGACAACAAGGTGGACCAGAGCACCTGTAGATAAAAAACAAATATATCAATATCATCATCTATTTACACACTTCCCAGGGACTCCCAAGGCTCATGATCCCTATTTTACATCAGTTTTCTATACCCCTCCATTCCCATTCTGCTCATGTGCCCATCTAAGTATTTCTTAAATAACTCCAGAGTACCTGCCTCCACCACTTTACTTGGCAGCGCATTCCATACCCCCCCCACCCTCTGTGTGAAAAAACTCCCTCTAGCATCCAAATTATACCTTACCCCCCTCACCCTAAGCCCGTGACCCCTCGTGCTATTTGAGTCTATCCTAGGAAAAAGCTTAACCCTGTTTACTCTATCTATCCCCTTCAAAATCTTGTACACCTCTATCACATCTCCTCTAAGTCTACATCTTTCTAAGGAAAACAGTCCCAATTTGCCTAACCTCTCCTCGTAACTCAGACTTTCCATACCAGGCAGCATCCTGGTAAACCTCCTCTGCACTCTCTCCAGAGTCTCCACGTCCTTCCGGTAGTAAGGCGACCAGAACTGGACGCAGTATTCCAAATGATGTCTAACCAACGTTTTATACAACTGCAACATTAAAGGCCAGCTCTTGTACTCTATACCCCTTCCTATAAAGGCTAACATACTATATGCTTTCTTCACAACCTTCTCCACTTGCTCTGCCACCTTCAGAGACTTGTTCAGCTGCACCCCCAGGTCCTTCTGCGTTTTAATAATCTTAATAGGTCTACCCTTTACCATATACCTCCCCTCTACATTCTTTCTCCCGAAATGCATCAGCTCACATTTATCAGGATTAAAAAAAGATTCATGGCGCTAATTCTTGGATTGACCGCGTGTTCTTCCCTTGATAAAAAGTGAAATGAAAAGTATGAGACCGTGTACTTTTTGATGACTTTCACAGCCCAGGCTCTCTTCCCTGCATCCTGCCTTGCCTGAATTCCTCTCCAACAGGTTTCGATTTTGATCGCTGCAATGAATAAAAAGTGCAGAATCAGAGACGTTCCTTTAATAGGGAAAATCAATCCATAAAAACTAACTTTGGCCCTAGGCTTTCCAATTCCACTTGGGCCTATTCCAGGAGCTGTCATTACGTGATCTCCAGGCTCTAACCATCTTGTTCCCCACCTCCACCCCCAACAATGGCCATCCAATAAACCAAGGGAAAACCAATTGATCCTCCATTAACCGACTGGTTGGTTCTTGACTGTCACTCAAACAGCCAGTTTCCTTCCTGTTTGATATTTTTATAACTAGTGAATGTAAGTCATGAATCCCTGCCAAACCTGCTTGTTAATCCCTCAGAGACCACGACTTTTCATTGCTGCATCAAACTGCACCACCGCATCTCTCCTCATCCCGTAGCCCACCCTCGTTTTCCCAATTATAATATGGACGTGTGAATGGAAATAGACCATTCGGCCCCTCGAGCCTGCTCCACCATTTAGTAAGATCAGGGCTGACTTGACAGATGTGCATAGGGGCCTTAGATCGTTCCCTGCCTCACATAAGAATGGATGGCATGTGCAGGAACAGGTTTCTGAAGAATTAGAAAAGACGCTGACCGGTTTGAGAAGTCTCTGGGGTAATTTTAAGCTAAACCTCAACTGGAACATTGTGTGTAAAGCCACTCTCCAATATCATCATTTGTTGACTTAAATAGTGGGCAAGGCAGACATTGTTAAAAATAAATTTTGTACACCCAATCTGGACAGTGTACTAATGGGAGTGAGGTTAAAATTATTCACTGGATTGTGAAGGAGATAAAAAGGTCAGTAAAAGAGCTCTAACACTGTGGCTTCTCTTCCTCTTACCTGCCTTTTTCTGTTTCTGAAACTCCCCCCTTTGGACTTTGCCCCTGTATTTGGCCTGGAGCTTTGCAACTGGAGAAAGAGATGAAAACTGGTTGGTAAATTGACTACATTTAGGAATGGTTCATCCAGCTAAACACCAAGCAATTTGTTAAGCTACTAGGTCAGAAACTCTAATGTTTCTATTTTGGCATTAGTGTGAAGAAAAGATATTTCATTCCAGGCACAATTCTATTGACACACGAGAGAGATTTTATCAAAACAAACTTTGATTAACAATACATGTAACTATAACAAAGGAATTAGCTTAACTTTTAAGAATTGAGCAGTACTTAACCATGACAAAATACAATTCTTAATTACTAACCTATCGCCATTAGTTCCCAATCAAGCAATATTTATCTTATTGATGTAAAACACTCTTTAAAATTAGTTAGCAAAACACAGGTGTTCTTGATTGTGATCTAGGTTAATAGTATTGGAGCTTTCAGAAAGCCTCTGGAGAGGGAGGCGGGGGAGAGAGAGAGAGAGATAGAGAAAGAGTGACAAAGAGAAATTTCTTCCTTCCACTAGCTCCGGACAACAATTGCTCTTTATTATAAAATGAAAATGAAACTGTTTTTCCTGTAAGCTTAGCTACTCTCATTAACCACAATATTCTGTCCCTGAGAAACCTCATTAAAACTCACATAACTCTGCATACCTAGTCTAAAATCTAGAACCTTCATAAATAAAAGATCCATTACTGTACAAAGTAATACATTCCTGGCTAAAATCAGTTACTATCCTGCTTTCTCAGCATTTGACTTGCACGTTTTCCCAGAAAAATTGAGTCTTGTAACAAAAACGCTGCCTCTTAAAACAGCCCCAAATTAAACATAAAATATATCAAAATGGCACAGTCTCGTCAAAGGTTAATGATCCAACTATGGAGGAGAGGAAAGTATCTTGCATCACCTTTGCTTTGTTTCTATGTTACATGTAATGTCCATTCACTCCCTGTCACAATTCACTGGAATGCAATAAGGAGCAAAATGACTGGCTGCCGATTGCTCTCTTTAGGACTTTCCGGGGTAAACACTGAGCAGAAGTGAGTGATCACACCATCTGATTTTGGGATAGAGCATTGCAACAACAATTTGCACCTACATAGCATTTTTAACCCAAGATATCCCAAAGCATTATCAAGGAGGCTTATCAGACATTTGACATTGGGCTAATTAAAGACTGATGCAAGGTTTCAAGGAGTGTCTGAAAGAAGGAGGGAGACAGGGAGAAGTTGAAAGAGACAATTCCAGAGCTTAAGCTCCAGGGAGCTGATGCTATGGCAGGAATAATGGAATGATGGAAAATCAGGGATACACAAGAAGTCAAAATTGTGGAATGCAAAGACCTTAGAGAGTTGTAAGTCTAGAGGCCATATAGGGATTTGAAAATTAGGAAGATAATTTTAAACAGGAAGCATTTTTATAGAATTTTACACCACAAATAAGGTCCTTCAGCCATCATGTCTGCACTGGCCCTCAAGCATCCCTGTTTAAACGCAAGAAAAGTGTCCTATGTGTAATTTTCAGCCTGAGTTCCATTAGCTGGGACAGGCCAGAGTGAAATATAATCTACCTGGAAAATGCTAAACAAAAGAAGGCAAACATCAGCCAGTCTTTCTGCTCCAAATCGCTCTCCACTGAACTATGATAAGGAGTGAATGGGCAATACATGTAAACTGAGTCAGTTCTGGATACAAAGCCAGTGTCACAACAACATTCTTTATTTATATAGCACCTTTAACATAATGAAAGGTGTCAAGATGCTTCATAGGAGTATTATAAGATGCAGACTGACACCAAGCACATAAGGAGATGTCAGGTTATGTGATCAAAATGGGCATAGGCTTTGGGGGGTGTTTAAAGGTGGGTTGGAGAGGTTCAGGGAGGAAATTCCTGTGCCAAGGCAGCTGAATATATGACCACTGACGCTCAAGTGATGAAAATCGGGGATGCTGAAGAGGCCAGAATTGGAGCAATGTAAATGCCATGGACTGTTGTGAGGCTAGAAGAGGTTACAGAGATGGAGAAGGGCAAGGCTATGGAGGGATTTGAGAACAAGGATGAGAGTTTTAAAACTCTAGTCACTTACTTAACTGAGAGGCAATGTAGGTTAGCAAGCACAAGGGGGAACAGGAATTGATGTGAGCTAGGACATGGTTAGCAGAGTTCTGAATACCTCAAGTTTACAGACTGTGGAATGTGAGACATAAAGGAGATGCAATGGTCTAATGGTATCACTGCTAGACTATCAATCCAGAAACTCAGCTAATGTTCTGAGACACAGGTTCAAATCCCACCATGGCAGATGATAGAATTTGAATTCAGTAAAAAAAAATCTGGAATTAAGGATCTACTGCTGACCATGAAACCATTGTCGATTGTTGGAAAAACTCATTGGGTTCACTAATATCTATTATCCTTACCTGGTCTGGCCTATTTGAGACTCCAGAGCTACAGCAATATGATTGACTCTCAACAGCCCTCCGGCAACTAGAGATGGGCAATAAATGCAATCCAGCCAGCAACGCCCAGGTCCCATGAACAAATGAAAGAAAGCCAGGAAAGGCAGATGGGATCTTACGAGCCTTGGGCAAGTGTGCCAATAAAATTCCGTCCTCTGTTTCTTGATGTCATTCTGTGTTTTATAATGCTCCTTAGTGAAATGCCTTGGGAGGTTTCAGTATGTTAAAGGTGCTATACAAGCATCAGTTGTTGTTGTTGCCCCTATTGTTTACAAAGCAGAATGTCAGAAAGAGAAGGTCTACGAGCTCACCTAAGGCATTCTTGCTGGCTTGATAGGCATCCTCAGTGGCAAACAGCGTCTTTGGAAATCGGATAAATATCTTTGTTCTGAAAAACAAAAAGAGACAGAAATCATCTGTGACGTCTTCATCAACTTCCTGATGTCAATGGAAGATTCCACCCAAATAACAGGCTACAGAATGATTTGGAGCTGAATGAGAGGAGCTTTTTGGGTCTGGTGGTTTTAAGGATATATATTTGGAGAACTCTGTGCCGAGGTTTCCCGCAGCTCAGGATCTAATACTGCACTGGCAGCCAGCAGGACCTTGAGGGATATTTTACTGGCGGCACCCAGTTAGGAAGCCCCCATTCGCACCACTGTCTAACTGAGGACAGTCGCCTGCTTCCCAGAGCTGTCAACCCTATCAGGGATAATGAAAGAGTAAGTCCAAAGATGTGTAGGTTAGGTGGATAGGCCATGGTGAGTGCATGAGGTTACAGAGATAGGGCAAAGGGAGGGACTATGTGGGATACTCATTTGGAGAATCAGTGCAGATTCGATGCACTGAATGGCCTCCTTCTGCACTATAGTGATTCTATGATTCTAAGACCAGTGAGTTTTTGCCAGGCTGGGTATGTGGCTGCAGAGCTTTGGAAGAGTGGGAAATGGGGAAAGAGGAGAGCTGGCCAAGGCAAGGATCAGAAAAGTCATGTCCAGGTACATCCATTTATGTCTGACCCAACATTCCTGGCATCCGGCAAGATTGACACAGAAAAGTCAGACATTTGATGAGATGGTTGGGAATCTGCATAAAGAGTTCCAAATCTCACTTTTCAGCTGCTCCAAAACCACCCAAAAGTTTGGTGAAGCAGAGGATAATCTATCCTCGTATGTCCACTGTATATTTGGGGTGGGCTTTACGAGACATTGAATAACGATAAGAAATGGAAGCAGAATTAGGTTATTTGACCCATTGAACCTGCTCTACTATTCTATAAAACCATGGCTAATCATATGTTACATTTCATGACTCCTGATTCCTTCAGGGTCCAAGAAAAATAATGATTTTTTTTTTTAAAATGTTTGTATGGTGAACATTTTCTTTAAGTACCTTCCCATTTTGTACTCCTCCTCTTTGTAGCCAATATGCTTCACCAGCCGTTCAACCCCCTCTGAGGCAGGTCCATTCCAGTTTGGCCAGGTTTCAGGGCACAATAATTTATACCTACAGGAAAAGAACACTGAAATGTGAACATGTAACTCCAACCCCAGCATGGACAGTGTACTAAGGAAAGGAGTCCATTTGATTTCCATATTTTCATTTGCATTCCCCCACACTCCCACCTCAGTGGTTAGCACTGCTGTTTCACAGCACCAGTGGTCTGGGTTCAATTCCAGCCTCAGGTCACTGTCTGTGTGGAGTTTGTACATTCTGTACATGGGTTTCCTCTGAGTACTCCAGTTTCCTCCCACAGCCGAAAGATGTGCAGGTTAGGTTGATTGGCCATGCTAAATTGACCTATAGTTCAGGGTAGATATGTGGGGTTAGTGCAACAATCAATGGGCCAAATGGCCTCCTTCTGCACTGTGGGAACTCTATGATCTCTTGGACAGTCAGATTATCAACTTGAATCATCAGGGAAAAAGAGGAATTGTCAGCTGATTTCTCACTCTCTGAAACTTTTCTCACAGGATAATGTAACTCACCAGGAGGAAACCCACACAGACATGGGCAGAATGTGCAAACCACACAGACAGTGACCTGAGATCGGAATTGAAACTGGGTCCCTGGCATTGTGAGACAGCAAAGCTAACCACTGCTTCACCATGCTGCCCAACAAGTTCAATCAGGGTGACACTCTCCCAAGGCTGGACAACGGGCTGACAGCAAACAGTTTGGAGAAGGAATAACCCATTGGATAAAGCATTGGAGAGTGGCAGTCTAGCATGGTGTCAAAGTCCAATAAGAATTACATGGGTCGGAATACTGGGGGGGGGGAGAGGTCCCTAATATGGGAAGGAAAAGCTTCTTGGTCTTCAAATGGAAACAAAGATACAAGAGTAGGCCATTCAGCCCATCAAGCCTGCTCTGTCATTCTATTTGACTGCTCATCTACCTCACTGTCACTTTTTCATACTATCTCCATACCCTTTTATATTATTAGAGTCTAGAAATCTATCAAATTCTGTCTTGAACCTGCTCAAAGACTGAGCTTCCACAGTCACCTGGGGTAGAGAATTCTGAAGTTTCACCACCCTCTGAGTGAAGAAACTCTTCTTATCTCAGTCTGACATGGCCTGCCGCTTATTCTGAAACTGTGTTGCCTGGTTCTAGACTCAGCAGTCCTTTCACACACCCTGTAAAAGTTTTGAAAGTTTCAATGAATACTCAACAGCCTCATTCAGTCTGTGTATAGCATTACCTTTTTAAGAACGCATCGTACTTTCTGCGGTAGGAAAATCCTGCTCTTCTCACACGAAGATGTTCCATGAGGCCCAAATACTTCACTTGATGTCTTACTAGCATGTCGTCAAACCTGCCTGCAGAGAGAGAGATCGAGAGAGAGAGAGAGGGAGGAGGGATGGGGGGATAGTGACAGAAAGAGAATAAATTCCATTTGCCAGTATCATCACATATATGCTTACAACATGTGTTGTAGGTCAGTTTAGCAATTCATTATATATTAATAGACATTTATAGCACAGAGGAGGCGATTTGGCACATTGTGTCCATGTTGGTAAACAATGATCTGATTATACTGATCTCATGGTCCAGCACTTGGTCCATAGCCCTGGAGATTATGGCAGCAAGAGTGAATATCTAAATACTTCTTAAATGTTGCAAGAGTTTCTGACTCAACCACCCTTTCAGACAATGAGTTCCCAGACTCCTGCCATCCTCTGAGTGAAAAGAATTCTCTTCAACTTCCCTCTTAGCCTTCCATCTCTTATCTTAAATCTCTGCCCCCTGGTTATTTACCCCTCTAATAATGGAAAAAGTGCCTTTCTATCCACCCTATCTATGACCCTAATCTTATTCATCCCTATCAGGTCCCGTCTCAACTTTTGCTGCTCCAAGGAACATAGCTCCAGCTTATTTAATCTTTCCGCACAGCTCAGACCCTCCAACCCAGCCTTTGATGAATCTCCTCCGCACTCTCATCAGTGCAGTTGCATCCTTCCTATATTGTGGTGACCAGAACTGCATGCAGTACTCCAGCTGTGGCCACACCAGTTGTATCCAGTTCCAGCATAACTTCCCTGCTCTTGTCTCTATTCCTTTGCTAATATAGGCAAGTGGAGTTTGCATGTTCTCCCCGTGTCTGCATGTGTTTCCTCTGTGTGCTCCAATTTCCTTCCACAATCCAAAGATGTGCAGGTTAAGTTGATTGGCTATGCTAAATTGACCTCTAGTGTCAGGGGGAGCAGAAGGCTAAATATGTGGGGGTATAGGAATAGGACCTGGGTGGGATTGTTGTCAGTGCAGGCTGAATGACCTCCTTCTGCCATGTAGGAATTCTATGATTCTAGCCCATATGCCTTCTTAACCTTATCTACCTATCCTGCCACCTCAGGGATCTGCGGATAAGCACTCTGAGGTCCCTCTGATCTTCAGTACTTCCTAGAGTCCTACCATTCACAGTGTATCACCAACCCCAATCCTCTCCCTCCTCCCAGCTTCCCCTCCCAAACCCCATGCCTTCACCCTGCCCCCACCACTTGTATTACCAGCACCATGCTATTAAAATTTCATTGAGTCGTGGACTAATGAAGAAGACGGATATTAACATTGGGCAATGGAGGGCTGGCTCATGTCTGACAGCTGAGGTAGCATCAAGCATTCCCAGGTCAGTCTCGATACAACATTCCATAACATTCAAGATGGCGGCGCAAAATCTGAGTCTCACCTGGCTGTTTGGCATCATTTGGTTTGATACACCTGACATAGGAGGGCACCTTTGACATCAGGATGTCAATCAGACCCATCAAACTGCACTTGAACTGGGTAGCCACCTATCGCAAGAGGAGCAGTCATAGAAGTGAGTAGCATATCAGAGAGAGAGAACAAGTCACAAATGTTCAAATCCCGGTAAAAAAAAAATTAGTAATACTGTCCCCAGTAATATTAGAATTCTATTTTAAGGATAACAAGACCAGCTCAGAATAACTTTACTTGTACCTTTCATTTCCAAATTTTAATGTTCTTTTTCCTTCAGGATGGTAACATGTAACTCACAATGATTTGCATGAAAATAAAGAGCCTGCTGTTATTATTTTTGATTAAAATTCTCTGTGGTTCCTTCCAGAGCTCCAATGATGAGCATTATCTAATGAAACATAATCATGTTGCAACAAGCCCTTACTCTGAAGATCAACATTAGTCACAATGCCTATTGACTACAGACCTGTGTTATTTTACAATTCACAATTACTTTAGTTCTCTGGCTGGGGTCGATAGAATCAGAATGTGTGGTTTTTAGCACTGAGAAGCAGCAGTGCTAACCAATGTGCCGCCAGAGGGCATGGGTTCAAACCCAACTCCAGAGCATATAAAGCGGGTTGTTGCTCCAATATGATATTGAGAGATGAGGGGGTGGGGGGGTGGAATCCAAGGCCTCGCTCGTCCCAAGACCGTAAAATCCTGCCCAAAATCAACAGGCAATGCTATGGTCTGATTCTCGTGGCTGGCAAGGTGGTAAAATTCTGGCCAGGATGTTAAACTGAGCTCCCGTCTTGTCCTCTCCAATGGCTGTTAAAGATCTCATCATATTATTTGAAGAAACCTGTTCTCCCTGGAGCCCTATCCATCATCCAACATCACTAAAATAGACCATTAGGCATAGGAGCAGAAATAAGCCATTTGGCCCATTGAGTCTGCTCTGCCCTTCAATGAGAAAAACTCCACTTTCCCGCCTTACCCCCATAACCTCTCGATTATCTTACTGATTAAAAATGTCTATCTTAGTTTTGAACATATTCATCCAAAGCAGGAAAGTGGGGTTGAGACCAAACTAAAATCAGCCATGATCATATTAACTAACAAGAGCAGGTTCGAAGGGCTGAATTGCCGACTCCTGTTCCTAGATCTTATATCCTTATGATCACCCTAGTGAACCTTCTCCAGGCTGAGTTCATTGCCAATATATCTTTCCTTTGATAAGGTTATCTCATTGTTGTCTGTGGGAGCTTGCTGTGTACAAATTGGCTACTGTGGACTCAGTGATCACGGAAGGAGCACACATGATGCAGTTCAATAGGCTGAGGAAACATCCTGATAATCTTTCCAAGATTTCCCCACTATTCCCCAAAGAGAAGCAAAAATGGTCTTGGCTCTCACATGGAGAATGGCACCCTCAGGAGAGGAGAACGAGAAAACAAATGGAAAAGAAAATGATCGGGACTAGCCTATTAACAAGTCATTGGTTGAGTTGGCCTTCTTGAGGTATAAACACAAGAACATATTTCTAGCCAATAATGGACAGCAACCGCAAAGTGAATACTCACTGTCTCAGGTCTTTTCTTCGTATCCAATTCAGAAATGCTGAAACACTCTTTAACTATGAAGTTTGTAGAACCACACATTACCTGCACAGAGAGAGGCACAGAGCTCTTTGTAATGTATTTACACTTTGATACAGAGCTGATATTATACAGACGAAATTTCTTTGCATTTGTGGTTGGGGTATGGAATGGGCTGCCTGTTGTGATAGTGGAGACGGACACTTTAGGAACTTTCAAGAGGTTATTGGATGGGCACATGGAGCACACCAGAATGATAGGATGTGGGATAGCTTGATCTTGGTTTCAGACAAAGCTTGGCATAACATTGAGAGTCAAAGGGCCTATACTGTGCTGTATTGTTCTATGTTCTATGTTCAAGTGAAGAATTAAAATATATCTGAAGGTAGAGGGACCAAGGAGGGTGGTGGGGATATGGGAGAGGGGAGAGGGTGGCAGTTGGCTCAGATTTTACAATAGTAATTGTTGTGTTCAATTATTTTGACCGGAACATTCCGGCTGTCCATGCTGGTGGGATTTCTGATGAAGTGCCCCTGCCATTGGTTTCCCGCCAGCAAGAGAATGGCAATAAGAAATGCCCATTGATAAGGGTGGGACCAGGAGATCCTACTGCCAGGAAATGATACACTGCCTCCCATCAGAGAATCCCACCCTTTGGATGGAATATTCTCGTTCTACCCACCACAGGACTCAGGTAGCAGGTGGGACACGGGCCATGTAAAATTGGGTGGAATTTTCCAACCTTGGGGCAAGGGCGGCTGGAAAATCCCACCCTCTCTGTTTGATTAGATGAATCTGTTTACTGTTGAAGCTTACTGTGTTTGATTAGTTAAGCCTGAGTGTGAAAACAGAGAAAAACAAACTATCGAAGTTGCTGGAAGTCGAAAGCTGTAAGCACTGGGCAGACATATATGAATAAAATCTATTACAACATAGAAACTAGTGTAATCTCTGCAAAGCTTTGAGACGTATAAAATATACACCAGTAATGATGGGGAAACTGTCAGTACTTGGTTACGTTACAACTGTGAAACTGACAGTAACTTCAGGAGATTACATACATGTGGTTAACTGCGGAAATCCAAAAATTGCTACCTGAGATTCTACCCTTCTTCAGAGGGTGCACTGATGAGATCCCCTACAGGTGACAATCAATTAGGAATCACTGAACTGAAAAACCTTCCATTCTTATAATTCTAATTTCACTCTCAAAACTTGTAAAAAATTTACACCTTATTGAATGAGGCATCATTGGGATTTTAGCAGTGCACTAAATTCATAATTACTGTAAAACATTCTCACTGACTTTGACAGAGTCATTTTACATTTATTAAATGCCAGATCTCTCCAAAGGAATTCCACATATTTATAAAATTACTGTTTAAATTTTAGTTTTCAATATTTTATGATGTGGAGATGCTGACATTGAACTAGGGTGAACACAGCGAGAAGTATCACAATATCAGGTTAAAATCCAACAGGTTTATTTGGAATCACAAGTTTTCAGAGAACTGCTCCTTCATCAGATGAGACTTCACCACTCACCTTAATGAAGGAGCAGCACTCCGAAATCTCGTAATTCCAAATAAACCTATTGGACTTTAACCTGGTTTTGTGAGACTTCTTAGTGTCTCCAATATTTCAGCTTCTGTCTGAGTCCCTCACACCTGTCCCAATCATTTATTCTGCTTTCTCGAAAATCCAAAATGATTTTGTGTTTTGCTGTCTGTGAGGAAACCTCAATGTGATTGGCTGCTTACCCTGCTTCATGACATCAAAGTTGGTGGAAGTCTGGAAGTCCGGTTGACTTGGTGCCAGATTCAAGCTAACATCGGATAGGGGAGGCCTGTGCCACAGAGATCCCTAGTGTTTTTTTTTGTAGGAAGCTTTGTTCGTGGTCAGGGATAAGCCACTTTGCTTCGCTGCTGAGTCAGCTAGATTCTGGGTCAGCTAGTAAAAGCAAAGTGAAACTCCTTGAAGAGGGGTGGAAGGGAGATTCAAAGAGACAGTCATCCACTTTCTCTCTCCACCACACCCCCCCACCTCCACCATCCATTTCAGTATTCCTTTCAGCATGTAAACTAGATCAGTTGTACAAAGTTATATAAAGACTAAAGCCTAGGAAAAGATTGCTTGGAAATGAGCTTAGGTCTGTATGTTAATTGTCTGCATAGGCTGAAGCCTGGGAGCAGGTTACCTACGTCGGCTATTGCCTCTGTCCTACCATCTCCCTCATTCAGATCACCTCTGAGCAATGTCTGTGCATGCAATAGAACACTTGCAGAAGGAGGCCATTTGGCCCATCGAGCCCACACTGACAACAATCTCACCCAGGTTCTATTTCTGTAACCCTAAGCATTTCCGCTGCTAATCCCCCCGACATTAAGAGATAATGTAGCATGGCCTATCAATCTAGCCTTCACATCTATGGAGTGTGGGAGGAAATCGGAACACTCTGAGGAAATCCATGCAGACCCGGGAGAATGTGCAAATTCCACACAAAGTTGGAATTGAACTCAGGTCCTTGGAGCTGTGAGGCAGCAATGCTAACCACTGTGCCGCCGTGCCATCCATGGATCCTAATAACAAGTGACGCAGGCCTCCCCTATCCGATGTTAGCTTGAATCTGGCACCAAGTCTACCAGACTTCCAGACTTCCACCAACTCTGATGTCACGAAGCAGGGTAAGCAGCCAATCACATTGAAGTTTCCTCACAGACAACAAAACTCAAAATCATTTGGATTTTCCAGAAAGCAAAATAAATGATTGGGACAGGTGTGAAGGATTCAGACAGAAGCTGAAATATTGGAGACACTAAAAAGTCTCACAACACCAGGTTAAAGTCCAACAGGTTTATTTGGAATCACAAGCTTTTGGAATGCTGCTCCTTCATTAGGTGAGTGGTGAGGTCTCATCTGATGAAGGAGCAGTAATCCATGGTGGCACAGTGGTTAGCATTACTACTTGTAATCTGATACAAGTGTAATTTACACAATTAACCTAAAAGTTGCCCCTTGTGCAATCTTCAGGCTTTTAAAGTTTGGTGTTACCTAATCACAATGATTGGATTTACTTTGTTTTCCCATTTATTCTTTTTGAACCCTGGTGCTGCCCCAGATCATGAATCCTGGATCTTCATTTGTGTCTTTCAATGTTCTGTGATAAAGAAGCATTCACTGGTCGGAGGTATTTGACGTTGAAACTTATTCTTCCTCTTTCACATTGACCTGCTTGTCACTCAGTCAACGGGCCCATCAGTTCACCAGAGACTGAGACAGATTGATATCCAATAAATTATATTGGTATCTCCTGGCTCAGCTGTCACCTGTTAGTCATTATTCTGATAATTTCCACAATAACATTGGGAAATGCTCTTGCCATTTAATTACTGGCCATCCACCACCCTCCTTACCACCCCCCGCCCCCACCCCCCAACACCCTCCCAGAGCTTCCAACACAAATGATTTCTTCCCCTGTGGTGACACTGGAATTGTTTTTCTTGATTTGCTCACCTCTTTGAGATTCCTATACAGCAGATCATTGTTCTTATCGAGAAATCCTAGTTGAATGGGAACAAGAGAAACAGTTATACCTTTTCAGAATATGAATAGGTGCAAACTTTGCAGACATAAATTATCCAACAGATAGAATCATACTTTGGAGGCCACTCAGCTCATCAAACCTCCACCGTCAACAATCGTACCCAGGCTCTATCCTCATGTATGCACACACTCAGCTCCCTGACACTGAGAGGCAATTTAGCATGGCCAATCCACCTAATCCGCACATCCTTGAACTGTGGGAGGCACAGTAAAAAGTCTGACAACACCAAGTTTAAATCCAACCGATTTATTTGATAATAAACTCACTAGCTTTCAACCCTCTGGTCTTCGTCAGGTGAATGAGATGTTCTGGTCTCAAACAGCACACATAACAACATATACTGTTTACCGATTACTGATTAGAATGCAAATCTTTACACCTAACCTGCTATTCAAGTCTTAAAGTGGCTAACAATGTGAGTGGAAGGAGCACTGAGCACCTGTGCTCAGTGAGGTGCTTTGAGGTAGCAGTGTTAACCACTGTGCCACCATCCCACCCATCTTCTCTGATATTGTAAGCTTCATAATGTCTTTGCTCTCAATGAAACAAGGAAAGTAATGTCATCCTTTTAATATATAAAACCAAAATGCGACTTTCCTGTCTGTCTAATGAGCACAGAGCTGACCAGCATGTGGGTATCCTGAGCTTTCCACACTCACTAGCTTCAGATTGAATGGTGAAATGAAATCAATGACTACCGTCATTATTTATTTGAAGCCAGTTCTACTCAGGTGGATTCATGAATCGCAGTGTCGCGCGTTGTATCAGAAAATAACAGAAAGACTCAGCAGGTCTGGCAGCATCTGTGGAGACAGAAGCAGAGTAAAGCCTTGAGTCTGTATGACGTTTCTTCAGAACCTGTCTTGTGTTTTGAGGAGGAGCTGTACTGAACTCAAAACATTGACTGTGTTTCTCTCTCTGTGGATGTCGCCAGACCTGCTGAGTCTTTCTGGTTTTATTTCCGATTTCCAGCATCGACAGTATTTTGCTTTTATTGATGATTAGAGAAGGTTAAAAATGGCCACCAGTTGTGAGCTTACTCCCACTCCATAGCTCCTGGCTTACCTATAACATTATATGTGACATCTCCTGCATAGTGTAACAATCTGAAATCACCACGGCGCATAGTCTTTCTCGTCTTTTGATCAGCCAGCTTGTGTCTGCAAGGAACAACGGAGAAAGATTGACCTCAATAGGGTGAAGAGTTTTACAGATACTTCTAGAAGTCTCTTTTGGCCAAATCCTTGCAAACTGAAATGTCACTGAGGGTTAAATAAAACCTATCCTCTGGAACTGAACATCCACTTTTCCCTTCCTCCCCTAGAATAGAGTTAGCTTGGCTCCAGCACACACTTCTTCATTTTCTCCCTTATTTTCCTGAAGGGTTATAGTTTGAGGAAATAATGAGCTTTTTGTCAAAGAGAATAACACCTATAACATCTACAAGGATGTTCCCAATGGTGGGGAGTCTGGAATCATGAGTCATAGTTTAACCTTCAACGTTTTTATCAGTCATAAGTATGCTTATATTAACACTGCAATGAAGTTACTGTGAAAATCCCAAGTCACCACACTCCGGCACCTGTTTGGGTACACAGAGGGAGAATTTAGCATGGCCAATGCACCTAACCTGCAAATCTTTTGGACTGTGGGAGGAAACTGGAGGACACAGAGGAAACCCACATGGACACGGGAAGAATGTGCAGATCACACAGACAGTGACCCAAGCTGGGAATCAAACCTGGGTCCCTGGCGCTGTGAGGCAGCAGTGCTAACCACTGTGTTACCATGCTATTCTCAAATTTAGAATTGAGGTGAGTAGAAATTTCTTCGCCAAGAGAATGGTGAATGTGTGGAATTCACTACCACAGAAAGTAGTTGAGGCCAAAACATTGTCTGATTTCAAGAAGAAATCTTGCATCTGTGTGACTCTTCTTCAGAAACTATCTTGTGTTTTGGGGAAGAGTTGTACTGAATTGTGTAAATTACACTTGTATCAGATTTAATTCTGTGGATCCATGGATGGTATGGTGGCACAGTGCTTAGCACTGCTGCCTCACAGCTCCAGGGACCTGAGTTCAATTCTGACTTTATGTGAAATTTGTACATTCTCCCCGGGTCTACGTGGATTTCCTTAGAGTGTTCTGCTTTCCTCCTGCACTCCATAGATGTGAAGGCTAGGTTGATAGGCCATGCTACATTATCCCAGAACTATACACAGTACTCTAGCTGTGGCCTCATCAAAATTGATAAAGGTAAGAGCCCCATATGCCTTTTTCACCACTCTATTAACATGCCCTTCTGCCTTCAGAGATCTATAGGCAAACATGCCAAAATCCCTTTGTTCTTCAGAACTTCATGTCTTTCATTGGATACTTCCTTGTCAAATTACTCCTTCTAAAGCATTTTGTCTCACACTTTTTGGGTTAAAATCCATCTGCCACTCTTCTGCCCATTTGACCATCCCATCCTTATCTTCCCGTAGCTCAAGTCACTCAACCTCCCTGTTAACCACCAGCCAATCTTTGTGTAATCCTCAAACTTACTAATCTAACCCCCCACATAGTCATTTATGTCATTTATAAAAATGACAAATAAAAGAGGACTCAGCACACATCCCTGTGACACACTGGTTTCCAGTCATTAAATTGGAAACAAGCTCAATTTGTCCAATCTATCCTCAATAGACAACCGTTGAACATCCAACAATGAGGACATAATATCAATACTTGGGTCTTTCTAGCTGTTAACTTGTGGAGTGAGCAGCTTTAATTATGGAACTGTAGAATCCCATAAAATCCTTATAGTGGAGAAGGAGGATATTAGACCCATTGAGTCTGTATTAACTCTCCAAAAGAGCATTGTTCCCAGGCTCACTGCATCCCCCTGTTCAATCCTGTAACCCCACACAATTACCATGGCTAATCCACATAACCTTACAGCATCTTTGGACACTAAGGAACAATTTAGCATAGCCAATGCACCTAAATTGCACATTGCAGAACTGTAGGAGGAAACCAGAGCACCTGGAGAAAACCCACGCAGACATAGGGAAAACTTGCAACCTTCACACAGACAGTCACTCAAGCCGGAATCAAACCCAAATGCCTAGCACTATGAGACAGCAGTGCTAAATAATGTGTACCAATACCAGTGTTTGAATCTAACCTGAACTGATGGAAATAATGTCTATGGCTGTACAGGTCCATGTATTTGAGATCAAAGCTCAGTTTTGAGTAAGTGGATTCCAAACTTCATCACCTCAGTGCCTTTATTCAGAGAAAATAAAGAAATGACTGGTGTGGGATAAAGAATCGTCGTACTGATAAACGCACACGGACCCATTTTGTAGGTTAAGGCAAGGAGTAAGAAATGTACTTTGGCTCTTGTTGTCTCTTGATTTGACAAAGCCTGATCTAAGTATCAAATCATGGGTATGTGGGTAGTCAAGCCTGAGGCCTACATTCCAACTCAATATATACTAATGAACTGAACGTTTCCTCTTTCTTCTGAGTGTAAATGATTCTCAGTGATGAGTTTGGGCCATCTTAACTCAGTTCTTTCACAATTTGGGCGCAAGTCCTTCACTTGACAATGTGCAGGATGATTGGTTTGGGAAGGGTTGGACAATCAGGCCAACTGATTTACTCTGAGGCCAGGATTGAAGCCATTACAGTGTGAAACCCGGTGTGAGCTTGCTGCATGCTGATATTGGGAGCATTCAAAGTAGTTCCAATTCTCCAATTTTCTGTGAGAGCAAGTTTCACTACAAAGAAAGGTATGAGTAGAATCAGTTTCTGGTTACTGAAGATGTCCCTTTCCTCCCTTTGCTCAAATAAACATCTTTATCTTAATACTGGGTATCTTGGAGAGTCAACAGAAGCTGTGGTCTTACAGAGCACCTCAGGTACCCACGTTAGGAAGTGAGGGTGGCCTGCCACTTTCTCCTCTAGTCTGTCCAGAAAGGTAAAGTCTGTGGCTTCTCCGGGTCGCAAGCATTCTTCATCCTGATTGGGAGGGAAACACAAAGAATCGCTCAGATAATAGCACATTGACACTGAGACACCAAGATAACATGTGCCAAGTGAAGTAACCCAGGCACATTGAAGAATGGTTAGTGGGAGAAGAAACAGAGGGGGTTGCTGAATATCAAATACCATCATGACAACAGCACAGACTATCATAAAATCATACAGCACAAAGGGAGGCCATTTGGCCCATTATACCTGTACTGATGCTTTGAAATAGCTCCCCAATTAGTCTTACTCTCCTTCTCTTTCCTCACAATCCTGAAAATATTCTGTTTTCTAGTATATATATCCAGTTCCCATTTGAAAATTACGACTGAGACTCCTTCCACCTTTTCAGGTAGTATATTCCAGATTGTAACAGCACACTGCTGGAAACAGGTTCTTCTCATCTCCCCACTGACAGAGAGGTAGGAATAAATGAAGACCATTCAGTCACTTGAGCACATATCCAGTTCCCATTTGAAAGTTATGACTGAAACTCCTTCTTCCGCCCTTTCAGACAATATATTCCAGATCGTAACAGCACACTGCTGGAAACAGATTCTCCTCATCTCCCCACTGATAGAGAGGTAGGAATAAATGAAGGCCATTCAGCCCCTTGAGCATCAAATAAGTTAGTTAGATCTTTAAAACTGTTCTGTAACTCAATGAGTCCATGGCTGAGCTAGCTTATTACTCCACGTGCCTATCGTAGTTCATTAACATCCTTTCGGAAATGAAATCTGTCTGCCTTACCCAGCCTGGCCTGTATGTGACTCTAAATTGCTCTCTGTAATGGTTTAGCTAGCCACTAGTTCAGGAAGGTGGCCCGCCACCACCTTTTCAAGAGTAATTAGGATTGGGCAATAAATGCTGACTTGGCCAATGATATACACATCACATGAATGAATACAAAGGGATGAGTGGAGAATGTTATATTGATAGACGGTGTAATAATTTAAGAAATGTAATTTTATCATGTTTCTTGTAAGGGTCTGTTTAAAATTCAGCTTTGCTTTACATAGTGCTGATTTGTATGCGCCAGGTAGCTCACATGCTGAGAATGCAGGCTAAAGATTGATTTTAGCTAGAGATGTTTTTGTTTTAATCTGATTTCATACATTTTTGTTTATTTTGGTTTTTTCCCCTGGGGTTTCAGAGTAGGGATTTGATTAGGTTGATTGACACTGACAGTGTAACATGAATGGGCAGAGCTAATCTTGCAAGGAAAATACACAATTCTCTTTTATTTTACAATAATCAGTTTCTGCTCCATTCTGAAAAAAATCAAGGGGTATATCTCTGTCTATTTCACGCTCACTCTCTCTCTCTCTCTCTTCTGGGGTGTTCAAAGCCTCTAGAATTGTTTACAAGTAAAAACATGCAAGCCTGTATATCACTAACTGATTTTGAAGAGGGGTTTCAGTCTATAAAAAGAATATTGCTTGAATTAGAACTAATAGAGATAGGTTATCAGTTAAGAATTGTATCTTATCATGTTTAAATATTTCAACTGGTAAAAGTTAAGCTAATTCATTTGTTATAGTTAAACTGTATTGATAAATAAAGTTTGTTTTGATAAAAGCTTCTAGTGGATTACCTGGAGTGAAACACTTCATCCTCACAACTAATGCCAAAATAGAAAAACTGTTGTGGATTAGTCAGACTTCTTAAGATAGTTTGGTGTTTTGGGTTGTGTTCATCTAAAAAAAAGTCCTGTGTTCATAAGGACTTATTCCTGATAAAATGATCCAGAGAAAGGTCAGTATTCTTACCAAAATGGAAATAATGCCTTTGTATTTCTGCTCCACAAGATCACAGATGATCTTATTGTTGAAGTATTGGATTGGCTCCCACTGCAGACATAAATATAAATAAAGTCAAACAGACATAGAAATATAGTGCAAATTATCACAGGAGCCTCATAGCATCAACCTCCTTCTGACTTAATCTAATTTTAGGAGAAGTTACTCAAATGTAACAATCCCACCTCTCACACAGCCATTTCTCCTGAGCTCTTAGTGCCAGTAAGTGCTGAATTACGGATGTGTTTTGTTCATTGAACTCTCACTGACTTGAGTCAGTGACATCCCATTAATCGAGCTGGATTGAAATCCAGAGATGAACATTCAGAGATGAACACAAATATTTAACCTCTGGCATCCGTCTTAGGCATCATTGCCAGAGCGCTCCATTTCTTGGTTCTTTCTCCCATAACCAGATACAACAATTTGCCACAACACAGATAAAGCTCGAATTAATAATGGGAGCCTTTCAATTGCTGCAACATACCAACAGTGTTCTAACTAGACTGCTCTCAACTGGTTCATCTTGTCACGTGGGCAGGTTAGATTGATTAGCCATACTAAATTGCCCCTTAGTGTCGGTTCAGGTGATTAGCAGGGTAAATATGTGGGATTACAGGGACAGGGCCTGGCTACACTGTTGGCGAGTCGACACAGACTTCTCAAGGGCAATGAAAGCTGGCCAGCCAGCAATGCCCATGTACCACAAATGAATAAAAAAACTCAATGGGCCAAATGGAGCCTGTACTGTAGAGGTTCTATGATTCTATGACTGCAAAAATGATGGCATTCCATCTGCTTTCTGCTGTGACCTCTGCTTCAGTAATTGGGCAAGACTTCCAGCAAGTAATAAATGCTTTTATGGGCGCATGGAGAGATTTCACCTATAGGTCTCCGTGTGACATTGTGAACTCATTGGTAAAGAAGGTGTTTTATAATTTCCTCACACTTTGGAACTCATCTCTCAATGTCTGCAGCATCTGGTCTTGAGGTGCACTTTGAGAGATTTAATAATATGTTAAATTCATTTGTCCAGTTACCCTTTGTTTTCTTTTGAGAATGAGGAGTGAGGTACCTTATCACTGGATTGAATGGTGAAGCAGACTCAATGGGCTGACTGGCCTAATTCTGCACCTATGTTTTATTATCCTACCAATCAGCCACTGCCTACACATAGGGATAGTAAACAGTGAGCGTCAGCAATGTGTTTAACTCTGACCCAAGCCTCATCTTGTCTTAGTTCAATGTCCTCACATACACCACGTTCCTCAACGGTCACTGGGTAGAAACAATCTTCAGGAAGAAAAGGGGATACTAAAAGCAATTGCAGCACCTACACTTCTCTCTTGTCTAAAATCAACCAATCAAGAGTTAAATCTGGGACCTCCATAGAATCCCTACAGTACTGAAAGAGGCCATTTGGCCCATTGAGTCTACACTGACACTCCAAAGCAGCATCCAATCCAGGCCCTCCCTACATCTTATCCCCATGCCATGCACAATTTTGCAATGCTAATCCACCTAACCTACACTTCTTCGGACAGTAGGAGGGAACCGGAGAACCCAGAGGAAAGCCACATTGACATTGGCAGCTTGTGCAAACTCTACATGATGTGGAGATGTGGAGATGCTGGCATTTGGACTGGTGTAAACATAGTAAGAAGCCTCACAATACTAGGTTAAAATCCAACAGGTTTATTTGGTAGCAAAAGCCACTAGCTTTCAGAGTGCTTGCTGATCCTTCATCAGGTGAGCATAGACAGTGACCCAAGGCTGGAATTGAAACCACGTTCCTGGCACTGCGAGGTAACATTGTACTGCTGTGCCTGGCCCAAATGTTTCAATAAACAGAGTCCTCTGTCATGGTGAGAGGGTGGGGGAGGGAGAGTTACTCTCCACAGCTCCCTCTTCTTTTAAGATGCTTCTCAAGACCTATTTCCCTGGACAAGGCCAGGCCTAATATCTTCTTGCGTGGCTCAGTGTCAGAGTCTTGTTTGATGATCTACCACACTGAAGGGATGATACAAACATCAATAGCTGTTGTACTCACTTTTGTTTTATCTGTTAGGCCCATCGCTTACGAGTTTTTAATAAAAAAAGTTGTGATTATTATAAAATGTTGCAGAATGGATTTTCCCAGAATAAGTCTGAATTATTATGAGAATAATACTGGAAATTCATCAAGAGGGAAGAGGTCACCCTGAAGCAAACTGACTTTCTTCAGAGTGAATGACGAGATATTTGCAGTCTCAGAATTGTAAAGAGCAAGGTAATACAAGTGGAATAGTCTGTACCTGGATCCCCTCAGCCTCGTACTCCTCCTGCTCAGATTTCAGTGTCAATTCTATCAGTAGCTGTTGGAGTTTCTCATTACAGTAATTAATACAGAACTGCTCAAAACTAGAGAGACAGAGAGAAAGAGAGAGAGAGAGAGAGAGAGAAGTCATTCACTTGATTGCATCCATTCGAGAGAAAAGACAATGTTTCATTTATATTTCTCTGTCTGTCTATATTTACCTGCCTCCTCCCTGTATCTCATTGTCATTGCACCCAAATCCACAGGGATAGGTATAGATGTGTGTTTGTGTGTGTGCAAATGACTGCATGTGTATGTTTTGTTGTTGTGTGTGTGTGTGTGTGTGTGTGTGTGTGTGTGTGTGTTGGGGGTGGAGGTACGGAAGAGTGCTGTGGATGTGTGTTGGGCAGTACGGTGGCACACTGCTGCCTCACTGCACAGGGACCCGGGCTCAATTCCCAGCTTGGGTCACTGTCTGTGTGGAGTTTGCATATTCTCCCCATGTCTCCATGGGTTTCTTCTGGGTGCTTTGTTTTCTTCCCTCAGTCCAAAGATGCACAGGTTAGGTGCATTGGCTATACTAAATTCTCTCTCTGTGTATCCAAACAGGCACCAAAGTATGGCAGCTAGGGGATTTTCAAGATAACTTCATAATAAATAAACTTTAACTTAACTGTGTATGTATGTTAGTGTATGGTTGTATGTGTGGGGGAATGAGGGTGTGTGTGTGCATGGGATGTGTATGGGGAGGGTGAGGGTGTGTATGTAGATGAGTGGGAAGGGGTTTGTATGCGTGTGTGTGTGTGTGTGTGTGTGTGTGTGTGTGTGTGTGTGTGTGTGTGTGTGTGTGTGTGTGTGCATGCAAGTGTGTATGTGCGTGTGTGCACATGTGTGTGCGTGCATGTTTCCTGACATGTTCATCCATCTTTGAAAATGTTCCTAAGGTTCTGCCTTCAGTGCTTTGCCGCAATGTCTGTCGTAAAGAGTGAGACTGGTCAGTGTGGCAGACTATTTGACTGTGGGGGCCAGCACAACTAACCCTAATAACCTGAGCTGACGTTCACAGATGTACATTTTCCAGGTACAATCCAAAATGCTGACTGACTGTTTCCCCTCTCCCCAGACCACAGGCTGCTGCTGCAAATTGCTGCATCCTCCTTTTCCCTCTGGAACTCAGTGCAGTCCAGGAATCAAGTATTCCTGAACTTTCAGAGTGATATGAATAATAACGTTCAGGTAGAAAAGATGTATTGATTACAGTTAATCCCACAATGAATTTATCATGAGAAGCCATGTATACAAGGGTATCCATGTTTAATAGATTATTGATAACCTGTTGTTACTGTACAAGTGTCACTTGTATTAAGATAATTGGATATTCATCAATTAAAGCACAAGGTAATTCTCTCAATGAGATAACAGAAGTGCGATACATTAACACAGCACCTACTGGAAGCACCTAAAATAATAATGCATAAAGGACTTTTTTTCATTTGTTCATAGGTTGAGGGCATTGTTGGCTGGGCCAGCATTTACTGCCCATCCCTGAGGACATTTAAGAGTGAACAAAGTTGCTGCGGATCTGGAGTCACATGTAGTCAACCACACCAGGTGAGGACAGTAGGTTTCCTTCCCCAAAGCATACTAGTGAAACAGATGTGTTTTTAAAGCAATTGGCAATGCTTTCATAATCATCATTAGACATTTAATTCCAGATTTTTACTGAATTCAAATTTCACTATCTGCCATGGTGGGTTTCAAACCCAAGGCCTCAGAGCATACCCTGGTCTCTGGATTATTAATCCCACTACCAAAACATCTCTGGTAATAAAGAAAGACAGCATATCCAACATTGAAATCCTCCCTTAATACACATTACAATAAGAAGTCTCACAATACTAGATTAAAGTCCAATGGATTTATTGAGAATTACGAGCTTTCGGGGCACTGCTCCTTCATCAGCTGAGCACCTGATGAAGGAGCAGTACCCCAAAAGCACGTGATTCCAAATAAATGTGTTGGACTTTAACCTGATGTTGTGAGACTTTGTACTGTGCCCACCCCTGTCATCTTGCATCATAGCTACACATTGTAGTGTCAACCTTGTTTTGATGCTCAGATCCTAGGCTGAGGCTTGAACTCAGAATCATGTGACTCAGAGGCAAGTGTGCTACCAGTGGAGCCACCGGAGCACACCTACTGGGTGCTTTAAAAGGTGCAATTTTAATCTACTTGTCACTACATCACCATGGCCCATTAGAGACTCACCATCTCACCTCACTAAGTTTGATTCAAATCTAGCCTCCACAGGTTAAAGGTCAGAGCTCTAATTCCACATCAGAAGGAACATATTGTCATTCGGGATAACCTTGAACTTCAGGATTAAAGGTCAAAGTCCTGCATTCTATTGCAGTTCTTCACAAAATTGCAGACTTCTTCTATGGTGGAAATGGCGGGTCCAAGTTATAGTGGTGTAACTGACCAATCCAAGCCCCTGACACAGGACTCCAATATTTGTTCAGGAGCTTGGCTCTCTGACTAACACTGCCACTTTGTGAAGCTAATGAGAATCATTGGGAATTATTTAACTTGGGGTTGATGACATGAGATGGGATGAAGTCTAATTCACTCAGTTTAAGGGCAATTAGGGATGGCAACAAATGCTGCCCAACCAGTGACGCCCACATCCTATGAAAGAATAAATAAAAACTACCCTTCAGAAAAATCATGGTGCATCACAAAGGTGTTCTTACCTGTTGATATCAAAGACTTCAAATCCATAGATATCCAAGAGACCAATAACTGTTTTTCTGCTTGGGTCCTGCACATACAAATAAATAACCTGGTGTCAAAAATCACTCACCGATCACTGACCCAAAACTGTGCAGGAGCTAAAATCACAGTCTCCAAATTGACATTCGGTTGGACATCACAGTTTGAGAGATCATAAAGGAGGGAGGTGTTTGGAGATTGCAAAGATTCTCACAGCAATATTTACTCTCCTGAATTTGAATTTAGATTCGTGGCTGCGTTACATGATGGTCATAAGCCACCGCAACAAAACATGCTCAAGTCAGAAATGGTAGCATTTCTTCTTGACAGATACTCTTAGTGATGCATTAAGTAACTGGTATTTTATATCATTCACCTTCTTCTTGCTTCAAGGTAATCTCAAAAATTGCTCTTACATAAAAATATAGAAAATAGGAGCAGGAAGGGGTCATTCTGTCCTTCAAGCCTGCTCTGTCATTCATTATGTTCATGGCTGATGATCCAACTCAATAGCCTGATCCCACCTTCCCCCATATCCTTTGATTCCCTTCATCTCAAATGTTATATCTATCTGCTACTTGAAAACATACACTGTTTTGGCCTTTGGCAGTGAATTCCACAGGCTGACCACACTCTAGATGAAGAACCTTTTCCTCTTTTCTGTTCTAAATGGTCCACCTTGTATCCTTAGAGTGTGACCTCTGGTTTTAGATACCCCTACCATTGGAAACATTCTTCTTGTACCTACCCTGTCTCCTCCTGTTTCCTGTGTATTTCTTGTCAGCGGGAGGTGGCGCGTTGTTTGCTAATGGGCGGAGTCTCTGGTCCAGGCGCAGTCAATGGCAACTCCCATTGAGGTCACCCTACACTGGCAGGAAAGCCCATGGGTGGGGTACGCTGCTGGCAGAACCAAAGAATTTCGCCAGCCCAAACAGCCGGAGAACACTGGCCAACTTCTTTGCTCCCTTCTTTTAACTTAGTTGAGGAGATCTATCCTCTATACCTGTGACACTCATGGCTGGCAGACTGTCTCAAATTGTTAGCCTCAAGAAGAGCTGTTCACTGACCCTTGAGCTCATCTGATGACCTATCAAAACACTTCCAGAGGGCCCCATCCTTGTTACTAGGCAGAAACCAATGTAACAAACATTCTAACATAGTGTAATTTCAAAGTTACAACCCCACAGACTTCTAATTTAGTAACCAGGGGCACAAAGACCAAAGGATTCCATGACATAAAGTATGTGAATCTCACAATTGTTGTTAAGTGCTGCGATCATGATTATTTGTTTTATGTGGAAATTGTATGGAATGAATAAAGGCTGCATTATTCTGTATCATTTTACAAGCTGCATTACTCTCTATCAGATTAAAGGCTGCATTACTCTCTATCAGATTAAAGGCTGCATTACTCTCTATCAGATTAGAGGCTGCATTACTCTCTATCAGATTAAAGGCTGCATTACTCTCTATCAGATTAAACGCTGCATTAATCTCTATCAGATTAAACACTGCATTACTCTCCATTAGATTAAAGGCTGTATTACTCTCTATCAGATTAAAGACTGCATTACTCTCTATCAGATTAAAGGCTACATTACTCTCTATCAGATTAAAGGCTGCATTACTCTCTATCAGATTAAAGGCTGCATTACTCTCTATCAGATTAAAGGCTGCATTACTCTCTATCAGATTAAATGCTACATTATTCTCTATCAGATTAGAGGCTGCATTACTCTCTATCAGATTAAAGGCTGCATTACTCTCTATCAGATTAGAGGCTGCATTACTCTCTATCAGATTAAAGGCTGCATTACTCTCTATCAGATTAGAGGCTGCATTACTCTCTATCAGATTAAACACTGCATTACTCTCTATCAGATTAAATACTGCATTACTCTCCATTAGATTAAAGGCTGTATTACTCTCTATCAGATTAAAGGCTACATTACTCTCTATCAGATTAAATACTGCATTATCTCTCTCCTGTGGGGAGCTCAATCCTTACAGTCTATTCATAGTGGAAAAGTGTTCCTTTCCTCAATTCTGACACAGACGTCATTAGACAATACAATAAACTAATTGAAGGATGTACTTTGTTAAAAAAAAGGAGATACCTGATTAGCCAGTGACTTGTTGATCTTGTTCACAAGCCAAGTAAAAGTACGTCCATAAATAGCTTTTGCTAATGCATCACGAGCACAAATTGCTTGTTCAACACTCAGAGGGCTCAACACCTTAGAAAAACAAACAGTAAATTAATATAAAGACTGAAACATTTTTGCTTTTATGGCTTACCTCTTTCCTTCAACAAAGTTGGCAAATATTTCAATTTAAAACAAAAATGAACTACTAGGATAGATTGTCATCAAATAAACTAGAGTCTTAATAGTGAATCCATGGCAAAACAACTAATCCATGGCTTCTAGAAACTCATGATATGGAGATGCCTCATTGGACTGGGGAAACTCAGGAAGAAATCTCACAACACCAGGTTAAAGATCAACAGGTTCATCTGATAGCAAACACCACTAGCTTTTGGAGCACTGCTCCTTCGTCAAGTGAGTGGGAGTTCTGATCACAAACAGGGCATATAAAGACACAAACTCAATTTACAGAATAATGATTGGAATGCGATCTTTACAGCTAATCAAGTCTTAAAAGTACATACAATGTGAGTGGAGAGAGCTTTAAGCACAGGTTAAAGAGATATATATTATCTCCAGACAGGACAGTTAGTAAGATTTTGCAAGTCCAGATTTTGCAACTGATTCTAGAAACTCAGTCATGTGAAGAGATGCAGCCATGACTTACTCAGCCTACTTAAGGTAGACAGGAGTGTGCACACATTACCAACCAGAAGTGAATTATACTTCATATTCAATAAGGGCAAAAGGTGCCCTTTTCTCATGCCCAAAGCAGGTGTTATGTAAACAAACATCCCAATACCTGTTCAAAGTCCCCTTCATAAGACTATTTTGCCCATGTTTAAAGAAAGCAAGCCTGAATAAAGAAGGTAAGAAACATACCCAACTGTGAAACCTGGAGGGGAGGGTGTAAGCGTCGCTGGCCAGAGTGACATTTATTGCCCTTGAACTGAATAGATTGTGTGAGAGAATAAACTCTCACAAATTTGTAATTACGTATACTCTTATGAGAACTTGTAATTAAGGTCCATATGACAAAATGTGACGAGATCAGCATGTTAATCAATTATAGCTAATGTGATTAAAGTATGTTGACCAATGTGATAGAATCAGTATGGTAATCACTTATAATCAATGGATGCGAGCAGTAACAGCCTCGGGAAACAACGGTTGTTGATCAGTTACTCAACTTGAATATGATCATGAAGGGTAGAATGAAGTAAATGTGTTATCTTTTCTATTTGACTTAAGTTGATTGAGTTAAGCTACGATTTTTATATAAGCATGACTAATTGGGCAAGGACAAAGATTGTAGCTATCATGGTTTCACGAAGCGAGTACTGCATCAATTAGTGGCCAATCCGAACAAGGTAGATAACCAGTGGGTTTGACAACAACAATGGTTAAAGAAAGCCAACCTTGAGAATGAGATAAGGGGTCTCGGGGTATGAAACTACAGCAAATATAAAAAGATTGGAAGCAAGCAGTTCATTGTATTGTTCCGGACATCCCGGCTTTGTTCTTTTGCACCGGAGAATAAAGTCTTTTTACCTGGAAGATCAAAGCTCAGAATCTTATTTGATCAGCTAAAAGTTCGTTGTCGTCCTGGGGAACCATGGCAATTGATAGGACATTTCAGCTGCCATTTAAGATACAACTACACTGCTGAGGATCTGGAGTCATATGTAGGCCTGACCAGGTTAGGATGGCAGATTTCCTTCCCTAAAGGAATTCCTGAACCAAATGGATTCTTACAACAAGACTATATCTAGATTTTTATTGAACTCAAATGTCACCACCAGCCATGGTGGGATTCAAACCCATGCCCGCAGAGCATTATGCTGGGTTTCTGGATTACAAGTCCAGTGATAATACTGCAACTATACAGGACCTTAGTGAGATCACATTTGGAATATTGTGTGCAATTCTGGTCACCTCACTATAAGAAGGATGTGGAAGCATTGGAGAGAATGTAGAGGAGATTTACCAGGATGCTGCCTGATTTGGAGGATAGGTTGCACCGTGATATCTGATGCATATTCTTCATCTGAACACTTCAGTTGAAGAATGGCTAATGAGGAGAGCATCTCAACTGAGCACACTGCAGCAATGGTTCCCTGGATAGAGACCAGGAGTAAGGTCACTGGATCATTTTACACCTCCCTATCTCTTACTGGCGCTGAGAGTTCTCTATGGCTCAACACCAATTAGTTATGCACAAAGTCATCAAAACAGCATGGGTTACATTTTAATGTCTTTTCAGCATTTGATGTTCTTTCAGGTGGACTTCAGGTTGCCTCAGGTGCCATTTTTCAGGTGCATGCACCTCCCTCCCACTGCCTCCCTGGTAAGACCCAGCAAGAGTTCCTTATCCCTCCTGTACCTCATCTGCTTTGGTTTCAATCCTCTTGTGCATTAGACCTTTCTGCAGGACAAGGACATGCACGCCCAATAGCTGCAAAAAAAAAAAGAGAGTCGAATCGCACAGGTTTTATAAAAATCCTCTTTGTTCAATTCCTATTGTAACAATCTGAAGGGAGTAGGCAGTCAGGCGACAGAGCTGCGATCACTCTTTGGGAAGGTATGGGGTTGGGGGTTGGGGGATGGTTGTGGGGGAGGGAGGCATGGCACTGGTGAACATAACAAAAATCAGAAGGCAGAGGAACAGAACAAAGCAGCAGAATAAAAGTCATCCTGTTAACGAGTTACTAATGAAAACACAGGGATTATAAATGCTTGTCTTCACCACTGAACCCAAAACCAATGGAACAACCTGATCCTATAACAGCTGTGTGATCCACTCCATTCATGTGATGAAGAAAAGATTTGAATCATTGAATCCCTGCAGTGCAGAAGGAGGCTATTCAGCCCATCAAGTCTACACCGACCACAATCCCATCCAGGCCCTATGCCCATAACCCCACATATTTACTACCCTGTTAATCCCTTGGCACTAGGATCAATTTAGCATGGCCAATAACCCTCACATCTCCAGGCTGTGGGAGGAAGCTGGAGAAAACTCACATAGACACAGGGAGAATATGCAAATTCCACATAGATAGTAACCCGAGGCTGGAATTAAACCAGAATGATAGGGAGTGGGATAGCTTAATCTTGGGTTTGGACATAGCTTGGCGCAACATTAAGGGCCGCAGGGCCTATACTGTGCTATAATGTTCTATGTTTCTATGTAAACCCAGGTCCTTGGCACTGTGAGGCAGCAGTGCTAATCACTGTGCCACCGTGTCCCACCAAGATTATTTATCAGACCATTTTTCAGATGTAATAACTGTGGAAAAGTTGAGTGCACTTACTGATGTTCTTCATGCTATTTCCACGATAATAAATATTTTTATCAGTGATTTTCCTTTTCTAATTGGTTGGCAGATGTAATATAGCCACAGACTCCATGGTATTACCACTGAAACTCCCCCAGCAACCTCCAGGTTTTCATTTCTTGTATCATAGAATCCCTACAGTGCAGAAAGAGGCCATTAGGCCCAGCAAATCTGCACCAATCACAATCCCACCCAGGCCCTATGGCTGTAACCCTACATATTTATCCTGCTAATCCCTTGACACTAAGGGTCAATTTAGCATGGCCAATCAACCAAACCTACACATCTTTGGATAATAGGAGGAAAGCCAAGCATCTGGAGGAAGCACATGCAGACACGGAGAACGTGCAAAGTCCATACAGAGGCTGAACCCAGATCCCTGGCACTATGAGGCACCAGTGCTAATCACTGTGCCACCATGCTATGTTCTGGTTCTGGAGAAAATCAAGTGATTTTCGTAAGTAGCTCCAGGGACTGTTGGATGCGTTTTCCGCCAGCGCAAATACTCAGCCAATGAGATTTCAACTTGGAAAGCATGCATTGTGCAACAGCCAATAGTTCTCCATTCAATAATTGCACACAGGAAGTTTCCTGATAGAACCAGAAGAAATAGGAGCCGCAGAGGTTTCAAACGGCTCCTCAAATCTGCATCATCATCTAATAAAATTCTCTCACTTTCCTCACCTATCCTATTACCTCTTCATTCCCCTAATGTCCAAGAATCTATCAATCCCAGTCTTGAATATGTTCAGCAGTAAGCATTCACGACAATCTGAAGTCACGAATTTAAAAGAGCCACAAGTCTCTGAATGAGGAAATGTCTTCCTTTCTCAGTCCTGAATGGCCAACTCTTTCTTCTGAGTTTGTGCCCTTTAGATCTCAACTCTCCGGCCACGGGTAGCAGCCATTCACCTGATACCATGTCAAGTCCTCACAGAACCTTATCAGTTCTACAGTGGGACATGAACTCAGAGCTTCTAATTCACAGGCAGGAATTCTACTGGCTGAAACACGAGGCGTCCGGATTTTCATCATCTGGTGGCACGGTGGCACAGTGGTTAGCACTGCTGCCTCACAGCGCTAGGGACCCTGGTTCAATTCCAGCCTTGGGTGATCGTCTGTGTGGGGTTTGCACATTCTCCCCATGGCTTTCCTTTAGGTGCTCTGATTTCCTCTCACAGTCTGAAGATATGCAGGTTAAGTTAGGAGAATACTAAATTGTCTCTTGGTGTCCAAAGATATGTAGGTTAGCTATATTAGTTGTGAAAAATATGTGGGGTTACAGAGATAGAGTGGATGAGAGGGCTTAAGTAAAATACCCTGTCAGAGATTTGTTGCAGACTTGATGGGCTGAATGGCCTCTTCTGCACTGTAGGAATTTTATGGTTTGTTTAAGAATCTCTTTGCATTATTCACAACAGCCTAGCTCCAATTTTAAGGTCATGGTTGGGATTGTTCCATCAGAGGAAATAATTTTCCTCCTATCATTGTTACCTTAGAAATCCACCTGATTTCCTTGTCAACCGTGATGTTAGCATGTCCTTGGCTGTCAACACTGAACTGGATGTTTCCTAGATGCAGAACACTGGCTATAATGCCCAACAGGTCCTGGGACACA
Organism: Sphyrna mokarran; assembly: GCA_024679065.1. Taxonomy (NCBI): domain Eukaryota; kingdom Metazoa; phylum Chordata; class Chondrichthyes; order Carcharhiniformes; family Carcharhinidae; genus Sphyrna; species Sphyrna mokarran. The sequence continues at coordinate 39,369,417 of JAGIQG010000020.1, read as the reverse complement.
AAGACAAGTTATCAATGTCTACATATATTAGCTAGAGAATTAGTCATCAAAACTGACATTGACTTGGCACCGAGACAAGGAACCCAATTTCTCAGTGAGTTCATAGAATCATAGGGCGGGATTTTCCAGCCATGCTCATCCCCATGCTGGAAAATTCTGCCCAAGGTCAATGTCCCTCCCGCTATGATTCCCTTGGCAGCAGGATGGGAAAATTCTGCCCATAGAATTTTATAGCACAAAAGAGGCCTTTCAGCCCACTGTGTCTGTGCTGGCCATCAAGCACCTATCTATTCTAATCCCATTTTCCAGCACTTTCCACAGCCTTGTCTGCTATGGCAAATATCAGTCACTAAGATTTATTGGTAATATTTCTGGTCTGTCTCCAAGGATGTTCCAAGGCATCAAGTAACATGACTTACTTTGAAGTTTAAGATATAAGTGAATGTAGCAACCATATTGCACAGCATGAGGTGAATCAATAGTTCATTTGTTTTTGAGGGAATGGCTTGAGGGATAGAACACAAGAACTCCCAACTCTTTGAATAGTGTAATAGAAATTTAAGATCTATTTGCATAATAGGATCAGGCAGATGGAACGTTATTCTAAGGGCCGTACATTTCTCTTAATAAAGATGCATCTGTAGATCTGAGTGCAAAGTGCAAAAGATCTAAACTTCTTAAAGCACTGAAATTTAAACTACCAACGATGGAACGGAGATGTGAATGGTACCAGTTGATGGTCGGTTAGCTCAGTTGGCTGGACAGCTGGTTCATGATGCAGAGCGATGCCAACTGCTTGGGTTCAATTCCTGTACCAGCTGAGCTTACTTATGAAGGCCCCACATTCTCAACCTTGCCCCTTGCCTGAGATGTGGTAATCCTCAGGTTAAATAACCATCAGTCAGCTCTCCCCCTCAAGGGGGAGAACAGCCTATGGTCATCCGGGACTATGGTGACTTTTCCTTTTGATGGACAGCTGGGGGTCTCAATGAAAGGAAGCAGCACTAACTTGTGTTCAGCAAGAGTTTAATCATTTTGCACTAGAGGGTTCATCTTGCACCTAGGTAGGGGTCCTGGAGTATGATTTGACATCGGCAATAATGGTACACTCAGTGACAGGATCCAAGAAGATGAAGTAAACACTAAACCCTTAGCAGCAGTTGCATGGCAACCTTATCACTTCCAATTCCTCGTCTAAGTCACACAGCACCCGAAGTTGGGCATATACCACCATCACTGCACCTTCACCGTAACTGAATCAATGTCCCAGAAGCCCAGTCTGTTATTTCTGTGGGTGTACTGTCACCACATGGACAGTTCAAGAAGGCAGCTCACCACCACCTTCTCAAAGGTAGCGTGAGCTACCAGGCTTTACCGATAGTCACGGTCACAGCCCGAGAATGAATTTTTAAAATAACTCACGTTAATGTTGCTGTCAGTGAAATCAATCACAGTCAATGCTTTCCGAACAGTTTTCCAGCCATTTTTGTCATTGATGGAGCTCACTTTGGCACACTCGCCCTGTTGAGAGACAGCAGGGGAAAAAACTCGCTGTGATCAAGACACAGAACAGAGAATAGAACAAAATCAGGACAGTAAAATACTGGAAAGCACAGCTGGATTTGAAGGAGTAGTACTGGATCTGTGGGGCACAATGGCCTTTTCCTGTTCTGTAAATACTGTTTATTTTATTACAAGTAGGCTTTCAGTGTGATATGAACATTCTAACACTAAGGACTCCGACTATTTAATCACCTTTCCACAATTCACATTTTGAAATTTGCACCTTTGAGATTTATCTAGTGGGAAATGGAGTCAGTCAGAGCAGGATTTATTTTTCAATCATAGAGTCACATGCTGGAATTTTACCGCCTCGCCTGGCTGAGGCTCATAAGATCCAACCCGAGGCCAAAGGAGAATGCTGTTCAACGAACCCCGCTCCGTCACATGCCAATGAAATTCCAGCAATAGAGTCATAGATGTTTACAGCATGGAAACAGGCTCTTCGGCCCCACTTGTCCACGCCGCTCTTTTTTTAACCAATAAACTAATCCCAGTTGCCCACATTTGGCCCATATCCCTCTTACCCAGGTAACTGTTCAAATGTTTTTTAAAAGACAAAATTGTGCCTGCCTCTACTGCCTCTGGCAGCTTGTTCCAGACACTCACCACCTTCTGTGTGAAAAAATTGCCCCTCTGGATCCTTCTGTATCTCTCCCCTCTCACTTTAAACCTGTGGCCTCTAGTTTCAGACTCCCCTACCCTTTGGGAAAAGATATTGACTATCTACTTTATCTATGCCCCTCATTATTGTATAAACCTGTATAAGATTATCCTTAAGCCTCCTATGCTCCAGGGAAATAAACCTGTGCTGGTTACCGAGAATAGATGACACAGAAAGAGGCCATTTGTTTAATTCCACTCAATCGTCCTCCTGCCTTTCCTCATCTAACTGTCTGAATCATCCTCCTGTCCCTTCTCCCTTATCCAGTTTCCCCTTAAATGCACCTATTCTATTCACTCCAACCATTAGAGTGAGGTAGTGGCATGGTGGTATTGTCACTGACCTACTAAACCAGCTGTTCAGACTAATGGAGGTGCAAGTTCAAATCCTACTACATCCTACTATAGTGGATTTTGAATTCAGTTGATTAAAAAAAATCTGGAATTGCAAGTTACTGGATTGATGGTTTTATGGTCATAAACTGTTGCAAAATCTCATCTGGTTCACCAGTCCCTTTTAGGGAAGTAAGTCTACTCTCCTTACCTGAGGTGGTCTACATAGCAATATTGTCTGAGATGGTCTGTCAGTTCACAGGAAATTAGGGATGGGCAATGAATGGTGGCCTTGCCAATCAATGAAAGAATAAAATGATCCTATAAATAGAGAAAGAGTATTCTTGGCACAAGTTGACTGCGATGCTAACACTATCTCCTGGCTCAGACACATGCAATAAGCAATCCACTTTGGGCAGTGATGATAGAGGGAAGTGCATGTGTCTAGTTTCTAGTTGTGGAACTGCTGGTGTTGGACAAGATGAGACATCACACAACACCAGGTTATAGTCCAACAGGTTTATTTGAAATGAGAAGGTTTCGGAACACTGTTCCTTCATCAGGTGACGTGGAGAGAGATACGCAGGTACAGAATATATAGGTGGAGTGACGATAGCCCAACACTTGCAGGTAACCAAGAGTGTCAAAGGATAAGAATAAACAGTGTGGTGCAGAGTAGGCAGGCTGAATAAAAAGTCTTTACAGGTAATCATGAATGCTAATAGACAAATGCAAGCAGTTCAGTATAATCAGTGTGTGTAAAGTGTCGACAGGCTGCATAACAGGTGAATGGATGACCCATAAACTGTTAATTTAAGGCAGAGAGATAATTACAAACAAACAAGGAGTAAGATGCTGCTAAACCAAACTGCCTGTGAGTGTTGGGCTATCATCTGCCTATGTATTCTGTGGCCGCGCACCTCATCCCACTTCAACTGACAGAAACATAGCAGGTAGGAGCAGGAGGAAGCCATTCAGCCCTTCGAACCTGCTCTGCCATTCACTACGATCATGGCTGATCATCCAACTCAATAGTCTAATCCTGCTTTCACCCCATAATCTTTGATCCTGTTCGCCCCAAGTGTTATATCCAGCCACCTCTTGAATACATTCAATGTTTTGACATGAATTACTTCCTGTAGTAATGAATTCCATAGAGTCATCTTTCTTTGGATAAAGAAATATCTCCTCATCTTTGTCTTAAATGGTCTACCCCAAATCCTCACGCTGTGACCCCTGTTCTGGACTCCCCCATCAAGGGGAATATCATCCCATAATGAAAGAACAGTTCTCTGAAAGCGTATAATTTCAAATAAATCTGTTGTACTCTAACTTGGTGTCGTGTGATCTCTCATCTAGTTTCTAGTTGAGTGATGCATCACTTGATGATGCTGCCACCCCCCCGCCCCCCAGCTCTTACCTGGATAAGATAGTGGTACTGGAGTGGATTGCGTTCCAGGCCCAGCCAGCGAAGTAGTTCCTCCTCTCCTCCTTCCAGCAACTGGTAGAAAATATGGAAGTTGCGCTCTCCATGGTTCTGATGGGCCACCCTTGATTTCTCCAGGAGATAGCTGAGGATGTGGCCCCCAACTGGAGCCCCCTGGAAAGAGAGCAAAATCGAGCAGAGTTGTTTTATAAACAGTGAATGCACAGACCAAGAGGGGACTGTGTCTCTTGATGTTATAATAGCTGTCGGAACACCACAATCTAATGTAAAGTATCACTGAATGCAATAATGGGATCAGAAACAAACAAGAACTTGCATTTATATAGCACCCTCAATGTAGTTTGGTGCAATGTACATTTTCTCTCCTCTCTGTAACTCCTTTTCTTTGCTTGGGGCTATACTGATAATTCAGAGACACATACAGATCAATGTGTAGGACTTTTGTCACTCCAAAGAAAAATGAGTTAAGCTGGAGCATTGTTGACCCAGCCTGTTTTATATCAAAAACCAACAGATTCAGGCCTCATGCATAGGCCTGGAGTTGCTTGCATCCTAAGACTGCGTTCTTGATTCCCCAGCCAGAAAAAAACACCTTTCAGATATCCACATGGTCAAGCCCCTTCAGAATCTTGTATGTTTCAATAAGATCACCCTCATGCTTCTAAACTCCAGAATAAGTTTAGGCTTCATAACGCAGCCTCTCATGCCAAGGACCACCTAGTGAGCCTTTGTTATGCAGGTATCATTGCAAGTATTCCTTATAAATAGAGACTAAAACAGAATGCAGTGCTCCAGCTGTGGCTTCATCAAAGCTCTATATAACTGCATCAAAACTTCAGAGAGTCCTCACAAAGCAGAAGGAGGCCATTTGACACATCGTGTCTGCACTGACTTCAATCCCATTAGGATTGAATACCGGTCCTATTCCTGTAAATGCACATTTCTACCCTGCTAATTCCCCCTGACACTAGGGTGAATTTAGCATGGCCAATTAATGTAACCCATTTTTACACTGTGGGGGGAAATGGGAGCACCTATAGGAAACCCATGCAGACATGGGGAGAATGTGCAAACTCCACACAGACAGTGACCTAAGTCCAGAATTGAACCCAGCTCTCTGGGACTGTGCGGGAATAATGCCAACCATTGTGTCATCTTGCCACCAAGATTTCTATAGTCTTATACTTCAATCACTTGTAGTAAAGAGTTATCTGCCTTCCTTAATACTTACTGTAGTTGCACATTCTCCCTCTGTGTTCTTTGTATGAGGCCCAAGTCCCTCTCAACAGCAACAGTTCAAACCTATTTCTATTCAGGGGGACAGAGGTGATTTAGTCAAAATTGAACTCCTGTCCTACTTGGCTTTGAGGGTATTTGATTGGGCTGTTGAGGGGGCTGTGCCCTCCATCAAACATATTCTGTGCATTGCTGTAAATACATTCCTACTGGAGTGAAATGAGGAGTCATCGCACTGTCCCTTTCTCTAATTCATTCTTTTACCTATTTTAAAACTCCGGTCCTCCTCGACTCCCCAAGTCTTTATTTATTCTTCTAGCATTTGGATTTTTCAACCAAAAACCTAATCACTATTTCCTCCCCCACCCCAGCTTATCTTCTCATCATCCTTGGGCATTGTCATTGTGAGGCTTGATCCTTGACCTTATCTTATATCAATATAGGGTTCATACCGTATAGCTGAACTGGATATCCATGTATTTTCCGAATCGGCTGGAATTATCATTCCTTAGAGTCTTGGCATTCCCAAATGCCTGAAATAAAATACAACACAAACCATTGGAATCACTTATTTGAAAATCACATTTGGAAACATAGAAACAGAGAAACTAGAAGCAGGAGTAGATCATTCGGCCCATCGAGCCTGCTCCATCATTCATTTTAATCATGGTTGATCATCAAATTTAATACCTTGATTTCCACCTCTCCCTTCCTCCCTTATTTCTTGATCCCTTTAGCCCCAAGAGCAATGTCTAACCTCTTCTTGAAATCAGACAGGGAACAAAGATAAATGGGCTGGGGTGGAGGTGGGATGCATAAAGTGGGTGCAGGAATGCCTTCCTTCATTAATCTTTTCTAAGACCAGGGATTGTGTTCTCAAGTCAGGTGTGGACGCACTTTGTAAACAATGCTCTAGATGATGCATCAGTGCCCAGAAGGTGCTGCATTTTTCGAAACAAGTGCTGGGTGTAGGGTGGGGGAAAACTAGCTGGTCACATGCCTTCAATTCAGTGTCTGTTACGCTCTTTGAAGAACTCATTCTTCAATGAACAAGGTGAAATTTTCAAAGCGGCGGATGGGAAGAGTGAACAGTCTGGACATGTTAGTAACAGTAAGCGGGAACACACATTATAAAGGCATCACTGATTGAAAAGAAAGGGAAATTCTAACTGATGTGCTCAAATAAGAGTGCAAAATCACCATGGTTTCAGCAGAGCAGATCAAAAACATGGCTGAGGTTTGGTTAGTGAAGTTGCTGGTCCTCAGCTTTCCTGCTCGCTCTGTTCTGGAAAACAATGTCAATTCCAATCACAGCTACTCTGAGCTTTGCCATTCAGTGCCAGTTACCAACTCCAGATGGTACTTAATACTTACGGTTAGGTGCCAAGTGTGCCCTGGCCCACTGAGGAGTTCAGCGCACAAAAGTTCTTGGCGCGGGGTCAGGAGATGGAAATATAATTAGAAATTTAAAGGAGGCGTTGGTATTATCACTAGATTATTACTCCAGAAACTCAGCTAATGTTCTGGGGACCGGGGTTCAAATCATACCACAGCAGATGGTGAAATCTGAATTCAACAAAAGATATCTGGAATTAAGAATCTACTGATGACTATGAAACCATTGTCCCTTGTCAGGAAAAACCCATATGGGAAGGAAATCTACCTTACCCAGTCTGGCCTACATGTGATTCCAGAGCTGCACCAATGCGGTTGACTCTCAACTGCTCTCCAAGTGCAACTAGGGAAGGGCAATAAATGCTGGCCAGCCAGCGATGCCCATGTCCCAAGGATAAATTTTTTTTAAATTCTGTGTTCTTCAGCCTGGAATGAAAATCCAGTCCTATGGTCCCCCACTGAGAGTGATTTTACCATCCTGTCTTCTTAACAGGGGCCCCAGAGCAGCAGGCTGATGACGCAATGGAAATTCAATTTGCACATTCTCCCTGTGTCTGCGTGGGTTTTCTTCAGAGCTCCAGTTTCCTCCCACAGTCCAAAGATGTGCAGGTTGGGTTGCTTGGCCATGCTAGATTGCCCAGTAAGGTCAGGGGGATTAGTAGCATAAATATTTGAGGTTACAGTCACAGGGCCTAAGTGGGACTGTGGTCGATGGGCTGAATGACCTCCTTCTGCACTGTAGGGATTCTATGGTTGAAATGCACTGATCCAAGCCCCTCAGCTTTCTGAGATTAACTGCAACAACAACAACAACTTGCCTTTATATAAGACCTACACCATGCTGAAACATTTCATGGTGATTCACGAGAGCATTATCAAACAATATCAGATACTGAATCACACATGGAAATATTAGGCAAAGCGACCAAAAATGTAGTCACAGAGGCAATTTGTAAAGAGCGTCTTAAAGGAAGAAAGAAATGTAGAGAGGCGGTCCAGGTTTAAGGATGGAATTCCAGAAGTTTAGGGCCCCCAGCTGCCAATGGAGAAAGAGTTACAATTGGAAATACACAGCAGGCTAGAATTGGAGGAGTACAAGTTCCTTGGAGGATTGTGGAGTGGGCGAGATTACAGAGATGGGGAGGGGCAAGGCTGTGGAAGGACTTGAAAACAAGTTTAGCAATTTCAAAATTTAGCCAATGCCAGAATGGGAACTCAGTCTGTACTCCCTGGAAATGATGGGCAAACAGGACTTAGTACTTGGGCAGTGAAGTTTTAGATGACGCGATGGCCTAATGGTATTATCTTTATTAATCTAAAAACTCAGCTAATGCTCTAAGAATCTGGTTTCAAATCCTGCCATTGGAAAATATCTGAAATTAAGAATCTACTGATGACCATGGAACCATTGGAAAAACTCATCTGATTCACTAATGTTCCTTAGGGAAGGAAAACTGCCATCCTTACCTGGTCTGGCTATATGTGACAGCAATGTGCTTGTCTCTCAACTGCCTTTGGGCAACTAAGGATGGCCAGCCATGTCCCAAAATGAATGAAATAATTCATGTGGAATTGCTCAGTGCACTTTACATATTCAAACTGTGATGCGCTCACCAAGGCTAAAGCTGCAGACAGAAACACCAATCATTATTCCACACTTTGTGTTCTGGATGCTCACCTCGAGTACAGGGTTGGACAGCAGGAGGCGATCTCTCACCACTTGCAGCTGTTCAGTGGTCTGGCAAGTCTTGGCATAGAACTCGAGGATTTTCTTGGAAGCTTCAGTCTTCCCCGCTCCACTCTCTCCAGAAATCAGGATGAAATGGTTGTTGTACTCAGTGCACATCACCCGGTATGCATTGTCAGCAATGGCATAGCTGTAGGGGACAGAAGCAGTTGGATCTCTGGTACAGCTCACTTTTCCCAATGAATTATCTTTTGCATTCCTCTCCCAGACCCACAACCACCACTTAGAACAAGAGAGCCAGTTGGAGAGACTTTCAGCGCCTCTATGGCTGAGGTCAGCTCACTCTCCACCACAATAAGCAGTCGATCCTTCGGTGAGGCAAATTCCACTCCGGTGGCATTATAGAATATGCAAAGGTTATCTCTGATTGCTTGTTCAATCAAAGCTCTGGCGTATCCCACCACAGTGAATGTAAAAGAGCAAACATGGGAAATCTTCCTCATGCTTCTGCAGAGACTTCATAACATTTCCCTGCCCATCCTCGCTCTGTTGGGTTCAATACCACAGCAAACAGTGCACACACTTCCAGAACATTTATTAGAGTGGGGAGAGGAGAAATTTCCCATGAGATTTGTCTAATTGAGGTTTAAAGCTTATTCATTAATGTCACAAGTAGGTTTACATTAACATTACAATGAAGTTATTATGAAAATCCCCTAGTAGCCATACTCCGACACCTGTTCGGGTACACTGAGGGAGAATTTAACATGGCCAATGCACCTAACCAGCACATCTTTCAAACTGTGGAAGGAAACCACAGAGAACCCGAGGAAATCCATGCAGACATGGGGAGAACATGCAGACACTACACAGACAGTGACCCAAGCCAGGAATCAAACCCGGGTTCCCGGTGCTGTGAGGCAGCAGTGCTAACCATTGTACCACTATGCCACCCATCATTAAGCCAGTCATGGGTTCTGTAGCTAAGACATTGGCTCAAGGCATTAGTTAACCAAAGTTTTCAAGGGATATGGGCCAAGGACAGGCACAGGGAATTAGACCACACATCAGCCATGAGCTCACTGAATGGCAGAACAGGCCCAAATGATAAGTGGTCAATTCTCCTATAAACTGGCATTAAGGAGTGACAGGGGACAGATCACCTTCCTTTCTTTCTGGCCAGAGTTGGCAAGTGTGGTGGGAAAGAGGGAAGGTTCAAAACAAAATCATTCACAATTTCATGACTCACATATGAGGGGGGAGTTCAAAGAAATTCACTCCTTGGTAGAGCTCCTTCTTTTTGTGTGTGTATATATCCAGCTCCTTATACGGATTGACAGATACCAGCAGAGTCCCAATGTATGTCTGAAGAATAAAAGATATTTCAATTAGAGAAAGTGTGGTGCTGTTGACAAACTATGAAGTGTCTTGTGATATCTCGATGTTAAAGGTGCTGTACAAATGCAAGTTGTTTTTGTTGTTAATATTCATTGGCATTCCTGTAATCAGTCTCTAACAATATACTAATTCAATCTTGGTGGAATCTGGCCATTAGTCTAGGACCTGCACTTGACCTCTGATCTCACTAGAGTTTGTAAGGTCACTGGGAGGTCATCTCATTGGCAATCCTTCCAGAAATGTCTGCTTTATTCTGCCCTGGCAAATGTAGGGGTACTCAACAAGGGCTCCCAATCCTGACACTGTCCCGATCCTCTGAGCAAGTGGAGCAAGTTCCATGCTTGCCTAGGCCAGAGCTTGCAGAATTAGAGATGCCCATGTTTTAGCCCTGTTAGCTGCAATGTGGCTTCATCAGGGTCCCCTGTGTCTGAGCATGCCCATAGTAATGGTAGAACTCATCCATCTTGGGCTAAATAGTGAACCTCCCAGTGACCAGGTACTCTTGTGGGGTCAGCAGTCATCAAAGGCTTGTGCAATTTAGTTCTAATTGGGTGTGGCACTCGAGTCAGCTTCTTCAGAGGATTAAATGTTTGTGACACTCAGCAATTGGATTGGAGAGCTCCAGGTTCAAGTCCTGCTCTTAATTAAGACCAACTGTTAAAGTGAGTTGAAGTCACATTAGAGGTGTTATTATTAACCTTAATACTAATAGCTTATCAAGTTAAAATAAGATAAGTTTCTCATCTTAATCATTATTTACTGAGAGATGTGAGAAAATGAGAGGGCATAGAGATTGGGTCAGAGCAGGAGAGGGTTTTCCTGCACTCTAAGATTGAAGACACATTAGCTACATGCATAAATTTATGGGAATGGAGTTATGAGAGCAAAGAATTCAAGCTTGAGTCCCCAGCTTAGAACTATAGAATCCCCACAGTGCAGAAAGATTCAGCCCATTGAGTCTTCCCTGCCTCTCCAATACAGCGTCCCATCCAGGCCCTCCCATCCACCCTATCCTCATGCATTTACTATCAGCAATCCACTCAACTTACACATCTTTGGACACTAAGAGGCAATTTAGCCTGGCCAATCTACCTAACCTGCACATCAATGCGACTGTGGGAGGAAATCAGAGCACCCAGAGGAAACCCATGCAGATACAGGGAGCAAACTGACGCATACAGTCACCCATGACTGCAAGTGAACCCGGTCATTGTGAGGCAGCAGTGCTATCCATTGTGCCACTCAGGTGGCATGGTGGCATAGTGTTTATGCAAGAACGGGGAATTCCTGCCATTGTTTTAAACAAAATCTCTAAATCAGTAAGAAAGAAACTTGAGAAAATTTATTACTCTCAAACTTAATTTCCAATAACAAAAAAGGCCAAAGTCTATAGGAAGAAAGTAAATATGAAGCGAATCAAAAACTGACATCAAAAAAACTGACCTGGTTTGAGATGGGAACTTTTGATGCTCTCTTTATTTCTTAGTGTCTCTGTATCATAGCAAGAACAGAACCATGTGGGCAGATACGTACCCTCTAATTCCTTCCCCATCATTAGTGGCCAAACCTCCAGTTTAAAGATAATGGAGATGGAGATGAGGTGGGATTTCTGCTCTCTGAAAGCCATTAATCAGTGGGATTCATTACCATAGAGAGCAGTAGAAGCTGGAACATTGAATGATATATTCAAGGCTGGATTCAGCAAATTCTCGATCTACAAGGCAGTCAAGGGTTACAGGGGGTGGGGCGGTGAGGGAGGCAGTGGGGGGAGAGAGTGGGAGTGGGGGAGAGGGGGTAAGGCAGTGGAGGAGTGGGGCGGGGGGGCTAATAGGGAAGTGGATTCAATCTAATCAATTAGATTTGAATTCCAATTCTCCTTCAGCACCGAGTGGTGTGCTAATGTAGACTTTAATTGGTTTTTATATCTAGTTAGTCCCAGAAAAAGTTGTTAGTCTGTTTCCAGAAGCTTATAGCTGAGGGACATCACTCCATATAGAACATAGAACATAGAACATAGAACATTACAGCACAGAACAGGCCCTTTGGCCTTCGATGTTGCGCCGACCAATATAAAAAGCAATGCCCCTCCAAACTAAACCATTCCCTTCTCTTCAATATACTTATCAACTAACCTCTTAAACGCCACCAAACTTGGCGCATCTACAACTGCTGCAGGCAGGGCATTCCACTCCCGAACCACCCTTTGGGTAAAGAACCTACCTCTGATATCCGTCCTATAACTATCACCCCTTAATTTAAAGCTGTGTCCCTCGTGCTAGCTTTCTCCATCCTAGGAAAAAGGCTATCACTGTCCACCCTATCTAAACCTCTAATCATCTTATATGTTTCGATAAGGTTCCCTCTTAGCCGCCTCCTTTCTAACGAAAACAACCTCAAATCCCTCAGCCTCTCTTCATAAGACCTGCCCTCCATACCAGGCAACATCCTGGTAAACCTCCTCTGTACCCTCTCCAATGCCTCACATCTTTCTTATAATGTGGGGACCAGAACTGCACACAATACTCCAAGTGCGGCCGCACTAGATTTTGTACAGTTGCAACATGATGTTGCGGCTCCGAAATTCAATCCCTCTACCAATAAAAGCCAAGACTCCATATGCCTTCCTAACAACCTTCTCGACCTAACTGCCTACTTTCAGGGATCTATGCACATACACACCAAGATCCCTCTGTTCATCAACACAATTAAGAATCCTACCATTAGCCCTATACTCTACACATTTATTATTCCTGCCAAAGTGCATTACCTCACACTTTTCCACATTAAACTCCATTGGCCACCTCTCGGCCCAGCTCTGCAACTTGTCCAAGTCTCTCTGCAAACTATAACACCCCTCTTCACTATCTACCACTCCACCGACTTTAGTGTCATCTGCAAATTTACTAATCCATCCTTCAATACCCTCATCCAGATCATGTATAAAAATTACAAACAGCAGGGGCCCCAAAACAGACCCCTGAGGTACACCACTTGTCACCGAACTCCACGATGAATATCTCACATCAACCACCACCCTCTGTCTTCTATCTGCTAGCCAATTCCTAATCCAATTAGCTAAATCACCCTCTATCCCATACATCTGCATTTTCTGCAGAAGTCTTCCATGGGCCACCTTAACAAACACCTTACTAAAGTCCATATATTCCACATCAACCATATCAAGCTCAATTGACCAGAACTCTCTCCTGCTCTTAGCGCCAGCTATTGGCATGTTTGGAAGGATTTAAAGGTTGACACACTCAACCTGTTTGGCCACATTATGTACGTACCTTCGGGTCCTGGAGTGGGACTTGAACTTTTGGTTCGGAGGTAAGGAAGTTACCCAATGCACCACAAGGTCTCTACAATTACATCAGCCATGATCTTATTGAAAGGCAGAGCTGACGTGAGAAGCCAAATGGTCTAGTCCTGCTCCTACTTCTGATATTCTTAAGCTTTGGAATCTGTTCCTCAATTTTTTTTTTTGACTTTTCCTCTTCCTTCTCTTTTACCAATCTTTTGGTCACTTGCTTTATTGCTTTCTTCCTTGGCTCAATGTCAAAGTTTACCTGTTTAGACTTTTATGAAGAGATTTGGGATGTTTTATTGCATGAAATATGTTACACTAATGCAAGTTGAATCTCTGAGAATCAGTGTGCAGATGCAGCACATAATAAAAACAGCAAATGGGATGTTGGCATTTACTGCAAAAGGACTGGAGTATAAAAGTAGAGAAGCATTGTTGCAATTGATAATTTGCCTAAGTTGGCAAGATAACATCTGGAATATTGTGTCCAGTTTTGGTCTCCTTACTTGAGGAAGGATGTGGTGACATTGGTGATAGTTTAGAGCAGGTTCACCAGATTGATTCCGGGGATGTAAGAGTGATTCCAGGGATGAAAAGTTGGCCTATGAGGAAAGATTAAACAGTTTGGATGTATACTCGCTGAAGTTTAGAAGAATGAGAGGGGATCTGATCGAGGTATATAACATTTTAAAAGGGATTGATAAAGTAAATTTAGAACAAACATTTCCTCTTTTGGGGCAATCTAGGTCACATGTATAGTTGAGAGACAGCAGATTTAAAACTGAGACTAGGAGGAACTGCTTCTCGCAGAAGATGGTGAATTTGTAGAACTCACTATCCCATAAGTGCAGTGGAGTCTGAATCATTGAATGGTTCAAGAGGGAGATAGATATATTTCTAATAAAAAAGGGAAAGAGGGATATGGGGAACAGGTGCGGAGTTGGATTTGAGACCAGTAGAGATCAGCCATGATCTGATTGAATGGCAGCGCAGGCTCAAAGGGTTGAATTTGCTACTTCTGCTCCTAATTCCTATGTTCCAATATTGTTTCTGTTATTGAAGAGGGGCTATCTAAAAGAGGATGAGGTCAATCATAGCCTGGGTAACCATGCAGCCCAAACGTGCTGTGATTTTGGATTGTCTTTCTGCTACTTACAATGAATCACAGAATCCTACAGTGCAGAAGGAGGCCATCCAGCCCATCAATTTTACACCGACCACAATCCCACCCAAGCCCAGGAGCAATTTAGCATTGCCAATCCATCGAATGATGGTTTCAGAAAACATATGATGATAAATAAGCATTCGTAATAAGGATAAATCAGATTTACTTAAAGTAGTGCTTTTAACTTAGGCAAATTATCAACTTTTTTGTGTGGAGACAAAAGTGAGAATTACATAGATCAGATTCTCTCGAAAGCGTTTGCGAAGGTTGTCCAGAAAGGCAATCTCGCTGGTGTAGGAATCGAGCAGGACGAAATCCTGCACTCCCACCCTGTCCCGAGCTGTCAGCGCTCCTTCCATGTTGATTTGGAATTGACTGCCTGTTGCTTTCTTCTAAAAGAGAAAAGAGAGAGAAAGAGGAAGTCATACAAACTGGAAACATTAACTCTGCTTCTCTCTCCACAGATACTCCAAGACCTGCTGAGTTTATCTGGCACTTCCTGTTTCTTTATTTCAGGTTTCCAACATCTGCAGTATTTTACTTTTATTTGAAGGGAAAGGAAGTTGACCGCACTAAGGTAGTCATTTCTTGTTAACAACCTTTAGTCACTTTCAGGTCACTTTTCAGTAAATAGAAAATAAACACTCAAATGAGTCATTTGTGCATCTGTTGAGAGCTAAAATAAAGATTATGACAGGTCGAATTATCCGATTTAGTCAAAGGATATCAAATATTAAGACTGAAATTCTCCCATCCCTCCCGCCACTGGAATTTTAGTGGGCAGATATGGAGATGTGAAATCCTATTGATGGTCCAGCAGGAATTTCTGGCATTTAGACTTGTGCAGCCAGAGAATTCTATTCTAAATAGTTGCCAATAAATCCAATACTGAATTTGGGAGAAAATGTTTCATCCAGAGAATAGTGAGAGTATAGAAATTGCTACAAAAGAGGATTAGCTCGAGAGATGTGCTGGTTAGGTGCATTGGCCATGCTAAATTCTCCCTCAGTGTACCCAAAGAGGTACCGGAGTGTGGCAACTGGGAGATTTTCACAGTAACTTCATTGCAGTGTTAATGTAAACCTAGGTGTGACACTAATAAATAAACATTAAAAATGATGTAGCTTGAGATGAACAGCAAAGATGCACTTCATGGGATGTAGATCATCATGTGGGAGAAAAAAGGGATGGTTAAACTGATCAGGTGAGATAAGGAAGGAGAGTGGAGTGCATGTCATGGAATCACATCCCAAACTGTATAGCTGTATAGTTTATTTAAGACAAGTTGGAGGGAGAGAATGGGAATGAGCCAAGGAACTAGTTATTGGGAGAATACTCTATCAGTTACTTGGTTTATAATGTTTCCCATTAAGTAGGATCTCCACAAGGAGGTTAAAAATAGTTCAAGGCCTCAAATATTGGTAGTGGCACACCTCCATCCAACAAAACATGAACACAAATGAGTGTTGCTCCTTGAGCACTAGATATTCAGAGAATTATAGAATTCCTACAGTATAGAAGGAGACCATTCGACCCATCGAATCTGCATTGACAACAATGTCACCCAGGCCCTATCCCTGTAACCCCACATATTTAAACTGCTAATTCCCCTGACACTGAGAGGCAATTTATCATGGCCAATCAATCTAACCTGCATATCTTTGGAGTGTGGGAGTAAACCAGAGCATCCGGAGGGAACCCATGCAGACATGCGGAGAACGTGAAAACTCCACATAGACAGTCACCCGAGGCTGGAATTGAACCTGGATACCTGATGCTGTGCAGCAGCAGTACTAACCACTGTGTGCTACTGTGCCACCCAAATGAAGAATTTTTTTTTCTAAAATGTGTTCACACGATTAGATAATTATCAAAAGTCAACTTGGGAATTGTCAAAGGGAAGAATTTGTCTGATTACTTTATTAGTTTTTTAAAAATATGCATATTCCTTCATAGTTATTCCAGCACATCCTGGCACATCCCAGCCACACTCAGCCTCACTCCTCCCGTTGCTCAGGGTTGGCACAATTCAGAACCTAATGTCTTCCCTACAACAGTAAGAAAATAATTTGTGTTGGATAGTGCCTTTCGTAGATCACATGCCAAAGAGCTCTACAGCCAATGAGGTCTGGTCATTGTTCAAATGTTGCAAAGGAGGGCAGCCAATTTGTGCACAGCAAGCTCTCAATACAGCAGTGAGATAATAACCAATGAATCTATTTTAGTTATGGTTGTTAAGGGATAAACAGAGAGGGCAATATAGAAAGCTAAAGTCAAATTTGGCACGAAACTGATGTAAGATTAATCACCTGTTAACCTCATGCATGGGACGACACAGTGGTTAGCACTGTGCCTCATAGCACAAGAGATTTGATCCTGGCTTGGGTCACTGTTTGTGTGGAGCATTTTCTCCCCATGTCTGTGTGGATTTCCTCTGGGTGATCCAGTTTCCTCCCACAGCCCAAAGATGTGCTGGATAGGTCCACTGGCCATGCTAAATTCTCCCTCAGCGTAGTCAAACATGTGCTGGAGTGTGGTAACTGGGGGATTTTCACAGTAACTTCATTGCAGTGTTAATGTAAGCCTACACGTGACACTAATAAATAAACATGAAAAAACTAAACTACGATCCCATTCATCCATTTCTCCAGCTAGCACGTGCCTCAGTTTCCTCAGTCAAACTCTGAAATTCCTTCCCTAAACCTTCTATCTCTATTCCTCTCTTCCCTCCAGAGACACCCCTTAAAACTTACCTTTTTGACCCAGCTTTGGAGCATAAGTTGTAACGTGTGTGACTCAGTGTCAAATGCCATTGGATAGCACTCTCTTGCAGTGCCTGTTATGTTTTCACTATAAAACTGCTCTATAATTTGCAAGTTGCTGTTGCCAGGTACACCTCCAGCTTCTCATACCCATGGGAGGCAATAAGAAGGGAGATCAAGCTGGGTGGTTTTTTTTATTCATTCGTGGGACATGGGCATCACTGGCTGGTCAGCATTTACTGTCCCTCCCTAGTTGCCCTTGGAGTGTAGTTGAGAGTCAGTCACATTGTTGCAACTCTGGAGTCACATGTAGGTGAGATGGGGTAAGGATGGCAGATTCCCTTCCCTAAGGACATGAGTAAACCAGGTGCATTTTCCAACAATGACAATGGTTTCATGGTCATCAGTAGATTCTTAATTCAGATTTTTTTTTAATGAACTCAAATTCTAGTATCTGTGATGGTGGGATTTGAACCCGACTTTTCAGCACATTAGCTGAGTTTTGGAATTAATAGTCAAGTGATAATACCACTAGGCCATCACCTCCCCATATCTGGAATATCTGGCATTCGATCTGCCGCTGCCTATACGTGCCCCCCACCCGCATCTCCTTCCAAAGTAATTGCACCAGAGCGTGAGAGACCGAGATTGAGGAGAAAGGTTATGTTGGAGAGGGAAAGGTCACAGAGAGGAGGTAAAGGAAGCTATTGCCAAAGCTACAATTGGCAGAAAGGCAACAGCAGGAACTGCCAAGAAGAACTGCCCAAACTGTGGGAAAGAATGTCCTGTCACGATAGGAAGTTTGGGCTCCGAGATCGCACACTGTGTCAGCTCGGATTAGCAAAACCCTTTGTTGGCCAGGGTTCTAAAAATACCAGCTATTTTTTCTCTTCAATGATTTTCTGAGACTATGGCTACTTATTGTGTTGCCTCAGTGCTTATCTTCTGATGAGGAAGTGCAGCTTACAAGGCGTTCTCCTTTCACCAACTGAGGAAATTATTTTCCATTAGCCAGGATGACAAGGTAGATTCTTCAAAAGGGAATGTGGAATCTGACACAGCAATCATAATACAGTTTATACTAGTACGCTTGACAACATTCAAGACGAGAAGCACCACCATTAGCTATCTGCTAATGCTGTGTGTTCAACTGTTTGTAGTCTTTCTGACTTAGTTCAATAAAGCAATGATGACCAATTTGCAATGATCGCTGTGAAATGCTTAATCATCAGTTTAGGGGAAAACGCAACTTGCTTATTTATAGGTTAAAGTACACAGAGGCTTGCAACTTCATGGCTGCTTTAGCTCCCAAGATGCGTCTGAGTGCAGAAATCTGTGTGTATGTCCCCCCACCCTGCTCCCGATTGGCTCCCTGGCTCACACGGCCATACTCTGCAGATTGATCCCTAAAGCGACAATCACCACATCCCTCGCCCTCTCAGTCACTTTATAGAAATGTCAGTATTTAATTTACACAGTCTCAGATAATTAAACAGTTAGGATGTGAATTTAGTCACGTATAAGTTAACTCTTTCAAGGGGTTTCCGAAGCCTTCTGGAGTGGTCTGTCTGTGGCGCTTCCACAGAATTGCTGTTCACCCAAATCACAATGGCAGACACCTCTTCAGGAACATGCAGCCCAGTTCTATCTGTTTCCATGGAAATGTCAGTTATATCTGCCATGGGATTTCAGTACTAAAACAGTTGGCAACATTTCCTGATGGCAACATATTTCCTGATGGCAAAACTGATTCTCAAAAGATCTGTCTACATGTTTCTAACAATCCTTCCTTCCATGTTCACTTGACAAGACAGAGGTTCAGTTTTAGAGATGATTCCAAGGATCCAACTTAACCCAGGATTCCTCACAAACACAGTGTCGTCTCCCACAAACGACCATGTTGACTGACATGAATCATGACTTATCTTCTGACTACTTTGGCTGGCCTCTATCCACCTTGGCAAATTTGGAAACATGAGGTTCAGTCTCACTCTGAGATGACGGCTCATTAATGACTCTGCTGGCAGGACTCCTGTTGTTGCATGTGGAGAGGTCCAGGATCCAAGGAGGAAGCGTGAGATTCTGGTCCCCATGGATCCTCCTGATTGCTTCTTTAGGCCAGCTTAAAAGTTTGGACAGCTTGCTCAGCTAGTCTGCTGGATGCTGGCTGGTAAGGCACAGTTCTAATTTGCTTTATTCGTTAAGTGTGGTGAAGTTTTGAAACTCAGCTCTTGTGAATACTGTTCCATTGTCAGACACATGGATTCAGGTATTCCTTGGGCACAGAAACATCGGTGTAACCTTTCAATGATAATGTGCAAGATAGGAGACTTCACCTCAAAAACATACATCCACTGGGAGCGTGCATCGACAATGAGCAGAAACATTGTGCCCATGAATGGACCAACAGAATCAATATCAGCAATATGGCTGGCCAGACCATTCCCAAAGGGGCAGTGCGGCTACAGCAGGCATCCTTTATTGCAATTGGTACTGTTCACAGGGCTTATTGGGCTCTGCATGTCAGCATTGGTGCCAGGCCACCATGCATAATGTCTGGTCATCTTTGAGATGCCTGGAAGGTTACTCTTATTCCTCAACATATGATGTCATTCTGGCAACTCAAATTATCCTTATTGGTAACAAATGGTTTCATTTCTTCGGAAACTGGCTCACTGGACCAAGCTGGAAGCGTCTTGTCTCTCACTTTGGACAGATGTGGATCCTGATAGGTCCAGTACCTGATTTGTTTTGCTAAAACTGGCAGCGTGTTCATAAAGTTCAGCACCATAACAATTTCCTGTGGTCCAGGTCAGTGTTCGCTACCTGTGTTCCAGGTCAGTGTTTTGAGTGTATGTTCGCAGGCGACAGAATTAATTCCCAACATTGAATTCTTACTAGATGTGATTGATGCAATAACTTTGTCTTCTTTAAAAAGACCCAAGAACACTTTGTGGAGGGAGACAATGGTGAGGTGTCTACCAGATAAGTATTGGTGGAATTTCTTGATAATCCTTTTTTCTGAATTTGTGAGTAGTCTTTATTGGCACCTGAGAGAATTCTTGAGACATACCCCATTGGTCTTTCAGATCCATCATCCATCTCATGGGGCAATACCACACCAACGGCATATGGAGATACATCATAGGTCAACACCAGTTCCATAGACAGGTCAGAATGTACTAAGTTGGAACAATGCAGCAATTATTTTCTCCTGTTGAAAGCTTCTATCTGAGGAGTCTTCTAAGACCAACGTAGGTGGTTCATTAGCAGAACATGCAAGGGGGGTAGGGAGGGCAATAATGTCAACAAATTTGGTTAAAAAAATATCCATAATAATTTATCATTGTCAAAATGACCTGAGCTCAGATGCATTTTTGGGGCTGGTGCCTTCTTTCTGGCCTCAATCTTGATATCCATGGGGTATAATTCTTGTGCATCTACACAGTACTCCAGGTAGGTTAGTTCAGTGGCTTAAAAAGTACATTCCTCATTCTTGAGATAAACTCCAGCCTCTTGAAATTCCATCAGCATAGAATCATAGAATTCCTACAGTACAGAAGGAGGCCATTCAGCCCTTCAAATCTGTACTGATCACAATCTCACCCAGGTCCTAATCCCATCCAGGCCCTAATCCTGTGACCCTACACATTTACCCTGCTAACCCCCGCTAATACCAGGGGCAATTTAGCATGGCCAATCAACCTAACCCACACATTTTTGGATTGTGGGAGGAAACTGGAGCCCCCAGACGAAACCCACACAGACATGCAAACTCCACATAGATAGTTGTTTCCTCAGAGGGAACTCTTCAAAATGCAGCTAATGAAAATACAACAAAACTTACTCCAACTTATAAATCAAAGAAAGGGTTTGATAAAGAAACACCATTACTCCAAATTTGGGGCTTTACCCTGGATCACTCCAAGCTCATCACAATTCTATATTATTCCTTATTTATAGAGAATCAGTATTACATTTCTCTGTATTGGTTCCATGGTTTACTGGGTTACATCTTGTTCCATTGGTCACTTACATCCAATACAAAGCTGTCACTGGTTGCACACTAACAACAGTGACCCAAGGCTGGAATTGAACCTGCATCCCTGGTGCTGTGATGTGCCATCATGTTGCCCCTCCTCTAGGTTTGCTAGATGCTCAGCTTCTGTCAGTCCAGTTCTGGGGACATCATCAAGATATAGCACGACTCGCGGCAACCCTTACAGCAGACCCTCCATTGTCTGGAGCTGGTGGAATGGGCACTACAATGAGCAGTTGACCACATCCATAAAGATGTATCTATAGTTACAGAAAGTACAGCCATATTTCATTCAATTAGGAAACTTATCCCTGGGCCTACGCCACGATGAGGAAAGAAGATTCCTGGGAAATGCAGTTTCCTGGAAGGCACACCCTGGCAATGATGCTGGGACGTTTACAGTTTCAAACCACTGGTTCTCGCAGGGGCTGAATAACCGAGAGAATCCTTTCACAAGCAAGTGAAAGATCTCTCTGTAATGTGAAAGGTATTTCAACAGACTCCTCTAATCTTCAAATATCTTCTCACAATCATAACATTCAGAAGTCCTCCTATTATAGATATGGGAGCCCTCAGAGATCACAGTCCAATGCTCTGAAATTCTCACCTGAAACTTCATCATCTTACTGTATTCCTCCTAATCTCAAGAGCACTAAATCCATCTTTTGGGCCTCATCTTCAATTGGCCTACATAAAGTTCCCTTCCCTTGTGCTATTATTCCCTGCTCACCCCCACCTCATCTTCACCATGTGAAACACTAGATCTCAAATGATGAAATTACTATATGCGTATCTTTGTTAACTAATAAGAGCGACATGGACAAGTTGGGCCGAAAGGCCTGTTTCCATGCTGTAAATCTCTGTGACTCTGTAATTCATGGGGCATAAGTGCCGCTGGATGACCAATATTTATTGTCCATCCCTAGTTGTATTTGTTCAGAGGGACAATTGAAAATCAATCACGTTGCACATTGGAGACCAGGTAAAGATGGTAGAATTCCTTCCCTAAAAAATATTAGTGAACCAGATGGGTTTACACTACATTACACTTAAAGCACAGAAGTAGGCCATTCAGCCCAACAGTTGCTTATGCTCCACATGAGTCTCTTCCTGCCTTCTCCATCTCATCCTATGAGCATGTCTTTCTACTCACTTCTTTCCTGGTGCACTTCATAGAATCATAGAATCCCTACAGTGCAGAAGAAGGCCATTCAGACCATTGAGCCTGCACCAACTCAAATCCTAGCCAGGTCCCATTCCCATAACCACATGTATTTACCCTGCTAACCCCCTGACATTAAGGAAAAATTTACCTATCTTGCCCTGAGACTCATCTCAACCATTAACTTCCAACAGCAAGTTCCACATTCTAAACCAATGTTGAATATTGAGAACACCGTGACGTACAGACAACATGAATTCTGTTTTAAGTACATCTCTTCTATAACATCTGGTAAGTTTTTTACATCATGTTTTCAAAACTGTTCTGTAGTAATTTCAATCAGTGCGAGAGGCAGCATTCAGTCACAGAGAGATCATCACAAATACTTGCTCGTGAAATCAGAGCTGCAAATCTGATATGGGCTTTTCTGACTGTCCCTTGTTCTAGTTACAAAGATAGCGTTTAACTAACTCTATTGTTCTTTCTTTGAAGCAGGCAACAACCTCTTTACCATTTCTCACCATGGCTGTTTGCGGTGACACCAAAATTAGGTCTTTCTGTTTCAAGCTACCAAAATCCTACACCCCAGTGTCGAAAGCAAACAGTTGGAAATCTAATCCAGAAATCAGTGCCACAGGTCCGCAGAAAGCCACAAAACTGTCATAGGCAGCAGGTTTTAAAGATCACACTGCAGATTAACCTAACATCGACTGCCAGTATCTACTCAGCGCTCCCCACACGAGTTCTCAAGAAATTAAGAAAATTGTTTTAGAATTTCACACTGTCAGGAATGTATTACTGAACACATAACTGGCCAAAACCCTTAACAGAAGCAATATATATACTGTAAAACTGCACAGAAAATTGTTCAGCAGCTGTCAAAAGGAACAGGAGGTTAATGTTTTGAGGGGAAGCAACATTTTTGCTGCCGTAGTTGGCAATTCAGAACAGTTTCTTCAATGGATTTCCAGCAGAAAAACTTGATTTCTCCTCTCATTATGCTGATATATCCCCTCTGTCATTCCAGCATTTTCCATTGCTTTTTTCCAACATTTGCATTTAGAATCATAGAATCCCTGCAATGCAGAAGGAGGCCATTCAGCCCATCAAGACTGCACCGACAATGATCCCACCCAGACCCTATCCCCACATATTTACCCTGATAATCCCCTGACTCTGAAGTGGCAATTTAGCACAGCCAATCCATCTAACCTGCACATCTTTGGAGTGTGGGAGGAAATCGGAGCACCTGGAGGAAACCCACGCAGACAGAGGAAGAATGTGCAAATTCCACACAGACAGACAGTCACCCGAGACTGGAATCAAATGCGAGTCCCTGGTGCTTTGATGCAGCAGGCATAATAACATTTACTCTCGAAGATGATTAAAACCTTTTACTCTTACCTCTCACACAGTCTCAGATTGAGTATTGTTTCTCTGCTGTGCCTCTGATTTGTTTTCTTAGTATCCGGCATTTACGTTAAAATAAATGGTCGCAAATTGGATAAGGGGTGAATTCATGTGCAGGGAAATATTTGGGAAGCAAGATTCAGAGCCAATCAGTAGGAAGCCAATATTGTTATTTATTGTAACACTAAGACTGGCTGTTGGTGGGGAGGGCGAGTGATTGAAATGTGCACAATCCACTCTGATAACTGGAGGGTTTTGTAGAAGAAAATAAGACAAGGGTCTTGACCTCTGGACAGGAAGTCAGGAGGAGAGACCAATGTTGCTGTCAGCTTGAATTATGGTGGAGAAAGCTAAAGGTGGAAGCAACGTTCAAGGACAACTGAAATGTGCAAAAGACCAAATGGAGTGTTGAGGCTAGTGATCCAGAAGGACCTCAAAATTTTTTTGTTTCCTTCCTCCGTTTCCTGTGAACATTATTGAAAATAACTGAACACAATTATCGCAAGATGCATAGAGAGAATAAGCGACGGTCATTCGTTAAAGACGTCAACGGGTTTGGCTACAGACAAGGAAGTGGTGTCCATGCTTGCAAACAATATTCAAACCCCAGAAGCACTGATGAATAATTCAAGGAGGACAGTGAGGGAACATTGATAAGACAATGAAGTAAATGGCAGATGGAATTCCCCCATCAGTAAATCTGTGATAATAGATTTTGGCAAAGGTAAAGTCATCGTTCATTGTAGGGGAGAGTTGAGGCAGATGGAAAAACAGATAGACTCAGTCTCACAGGAAGCAGCAAGTTGAATCTGAGCTAATGACATATTGAGCTTTCTGTCATAATCTCATCCAGAGCACCCACAAGATGGTAGGGGGGAGTTCAGAACCAAGAGTCATAGTTTGAGGATAAGGGGTAAACCTTTTAGGACTGAAGTGAGGAGAAATTTCTTCACCCAAAAGATGGTGAATGTATGGAATTCTCTACCATAGGAAGTAGATGGGGCCAAAACATTGTGTGATTTCAAAAAGAAATTAGGGATTAAAGGGTTATGGGGAGGAAGGGGAGATCAGGATATTGAATTTGATGATCAGCCATGATCAAAATAAAGGCGGAATGGCCTTCTCCTGCTTCTATTTTCAATGTTTCTCTGCAACATTGAAACAGGCAGCACTGAGGTTTATACCCAACATAGGCCTTTTCCGATTCCAACTGTTGCAGGTCAGCTTTTCAGTATCTCCTTGCATTTCCTTTTCTTTCATGGATTCATCTTTTCCCTTGAAGGTATCTAGCTACTTGTCAGAAGAAAAGGGAAATAAAGGGACATAGGAACAGAATGGGTACATGTACTATGCCTTATGTGAATGGTAAGTACCAAGAGGGACTGATTGAGGTATACACGGCCTGCTTTGGTAAAGTCATTTTGATGTAATTCAATACATGAGAGACTTGCATTGGCGGGAAAAGCTGCGCGTGTCTTGTCGTTTCTGCCGCGTAGTGTGCTGTGCCTCCACGTGGTCCCGCCAGGCAACGTCGCTGCTTTTCGTAGCGGTGACGGCTAAATCAGCTGTCCCAGAAACGATGCGGAGTAATTGCGAGCCTTGATGCCCCTTGGGCTTGCAATTACTGACAGGTGTGTTTGTAACTGTGGGGTCTTCTGGTTTCTACCCACAGTGAGTCAATCCTTTCCGCCGGAGCCACCTGGTACCTTCTCCCAGACGGGCACAGGAGAGGGTATTCCGTGACTGGTCGAGAAGCAAATAGCGGGGGCGATGCACGCAGGGTTCACGACCGCTACCGCAGGACTGCCATCCTAGTGTGGTGAAGTTGGTGTGGATTTGGCGTGTGTCGCGTAGCTGTGGTATTTTTGGTTGTTCTAGACCACAGTGAGTCAACCCTTACCGATGGTCCCGCAGGGAAATCAGGCATACAAGCTGGCAGGCGAGTTGCCTGACGGAATTTGACTGGCCGAGGACAACCAACACGCTGCTATGCCTATAAACCCGGTAATCGTTCAAAAAAAATTGGTTCTCGACAAGTTCCGGCTTGTCCCGGGGGCACTGGTGATCCGCTGGCGGATGCGGTTCAACCCTGCCTAGGCAGTAGAGGCTACCGCGACCCAAACCCATACGATACAGTAAAAGGGTGAGACGAACAGAGACGTGCCTGGAGCGACGCTGAGATGGGACGTGTGCCCCGTTCTGTCTTGGATGTTCGCTTCCAGATGATGACTTGGTACGAATGGGCAACACGCCAGCCCAGTGGTTAGCACTGTTCGGTTTGGCCGGCTACTCGGTCTCAGGGTTGGTGTCCTACCTGGGCCTTGTGGCCGGGGGAGTTTGCACTTCTCCCTGTGTTCGCGTGGGTTTTCTCCGGGTACTCCGGTTTCCTCCCACATGGCCAAAAATGTGCTTATTAGGTTAATTGGTTAAGCACAATTGTCATCATATTTAATCTGGTCTCCCTGAATTCGGTCTAAATTGTTCCTTCAAATTCTAAATTTTTACCTCACGCAAGAGAGCCGAGCATTAAAGTACCGACAAAGGTTCTCTAAACGCCCAATTAGATCAGGGGGCGATGGTTCTAACATACACCCTGCCCTAAAGCACACAGGGTGTCCAACTGAGCCACAATGTGACATCATGCAGAACCCCGGCTGGGGTTCTGTGAGCCACGGATCATTATAAGGCTGACCCCGGCTGGGGCCTACAAGCCAACGTTGGTAACATTATGTGGACCCCGGCTGGGGTGCCACTCGTGGTACTTTAAGAACAAGAGCCCCCGGCGTGGGATCTGCTAGTGGTAGACAAATTCGTCGACGAGCGACGTAAAGACTCGGAAAAGGCACTCATGCGAGTGTATTCAAATAGCGCCTTTCATACGAACATACAAATTTGAGCAGGGATAGGCTACTTGGCCCCTTATGCCTGCTCTACCAATCAATAAGACCATGGCTGATCTGATTTTAACCTCAAATCCACATTCTTGCTGTCTCCCGATTATCTTTCACCTGTTTGCTTATCCAGAATCTATGTAACTCTGGGTTGAAGATATTCAGAGACATTGGAGCGTGTTTTCCCATTCTGTCTGCCACAGGAATCACAGCAGGCAAGGGGTGAACCATGCAAAGATCTGCTGACCTCGGGCAGGATTTTCCAGTTTCAGGGTGAGCACAGCTGGAAAATCCTGCCCACTTCCTCAACCAACTGAGGGAGAGGGAGAGAATTCCAAAGTCTTACAACTCTCTGAGATTTTTCTCCCCTCATCTCTGTAATCAATCAGTGATCCTTTATCTTTAAACAAGCCACGACAGAACACCCCAAAGTGCTTTGAAGTAAAGTATGGTCACTGTCCTAATGCAGGAAATTAAGAAACTTTGCTGATAAACAAACAATGTTCATAAGGGAAAGAAAGTTACACTCTTGGTACTGTAGAGTATTTATTCCAGAGCACATCTGTGCCCCATGCCAATCAAGAGATGATAGTCACATTCAACGACCTTTCAATACATGGCTGTCCTCTGCTATGTCATGTACTGTTCAGTTCTCCAACTCTCTGGAAAAGAGAGGCACTTTGTTCTTGCCTGGCCCACTACCAGATTGCTATCCTAGAATCTGAAGGAACAGCTTTAGCAATGCCCAGAAAGACTCAGAATCACTGAATTGCTATATGCAGAAGGAGGCCATTCATGCCCATTGCATATCTCCAATGCTGTCCAAAAGAGCATCATGACCTAGAACTATTCTCCTGCCATTCCCCTGCCTTATTCCTGCACATTGTTTCTATTCAAATAATCATCTAATGCCCTCTTCTATGCCTCAATTGAACCTGCCTCCACTAGACTTTCAGGCAATGCATTCCAAACCCTGAATCACGAGAGTGAAAATGGATTTTCTCACATCACATTTGCATCTTTTGCAAATCAGTTTAAATCTGTGTCCTCTCGTTTGCAATCCTTTCATGAGCAGGAACAGTTTCTCTCTATCCACTCTGTCCTGATTCCTCATGATATCTCTATCAAATCTCTTCTTAGCTGCTTCTCTCCAAGGAGAATAATCCCAACTTTTCCAATCTATTCTCATAACTGAAGTTTCTCATCCCTGGAATCATTCTTGTAAACCTCTTCTGCATTCTTTCCAATGTGCTCACATCCTTCCCATAGTGTGGTGTCCAGAACTGTACACAATATTCCAGCTGAGATCAAACTAGTGTTTTATATAAGTTCAGCATGACCTCCTTGCTCTTGTACTCTGAGCCCTTATTAATAAAGCTCAGGACAGCTACTATCTGCTTTATTAACTGTTCTCCACATGTCCTATCATCTTCAATGATCTATGCATATTTGCCCCCTGGTCCCTCCACTCCTGCACCCACTTAAGAATTTCACCCTTTATTTTATATTGTCTCTCCATGTTCTTCCTATCAAAACACATCACCTCACACTCCTCTGTGTTGAACCACATGTGCTACCTATCTGTCCATTCCACCAACTTGTTTGTGCTCTTTTGAAGTTCTGTACGGCACCCCTAAAGTATTGAAGTATATTTATTAGTCACAAGTAACGTTTACATTAACGCTGCAATAAAGTTACCATGAAAATCCCCAGTCTGGTGCTTGTTCGGGTACACTGAGGGAGAATTTAGCACCTTAGCCAATGCACCTAACCAGCATGTCTTTCAGACTGTGGGAGGAAACCGGAGCACCCAGAGGAAACCCATGCAGACGTGGGGAGAATGTGCAGACTCCACACAGACAGTGACCCAATCCGGGAATTGAGCCTGGGTCCCAAGCGCTGTGAGGCAGCAGTGCTAACCACAATGCCACCGCGCTGTCCTCACAGTTTACAATGTTTCCAAATTTTATTTGATCTGCAAATTTTGAAATTGTGCCACACCCAGCTGAGGAACACTAATTGTTGGCGTCGCTCTACATCGCAAACCAGTTGTTCAGCCAATTGAGCTAAGCTGACCCCACAATGCAGATAACTTTTTATTTAATAATTGCAAGTTTCATTTCATAAAATCCCTACCATGCAGAAGGAGGCCATTCAGTGCATCAAATCTGTACCAACGACAATCTCACAAGGCCCTATCCCCACATCGTATTTATCCTGCTAATCCCCCTGACACTAAGGGCAATTTTTAGAACAGCCAATCCACCTAGCCTGCACATCATTGGAATAAGTCTTAAAACAGTGATAGGGAAACTATTGGATGGATTCTTCAAGACAGGATTTCCTCCCTCTTGGAAATAAGTGGACGTATTAGTGAGAGGCAACGTGGTTTTGTGAAGGGGAGGTCGTGTCTCACGCATTTGATCGAGTTTTTCGAGAAGTGACAAAGATGATTGATAAGAGTAGGGCAGTGGATGTTGTCTACATGGACTTCAGTGAGGCCTCTGACAAGATCCCTCATGGCAGAATGGTGCAGAAAATGAAGTTGCATGGGATCAGAGGTGAGCTGGCAAGGTGGATACAAAACTGACTCAGTCATAGAAGAGAGGGTAGCAGTTTCTGAAAATGGGCTGTGACAAGTGCGTTCCTCAGGGATCAATACTGGGACCTTTGCTGTATGTAATATATACAAATTATTTGAAGGAAACTGTAACTGGTTTGATTAGTAAATTTGCCGACGATACAAGGTTGGTGGATTTGCGGATAGCGATGAGGGCCATCAGAGGACACAACAAGATATAGATCAGTTGGAGACTTGGGCGGAGAAATGGCAGATGGAGTTTAATCTGGACAAATGTGACATAATGCATTTTGGAAGGTCTAATACAGAAAGGAAATATACAATAAATAGCAGAATCCTTTATAGTATTGATGGGCAAAGACATCACACTCATACATACAGGTACACAGGTCACTAGAAGTGGCAATGCAATTGGAGGAATAGTCAAGAGGGTGTACGGCATGCTTGCATTCATCCACACTGAGTTTAAAAATTGGTAAGTCACATTGCAGCTTTATAGAATGTTAGTTAGTCTGCACTTGGAATATAGTGTTCAATTCTGGTCGCCACATTACCAGAAGGATGTGGAGGCTTTGAAAAGCATTCAGAAAAGATTTACCAGGGTATTACCTGGTATGGGGGGCATTGGCTATGAGGTGAATTTGGAGAAACTTGGTTTGTTCTCACTAGAATGACAGAGGTTGAGGGACGACCTGATAGAAATCCGCAAGATTATGAAAGGCATGGACAGAGTGGATAGTCAGAAGCTTTTTCCCAGGTTGGAAGAATCAGTTATTAGGGGGCACAGGTTTAAGATGCAAGGGGCAAGGTTTAAAGGAGGTGTATGAGACAGATTTTTTACACAAAGAGTGTTGGTGCCTGGAACTCATTACCAGGGGAGGTAGTGGAAACAGATACAGTAGTGACTTTTAAGGGGCGTCTGGACAAATACATGAATAGGATGGGAATAGAGCAATATGGTCTATAGAAGGGCAAAGGGTTTTAGTTCAGTCGGACAGCATGATTGATGTAGACTTGGAGGGCCGAAGGGCCTGTTCCTATGCTGCAATTTTCTTTGTTCTTTGTTTTTTGTGGGAGGAAACTGGAGCACCCGGAGGAAATCCACGCAGACATGGGGAGAATGTGCAAATTCCATACAGACAGTGACCCAAGCTGGGAATCGAACCCAGGTCCCTGATGCTGTGAGGCAGCAATGCTAATCCTGGCCATTACAATATATGTTAGAAAAAATAAGGGTCCAAACACCAACCCCTGGGGAACATCACTACAAATCTTTCTCCAGCCCAAAATATATCCAGTGACTGTTACTCTCTGCTTCCTATTACTTAGCCAATTTTGAATCCACCATATCAAGGATGGCACAGTGGCACAGAATAGCACTGCTGCCTCATAGTACACAAGTTCAATCCCAGCCTTGGGTCACTGTCTGTGTGGAGTTTGCACATACTCCCTGTGTCTGCATGAGTTTCCTCTAGGTGCTCCAATTTCCTCCCACAGTCCAAAGATGTGCAGGTTAGATGGATTGTTAATGCTAAATTGTCCTTTCATGTCCCAAGATGTGTAGGTTTGAGGGATTAGCGGGTTAAATACTTGGGATTTCAGGGATAGGGTGGGAGAGAAAGCCTGGGTGAAATACTTTGTCACAGAGTCAATGTAGACTCAATGGGCCAGATAGCCTCCTTCTGCATTGTCGGGATACTATGATGCTGTGACACTGTTGTTCTCACAATATGCCACTCACTGCTATGCCACCAAATTTACCTTCAGTGGCCATTGGAGCAGACGCCATTCCTAACAATGTTAAAAGTTTGAAAGGAATTCCTATAGGGTGGCTGTATCTTAGTGTTTCCCCAAAAACTGACCAGTTCATTCTTCATGGTTGACAAGCTCAGCTGCTGAAAGTAATGTTAACATTATAGTGATAAATATCAGAAATAATTTAATTAATGTAGCTTACAAATAAAATACGATTTTGCTAAAAGACACCTTTTGATCTCTGCTCTCCTATTCCTTTCCTTACCTCTGTCGATTTGAATGTGAATTTTACTTTTCTTCATTAAGATTTCTTTATTCTACTGAGGCTCCTACCTCAGAAGGCAGGAGTAGGTCTTCCTGTTATCACAAGCTCTGATTCTCCAGATTGACACAACTGCATCATTGGGCTGACCATTCATTCACATGAAGCCCCTGTATGAGCTGACCCCTCTAATGAGTAGACCCTCCCAGTTAGATCCTGTGTGCCATGGTCCTATAGCGACAGGATATATAAACTCCCCCTCCCGATACTGAAAGGGTTAACACCGTGGTGTCATCTGTGATTCAACAATCCATCACTGGCCACATCATGGGTGAACACATATGTTTCTGTGGTCAGTGAAGTATCCTGTCAGGCACTTTCTCACAGCACTGCTTATATCTGAGCTGCTTTGGGTTGCTTGCTGAAATGATCCTTCCACATCTGTTGTGATTGTGGGGGGTTTGGGCATTATTATGTATGTTGCGGATTTGTGCAGCGTACTGCCCCTTTAAGACGCGTGTCAGTTGAGGGGGTTTAGCCCCTTCTGGTGTAGAACCTGATTAAGCAGCCTAGGATCTGACTGGGACAGTGCACACCTGTCATAGAATAAAATCACAGAATCCCTTCAGTGCTTTTGGCCCATCGAGCCTGCACTGGCAACAATCACATCCAGGACCCATCACCGTAACCCCTTGTATCCCACAGTCCAAAGATGTGCAGGTTAGGGTGGATTGGCCATGCTCAATTGTCCCTTAGTGTCCCAAGATGTGTAGTTTAGGGGGATTAGCTGGGTAAATACATGAGGTTGCAGGGATAGAGCCTGGTAAGATGCCCTGTTGGAGAGTCGGTGCAGACTTGATGGGCCAAATGGCCTCCATATGCACTGTAGGGATTCTTTGATATCAAAAGGACTGCATTAGTGATTCTATTCAACTGATGCTCACAGGATATTTTGAGAATCAACCCCCACACCATGGCTTCCAGCCAAGGACCTAATGGGAGTATCCTGGATTCAGTTTCCCTTACTGATAATCCAAAGCCAAACTAAACAAAGAACAACCGAGACATGATAAGGAAAACCTGGATTCCATCCGGAGAGCAGGAAGCTTGGAAGTTGAGTAGCGAAAAATGATTGAACTATAGCTTAGTTCTGAGCGAGATGCCATTCTTTCTCGAGGATCATTGAAAGGAGCATAACTAAAACAGACCTCGGATTAAGTTGGAAGATCTCTTACATCTGATCACCTTGTGGTTTAACCCTCAGGAAAGGGCAGCCATCTCATCACTGATTGGACATCATTGAGTGAGGGCTAATCAGAGTGGAACACTCAAGCTGCACCCCCATTCCCCACCAAGCCCCCCTCAGGAATGAAGGGAGACATTGTTCCACCGTGTCCATGGATGGACAGACAGATGGATGAAGGCAGGGAAGGGCTGGCATGTTGAGAACTATTTACTGTCATAGAGGTTAAATATCAGAAAGTACTGGTTGAGCCAAATGACCCATTCCCGCACTTTAACTCCCATATATGTTTACATACAAACAGAAATTAGTATCTGGGGACTAATTCACTTTGCTTTACTTCGATATGGGGAATTCCTATTAAACAGAATTATCAGGTGGCACAATGACACAGTGGTTAGCACTGCTGCCTCACAAGCCAGGGACCTGGGTTCGATTCCTGGTTTGGGTCACTGTCTGTGTGGAGATGATACATTTTGCTGGCACAGTTTATCATGATGGAGGGAGTGGAAGGGGTGGCAGATCTGCTTTGTCCTGTGTGATGTTGAGCTTCTTGAGTGTTGTTGAAACTGCTCTCATCCAAACAAGTGGAGAGTATTCCATCACACTCCTGACTTGTGCCTTGTAGATGGTGGACAGGCTTTGGAGAGTCAGGGGGTGAATTACTCACCACAGAAGTTTAATGTCCCACCCTGGAAACCCTGAAGTCCAGTGTAGCTGGCTTTCCTGCTATGTGAGTCACAGATCGGTTAACTCAATGCAGACTTGGAATCAAAACTGGGACTTTCCCTGTCTGTTAGCTCAGAATCCATGTAGGCACGGTGACACAGTGATTAGCACTGCCTCACAATGTCAGGCACCCAGATTCAATTCCGGCCTTGGGTGACTTACATTTTCCCCCTGTCTGCATGGGTTTCCTCCGGTTGCTCTGGTTTCCTCCCTCAGTTTGAAAGATGCACAGATTAGGTGATTGACCATGGTAAGTGCACAGGATTACAGGGAAAGAATAGGATGGTGGATCCGGGTAAGGCGATCTTTTGAAGAGTTGGTGCAGACGCAATGGCCAAACAATCTCCTTCTGCATTGTAGGGATCGTACAGATTCTAATCCCACCACCAGTGCAGCTATTGACTGTCAGTTCAGAGTTAACTGATAGCCACCAGAGAGAAGCCAAGAGATTGTTTCCTTCACCAGCCACACTCTGTCATTGCCCCGTTCCCTCCTCCATACTGAGATTTACAGCTTCCCGGATCTCTACTCAATAGCAAAGTGAGGCAGTAAATTGACCAGTGAATGGTACAAGAATAGCTTAAGGAAAACATCTGAGATCTGACATTATGCCAAAGCACAGTGACGCAGTGCATTGGCACAGTGAGCTGCAGTACCAGTGGTTAAACTTGCGTACAGGATCCACACACCCTGAGTTCCTCATCTCAGCTGAACTTCTAACAAAAATGGATGTGAGGCTAAGAATCCGTTTGGATCGATCTTGAGAACACTGTCCACAACCCAAAAGAATCACAGCACCGGGGAGGCGAAGGCCTGGCGGTTTTATCACGAGACTATTAATCCAGAATCTCACCTAATAGTCTGGGGACCTGGGTTCAAATCCCACCGTGGCAGATGGTGGAATTTGAATTCAATAAAAAATATCTGGAATTAAGAATCTACTGATGACCATGAAACAATGATCAAAAAAATCCATCTGGTTCACTAATGTGTTTAGGGAAGGAAACCTGCCATCCTTATCTTGTCTGGCCTACACGCGACTCCAGCCACGGTGATATGATTGACTCTCAACTGCCCTCCAACGACAACTAGAAATGAAAATAAATGCTGGCCAGCCAGTGACATGCATGTCCCATGAATTTTTAAAAAATTAAGAACTATGGTTTGGTTTTTACATCTTCCTCAAGTCATAAATCCCTACAGCACAAAGGAGGCCATTTGGTCCATTCAGTCAGCACCAACAGCAATGCCACCCAAGACCTATCCCCAAAACCTCGGCTAATCCCTGTAACATCCTGGGACACTAAGGGGCAATTTAGCATGGCCAATCAACTAAATCTGCACATCTTTGGAATATTCTGTTGTTATTTCTAAAAATCTTTATAATAGGGATAACAGGCTGTTCCTGATAGACAAGGTCCTCATTCAGGAAATGGGATGGGTGGGGGGGGTAGGTGGAATAAGTGATGAAGGACCAATCAGGGACAACCATTAGTGGGTGTGGTTGGAAGCAGGAGGTCAGGTGATTAAATCTGCAGGAATGCGACCAACTGGAGTTGGCGTCACTAGGTGGACATGAAGGTCAAAGGGTGTCCAGATGTCCAGAAACATAGGCGCAGGGAAAAGCAAAACAGCTGGAGTTGGGGAAAATTTGAGGAGCATCAGAACTCAAGGCCAAAGGCCTGCGGCTCCATGGAAATTCGGTCCTCTGGCTTCGCTGGCCTGGAATTGGTAAAACACGGGCGTTCATGCCCAGGGGTATGGGGGTCCTGTCTGGACTGGTTCTCACAGCTGGTCTCTGGCAGAGAAGGCACGAGTGGGAGAGGGCATTGGGGCAGATGTGGGAGATGTTTGTGCAGATGTGAGGGGGAGGGATGATGGTCCAGTGATCCAGCCAAGTGTGATGGTGGTTGGAGGGGAGTGTGCGAGGGCACTTGCAGATATAAGGGGGAGAAGTTTGAGCAGGTGGCTGGCTCTCCTTTCCAAGAGCCTCCTCCCAAACAACCCCACAGTCCAGTTCCTCTAGTGAGGTGCCCCTTATTTTGGTCAGCCTGTACTCATCATGCGTCCTGATGCATTTTGCCAGTCAGGACTTCAAAAACCTATAGTGGCCCTGAGTCAGCACAGACACAGTGGCACAGTGGTTAGCACTATTGTCTCACAGCACCAAGGACCCAGATTCGATTTCCGCCTGGATCACTGTGCAGGGCTTGCACATTCGCCCCGTGTCTGTGTGGATTTCCTTCAAGTGCTCTGGTTTCCTCCTACAGTCCGAAAGATGTACCGATTAGGGGCATTGGCTGTGCTGAATTCTCCCTCAGTGTACCCAAACAGGTGCCAGAGTGTAGCCACTCACAGATTTTCACAGTAACTTCATTGCAGTGTTAATGTAAGCCTACTTGAGACACCAATAAATAAACTTTTACTTTAAAAAAGGTCAAATAGCTGGCAGGCTGGCCTTGGCTGGAGACAGTGAAGGGAGAACAAAGCTGGGAAGTGATGGTAAATCCAGGCCTGCAGCAGCTGCTGTGGTATTTCAGTATTGCCAGTCCAGCACACCCAATTACCCTGGCTCCACAAACCAGTGGATAAAATAGGAAACTGTTCTGTAGCTGGATCCTCCCAGAGGAGGAAGGAAGAGCAACGGGAGTCGGTCTCGTTTTAAGTAACTCTCTGCCCTCCCTTCCAGGCTTCAAATTGATATACAGAGTGACAACATCCTGGAAGTGTTGGCAGGCTTAAAATTGGACAAATTCCAGGTCTGGATGAATTGTGCCCTAGGCTGCTGTGGGAGGCAATGGAGAAGATTGCAGGGACCCTGACCCAAATATTCAATTCTTCTCTGGCCACGAAGGAGGTCATGATGTGGAGATGCCAGCATTGGACTGGGTGGGCACAGGTTAAACTCCAACAGGTTTTTTGGCAGCACAAGCTTTCAGAGTCTTGCTCCTTCATGGTGGAGGTGCCAGAGGACTGGAGAACCACTGATGCGGTTTAAGAAGGGTTTAAGAAGGATTGTAGAAATAAGCCAAGGAACTACAGACAAGTGAGTCTCACGTTAGTGGTAGGTAAACTATTGGAGAAATATTTGAAGGAGAGGCAAGGTTTGATCAGGGATAATCTGCATGGCTTCGTCAGAGGGAGGTCATTCCTAACAAATTCAATTGAATTTTTTGAGGAGGTGACCAGATGTATAGACGAGGGTAGTGCAGTCAATATAGTTTATATGGATTTCAGCAAAGCCTCTAACAAGGTCCCACATTGGAGACTTGTAAAGAAGGCACGAGGGATACAGGATAATTTGATAAAGTAAATTCAGAATTAGCTCAGTTGTAGGAGAAAGAGGATGATAACAGAAAGCTTCTTTAGTGACTGGAAGTCAGTGTCTGTGTTGAGTACCTTATTATCCATCATTGATATAAATTACATTGATTCTGTGGGGGTTGGATTATTAAGTTTGCAGTTGACACAAGTATTGGTCGGGTGGTTAGCAATGAAGCAGAGTGTCTTGGACTACAAGAAGATATAGATGGAATGGCCAAGTGGGGAGATAAATAGCAAATAGAATTTAACCCTGAAAAGTGTAAGATGATACACTTTGGAAAGAGTAATTTGACAAGGAAGCATGAACAGAATGACACTAGGGAGTTCTGTGGAACAAAGGGACCTTGGCATGTTTGTCCACAGATCTGTGAAAACAGAATGGCATGAGAGTGGGGTGGTGAAAAAGGCATATGGGCAATTTGCCTTTATCAAAAGAGGCATAGACTATAAAAGCAGGGAAGTCATGTTGGAGTTGTATAAAACTTTGGTTAAGCTGCAGATAGAGCACTGTGTGCAGTTTTAGAACATAGAAGATAGAACGTAGAACATTACAGCGCAGAACAGGCCCTTCGGCCTTCGATGTTGCGCCGACCAATTAGGAAAAAGCAATGACCCTCTAACCTAAACCATTCCCTTTTCGTCCATAAACTTATCTACTAACCTCTTAAACTCCACCAAACCTGGCGCATCTACAACTGCAGCAGGCAGGGCATTCCATACCCTTACCACCCTCTGGGTAAAGAACATACCTCTGACATCCGTCCTATAACTACCACCCCTTAATTTAAAACTATGCCCCCTCGTGCTAGCTTTCTCCATCCTAGGAAAAAGGCTATCACTGTCGTCCACCCTATCTAAACCTCTAATCATCTTATATGTTTCAATAAGGTCTCCTCTTAGCCGCCTTCTTTCTAACGAAAACAACCTCAAATCCCTCAGCTTCTCCTCATAAGACCTGCCCTCCATACCTGGCAACATCCTGGTAAACCTCCTCTGTACCCTCTCCAATGCTTCCACATCTTTCTTACAATGCAGGGACCAGAACAGCACACAATACTCCAAGTGCGGCCACACTAGAGTTTTGTACAGTTGCAACATGACATTGCGGCTCCGAAATTCAATCCCCCTACCAATAAAGGCTAAGACTCCATATGCCTCCTTAACAACCTTATCGACTTGATTGCCAACTTTCAGGGATCTATGCACATATACACCAAGATCCCTCTGTTCATCAACACTATTAAGAGTCCTACCATTAACACTATACTCTACACATTTGTTATTCCTGCCAAAGTGAATTACCTCACACTTTTCCGCGTTAAACTCCATTTGTCACCTCTCGGCCCAGCTCTGCAACTTGTCCAAGTCTCTCTGCAAACAATAACACCCCTCTTCACTATCTACCACTCTTCTGACTTTGGTGTCATCCGCAAATTCACTAATCCATCCTTCAATACCCTCATCCAGATCATTTATAAAAATTACAAACAACAGGGGCCCCAAAACAGATCCCTGAGGTACACCACTAGTAACCGAACTCCACGATGAATATCTCCCATCAACCACCACCCTCTGTCTTCTATCTGCCAGCCAACTCCTAATCCAATTAGCTAAATCACCCTCAATCCCATACATCTGCATTTTCTGCAGAAGCCTTCCATGGGCCACCTTATCAAACGCCTTACTAAAGTCCATATATACCACATCAACTGCCTTACCCCCATCATGTTTTGGTGGCCACATTACAGGAAAGATGTAATTGCACTGGAGTGGGTGCAGAAGAGATTCACCAGGATGCTGCCTGGGATGGAGCATTTAAGATATGAAGAGAGGTTGGATAAGGGTTGTTTTCATTGGAGCAGAAAAGACTGGAGGGCGACTTTATTGAGGTATACAAGATTCTGAGGGGCATGGACAGGATGGGCAAGGAACAGCTTTCCCCTTAGTTGAAGAGTCAATCACAAGGAGAGATAAAAGTTCACGGTGAGGGGCAGGAGGTTTAGTGGAGATGTGAGGGAAAACTTTTTTACCCAGAGGATGGTGATGGTCTGGAATGTGCTGCCTGGGTGGGGGGTAGTAGAAGCAGATTGTCTCATATCCTTTATAAAATACCTGGATGAGTACTTTGTAACATCCAGGGCTATGGGCCAAGTGCTGGTAAATAGGATTAGGTAGGAGGTCAGGTCTTTCTCACATGTCAGTGCAGACTTGATAGGCTGAAGGGCCTCTTCTGCAGTGTGTAATTCCATGATTCTAACAAGAGTTTAGTTTTGTAGATTTCTGGTCAGAATGTCAATATAACTGTTGTCTCTGGCTCCACTTACAGAATATCCACTTCAGAGCTTTATTGTGAGTGATACAACTTGGTGTTTTTTTTTTCAGATAAGCTGATAGGATGCGAGCTCCTTTCTTTCCTCACCCTGCCTGGGTGACCCGTTACAAACTCAGCAACTCAGGAATCTGCCCAGACCCTGGTTCTCTCCCAGCCAGGATTCCAGCTGTCTATTTGCTCCTGTTTTAGTTG
This sequence comes from Sphyrna mokarran, assembly GCA_024679065.1. Lineage (NCBI taxonomy): Eukaryota > Metazoa > Chordata > Chondrichthyes > Carcharhiniformes > Carcharhinidae > Sphyrna > Sphyrna mokarran. The sequence continues at coordinate 39,330,544 of JAGIQG010000020.1, read as the reverse complement.
CCTATATCCAGTTTGTTACCTGTTCAACTTGCAGCAGCATGGTGACAGAGATGATAACTGTGCAGAAGATTAAAACGTGTCGATGGAGCTGTGCAAACTGCCTGAAAATATAATTTATTCCACTTGCACTGTGTTGTTTCCATCACTAGAGGATGCTCATACAAAGCACGCACTCAACTATAGGCATACACACACAGACACAGACACACACATACACATACAGATACATACACATACAGACACAGACACACACATACACATACAGACACAGACACACACATACACATACAGACACAGACACTGACACACACATACACATACAGATACATACACATACAGACACAGACACACACATACAGATACATACACATACAGACACAGACACACACATACACATACAGACACATACAGATATAGGCATACACACACATGCAGATATAGGCATACACACACATGTAGACATACACATACAGACATATACACACATGCAGACATACACATACATGCAGACACATGCAGACATACATACACATGCAGACATTCACATACACACATGCACAAACATGCAATCATACACATAAACACATGTAAACATACATGTACACACATGCAGACATACAAGTGTGCAGACGTACACACATACAGACACATACACGTGCAGACATACCTATACACAGACATGCACATGTAAACATATACATGTACACATATTACTCTATTCAGGTGAAATTACAGGTTTAAACTTGGAAATAATATTAACATTTCAGCTTTTACAATAGCAGCATCTTTTTGATGGTCAGTTGTATATTTTCTAATGGTGAAAGGCATCAGGATTTTCCAACTCTTTTGAGGATGGAAACCTTATTTGTGAACAAGATGCGCAGAAAGCACAATGACTTCTACAAATTGAATCACATAAGAACCAGCAGGAACAATATTCACATGTGCTGCTCTTCAAAACCTGTTGAAAAATCAATTGTCTAAAATACAAGCTAGCACCAAGTTTAGCGAGGCCATTCAGGCCATTATAACCTGTTCCTGCCACGGACACGTCCAATCTATTTAACCTCATGGAGAAAGTTTCTGCTAAGTCTCTCCCACTGTTAAAATGTAAAGCGAGTAAAGTTCTAGACTGCTAATGGGACAAAATGAAGCAAGGTGAACAGCAGTAAGGACCAGATGGAGCCAATGGCCTATTTCTGTGTTAGAATCATCACGCCAAGCCATCAGGAGGTGCGTGAACACCAGATTTATCAACCGCACTTACAGGACAGTCCCGAACATCACCCAAGCACAACGCAAGGCCATCCGTGCTCTCAAGACCAACCGCAACATTGTCATCAAACCAGCAGACAAAGGAGGCGCCACCGTAATACTGAACAGAACGGACTACTGTGAAGAAGTGTACCGACAACTAAACAATGAGAAACACTACAGACAGTTACCAGCAGATCTGACCAAAGAACACACTCGTCAACTCAACACTCTGATCAAAACTTTTGATCCGGACCTTCAGAACACCCTCCGGGCTCTCATTCCACATACTCCCTGCATTGGAGATCTCTACTGCCTCCCAAAGATACACAAGGCAAACATACCGGGCCGTCCCATCGTATCGGGCAATGGGACCCTGTGTGAGAACCTCTCCGGCTATATCGAGGGCATCCTGAAACCCATTGTACAAAGAACCCCAGCTTTTGTCTTGACACTACGGACTTCCTGCAGAAACTCAGCACACATGGAGCAGCTGAACCAGGGACACTCCTTGTCACAATGGATGTCTCGGCGCTCTACACCAACATCCCCCACGACGATGGTATTGCTGCAACTGCCTCAGTACTCAATGCCAGCAACTGCCAGTTTCCAGATGCAATTTTACAACTCATCTGCTTCATCTTGGACCACAATGTCTTCACCTTCAACAATCAGCTTTTCATCCAGACACACGGAACAGCCATGGGGACCAAATTCGCACCTCAGTATGCCAACATCTTCATGCACAGGTTCGAACAAGATTTCTTCACCACACGAGATCTCCAACCAAGCTTATATACTAGATACATTGATGACATCTTTTTCCTTTGGACTCATGGTGAACAATCATTGAAACAACTGTGTGATGATATCAACAAATTCCATCCCACCATCAGACTCACCATGGACTATTCTCCAGAATCAGTTGCATTCTTGGACACACGCATCTCCATCAAGGACGGTCACCTCAGCACCTCACTGTACCGCAAACCGACAGACAACCTCACAATGCTCCACTTCTCCAGCTTCCACCCTAGACACGTTAAAGAAGCCATTCCCTATGGACAAGCCCTCCGTATACACAGAATTTGCTCAGATGAGGAGGATCGTGACAGACACCTCCAGACACTGAAGGATGCCCTCGTGAGAACAGGATATGGCGCTCGACTCATCGATCGACAGTTCCGATGTGCCACAACGATAAACCGCACTGACCTCCTCAGAAGACGAACACGGGACACGGTGGACAGAGTACCCTTTGTTGTCCAGTACTTCCCCGGAGCGGAGAAGCTACGACATCTTCTCCGGAGTCTTCAACATATCATTGATGACGATGAACATCTCGCTAGGGCCATCCCCACCCCCCCACTTCTTGCTTTCAGACAACCGCACAACCTCAAACAGATTATTGTTCGCAGCAAACTACCCAACCTTCAGGAGAACAGTGACCACAATACCACACAACCCTGCCACAGCAACCTCTGCAAGACGTGCCAGATCATAGACATGGACGACATCATCAAACGTGAGGATACCATTCACCAGGTGCATGGTACATACTCTTGCAACTTGGCCAATGTTGTCTACCTAATACGTTGCAAGAAAGGATGTCCCGAAGCATGGTGTATTGGGGAGACCATGCAGACACTACGACAGCGGATGAATGAGCATCGCTCAACAATCACCAGGCATAACAGTTCCCTTCCTGTGGGCGAACACTTCAGCAGTCATGGGCATTCGGCCTCCGACCTGCGGGTAAATGTTCTTCAAGGGGGCTTTCGTGATATACGACAACGCAGAGTCGCTGAGCAGAGACTGATAGCCAAGCTCTGCACACATGAGGACAGTCTTAACAGGGATCTTGGCTTCATGACACACTATCTGTAACCCCCATAACTTGCCTGGGTTAGCAAAAAACCTCACTTACTGTGCTGTCTGGAGGAAATACACAATTCTCTAACCAATGCTCAGGATTCCCTTCACACACATTGTTAGCCACTTTAACACTTGAATAGCAGGTTAGATGTAAGGATTCGCATTCTAATCAGCAATCTCTGACTGTCTGTGCTGATGTGTGCTATTGCAGACCAGAACACTGCATTTGCCTGAGGAAGACACAAGAGTGTTGAAAGCTCGCAATTTTACTATCAAATAAATCGGTTGGATTAAAAATTGGTGTTGCTAAATTCTTACTGAGTTCTTACCACCCCAATCCAACGCCGGCATCTTTACTTCAAAGATGGTGCCAGAGTAAGATGGCTTTTTGCAAGCTGTCCCCAGCATACCTTCCAACACCATCTTCTCCTCTTGTTCTATGCTCTTAAAACTGTACTCATCAGACTTTTGAATGGTCCTACCTCATCGTCCTAAGTTGATCTTTCTCTACACTCTAGCTATGACTATAACACTATATCCTGCACCCTCTCCTTTTCTTCTTCCCTACGTACTCTATGCTTTTTCTCTTTTTTTATTCATTTATGGATTATAAATTTATTTATGGGATATCATTTATGGGATATATGGCTTGCCAGCATTTATTGCCCATCCCTATTTGCCCTTGGAAGGCAGTTTAGAGTCAACTGTATTTCTGTGGCACTGGAATCACATGTAGACCAGACCAGGTAAGCACAGCAGATTTCCTTCCCTAAAGGGCATGAGTGAACCAGATGGGTTTTTCCAACAATCGACAATGGTTTTATGGTTATCTGTAGATTCTTAGTTCCAGATACTTTTATTAAATTCAAATTTGACCATCTGCCATGGTGAGATTCGAATCCAGGTCCCCAGAACATCAGCTGAGTTTCTGGATTAATAATCTAGCATTAATACCACTAGATTATCATCCAGCATGTAAGAAACAACACTTTTCACTGGATCCCAATACATGTGGCAATAACAAATCAATTCAATGTACTAATGTCTGTTTTTCCTGTAACAGATTGTCAACCTATTGTCAGGGCTCTGGCCCTTAGCTGACTAGAATTCTCTCCCACTTCTACTGCCTACCACTGATCTGTGTTGCAAAGTTTTACAGGTTGATAATTTATCTGTTTGGCCATGTTAAGAACACACTCCCCTTGGACATTAAGTGCTGGAGTGGGACTCAAACCCAAAGCTTCTGGCTCAGAGGCAGAGACACTGCCCACTGCACCATAGGACTTCCCACACTCTTCCCTGGATACTTAAACTGTTGGCTGTTTTGGAGGATATGAGGAGAGTTTGGACAAACTTGGTTTGTTTTCACTTAAACATCGGAGGCTGAGGGGTGATCTGATAGAAAGTTACAAAATTATGAGAGGCATGGATAGTTGAAATCTTTTTCCCAGGGTGCGAATGTCATTTACTAGGAATGTAGGTTTAAGGTAAAGGAGAAATGTTTAAAGAAGATGTGAGAGGCAAGTTTTTTATACAAAGGGTAGTAAGTACTGGGAATGCACTGCCAGAGAAGGTCATGCAAGCAGATACAGTAGCAACATTTAAGAAGCATCTTGACAGATACATGAATAGGCAGCAAATAAAAGGATACAGACTATGTAGAGACAAAGGCCTTTAGTTTAGAAAGGTGTCATGTGTTGGCACAGGTTTGGTGGGCTGAAGAGCCCGTTTCTCTGCTGTACCTTTCTTTGTTCTTTATTTTAAAAGGTGAAAAATTTCCATTTTTCATTTAAAAATTATTCACGGTTTTAGCCTGGAATCCATTCCATGTATTCCTGGGTTTCTCCTAATGCCAGATTTGCCTTAAATACAAATTTTAATGTCAACCAAGGCCCAGCTAACATTCCTCTCATCTCTGAATCACAAGATTCTGGGTTCAAATCCCACTCTGGGGTCTGAGTGCGAAGATCAAGGCTGACACTCCAGTACTGTATTCAGAGAGTTCTGCAGTGTCAGAGGTGCCATCTTCCCATGATCTGTAAATCCGAGTCCCTGTCAACTGCTGCACAGGAAGTAAAAGATCCCATGGCATTATATAAGTGCAGTGTATCTATCCTTCAATCAACATCGTAAAAAAATTCATTATCAGATCATTGAATACATTGTCCTATCTGGGAGTTCAGTGTGTGCAGATTTCTTACAAGTGTTCCTTAGGGTGGCATGGTGGTACAGTGGTTAGCTCTGCTGTCTCACAGCACCAGGGACCTACATTCAATTTCCGGATTGAGTCACTGCCTATGTGGAGACTGCTCATTCTCCCCGTGTTTGTGTGGATTTCTTCTGCATGCTCCATTTACATCCCAAAGACATGGCGGTTAGGTTCATTGGCCATGCTAAATTCTCCCTCGGGTGCCAGGGTGTGGCGACTAGGGGTTTTTCACAGTAACTTCATTGCAAGCCTACTTGTGACGCTAATAAATGAACTGAACTACAACAATGGCTACACTTCACCAAGTATTTCACTGGCTGTAAAACACTTCAGATGTCTGGTGGTTGCGAAAGATGCTATATAAACGCAAGTTTTGCTTTTTGGCTGTTTATTGACAAATCTGCGATCAAAATGTCCAAAATGCTTCAGAAATCCGACAGTGCAGAAAGAGGCCATTCGGCCCATCAATTCTGCACTGACCACAATCCCACCCAGTCCCTATTCCAGTAACTCCATATATTTACCCCTGATATAGAATCAATTTAACATGGCCAATCAACTTAATCTACATATCTTTGGAGTATGGGAGGAAACCATAGTAAACCCATGCAGACACAGGAAAAATGTCACAAGGAGCATACTGCTGCTGTAAAGATTTCTCTCAATTCCATTTCCTACACTGTAAAGAGCTCTCTTTGTAATTGAAAACACCATTTTATTATCAAAGCTTCAGGAATCCTTTTCTGTGTCCCTCGCTGAACACCCTCCATGTTTCATTCTGTGTGGGATGAAATTCTGTCCTTACCAATGATTTACATCAGGTTTGATTTTACAGTCTGGCACTTCAGTGGTGTTTCCCCGTGAGTGGCTAACTGTGTCTACAACAACTACACATTGACTAAATGCTTGTTGTTAATAGCCTTGAAAGCATTCCAGTATTCTCTGTTGTTTGACTAAACAGCCTGTAAGCCACCCATTGCCATTGCATTGTGCTGTAGAGTAAACAGGTCATTAAGACAGCGAGACTAGTCAACAGTAAACTTGTCCGCACAATGAATGCACATAAAGATCAGTGTCAGCCTTGGCTCAGTTGCAACAGTCTCACATCTGAGTTAGGAGCTTGCAAATTCAAGTTCCACTCCAGACATCTGAGACTGCAATCCAGACAGACACTTGAGGGAAGGCCTTTTTGGCTGAGAGATCAAACTGAGGCCCCTTCTCCCCTCTCAAGTGTAAGTAAAAGATCTCCTTTGTGCTACTTCAAACAGCTGTGGCTTACCTGTGTTGTCACCAGAATCCAGAAACTGAGGGTAATGCTCTAGGGACCTGAGTTCGAATCCCACCACAGCAGATGGTGAAATCTGAATTCAGTAAAAATCTGGATTTGAGAATCAACTGATGACCATGAAACCATTGTCAATTGTCATAAAAACTCATCCGATTCACTAATGTCCTTTAGGGAAGGAAATCTGCCATCCTTACCTGGTCTGGCCTACATATGACTCCAGGGCCACAGCAATGTGATTGATTGTTAAATGCCCTCTAAGAACAACTAAGGATGGGCAATAAATGCTGGACCACCAGTGATGTTCACATCCCGTAAAAATGAATTTTTAAAAAAGCAGGAGAGTTTTCCCTGATGTCCTGGGCAATTGTCACTTGTTCTCTGTATTTAATGCCAAGCACTTTCTGTTTCTATCTCAGGTGTACATTATTGGCCATGAAGCACATTGAGAGGATTTGAAATTGTGAAACATTATTATCTGAATGCAATTCCATCTGCAAGATGACAGATACCAAATCAAACTAGTGATGAATGAGGAGGAGTCCCATTCAACACAAAACATTAACTCCGTTTCTTTCTCTCTCCACAGAGCAGCGTAATTTGTAAAGTGTTTCCGGCACTCTCTGTTTTTTTCATTTCAGGAAGGGATTCTGCTGAATATTTTCAAACGTGTCTCATCTCACTTGCTTAGAGTGTTGTTTTGATATTTGTTCATGGGACTTGGGCATTGTTGGCTGGCCTGCATTTACCATCCACTCCCAGTGGCCCTTGGTTAGGCCATTTCCGGGGGCGATTCAGAGCCAGCATTTATTGCCCATCCTTAGTTGTTCTTAGAGGGCATTTAACAATCAATCACATTGCTGTGGCCCTGGAGTCATATGTAGGCCAGACCAGGTAAGGATGGCAGATTTCCTTCCCTAAAGGACATTAGTGAATCGGATGAGTTTTTATGACAATTGACAATGGTTTCATGGTCATCAGTAGATTCTCAAATCCAGATTTTTACTGAATTCAGATTTCACCATCTGCTATGGTGGGATTCAATCTCAGGTCTCTAAGCATTACCCTAAGCCACTCAATCATTTTCGTTTTACAAATGCTAATCCCTAAAAACATGCAGAGTGAAATTTTCCTATCCCGCCTGCATGGGAATCACAGCAGGCAGGGGGGCAAACCTCCATTGACCTCAGGCAGGAATTTCTGGCCTTCGGGTGAGCATGGCTGGAAAATTCCGCCCATAGAGTTTCATGCTCAGAAAAGAGAGACATTGCTGCTGAAGCTTTTCAGCTTGCACTCATCAGGGCTAATGCAAGTATGCCAAATTTCAAACAAGCACGACTGTTTATACTGCAGGAGAAAGGGGTACTGATCGGTTGGCAAATCAACTCTGATTGGCCAAGGTATTGCTAATGGAGAAAGCAAGGAGATTGATAGGCTTCCCAAGTTTCCAGGTCAAAAATGATGCAAGGCTTGAACAAATTCCTTTTGTTTGCAGAGTACACAGAGTGGCACAGTGGTTAGCACAACTGTCTCACAGTGCCAGGAACCTGTGTTCAATCCTGGCCTTGGGTTACTATCTGTGTAGAACTTGCATGTTCTTCCAGTGTTGGCATGGATTTCCTTCGGGAGTTCTGATTTCCTCCATACTCCAAAGGTGTGCAGGTTAAGTTGATTGGCCATGGTAAATTGTTGCTTAGTATCAGGGGAGTTAACACTATAAATATATTGGATTATGGGGATAGGGTCAGGTAGGATTGTTGTTAGTACAGGTTCAATGGACCAAATGACTTCCTTCTGCATTGTAAAGATTCTATGTCCACATGTATGAATGAATGTTCTTCTAGGGAATGCAAATGTAATTGAGCCATATTATAATCTCAACTGATTATTTTATATTGGTTTAAGCTATTGGTACACTCAGGATTGTGCAACAGGTACTGACCAATCACGGAAACACATTTAACAGTAGACATTTGTGTTGAGTTTTGCAAGTTCCAGCTGGTTGAATACGGTCTGTAACCTGCGTATAATGACCAATTGGAGGAACATTTTGTTTGATTTGATCAGCCAATCATTGGGATGTATGACTTGATATCACACTGACATTGTTGTCCAATTTGTGTGGCAGACAAAGTCTTTTTGCATTGACAGCAACATCCCAGTTAATCAAAAATACCACTGGTGTCTCCACTGCATAGCAGCTTCATGGGAACAGCTTACCTTGTTGTTCCGAGTTTTGAGATATTTGGCTTTCCAGGGTAATTTGACAAAACATCTCTCCTTAGGTGTGGTTCCATGACTGGGCAGCACTTGCTAAACAATGCTGAGTGTACTAACAGCTACACTAACAACCAGTTTCAGATAATTAGCCGAGCTGGCAACTTGGCTCATTCACACTTGCTGGATCTCATTCTCTGCAAACAACGTCGAAACAATGTGCCCTTTTTGAATTGCCCAGGATCTTGGGGAACTTAGGGATCCCCACTGCTTTCTTCATGGCAACATCTTGGACAATTACTGTTGCCTTGCAAACCAGTCAGCACCCTTATAAATTGTGATGGTTTGAAATTTGACATTCTTGCATTTGTCCTGATGACTACAAAGTCAAAAACTTTAGCGACAAGTCTTTCTTTCCAGCAACATTCAAATTCTAAAGTAAAGTATATTTATTGGTGTCACATGTAAATAAAATGAAGTTACTGTGAAAATCCCCTAGCCATCATACTCCCAGCACCTGGTCGGGTACTCTGAGGGAGGATTTAGCATGGCCAATGCACTTAACCAGCACATCTTTTGGACTGTTGGAGGAAATCCATGTAAACATGGGGAGAACATGCAGACTCCACACAGACAGTCACCCAAGCCAGGAATCAAATCCAGGTGTCTGGTACTGTGAGGCAGTAGTGCTAACCACTGTGCCACCCGAGTACCAACTGATAAACTCATTCTTTATGTGGTATTTTACAGAACTTTTTTTAACTCCTCCCTTCCTACCAATGCCTCCCCTTCTCTGAAGGCACTGACTCCTTAGGAGCAATCTTATCTTTACACGTGGGCTTAAGCAAGGAGAATTCCACTCATTGAGACTTCACAACTGAGTCTGATCTGTGCTTCTGTGACATTCCTACAAAGTGACTTCCAACAAGAGGGGGAGGGGAACCGAATGGTTTATTTGGTAGTACGAGTTTATGGAGCACCACTCCTTCATCAAGTGAGTGTTTCAGAGCAGTGCTGCAAAAACTCGTGTTACCAAATAAATCTTTTGGACTTTAACCTGATATTGTGAGACTTCCTACTGTGCCAGCCCCAGTCCAATGCCAGCATCTCCACGTCAGGATAGGAGAGAAACAGAAGAACAATAGAGAAGTAATTAGAATCGGTTCGTGTGCAGAAAGAACAATAGAGAGAGAGAGAGGAAAAAGGATTGGATGGAGAGAGAGAGAGAGAGAAAAGAAGTAGGAAGCTTCAGAAAAGAGTTGATGGAGTTCTTTGTGATTATGAAGGTGATGAGTGGATTAGATGAGGAAAGGTTATTTCCAATTCTGGGTGATGTGCACAAAGATTCAGAAATATAAGAGTCACTTACAGATCAAGTAATGAACTTAGGAGTAATTTCATGGCCACCTGGCGTGGTTGAAGTGAAGTGATGTATAGAATTACACAGAATTTACAACACTGAAGCTGGCCATTCAGCCCACTCAGTCTATACCAGAGTTTATACTTCACACCCAGCCTCCTCTCACCTTATCTCACTCAGTGGCCATCACAGAGGAGGCTTGTTGCCTAGATATTGGAGAAAATAACCAAAGGATGTATAGTGTGGGGAGGGGGGGCACAAACATCAGCCTAGACCATTCAGAGTGAAAAGCTTGTTTGCACTTTGTGAAATTGTATGCAACCAAATTTTTGCAAATCTTTTTTGGATGTAATTTGATTTATTATTGTCACATATGTTAGTGTAGAGTGCAAAGTATTGTTTCTTGCGCATTATACCGACAAAGCATACCGTTCATGGAGAAGGAAAGGAGCATGTGCAGAATGTAGTGTTATAGTCATAGCTAGGGTGTAGAGAAAGGTCAACTTAATACAAGATAAGTCCATTCAAAAGTCTGATTTTCATACTAAGACTTGAGTCAGAGAAAGATACAGTGCAGAAGGAGGCCATTAAGCCCATAGAGTTTGCATCGACCACAATCCCACTCAGGCTTTATCCCAATATCCCCACGCATTTACCCTAGCTAGTCCCCCTGACAGTAAGGGGCAATTTAGCGTGGCCAATCCACTTAACCCACTGATCTGTGGGAGAAAACCCAAGCAGACACGGGGAGAATGTGCAGACTCTACATAGACAGTAACCCAAGCCAGGAATTGAACTCAGATCCCTGATGCTGTGAGGTAGCAGTGCTAACCACTGTGCTATCATGAGTTAGTTGGTATATAGCCTCAGACATTTGTATCTTTTTCCCGATAGGAGATAGAATGTGTGGGGCTTTTTGTGAACTATAAATTTTGATACAGATGACAAAGAACAGTTGTTTTCCTTTCAGAAAAACACATGATGCATCCTCTAGAAATAACAATGTGAGCAGCTGTTTCCCTCCAGTTCACTGAAACTCTGCTCTTTGGAGCTGGCAATGAAGGGGTTAATTTAAAGCTCCGCATGTCTGAGGAAATTTAAGCCGAAATATCAGTTTTGCCCTTAAAAGCTTTGAATATAAAAGCAGAATAATGATGATAAATCCCCTTTGGCCTTTGTGAGAAAACTTTCAGCCTATCAATGGGGCTTTTTCACAGGCCTTCCTTTAGAGTAATGCTGTTTTTGTCAACAGATGCTGAGATTCTCTATTTTATATTTAAAGCCTTGTGTTCAAAATCCTTTGAACCAATCTGCCTCAAAAGGCCTTCAGCTGTCAAAGTAAAACTTGTGTGGATAATTGAGAAAAGCTCAGCATTTTTCGCATAAACTGAAAGTTCCACCGTTTAACAATCCACTACAAATATATTTCGAAATTTGCTTTGAATATATATTCATTAGAAAGCATTTAATGTCAGACCACATTTCACACTGGCTACTTTCAACACCATTCCTCACAAAAGACGGACTCTTTTCATTTTATATAAGCCACTGAAGACCCACTTCTAATCTGAGAGACTAAGAATGAGGCGGGGTCTGTGGCAGACAACAGGCAGACTGGACGTGCAGTTAACGGTCAGAGCCCCCCTACCCACTTAGCCCCTCATTTAAAAGCCGACAGGAACAATGGGGGCTTGTTCTCGGGGCCTCCCGGCCCTCTCGTGAGGTTGATGTTGCTCAGGCCAGTCGGCACAATAGGGGGAAGGAGGAAAACTGTTCTCTCCACCTGCTAGGCAAGTAACTGCAAGGCACTACCCCATCTCCCCCGCCCCCATCCCCACCCCCTGGCCCTTCTCTAACCCCCCCCTCCCCTCAAACCGCCTTCCTGTCTCCCCTTCCCCCACCTACCCAGCCTCAAGTCAGCCTACCCTCACTTTAACCAAATGAGACAGGTGAACAATGTCATTAAAGCAGTACCATTACAAATGTCAGGTCTAATATCACAATTGTCTATCACCGGCTGACAATGAGTGCGACCCAGCTACCAAAGCATTACAAGGAGCCTCTGTTCCAGCACTGGGATTTCCCGCACCTCAAGGAAGCCTTAAGAAAGAACTGAAATTATTAGGGGAATGGAAGAAAGGGGGGAGGGGATGGTCCAGACAATCTTTACACACACACACAGACACACACACACACACACACACTTACCCTCTTTGCCTACCCCCACTGCTCTTCACACTTCACCCCCCACCCCCCCCCACCCCCGCAACACTCTTGCAAGACAGCAATTATGAAACTGAATTGGCTGAAGGTGTTGCAAATGGCTCCGTCAATCTTTCACTCATTATACGCTGGGTTTCATTTGCAGTTTTTCACTTTGTACAGACTGCTGAGTCCAGTACAGTTGTAAATATTAATTAATGAACAAGGATCCTCAACTGAATTCAAAAAGATACACAACAGGGAAATTCCTCACAGGCTCTTTTACCACTTGGAGTTACAGCCAACAATCTACTATCGAGGCACCGTGGCAAGAATTCAAATGGTCCCGTTTATCATGCTGTCTCCTATTATGACGATTGGAAAATATTAATTTAAAAATAAATTCCAGGAATCTTTTTCATTCATTCCTCGTTTACTCTTCCACAGGTTCAATTCTTGCACCGTCTGAGGTTACGCGTGAAGGACTCACCTTCTGAAGCTTCTCCCTTGCTTGAGGTGTGGTAACCCAGCGGTTGGATTTTGATTTGATTTGATTTGATTTATTATTGTCACAAGTATTAGCATACAATGAGAAGTATTGTTTCTTGTGCCCTAATCAGACAAAGCATACTGTTCATAGAGAAAGAAATGAGAGAGTGCAGAATATAGTGTCCGGCTTCAGGTGACTGTCTGTGTGGAGACTCGGGTGCTCCGGTTTCTCCCGCAGTCCAAAAATGTGCAGGTTAGCTGGATTGGCCATGCCAGATTGACTCTTAGTGTTCAAAGATGCATTGGTTAGGTGTAAATATGTGGGGTTGTGGGAATAGGGCAGGTGTGTGGGAGTCAGTGCTGACCTATTGGGCAGAATGGCCTGCTTCTGCACTGTATGGATTCTATAACTAATCATCACCAATCAGCCCTCACTCTCAAAGGAGAGGGTAGCCTATGGCCAGGGACAATGATGGTAACTGCAGAGGGCTCTTTCAGTCTATCGTTCCTCCTCCAGGACCACAGTCCTTTTCCTTTATGCGCACAAGAAGGATTCAAGTCAGGGCCAAACACTCTAGTCTCCCAAATGGGCAACACAAATTCAGGTGCAACATTTCACGCAGGAAGTGCGGGTAATGCTATACTGGCATTGTCTGTACCAAACACAGGAGTGATCTCAATAAAAGGAGTGCTACGCCTGAGTTATGGGGCTTGTGTCAAGTTAGTGGCTATGAGCAACTAAAATATCACTTCTCCGAATGACGAAATATAACAAGGGGAACAGTAAGCCAGTATCTTTCACAAGTGATGAAGAATCCCAGTCGCAGGCAAGCTGGGAAAATTCTGGCTGTGGTGTAAGTTTGGCGACAGTGCTGAATGAATGTTAGATGTGAGTCTTGATTGATAGAGACAATTATAGAATCGCTATAGTGCAGAAGCAGGCCATTCGGCCCATCAAGCCTGCACCCACAATCTTTACATCATGCCCACAATCCTACCCAGACCCTATCCCCATAATACCATGCATTCACCCCAGTTAGTCTCCCTGACACTAAGGGGCAATTTGGCATGGCCAATCCACCTATGGATATGGGAGGAAACTGGAACACCCAGAGGAAATACACACAAACACAGTGAAAATGTGCAAACTCCATACTAGACAGTGACACAAGTTGGGTTTTGAACCTGAGTTCATGGCACTCTGAGGCAGCAGTGCTAACCACTGTGCCGCTGTTTGATAGCAATTTTTAGTAGGTGAGTGATGTGTTCATTTGGACAGTGGCAGAAGCAATCAGTGGGATATAGCCTCTGAGGGTTAATTTGCTGACCTTGATCAGTCATACGGGGTCATTGATCTTCTTGTGGCATTTCACCCAGGGTCTTGGGGCTTGACTGCTGCAATTGGTTTCCATGTTTATCCCAATGCCTTCTGTCTGAACATGTGTCTGGAGGGTCTCCTGATCCACTGTGGATACAGTACATTTCTCCTCCTATTGCACAAGACCTCCAGCTCAGTGTTCAAGAAGCTCAGAGTCCCCTCTCCATCGTTGTACCATTCCTCATTCTTTTCTAGGTCAGTGTCTCATCAGCCATAACTCTCAGAACCTCCTCCAACCGCAACAGAAGTGTGGAGGTATAGGCAAGTTTCAAATGGCACCAGGCACTCACACTACTGACCTCCTACTGATGCACCCAGCCATCACAAAACAATGTTAGTGGCTGGACGCAGAGATCACTCAAATATTAGAGTCCTGTCCTTATAGCAATCGATAAGCTTGAGTTAACTGCACATTAAAAGCCTATTGAAACCCTACAGTGCAGAAGGAGGCCATTCAGCCCATCAAGCCTGCACCAACAAAGCCACATCAGCCCTATTCCCATAAACCCTCATATTTATCCCACTAATCCTTCTAAACTATGCATCCCAGAACACTAAGGAACAGTTCAGCATGGCCAATGCACCTAACCCGCAATTCTTTGGAATGTTGGAGGAAACTGGAGCACCCAGAGGAAACGTGCAGGCACGAAGAAAATGTGCAAACTCCATGCAAACTGTGACCCTGGGTAGGAATTGAACTCAAGTGCCTGGAGCTGTGAGGCAGCAGTCCTAACCACTAGGCCACGTGCTGTTTTAAAATGGCAATTAATTAGGGTTGTCCAGCTTAGTGCCAAGCTGAAAAGCGAAAGACAGGACACATCCGAAATTACAGCACACCATACTCAAAGGAGAAGCTTCCTCTGACTGGTTTATCAGGAAGGACGGTGTACGGAAACATTATGATAATTATTATAAATTCAGTACAGAGCTAAGCATAAATCTTTCACTACTGAATGAAGTCAGTTAAAGTACCAACACATCATTTCAACAAATTGCTCATGATATTTTCCTTTAAGAAGCGTTAGAAGTCACCCCTACTTCAAAAAGTCTCAAACAATGATAAGACAGAGTACAGGAATGAGATAGAGAATCTGGTGAACTGATACGGCAACAATTATCTCTCCCTCAATGTCAACGAAATGGAGGAGCTTGTCATCAATTCCAGGAAGCGTAAAGGAGAATATGCCCCTATCTACATCAACAAGGACAAGTAGAAAGGGTGAAGAGCTTCAAGGTTTTAGGTGTCCAGTTTACCAACAACCTGTCCTGGTCCCTCCATCCCAACACTATAGTTAAGAAAGTCTCTTCTTTCTCGGAAAACAAAGGAAATATGGCATGTCAGCTATGACTGTCACCAACTTTTACAGATGCAACATAGAAAGCATTCTTTCTGGTTGTATCACAGCTTGGTATGGCTCCTGCTCTACCCAAGGCCACAAGGAACTACAAATGGTCATGAGTGTAGCCCAATCCATCATGTAAACCAGCTTCCAATCCATTGACTCTGTCCACACTTTCTGCTGCCTCGGCAAAGCAGCCAGCATAATTAAGGACCCCACGCACCCCAGATATTCTCTCTTCCACCTTCTTCTTTTGGGAAAAAGATACCGAAGTCTGAGGTCACGTACCAACCGATTCAAGAACAGCTTCTTCCCTGCTGCCGTCGGGCTTTTGAATGGACTTATCTTGCATTAAATTGATCTTTGTCTCCACCCTAGCTATGACTATAACACTACATTCTGCACTCTCTCGTTTCCTTTCTATGAATGGTATATTTTGTCTGTACAGTGTGCAAGAAACCACATTTTTCACTATGATAATACATGTGACTGTAATAAATCAAATCAAATCCCTGAGAAATCAGGCCCTGTCATCGCTACCAATCATCTATTGAAAAGCGCCAAATCTTTGGCAGAAAAATGTTGTTGTGTTCAAGAAGAATGGCTGGAATTTTCTGACTGTTCACTCTGCCATGATTCTCTGGGCCAGCCGGCAGCACGCTCCTGTCTGCAGAGTTTCCTGTTGCTGTGGGGTGATGTCAGTGGGAATTCCATTGATAGTGACGGGATCAGAGAATTCCGCCGCTAGCAAACAACACACCATCTCCCGCTGGCGGGAAACACATGGCTGAGAGGCCGCAGTATCTTGCTCGATAAATTAAACATTAAATAAAAACAAGAAATGAGGTCGGTCCTTAAAAGCAGATGTTAATCCATACTGAACTGAACTTGAGCAAGTCCAGAGTGAGGAGGAATCATTAAAAAAAAACCTCAGATGCACTAGGAAAGCCAACCTAATACATGTCGCTTTCTCACCAAACTTTTCAGGATTACGACAAGCTACTGGCCCAATCTACTATTCTGTTTCCAACGTTGCAGAGGATGACTCTCTTTGATACAGCCATTCCACAGATAGGATCTCCCCAAGTTCCAAAAATGTTTCAGTGAGAATGGTGGATGGGGAAGAAGCAACATCTGTGATTTCAAAGGCGCTTACCCCCGTTGAGAATGTTAAAAGTCTGTAGACTGTCAGTATCCCACCACTCCTGGATTGTTTCTTCCCTGACACGCTGTAGATCCTTCCACTGTGAGAGGAATTAACTCCCGTGTCTAATTAGGGTTAGTAGACTGTGCGAGATATAGACAGAGATCCCGTTTAAACATTCATGCTGTCAGGTACATTTCGTGTCTCTTCCTTTTAGCTGGCATCAGGAATTGAGCAAATTACACTTTTCAGATCCAGCAATTAAATTTGATAACAGAGACTGTGGTTCTCTGCCCCTACTTTGATTCCACCGGTCATCACCTTTAATAAAATTCAACCGTAATCCCTTCCACTTTCCCCCACCCCACCAACCAAGTTAGTAACTTAAACACTGACACAACTAACTTCAAATAACTCTCTTAACCCAAATTTACATGGTAATCCAACACCTCTCTTAAAGGGATAGATACTCTTCCTGTCTTTTTGCTAACATTTTCGACTAAAGTGTTCCAACAGAGCTAAAGACCCATTGTACTTTCAATTAATTTGTCTCACTTCAACAATTTATCACAATCTTTCAAAACGGATCACATAAGAATACCTGCATAGTGAAGATAAGGTCTGCTCTTCAATTATTTGCATGCAAATGAGTAAAAGATCCTAGTTCCTCAATTTTGCATTGCATACCACTGCTAATCGAGACTCGCCACTGAGTTACTTGGCACAACAGGCAGTGATGAAAAATTCAGGAGTTGAAGTAATGTGTCTACGTTTGTCCCACAGTTACCTACACAACAGCAACTCATTCATGCTCTCTCTACTGATCACAATGTAATATAGCTGTGCATTCCATTCCCAATAATGTCTGCCCTGCCTTTCCTTGGCTTCATTTATTTTTCCCTCTAACATTCACTATTCTTCCATGAAGGTGAGAGATTCCTGGCATTTTATCCCACAGGCCAGTCCTGTTGGCGACTCTTCCCCATATCCCCCATCTAACATTTAACATAAGAATTTGCTGCAGAAATGGGCAATTCAGCTCTTTCAGCCTGCTCTGCCATTCAATCAGATCATAACCAATCTCTCAATGGTCTCAAAATTCACCTCCCCACCCATGGTTAGCATTGCTGCCTCACAGCCAGGGACCCGGGTTCAATTCCAGCCTTGGTTGACTGTCTGTGTGGAGTCTGTATGTTCTCCCCATGTCTGCATGAGTTTTGTCTGGGTCCTCCCTTAGTCCATAGATGTGCAGGTTAGGGGTTGACCATGATTAAAAAAGAATGTTCCTTAATGTCGAAAGATGTTTAGGTTAGATGGATTAGCCATGGTAAATGTGGAGGGTTACAGGGATAGGATGGGTAAGTGGCCCTGGGTAAGGTACTCAATAAGACAACAGTGCAGACTCGATGGGCTGAATGGCCTCTTCCGCACTGCAGGCATTCTAAGATTCCATGATTCTATGAATGTGAAAACTAATCAATGAATTGCTGTGAATTTCAGAACGAGAATGCTGGCAATTAGATGATTCAATTTCTATTATTGTGAGTTTAGGATGTGTACCCCTTGAACTTTGAATTAATTCTGAAAATAAATTAATGCAATATTCCAAATGTGATAAGAATCCACTGCCAAAAAACATGGAAACATTGAATGGAACTGACAGCGTGTGTGCAATGAGATTGATTTCCACACTTCACCCAGCTTCATGCAGTCTTTCCTCAACACTTCAATCATTCCCTCCTCTCGTGGGGACTGATGAGTTGGAGCTGGAATGGGGAAGGGCCTAAGGGAAAGAAGATTCACCTGTGAGGGTTCTTCATGCCCATAACTCAACTTACATTCAAATATCTCCTGCAAATGAGAACACTGCAAACAAGGTTTTGGAAACACTAAAGGTAAATTGTGGCACTCAAGGGAATTCCAACCAAGATGCAGACGCCGTTCCTTCTGGCTAAACAGCACTTGCTGGCAAACAGAGCGAACTGCTGCCCTTTCTATAATTGTAATTGTTAATATTATATTAGTTACAGTTTATAGTTGTAGAAAAGTAGGTGAAATAATACTGTTTGACTCTCATCTTACATTGGCTATAAATTAATGATGAATGGATTGGAATAATACAACCTTGCATTAATCTTACATGATGGTTAGGACTTCAGAGAGAATTACAGACACAATGAACCTCTGTATATAAAAAAAACCTTAAACAAGGTACAACATAAGTCTTATTTCTGCAGCAATTATTATGCTTTGTTTAGTGTTTCATTCATCCAACTCATCCTTCTTCCTTCTGAGAGAAGCATAGCAGTGAAACTATAGACCAGTTAGTTTCACCTGTGTTGTTGGGAAACTGTAGAAATCCATTATTAAGGAAACCAAAACATAATCCATCAGAGTCAGCATGGTTAAATCACGTTTAACTAATTTGCTGGAGTTCTTTGCAGATGTAACAATCAAAGTGGATAATGGGGTTTGTATAAACACAATATAGCTGGATTCCAAGAGCCATTCAGCAGGGTGCCACACAAAAGATTAATACACAAAGCAAGATTCCATGAAACTGGGAATAATATATTGTTATATTCATTCATGGGTTACAGATGTCACTGGCTGGCTTGCACTTATTGCCCATTCCTAGTTGCCTGAGTCAACCACATTGCTGTGGCTCTGGAGTCACATGTAGGCCATATCAAGTACGAATGGCAGATTTCCTTCCTGAAAGGACGTTAGTGAATCAGATGGATTTTTCTGACAATTGACAATAGTTTCATATAATCAGTAGATTCTTAATTTCAGGCACTTTTTAATTGAATTTAAATTCCATCATCTGCCATGGCAGGATTCGAACCTGGGTCCCAGAGCATGAGCTGAGTTTCTGGATTAATAATCTAGTGATAACACCACCAGGCCATCACGTCCCCTATATTATATTAGTTTGGAAAGAAGATTGGCCAACCAACAGAAAGCAGAGAGTGGGGATAAATGGGCCTTTCTCGTGTTGCCAAGATTAGTTTATTTATTTATTTATTTGTCACATGTAGGCTTATATTGACACTGCAATGAAGTTACTGTGAAAATTCCCTAGTCCCACAATCTGGTGCTTGTTTGGGTACATTGAGGGAGAATTTAGCATGGCCAATGCATCTAACTTGCACATCTTTTAGACTATGGGAGGAAACCGGAGCACCCAGAGGAAATAAGTGCAGACACAGGGAGAATGTGCAAATTCCACACAACAGTGACCCAAGATAGAAATAGAACCCAGGTCCCTGGAGCTGTAAGGCAGCAGTGCCACAGTGTTGCCCATGTAACTAGTGGGGTACCACATGGTTTAGTCCTTGGTCCTATCTATTAACAAACTATATTAATGACTTGGCCTCCTTTTGCACAGTAGGGATTCTATGAGTCTCTGCAATTAGATGGGTTTTTGTTAATCAGCAACCCTTAGTGCCAATGAGGCACTCTTAATGAGTGACTCCAAAGTAACCAAGAAATCTCTTAGCATGGTGACTTTACTATGGATGAGTGGTGACTAAGAAAGCAGGAACATCATTTTCCTTAGTCAATCTGCATGAAAGAGTGACTCCAAGGGGCCAAGTGGTGTTTCCAAGTTACTCTTCCTTGTGGACCCATGCATCTCGTTCTGCCTGAAAAAGTTCTCTGCATTGGGGAGCTAATGTGAGGGTGATATAAGTGCAACGCCACCAAGATAAGATTTGATATGGCTTCCAAGGTGTTATGCACACAGATTTTGTAAGGCTTTGGAGAAATCTCATTCCTACTTACAACAGAACTGAGTGTTTTGTGGGTTCTAATGCATGCATTTAGTATCAGGGGTCTGCATATTAGTAATGCACATGCAAAGGATCAAACCACCAACATGACAGGCAGGTAACAGGTGGAATTTAATTAGCTACCGTAAATCAAGATAAATTACAGTTAAGTATAATGTCTGGAACAAAAAGCAGCTAGGATTTGCCAACCAGAGGACAGAAAACCAAGCGGCAAAGGAAGTGTATTGGTAGCTTACTCTGCCTGGAATCTGGTCGCTATCGGACTGGCACGAGCCTGTCTGCCATGTCATAGCCCTGCTATGGCCTCTCCATGTGACTCATCATGAGCCTGACCCTCATCAGCTCTACCCACTTCACCATCCTCACCATCAGAGGGGATATCTCAGACTCCTGTGACACTGCAGTGTGTGAAAACAGTGCCACCTGAGTGGTCCAAACATCTGGATATCACCTTTAGGAAGTCTGTGGTCTACTTATCAAGGGGCCTGGTGGAGATGAATATGACTCTGTAGGTGGGCTCAGCAGCACTCAGTGGATGATGAACTGCTGCCGTCAGTCAGGTCTTCTGAAGATATCCCTTGTCCCTGAGGAGCCAGCCATGCAATCACCCATGTCCTTCAAAAACAATGGTTCATGGGAGTGGGTCAGAATGTAGACGTCAGAGGAGCTCTGTCGGAACAGAACCATAAACATGAAGAATATACCTTCTGTGATCAAAAATGGCTCTGCAACAATTCCTATGAATTGGAGGGTAACTAATGCAACCCCACTATTAGAACATAGAACATAGAACACTACAGCACAACAGGCCCTTCAGCCCACAAGTTACACTGATCATATCCCTACCTAACAGGCCTATCTATAACCCTCAATCCCATTAAATCCCATGTACTCATCCAGAAGTCTCTTAAAAGACCCTAATGAGTTCGCCTCCAGCACCACTGATAGCAGCCGATTCTACTCAGTCACCACCCTCTGAATGAAAAACTTACCCCTGACATTTCCTCTGTACCTACGCCCCAGCACCTTAAACCTATGCTCTCTTGTAGCGACCATTTCAGCCCTGGGAAGTAGCCTCTGAGAATCCACATTGTCTATACCTCTTAACATCTTATAAACCTCTATCAGCTTACCTCTCATCCTTTGTCTCTCCAGGGATTTAAAAAGGGATTTAAAAAGGGAGGTAGAGAGAGTAAACCAGTCAACCTGATGTCAATAGTGGGAAAAATGCTAGAGTTCATTAAGCATTTGGAAAACAGTGGCAGGATCGGACAGAATCAGCATGGATTTACAAAAAGGAAATCATGCTCGACGAATCTACTGGAAGTCTTCAAGAAAATAACCAGTAGAGTTGATGAGGGAAAGCCAGTGGATGTAGTTTATCTGGACTTTCAGAAGGCTTTCGATAAGATCCCACAAAAGAGATTAGCATGTCATATTAAAGCGCATGGGGTTGGGAGTAGTGTATCGAGATGGATAGAAAAATAGTTGGCAGACAGGAGACAAAGATTAGGAATAAACAGGTCTTTTTGCAAATAACACGCAGTGATTAGTGAAATACTAATTGGATTGGTGCTGGGACTTCAGCTATTTACAATATAAATGATTTAGTTGAGGGAACTAAATATGATATCTCTAAATTTGCAGATGACCCAAAACTGGGTGGGAGGGTGAGATATGAGAAGGATGCAGAGATGCTTCACTGTGATTTGAACAAGTTGAGTGAGTGGGCAAATGCATGGCAGATATTGTAATATGTGGATAAATCTGAGGTTTTGGAAAGCAGATTATTATTGGAATGGCTATAGTTTAGGAAAAGAGAGTGTGCAGCAGGACCAACTCAAAGCCCTCATATACAGTTACTGAAAGTGCAGGTGTACATAGAACATAGAACATAGAACATAGAACATAGAACAATACAGCACAGAACAGGCCCTTCGGCCTTCGATGTTGTGCCGACCAAAATAAAAAGCAATGCCCCTCCTAACTAAACCATTCCCTTCTCATCCATATACTTATCAACTAACCTCTTAAACGCCACCAAACTTGGCGCATCTACAACAGCTGCAGGCAGGGCATTCCACTCCCTAATCACTCTTTGAGTAAAGAACCTACCTCTGATATCCGTCCTATAACTCATACCCCTTAATTTAAAGCTGTGTCCCCTCGTGCTAGCTTTCTCCATCCTAGGAAAAAGGCTATCACTGTCCACCCTATCTAAACCTCTAATCATCTTATATGCTTCAATAAGATCCCCTCTTAGCCGCCTCCTTTCTAACGAAAACAACCTCAAATCCTTCAACCTCTCTTCATAGGACCTGCCCTCCATACCAGGCAACATCCTGGTAAACCTCCTCTGTACCCTCTCCAATGCCTCCACATCTTTCTTATAATGTGGCGACCAGAACTGCACACAATACTCCAAGTGCGGCCGCACTAGAGTTTTGTACAGCTGCAACATGATGCTGCGGCTCCTAAATTCAATCCCCCTACCAATAAAAGCTAAGACTCCATATGCCTTCTTAACAACTTTATCCACTTGACTGCCTACTTTCAGGGATCTATTGACACATACACCAAGATCCTTCTGTTCCTCAACACTATTAAGAGCCCTACCATTAGCCCTATACTCTACACATTTATTGTTCCTGCCAAAGTGCATTACCTCACACTTTTCCACATTAAACTCCATTTGCCACCTCTCGGCCCAGCTCTGCAACTTGTCCAAGTCACTCTGTAAACTAAAACACCCCTCTTCACTATCTACCACACCACCAACTTTAGTATCATCTGCAAATTTACTGATCCATCCCTCAATACCCTCATCCAGATCATTTATAAAAATTACAAACAGCAGGGGCCCCAAAACAGACCCCTGAGGCACACCACTCGTCACCGAACTCCACGATGAATATCTCCCATCAACCACCACCCTCTGTCTTCTATCTGCCAGCCAATTCCTAATCCAATTAGCTAAATCACCCTCTATTCCACACATCTGCATTTTCTGTAGAAGTCTTCCATGGGCCACCTTATCAAACGCCTTACTAAAGTCCATATATACTACATCAACCGCCTTACCCCCATCCACCTCTCTGGTCACTTTCTCAAAAAACTCAATGAGGTTAGTAAGGCATGACCTACCCTTCACGAAACCATGCTGACTATCCCCAATCAATTCATTTCTCTCTAAATAACTATAAATCCTATCCCTAATAATTCTCTCCAATACCTTGCCCACCACAGAAGTAAGACTCACTGGCCTATAATTCCCTGGAAGGTCTCTCTTCCCCTTCTTAAACAATGGGACCACATTCGCTATCCTCCAGTCCTCCGGAACCACACCCGTAACCAACGAGGACCTGAAGATCAGAGCCAGAGGCTCTGCAATCTCCTCTCTTGCCTCCCAGAGAATCCTAGGGTAAATCCCGTCCGGCCCAGGGGACTTATCCAACTTCAAACCCTCGAGAATTTCTAACACATCCTCCCTATCTACTACAATACTCCCCAATTTGCAACCCTGTACCTCAGTGCTCTCCACAGCTACATTTCCAGCACTCTGCGTGCTACACTCTGTGTAGCAGGGGTAAAGAAGATAAATGGTACGTTAGTCTTCACAGTGAGAGGATTTGATACAGGAGCATTACAAGATGTCTTGCTGCAATTATACAGAGTCTTGGTGAGATCACACTTGGAATATTGTCTGCAGTTTTTGTCTTCTTATCTGAGGGAGGATATGCTTGCTATAGAGGGAGTACAAAGAAGGTTTACCAGAATGATTCCTCGGAGAGCAGGACTGATATCTGAGGAGAGATTGAGTTGGTTAGGATTATATTCACTGAAGTTTATAAGAGAGAGGAGGATCTCATAGAAATCTATAAAATTCTAACAGGACTAAACAGAGTAGATGCAAGAAGGATGTTCCCAATGGAGGGGTAGTCCAGGATCTCGAGTAAAAGGTAAAAATATAGGCTAAACCATTTAGGACTGAGATGATGAGAATTTCCTTTCACCCAGAGTGGTGAGCCTGTGGAATTCTCTACCACAATAAGCAGTTAACGCCAAAATATCGTTTCTTTCCAAAAGGAGTCAGATACAGCTCTTGGGGCAAAGGGGATTAAAAGATAGGGGGAGAAAGCGGGAACAGGTAACTGAGCTGGATGATTAGCTGTGATCATAATGAATAGTCAAGCAGGCTCAAAGGGCTGAATGGTCTACTCTTGCTCCTATTTTCTATGTTTGTAAGAACTGCATGTTCAAACTGTGGAATATGTTTCTATCTATTTTCGTTGGAGTTCAGACGAATGAGAGGTGATCTTACAGAGACCTATAAAATTCTAACAGTACTAGAAGGGTAGATTCAGGGAGTATATTCCCGATGTTGGGGGACTCCAGAACTAAATGTCACAGTCTGAGGATTCAGGGTAGACCATTTAGGACGGAGATGAGGAGACATTTCTTCACCCAAAGAGTGATGAGCCTGTGAATTCCTTACCACAGGAAGTAGTTGATGCCAAAACATTCAAGAGGCGGCTGGATATAGCACTTGGGGCAAATGGACTCAAAGGTTATGGGGAGAAAACAGGATAAAGCTATTGAGTTGGACAGTCAGTCATGCTCGTAATGGGTGGTGGAGCAGGCTTGAAGGGCTGAGTGGCCTCCTTCTGTTCCTATCCTCTATGCTTATGATTCTATTGATGAATGTGAGTGCCTGTTGCCAGGGAGCTGTCAAGGCCACATGTATGCAGTCAACAGCAACTTGCACTAATGGGAAACTTGAGGCAAATTTTAATGTTCTTGCAGCCTAGATTTGGGGATTCACGACAGATTGATGCACTCTCCTGAACAAGGCATCTGTCACCTCCCAGATACACTTAAATGTTGCTGACTGAGGGATACTGCCCAGGCCCTCAGTGGATCCTCAGAAGCAGTCACTGTCAAAGAAATTTAAGATAGCTTTGACCTTTAATGCATTGTTATTGAATTTGCTCTGAGTTTTTGTGGCCTCAGGTCACCATAGAGAAGCTGGCAGATGTGAACAACCACATTCTAGATATCTGAAGACATCTTCAGAATAGTCTTCTGCTCACCTGTATATAGGTGGATCGACTATATCATATCCCACTGCCCCCTCACTGTAACTGTTCCCTCCTCTGCTCAGTGCCTTCATGTCAACTCCTAGAACCTCACAGCCCTCCAGGACCCACTCTCTCCAATCATCATTGCCCACACGCCTCATCTCCTCCACTCAACCATAAGACCCCACTTCCAACAATAAAAGTTCTTCCCTCCAGTCAACATCGCTGCACCCCCTATATTCACCTACGGCCACCCCCTTTCCCAAGCTATCCCTCCTCTCTTCCACCTTTGCCTGCCTCTCATGTTGCTCTTCGCTTTAACTTTCCATTCTCACCAGGCACACATCATTTACAGACAGGGTGAAAGGGCTTGTTCCCAACCTTGGACTGATTGGAGAAGGAATCTCATTCCAGTGAAACCGCCTTTTGATAAATATGTGCAACATGCTAATGCACGTTAAAGGGCTTCCCAACATTGTTCATTAGGAAGCTCGACCTGCCTGTGGCCTGCGAGGGGTTGGCACTGCCTGGGAGAGTGTTGGGAATGCTGGAGTGGGGGGGGGGGGCGTGAAATCAAATGATATTGACACTAGTGGCCTCTGCATTGCACAGAGTGTGAAAACCTCTAGTGTGAACTCCCACTGAAAAAAATCAACATGAATTACTCCAATTTTTCTGCTAATCCAACACTTACAGTTTTTTCAGGAGAATTCTGGCGCTCATTCCTAAAGTTTGTCTTGCCATCAGGGAACTGATTTTTGGCCAAGTTCAATTCCCCAACCTGCCAAGCATCCCGCTGCTGGAGGGACTGGTTCGAGACCAAAAATATCTGATTGGTCTTAGATATAACGTGGCTTTTCTGAAGAACCGCCGATGGTTTTGAGCAGGATTCTACCTGTATCTATCAGAAATATTAACAAAACTCTGATCTGAAACTGTAATGGTGGGGAAATCTAACATCAGATCAGCTAAATCAGGAGGGACTCCTTTGAACTGACTGCAGTTTGCACTGGAATTCAGCCAACCAGGAAAATCAGCTGGGAAAAGTCCTGTAAGAAGTATGACACATGCGCGCGTACACACACACACACACACGGACTCACATCCCCACACACCCAATCCACAGAGACACACACTCACTCACACACACTTCACACAGATACACACACACTCATACACACATATTCATGCACTCACGCACTTGCACTCACAAACACACACAGCCACATATTTTCAAACACACATTCACTCATGGTTACTCATATCCACTCAAACACTCCACACAGAAACACACATATTCCATGCAGACACAAAAACACTCCACACTGACACACTTCTCAAGGGCAACTAGTGATGGGCAATAAATGCTGGCCAGCCAGCAATGCCCATGTCCCATGAATGAATAAAAAAAGTACACATTCACATACACACATTCATGCACTTACCCACTCACATGCATGTGCACTCACACACATGCATTCACACGCATGCATCCTTTTCTCAGAATTTTCAAATTTTGTTCAGAATTGTCTCTAATGCTATGATTTCCTCATTAAACAGGTCAAACTCCTTTTCTCCTTCTCCACACCCAAATTCAGCCTAAAATCAGTTGGGCTATTTTAGTCTTAACGGAGGGAGAGGTATGTCACTGCAGTGACCCAGATACAGAGCAAAGCTTGGAGCTGTTTAGAATTTCAAAGGCATTTGTTCTGGTTGCAGTATCAGAGAGAAATGTTGTTAACCCACTTAACCCAAACCAATAGGCTACTGTTTTAATGGTGCATTGTAAAAACATGCCTGAATGTCATGCCTCCATAATCTTTAATCTAATTGATAACACATTTAAAAAAACATCCAGCAGAGCCAACTTTTTCAACTTAATGTAGATGTCATTTGAGGATAGAGTCAGATTTAAAGCAATTGACAATGATGGTGCAGTGGTTTGCGCTGCTGTCTCAGAGAAGTGGGAGGAAGATTCCGGTTGAGCCTTCATCTGCATTCCCCTTGCGGGATGCAAATCAGTTTCACACCAGCCACCAGCGGGTTTCCCAATTCAGCATGGCTGGCACCAAGGAAAAATCCCACGGGAAATTCAAACCAAAAGGGAGGAAGAAGTTTCAACTCTATCTAACCCCAGTGGTAGAGCCCTTTAAGAATGGCTATGGCTGTTACCTTTCATGTGACAATATTCCAACTGATCACATACTGAGACCTCATTAACAGCTATTTAACAAGAAAAAGTCAGTCTCATCGAATGGGGGAAGGAAATCTTCTGAGAAGAGAGAGAGAAAGTTAGAAGGCAAGTGAATGTATGATGCTATTGATCACATCTGACGATGACAATATTCTCTCTCAATATCAATAAAACGAAGGAGATAGTCATTGACTTCAGGAAGCGTAGTGGAGGACATGTCCCTGTCTACACCAATGGGGAAGAAATAGAAATGGTCACAAGCTTCAAGTTTCTAGATGTCTGGATCATCACCGACCTGTCCTGGTCCCCCCATGCCAACACTATAGTTAAGAAACCACCAAAGCCATTACTTTCTCAGGAGGCTAAGGAAATGTCAGCTACGACTCTCACCAACTTTTACAGATGCACCATACAAAGCACTCTTTCTGATTGTATCACAGCTTGGTATGACTCCTGCTCTGTCCAAGACCACAAGAAATTACAAAGGATCATGAACAAAGTCCAGTCCATCACGCAAACTAGCCTGCCATCCATAGACTTTGCCTACACTTCCTGCTGCCTCAGAAAAGGGGACAGCATAATCAAAGACCCTACACACCCCAGACATACTTCCTTTTACCTTCTTTCTTCAAGAAAAAAGATACAAAAGTCTGAGGTCACATACTGACTGACTCAAGAAAGCTTCTTCCCTGCTGCCATCAGATTTATGAATGGTCCTATCACACATTAAGCTGATCTTTCTCTTTACCCTATCTGTAACTGCAACACTATATTCTGCACCGTCTCCTTTTCTTCTCCCCAATGTACCCTACAAACAGTATATTTTGTTTGTATAGTGCACAAGAAACAATACTTTTCATTGTATCCCAATGTATTTGGCAATAATAAATTAAAGCAAAAGGGTGATCAGAACATTAACAACAGTGCATGTGCGCTGGGAAATGTGGTGCAACAGGGTGGAGAGAAAGAACTTTTCAGATATCAGAATGTGCATGTAGGCAGGGGAAGGGAACTTGAATGAGACAAAGAGTTTTGTGTCACGTAGCTTTCTACAATACATTCCGCCAAGGTGCCTGTGCCTGCTGCGGTTAGAGAGTTGGCTGAATAGTACAATCTTGCCTGGAGGCAATGAGACTGCCAAGGTCTCAGCAGCGACAAATCACTTGCCCTTTCCTTGACCTACTTAGATCTCTTGTCATGCTTACTGCTCATGTCACTGTGAGAGTGACATATCCCAGTAAAGTACCTTATTCCAGATCTGTGGGAGGGTGGGGAAGGCTGATAACCTGACACCAATCCCACAGTAAGGTGAGCTGCACGTTATAAAGTGCTGAGGTGTTTAATGAGGGGGAACAATGAATGAATGAAAGCTGTGCACCGATCTTGTTGAACCCGCTCACCAGCGGAGCTTGTGGCAGAGAGCAGACAGGTGTTAAACTGGATCTCAACTCGACTGAAACTTCAAATTCAGAAGGCTTTGAATGATTATGACAGCTGGGGGTTTTATTTTGTTTAGTATTCTGTTAAGAGCTTCTTTCTCCCCCCAGGTTTTGTTGCCTTTTTTGCAAATCACTTCATTTGCCTGCAGCAGAGGAGAGAATCCATTAATTACACAACATGATAGGCAGATCTGGGACATAACCACATCAATGACTACCCAAATGTTATGTGCCATGTCATGGCAAAGGGCACATTAGTTTACTGTAAGGTTTATTGATAGTCCAACATACCAAGACACACATGACAAGACTGTCCTTTGTACCAAACCATGTGACTCTCACATGGAAACAAATAAATCAAATAAATTAAGTGTAATATCTCACTTGACTCTAAACTTCGAGTCACCTTGATTAACCTTTTTGCTGTTAGACAGATTAGATACATTAGGGATCAGAAACTGATCTTCAAGTCATGAAGATTTTGAATTTTTCATGGTGATACAATCTCTCTTGTCCACCACATCTTCAGATGAATGAAATGCAGGGTTTTCTTTTTATTAGTAGGCTTACATTAACACTGCAATGAAGTTACTGTGAAAATCTCCTAGTCGCCACACTTCGGAGGCTGTTCAGGTACACTGAGGGGGGAATTTAACATGGTCGATGCACTTGATCAGCACGTCTTTGGGGTGTGGGAGGAAACTGGAAACCCACACAGACATGAAGAGAATATGGAGACCCTGCACGATGGTGACCCAAGCCAGGAATTGAACCCGGATCCTTGGCATTACGAGGCAGCAGTGTTGATCACTGTGCCACCATGGAGGCATGATCTGATGATCAATTTGATCCAAATTACGTACATCAATAGTGATTGAGATGCAGTAATTGATCTTGGACAATAACAACTTCTGCTTCGATCCAGCTCTTTCTCCTGTTTAATAATTATGTTAAAGTTCAGCTTTGAAGATGGTGCACAACGAGGCAATGACGTGACTTGGCGGGTGACATAATTGTTAATTTGCCATATCATTATAGTGGGCGACAATGGGGTGTAATGCAGGCTTCGCTCTCCCTCACCCGATAATTCCCTCCACAAACACACACATACAACATACACGTACACACACACACACACACACATACACATACACACGCACACATACACACACACATACACACGCACATACACACACACACGCACACATACACACACACATATACACATACACACACACATGCACACACATACACACATACATATACACACACATACATACACACACACACATGCACACACACAGATGCACACACACACACACATACACGTACACACACACACACACATACACACACATACACATATGCACACACACACAACACACACACACACATGCACACACACAGAACACACACACACAACACACATGCTCACACACGCACCCACACACACAATACACACGTACACGCACACACAATACACACACATACACACACAAACACACACACACACAAACACACACACATACACATATGTGCACACACAGACACACACAAACACACACATATACGTATGCGCACACATGCACACACACAACACACGCACGCACACACACATACACACATGTGCACACACACACGCACACAAATACACACACGCACACAAATACACACACATACACACACACACACACAAAAACATACACACACACACATACACTCACACACACACAATCAAAGTACAAATGGCAGGCCTTACTAATCAGCACCTCTTACCAACCAGATTAAGAGACACGCACGGCAATGTATCTGACTGATATTTGCTTTCATGTTAAAATTAATTCACTGTTACTTTCTAATCTCAATTATGATGATTCTAAATCTTGGTACTTTTGGCAATTTGGGCCAGGAATTTCAATGAGTGGATCCTTTCCCAACTGTTCTTTCCAGAACTCTGCTGTTTCCTTACTGCTTTGCTTTCATAGAATTCCCACAGTGCAGAAGGAGACCATTTGGCCCATCAAACCTGCACCATTAACAATCCCACTGAGGCCCAATCCCCATAACCCCATGCATTTACTCTGCTACTCCCCACCCTCCTCTCTTGACACTAAGGGTCAATTTAGCACAGCCAATCTATCTAAACTGCACATCTTTGGACAGTGGAGGAAATTGAGCACTCAGAGGAAACCCACGCAGACATGGGTAGAACGTGGAAAATTCCACACACTCAGTTAAGTTTAGTTTATATATCAGTGTTACAAATGGGGCTCACATTAACACTGCAATGAAGTTATTGTGAAAATCCCAGGCACCACACTCCGGCGCCTATTCGGATACACTGAGGGAGAATTTAGCATGGCCAACACTCCTAACCAGCACTGTGGGATGAAACCAGAGCACTCAGAGGAAACGCATTTACAGAGAGTGACCCAGGCCAGGAATCGAACCAGAGTCCCTGGAGCTGTGAGGCAGCAGTGCTAACTACTGTGCCACAAGACAGTCACCCAAGGCCAGAATTGTATCCAGACCCTGGCACTGCGAGGCACCGTGCCACCCTCAGAGATTTTTCCCTTTATTCCCCACGCCACTGTCAGCCCTGAGCAGATGAAGGTGTACTGCTGCATAAAATCAGCGAGTGAGATTCTGAATGAAATCAAACGAGAATATAAACTAATCATTCATAAAATCAGCAGATTTCTACAGAATCGTGGAATTCAGTTGTTCCAGGGGAACAGAGTAGATTTCCAAGAGAATGTCTTGATTCAAAAATATGCTGCTAAGGGAAGCAGAGAAAGACTGAAACAAAATGTTCAATTATTGTGAATAAATATCCCTCAAACACTTCATTTTCTCCAGATTTCTGAAGGAAGATTTAGTTGACTGACTTTGCAATATTATATCACAGTACTCCCAGGGTCAAAGAATAGTTGGCCAAAACATCAGTGACCAAAGGTCACACCCGGACAACAGGCAACAGAGAAATTCTTTGTAAGTTTTCAATTTAAACAATCAGATGCAATTTCTTCTTTAAATGTAAAAAGTATCTAATGACTTGGTTTATGTTACATCAATTGGAGCTTGCAACAGTTCAGTATTTCTTTGATTCTCAGCAGATTTGGTTATTTGGTAATTATCCAAGTCTTCCCTTCAGGTGGTATTGCTCTGGGTAAAACCACTGGAAATAGATCAAGAGGCGAGATGAAGAGTTTTTTAACAGCGAATTGTGACAATCTGGAACACACTGCCTGAACATGCACTGTGTGGGGATTCAATGGTAACTTTCAAATGGAAGCTGGATACACACGTGAGAGGGGCAAACATTTGCTGGCAATGAAAAGGGCATGGGAAATTGGGATTGCATCAAAGAGCCAGAGAGACATGATGGGTCAAATGGCCTCCTTCTACGCTATGTAATTCTTTGAAGCAACATGTTAGTCAATGGTTAAGAATTGGTGCAAATATTAAAGTGCTTATAACAGTCAAACTTGCAGAATGAGGAAGATTGAAATAAACCATGTTTCTTCCCATCACCACCGATGTTATCACAATGGGATTTGTGAGGAGAGGAGATCACTATGCGGGGTCTCAAGGTGTGATAGGCGTGGAGATATAGGTGATGGGTGGGAGGGCACGCTCGTTCAAAGGCAGTTGTTACCTCTTCAAGAGACCCGGCATTGGGGATGGGGTGCCTGCTCAGAGTAAAATCCCGCCCTTGCTACTGAGCCCCCTATTTCTCTGCACCTTGATCCATGCCTCATGACGCCTACCCCCTGACACCACCACTGGGGTGGCTCGGTAATTATCACTGCTGCCTCACAGCACCAGGATCCCAGGTTCAATTCTGGCCTTGGGTCACTGTCTGTGTGGAGTTTGCACATTCTCCCTTGTCTACGTGGGTTTCCTTTAGGTGCTCTGGTTTCCTTCCACAGTCCAAAATGTGGGGTTAGTTGGGTTGGCCACGCTAAATTGCCCATTAGAATCGGGGGATTAGCAAGGTAAATGCATGAGATTACGGGAATAGGGCGTGGGTGTGCAAGCTTGATGGGATGAATGGCCTCTTTCTGTACTGTAGGGATTCTATGATTCTATTCTATGATTCACCACATGGCTGAGCAGGAGCTAAATATTACATCCTTCTCTTGTATTCCTAGAACTGGCATCAATCAGGTGGATGTCTGTGGAACCTAACAGCAGGAAAAATTTGCTAATGCGATAAAAAACATTTATCAGAACTTGTGCATGCAAACTGTATTTATGTTCTATATAAACTGTATTCATGCACCAATGGAAAACGATAAAATAATATTTATGACTATTGTTCCTGGTTATAATATCACGCTGTACAGATATTATATAAAATGAAAAAGCAGCTTAGACAATGGGTGCAATCCTAGCCAACAGACTTCCTCTGCTCCATCAGCAGCCCTGGGTCAAGACCAAAGTCCAAGGTATTGCCTCAGCCCCCAAATGATATCGCTGCAAACACCATGAAAGCACAGATATTAACAGCACAGTTCCTGCACATGCCTCTTGCCAAGGTTCCCCAAAAACATAGAAACTAGAAGCAAGAGTAGGCCATTCAGCCCCTTGAGCCTGCTCTGTCATTCTTTTTGATTATGGCTGATCATCAAATGCAATACCCTGATCTCACCTTCCCCCCATATCCTTTGATCCCTTTAGCTCCAAGAGCTAAATCAAATTTCTTCTTGAAATCACACAACATTTTGGCCTCAGTTACTTTCTGCAGTAGAGAATTCCATATATTCACCACTCATTGGGTGAAGAATTTCCTCCTCACCTCAGTTCTAAAAAGTTTATCCCTTGTCCTCAATCTATGACACTCAGTTCTGGACTCCCCCACCATCAGAAACATTCTTTCCAGGCTTACCCTGTCGAGAATCACAGAATCATACAGTGTAGAAGAGGTCCTTTGGCCCATCAAGTCTGCATCGAAGCATGAAATGTCCAACTAGCCCATCTAACCCCACTTACCAGCAGTTGGCCCATTGCTTTGAATGTTATGGTGGGTCAGGTACTTTTTAAAGGATGTGAGATCACCACTCAGGCAGAGCTTTTCAGATACCAACACCTTCTGAGTAAAAATGTTTTTCCACAAATTCCCCCTAAACATTCCATCCCTCAAAGAGGTTGACCTTGTATGAACACAAAGAAATGGAGGAAAAGCAAAGTCATTTCCCAATTAGCAAGGTTTCAGAGATCTGAACACTCAGACCTGTGAGGATTAAAAATGTCTTGCTTGAACATTTGGTCAGTTATTATGAGGTAACCATTGCCCTTAAACCCATGGGGTTGTGGGAATCCCCTCCAGCTTTCAAACAGAAATACTTGCTTCACATTTATATCCGCACAGTTACTCAGGCAGAAAAAGATCCTGATTGCTTGTAAATCATTATTAACAGATTCTCCTCATTGAGATCAATCTTAGCAAAAAAAGGAACCAGATCCATCAGCTGTATGTGTCCTGATTAACAGATCCTTCAGCTGAATGTGTCCTGATTAAAGATCCTTCTGCAGCATGTGTCCTGATTAACAGATCCTTCAGTTGGATGTGTCCTGATTAACAGATCCTTCTGCAGCATGTGTCCTGATTAACAGATCCTTCAGTTGGATGTGTCCTGATTAACAGATCCTTCTGCAGCATGTGTCCTGATTAACAGATCCTTCTGCAGCGTGTGTCCTGATTAACAGATCCTTCAGCTGGATATGTCCTGATTAACAGATCCTTCTGCAGCATGTGTCCTAATTAACAGATCCTTCAGCCGCATTTGTCCTGATTAACAGATCCTTCAGCTGGATGTGTCCTGATTAACAGATCCTTCTGCAGCATGTGTCCTGATTAACAGATCCTTCTGCAGCATGTGTCCTGATTAACAGATCCTTCAGCTGGATGTGTCCTGATTAACAGATCCTTCTGCAGCATGTGTCCTGATTAACAGATCCTTCTGCAGCATGTGTTCTGATTAGCAGATCCTTCAGCTGGATGTGTCCTGATTAACAGATCCTTCAGCCGCATTTGTCCTGATTAACAGATCCTTCAGCCACTTGTATCCTGATTAACAGATCCTTTGACTCATTTTATTTAGCACCATAAAACATTCACAAATTTGATTATTGATTTATTACATTAAATATTGAAATGTGCCATCAAAGTAAGTAAGACATCTGAATATTTCTCTTTACTCACACTCTCCAGTCAATAAAGAAAAAGCAAATATTTTTCTGTATTTGACTGTTACATTATAGCCCGATATTTTTCAGAGGGATAATAGCTCCACAACAGCTATCCCAAATTTTCTGATTTAGTATTGCATTGATTAGTTACTCATATAAAAATCATGGAACCCCTACATTGCAGAAGGAGGCCATTCAGCCCATCAAGACTGCACCAACCACAATTCCACCCAGGCCCTATTCCCACAACCCCTCACATTCACCCTGCTAATCCCCTTGACACTAGCGTTAATATAACATGGGACAATCAACCTAACCCACACCTTTGGATGTGGGAGAAAACCAAAGCACCCGGAGGAAACCCACGCAAGCACAGGGAGAAGGTGCAAACTCTACACAGACAGTGATTCAAGCTGGGAATTGAACCCAGGTGCCTGGTGTTGTGAGGCACCCAAAGCAATGTTAATACCAAAGCCATAAAAGGTTTAATTCTAAATAAAATAAATTTGCATTTTTACCTTGTTCTCCATATTTTAGTTCTGCTTTTGAAAAATCAGAGAGCTATATTTTACTCCGCTCAGTCCGGGAACTTCACTGCTCCTAATTCCTTTGGATTCATGGAAGGAATCTGTCCTGAAAGATGTCCCTTTCCGAATTGATGGAGGTCCCAGCGTACGTTGGTTTAGAAGCTTTTAGCCGCCAGCATTAATGACTGGAGAACTGAGAGAAGAGGAAAAATAAGATGCCCTATATATCAAATCCCTCCTCCTTTCTCCAAGCAGAACAGATGGGAATAAAACTAAAATAAATAGCCAGCGGATCTCCTGTTCTGCTCAGAAGTAGTACAGCCTCAAACTAGTCAGGTTGTTATCTGATTGTATTCAGACAGAAACAAACAGTGTGTCTATTTCAATACATCTCTCTCCTTCTGAACATTGAGACCAGTTTGTCTTTGAAATCCATTTTTGTTTTGTCGTGAGAATTTCTTCTATTAAACTGGGACATCTCTGTGACCTAGTTCTGATTGGTCCAAAATGAAAGATTCGGGGGGGGTGGGGGTGGGGGGGGGTGGTTGGGATTGTATTGGATCATCTACAGGACCGTTCTGTTTGGAGGACTGGATGCAACGTAGTGAGGTAGATTTTTCCACATCGCTGTGCCTGGGGAACATTCAGTTCTGAGATGCAGTGAAAGGGAAGGTTTTTTTTATCCAGTCACGGGACATGGGCATTGCTAGCTGGTCAGCATTTATTGCCCATCATTAGGTGCCCAAGGATAGTTGAGAGTCAACCACATTATTGTAGCTCTGGAACTAGACTAGGAAAGAACAGCAGATTTCCTTCCCAAAAAGACTATGAGTGAACATTTTTCCGACAATCGATAATGGTTACATGACCATCAGCAGATTCTTAATTCCAGATTTTTTTTATTGAATTCAAATTCCACCACCTGCAGTGGTGGGACTCGAACCCAGATCCACAGAACGTTAGCTGAGATTTTGGATTAACAGTCTAGCGATTAATATTACATTCCCATTGCCTTTCCTAAGTAGTGGCGAAGACCAGCTGCATCTTGTGTGCACCTTTTACTGTCATAGGAGTTTCTAGGGTTCCTCAACTTCTAGCCAACATGAAGAGTCGGATCAAGCCAGGATGGAGTGCAATGCCTCATCTTATCAGCTTAGTTCCTGTTTGTCCCTCTTATGGGGACCATGAATTGGATTCAATTCAAATTTGTACTTGTTGGATGGAATAAAAAGAATTAAAAATCATTGTACTTGCACCTCGAATAGGCAAAATTCTAGTGTAAGAATGATAATGAGGACACCAACTTCAGTTGTCCCTGCCACAAACAATTAGGGGACATGTTAAATTGACCCTAGCATCAGGAAAGTAACAGGGTAAATGTGTGGGGTTATGGGAATAAGGCCTGGGTGGGATTGTGGTCAGTGCAGACTCAATGGACCAAATGGTCTCCTTCTGCATTGTTGGGATTCTATTGATTCAATGAAAGCAGAGAGAGACTTGAAGAAATCTAGCTCTGAATTTTCTGATGGGATCCTAAGATTGGAGAATCTCTGGACAAGTGAGTGAATTAAAAAAAAAGTGATGTATTGAAGGATTTTGAATCAGTTCCCCACCCAGCTATTCTTAGGTCTTGGAGCTTTCTTCCACTTTTCTGTAACAGCAACCTGTGGCCTTAATGCCAGTGGCCAGGATTGAATGATTTTGTTCCCACCCAAATCTCTAACGTTAGACCCGGCCTGAAGTAAGTTGTCACTCAGGGTGAATTTCCACTGGAAATAAATCTCCCTTGAAAGTGAGTCTACACTGGGAGTGAGTGTCCATTGTGAGCAAGTGTGCAGCGGGAGTAAACCCCAATAAAACTGAGGTCCCTTTGGGAGTCTGTTGTCCATTCACATAGCTTGGTTAAGAGAGGGTTGTTCTCCTCTCCTCATCTTTCAGGCTAGGTCATGGACAATGGATTAAAGTAGGTTTGAGCCAGGAGGAGATTCTAGCGAGCACAGTCACTGTGAAAGGTTTTTCATCTCTGGATTTGAATGTGACCCACACTGTTGGGCTAAGAGTTTCCTCTGCCTGTTGGCTATAGGGTCCACTGTTGTCCACATTTGGACAATATCATTCCAGTCTCTCAGTGGACAAAAGCTCAATAAAACTCCCCCTACTTCAGTATATGTGGGCACTTAATTAGCAATAGTCTTTGCAGTGACTGCAAAGTGGGCTATAGGTGTCATTCATTAAAGCTGGTCACATATTGGTGATATCTGCAGTATCATAATTAAAGCATTCCCACATTCTCAGTTTGCCTGGGATACAACATAACAATAGAATTATTATAAGTATTTTAGTAACACCATGAACGTGCCTTGATCAGCCTGATGATATAATGTCCAACAACCCAGCCGCAGGTCAAATGTGTACTACATTGTTTTGCCATAACTTCTCACAGAGGCTCCCGTAGACATTTAAAGGCATGAGTAAGAGGAGAAGCATAGAAACTAGGAGCAGGAGTGGGTCATTTGGCCTTCCAGCCCTGATCATGGCTAATCCTCTATCTCAATGCCATATAGAAGCAGCAACGGCAAGAGAGAACAATGAAAGGGAACAGTCTGTTGCAAAATATGTTCCTGCCAACCTAATACCAGTCACATTCCCATGAAAAGAGGATTTGTTTTCAAACTAAGAGATTTGCTATCAGAGGGCGATCGTTATAACCAAGAGCTTTACTCTTTGATGTAAGAAAGAGGTTGTTATAACTGAGAGAGGGTTCTGGAGAGCCTTCTGATAATAAAGGAGTGTAGCAAGGAAACGTTTACGATCAGGGTGTGAGGGATAGACTTATGACCGTGTCACTCAGAACCTTATAGTGAAGTTTGAACGTGTTTGACTAAGCTTTGATCCATATGAGAATAAAACATCACTTCTAAAGACAACTGTGTAAAACACAAGGAAAATATTTACCCAGAGATAACAATGCTGGGTGTCAGGACTCCTATTTACAAAGCAACGTGGGTCTGTCACTGTTTGTCAGTGCTTTCACTGAGGTGATGTGGTGGTCCCCCTACCCCACACACCCCAGCTCTGATCTTTCTCCACATTCTTGTGGTCACTGGAGGAGAAAGAGCCACTGCAATTCTAAGGCTCTCGCTGGGAGTGACGGTTGAACTAATTTCTTCACTCCAGGTGAGCTGCTCCAATCACTGCAGACTGTGTCCCATTCCATTGACAGACCCCCACTGTTCCTCCACACTGGAATGTGCGCTAATGATGGTTCTGCATGACAGCCTTGAAGAGATTACCTGAGTTCCCAGGCCTGGGTGAACATTGCTGGGACCTGCCATGAGTTCTGTTCTTCGGCGACTGAAGCTGTGAACACAGTTTTCCACTGGGGCTGATGCAGCAGCTCAACTGTCTTAACCAACTGAGAGAGCATGAAAACCCTTATCTAATGAGGTTCTCTATTCTGAAAGTCCAAGTGCTTTTCTATTCAGTTTTCTGTACAAACATATTATGCAAATTGGAGTGGGGGAGGCGATGGTGCAATGGTGTTGTCACTGGATTAGTAATCCAAAGAGCCAGAGATATGCTTTGGGAATCGGGGTTCAAATCCCACCAGCAGATGGTAAAATTTGAATTCAATCAAAATATATGGAATTTAAAGCCTAATGATAGCCATGAAGCCATTGCTGATTGTCGTAAAAACCTATCTGGTTCACTAATGTTCTTTACGGAAGGAAATCTGGCATCCTTATCTGGTCTTACCTACAGATCCATAGCAATGTGGTTGACTCTTAAAAACACGAGGAACTGGCCTAACAAGTCACTTACTTCAAGGGCAATTAGGGATGGGCAATATGCATTTATCTGCTACCATCAGACTTTTGAATGGACCTATCTCACATTAAATTGATCTTTCTCTACACTCCAGCTATGACTGTAACACCACAATCTGTACCCTCTCGCTTCCTTCTCTATGAATGGTATACTCTGTATACTTTTCCATGTATATCAATACATGTGACAATAAATCAAATCAAATCAAATGCTGACCTAGCCAGTGACATCCACATTCCTTTGATAAATAAAAATAAACAAACAATTCAAACAATCTTAAAACTAGAAGGCACCATCAAGATCAATTGGTAAAATTGCCACAGTCCCAGATGACCATAGGCTGTGGTCAGTGACGATTTAACTTGAGGATCACCACACCTCAGGCAAGGGGCAAGATAGAGAAAGCCAAGACCAACAGAACCTTTGCAAAGCCTCAATGGGCCAAACTCAAGAGCAGAATGGATGGGGGTGGGAGGGAGGGGTCAGGTATAATGTGAAGAGGTCAAGTGATATGGAGACCCAAAACAGAGACAAGTGATGGGAGTAACTCAACAGTTTGATACCTGATGCCACGTAAGTGCTGCTGCGTGAGGTGATTACAAGAAAGGTGTCCTCTATTTATCATTTGAGGGCATTAATATTGATGTTTACCTGGAAGAAAGTGTGATAGTTCTAAAGTTCCAACCAGTCAAAGGTGCCACTGCCTTTTTTGTGGATTATTAGCTGCAGCAGCCAGGAAGGTTCTCACACCTGGCTCTTGACTAAGCCAGACACATTTCCTTGTAGCTATTGTGAGGTATCATTTGATCAATGCCTAGAGTCAGGTTAGAACATAGAACATAGAACATTACAGCGCAGTACAGACCCTTCGGCCTTCGATGTTGCGCTGACCAATGGAACTAGTCTTATGATCTCTAACCTAAACTATTCCAATGCTATCCATATGCCTATCCACTGACCTTTTGAATGCCCTTAAACTTGGCAAGTCCACAACTGCTGCAGGCAGAGCATTCCACGCCCTTACTGCCCTCTGAGTAAAGAAAGGTTGGCTCTGTGGAAGCCCTCTCACCTCAGGAGCAGAGGTTATCAAAGGCCTCCAGCAAAGTAGCTGCTTGTCTTTAGGATGAGATGTTACACAAGGGCCTCAATATTGACTTTTGCTGACAAAGAAGATTCCATGGCACTATTTGGAAAAGAACAGGAAGTTCTTATTGGGTTGTAGTCAATCTTTATCCCTCAATGACACAGCCCTCCTAACTGACTGCTATTGATGTATCTGATCAGAAAATACATCTCTGAAATGCTTCAACCTACACTTCTGAAGTACATGGTGGCCAATGAGGGGCATTGCCCATAGCTCGCACATATTGGAAAGTTGACTTGCCAACTCAGTCAATATAGCAAAGGAAGCTCTTTAAACCTCATTTACCCCATCATCTGTGGGGTATATAATGTGCAGGTAGGTTGATTCGCCTTGGTTAGTTGTCTCTTGGTATCAGGGGGAATAGCAGGGTAAAATTGTGGAGTTAAGCGGATAAGGCCTGAATCAAATTGTGGTCAATGCGGACTTGATGGGCTGAATGGTCTCCTTCTGCACTGTAGGGATTCTATCTATTTGCGTATTGAGTCTGTCCTATATCTCCACTGATCAGTTCTCACTAGAATTCCTCATGCGCTGCCATTACATTCCTTAAGAAATATCAGATACTTCACAGATCTCCTCACATGACATGGCACAATGGCACATTGGTTAGCAATGCTTGTCCCAATATGCCACAGACTCGGGTTCAATTCCCAGATCGATCACTGTCTGTATGGAGTTTGCATGTTCTTTCCATGTCTGGTGAGTTTCCTCCGAGAGTTCCGGTTTCCTCACACAGTTCAAATATGTGCAGTTTAGGTGGATTGGCCATGCTAAATTGTCCCCTCATGTCCCGTGATGTGTAGGTTAGGGGATAAATATGTGGAGTTATGGGGATAGGACCTGGTTAAGATTATAAAACAAGATGAGTTAGTTCAGACTCAATGAGCCGAATGACCTCCTTCAGCACTGTAGCGATTCTATAAACATCATTTCCTCAGCCACATCAGTGCTCACATCAGCACATTTTACATTCTGAGGTGGTTTCTATTAAAATAAAAGCAAATTACTGCGGATGCTGGAATCTGAAACCAAAAGGGAAAATGCTGGAAAATCTCAGCAGGTCTGGCAGCGTGGAAAGTGGGAGATATTTACACAGTAGGTTCAATCATCTTACAGTTTAACAGTCTCCTACTTTCAATGCCTTTTACCTTTGACAAAAGGTCATCTGGACTCAAAACATCAGCTCTTTTCTCTCCTTACAGATGCTACCAGATCTCCTAAGATTTTCCAGCATTTTCTCTTCTGGTTTCTATTAAAGTTGCTACCAAAAGTCCGACGTTTCTCTTGCCTGCATCCAGAGTTTTTACACATTAAATTAATCATTTAAATTTCAATAATTTTGCAACAGGGCAAATTTGCCCACAGATATTGGAGGATTATCATGGATGGATGACAGGTTCAATCAAGCTTTCAGTAGGAGGCGGGAGAAGAGATTAGCGATCCTGTCCTTGCTTTATGAGCTTGGTAACTCTGCGGCGAGACTGCTGAGTGTATCATTTAAATGTGAGAATGTTGCAAATGTGAGGTAATGCATTTTGGAAGGTCTAATACACATAGAAAATATACAGTAAATGGCAGAACCCTTACGATAGGGAGAGGAATCTGGGTGTACAGCTGTACAGGCCATTGAAAGTGGTAATGTAAGTGTAGAAAGTAGTCAAGAGGGCATATGGCGTGCTTGTCTTTGTCAGCCAGGGCACTG
Source organism: Sphyrna mokarran (assembly GCA_024679065.1). Taxonomy (NCBI): domain Eukaryota; kingdom Metazoa; phylum Chordata; class Chondrichthyes; order Carcharhiniformes; family Carcharhinidae; genus Sphyrna; species Sphyrna mokarran. The sequence goes on along the minus strand of JAGIQG010000020.1, from coordinate 39,287,890 downwards.
AGTTTAAAAATTGCCAAGTCATGTTGCAGCTTTATAGAACCTTAGTTAGGCTGCACTTGGAATCTAGTGTTCAATTCTGGTCACCACACTATCAGAAAGATGTGGAAGGTTTGGAGAGGATACAGAAAAGATTTACCAGGACATTGCCTGGTATGGAGGGCAATAGCTATGAGGAGAGGCTGGAGAAACTTGGTTTGTTCTCACAATGGAGATTGAGGGCAATCTGATAGAAATCTACAAGATTATGAGGGGCATGGACAGAGTGGATAGTCAGAAGCTTTTTCCCAGGGCGGAAGAGTCAATTACTAGGGGACATATGTTTAAGATGCAAGGAGATGTATGAGGCACATTTTTTACCCAGAGGGTGGTGGGCACCTGGAACTCACTATCAGGGAAGATAGTGGAAGCAGGTACAATAGTAAGTTTTAAGGGGCATCTGGACAAATACATGAATAAGATGGGAAGAGAGGGATATGGTCCCTGGAAGAGTAGAGGGTTTTGTTCAGCCAGGCAGCATGGTCAGTGCAGACTTGGAGGGCCAAAGGGCCTGTTCTTGTGCTGTAATTTTCTTTGTCCTTTGTTTTACGTGCCATCTGCACTGAGCTGCTGTTGTTGTGAGTTAAAACATTCCTAATCACACCTCTCCAAAATGCTGGAAAACATGTCCAAAAAGCATCAGATGTCCAAATTTCCGGGGTGAGGATTGGGAAAGGCTCCCAGATTGGGATGAGCTCCCAGAGTGGCACAGTAGCACAGTGGTTAGCTAGGCCCCTAGTTCAATTCTCAGCTTGGGTCACTGTCTGTGTGGAGTCTGCACATTCTCCCCGTGTCCTCTAGTGTGGGAGGAGACCTGAGTCTGAAAGATGTGCTGGTTAGGTGCATTGGCCATGCTAAATTCTCCCTCAGTGTACCTGAACAGGCACCGGAGGTATGGCGACTAGGAGATTTTCACATTAACTTGTGTTAATGTAAGCCTACCTTGTGACACTGATAAATAAATAAACTTTAAACAGATGTCCAACACCCAACTCCCCGACCATTGTGAGGCAGCAGTGCTAACCACTGTGCTACTGTGGCACTCTGGGAGCCCATCCCAATCTGGGAGACCATCCCAATTCCCACCCCAGAAATTTGGGCATCTGATGCTTTTCAGACATGTTTTCCAGCATTTTGGAGTGAAGTGTGATTAGGAATGTTTTGTGAGAATTTCCATTCTCACAAATTATTAAGTACGCCACCGCAAAAAAAAATGTTTCTTTAAATACTCATGTTTCTGCTCAGTGAATGAATGATGTACAGCTCGGTCTGGTCGTCCCTCCAAACAAGTTTGCCACAGGGTACAGCCCATGGCACGGGCCAGAGTGTGGAATCTTTTAACACTGCAGCTGCCACACAGTTGTGATTGGCCTACAGACTCTCCTGCTCCTACCACATTTAGAGATTGACAGTCAACATGTTTGGCCACCAGCATGATTGCATCTTCTGTGACCATTGGGTCGTTCAGTGGAATGGGAACCCAGGACTTCTGGCCAAGAGCCAGGAATGCTGCCGACTGCACCACAAGACCTGCCAGTGATGTGTACATTGACTACATCTCCTGGTTGTTACCGCAACAACGACAACAATAACATACAAACATTGTACCTCTAATGCAATGAAACATCCGTAGGCAGTATATTGGAACACTATGGCTGGAATTTTACCAGCACACCTCCCCCCTCCCCCCACCACACACACACACACACACACACACACACACACACACACACCTCCGATTCTGGAGGCGGGTGAGGCATTCTTCATGAGCCTTAGATGGAATCGTATGAACCTTGGGCAAACATGCCAGTAAAAGTTTGCTCTATAAGGCGGATGTGCCGATAAAATTCTGTCCTATAAGGTAAAATATAACCATATAAGGAGATATTAGGTCAGGTGAGCAAAAATTTGGACAAAAAGATCATTTTTAGTAAATGTCTTAATGAACAAAAGTGAGTAGAATCGTAGAACCTCAACAGCACAGGAGGAGGTCATTCGAGTCTGCATGCACTCTCCAACACAACATCCTACTCAGGATCTATCTCTGCAACCCCATTTAGTTACCCACTAAACATCTAACCTACGCATCTTGGGACACCAAGGGGCAATTTAGCGTGACAAATCCACCTAACTTGCACGTTTTTGAACTGTGGGAGAAAATCAGAGCACTCGGAGGAAACCCACACAGACATGGGGTGAACGTACAAGCTCCGCAGTCACCCAAGGCCAAAAGTTGAACCCAGGTCCCTGGCGTTGTGAGAGCAGCCGTGCTAACCATTGTAGTGCCGCCCTGTAGTGAGCAGTAATGCAGGAAAGTGAAATAGAGAGGTGATGAGGTGTGGTAAAGAGGTGATGAGAGTGGTGATGAGATGTAGGGAGGGAATTTCAGACAAGACAACTGAAGGCACAACCACCAATGGCGGAACAATTACAATCAGGGATTTTCAAGAGGCAAAACTAAAGGGCACAGTTATGTTGGAGAGTTATGGGGCTCGAGGGGATTACAGAGATAGGGAGCTTAATGATTAGGCTTCTAGGTATCAGCAAATAAAGGAGCCAAACTATGAAATGTTATGCAAAAGCAGTCATGAAACTAAAAGAATTTAGCTGATTCAGTTACTATAAAATACTGGCTATGATACAATGTCAATAGACTCAGGACTCTTTGTGATATGTTAGCTGCTTTTTGGATTCTCAATAATTTTGAGAGCTATGCTTGTTTCTTTTGAGAATTCATCAGCTTTAGCAAACCATTGATATTCCATCAGAGTAACTAACTCAAAAATTCTTCTGTACCATCACTGAGCACAAACATTTTATTTTGGGACTGTTAGTATTCAAGGAACACCCTGAAAGTTTCCAGTTTAACGCCTGTATATAAAGCGGACAGAGAGGTGTGAGGTATATAATCTATTTTACAAAGAACAAAGAAAATTACAGCACAGGAACAGGCTCTTCGGCCCTCCAAATCTGCATCAACCATGTGCCCATCTGAACTAAAACCCTTACCTTCTGGGGACCATACCTCTCCATTCCCATCTTATTCCTGTATTTGTCTAGATGCCCCTTAAAAGTCATTATTGTATCTGTTTTCATTACCACCTCCAGCACAAGTTCCAGGGACCCACAACTCTCTGTGTAAAAAACTTGCCTTATACAACTTCTTTAAATCTTGCCCCTCACACGTTAAATCTATGCCCCCCAGGTAACTGACTCTTCCACCTTGGGAAAAAGATTCTGACTACCCACTCTGTCCATGCCCCTCATAATCTTGTACATCAATTCCCAGAGTGGATACATCCCCATTCTATTTTCCATTCTGGTGCCCATTATTTTCAAACCCTCTGCTTCATATTAGCTCACAATTTGTGGCAATTTGAAAATCGCAAAGGTTTGGGCAACACGTAGCACAGTGGTGAGTACTCATAGAGCCAAGGACCCAGGTTCGATTCCGGCTTTGCTTCACTGTCTGTGTGGAGTTTGCATGTTCTCCCCATGTCTCTGTGGGTTTCCTCCAAGCGCTCTGGTTTTCCCCCACATTCCAAAGATACGTAGGTTAGGTTGATTGGCCATGCTAAATTGAGCCTTAGTGTCAGAGGAACTAGGAGTGTAAATATGTGGGATTACGGGAATAGGACTGGGTGGGGTTGTTTTTGATGCAGTCTTGATGGGCCAAATCGCCTCGTTCTGCAGTGTAAAGCTGGTAGCGATGCACCCTCAGATTTTTCTATCTCATCTTTGCCCCCCTCATCTCCAAATTCTGGGCTGAAACGTGTGTTCTTTTGCGATGGGTGGTAAAGGGAGTGGGTAATGCCCGCAAGGTTTCAAATTAATGGGTTAATGGGCATATTGGAGGTGCAGTTTCCAGAAACATCCCAACGATGGAAAGGTTTGGCAACTGCAAAGTCTGTCTGTCATTCAGAATCTTTATGCTTTCCCAACTACTAACTGTCTGCGCGCCACTGAGCTGATTGGCATGAAGATTTGTTTGGATTCAACAGTGTGAAGAAATGAGAACAATGAGTAACATTTGATCACAATTTGTCCCGGATTGAGCTACACACATTTGGAATGAACTTTTAACAGCTTCAGACTAGAAGCAAGTGTTTTTCCTCAGGCTAGGAATAGTAAGGCTTGAGGGGAGAAGAGAGCAGTGTTCATCCCTTGCTCACCCTGTGACAGTCTCTCTCTCTCTCTCTCTCTCTCTTTTTGACCGTTATATCTCTGTGTGTAATCACTTCTTGTGCCTATTGTAAATATCCCGACCTACCATCTGTCTGGTATCTGCACAGTCCCAAAGGGAATCAGTACGTTGCAAAATCCTGATCCCCTAAAGGATTAACTCACACTTCCACGGTTAACGACACATTTAACACAAAGAAATATATTAAAAGCTACAGTGTCCGAGGCATCTCTTAGGGGAAAAAAAAACAAATTTCCATTAAACTGCAGTGAAAAAAGTGTCAGTTGATCACAGAAGCCGAAACCAGCACCTAACCCCCAGGGAGCATGGCTTCAATTGTTTTCAGATATAACCTGCAGAAATTTCATTGGAGCAATCTGTGCCCCAGTCATTCCTGCTTCTAGATTTGTTTTAAATTATTGATTCCAAGAGACAAAAAGTACAAATGTACAAGAAAATGTTCATTAGTAACACCGAGGTAGCACTTCCAATAAAAGGAGCGCCTAGCACACAGTAGGCTACTGCTTAGCGTTGTAGAGCCATAGTTCAGAATACTATAGAGATTAGGTTAAGGACAGTGCTCGAAACATTGCCAAACAAACAACAGAGGCCTTCCCTTGCTTTTGAGCCTAGTACCTCCTGAGCTGATCACTGGCTGGATTGCTATTCTAATTCATATGCTTATCCTGCAAGGTCGCTTTCTGCCTCCTTTTTCCTAATATAAGGCTACTCGCAACAACCCCAAGGGCTAGCTAACTCTCAGATTTGTTCCTATGCATCTGGTATCCTCAATCTGCCAACTGAGTTTGGAGAGGATAGAAGTTTTATGACATAGTGAATGGAGTTACACAGAATTCATAGAACTCTACAGTACAGGAGGAGGCCATTTAGCCCATTGGGCCTACAATGTCTCTCTGAGAGAATATCCCACCCAGGTCTTATTCCTGTAACCCCATTTATTTACCACAATAATTCACCAAATTTATACATCTTGAGACACTAAAGGGCAATTTATCATGGTCAATCCACCTAACCCACACATCTGTGGAGTGTAGGAAGAAACTGGAGCACTCGGAGGGAACCCACTCAGACGAAGGAAGAATGTGCAAATTCCACACATACAGTCACCCAAAGCTGGAATTGAACCCCATTCCCTGGTGCTGTGAGGCAGCAATGCTAATCACTGTGTCATTGTGTCACCCAAGTTCTGATAGTTGATATGGCAAAATTGAACGGGAAAAGCTGACAGATTAATTTATAAACGCAAATGTTCACAGCAAAATGTGGCCAAAATCTAATGGGAAGGAATGTTAGCTGATTGGAATTGTGAGCCCCTTACAAGATTTTTAACAATTGTATTTATAAAATATTAGATGATCTCCCATGTTACTGCACATGGAGAGGGAAAACCAAGTGTAGTTTCCAGGTGAAAGGGAGTCAGAGAACAGATGTAGTTCAGTCTCCATTTTATACGTTCTCTCCTTATTTTTAAATAATACTTTGACAAGACTTAACAGTGGTTTGAGAGACAGAGCTGGTTACAAAGTTGGAAATGTCGTTACAGAGGCAAGATTAAAGTGCTACAGCACCACAATTGGTGGGAGTTTATAATTACAGCTTGACAAATTTACATAACAACTTTTACTTATATCATTGAAACACAGAATCATAGAATCTCTACAATGTAGAAAGAGGTCATTCGGGCCATTAAGACTGCACCGACCACAATCCCACCTAGGGCCTATCCCTGTGACCCTATGTATTTACCCTGCTAAATTCCCTGACATTAAGGGGCAATTTAACATGGCTAATCTGCAGATCTTTAGGCTGTGGGAGGAAACAGGAGCACCCGGAGAAAACCCACGCAGACATTGAGAGAAACTCCACACAGACAGTGACCCAAGGCCAGAATTGAACCCAGGTCCCTGGCACTGTGAGGCAGCAACACTGTGCCACCATGTAGCCCTACTGTTCTTCATGCCCTCATGGTATTCTTATAGCAATTAAATATTTTTGAAATGTAGTCAGTAATGAAATGCTGGAAAGTTTCCACCATAAGTATGAACATTGGAATTTATAACTCCATTCCTAATTTTTTTTAATTTCTATCTCTGGCATTTAATACATTATTTCCCATATAGATACCATGCCCTAAGAAGACAGTGGCAACCTTTGGATTAGTCCATGATTATACTTGGTAAAGTATTGCTGTGCCTTCTATACCATGGCTGACCAGGAAACTCTCCCACCCTCAGACATACTAGAAGGATTCATAGGGTGATAATCAACATGTTTGGCCACATCACAAATGCACCTTCAAATAAAAAATAGAATCCCTTCAGTACAGAAGGAGGCTATTCAACCCATCAAGTCTACACCAATCACTATCCCATCCAGGCCATATTTCTGTAACCTTCCACTAATCCTCTGACACTAGGGTCAATTTAGCATGGCCAATCAACCTAACCCACATATCTTTGAACTCTGGGAGGAAACCCGCACAGATAGGGGGAGAATGTGCAAACTCCGCACAGTGACCTGAATTGAACCCGGGCTCTGGCAATTAGGGCAGCAATACCATCCATTGTGCCACTGCGCCGCTCCGAAAGAAACTGAGACATGTTTTTTTTTATTTCATCATTTTATGGGACATAGGCATTGCTGGCTGGCCCAGCCCTAATTGCCCTCCATTTCAGAGGCATTGTGAGAGTCAACTGCATTGCTGAGGGTCTGGAGTCACATGTAGACCAGTTGTTAGACAGTAAATTTCCTCCCCTAAACAGCATTAGTGAACTAGGCTTTTCTGACAATCGACAATGGTTTTATGGTCATGAATAGACTTTTATAGATTTTTATTGAATTCAAATTTTACCAGCTGCTGTAGTGGGATTTGACCCCGGGTTCTCAGGGCATTACCCCGGGTCTATGGATTACTAGTCCAATGATAATACCATTACGCCACTGCCTCCCCTTCCACTGCCATCAATTCCTGAAGTGGAGCTTGAACCCAGAGTTTCTCACCCAGAGGTAGGGATGCTAACACTGTGCTACAAAACTTCCTTATACCACTGCTACACATTGTTATTTTGTCAATTGTAGAGCAGCCTTTGTTCATACATTGTGAGTCAATTCATAGGGCACAAATGTTGACCCAATCATTTTTCCCTATTTTAATTGATTGTCATTCTGTCAATCCAAAAACTCCTTGTCAACAAACACAGGCCTATCTTCGACACATTACATTGCACCAAACTTTGAGATAGGTAAACACATTGGGTATCCCTAAATAAGTTTATTTGGATATGTCAACATGTTTATGGTACAACAAGAGTTAATGAATTGTTTAATGAGCCTGTCACCTCTTGCTTATTTGGGTTTGAGAACGTAGTCAATTAGTATGTACCTCATACCAAATAAATCTCTTTATTTAAATAGTTCTTAATTACTCTTTGTGATCATATAAATCTCATTCTTAATGTTTCTCCAATATGAGTTAATTTCATAAATGATCTCATGTGATTTGAGATTGTTCAGATTCTGGTTTATTTTACTAATAAGCTTTTGGGCAAAGATGTAATTGAAAATTCCAATAAAACAATTTTCATTCTATTCAGAACTCTCCAAGCATCATTGTATTTTACTTTGTACTTTCAGTTAATTAATTTGATTGATTATCTGCATCCTTTACATACATTCCAGAGGCAGAAAGTGGAATATCAGGTTAATAGACTGGTGCCAGTAATGAGCTTTCTATCCCAGCTGCATTGTCCTGGTGAGAAGCCAAATGGAAGTATCTATCCTGGGAAGTTCTATCCTGGGAGACCAGGGAATATGCATCAACTCAAGTCATCCCAATTGGCTGGTAAGTCCTGGCTTGGGTGACTCTGTGCAGAGTTTGAACATTCTCCGTGTGTCTGCAAAAGTTTTCTCTGGGTGTTCCGGTTTCCTCCCACTGTCTGAAAGATGCATTGGCCATGCTAAATTCCCCCTCAGTGTACCTGAACAAGTGCCGGAATGTGGCGACTATGGAATTTTCACAGTTAATTCAATGCAATATTAATGTAAGCTTATTTGTGACACTAACAAATAAACTTCTAAAAAAAAGTAAAATCTGCCAGGTATTTGCTAGTGATCAGTAATGAAGCTGTAAAGTTGTCCTTTGGGTAACATACATGATTTCCTAAAATGTAGCCACTCTAGCCTTCACATTTGTCTATATAAAACACAAGGGTGATATACTAACTGACAACACATTGCAGGAGTTGTGCACTCCTGTCTCTGAGTTCCAAAGCCATTGAATACTCCTTGTTTTACTTAGGATTGTTTGGTCCGCTATAAGTTAAGAGTGCATGGATGCAGTTTCTCGTAGAGTTGTGGTTGTCATTACTTAGCTGGTGGTTTTTTGTCTTCAGTGGCTGTGGAAATCTTTCTGATTGCAATCTACTGATTGTCAAAATACCACACTGATCTTTATAGCTTGGAGCTTTGGGCAGGTCAACAATTGTACCCAGCCCAAAGCAGGAAACTCACATTATTGTCAATGCAGAGGTAGCAAAGTTCCTAATCCAGTGACCTTCCTCAGTCTGGGAGCATGCCCTGTATCAACATAGCCAAGTTCCGCACACATGAGGACGGGCTTAATAGGGATCTTGGCTTCATGACACACGATCAGTAACCCCCGTAACTTGCCTGGGTTAGCAAAAAACTTCACTTACTGTGCTGTCTGGAGAAAATACACAATTCTCTAACCAATGTTCAGGATTCCCTTCACACACATTGTTAGCCACTTTAACACTTGAATAGCAGGTTAGATGTAAGGATTTGCATTCTAATCAGCAATCTGTGACTGTCTGTGTTGATATGTGTGCTATTGCAGACCAGAACACTGCATTTGCCTGACAAAGACATAGAGTGTCGAAAGCTCGCAATTTTACTATCAAATAAATTGGTTGGATTTAAAATTGGTGTTGCTAAATTCTTACTGAGTTCTCAACACAGGAGACAACAAATTTAACATTCCATGGCATTGCCATTGCTGAATCTCCCACAGTCAATATTCTGGGTATTGATATTGACCAGAAACTGAACTGGATCAGTCATATAAATACTGCAGTTCCAAGAGCAGGTCAGAGAAGGGAATTCTACAGTGAATAACTCATCTCCTGACTCCTCAAAGCCTCAACCACCATCTACAAAGCACAAGTCAGAAGGTGATGGAATACTCTCCACTTGTCTGGGTAGGTGCTGTTCTAACAACATTCAAGGAGCTGGACACCATTCAGGACACAGCAGCTCACTTAACTGGCATCTGATCCACACTTTTAACATTCATTCTCCCCATCAGTGGTAGCAAAATGCATTGCAGCAACTCACTAAGGCTCCTTCAACAAGTATTTCCCAAACCCATGATTTTTTCCGTGTAGAAAGTCAAGGGCAGCAAATACATGGAAACACCACCACCTGCAGTTTCCCCTCTAAGCCACACACATTCTGATTTAGAACTGTATTGTCGTTCCTTTACTGTCGCTGAATAAAAATCCTGAAATTCCCTCCTCATTAGCACGTGGGCTGCAGCAGTTCAAGAAGGTAGCTCACCACTACTTTCTCAAGGGAAGTTAGGGATGGGTAATAAATGCTGACCTCCCCAGAGACACCTACATCCCATGAAAGAGTAAATAAAAGGAGTGAGGAGGTAGAATCTGGATCCTGGTCAAATGGTGACATGTGTCAATCACATAAAATCACACTGATGGACTCGATCCACGTGCCCATAGACCCCAAGGAAAGATTGGATCCCTTCAGAGCAGGAAGAGAGAAGGGGGGGATAAGAAACCCTTTATTTGACTTGATTTGATTTATTATTGTCACATGTAATAGTATACAATGAAAAGTATTGTCTATACAGACAAAGCATACTATTCATAGAGAAGGAAAGGAGAGATTGCAGAATGTAGTGCTACAGTCAAAACTATGGTGTAAAGAAAGATCAACTTAGTGCATGATGGCAGCAGGGAAGAAGCTATTCTTGAGTCAATTGGAACATGACCTCAGACTTTTGTACCTTTTTCCCAATGAAAGAAAGTAGAAGAGAGGACATCTTGAGTGCATGTGGGGCCCTTAATTATGCTGGCTGCTTTTCTGAGGCAACGGGAAGTGTAGATAGAGTCAATGGATGGGAGACTGGTTTGCGTGATGGACTGCGCTACATTCACAACCTTTGTAGTTTCTTGTGGTCTTAGGCAGAGCAGAAGCCATACCAAACTGTGATGCAACCAGAAAGAATGCTTTCTATGGTGAAAGTGAGATAAGAGTTGCAGCTGGCATGTCAAATTTCCTTAGTCCTCCATTTGTGGGCTTTCTTAAATATAGTGTTGGCATAGAGGGACCAGGACAGGTTGGTGGTGATCTGGATACCTAAAAGCTTTTTTACTTTATTGTTATTAGTGTCACAAGTAAGTCTACATTAGCACTGCAATGAAGTTACTGTGAAGATCATCTCTCGTTGCCACACTCCAGCACCCTGTATGGGTACACCAAGGGAGAATTTCACATGGCCAATGTACCTAACCAGCATGTCTTTCACACCGTGGGATGAAACCGAGGTCCTGGAGGAAACCCATGCAGAGACAGGGAGAACATGCAGACTCCGCACAGACAGTGACCCAAGCCGGGCATTGATGAGTTCCTTTACATTTGAGTTCAGCACAGCTCAGTAAGGATGACTGAGCCAACCCAGATCCGAAATCATAAGGAACATTTCAATGAATGGGAAGGAAAATAAAACTATGTGTATTTAGCACTGAGTGGGCTGAGACTCGTACGCAAATGCAAAATAATCAAGAAAGTGAAGCACAAACACAAGGAAATGGTTTGAATTGGGAGTGGGGGGGGGAGTTTCAAACCTTCTCAGCGGTTGCTATCTGACCTGTCATTGTGTATATCCCAAATGTATGGCTACTGTTGTAGAAAGTGGTGTTGGGAGTGCCGGGGAAGTGCATTGTTTCGGTTTAAAAGTTCTTTCATTGTGCCAGTCCTGCACTCTCTCCCGCTCCTTGCTTATTGCACAAGAAAGCTTGTTGGTGATACTTCGGCCCGCGCCAATCTGGCCGCCTTTCCCGCGGAGACAGTGGCGAGCCGGGAGGAGGCGCGGGCAGAACGGCGGGGAATTGAGTAGAAGGGACATAGAGAGAGAGGGAGAGGGGGGTGGAGAAGGAGGCGGGAGAGCAGAGAGAGCAGGAGCTGCTGATTGTGTGTGTGTGTGTGTGTTACAATCCAATCCACTCAACGGCTTCATTCAATCACTGGCACTAACTGTCAACACAGAGAGAGAGAGAAAAAGAGAGCTTCCAGCACCAGGGAGAGCTAACTCCAACTACAAACAGTTTGAAACTTCTAACAGCTACAAACAAAAATCCCCATTCTTGAGGGGGGGGGGAGGAAAAAGTTTGGGCACAAGTTTTGCCTGTGGATTGACGTTTTTCATTCTGAAATTGCTGGCAACAAATCCTAGTGGAGTTTGCAAACTTTCAAAAGAAAGTTTGAAAAGAAAGTTTGAAAACTCTTTCCTGTTTGGAGTTGCAATGTGTCAATTTCACATGTGTGTAGCCTGCTTGTATGCAGAGAGGATCTTGTCCCTGCGGGATCGACTGGATTGAGGATCTAGGAGTGAGGGGAGGGGGGGGGGGGGGTGGGAGGCGGAGGTGGAATTTATCTCTGACCATCCGACTAATCGATTTCTCCCTCCTCACCCCTCCCCCAACCCCCCAAACGGCGCGCATGCGTCGGGGGAGCTGCCTGCCAGCGCCGGCAAATTTGAAAACGGTCTGTGTGGATTCAAAAAAAATCTGAGGAGTCCGGAGCAATAGGAAAAATCTCTCCAGGTACAGACATCTCAGCTCTAACTTTCTGCATTGCACCCAATGCAAAGCTCTCCATCACCCACCCCCGCCCCCCCCCCCAACTTTTTGTACTGTTTTTCCTAAGTGCAATTTTAAAACTTGCCTCCCTTCTTTTTTGCAGATACATTTGCTTGGGAGTTTCGAACAATTGTAGAGAAAATCCAGCTAATGATTAACTAACTGCTGCAAACGCCGATTGCTTTGAACTTTATTTTTATATCCCTGCCTGTATTTTTATTTTATGTCCAGTTTTTCTGCTGCTTTTCTGTAAGATCCCAAATAATCAGAACCAGTTCCAATGATTTTCCCATTTTATTGCTCTCGCTGTCCCTGCTCCTGCTATACCTGCTAGCTTTTTTTGTGAGGTTTGCCTCACAAGTCTGCAACTTTGTTTTGGGTTTGTGTTGTGAGGGGTGGGGTGGGAAGCTTGTGTTGGTGGGATTGGGGGTGGGGGTTGACATTCGTCCTGCTGAAGTGCTGGATAGCTACAGGTTTAAAAAAAAATCTGCAAATGGTAACAAAAAAAAGAAACTAGACATTTTGTTTCCTCTCTCTCCTACCCCAACCGGTCGCTCTTCCCCCCCCACCGCCCTCCCCACGACCCCTGCATGTGCACAGCGTCTGGCTCTTTGGCCGGAGATGATAGAAAACGAGATCAGATCGGAAATGTCAGGGATATTGAGGAGCTCGGGACCTAACCCTCACCATTCAACTGAAGACTACAGGTAAGGGAGAATGGCACTGGGTGGGAGAGAGTGGGGGAGGTGGGGTATAGTTGTTGTAAGGGGTAGTTATGGTAAGGGATGGTTGTTGTTGGGAGTAGTTGTGGTCGTAGGGGGTTGATATTGTAAAGGGGGTAGTTCAAGGCGGTAGTTGTTATATGGGGTAGCTTTGTTGTAAGGGGGTGGTTCCAGGGGGTAGTTGTCAGGCAGGTGGTTGTTGTAGGTCGGGGTGGGGGCGGGGAGTTATAGGTTGGGATAGTTGTTGCAGGGATTGTAGTTTTGGGGTTATTGTTGTAGGGGTTGTTATTGTAGATTAGAGTAGTTGTTGTAGGGGATTATTGTTATAGGTGGGTGGGTCGTTGTTGTAGGAGTAGTTACTTTAGGTTAGGGTAGTTGTTGTTGTGGAGGTAGTTGTTGTGGAGGTAGTTGTCGGGATTGTTGTGACTGGGGGTAATTGTTGTAGGTGGGACAGTTGTAGAGGTGGTTGTTGTGAGATAGTTGTTGTAGGTGGGGTAATTTGTTGTAGAAGTTGTTGTGAAGTAGTTGTTGTAGGTGGGGTAATTTGTAGAGGTTGTTGTGGGGTGTTGTAGAAGTTGTTATGGGGTAGTTGTTGTGGGGATAGTTGTTGTAGGGGGTGGAGTGGGAGGGTTGTTAATGGGAAGTATAATCCGAAAGAGAAAGCAGTAATATTTCTCTTTCCAAGTATTTACATAGTTAATATTTTACATGGATTGATACAAAGAAACATTGAAACAGAAAATGCTGTTGCTTGCTAGAGAGTAGAGAGTTTTATACCAACTTTCACGTTGGAGGGGTAACTTTCAAAAGAAGGAAACTGAATTTCGATTTCTTTAATTGGGAGGGGAGGTGTAGAACGAGATTGAATTTTCAGAGAGCCAGCATATCCGATGGGCCGAACGGCCTCTTGCGACTTTCTTTCGATTTGTTCTTTGAAACGGAATTTGGCGTTAACATCGTTCTAAAAATTGCATGGAGTCATGGAAGGGTTCTAAGTGAATACGTGTGGACATGTGAAATGATTAATACAAATACTGCTAAGGATACTGTTGAAATCTTTTGCAACATTTCATTCGTTCCCTCCCCGTTGTTAATAAGGTGGGAACTGGGAAGTTGCGAGTTCCTCCCACTATGTTGACCTGTGTAGGCGGAACACGGTTTGCAATGTAATAGATTCGCGTGGGAAAGGATTTGTGTTCACTGGGATAGTTTGGTTATTATTTCCCGAGCTGCATGGGACCTTCGCTACCTCTGAACCGTGCGGCTATTGCCCCTAACCCTCCCCCTGCCCATGTGAGTGTCTCAGTGACCCTGGGTCCCGCACCAACCCTCCACTGCAAAAGTGAAACAAGTCGCCCTCTTTATCGCTGCGCTTAAAGCGTGTCTCTGGCTGCTTCCAAGAAAAAAACACATCATGTCTGAGACGGAGGTGAGGAGGAATGTTTTCTCTTAGAGGGTCCTTATCTTTTGGAATTCTCTTCCACAGAGATCAGTAAAAAGTCTCACAACATCAGGTTAAAGTCCAAGAGGTTTCTTTGGAATCACGAGCTTGCGCAGTGTTGCGCCTTCACAAAGACACAAAATCTGGATCATTGAATTCAAGTCTGAATTAGGCAGATTTGTCATTGATTAGAGAGTGGAGCTCACGCCACAGCCAGATCTGTGTTGACTTTTTTTGGGTGGTGAAGCAGGCTCCATGGTCTCAGTGGTGGACTTCTGCTCACTCTTATCATGATCTTATAAAGATTGGAGAGAAACTTCCTCAAAGTGAAAAAAAACAGTGCCAGGTAGGAGCTATCTATGGATTTAATGTAATCCTACAGCGCTGGCTCCTACTTGAAAGCTTCAATTCTTCTGTGTATGTTGTCAATCAGAATTCAAAACTCAGAGTGATGGTTCAGCCCATTACCCCCTTGCTCTAGTGGTGAGGGTGTGGGGTGGGATGATCAATCCCAAAGTAAGATCTGAACTGATGTTCTATTATCGTATTCCTGAGTGGCATTAGAATCTCAGTGGCAGGTAGTGCAGGGATCATTACCCAATCATCATTACCAGTTGAAGTTCTGTAGTTAGGGAGATGTGAAATATCCTATTGATAAGCGTGGTGCCTTGACTGACATTCTTCGCTCAGCTAATGTCATCAAATAAAGGCCAGTTGAAGTCAGACACCACACAAAGCTGGTCATTTGGCCCATCGTATCTGTGCTCGCTCTTTGAAAGAGCGATCCAGTTGGTCTTTCTCCCTTGCTCTTTTCCCATAGTCTGGCCAAATCGTCAAGAATGTTAATTAGTCATAATTCGGACCGCTGTTTGTGACTAGTTGCTGGTAAGAATAATTTGTCTACTTAATAGTCAATCTATTTTGCTAATTATTTGAAATGCTTTGAGATGTCTTAATACAATAGCTGATATATCATTGAAGGTATTATATTTAAATTTTTTTAAATCTGCCATTATTTCACCTGAACCATTTCCTCTTTGAGATGTTCTGGTTCTGATACAATAATTCAGTGACTGTACACTCAGATGGCTGGGTGGTTGAGCCCCAGTGAGATTTGGCAGGTTTGGAAAAACTGTTGTTTTTCACTAAGTTACTTTCACATTGAAACTAGATTTCCATTTCTCGTTTTAACATGCTCTTTACTCTGTCCTCAAAAGGTTACCTTATTTGATTGGATGGCAGTAGTAAATATATGTTGGCTGACTTGGTGGCACAGTGGTTAGCATTGCTGCCACACAGCACCAGGGACCTATGTTTGATTCCTGGCTTGGGTCACTGTCTGTGTGGAGTCTGCACATTCTCCCTATATCTGCATGGGTTTCCTCTGGCGCTCCAGTTTCCTCACACAGTGTGAAAACGTGGTGGCTAGGGGCATTGGCCATGCTAAATTCACCCACCATGTACTCAAACGGGCACCAGAGTGTGACAACTAAGGGATTTTAACAGTAACTTCATTGCAGCGTTAATGCAAGCCTACTTGTGTAACACTAATAAATAAACTTTACTTTTCAAAATGGTACAAAACTGATGTTGTTATACCTGGTAAATTATTGTGAATATTATGAATTTGCCAGGCTCTTGTAACATGAGGAACTCCATTTATAACATTGCTCACTGGGACACTGATTTTTGCAAAAGGACGGAGCCAGGAATGTTTGTAAGCATTCGTTGCCACATTATCATGATTAGAAGGGAATGACCTTAAATGAGCTTTTTGTCTTTTATAGATGTGCTTGATGAACCTTTCTCTGATGAGGCAAAGGAGGGGGAAGAGCTGTATGTCAAATTTTTTGAAATGACATAACCTGGGTGTTTAAAAGTGATTTGGTGCCGCTGTGTTTTTACAGACAAATGAAGGGAACGGTTAATGAAGTCAATCCTCTCAAACAGTAGATCTGGCTGTCATTTTGTGCAGTTTTCTATTGGAGCACCCTTTATTATGTATTTTTAAAGACGGTTGGTCTATTATGACAGAGTTTGTGAAAATGTCTTAAGGAGAGTTGGGGCATTTGTTTGCATCGTCCTAATCAAGGCCAAACGTGTAATCTAGCTATCTGCTTTCATCATCAAGCTATTACAATGAATTATTATTACGTAAGTTTACATCCCTTGTTGACTGATAATTCCATTTCAGTGTGATTGCTATAGACAATATCAAAAGAATCCGATCAAAGTGGCCAAGTACAACATTTATAAGGAAGCTGAATTAATGTGCTGCTTGAAGCACAGAAATGATTGTAACCCTCGTCTGTTCACGTATTGCCTGCTGTCAGACTTGGCTAGTCCTTTGACTGAGCCACTCTTACTTTCTTGATGGTTACGCTCAATATTCAAACTACTTTTTCTAAACAATGCACAAATCTTTTTTAAAAACTTATTATATTTGATCACAATTCTTTGCAATCGTTGTCTTCAAATTTGTCTAAATTAGAGGTCACCCATCAAAGTACCAAACTACTGGAGTCACAGAATTCCTAGAGTGCAGAAGGAGGCCATTTGGCCCATCGAGTCTGCACCGACCTCATCCCACCTAGGCTCTATCCCCTTAATTCTACCTATTTAGCCTATTAGCCCCTCCACGTAAGGAACAATTTAACGTGACCAAACTTGCACACCTTTGGAATGTGAGAGGAAACTAAAGCACCTGGAGGAAACCCACACAGTCAGTGACCTGAGGCTGGAATCAAACCTGGTCCTTGATGCTGAGAGGCAGTAGTGTTAGCACTATGCCACTGTGACATGGGCTTAAAAGAAATCTGAAAAATCCTCTATTGTCTTAAATGAAATAAATACGACAGCATTTTTGGATGTTCTAAAATAAGAATGAAATTTTTTTATGTTTTGCTTTATTTGTGAATCTGGATATGAATGCAATCCCTGGAGAATATTGCAAGAGCTGTTATTGTGTTAAATCAAACTGGACCTTTAACATTAGCCACTTTCTTTATTGGATCCCTACTTCCATACTCCAGCCACCACCCCATCCCCGTCCCAAGACTGGGATGGGGACGGGGGTGATATCTGAACTGATTTTTTTAAAGAAACCTGTGTTTTATTTATTGAAAATAGCATGCATATAATAAAAGAAAAATATTTTGTTCTGCTTCAACCAGCACATTTATCCAACTTCCTCATAAACTTTATACTTTTGCAGACTTCACTATTGTGCATCTCTGTTCCCTGTTGATCCTCTTCCCTGCAGATGGGCTTGAGTGACAAGGTTGATATTGAGCCTATTGTTCATGCCACTGTCTCAGGTGGAAATAAGGCAGGGTGGCACAGTACACAAAGGCAACACGATGGTATAGCGGTTAGCACTGCAACCTCACAGTGCCAGGGACCCGGGTTCGATTCCCAGCTTGGGTCACTGTCTGTGTGAAGTCTGCATGTTCTCCCTGCGTCTGTGTGGGTTCCCTCCAGGTGCTCCGGTTTCCTCCCACACTCCAAAGATTAGGTACGGATTAGTTGGATTGGCCACTGAATAGCCACAGTCCCGTGTTTGCGAAGCATTCAATCTCAGCCACGTTGCTGTGTTGGGTAATGTGTGATGAAATCGACCCAAATCATTGTAATGGATGTCCAAGTAACACATGTTAAAGTTCTCTGGACATGAGCTTGACCATGAAAGAAGATCAAATAAATTACTTTTTAAAAAGAAAGAAAGACTTGCATTCATATTTTGTTTTTCATAATCCCAACATGGTTCTAACCTCTCATTGATTTGGGGAGTGAAAGAATCTCTCTTCCAATCATCACACATACCCTTCTCTCTCTCTCTCTCTTCCTCCTCCCCCCCCCCCCTCAAGGACAGGATCTGAGAGGGGGAATTGTGGTAGAGGCTACTCAATGGAACTTCAGGATAAAGATCAGAATGGATGTCAGCAGCTGCCCAGAAGGAAGTGAAGAAAATTGACAGCAAGTCACCTGGGTCCATTCTGACTTGGGTCTCCCCTTAGTTTAAGATGCACAGTGGCAATGGTCCAGAGCCTAGGTTCAGGTCACTTCCTTGTCCCTGAAATAGTTGCCAACAATAACCCCCTGACTATTTCTATCCAAAGTGCATTGTGAACAGGGAACTCTTCAAAGCGCTGGCAAAAATCTTGCCACCAGTGCTTATGAACTTTAGATAAATTTATATAGTAAAGTTGATGAGAGCAGTTTTCAAAATCTAATAAAGATTTCACTGTGGGAGGCGGCAAAATACTTTAGCACTGATGCCAATGGAATAATTTGGTGAGGGGAGTAAAAGGAAATAGTAGGTTTCTATTTTTCTTCTCTCATGGCCTGTGGGTGACATTGACAAGGCCCATCCCTAATTGCCCTTTATCTGAGTTCAGAAGGCATTTAGGGTCCACTAAATTGCTGTGGCTATGGGCCTGGAGTCACATGTAGACCAAACAAGGAAGAAAATTTCCTTCTGTCAAGTTTTTTTTAATCTATGGGATATGAGGGATGTTGGCTGGCATTTATTATCCATCTCTAGTTGCCTGAGTCAACCACATTGTTGTGTTCTGGAGCCACATGTAGGCCAGACCAGGTAAGGGCAGAAGATTTCCTTTCCTAAAGAACAAGTGGGTTTCTCCAACAGTTGACAATGGTTTCATGGTCATCAGTAGATTCTCATTTCCAGATAGTATTTATTGAATATAAATTCCACCAACTGCCATGGTAGGATTCAAACCCAGGTCCCCAGAACATTAGCAGAATTTCTAAATTAATAATCCAATTGCCTCCCAAATTGGCTATTAAACAATGAAAGACCTCATTATTGATGAGGCTAGCTTTATATTCCAGACTCATGCAATGAACTTAAATTCCCCCAGCTGTCAATGGTAGGATTTGAACCTGTGTCCCCAGAGCTTTAGTGTGGGTTGTTAGTCCAGTCCCCACTGTCATGTCCACGTTATTTCCCTGTTTGTGTTTCACACTCTTAGGTCTCTTTAGCAAACTGAAGCCACAAGCAAAAGAGCAGACCCACTGGAATATGGATCACCTTGTATAAACGTGGTTAACTGACCAAGTGAAATTTCTGCAACTCCATAAGGTCCCACTTGTTGTAGGATAAAATATACCTGTCATCCAATTTCCTTGCAACCGACTGCAACTGATTTCTTAATTGCCTTTTAATAATTTTATTGCTGTTGTTAATGCTTAAAGGTGAGATTGTCATTGCACCTCTGTGATTTGAACTCACTGCATCTTTGCCATTTTTAAAATAATTCCAAATACAATTTTTAAAAGTAGTAATCTGACTCTAGATTCAAGATCCTTGACTCGAGTATGACCAGCACCTTACTCTCAAGTATCAATTGTTTGAAATTTAAAATCTCAAAAGCCCTTGCTTAGATTCTAGTCTGATAACTGACTCCAAAGAGTCCATTCTTCTAGTTTGAAACCTCTAAGATCTACTTGTCCACTCTAAGGTGAATTAACCCATTGCTTCTCAATGGACTGTGGTGCTTGTGTGAGAATTTGCGATGTTAGCCCTCATGTCGTTAGGTGGATTCAGGCGGCAATTGAAACTTGTGACCCTCAGGATTGAAAATCTGATCCCTTCACATCCACAGCAGCCAAAGATAACGATTGAAGTCGTGCTGAAGTTAATTTAAAGCTTGCTTGTTTTATTTGCTTGCTACTTGGAAAGAGCATTGACATCCAACATCCTTTTGAAGCAAAGTGGTGGGGGTATCTCCTGATCAGCTGGCATAATTTATGTCGGGTTTTCCAGAGCAATCTTTGTCCAAATGATGGTAGCTTATTGGCAAGGCAGTAGAGGCCAACAGGATCTAGAGTCTGCAAATATCTGTAGTACTAAGCAGAGACCTAATCCAGATGTACAAGTGTGGTATGTTCTAACAATTTGCTTTATTATTAATGTGGCGAGTAATCAGGCAATTACATTTACATTTTAGTGCACGTTTAATTAAAGGGATCCAAACTATTTAGGAAGCTAAGGACACCAAGAATTCTGCTGAGTGGGAGATTCCTGGCAAACTGGTTTAAGAGGCAATTACATGTTTCAAGAGGGCAAAACCCTTGAATGATTTGGTGAGAATACAACAGGCGGGTTCATATCTGTCAAAAACAGACACGAACTGTTTGGGCCCACTGGCTTTTTCCTTTCCCATCAAATCGTATTTTACACTCAGTCGAAACCCTGCTTATCTTGTACATAATATAAGCTAAAACACAAAATGCTAGAAAAATGCTCAACAGGTCTGGCAGTGTCTGCAAAGAGAGAAGCAGAGCGAACGTTTTGAGTCTGTATGATCCTTCTTCAGATCTTATCTTACATTCAGGTCTATGTACAAAGATGCTGTTGTATACTGGGACTTGAGTTACTGTAAACTCAATGTCTGGAATTTTACTGCCTTGCTCACCCCAATTCTGGGGCAGATGAGTCTTGCAGAAGTGCATTCTCTATTGGCCTCGGGTGTGATCTCATGAGCCTCAGGCGGGCAAGGCAGTAAAATTCTGGCAAATGTGTCTATGGAAACTCATTGGGTGGAATTTTACCATCTCATCCGCCACGGGAATTGTAGCAGCAGGGTTGGGAGGTGTGTGGGGGGATATGCAAAGATCCGTTGACCTCAGGCAGGAATTTCTGGTCTTGGGGCAAGTGTGGCCGGAAAATCCCACCCATTATGTATGTATATTCACAATGTGTATGTACATAGGGATGAAACAAAGTTTGTAGTGTACACTTGTAGTATGTACACAGGAAGATAGTGCTGTATATTCACAGGGTGTCCGACTGAGCAACTCATCTCGTGCCATTCTCTCACCTTCTCCCCGTGACCCTGCCAGTTTGTTCTTTTCAGATAGCAATTCAGTTCTCTTTTGAATGCCTTGGTTGGATCTGCCTCAACCACAAAGACAGGAAGACCATTCCAGATCCTTAACCACTCGCTGCATGAAAACATTTTTCCTCGTGTTGCATTTGTTTCCTTTGCCAATTACTTGAAATCTGTGCCCTCTTGTTCTTGATCAGAAGTGGGAAGAGTTTCTCACCTTCTACGCTCTCCAGATCTCTCACGATTTTGAATAATTCTGTCATATCTCCTCTCGGTTTTCTCTTCAAGAGAAGCAGTCTCAGATTTGCTGGTCTATCGTCATCATCGAAATTCCTCAATCCTGTTGAGATCCTCATGGCTCAAGCCATTCTCGGGAATCTTTTCTGCCTCTCTTCAATGTCTTCATAAAGTGCAACACCCAGAACTGGACACAGTACTCCAGCTGAGGTCTCACTAGTGACTTATCCACATTCAACATATCTTCCTTGCTTTTGAATGCAATATCCTTTATTAATAAAGCCTAGGTCATTCTATGTTCTATAAACTGCTCCCTCAATCTGTCCTGCCATCATCAATGACTTATTGTACATATATCCCCAAACTCTCTGGCTCCTGTCTCTCTTTTAGAATTATACCCTGTATTTTATATTGTCTCCCCATGTTCTTCCTAACAAAGTTCATTGAATTAGAGAATCCCTACAGAGCAGAAGAGGCCATTTGGCCCATTAGGTCTACATACCAACTCTCTGGCAGAGTGTTTTACTCCCCTCTCCCCTGCCTTATCCCTGTAATCGCACACATTTACCATGGCAAATTCATCTAACCTGAACATGTTTGGACTGTGGGAGGAAACTGGAGAAAATTCACGCTGACACAGGGTAAATGTTCCAACTCCACACAGACAGTGACCCAGGCCAGGAATCGAACCCGGATACCTGACACTTGAGGCAGCAGTGCCAACAAAATAAATCATTTCAAGTTTCTTCGCATTAAATTTTATCTGCCACTTGTATGTCTGTCCCACCAACCTGACTGTGTTCATTCGAAGTTCTACACTATCCTGCTCCTCCTCACAGCTCACAGGCTTCCAAGTTAGGCATGATCTACAAGTTTTTGAAATTGTGTCCTGAACACTAAGGTCTAGGTCACCAATATAAATCAGAACCGCTGGAGAACTTTATCACAGACCTTTCTCCAGCCTGAAAAAATCCAGTTCCATTGCGTTTTGTTTCCTGCACTAAAATGTTGCAAACTATCGCCTGCTCTGGTCCTGCTACCTACTTTTTTCTGTGTATTCCCAGGAAAATTTTTCACCGTGCAGTTTTTGAATGCAGAAAAATGAAGGATCTCACTCGAGTTTATTTATTAGTCACAAGAAATCTTATATTAACACTACAGTGAAGTTACTGTGAAAATCTCCCAGTCTCCACACTCCAATTCTTCTTCAGGTACACTGAGGTACAATTTAGCATGGCCAGTGCACTTAAGTTGCACATCTTTGGAGTGTGGGGGAAACTGGAGCACCCAGAGGAAAGCCACATAGACATAGGGAGAACATACAAACTCTGCACAGAAAGTGCCCCAAGTTGGGGATCGTATCTAGGTCACTGGCACTGTGAGGCAGCAATAATAACCACAGCGCCAAGGTATTTGCATCAAAAATTTCTACTTCTTTTCATGACTAATATACCTTCAACTAAACCCAAATGTGAAATCATTCATCTCCCATACCAGCCATACTGGTGACCTTAATGAGGTTATAAATGTAGTGTTGGATCATAGATCTGAACTACCACCCACCACACCTCCCATCGATGAGGATTGAAACTTCCCGCACGAGGATAGTGGCGCTGAGGCTGGATTCACTGCCAGCTTCATTTCCTTTTGAGTTGTCAATGGGTGTCACTGAGAGGCTGTCTGTGTGCAGTAAATCCACTGGCAGGTTATCGACTGTTTGTGAAAGTGCGTTTTCTTTGTGTATGTGTGTTTTGTTTTCAGTATTTCACAAAGCTGCAAGTTTCAAAAGACGTTCAGTCCCCAAAAGGGACATTTCATTTCAATGAGGTGTGCCAGTGAAAGAACATTTTTATTTATTCACGGGATCTGGGCATCACTGGTTGGCCAACACTTATTGTCCATCCCTAATTGCCCTTGAGAAGATGGTGTATGTTTTACTGCTGCTTATTTAATCAGGTTAGGCACAAAACTCTGGATGTATGAATGAATGGTTTCACACTTGACCCCCACGTTCCACTGTAACACTTTGCTACTGCTATGGTTCAGTGAATAGCACTCTCATCACTGAGTCAGAAGATTGTAGATTTGATTCCCATTCCAGGATTTAAGCATTCAGTTCAAAGCTGATGGTGCAGTATTGAGCATGTGCTACACTGTCAGACATACCATCTTTCAAATGAGATATTAAACTAAGACCTCATCTGCTCTCTCAAGTGGTCATAAAAGATCCTTTTTGAAGAAGAACAAGGGAGTTATCCTCAGTGATCTACCTGACATTTATCCCTCAATTGACATCATCAAAACAGATGATCTGATTATCATCACAGGTTTGTTTGTGGGATCTTGCTTGCACAAATTGGCTGCCACATTTCCTACATTACAACAATGACTAAACTTCAAAAGTACTTCATTGTCTCTGAGGCTGTGTGTGCATCAGCACCTTCAGGAGAGGAAATAGGGGGTGGTGATGATTGGAATGATGAAAGGAATTGTGATGGGGAAGCTTCCTTTTCAAAAGTTTATTTATTAGTCACAAACATTAACACTGCAATGAAGTTATTGTGAAAATTCCCTAGTCATCATACTCCTGCGCCTGTTAGAGTGCAGTGAGGGAGAATTTAGCATGGCCATTGCACCTAAGCAGCATATCTTTCGGACTGTGGGAGGAAACCAGAGCACCCAGAGGAAACCCACATAGACACGGGGAGAACAAGCAAATTCCACACAGACAGTGACCTAAACTGGGAATTGAACCTGGGACCCCAGCATTGTGAGGCAGCAGTGCTAATCACTGTGCCACCATGCCACCCAGGAAGTAGAAGCAGATGCATTTGATTCCTAGTCAGACTAAGGCTTGGATATTTGAGGGTTGTTTAGCCTTTGGTCTTCAGGACTCTCACAAGATCGTTATGGGTACCGGGGGATTACATTCATATCATTGTTTCCTCATTGCGCTCTCCAACCTTGCTATTGCACTCTGAATCATGTTCATGTTTTTGGAACATACTATCTTCAGCAGAGTATCAAGTCCCAGCTCATTAACATAACAGAGAGTTTGACAGATACTCGAAGGTGTTCACTGTCCTTATCATAACGTTGCTGGCTGGTCAGCATTTATTGCCCATCCCCAGATGTCTGAGAGCAGTTGACAGTCAACCATATTGCTGTGGGTCTGGAATCACATGTAGGCCAGACCAGGTAATGGAGACAGATTTCCTTCCCTAAAGGACATTAGTGAACAGAAAGTGTAGGTGATTCCCTCATCGCTACACGTTTACCCCCAAGAACCAATCTTTTTTTTCACTAGTGATTTATGTAAGGGGCAGGAGATTCAGAAAAGATTTGAGAAAAAAATATTCACTCAGAGGATGGAGAGAATCTGGAATGCGCTGCCTGAGAAGGAAGTGGAGGTAGGAAATCTCATAGCCTTTAAAAAGTATTTGGATGAGCACTTGGAACAAGTCTGGAAAATGGGATTAGTGCAACTTTAGTGGTAGTTATTGTCAGTACAGACTCGATGGGCCAAGGAGCCTGTTCTGTGTTGTAAGGTACTACGACTCAATAATTTCCGCTAAAACTTTCTTGATGGGAGCAAATGTTTTTGTTAGTATTTTTCAGCCACAGCTGGCCCACTGATTTACAATGACCTTTTTGGCTCCTACCTTGTCTCTTCCAATCTGTCAGTAATAATCCACAGTCGCCATAAAATGAGCTAACATTTCAGACGTGAGACTGGTACTAAGCTTGTGTGGCACGTGGCCAAAGTTATCAACATCAGGCATGTTGCAGTGAACTTTGAAAATACTTACCTCATATCTGATTATTTCGATGGTAGTAAAGATAATGATGTGGCTGAAATATATTTGTCACATGGTGCATGGATTAGCCAGCTGTCATTAAGATATTTTTCTTCTATCTCTATTTCTGTTGGTCATTCTCTTTTTGAACAGGAACTAGCTTCAGAAACAAGGATGACCCTGCACCCATGACCAAAAGCACATCCACACCAAATGCTCTCTAATGAACAATGTGCTTCGTTATTTTAACAGGAACTTTCATAACTCTGAATGCTGTCATTGCCCCATCTTGATAAGGGGGTTTTGCATCCTCGCCAGGAACTGAACTCATGGGCAATGCATGACTCATTGAAGATAAGATAGGAGACTTCTTGTATGGGATTCCTGTAAAATGGGCAAGAGTTGGTAGATGCTACTTGACATGTCAATAACTGAAGTGATTTTCCTGAAAGGGTTTCTGCTTTCTGCTCCCACTTCACGACCTGTTGTAATCCCTATTAATTTTATTTGGACGCAACTCTGTTAATTGGAGGATCTCACCACCATTGAGAAGTAAGAGAGAAGGTCACATTCATTTGGAAGTGATGACACTAAATTTGAATTTAAAAATCTCAATGATCTTTGAGGGAGGAAAGATTGATAGAGAAACATTATTTCACAGTTTTGAGTACCTGGTAAAGAAGGAGTCATTTGGAGATGATGGCATGGTGGCACAATGGTGAGGCACTGCTGCCTCACAGCACCAAGGAACCGGGTTCAATTCAGAGTTTGTGTGACTCTGTAGAGTTTGCACGTTCTCTGCCATGTCTGAATGGGTTTCCTTCAGATGTTCTGATTGCCTCCCACACTCCAAAGGTGGATAGGGTAGGGATGTGGGCTCTTTCAGAGAGTCAGATACTCTTTCGGAGAATCAGTCCAGGCTTGATGGGCCAAATGACCTTCTGCACTAAAGGGATTTTGAATGTCGATAGAGTGAGGACCAGAAGAGGAAGTTAAGAAGGAGAAATAAGTAAAGAATGTTTTCAGGGAGCAATAATTGTGATGACATTGATGAAGCAGTGAGAAATGTTATTTGTATTTAGCTGAAAGACTAAATTCCAAACACCTTACTCACCCACCCCATCTGCAGAATGTAGTTAGAAAGGAACCTCAAACATAGATACTTCTGAACATGTTTACACTGTAATGACTTCTCCTCTACAATTTGAATATATTTTCACAATCTGTAAAAGTGCTTTGATAACACTAAGGAATCAACATTAGAAAATCAGAGCAAAAGACTTGATTACTACAATTAAAATTGGGATTTCAGCATACCCAGAGTGGCATGATGGCACAGTGGTTAGCACTGCTGCATCACATCATCAGGAACCAGGGTTCAATTCCATCCTTGGGTTGCTATCCATCTGTATGAGTTTCCTCCTACAGTCCAAAAGATGTGCTGGTTAGGAGCATTGGCCATGTTAAACTTTCCCACAGTGTACCCAAACAGGCACTGGAGTGTGGCAACTACGTGATTTTCCCAGTAACTTCATTGCAGTGTTCATTTAAGCCTACTTGTGACTAATAAATAAACTTTAAACTTTATTATATATTCAAGTGTAACTGAAGTCACTCAAACCCATATCAAGAGACTGTCAGGACAGCATTTTAATCTTTGATTCATGTCCAGACTCCATTCTTTTTGTCCTTGAACTGAGTTACATTTCAGAGGGCAGTTAAGAGTAAACTATTATGAGTCATATGTAGGCCAGACCAGGCAAGGATGGCGGATTTCCTTTCCTAAAGAGCAATAGTGAAGTAGACGGTTTCTAGGCTATCGACAGTGGTTTCATGAGATTCACACTTGGGCCCCCAGAGCATTACCCGCTTTCTGGACAACCACTCCAGCAACAATACCAGTACAGTGTCTCCTAAATCCTGTGACCATCCTAGGATGATCCATCCCAGTGATGTTCCCTAAACATCTAACCTCTTCTCGGTAGCTGTGCAATTCATTTTCGGTAACTTGGTGAAATGTTACGAGGAAGTAAGGGGCGAAGTGGCTGGAAGGAGGAGATCAAACCTTTGTTCCAATGCAAGTGACACAATTCATTGGTTCGCTGACTCATTTATTTGTTTTGTGGCCTCCTGCTGGGATGCTGCCAAATGGGTGTCTGTCCACACAATCCTGCCTTCTCAATCCTGTAACGGTTAATTTGGCTGCCTTATAACTGTCAGACTCAGCAATTCCTGGTTCCCTTGAGGCTTTAGGGTTACAGATTCTCACACCCTTGTCCAGTTACAGAGCAGAGGTTCCCATCTGATCGGCAGAAGAACTACTGATGTCAAGGACTGAAAACGATTATGAAGGGGAAAAAAAAACTTTTTATTCACTATAGATAACACAAATGGAACAGCCACGTGACAGAGTAACTGGGAACAGTTATACCTTGGAACAATACAAGGTTTTTTCAACTGGCATCTTCTTAAAGAGGGGCAGCTCACAGCGGTTAGCACCAGGGATCCAGGTACGATTCTCAGCTTGGGTCACGATTTGTGTGGAGTTTGTACGTTCTCCCCATGTCTGCATGGGTTTCATCCTGGTGCTCCAGTTTCCTCCCACACTCCAAAGATGTGCAGGTTAGATGGATTGGACATGCTAAATTGACCCTTCGTGTCAGGGGGGATTAGCTAGGGTAAATGTATGGAATTATGGGGTTAGGGCCTGGGTGGGATTGTGGTCAGTGCAGACTCAATGGGCCAAATGGCCTCTTTCTGTACTATATGATTCTAGGTTATGTGGTGTGACAGGGTGCAGGTTGATCTTATTGTTGAATTGACCCTCTCGCACTTAAATATCTTTGACTAACAGTCAAAAACGTCAGCTCTTTTCTCTCTTTACAGATGCTGCCAGACCTGCTGAGATTTTCCAGCATTTTTTCTTTTGGTTAAATAATCAGCAACTTGTCGGGAAGGTTAAGAGTTTGGGGTTGTGAGTGAGCCCTGCGGCGTGGGCGAGATACTTGAATCTGGATGCGCGCATGGGGCGTGTGGGGTTTATTTACAGTGGGAGGTGTGTGCTCTGACCTCGCCGCCCACACAGCCTAACGTTTCAGTTGGTGATGTGGGGTGCTGAGATGGATGGGGAGAGAAGAGTGGGTGGTAGGGGTGGTTGTTGCTGGAGAGTGGACTGTGTGGGTGGGTAGATATGAGTTGAACTGTACGGGCGGATTGGCAGGGCCTGAGGTGGCAGATGGCATTCTGTGTCTGTTAAGTGCCGGCTGTCATTCCGCAACCTCCCCTCCTCCCCCCGCCCTCCGCGCACACACAACCCCCCCCCCCCCCCCCCCGACAACCTTCAGATTAATGTAAAGTTTAAAAAACACAATTAAGGGGATAGTGAGAGACACAATAGGCCCACGTGCCTCTCTGATGAAGCAGCCGTCTCAGGGGACAATAGGGCCATCAGCCTTCCATACAAGAGCCAACTGTTAGCCACGGCATAGATCTGCCTGGCTCGCAAATCAGTTCTCATTCTCTCTCCCTCTTGTTTTCTTATGATTTTAACCAACCACATCGCTGAATAAAGGTCATCTGACGGCTTTCCATCCACCGTATTCCCCCCCCCCCCCCCCCCGACTTCCCGACTTCCTTTTGCACTGCATGGCTTAAAACTAACTGCCTGATTTCTGTCACCATGGCAACCCTAATTTTATTGTTCTTTTAAGTAGTAGGTGCATTATTAATCACCGGGTGGCTGTAATTGGCTTTCTTTTGAATATTCAAACTGCTTTTTTTTCCCTTCTTCTGGACTTTTAAAGAGGCAGTTTGTGTCTTCATGTTCATTCTCCCACAGCCACCCCCCCTACCACCCCCGCGCCTCCCTGTTTTCCCCCCTCACCCCCTTTCCTCATTCCCTCTCTCTCCTGCACTGGTCACTCGCCCACTCCCTTCTCCCTCTTTAATAAAGCTTTAATAAAGAGTCTGAGGCTCCCCTCCTGCCCACCACCTCCCTGGTTGTAATGTCAGGCTGCAGAACCCATTATGTGGGAACTTTCTCAGTCTGCAGAGCAGCAATAGTCAGAATGAAGCACTTTTGTTTCTGATATTTCCAGTAGTGAAGTCATAATTATAGGATCACTGCATCCTACAGTGCAGAAGGAGGCCATTCAGACCATCGAATCAATACTAACTCTTGACAAAACATCTTATCCAGGCCCACCACTCCATCCCTGTGACCCCACATATTACCCTACCAATCCCCCTACACGTCTGGGGAAATGATGTCGAATGGCCGGCATTGGATTGGGGTAGGCACAGTAAGTAGTCTCACAAAACCAGGTTAAAGTCCAACAGACTTATTTGGTAGCACGAACTTTCAGAACACTGTCCCTTCATCAGATGAGTCCTGATGAAGGGGCAATGTTCCGAAGGGGTAGTAAGCTGTAGCACTTTGGTTAAACTTTAAAAGTAACTTGTAGTCTAAGATTACCCACAGTCAACCCTATCCCTGGGAGTGTGAGCAATGGCTCTGCTGACACTGTCACTTCTGAATCAGAGAGATCTGCGTCCAACTAAACCTGTTGGATTTTAACCTGGTGTTGTGAGATCACATCTGGGGACACTAAGAAGCAATAATTTTGCGTGACCAATCCACCTAACCCGCACACCTTTTGGACCATGGAAGGAAACCAGAGGCCTGGAGAAAGCCCACGTAGATAGTGACCCAAACCAGGAATCAAACCCAGGTCCCTGGGGCTGTGAGACAACAGTGCTAGTCACTGTGCACCCATGTTGAAATATACTCATGAAATGCTTGTGATGCCATTTGTGTGCAGTGGTGGGGTGGGGGAGTAAGGATGTTCCACACTGACTACACCAGATATTAATATGATGGTGGTCCTGGTAAGCAGCAACAATTTGCTTTTATATAGCACCTTTACTATTGTTGTAATCATTTTGACATTTGGGTCACTTGAGGAGATGGATCAGGACAAGCAACTGAAAATTCAGCTGGAAATGCAGGCTCTTGAGGAATGCCTCAAGGTGGAGGGAGGGGGAGAGAGAGAGAGAGAGAAGTTAAGGAAGGAAATTCCACAGAATTGGAGCTTAACAGCCGAAGGCACGGCTGCCAATGGTGGAGCTATTAAAAACCGGGCAGCTTAGTAAAGATTAGGGCTCCCGTGTGCCAAGGAACAGCCACGGAAAGCAAAGCAGCGTTAGAATGTTGCAGGCTCTTTATCGTGAGTCTCTTGTGAGGAGACGAGTGATTTACATTAAAGAACGTGTGCAGTTATGTTAACGGGCACAATAGTTAGCACTATCACCTCACAGTGCCAAAGGACCCACATTCGATTCCTGGCTTCAGTCACTGCGTGTGGAGTTTGCATGTTTTCCCCATGACCGCGTAGGTTTTTCTCGGGTTTTCTCGTTTCGTCCCACAGTCCAAAGATGTGTGAGTTAGGTGGATTGGCCATGCTAAATTGTTCCTTAGTGTCAGGGGACTAGCTACGGTAAACGTATAGGGTTATGGGACAGGGACTGGGTGGGATTGTGGTTGTGATTTTGGGCTCACGGTCGAATTTCAGGTGTTGTGTTGGAGGAACAACAGATAGCACCTGTGATGATCCCCCATGGAGAGCGGGAATGTTGTTTCAGTAACCAACCCGCCCGCCACCCCCTGCCCTCCCACCACACACACACACACACACACACACACACACACACACACACACACAAGGGTGAAAAGTAATTATCACTTCAGCTTTTGAGAAATTGATCTAAAATGATGGTGTAGATAAATGAAGGTTTTTAATTTGGGGCAAGGAGAATGTTAAAGGGCCACAAAAAGGTACATGTAAACTTTGATATCATTTGGACATAAAACAGTAAAAATCAAGAGAATCAAAATGCGCCTTTTACTTCACTTGATATCAATGTCAGGCTGTCATTCCCGCTCTTCGTCTTCTTTGATTTGATTTATTGTCACATATTAGGATACAGTGAAAAGTATTGTTTCTTAGATGCTGTACAGACAAAGCATACCTTCCATACAATACATAGGGGAGAAGGAGAGGGTGCAGAATATAATATTATAGTCATAGCTAGGGTGTAGAGAAAGATCAGCTTGAAAGGAGGTAGATCCATTCAAAAGTCTAATGGCAGCAGGGAAGAAGCCGTTTTTGAGTTGGTTGGTACATAACCTCAGATTTTTGTATCTTTTCCCAGATGGAAGATGGTGGAATATGTATGTCTGGGGTGCATGGGGTCTTTAATTATGCTGGCTGCTTTGCCAAGACAGCAGGAAGTGTAGACAGAGTCAATGGATGGGAGGTTGGTTTGCTTGATTAATTAGGCTACATTCACAACTCTTTGTAGTTTCTTGCCGTCTTGGTCAGAGCAGGCTGTGATATATCCAGAAAGGATACTTCCTCTCCCCAAGGAATTCTAGAAGCTTGGGGATCAGTGAACAGTGACCCGCCTGCACCGTTTCCAGTTTTGAGGGCATGTGACCCTC
Organism: Sphyrna mokarran; assembly: GCA_024679065.1. Lineage (NCBI taxonomy): Eukaryota > Metazoa > Chordata > Chondrichthyes > Carcharhiniformes > Carcharhinidae > Sphyrna > Sphyrna mokarran. Next base: position 39,256,205 of record JAGIQG010000020.1, on the reverse strand, counting down.
TGGCAACGCTGTATCTCTTGGAGGTAGAATCTAAACAGAAGTATCACCAGGTGATGCCTTCTGGAGATGTTCTCATTCTTATCCTTGAGAAACTCGCAGCGTCCCCTTGAGGTTTCTTGGCAGTCACGTTTGCCGGATGGGATGTGGGAGGGGGTTAGGTGGGGACATTGCCCAGTGTTCCGCTGCTGCCCGTGTGGCATCACCAAACTTAACTGTAATCCATGTGCTGCCATACTATCCCACGTTTCATCGTGAGCAATTTTTTGTTTTTGTGTGGTGCTCCATATGTGAGGGACTAGCGTCAGAGCATAATGGTGCAGAGGTCAGAAGAGGAAAAGAAGGCACCATCAAAGAGGGGAGGGGTGAGTCTTCCAAAAGGTTTTTTTTAAAAGTAATGAGGCAAGTCACAACTCCACGGGAATTGCACGGTGTTCCTTAGAGCCATGATGAACTCACCTGATGAAGGAGTAGCACTCCAAAAGCTCGTGATACCAAATAAATCTGTTGGACTTCAACCTGGTGTGGTGAGACTTCTTACTGTTCCATACAGTAGCCATTAATAGTGGAGTGGAAGCCAGAGATGAAAAGGGAGGAACTGTGGGTTATATTAAACCATTTGGCAGTAGACCAGTCTCTAAAGATGAGCGACCTGTGTTTTAACTTATCGGACTGTTTGGATGTGAAGGGATAATTGATAGTCCCACAGGAGCAACGGCAGAATAAACAGCCTTTGTTGGGTTTGATGCAACACATTGACACACAACAGCTTGTCTCCTTACTAAACATCATATCTCTATCTGCCTCCAGACCAAGCCTTTTGACCCCTGACCCTTCCCAGCTGAGCGAGGATGATCTCCCAAGTGACCTGCAGTCCTTGTCATGGTTGACATCTGTTGATGTACCCCGGTTACAACAGATGGCGACAGGTCGAATGGACTTTAACCTGAGTGCCCAGAATCCAACGCTGACAACACAGACAGGTAACAACATCCAAGCGGCAGCCCCGCTGGCAACATGCATTTATGTAGCACCTATTATATAATGAAATATGCCAAGGCGTTCGCAGTATACAACCAAAATATAATACCCAAGGTAACCAAGAGCTTGGTCAAAGAGATGTGTGAAGGGGTGTCTTAAAGGAGGAAGTCGAGGGAGAGAAGTGTTCTGAAGTAAATTTCAGAGCTTGGGGCCTAGACAATTGAAGGTACGGCCACCAACAGTGAAGCGATTGGGAATGCACATGTCGTTTAAAAGAGTGCAGAGATCTCGGAGGGTTGGAGGAGATTACAGGGATAGAGAGGGGCAAGGCCATAGAAGGATTTGACAACAAAAATAAGAAATTTTAAATCAAGCAGAGGTGATGGTGAAATGGGACTTGCCATGAGTTAAAGATAGGCAGCAGCGTTCTGGATGACTTCAGTCATCTGGAAGGCAGAACAGGTCCAGAGGTAACAGAAGAGGGAATGAGAGTTTCAGTTGGTAGACATTTTGATGTGTAACAAAAATGTTTGTTTGTGATGGGGGTGGATTCCAATGCTTTCACTACAGCCTTAATATCATTAGAGAGGGAAAAGTATCATTAATCTTCTTCCAAGTTTCCTCCCACACTCCAAAGATGTTTTGAAGTTTATTTATTAGCAACAAGAGGCTTACATTTACACTGCAATGAAGTTACTGTGATGGTATGTAGTTAGGTGGATTGGCCATGGTAAATGCACAGGGGTTATGGAGATAGAGCAGGGAGTGGGCCTGAGTAAGATGGTCTTTCTGAGAGTCGGATCAGACCTAATGGGCTGAATGGCCTCCCTCTACACTACAAGAATTCTATCTGGAATTTCCTCATAAGCAATTGGCTTGAGAATCCCAAGTTTTGCTAAAAGTGGAGGAAAGGGGTTCGAGTGCCCTATCTCCAATACTATTCTGTGGCTAGGTTCAGGTGGATCTTGGGTAGAGGGAGGCTGTGCAAATTCCTCCAACAACTTGAATATCAGCAAGTGTCTCCAGCGTTTCAACATGTTGAGAAAATATCCAGTCACTCTATCTCCACTGAATCTATAATCCCTCTCCTCTTTCCCACTGCTCCATAAGCTTTTCCTTGGGCCTATGGAGTGACCACTGAATCTGTTTCCAGGTGTCTCTTGAGCCATCACCACCTTCTGACCTCTTGGAGGGGGTACAGGAGCAGTGTTGGATTTGTGTCACCTGTCTGCTGAAGGAATGAGCCAAAAATTGGGCATGTCTCCTCATCGTGACAGCCAAGAGTGGGAGGATTTGTCCCACCGCTGACATTGATCAATCTATTATCTTCATTGAGCTGATACAAAATTCACAAACTCCTCCTGCTGTCAATTCCACTTGTAAAAGTGTGCTCCCTCTCTCTTTCCTCTCCATGGTTTACACAAACCCCCTGATATGATTCCAGTGCCGTATGGTTCCTGGTATTGGGTGGGTCATTTTGGAAAAACCACTGTCAAAAGGCCAAGTGGGAAGCAGAGGGCAATTAAGCCAGCGGGAATCACCTTTTTGTCAAAGTTACCCACTGCATATTGAGGTACTGGAGACCACTACACAGAATTGGCAGTGGGTTTCCTGCCAGTACAAGAAGGGAGGTTGATAATGCAAGAAGCCAACCAAAGGACAGGAGAAGAATGTTCAATAAAGTTTTCAAACTGGCCAAGATTCAGGGCTAATGGAAGCTAATGTTTCGTGGCCTGTTCTTGTTATTTCAATAGTTCCAATTTCAGCTTCTTGAGAAATCTCCTAACGCTTAATGTCTCCTATCGATTCCCTCAGGTCTGGTCCTCCACGATATGTCTAACAACATGACTCCAACTTCAGCACAAGGGGCCATGATCCAAGTACAGGCAACCATGCAGCATGGCATTATGGGAATGAACACCATGACAGCCCATGGGCAAAACGTAAGCTTGTTCTCATTGAAACAGCCATGTGGACCAATTACCAAATAAAACTATGATTGATTTTGTATCCATCCTCCAAAGTGTGGCCAGACAAATACGAGCCTAGATATAAGTTTGACTTTGATCTCTTATTGAATGGAAGATTTAGACGTAGATGAAGGTACGCAGCACAACCATGGCATAAAGAATTTTTATAAGCAAAGAAAGTTTTAGCAACATTTTTTGCAAATACTGTTGGCTATACCAATATGCTCCTTCTCCCTTTCCTCTCCATGGTCTACTGAATTCTATGGTATGATTCCAATGCCATATGGTTCCTGATTTTGGGTGAGCTGTTTTGGAAAAACCACTGCCCAAACCATCATGTGGGAAGCAGAGAGATGGGAGTCAACAGTAGGCCATTTCTTTTTGATATTTGAATGCACTCAGGGTGACACAGTGGTGAGCACTACTGCCTCAGAGCGCCAGGAACCTGGATTCGATACCCGGCCTCCAGACATTGTCTGTACAGAGTCTGCATGTTCTCCCCATGTCTGTGTGGATTTCCTGCGGGTGCTCCAGTTTCCTCCTGTAGTGCAATGATATGCAGGTTGGGTTGATTGGCTGTGCTAAATTGCTTCTTAACCTTGGAAGGAGGGTTAGCAGGATAAATATGCAGGGTTACAAGGATATAGCCTGGGTGGGATTGTTGTCAGTGCAGGCTCAGTGGGTCGAATGGCCTCCTGCACTGTAGGGATGCTATGATTCAATTGTCTATCTTCCTGGAGGATACTGGAATCTTTTTTCTCTCTTCAGAAACATACTTATTTGCCTACCTGAATGCAACTATATTGTCCACCTGTACCCAGATCACAAATTATGTACCACTGTTGGACTGACTGATTTAATCTTAAGCACTTATTTTAACTTGTGTCCAATTTTAAACATTTGGAAACACTGGGACATTTTTCTTTGGGATTTCCGCCCAGCAGAATCCATCAACAACATGCAAAGTTGTGATTCTTAAAATGAGTGAGTGCAAGGGACTGATTGGAGATCTCCAGTTTTCAGTCTGCCTATTCAAGATGAGTTTTACTTCTCACCTTCTGTGTCTTTACAACCAATAAACACACATTCGAAGAAGGTTCAAAAGTGGTGAGTTTGGTTAAAAATGAGTGTCGTTTTGGGAACCATGTTACCAAGGTTGCGATGCAAGGGAATTGATTTGTGTGACTAAAGAAATGGCCAGAAGTTTCATGCTTAAAATATTGGAACTAAACTCCACTAACAAGAATTTCTTTCCTGTCTCCGGTTAGATTTCCCAGTATTCTGTGGCAGGGCAGCACCCCTCTGGGTTTCAGACACAGCAGTCCCTTTACCAAGCTCAGCAGCTGTACAGCCTCTCTCAGCCTGGCCAGCAGGTACTGTACTCTTGTTCCTTAACGCACCTCACAGTGGCATCGAGCCCTCAGGACGAATCAGCTAATTTTACTTTGGGCCCAGTGATCACCCTGCATGTTGCCTTGAGGACAGCGTTGCATTATTCAAATATCAAGCGGATAAATTAAATTGGGAATGTGATTGTCACAGCTGAACTTCTTTCCAACACTTTTTGCCCATATGAATGCAAACATGATGACTGAAATCTGTAAGAGATGTGAAATGTCCCCTAAATGAGTTGCACACCAATTGCACCCTCCAGTGGCCTCAAGAAGGAGTTGCATGTGTGTTTGCTGGGTCTGTCTATTTGAGTGCAAGCATTGTTTGCAAGCCACTAAACTGTGCCATTCATTCCATTTTATTTATTAGTGACACAAGTAGGCTTACATTAACACAGCAATGAAGTTAATGTGAAAATCCCCTAGTTGCCACACTCCAGTGCCTGTTTGGCTACAGCGAAAGAGAATTTAGCACTGTCAATGTATCTAACCAGCATGTCTTTCCGACTGTGGGAGGAAACTGGAGGAAACCCATCAAGACAAGGGGAGAACATGCAGATTCTGCACAGACGGTGACCCAAGCCGGGAATCGAACCTGGGTCCCTCGCACTGTGAGGCAGCAATGCTAACCACTATGTATGAAGCCATGCCTGCAGTCCTAACCACAATGCCTCCGTGCTTGAACCCATGCTGAACAACACATGCAATTTATAGCTAAATAAGGTACCAAATCCTTGAAAGCAGTCTTGCAGCTGAGTTGCACAGAATGTGGTGGTATCGAGTGAGGCTAGTCAGGCTGTGATTTTTTTGTATTGTACAGATTCCTACAGCGAGTAGACGCTGCAGGAATCTGCTGTTTGCTGAAGTCAGTGGCTGTATAATGCAGAGGCAAAGCTCAGTGAGAATGGGACTGTGTTAAGCATCATCTTTCAGGCTGAATGATGCAAAATGTGGAAATCAAAACTTTATTTGCTTAGAAAATGATTTCACATAGAGTCTGTTCTCTATAGTACAAGTCCCAAATTTCAATTTTTTCCTCCTCTTTTTAAAACTGTTTATATTTTAAAAGATTCCTGTCCAATAACACCACTTCATGGACAAGCAGAAGTTGCATTGCTGCCTGACCACAAGAGTGAAAAACTAAGCTAGACATTAGTTTGCCCTTTCAGTGTCCTCTTTTACACAGGAGGGAGAAGGAATTAAAAATTTTCTTTTTTGTTTTCTGTGTTTTGACTCTGTGTTTGTGCTTTCTCTCTCTCTCTCTCTCTCCAGTGTTCTCCCGGCAACATTTACAGCCCATCTTACCATGCGCAGTCTCAGTACGCACAGCCCCGACTTGCCTCCCATAACGAGCAAGACCTTCAGCCCAAAACCTACCCCAAACCCATCTACTCTTACAGGTATGTAATGTCGCCATTGTCAAACCTGGATCCAGTACAAACAGGGTTGCTTTTCATAAAATCAAAAGGCAAAGCTGATGAAAAGGGAAGGCAGTACAGTGGCTTCATCCTTCCAGCCTCAAACTAAATCTTGCATTTCTTTACTTGATAGCTGTCTGATTGCCATGGCATTGAAGAACAGTAAGACAGGCAGTCTCCCGGTCAGTGAGATCTACAGCTTCATGAAGGAACACTTTCCCTATTTCAAGGTAGGATGAAAGATGCTGAATTGTTCTACTCAGTTCAGGAGTGCAAGAGAGTTTCTGTCACAGTGGTTCTCAGACAACTTAGCACCTCAGTCACAAAGCACACAAGATTGTTCTGGAGTGGAACTAAAACAGAAAGTGCTGGAAAATCTCAGTAGGTCTAGCAGCATCTGTGAAGAGAGAGTTGAGCCAATGTTTCAAGTCTGCATGACCCTTTGTCAGCTGATTCAATATTAATTTGACAGGTCATCCAGACTCGAAACATTGGCTCTATTCTCTCTCTGTACATGCTGTCAGACCTGCTGAGATTTTCCAGCATTTTCTGTTTTTGTTTCAGATTCCAGCATCCATAATGTTTTGCCTTTATCTTGTTGTTCTGGAGTGACTATTTATCCAGACAGTTTCTCTCAGGAATCAGCCTCACCTCTGCCTTCACATATTGAAACAATGTTTCCGAAAGCTTGTGAGTTTACTATCAAATAAACTGGTTGGACTTCAACCTGGTGTTGTGAGACTTCTTACTGTGTTGACATATCTAGCCAGGGAATTGCAACCAGGAACCTTTGTTCTAATATTCCATGATTCAATTTATGTTCAGCTAAGCCTTGGTGGCTGTAATGGCCCATAAACAAAATGGTTATAGACCATTTAAAACTACTCCATATGAACATTGATCTACACTCCTTAATATGCCACTTAGCAAGACATGACTTATGTGGTTAGTATTGAGTTGTGGAGTGGAGTGAAGGGAGCTTTATTTTGCATTTCATGATCCACATAGACTAGATGTCCAAAACAGGAAGGACTGCATTCTTCACTAACATCCTCCACCTAAACATTTATCAAAACTTAAAGGTTTGGAGAAACAGACAAAACAAATTAGAAATATGGTAAGAAACTGGAAACACATTAGAAAGATAAACCCTGTTCAGATTTCCACAGCAATTAAGGACAGCACGGTAGCACAGTGGTTAGTACTGCTGCTTCACAGTGCCAGGGACCTGGGTTCGATTCCCGACTTGGGTCACTGTCTGTGTGGAGTTTGCACATTCTCTTCATGTCTGTGTGGGTTTCCTCCAGGTGCTCCGGTTTCCTCCACAGTCCAAAGATGTGTGGGTTAAGTTGATTGACTATGCTAAAAAAAATTGTGCCTTAGTGTTCTGAGATGGGTAGGATGCGGAGGAAAAGGCCTAGTTGGGATTGTGGTTGGTGCAGACTCAATAGGCCAAATGGCCTTTTTCTGTACTATAGATTTCTATGATCTATGATCTAATTCCCTGGAAAAATCAGTTCTCCAGGGATTATAAGGTGGGTGTGATGAGCTAGAGGATGAACTCTGGATAGAAGGAAAAAGAAAGTTGCTCTAAAGGCCTCCACGGATTTTCAGTTCCACTTGGTCCAACCCAGTGTTATATTTGAAAGCGCGATTTCTCACCTTCTATGCAGCATCCACCAATCAACTCAAGAACAGCTTCTTCCCTGCTCCCATTAGACTTTCCCTGCAGCAGCACAGTGACACAATGGTTAGCACTGCTGCCTCGCAGCACCAGGGACTTGGATTTGATTCCTAGCTTGGGTCGTCTGTGAGGTATCTGCATGTTCTCCCCGTGTCAGTGTGGGTTTCCTCCCACAGTCTGAAAGATGCGCTGGTTAGGTAAATCAGCCATGATAAATTCTCCCTCAATGTACCTGAACAGGTACTGGAGTGTGGCGACTGGAGGATATTCCCAGGAACGTAATTGCAGTGTTAATGCAAGCCTACTTGTGATTCTGATAAATAAACTAAAAAGCTAAACTTTTGAATGGACCTATATTAAGTTGATTTTTCTCTACACCCTAGCTATGACTGTAACACTACATTCTGCACCACCTTCTTTTCTTCTCCCCTATGTACTCTATGTATGGTATGCTTGTCTGTGTAGTGTGCAAGAAGCAATACTTTTCACTGCGTCCCAATACATGTGACAATAATAAATCAAGACAAAGCAGTATACGATTTGAGATTTGTTTTTTGGCTGAGGAAGATTACGCAATATCTGAACACTATTAGATCCTGAATTCCACTTGTTTGTAAGAATGTTGGATCTCTATTTCAGACAGCTCCAGACGGTTGGAAGAACTCAGTCAGACACAATCTCTCCCTGAACAAATGCTTTGAGAAGGTGGAGAACAAATTGAGTGGTTCCTCACGGAAAGGCTGCCTCTGGGCTCTCAATCCGGCCAAGATTGAAAAGATGGAGGAGGAGATGCAGAAATGGAAGCGCAAGGATCTTGGAGCGATTCGCAGGAGCATGGCAAATCCAGGTAATGTCCAGTGGCATTGAAATACAGAGGGGAGGGGGATGGCATTGTTAAGCAAACGATTGCATCTTGAGCCAGTAATGATAGTGCTGTGGAACTACATCCCAACACATGTTAGTACCTTCAAAGAATGTGAGGGGCAAATATTGGTAGCTATCCATTTACTTAAGGTTACCTGATATCTGGACCTCACCAAGAGACCTCTATTCTCACTGCAGATGAACTGGACAAATTGATATCTGATCGGCCTGAGAACTGCAGGAGGCCGTCAAAATATTCGGAGAGAACAATCCACATGGCCACGCAGGTGACAACCACACAAGGGAGCATCACGGTGCCACATCTCTCCCACCAGTCCGTTGCCACACTCTCCTTGCACCCCCTGCCCTTGCATCATCAGATCCAGCAGCAGCAGCAGCAGACGCGGATTACCCCTGACTCACCAGCCCCGGCTCAAACTCCGCCGCTCCACGCAATGCCAGATATTAGCCACAGCCCATTGTCACACCATGGAGCCAGCAGGGCCACTTCCGATCTATTCTGCATGACAACTGACATGAGCACAGACGTTGATGCCCTGGATCCAACCATCATGGACTTTGCCTTGCATGGTGAGTGACCACCGCAGAGAAAATCTGTGCTGAAGCATTGTGCAAAAGTGCAACATTTCCTCATTTCGTTTCTCATTGGAAACAATAAAGTTTGTGATGATCCATGTGGAGGTACCAGCTCCCAGCGTACAGTTTTCAAGTGAGCAGGGCAGCACAGTGGTTAGCACTGATGCCTCATGGCTCCAGGGTCCTAGATCAAACTCCCAGGTTGGGTCACTGCCTGTGTGGAATTTGCACATTCTTTTCATGTCTGTGTGGGTTTCTTCTGGATGCCCTGGTTTCTTCCCACAGTCCAAAGATGTTTGAATTTGATTTATTATCAATGATTTATTCTAATGATTATTTATTAATGTGCAGGTTGGGTGCATCGGGCATGCTAAATTACCCTTAATATCCTGGGATGCATAGGTTAGAGGGATTTGCAGGGTAAATAGGTGGGGTTATGGGGATAAAGCCGGGGTGGGATTATTGTCAATGCAGACGCGATGGGCTGAAAGGCCACCTCCTGCACTGTAAGGATTCTATGAATCTGAGTCATAAAAAGCATTAATAAATGGGAATGAAAATATCCTGTTCCACTTCTCACACGATTTTCTGGTGTTGATCAACGTACAGTGGAAAAATGTCTTTAACTGGGAGAGGGAATGTGCTCAGACTCCCAACAGAGCAGAACTTGTGTACTTGCCATGGCCAATCCACCTAACCTACACATCTTTGACTGTGGGAGGAAACCAGAGCAGCCGGGGGGAACCAACACAGACACGGTGAGAATGTGTAAACTCCACACAAACAGTGACCCAGGCCGTGAATCGAACCCGGGTCCCTGGTGCTGTGATAAGCATTTTACCACTATGTCATCAAAACAATAGCTGTTAAGTGAGGGAGAGAATATTTCTTAATTTCAGCAAATCTACTTCCAAGTCAGGAACAGCAGTTACTTTATCCAACATCAATCATTAAGGCTCCTGTACTGTATCACACGGTGTGACAATTCCAATTTGGGGAGTTCCCACTAAGGATCAATCACCATCCTGCCTTGGAACTATATCACCGTTCTGTCACCGTCACTGAGTGAAAATCCTGGAACTCCCTACACAACAGAACTACAGGTTACCTAAACCACAGGGCCTGCAGTGGCTCAAAAGATAGTTTACCACCATCTTCTCAAGAGCAATTAGAAATGGGTAACAAATGCCGACCTTGTCAGCAGGGCTTCCTCCCCTGAATAAATAAAAACAACTTGCTATCCAATAAGCATATCATATGTGTAGTTATTGGGTAAAGATGGCATTTGACATAACTATGCCATAATAGAATAGCCTGGGTCAGGATTTGAACAGGACTGATGGTCATTGATCTTTTGGAGTAAACAAGCACCCATGGCAGTGTGACCTGAAAGGAGGGGGAGGAATAAAACTGCCAAAATCAGTCTGAGGAATGAAAAGAACAACTTAGATACAACTGGCACTTTATGTCTTGCCTGCTTTGTGCTTAGTCATAGCCATGTGCGGATGCACTGAACAGAATTGATCATTAACCCAGAGGGAATGTGGGGAGGCACTGGCCTAGTGGTATCATTGCTAGACTATTAATCCAGAAATTCAGTTAATATTCTCGGTGGCCTCGGTTCAAATCCCACCAAGACAGATGGTGGGATTTGAATTCAATTTTTAAGAATCTGGAATTAAGAATCTATTGATTGTCGATTGTCAGAAAAACCCATCTTGTTCACTAATGTCTTTTAGGGAAGGAAATCTGTCATCCTTACCTAATCTGGCCTACATGTGACTCCAGAGCCACAGCAATGTGGTTGACTCTCAACTGCCCTCGGGCAACTAGGGATGGGCAATAGATGGTGGTCCAGCCAGCAATACCCATATCCCACGAATGAATAAATAGCATGCTTTCAGAGTGACTGATAGTAACTAGGAACAGGAGACCCGATTCACCCTCTGTTGTACATCAACTGTTTTACATTGGAGAGATCCTGACACCTATGCAAATTGGAAGCCGCCTCGATCCCTGGTTTTTATGGATCTCGCTTATTGCCATTTCATTTTTGCTTAAACTAAGTTGAGCTGGATTCTAACTCAGTAATAAGTCTCAAAACACCAGGTTAAAGTCCAACATGTTTATTTAGTGGCAAAATCCACTAGCTTTTGGAGCGCTGCTCCTTCGTCAGGTAAGTGGGAGTTCTGTTCACAACAGGACATATAAAGATACAAACTCAATTTACAAAATAATAGAGATGTGTCTCTTTAACCTGTGTTTAACCCTCTCTCCATTCACATTATCTAAACGTTTAAGACTTGATTGTCTGTAAAGACTCGCATTCCAACCACTATTTTGTAAATTGAGTTTGTGTCTTCATATGCCGTATTTGTGAACAGAACCCCCACTTACCTGATGAAGGAGCAGCTCTCTGAAAGCTAGTGGCTTTCACTACTAAATAAACATCTTGGACTTTAAGAAGTCTCACAATACCAGGTACTGTGTTTACCCCAGTCCAATGCCAGCATCTCCACATCATGGACTTTAACTACCAGTGGTGAATCTCAGGCTTCCCAAATACTGAAGAAGGGTAAACAGGGGAGAAGAGCAGATGGTTTGGGGGTATCTGTCACACCGTACTCCCCTCTGTACTCACAAATCACATTTACATCTCGTTCTATCCAGTTTCAAATTCCTAAAACAGCAACTCTGTGAAGTAAGAAAAATCTATTAAAAGCAAACAGCAAATTCAGATTGTTCATAATGATTTATCAAAAAATATTTTTCCTTTCTCACAAACCTCAATGTTCGAAATAAGCTTTTCAAATTATCCATCAAAACATAAAGTTACTGATAAAATTTGACATCTGAGTATTTCCACTTAAAAGCCTGGGGCTTGCACTTGATATATTTCCCCAAGCTACCATTCTCAAGACTAGACTGCAGTTTTCAGCATGTGGGAGTATGATTTGATCAGTGCTCTCAAGCTGAGGCATTTGAGTTTGTTTTTGTTATGGGCGGCACAGTAGTTGGCACTGTGATGTGATTCCTGGCTTGGGTCACTATCCGTGTGGAATCTGACTTTTCCGATTGTCTGCCTGGGATTCCTCTGGGTGCTTCAGTTTCTTCCCAAATCCTAAAGATCTGCTGGTTAAGTGCATTGGCCATGCTAAGTTCTCCCTCAGTGTATCTGAACAGGCGCAGGAGTAAGGTGACTGTAACTTCATTGCAGTGTAAGTACAAGTAAGCCAACTTGTGGCACTAAAAAAATAAGCTTTAAACTGATTTTGCAAATGAGCTGAAGTTTGAATTTTGAAAAGATAATTTTCAGGTAAACTTATTAGTGTTAAGACTTGTTTCATTGTTTTTGAGAAGCAAGAGACAAACTGAAGTGCTCAGTTTAAGCTAAAACTCTTCACTTTTTCAACCAGCTTTCTTTTCTTTGACAGGAAATCTATGGGAAGAAATGAAAGATGAAAGTTTCAACCTGGACACGCTGGGTGCGTTTAGCACATCGCCACTTCGTCTCTCGGACTCTCCTCTTGGAACAGTAGGCCTCACTCCTGTGTCTAGTGGAAGCGAGAATTCATTTTCTGATCTGCAGGTTACTGGTCTCTACACCACCTATGCCAGCCTGGAGAATGTCCCAGCACAATATCTGAATACACAAGGGAATAAACCAATAGCACTGCAATAAAGAAAAGGTTCTCTGATCTGCCAGGAACTTAATGGATGAGGCGCAGCTATGAACATCATGCACTAAGGACTAGACATATAACATCATTGGGAAGCATTCTCATGTTCACTTTTTAAGACGTGAGAGGATCGTATCCAACTTTCTCATAAGGCTGCATTTTTCAATGGACTTGACTGTTTTAACTGAACCAATCTGTGGGAAAGATCTTCCGCTCCGTGCTATCTCAAAGATCCAGAAAGCTAAACGCAGCTTTCATCTGGAACAGGTTGAAAAGTTGAATGTGAAAAGTGCATTACTTATTATTGACACAATTGAAAAAGATTCAAATTATTGTCATGAATTACACACAGACCTTTGTAAATAATGAAACCATACAAATTGACTGCAATGAGGTGGAAACAAAAAAAAGTTTAACTACCAAGTTAAATATGTAAATTGTCCAGATTTACCTTGTTTATCTCTCAATGACAACATAGGATGATGAAGCCTACAGCAAAGCAATACTGTACTTTTTGATGAATGTTCAGTTTGGATGAAGAATAATATCAATTCTGGCAAACAGGCAATGTACATAGCAGTTCCCTCTAGCCATCTGACCAAATTTAACATCCAGTGAGTTCAAGCAGATTTGCAATGGCACTGACACAGAAAAGTCTATTTGGCCTGATAAGCTGCTCATTCCACAGGCCATTTCAAAATCGGAAGCCCTGTTAACACTATGGAAGCCATGATGTAGAAATGCCAGTGTTGGACTGAGATGAGCACAGTAAGAAGTTTCACAACACCAGGTTAAAGTCCAACAAGTTTATTTGGTGTCATGGGCTTTTGGAATGCTGCTCCTTCATCAGGTGAATCACTACTCCAAAAGCTTGTGATACCAAATAAACCTGTTGGACTTTAACCTGGTGTTGTGAGTCTTCTTACTGTGCCATTATGGAAGACACCAAGTACTGTCCAGCTTGTTCATTTTTGGATGATAACTTGCCATGGGCCACTATGTGAAACCCAGTTTTGACAAGTGAATTTTATGGGCAAAAATTTTGAATGATATGGGCCGTAAAGATCTTGAAAGGATCATCAGCAAGATGCTGTATCCTGTGGAAGAATGAACCCAAGTGAAGCTCATAGCGACCTGGTGAAATTGTGACCGGTCAGAATCATTAATGAAGACATTGGTTCATTCAACATTTGCTTCAATTTACAGCCAGTGGACGAACATTTAGTTGAAGCTCAAGAGTGTTGGACTGTTCCAAATTAGACAGTTCATTGCAACAAAGCTCTGAAAAAAACATGGGCACAAATTTTCACAGACGTGGCTGCTTCTGTAGTTGGTTAGCACAAATGTACTTCGAAGGAAGAGAACTGCTTGTCCACGGCTCACAATGGATGCAAAACTGAAACAAATTTGAATGTGCATAACTGAATCTCATGAAAGGCCTGAAACGCAATGTGAACATTCTTAGTAGAGCCTAGAAATGTGAATTCCATTTTTGCTTTGTAAGTATTCTGTGCATTGTGATAGCTCAGTACAGTGGAATGTGTTTGGTGCTGTTGTGATAGACAGTATTACCGTTTGTATATTTTTAATTTATATTTATTGTTTTAAAGGTAAGTAAGAACTTGTTTCATTTGAACTAAACACCGTTTACAAGAATATTTCTTAAAGATGTCTCCCCACTTGTTGGCTGGTTATTTTTGAAAAATGCTAGTTTTCTAAGGCAAGATGGATAAGCTGTCAGTTTCTTGACCTCGAAGCATCGCTGGTGAGTCATTTACAATTCTGGTTATATTAATCGCTGTGTTTCTGTCATTACATCTGATTGTGGGGACCAGGTTCAGTCCAATATTTCCAAGGCCCAGACTGAAAGAATTGGCAATATTCAGAAAATAAATGGACCAATGAGATGCTCAATATGTGAATTCCTCATAGGGAAGGGACAATTATGATGTCTTTTTCATGAGAGATCAGATAGATTTTTGATAAGGTTGCTATGGGATCCTTCAAATTAGCATCAATGCTTTATACGTGTGGAATCTCTCTGAAGTAGCTTCGTAGAATCCCTACAGTACAGAAGGAGGCCATTTAGCCATCGAATCTGTACCAACCACAATCCCACCCAAACCCTATCACCGTAACCCATGCATTTACTCTAGCTAGTCTCTCTGACAGTAAGTTCAATTAATGATGACCAATCAAGCTAACCTGCACATCTTTGGACTGTGGGAGGAAACTGGAGCACCCAGAGGAAACTCACGTAAGCAATGTGCAGATGCCACACAGACTGTGACCTGAGACCAGAATTGAAACTGGTACTCTGGAGCTGTGAGACAGCAATGCTAGCCACTGTGCTGCTTCATCAGACATTCATGAGGAATGAAAGATACAATTCACCAGTAAAACAACTGGGGGATAAACCAGAAAAACATAGCTCTTCCAAAAAGTAGGCAGAATTTAACATTGCCTGGATATCTAATGAGGACACTTTTTTAAAAAAAAAGCTTCCCACAAATAGACCACTTCAGTTAATTAAAATAATTGCCAAGTTCAATCATGGTATTTTTTTAAAAGTCAAAATTAGATTTGCAAGCACACGAAGTCTAAATATCCAGGAACTTTGAAATCAAATTTGAATCATGCCTGTAGAAACTGTGCAGTGAATGGCGATCTGCACAATATGGGAAGCACAAAGAAAATAGAATTCCTACTGTACTTGTCAAAAAAAGAAGTGAGGCTTCCTATGCTCCCTATATGCATAGCCATAATATTAGTCATCCCCCATTCCCTAAGGCTGCTGGTAATAGATGGAGCTTTATTAAGGAATTCATTACAAATTT
The DNA here is from genome assembly GCA_024679065.1 of Sphyrna mokarran. NCBI lineage: Eukaryota > Metazoa > Chordata > Chondrichthyes > Carcharhiniformes > Carcharhinidae > Sphyrna > Sphyrna mokarran. The sequence goes on along the minus strand of JAGIQG010000020.1, from coordinate 39,240,786 downwards.
GACTTTCTTACATGGTTTTAAATTTCTTTTGAGAGGAGAAAGAGATAATTCTTCAAATAAAACTTATTTAGCACTGTCCCATATCAGCATTTCGAAAATCATGCTAGAAACTTCATAAGATATTTTCATACCAGCCAATAATTGGGAGACTATAATTACAAGGTATGTTTTTTTTAAAAAATTGTCATAACTTGATTAACTAACCAGATAGATCATGAGATGTGTCTCAAATTTATCTGAGAGGGGAAGAAAATATTAAGTTTGTCCCCCTCATTTAGCTTCAAATCTATTGGCATATTTTAACTAGGAAGTAATGAAATGTTTTATGTAAAATGTCTTAGATATATGAATAAATATTTAAATTTGAAAAAGATCTTGTTGGATTTTTCTTCGCTGAGACAGGATAATGACATACAAACCCTTACAAAATACATAAAATCTGCAATTTTAATATTCTTTATTCTGTCTTCCTCAGAAGCTCCCTGCTTACAGATCTTAGCTAACACCTCATCTGGCTAGCAATAGATTGGAGAGAAAGGCCACACGTATACTTTCCTTTGATGCGTGGTACTGATTAGGAAAGTCTAAAACTAGAGGGCATAGGTTTAAGGTGAGAGGGGAGAGATATAAAAGTGTCCAGAGGGGCAATTTTTTTTACATAGAGGGTGGTGTGTGTCTGGAAGCTGCCTGAAGTAGTAGTAGAGGCAGGTACAATTTTGTCTTTTAGAAGGCAGTTACATAGTTACATGGGTAAGATGGGCCAAATGTGGGCAATTGGGATTAGCTTAAAGGTTTAAAAAAAAAGACTGCATGGATAAGTTAGGCCGAAGGGCCTGTTTCCATGCTGTAAACCTCTATGATTCTATGATGATCTTTTTGCTGTAGTGCTACACTCTTAATACCAAGCTATATTATAAACAAGATAGCAATTCATTTAGTGTTGCAACCAGTGCTTTGCATCAGGATCTGGTCTCTAGTCCCTCTTTGCTCTTTAAGTGCGAAATACCAGGACAAAACTAGACTTTAAGGTCATTGCACATTCATTTACATTTGTCTCCTGAGTTATCTGAAATAATTTGCTCATTGTGAAATCAAGTGCTGCTGAATTGTGGGCTCTTAAATATATAATTGGAACATCAAAATAAAGTTTATTCTGTTTTTAATTGATAAAATCATAGAAACCCTACAATGTAGAAGGAGGCCATTTGGCCCATCGAGTCTGCACCAACAACAATCTCATCCTAGGCCCTATTCCCCACAACCCCACACATTTACCCCATTAATCCCTCTATTGTACAAATCCTGGGACACAATGGGCAATTTAACCTAACCAGCATGTCTTTCAGACTGTGGGAGGAAATCAGAGCATCTGGAGGAAACCCACACTGACAGGGGGAAAATGCACAAACTCTACATAGCTGGTGATCCAATTTGGGAATCAAACCCAAGTCCCTGGAGCTGTGAGGCAGCAATCTAACCAGGAGTTTAGACTCAGTTTAGTTCGCTCCCTGGAGGATTTGCAGGGTGAACATCATGTTACCCCTTTAGTGGGTTCAAATGGATAATTCCATCTCCAACAACCAGTAAAGAGTCCAACGCTCCAAGCTATGTAGCCACAACAGCCATGATTGTAGTTAAGTGAGTTGAGATTCTTTGCTTAAAAAGAACATAAAACTTTGACATATTACGCCCAAAATATTTTGTGGTTAAGCGAAACAAGACCAAAGTTCCAGATAGCCCTGTGACTTGAACTTTAAATAATCTACTTCAAAAGATGAATACTGAGTGTGAGGGAGTTGGGTAAAGAGAAAGAGTACAAAATTGCTCATCCACTGGCTTGACAAGGTATCTGATTACTGACAAATCACTTACATCCTTCAGAAACCAATTGACCAATCTCTTAAATCCTCCACAATCTAATGCTGTCAAAACTTCAAACTTTAAATTGAGAGAGGGAAAAGAATAGAATTGGCAGCTTAGACATAATGTGGAGTTGCTGGCATTGGACTGGGGTAGGCACAGTAAGCAGTCTCACAACGCCAGGTTAAAATCCAACAGGTTTATTTGGTAGCACGAGATTTCAGAATGCTGCTCACCTGATGAAGGCGCAGCTCGCATTACCAAATAAGCCTGTTGGACTTTAACCTGGCATTGAAAGACTACTTACTGTAACAGTTTAGAAACAGGCCATCAAATCCTACAGGCTTATGCTGTTATTTTTAAGCTCCCCAAATCCATCTCCTATCCCATACCTAATATAGCATAGTTTGTATTCTTTTGGTCTAAAAATAACATTATTCATCAATAGCTTGCTAAAATACTTTACTGGCTGCACTTATGTACTTGAAATACTTTCTTCAAGTGGAACCACAAGTCCGAATCAGGGACAAGATGTATGACAGCTCTCACACATTTTTCGTTTCATGCCTGACTTAAAACTATTGCCGCAGCAAATTTTACTTTCAGACAGCCTAAACATCTTGACAAAATATTAGGTAGCAAAATGGACACGTTTTATCTTCAGTTTCTCTGACCAAAGCTGTTGACGCATATCCACACAGCGACAAGATCAATAGGACATCCACAAAGATAGAGAGATCAATATGCCAGCAACAGGGGACTCTGGCTTTAACCCTGATTGCCCTTAAAATACCTCATTGTAAACTGGGCAATAGCTAGTTATTGCTTCTCTCAAATAAACAGTGATTCCACTAACTATGGGCAATCATTGTTTTGTTAGTAATTACAGCTTTGAGACACTCATTAATTAAACCTTTTGTGACGTCACTCATACGACAATTAGGATATCCACCAATGTTTGTACAAGTTTTCTTTTGGGGGTTAAAGTTCGGTGGGATTGTTGTCACTGCAGATTCATGGTCTGAATAGCCTCCTTCTGCACTGTAGGGTTCAATGATTTCTATGACTTTATTGTACAGTGGTTAGCACTGCTGATTCACAGTGCCAGATACACAGATTCAATTCCTGGCTTGGGAGACTGTGTGGAGTCTGCATGTTCTCTCCGTGTCTGCATGAGTTTCCTCTGGTTGCTCCGGTTTCCACCCACAGTCTGAAAGACTTATTGGTTTGGTGCATTGGCCATGCTAAAGTCACCCTCACCGAACAGGCGCTGTAGTGTGGCAACTTGGGGATTTTCACAGTAACATCATTGCAGTGTTAATGTAAGCCTACTTGTGACACTAATAAATCAACTTAAACTTTAGATTCTTCCTCATTGTAATACAACTTAAATAGAGTTCCTTCTCTCAATCATGGGAGCCTACTGAGCTACAGTTTCTCACTCAAACATTGACATGCATTTCACCACAGACAATTCAAGCTTCATATACTTTCCTGCAAGAGTCACTAAACAACAAATGGGCATGTTTAAAATTGAAACTGTGATCTTCTGGATTATATAGTCCAATACAACTCTTGATATCCTAAAGCTCTAACTACGCATTTTATTGGTGCACCATATTCATCAGAATAAAGCTGGTCAACGTTTATACACAAAACAAATAGAAAAGCATACAAATTACAGTTTATAGTACCACACATCTGAAATAGGGACATTTATTCATTGATCTCTGTTTAGAATAAAATTCTAACAAAGTATTCTTTAAAACAACTTTAAAATCTGCATCATACCAATTCCAAGGTTGGCTCCTGTCACTTTAACTCATTAAAGACACCATACATTCTTACAAGCAATAAAGAAAAGTATTATACGAAATTTATCGCAAAGTAGGAACTTTTATTTACAAAGAGTAGTTGTCTGCTCTGACTCATTCATAGCAACATACACAGCAACAATCACTTGATCACACATTGGTTTACCAGGATGAGATGTATTCAGGATAGGGAAATAGAACATCCAGTTTCTGCATCAAGCACTCCAAGACTTGATACAGTATTACACAGATGCAGATTATACTTCCTGATGTTGAACCATGTGGCTTTGATCCCAAATTAAAGAAAACACTTCCACTGTATTAATAATGATTCTACTTCCCACACAACTTTCTTACAACCTCTCTGAACGACATTGCGGTTTTTGCCTACCGGGAAACTGCCCAAACTCATTTCATGAATACCTTATGCGCAGCATCCCATTGATGTGGACTTTGGGCTGAAGGGCCTTATATATACTGTGGCCATTTGCTGTTGTTTTATTAAACCATTTGCTTCTTTAAAGTGAATATTACTGGTTAATTCTAGCAATTTATAATGCTTGATGTTATAACAGATCAAGATCTTTGCAGAAAAAGTGAACACAAAACAACCATGTCCCAACTACCCCTAACAATGTATAAAATACATATGAAGATATATTCATAATATTTTGAAACAAAACAGTAATAAGACCACCCATCTCCAGCCCTTACTAGGCCAGCATTACTGATAAATGGCTTCTTTGAAAAAAGGTACAAAAGTCTGAGGTCACATACCAACCAACTCTTCCCTGTTGCTGTCAGACTTTTGAATGGACCTATCTCACATTAAATTGATTTTTCTCTACACCCTAGCTGTGACTGTAACACTACATTTTGCATTCTTTCCTTTGCTATGAACAATATGCTCTGTCTGTATAGCACGCCAAATACAATACTTTTCACTGTATACTAATACACAAGGCAATAATAAATCAAATCAAATCAATTCTGCATTGTTATTCAGCAGCTTTTTAAACCAGTGTCTTGTGTGGGGGTTAATCTCATCTGAACAGTGCAGCAGGACGATGGAATGTGGAATTCAGTTGTGACTGTCTATGCAACATGTTCCCAATTTTAATTATTGTTTCTGCGCAAGTGGAGGAAAAAGGAGATCCAGGAACCACCCTTGCTGTTTACAGAACGTGTGGAAGGTAAAGCAGCAGACCCCCCCATAAAGAAGCAAAGTAAAAAAATTAGGTGAGGCAGTCTGAACCTTGTTGACTGGTAATGAAAGCCTAGCGATGGACTCGGCAACTGAAGGCACGAAGTGAGAACTATCCCCAAGATAAGTGTACAAATATTACTCTAGTAAGTCACCTTGGCTAGTTTGTCCGCGAGACTGATTTTGTTTGCTGCTTAGCAAAACAGCAGTGTTGTTAAAGAGTTTTTTTAACACAGCAACGATCTTAGAACCAACTGATAGTCATAAAGGCTATATTGACCGTGATATGATACAGCTGCTGCTGTGAAGGTGGGATCTTTATAACCTCTTGGAAGATGTTGATATTAAGTAGGATGGGATTTTCACCTTCCCTTACATTGTAGTCTTTTTCCACACGACTTCCACATTGGTCATCCAAGATTGCCTGAGCTTTATTACCGTCACCATGATTAGTATTCAACTGGCTTTTCAAAAGTTGCTTTCACAGTGAGATATGTGATCTGTGAATTGCACTTTCCAGGCAAAAAGGTTTGAGAAAACTCCAAGGCCTCTGCAAAGCTCAGCTTAAAAAATAATGCTCCAAGATGACATTTAGAAAAATATTTTTCTGTAGTTGCTTCAGCTGGTATTAATATCACCACTAATATACAAAGTACGCTCAGCCTGGAAGGATCACACCCAAAGTTTATACATGGCTGGAGCTCAGTGAAACATCCGAATGCACTAAATGGTGCAAAGTTACAAAATTTATTTAGAGCATTGTTATTCCCAGAACTGCTTAGTTACTGAGCACTGATGAAGGCAGAAACTGTAATTTCCATTAATATCTGTTTGAAGATCTTCAGGCTGTGTTGCCAGCACATGGCTGGGGAAAGCACAGGACTAATGCATCTGGACACTTCCTTCTCCACCAAGTTTCTTATATTTAATATTATGGCGAGGTGTACATATTGTTCAAGAACATCCAGTGGTCAGTATCGTTGGATTGCATTGACTCAAGGTGAGGCTGGGCTGTCCATGTTTGTTAAGAGGTGAGTGATCTCTGTGCGTTGGGCTGGGGTGACTTGTTGCATCATATGAATGATGCAGTCCATTGCAATCTCTGGATTTGCCTGAACCAAGCTGAAATTAGCAGCAACAGGAAAGACAATCAAATATTTTAACACTTTACATTTCAGGCACATTGTCTCAAATCTTGTTTTCATCTTATCTGGTCATTAAACGAAAACAAAAAAGAGAAACAGAGATCAGGAAGAACATCAGATATTTGGGATAAGTACTATGCAGATCAAAGTCTACATTTTAGTTGTCCGAACATGTTCTGAGTATTTCAATAATGTTACAGATTTGCTTTTCACATTCCGTCAATAATTTTAAATTTCCATATGATCATTTCTCAGAAGTCCCTTTAAAAACAGAGAAGTGTCATTAGTCGGCTTACGTTAACATTGCAATGAAGTTGACTTTACTATGAAAATCCCCAAGTCACTAAACTCTAGCGTCTGTTCAGGTATGCTGAGGGAGAATTTAGCATTGCCAATCCTTGTAACCAGCACATCTTTCAGACTGTGGAAGAAAACAGGGGCACCCGGAGGAAACCCATGCAGATACAGGGAGAATATGCAAACTTCACACAGGCAGTAACCCAAGCAGAGAATCAAACCCGGATCCCTAGTGCTGTGAGGCAGCAGTGCTAACCCACTGTTCTACCTTGCTGCCTCGGTTTGAGGATGTAGCTCTACCTTCCATTGTTATTGTGTAACCAACAATTGACATGTTCAGCAGAGTTTATCAAGATGTCACATTCTTTTTAGTTTCTTTCAAAGCTAGTGTAACTTTCTCTAGCATTCCCTCAATCCGAGACCTCAACTCCAACATCTGGCCTTGCAACATTTCTTTTCAATGTTTCAATGTACCCCTAATGCAGTCTGATCAGAGCACTGTGCGGTTTGATCAATGCTTCCTCTCATTTATATTCCATTGGTTTGAGGATGTAGTTCTACTTTCCACTGTTATTGTACAACCACCAGATAGGAGCAACTGACATTTTCAGCAGAGTCTATCGAGATGTCTCAGTCTATTTTAGATTCTTCTGAATTTATTTCAGCACCATTTACGTTATGCTGACAACTTCTATTCCCGGCACACAATCTTTGTATTTTAAATTTCTGCTCCAAGTACTCTTCCCTCCTACATATTAACAACTCAGACTTTCCTGTCAGTGGGAAGTGTGTGATGTTCATTGCTGACTGCACAAAAAAAAGGAAACATATCCGCAGGCTGTACTGGGAATCTGTTCTTCTTACTGCATTATGGACCAGCACTGGGACAAGTACTCAGAGCTGGGAGTGGCCCATCGTGCACGAAGTCACATTCCATTCCCCCCAGCATCAAGAGTAGAAAACGTCTCCCAAGGTCAGTTTTCACCTCAATGAGAGGTGAGTGTTTTTTTAAATAAGTTTAAATATCTTAAAATGCCATAAACGTTTAAATACATTTCACACATTTATAAAAGTTTATTTATTAGTCACAAGTAGGCTTGCATTAACACAGCAATGAAGTTACTGTGAAAATCCCTAATCATCACACTCTGGCACTTGTTCAGGTACACTAAGGGAGAATTTACCATGACTAATGCATCTAACCAGCATATTTTCAGACTATGGGAGGTAACCCAGAGGAAACCCACACAGACAAGGGGAAAATATACAAATTCCACACAGACAGTAACCTAAGCCAGGAATCAAACCCTGGTCCCTGGCGCTGTGAGGCAGCAGTGTTAACAACTAAACCATCCTAGAATCTGTTCCTTGTGCATCATCGTCATCATGCCATCCTTTCTCCCTGTTGATTCCCCCACCCTTGCTAACTCCCTCACACTCCCCTGATATCTCCCTGCCGTTCTCACTGATCCCCCCACTGCTCACCCCCGTCAATATTCCTGTCCCCATCAATTCGCTTGCCTGCACGCCCACAGTCAATTTCCCTGCCAACTCTTTTTCCAACCAAGCTCATCAGATCTTTATTCCTATCTCACAGCGTTCACCTCCTCTCTCTCTCTCACACACACACACACACACACACACACACACACACACACACACACACACACACCCCCGCCCGGCCATATCCTTCCTTTTCTGTCCCACTGATGTTGGGGAAACAGCATTTGAAATAACTACTTGATCAGTAGAGATGGTTACTGTAGATGCATTTGAGGGAAAGTTAAATAAATAAAGGGGACAAAGGAATGGAAGATTATATTGATGGTATGAAGATAAAGAAGAGTATGAGGATTTTTGTATGGAGCATAATGGGATAGTTAGGCTAAATGGACTCATGCTATGTATTTTTTAAAATTAGTTTATGGAATGTGGGCATCACTGGCTGTGCCAGCATTTATTGCCCATTCCTAACTGCCCCCCATTTCAGAGGGCATTTAAACTGCACATTGCTGTGGCTCTGGAGTCACATGTAGACCAGATGAGGTAAGGATGAAAGACTTCCTTCTTTCAAAGGCATTAATGAACCAAGTGGGTTATTACGACAATCGATAATGGCTTCATAGTTGTCATTAGATTTTTTAAATTCTTTTTTACTGAATTCAAATTTCACCATCAGACATGGGTCCAGAGTTTGCTAGACCAGTGACTGTACTACTACATCACTGCCTCCCCTGTGCAATTCCATGCATCCAGTGACTCTCTCACAATGATCATGAAAATCTTTCAAATCTCCCTAATCTGTCTCTTGGATAAATAGATATGGGGAGAGGGCAGGATTGTATATTTGTCCCAAAACCATAAAATCCCACACAATGCCAATGGGCCTTTCCATGGTTCATCCACACTCCTGCTCCGATTCCCGAGGCAGGCAATACCGTAAAATTCTGGCCTGAGTGACTAATGGAAGCCGATGTTCATTGACCTGCATCACCAGATTCCAGATGAGAAACCTACTGTTCCTTCATAGTTCCCACTTGGCTTGGGGCCCATGCAGTCCTTCACACATGCACACATGCGTGCAAATTCATTTAAAATTACATTGCCTGGTTTTCAATTGGAAAACACTCTTCACTGTCAACCATTCTTTCTGCTATCCTAGAATACATAAAGACACCAACCTGCGAATGTGTTTTAGTGCATAATCCCGCTTCAGATATTTGATGTTCTCTCGAATTACAGAGCGAGTGTCGTCCTCATCATGGAGGTGTTTCTCCAACCACTCTACTACTTTCTGATTGTTGTCCCACAGGTATGCCTGCACAAAACATGAAAAACATAATAATGAGATAGGTAATGGAACATGGAAGATACACCATTGCAATGATAATGTTGTTACTTGACTTCTGTATGAGCTGCTACTTATGCCCCACAACAACAAATGGACTATGCAATTTTGTGACTTGCCAGACTAAATTCAGATAAAATAAGGGAACAGTTTCCTTTTGCATTTTTGGCATGCCGATACAGCGTGGCTCTCCTAAACCAAGACTATTAGGAGATCAAAGAACTATGGTGTTTCTATTATGATCTGTGAACTTTGGGCATTAGTTATCCTCCAGTAACTTAACACATGCTCACAAATGCACACACAGCTGGGAATCTGGCTTTATCTATTTCTACCTCCTTATCTCAGAAGTGTCAAAATAAATAGTGAAATGCCTACTAATGCTCTGGTTGAGATAAGCTGACCTAATTCCCTCTCAGTGACAGGTTAAGTCAATTTTCCCAAATCATTCCATAATGAGGTAATTAGCAGATAGAATGCAAGTGAAAACATTAATAGTAAATTTATTGATTTGATTTCTCTCAAATTAAATGTTTAAAATCTACATTTTGCTCATTTCTGCAAGTGTACATGAAGCTTACAGCACAGAATGGAGCCATTTGGCCCAATACACTACAGTATTCATTCTCGTTCCATAGCCCATCTTCTTCTGTTTTGATTATTTATCAAACTTTCCCTCAAAACATGCAGAAATCTCAGTTTGAACAAAGCATTCCAACAGTCTCCAGTGCAAAATAATTCTCCTAACTTGTTCCCTCATTTTCAGTGATTGTTTTGAATTGATAAAACCTTGTTATTAACTCCTTATCTGGAGGAAATGGCTTTTCCTTATTCACTCCATCAGAACATCAGAGAGGTATTTATATCACAGAGAAATGACAGTATAAGTAGAAAAAGAACATCTCCCAATGGGTCTGGAATGAGATTTAAGTTTATTTATCAGTGTCACAAAAAGGCTTATATTAACACTGTAGTGAAGATACTGTGAAAATCCCCTCATCGCCACATTCCAGCGCCTGTTCGGGTACACCAACGGAGAATTTAGCATGGCCGTTGAACCTAACCAGCACATCGTTCGGATGGTGGGAGGAAACTGCAGCACCAGGAGGAAACCCATGTAGATGCGGGAGAACAAGCAGATTCTTCACAGACAGTGATCCAAGCCTGGGATCAAACCCAGGTCACTGTGAGGCAGCAGTACTAACCACTATGCTTACCCACGATGGGGGATGCAGGGACATGGATACAAGTTTATATGTGGAAGATTCAGGACAGAGAGGATAAAATTTTAAAAACTATATTTGAACAGAGGGTTTTGAATAATGAGTTGTAGCACTGGAGCTAGTGATTGAAGCAGAGATTAGGTTAGATAGGAGAGTGAAGGAGACAAACAGAGATAGGAACAGAGAAAGCATGTCCAGGTAGGGCATTTGTTTGTGTTGAGGATCAACGTCAAAACTGACTTGTTTCAATGAAACAACTGTTGCAATGTTGTAATTTCTATATAATTCCATGCACCAGAATTAATGTTTAATGTGAATACTGTATACATGTATTTTTACAGTCTTTATCAGTGAAGTCAAAATGTATTTATTAATAAGAATTGTGCAACAAAATTATGTCTCTAGCTAACTCCCCAAAACATCTCTGTCTAGGAGCATCTATCACCATGGTCTACCCTCTGGCGATCGTTATTCCGCTGTGATGCCCTTAAAAGAGATAATCATCACATTCCTACTCTAGAGCTTACAAGTACAATTGTGGTGCCTTACATTCTTATTGCTTTTCCTATATAAGTCTTCAACTTAGCAGAAGTGACCTTCAAATTAAATGGTTGGACCCTTCCCTTAGGTACTGAAATATATGCTCACCCTTCACAGTGGCTGATGCTCCCCAATCCACTTCCATCTTAATAGACTTCCCATTTACCTGGAGCATTAGAGTCTATTTTGCCTTTTTTTTTTAAGATTAACCAGAGTGAATACAAGAATCATTGATGCTAGGCTCTTCCACGTTGTATACTTGGTTGATCAATTAGAATCACAGATTCCCTACAGTACAGCCATTCGGCCCATTGAGTCTGCATTGACCACAATCCCACCCAGGCTCTACCCCCATATCCCTATATATTTACCTGCTAAGCTCTCTAACCTATGCATCTCAGAACACTAAGGGCAATTTTGGCAATGCCAATCAACCTAACCCTCACATCTTCGGAATGTGGGAGAAAACCAGAACACTAGGAGGAAACCCACACAGACACAAGGAGAATGTGCAAACTCCACACAGACAGTGACCCAAGCCGGGAATTGAACCCAGGTCCCTGGAGCTGTGAAAAGCAGCAGTGCTAACCACTGTGCCACCGTGTCGCCCTTAGATTACTTAGCAATCTTGACTTAGCTCTGCACTGATGCACCCGGACTGCACAGTGGCACAGTGGTTAGCACTGATGCCTCACAGCACCAGGGACCCGGGTTCAATTCCAACCTCAAGTCATTATCTGTGTGGAGTTTGCACATTCTCCCAGTGTCTGCATGGGTTTCCATTGGCTGTTCTGGTTTCCTCTCACAGTCCAAAGATGTACAGGTTACGTGGATTGACCACGGTAAATTGTTTCTTAGTGTCAGGGGACTGGCAGAGTGAATGTGGGGGTTATGGAAATGGGACTTAGGTGGGGTTATCATTGGTACAGGCTCGATGGGCCAAATGGCCTCCTTAAGGGATTCGATTATTCTACGCTTTGTCAAATGTCCCCTTTTGTGACAATAAAAACACTGTCTTCTGAAATTGACATGATGCAGGAAGATGGTTACCTCCACATTCTACTTTAAGCATTGCTGACTGGTTGCCTATTCTATACCTTCTTGCTTTGTTGGTGACTGAAATTGTTTCCTGCTTTGTGACTGCCTTGGTGGTTTTGAGTCACAGCTGGCTGCAGATTCCTGCCCTAACTGGTGGATGGAACTCAGTAAGAATTTAGCAACACCAATTTATAATCCAACCGATTTATTTGATAGTAAAAAAGCGAGCTTTCGACTCTGTGTCTTCGTCAGGCAAGTGCAGTGTTCTGGTCTGCAATAGCACACATCAGCACAGACAGTCAGAGATTGCTGATTAGAATGCGAATCCTTACATCTAATCTGCTATTCAAGTGTTAAAGTGGCGAACAATGTGTGTGAAGGGAATCCTGAGCATTGTTGGAGAATTGTGTATTTTCTCCAGACAGCACAGTAAGTGCTAACCCAGGCAAGTTACGGGGGTTACAGATAGTGTGTCATGAAGCCAAGATCCCTGTTAAGACCGTCCTCATGTGTGCGGAGCTTCGCTATCAGTCTCTGTTCAGCGACTCTGCGCTGTCGTGTATCACGAAAGCCCCCTTGAAGAACATTTACCCGCAGGTCGGAGGCCGAATGCCCATGACTGCTGAAGTGTTCGCCCACAGGAAGGAAACTGTTTTGCCTGGTGATTGTTGAGCGATGCTCATTCATCCACTGTCGTAGTATCTGCATGGTCTCCCCAATGTACCATGCTTCGGGACATCCTTTCTTGCAACGTATTAGGTAGACAACGTTGGCCGAGTTGCAAGTGTATGTACCGTGTATCTGGTGAATGGTATCCTCACGTTTGATGATGTGGTCCATGTCTATGATCTGGCATGTTTTGCAGAGGTTGCTGTGGCAGGGTTGTGTGGTATTGTGGTCACTGTTCTCCTGAAGGTTGGGTAGTTTGCTGCGAACAATGATCTGTTTGAGGTTGTGCGGGTGTCTGAAAGCAAGAAGTGGGGGGGTGGGGATGGCCCTAGCGAGATGTTCATCGTCATCAATGATATGTTGAAGACTCCGGAGAAGATGTCGTAGCTTCTCCGCTCCAGGAAGTACTGGACAACAAAGGGTACTCTGTCCACCGTGTCCCGTGTTCGTCTTCTGAGGAGATCAGTGCGGTTTATCGTTGTGGCACGTCGGAACTGTCGATCGATGAGTCGAGCACCATATCCTGTTCTCATGAGGGCATCCTTCAGTGTCTGGAGGTGTCTGTCATGATCCTCCTCATCTGAGCAAATTCTGTGTATACGGAGGGCTTGTCCAGAGGGAATGGCTTCTTTAACGTGTCTAGGGTGGAAGCTGGAGAAGTGGAGCATTGTGAGGTTGTCTATCGGTTTGCGGTACAGTGAGGTGCTGAGGTGACCGTCCTTGATGGAGATGCGTGTGTCCAAGAATGCAACTGATTTTGGAGAATAGTCCATGGTGAGTCTGATGGTGGGATGGAACTTGTTGATATCATCATACAGTTGTTCCAATGATTGTTCACCATGAGTCCAAAGGAAAAAGATGTCATCAATGTATCTAGTATATAACCTTGGTTGAAGATCTCGTGTGGTGAAGTCGTCTTGTTCGAACCGGTGCATGAAGATGTTGGCATACTGAGGTGCGAATTTGGTCCCCATGGCTGTTCCGTGTGTCTGGATGAAAAGCTGATTGTTGAAGGTGAAGACATTGTGGTCCAAGAGGAAGCGGATGAGTTGTAAAATTGCATCCGGAAACTGGCAGTTGTTGGCATTGAGTACTGAGGCAGTTGCAGCAATACCATCGTCGTGGGGGATGTTGGTGTAGAGCGCCGAGACATCCATTGTGACAAGGAGTGTCACTGGTTCAACTGCTCCATGTGTGCTGAGTTTCTGTAGGAAGTCCGTAGTGTCAAGACAAAAGCTGGGGGTTCTTTGTACGATGGTTTTCAGGATGCCCTCGATATAGCCGGAGAGGTTCTCAGACAGGGTCCCATCGCCCGATACGATGGGACGGCCAGGTATGTTTGCCTTGTGTATTTTTGGGAGGCAGTAGAGATCTCCAATGCGGGGAGTACGTGGAATGAGAGCCCGGAGGGTGTTCTGAAGGTCCGGATCAAAGATTTTGATCAGAGTGTTGAGTTGACGAGTGTGTTCTTTGGTCGGATCTGCTGGTAACCGTCTGTAGTGTTTCTCATTGTTTAGTTGTCGGTACACTTCTTCACAGTAGTCCGTTCTGTTCAGTATGACGGTGGCGCCTCCTTGGTCTGCTGGTTTGATGACAATGTTGCGGTTGGTCTTGAGAGCACGGATGGCCTTGCGTTGTACTTGGGTGATGTTCGGGACTGTCTTGTAAGTGCGGTTGATAAATCTGGTGTTCACGCACCTCCTGATGGCTTGGGCATACATGTCCAGTCGAGGGCAGCGGCCTTCCGGAGGAGTCCAATTGGATTCATTCCTCTTCGGTTGCTGCACTGCGGATCCCTCTGTCGGCTGTTCTGGTTCATTAGCTGTCTCATTGAGTCCACTATTGGCTCTTGGGGTTTGTGGAAGAACTCACACAGCCTCATTCGCCTGATGAATTCCTCTGTATCTGCTGCGAGACTGATGGGGTCCATTTTGGTGGTGGGACAGAAATTGAGCCCTCAGCTGAGAACTTCGATTTCCTCTGATTGAAGTGTGTAGTCTGACAAGTTAACAATGGACCTCCCTGCGGTAGTGTTGTTTTCTACTGTGGTGCCAAGGGAGGCTTGGTTGCTGCTGGTGGCGATGCCGAGTTTTTCAAGTTTCCTGTTCTTGGTGTGCATGTAAATGGTGTAGTTTCTTTGTCTCATCTGCTTGGCAAAGTTTCGCAGCTGATCTGCATCCTGAGCACAAGTTGAGAATATGTATTCCATTTTACTTTCCAGGGTGCGGCGTTTGCTATAGAGCTGGTGTATGAGGTGATTGAGGAGTGTGAGAGAGGTGCAACGGCAAAGCCTCTCAGCGTAGTCTGTGTTATAGGTTGACCTGAGTGGGTTCGTGATCTGTAGTCCCTTTGGTATCCTGTCTGCTTTCTTGCATCTCTGTAGAAACCTGATGTCTGTGTCGATATGTGCAATCCTCTTGGAGATCCTCTCCACTTGGATCCGGCAGTATGCGGTGTCGATAGTAGTCATGATGTACAGATGCCGGCGTTGGATTGGGGTGGTAAGAACTCAGTAAGAATTTAGCAACACCAATTTATAATCCAACCGATTTATTTGATAGTAAAAAAGCGAGCTTTCGACTCTGTGTACATCATGACTAACTGGTGGATGGCACTGTTTTGTGGGCTCTGCAACTCTTGAGCACCATTTTCAGTGCTTTCTACGGCCGACACTATCTCTACTTCTCATTTAAAGTTTATGTCGACTCTGCAAGCAATCTGCATTGAATAACGTCAATGCTGTTCCCACAAATGAACTTATGTCAAAACAAGTCATTCAGGTGGCTCACAAATCACAATACTCTGATAATTGCTTGAATTTAGCAATGTAAGTCACAATCAATTCACATAGGGCTCTCATCCTCGAATTAAATTTGAATGTCTGGAGTATGACTGATGGTTGACTTCACTAAATCCACAAGCTCATTAAATGATTTGGAGTTGGGCAAGCTTGGCAAGACTGTGAATAAGTTATAAATCTGAGTTATGCAAACATGGGAGAATTGCTTTATGTTTTGCCTCCTCCTCTAATTTGTTTGATTGGAAATAAAATCCAAAGTGCTTGATGTATTGTGTCTGTTTGGAGGAGTCTAATTTGTCTGTTTGTCCAAAGAGAGCAATCTGATGAGTATGTTTTTGCCTCAGACTTCGATTAAAACAGGATACTCACAGGTAGCGGGCCAGAGGAAGTGTCAGAATAATTTATCCTTGTCACCAGATGTAAAAATGCATTTTTATAGACCTTATTAATGAGCACAAAAACTATTTATTAATAAGAATTCTACAGCAACCACATGACTGTGGGCCAGCTCCCTGAAATGTTCCTGCCTCTCTCACCATGGGATGATTCCATACTCTGAATCCTGATTAGTTGGCCAGGCCTAGTCACTCTGCTGTTTTGCCCTTCAAGGGATAATCACCACAGGCAGAAGGCAGAAAACTATTCAGTTTGCCAGTTCTGATTTCCCAACACCCGAATACATGAAATTAGATTCAGAAAGATTGACCTGACACCTATACATTAGCACTGACCTTGACAGTTCCCTCTGTTTCCACAAACCACCTCCGCAGCATGGACTGAATGTGGCCATCACTCAATTCCTGGTTTGCTTTTATGATTTCTTGTTTGACCATTTCTTCCAGTAGCAGACGGCGGAGACGCCAATAGAAAAACATGCGCACAGTCTTCCACTCAAGGATATCCTGAAAGAGAACAAACGCTGCAGTCATTCCAAAGAACGAAACAAAATAGAGCACAGGAACAGGCCCTTTGGCTCTCCAAGCCTGCATCAACCATACTGCCTGGCTGAAGTAAAACCCTCTATCCTTTTGGGGGACCATATCCCTCTATTCCCATCTATTTGTTCATACGCGTCTTAAAAGTCACTACCATATCTGCTTCCACTACCTCCTCCCAGCAATGAGTTCCAGGTGCCCACTACCATCTGTGTAAACAACTTGTTTCTTACATCTCCTTTAAACATTGCCCCTCGCACCTTAAATCGCTGCCCCCTAGTAATTGACGCTTCCACCCAGGGAAAAAACTTCTGACTATCCACTCTGTCCATGCCCTTCATAATCTTATGCACCAGAGTGGGTCCATCTCCATTTCAATCGCCACTCTAATGCCTATTATTTTATATTAAGCCCTCTGGCTCGTATTGGCTAATAATTTGTGGTGATTTGAAAATCAAAAGCTAGTAGTATCCTCAGATTTTTCTCTCTCATCTTTGCCCTCTCATCTCCATATTCTGGGCCGTAAGTGTCAGTTCTTCTGTGATGGCTGGCAAAGGCAGTGGGTAATGCCTGCATTGTTTCAAATTAATGGTTATTGGGCACATTGGAAGTGCAGTTCCCAGAAACATCGTGGCAGGGGAAAGGTTTGGCAACTGTAAAGACTGTCCACCCTGGGAAAAACCTTTACAGTGGCAGCAAGGACCGTAAAATGAAATCTTTTCCCAGGACAGCTTGACAGCAGCATTGGGTAACTGCTATCAGAGGACATTCAGTCACCACAACTCATCTGATAAGTGAAGGCACAATAGCGGATGACAAAACTAAGGCGCAACCTATGAAAGTTAATATGCACCATGCCATTATTCCTTCCTTCCCTCTTAATTTCCGCCTCCAGTTCACCAATCAAAATCTTAGGTTTCCTATGTGTACCTGTTCCCCCATCCCTATCAATGTCAGAAATATGGTAACGTCTTTGGAACAGTCAAGGATAATCATGTAGATCTGAGATTAAACTGCCCAAGGAGAGAAAACAGAACAATGCAAAATGCATAATATGCAGGGATCTTCTTTCACATGAACTGTAGAAACTTTGGATGTCATTTTACAGTCCCATCGTGGTGTTGGCAGGGCCGTAAAATGCAGTAAGCCATTCAAAACTCCACTGATTTCAGCAGGATTGGAAAATCACACCAGTGTAAAACTGTGTTTACATCAAAGTTTTCCAGCAACAGTCCCATGATGTGCTTTCCAGTGGTAGATCGCAATTGGATGATGGCAGATCTTCCAGTCCCACCGAGATTTACGCATTTTATATGGTTACCCACCCCAATGCCAGAGAACCTGCTGCAGGGGGTAACCTTCGGCTGGACTGGAAGACGCTGCTGGCAGTAAGGGCTGGAAAATTCCACTCATGGTAAATAATTTTTTACCCAGCCAATGTATGCTACATTATAAAAGGTACAAGAGTACTTGGATATAATGGGAAAACTTGGATATAATGGATCTGTGTAGCAGTAAAATGTTATAGGGTTCTTATCTACTTAAGGTTTTTAATGAGATCGTAAATAATATCTTATCTTCCAACATTTCCTCCTCTTATAGTGTCTCTTCAGTATCTACCACAGTAAACATGATGAAAACTCTGAGCAATCAGCTATAGAGCCACATTTTTCTTTGTGGCCTTTGTACGGCCAACATTAGGATGTCAACCTATGGAGAATATCAGGTGCTAAATGTGCCCCCAAGCTCCCCCATCACCTCTAAATCTCCTTCCTGCAGAACAATACCTTGTTGTTATAAAACTCTTTACCCACCAGAACAGCTGGGATTAGGACCTCATCATAAATTACAGAATCCCTACTGTGCAGAAAGAGGCCATTTGGCCCATCAAGTCTGCACTAAAAACAATCCTACTTAGGTCTTATTCCCTGTACCCCATGAATTTATCCTGTTAAAGCCCCTGACACTAATAGTCAATTTAGCATGACCAATCAACTTAACCTGCATACCTTTGGAGTGTGTGAGGAAACCCACACAGACTTGGGGAGAAGGTGCAAACTCCACACAAACAGTGACCCAAGCCTGGAATTGAACCATGGTGCCTGGTGCTGTGAGGCAGCAGTGCCATTCATAAGGTGGAATGGTGGCTTTAAACTGCATTCTTTACCACAGCCCTGCTGAGCCACCTTCCATCTAGCTGCTCATAAAGATTGAGAAGGTGAAAGTAAATTCTCTTTTACCGTAATAACTCCTTTCTCCTGCATCCGGCCAGGTGTGTCGTGAAGGCTAGCAAACTGGGCTGCCACTTGGTGGTAAATTGGATACAGGAAATCCTCCCGTGCTTTCAATTTGTCTTCTAGTTCCTTCCGGACATTCTTAGACAACTCTGGAAAATCTACAAAAGTTAAGCAAACACAGAGCAGAGGATCAAGCAATGGCACAATGGGGAGGGACATCTATGTTTCAGACGAAGATACTTTGATGACATGGTAGCATTTTCCTTACCCAGTTGATCTGCTAAGCCTGAATAAATGGGGTCAATTCTCCTCATTGTCTTCACCAAGTCTTTCCGCCTGAACTTGATCTCCACAATGCCTTCAGGCTCCAGCACCCCACCCCTGGGGAGTGAGGAAAGGAGAGAGAATTCTTAGAGTGTGTTTCATGTTCAATTATAGTTAGGAATCAATGAATTGCAAATGTCATTTTAAAAAGCCATTGGTAAGGGACATCAAATTGGGGTGGCATAGTGGTACAGTGGTTAGCACTGCTTCTTCACAGTGCAAAAGGACCCAGGTTCCATTCTGGCCTTGGGTAACTGTCTGTGTGGAGTTTGCATTTTCACCTGTGTCTGTGTGGCTTAGGTGCATTGGCTATGCTAAATTAACCCTTAGTGTCAAGGGGATTAGCAGGGGAAATATACAGTGTTATAGGAATTGGCCCTGGCTGGGATTGTTGCCAGTGCTGGCTCAATGGGCCGAAAGGCCTCTTTCTGTACCATAGGGATTCTATGAAATCTGCATTTGTAGCAAGTTAGGTTAAGATGCTACATCTCCCTTTTGAAAGAGTTTCATCCTCCTAACCCTCCTCCCAACTCTTTACATTCTCAGTATAAAGCACTCTCAAGGTCTTGTGCTGCACTGGTCATGTCCCTATCTCTGAGCCAGAAGCTCCAAGTTAGAGTTCCACCCAGGAACATGGTGGCCATGGAAGAGCATTCACAACTAGCCCAAACAGGTTGATTATCAACCTGCAAATCCTTTCAATATATCTATAGCAGGCAGTCAGAGCAGGAGAGATTTCTGGTCAGTCTGAACCTGCAGAAAGCAATGGCAAACTGCAGTACCTTGCTGAGCATAACCATGTGTCAACATTTGGAAATCCAGGATCATCAGCACCATCTCAGCAAGTGAACATAGAGCAAGAATAAAACCTCTGGACACCACCTGCTCCCCACTGATTTCCTTTACTGGGAGGATTTTCCACCACTGTTTTCAGCAGGTGGGAAACCTGAAGGGATGGAAAATCCAACAAGAGTTTACACTGGTGGGAATTCTCATGAAGATAATCCCCACTCTCTGCCAATGACATAAAGGGGTTCCTGCCGTGAAAAGTCAGGAATCCCATCACAATACAGATCATTAGTGGGCCTCCTCACTGTGTTTTACCACTCCTCCCCCCATAGAAGGATTTCACCCTTGCTAGCATGATGTCATATTGGTGGGGTTTAAAACTAGTCCCTGACAAATGAAGAAATCATAGAGTCAGAGAGGTTCACAGCAGGGAAACAGGCCCTTCGGCCCAACTTGTCCATGCCGCCCTTTATTTAAACCCCTAAGTTAGTCCCAATTGCTCCCATTTGGCCCATAAGCCTCTCTACCCATCTTACCCGTGTAACTGTCTAAACGCTTTTTAAAAGACAAAATTGGACTCACTTCTACTACTACCTCTGGCAGCTTGTTCCAGACACTCATCACCCTCTGTGTGAAAAAATTGTCCCTCTGGACCTTTTTGTATCTCTCCCATCTCACCTTAAATCTATGCCGTCTAGTTTTAGACTCCCCTACCTTTGAGAAAAGATATTGACTATCTGATCTTGCCTCTCATTATTATGTAGACCTCTTTAAAATCACCTGTAAGCCTTCTACGTTCCAGGTGTAGTAATCCCAATCTATCCAGTCTTTCTTTAAAACTCAGACCATCAAGTCTCAGTGGCATCCTAGTAAATATTTTCTGCACTCTTTCTAGTTTAATAATATCCTTTTTATAATAGGATGACCAGAACCATATACAGTATTCCAAGTGCGGCCTTACCAATGTCTTGTACAGAGACCTGGTTAATGGTCCTGCTGGGGCCATAGGTAAGTAGATCCCCCGAGGGAGGGGGAGAGTCACAGGCAGTAACTGAGCGCTGCCACCCGATCTCTTAGGAGCTAAGGTTGCTGGCTCATTCAGAGCCACGCCACCAGCATGATTCCGTGGGATCTGCCCTTAACCTTTTCTTTTCTAAGTGTTTGAAAGTACAGCAGGAAATTTAACAAGGCAAGTGGCCTCTGCTTTTCTCATCGCAAACAGCACTAAAAAAAATTGAAACACTCCACCCATTGGGCAGGATTTTCTGGGTGCGCTCACTCCAAGATCGGAATATCCCGCCCGAGGTCAACGGACAGGAAGGAAAAATTCCACCCATTGTCTTTTTCTTGCCAATTTTTTTGCCCTGTTCTGCAGTTATTAACTCTTCATTCAGATGCAATTCCACAGCCAATGAAAATAAAAATGAGGAGAGATGCAAAATGGCTTACAAATTGCTATCACTCATTTTATGTCTCTTCCACAATGTCAGCATTTAGCCTTTTGTTTGGAAGATCATAGACATTGTTATATTTCAATTCCATGGCATGACACTATGTGGAAAGCAGATACTTCAACTCCATCAATTGAGCTCTGCATTGTAGTTAGCTGAGGACAAGATGGTAATTATTTCAGCTGACATTAGCCAAGTGAATGGGTAGGGAAACAAAATATCTAAAGTAGCCTTTTCATCAAGGATATCTGATAGTATTTGCCATACTAAATTATCCCTCAGTTGTTTCCGAATTGGAGTGTGGCAACTAGGGGAGTTTCACAATAACTTCATTGCAGTGTTAATATAAGCCTACTTGTGACACCAATAAATAAACAAACAAAAAATGTTGATGGGTCCTTGTTACATTCACTTGATAATGGAATTTATGCACATTGTTTGATCAGTACCTGCTTTCTCGGTCTGCGTAGAGTTCAATGTAAAGGGGATTGATTGTAGGATCAATAACAGCCCATGAACCACCTCGGAGTTCAGCGTGAGGTGGGATGTAAACCAGGACAGGCTGCTGGAACTCCCTCAAACTGTCCACGATACTGGCACCAAACTTAAGAACCTGATCATACATATCTAATGGAAAAAAGCAAGGAAATGGATTTAGATAGTCCATGGTGGATTCATCATCAACTCAATAGAAGGGAAATAAGAAATCTTCATTGTCAGCCACTTGTCAGGTTTTTCTACAAAAAGTAGAAACATTTCAGATCATATCAAGGAAGGTTGCAATGAAGTCATTTAGAAAGTTAGTTCCTTCTTAAAATATTTATGTTCTCTTCCCAAAAGATCTCGCCAGCCTCACTATGACCAGTAAGGAATATGTCCTCGATATATCATAGAACAATCTGTGTAAGGGCACATAAACATTACAAAAATAAAAACAGAAAATGCTGGATAAACTTAAGAGGTGCGGCAGCATCTGTGCTGAGAAAAACAGTCTTGCCCTCATGACCACATGCCTGTCCTTGGCCTGGTGCAATGCTTCACTGAAACCCAACACACACAGGAGAAACAACATTTCACCTTCAGATTAGATATGTTACGGCCTTCTGGACTCGACATTGCGTTTGACAACATTAGACTGTGAATATTCCCCTCCTTATTGACACCACTTTTGTTTTTTATTTTCATTGTCTCAATCCTATATACCCTCATC
Organism: Sphyrna mokarran; assembly: GCA_024679065.1. Lineage (NCBI taxonomy): Eukaryota > Metazoa > Chordata > Chondrichthyes > Carcharhiniformes > Carcharhinidae > Sphyrna > Sphyrna mokarran. The sequence continues at coordinate 39,218,402 of JAGIQG010000020.1, read as the reverse complement.
CTCTCCCATTGGACCATCTGACATTTGTTCTTAAGTTTAGCTTTCACTCAACACTGATTTTTGTTCTCCTAGTAACACATTTTGCTTTCTTATCTTTATGCCACTATCAGCACCTTTTTAAAGTCTTTAATGCTATGATTAACACTTTCTTTATCTTGTGTTTTTGACAACTTAGTCAACTTCCCTTTAGCTCTGACCTATCCCTGACCTTCTATTCTACTCCATCACCCTGTCTAACTATATAATTAATCACATTTCTACCCTCTTCAGCTCTGAAGAAAAGTCACATGAATTCAAAACGTTAACTCTGTTTCACCCCGTGGATGCTACCAGACCTGCTGAACTTATCCAGTGTTTTCTGTTTTTATTTCACATTTCCAGCATCTGCAATACTTTCCCTTTTTGCAATCACTGCTGAATATTGCTATATAAGTCTGAAATTAATCAGGCCTCACCTTTCATTCCACCAGAAAACCCTCGCCAATTCGCAAACACAATAATGGGGAGTCGCTCCCGTTTGAAATCCTTGATGACCTGCGCAGTTTTAAAAGCAGAGTCTGGAAACCAGACCTGACCAGCTTGCTGAACAATCTGTTAAATAAAACAGAAAAACCTCATCAGCTGCATGAACTGAGCAATTTACTCAACTATCTAGAGGATTACTGCAGTATACTATCCTCATCATAATAGGGCTACAGAATGTGTTGTTACAGTGAGGGAAACAGTGCTTTGTTAGTTATGTGTAAATTGTAAAGCAGCTTCAGATACAGGGAGCTATGAAATGAAAGATGAAAATGCAAAACCTGTGAGAAATGCCTGCATGTGATTAGCTTCACTGCATCTCACTGTTTGATTTACTATCCAATGCATTAAAGTTCCTGTTCTCACATGGTAAACATGAGCTAAACTTGCCACAAAAAATTAAGAATGCTCATTTCAGTCCAAATATTAACAACATAATAAGTGCCAATAATTGCCAATCAATCTCTGTTGGTCCTATTTTACCATTTTGATTCTAAGTGCTGAGCAGACTCGAAACTAGGAGTGTTTCAGATCTGACTTTTAGACCCGTTCTCAGCTGTTCCCATACGCACTCTGCTTGCAAAAATATCAGCAATTCCGAATCGCGCTGAACAAGTTGTGAGCAGGGCTAAAAATGCCCAATCCACTCTGATTGGCACCTCCAATTGCCCATGTGCAGATTAAAGAGACAGCATGCAGCTCCCCTGCTATATTGCTCCTGGGCTGGATAATGCCTCTCCCAGCCCCCACAGATATTATCCCACCCCCATATCACTATCCCCCCAACCCCTCTGTCACACAGACTGATGGCGGGCCCTTCCCCCTTCTCCTCCACCAATCTCAGGCAGACTGGCAGCAGATGCCCCCTTCCCCCTCACTGATCTTAGGCAGAGTGGCAGCGAACCCCCCTCCACCTCCCCTACGATCTCAAGTAGAGAGAGCCGTAGGACACTTACCTCCTCATTAACTGGAGTACCCAAATCGGACTTTTGTGGAGCATGTTTGTTTCGCACCTGTCCTGGAGGTGGTAAATGCGGTGGTAAAGGTGTGCAGCTCATTAAGTCAATTTAAATGCATGCAAATACATTTAAATAGCTATTGCATCCATTTCAGGTGCGGTTCCGATCACGGCCATTTTCCGGCTTTGGTAAAAGGGGAACCAGCGCAGATCGTGCTACTTGCCTCACTTTACAAAGTTTTCGCGTCCGAAAACGGATGCAACTTGATGGTAAAATCAGGCTCCATCATTTTGAAAATTAAATTTTTCCAGTGTGTAATTACTTCCTTCAGTTTTTGTGGAAGATTTTAGTTTTCCGTCTCCCTCTCGTAATCCAATCTTTCTTTCCTGCTCATTATCTCTCTTTCTGTACCTGATTTGGCACTGAATTCACTATTCCATGTTCAGACCTTGCACAGTCCTTGAAACTGATTGATTAAAGAGATCAGTTGTTTGCTTTGACCAGTCAGATCCTAGATGTCCTGCAGAAGATGCGGCACTGTTCTTAACTCACATGTGCAATGCAAAATATCACAAAGATTAAATGGGCAAGGACACACTTCACCAACAAAAGGCACTGATCATTGACTGGTTCCAGTGAATTCCAGACCATTAGAGTGTTTTCTTCATGTTGTAGTGCACTTGCAAATTCCTTGGCAATTTAGAGAACTTGAATTTTACTTGCTTTCCTTATTTGTCTCTCTTCTGAAAAGTGGCAATTTGAGTTGAATGATCTTTTCACCAGTCCTGCCGGCCTTTGAGCTTCTAGCCCAAGGAGCCAGTTTTCACGGATAAACCTAGGTTGGAGTCTATTTTACCAGCTTAGATAGCCATTCCTCATACACAAAGCTGAAATCTCAGCAGGCTATTTGACCACTGCAGACATCACAACTGAAGCTGACTCACATTCTAGTCTATAATTATCTTGCAATTGTGTCTTTACCTATATATGCCATGTTTGCGAACCTATCTCTCCACTCACCTGATGAAGGAGCAGTGTTCCAAAAGGTTGCGATTCCAAATAAATCTGTTGGATTTTAACCTGGTGTTAAGAGACTTCTTACTGTGCCTACTATCCCAGTCCAACACCGGCATCTCCACAATCTGACCTTAACACTGTATCCAATGCTATCAATGACCATGCTATCTTTCAGAGTTCACTAGACTGTGACCAGGAGAAGGCACCCTTGTTGATTTATCCCCTTCCTTCACCCAGACTTGGAAAACGCAGGACATCAATTACAGCTCAGCTTTGGTCAGCATAAAGAGTTTTGAACAGAAATACAAATTAATTTAGCTGAAGGAATTCAGCTTAAATGGATTTAATTTACAGACAGCTTAAGGGCTACATTTTCTCATCCTCAAACACTGTTTCTCCAAAGTGATTACTACTCACTTTTGATTCCGATTCCAGGTCGGCTGGATCTGCTGGGTTTGTCAATTCAACAGTCCGAGTTTCCACAGCAATAACTCCCACAGGGATCCCTCCTAACCTGTGCAAGGTAATCAATTCAGGATCATCAAACTAGATACTTTTGTTTACGTTGCGGTGAATTTCTCATGTGGCTGACCATGGCACGTTTAAAGGTTAGACTGTTACTAGGATAGACAATTAAAAGACAGACATGCTCAAGGACAGTGAACTAAGTATGTCTTTATTGTTTCAACTTTTTCAATAGCCAATGAGGATTTTCTTTGGCAAGTACTGAGCACACACAGTTATATATAGACCTTTACTGGTGTAGCTCATGGAAGAACTTATAATTCTAAAAATTAACAACAACAAAAAAAAACACATTTTACTTAGATAAATAATTGCCCTATGGTAGTTTTAAAATGAAACAATTCTTTACACCTTTCCAGTTGAACTTACCTATAATGGAGTTCAAACTTAATACATACTTGGGTTTAATTAGTTAACTTAAAAATTGTAGAAGTGGCTTTTCCAGCCATTAACCCTCAGACTAAGCTCTGTCAACAGTATCTCTTTGCTGCTAATTTTAACCTATTATGTAGCTCCTCCTTCTCCCCCACCAGACCCCACGCTGAAATGCAGTGGTGGCATTAGATTATAGATGTATGGCAGCCCTAATATTGCAAAATGAAAGTAATTTATTTAGCCTTTCAGTTTATGCCCTTATAACATAACTGTCTACATATAAGTTACTACACTTCAAAAATAGTTAAGTAAAGTCAGTAGCTTATTTATTAGTATCACAAGTAGGCTTATGTTAACACTGCAATGAAGTTACTATAAAAATTCCCTAGTCGCCACACTCTGGCACCTATTCGGGTACTCTGAGGGAGAATTTAGCATGGCCAATGCACCTAATCAATTGTGGGCAGAAGTTTGAGACATTCTGATGCAACAATCTGCTTAATTCATGCAAGTAATGTGGTGGATGAGATAATTGGAACCCCATTTGCAGCACTTCTTGTTCATCAGCTGCACAGATTATGAATTGGTAGTCAAATATTTCATGAGTAAACTGCACTCCCTGGCAAAGAAGCCACATTGTTGAGTTTTTTTGGAGTTCCCTTTGATAAATGGGTTGGCATTCATTTTATTTTATGGAAGAAACTGGGTGAAGGTCCAAAGTCCATAGTGCAGAACATCACCAAGGAGAGAAGATGAAGTCAAATCAACAAATAGTAAATAGATCATTTAGAACTTGAATGCACTGCGGGAGGAAGGAAAAACTGAAGGACAGTACAAAATAGCGTTAATACATCTTGATTCAAACACAATGAGGACTCTGAAAGGAGGAATATTGTGACGTATAGCAGATCTGGAGTTTATGGACAGCACAAAGAAATAGTTAAAAGCTGTAGTATTTAACCTTAAGCAGGAAATAAATTTACTGATTCTTACCTTGCTCTTCCCACAACTACAGTCTGTGCCCAAGGTTTCATGATTTCAGTAAAGGACCCATGGTCAAAGAAGCCACTCTGCCAGGCACTTTTGATTGCTGCGATTTAACAAGAATTGCATAAGAAATTGCTCCTCTAAACCAGTCACAAGGTGACACAATCCTTTTTAGCAGTTATTCTTTCTCCAATGCCTTTTGCTAGATATTTTCCTGTGTATTACATCTACTCAACTAATAGAGTGGTTTGGTGGCACAGTGGTAAGTCCTGCTACTTCATAACACCAGAGGTTCAATTCCAGTCTTAGATCATTGTCTGTCTGGAGTCTGCAGGTTCTCTTGTGTCTGCGTGAGTTTCCACTTAGTGCTCTGGTTTCCTCCCACAGTCCAAAAATGTGTGGATTGGGTTGATTGGCCATGCTAAATTGATCATAGTTCAGGGGGATTAGCAGAATAAATGAAGTTTACAGAAGTAGGCCTGGATGGATTCTGTTTGGTACAGACTTGATGGACTGAATGATCTCTTCTGTACTGTAAGATTCTATGAAGTTGCATGATTATAGTCTCAGTTGTTTTACTCGTGGAACAACTGCAAGTATTCGGAGGAATTTCTAGATGCAAAACCATATGCACTAAATTGTAGCATTCATTAAATCATCATTATTCTACACCAAACATGACGTTCTTACTTGGATGGGGTCTGCCAGCCAGCATCCAACGTGGATCATATGGGGCCTTGGTGGGGACAAAATCAATTTCCCTCTCAGGACAATCCTTTGGGGAAATCACAGGCACTGGACTCATGTTGTTCTGTAGGAACAGAATAGAACAAGCATTCAAACTAAACGTTCATTCATCTAATACCTTAAAAAACATAGCTTGATAGAAATTAATATTTAATCTGATCAGAATTTGCAGAGAGGAAGCAAGGAAAGCACGAGTGGCAAATATTTAGAACAAAATATGAGTAAGCTACCAGTAAATGATGTTAAATTCCATGATTTCACACTCTGCCTTGCCTTGGTCAACCCAAGGTTGTCTTGTTTCATCAGGAATTGAGTGGACTTTATATTAGTTTGAATCAAGGGGAAGAATTTTCCTGTCCCGCCTGCCACAGGAATCGTAGCAAGTGGGACATGAACCATGCAATGGTCTGTTGACCTTGAGCAGGATTTTCTGACCCTGGGGTGAGTGCGACCAGAAAATCTCACACAACATGTTTAGATCCTGCACTTGGAGTCCTTACATTTGAACTAGTGTCCTGTAGGGAGGTCCTGATCATCCTTTGGGTAGAAAGAGAATTGATGAAGAAGTTACTTTAATATGTTTACGACAAGAGGCTTGGAAAGACATTATTGGAAGCCTGAGAGATCATCCTACAATCACAATTTGACAAAGGTAATACATAGCCCACAAAGACCACCAAAATGAAGAGATGGGGAACGTGAAGGAATTCACTCTCCTACAAAAAGGAATTGAAGCTTTTACGTGAAATCTCTGTTGGTTTGAAACATCATGGGCTGTTAACTCTTTAACAGTGAGGAACTACAAACTGCCCCTCAAGCCTTTCTTTCTTCTGGAGAAGTTGCTTTGCTTGAATAGTTTCACCCATTCTATTCCCTTTCGAGATGCAAATACATAGACAATAACAATCAGGAACCTTAATGCTACTCTGTTTCAGTTGGCCTTATAAACTGCTTTAGACATATTAAATTCATGCCAGCCAAGTTCAATAAAGATCGTTAATCTCCAACTGAGACTTTGAAAGCTTAAGACTAAAAAAAACTTCCATCTAAGTTGGTTTCATACAGAGCTGTAAACTTACACTCTTACCTTAGGTATGTAAGAGAGCCACTGCAAGATGGTATAAACTCCCTCGAAGTCATCAGGAACGGTGGTGTGTGATACACCATTGTTGTGCATGATGTGCACTCCACCCAGCTGGTTGTTGGATGTATACACTTCACGGCCAAGAACCTATCAGGAATGAATGACACAGATTGAGATGAGAGAAAGAAAGAACTATTTTCTTGCACCGTGGCTATATAAAACACTGATTTGAATCAAAGATAATGTGTAACTAGTTTGCACTATGAGAAACAAATAAATGCAAGTCTTGGATCAAAGCACAAAAACCCAACTTGGTTTTTGGAAGTTTCACTTCTACTGTTGACACAATGCACTATTTTCACTTTGGAGAAGAGAATCAGTTCAGCCCCTCCTTCCTGTTCTGCGTACAGGCGGATTGTACAACCCCTGATATTAACCCAGCCTAATTCATCACACAATAGAATCATACAGCATAGAAACAAGTTGTCAGTCCGCCATGTCAATATCGATCATGAAATACCAATCTATACTAATCCCATTTATCAGCACTTTGTCCGTATCCAATTATGCCTTTGTAACTTAAGTATTCGTCCAGATGCTTCTTAAGTGCTGCCAAAGTACCTGCCTTCACCAGCCTCTCAGGCAGCACAATCCATATTTCCACTACCCTCTGGGTGAAAAAGATTTTCCTCAGATTTCCCCTTAACCACTTCCTCCTCACCTTAAACCTATTATCTCTGATCTTAGACATTGCGAAAAGATGTTTATGATTTACCCTATCTCTGCCTCTCATAATATCAGTTCCCCCATAAGAAGGAAATCATTCGGCCCATCAAGTCTGCACCAATTGTGTGAAAGAGCATCCCACCCAGGTCCACACCCCACCCTATCCCTGTAACCGCACATATTTACCATGACCAATGCACCTAACTTGCATATCTTCGGACTGTGGGAGGAAACCAGAGCACCCGGAGAAAACCTATGCAGATACAAGGAGAATGTGGAAACTCCACACCATCATTCAACACTGAAATTGAACCTGGATCCCTGGTGCTGTGAGACTGTAGTGGTAATCACTGTGCCATCCTCATCTTGTCATGGTAGTGCGAATGGAATTTTCAATGATTCGAAAACAACTCAAAAATGTTTGTAGGCTTTTTGCTTCTAAATTGGCAACATTATATTAGTTAATATAGAAAACAGTACGCATTATTCTGACCTTGTTCAGTGCACTGGCTCCAGTGAGAATGATGTGGGAATTTTCCACTTGGATCACACGTTGTCCCAACCTCACTAAGTATGCTCCAATTCCAATTGCACGACAGGTCACCTGCAAAATACAAATGGGCTGAATATCTCTGGCCAACCATTTCTGCTAGCTGTTTATAGTTGAAGATGCTATTGACAGATACTGGGGGAGAAGCTCCTTTATACTGCACTTGTCACAAACTGGCTATTGTATTCAGGGTAAAATTTTATGTTATATTAATTAGGTTTTTTGGTTATTAAAACAGGAATAGGATAATTTCAGCAAACATATTAAGTGACCTATAATGGACTGCGTACAGAACAATTTGTACTCTGTCACATAAAGTCGATTTTTTTAAAGCTTTTATTATTACAGTGAAGTCCTCTACAGCAACTATCATAGATGTACAAATCCTTCTCTACTTTTTGTTCAACGTTTGGGGCATTTTATTGTTTCAGACATGCATCTGTTAACTAAATTTTCTTCAAATTTTTCTCCTCCGGACAGTGAAATTGCACAGGTTTTAAAAACACTTGTATTTCACCATTCTCCAGGTATAAGTAAGACTATCCATTTCCCAGCAAAGCTAATATCACCTCCACTATATAGGGATAAATACCAAACACCCCTTTGATCAGAAACAATGTTTTTTTTTGTTACAGTGTTCACTTAGGTAATGGAAAAAAGGTCCTGATATTAATTTATTTAGCTTCACAATTTCTTTCTCAAAATATCTACGACTTATTCCACCCACTCCCACGATTGTACTTGAGTTTCCCACTCTGCAAGGCTATTGCAGTCTTTTTAAAAAGACAAAGCACTCTTGTCCCACTCAAAAAGTGATGAACATCTTTCACTCTATTGGCCAATGATGTCAACCATATACAAGTCAGCCTTGCATTCCTTAAAAGTATTAGCCAGACAACATTATTTAAAAAACTTGTCACATGCACACCTCTTTCCAATACAGAATAAAAGTCAGATCACATCATCTATTCCAAGCCAAAACCCAATTGCTAGAAACCTCCAGATAAAATATGTCTCCATTTACAACTGTACTAAATAATTTACTTTTAACTAAGCCGCTCTTTATTACTAAAACATAAAAGCCTTCTTTTAAAGAATGCCATCCAATTCTTTGTTCATTAAATTAATTTCTATGTATCCACAATTAAATTTCTTACATCTTAACCACAACTGTATCATCTTTCCACATTTATAAAACATCAGATTCACCCGAATATCCTGTGTGCAATGATGATCCACTGTTTTAGTTCTTGATCAGTCTGACCTCCACTCTAAAACTTAGGATTATTTTTCAGTCTTCAAAGTTGACTAATTAAGCAATTGGCTTAAACCTGTATTTAGTGTGATATTAACAGGACAGAAGTCCGAACAAAGCAGTAGACCATGGTGGATTGTGTGGTATAACTCCCTCATCCTTATGAAGCATTCCACTATTGAACAAATGGGCTGGAATTCTCCTGTCTTGAACATCCTGCCACAGCTGCCAATGAGGATGAAGAATTTGATGTTCAATCAAATCTCCATCCACCACAGCAGAATCGGATAAACCTAGCTACGGGCGAGATGAGAAAAATCCAGGCACTGTGAGTAATACCAGTCTGCAAGGTCAGTCACACTTACCAGACTGATTGTGACAATCTCGTTGTAGGCGAGGGATGATTCTCCAGCAATAGCTCCAGCTCCACGCAGATTCTCCACCCCCAGGCCTTCCTCCTTGCCAATAATGTCAGTTATCATATATCTGCAAAACAGAACCATAGTTAGGAAAGTCACCTAGCTTTTTCTACTAAGCTAGTTTAAGCGACTACTAATGTTTGGAACAAAACTGGAAACACTAATAACACTTTCTGGCTCTGAGGAAGCCCAATATTCACTTTTACCATCGGAAGCATTCTTTCTGTTGCACCACAGCTTAATATGGCTTTTGCTCTGACCAAGACCCCAAGAAACTATAAAAGATTATGAATATATCCCAATCTATCATGCAAACCAGTCTCCCACTCATTGACTCTGTTTGCACTTCCCACTGCCTCAGCAAAGCAGCCAGCATAATTATGCACCCCGGACATTCTGTCTTCCGCTTTCTTTTGTCAAGAAAAAGATACAAAAGTCCAAGGTCACATACCGACCTATTCAAGAAAGCTTCTTCCCTGCTGCTGTCAGACTTTTGAATGGACCCATCTTGCATTAAGTTGATCTTTCTCTACAGCCTAGCTATGACTGTAACACTACTTTATGCAGTCTATCATTTCCTTCTCTATGAATGATATACTCTGTCTGCATTGCGTGCAAAAGACAATACTTTTCACTGTATGTTAATACATTTGACAATAATAAATCAAATCAAATTTTCACTACCAAACTTTAGTCCCCATAAAAAATATATTATTTAACTAAAACACACAGTCTTTCTTCAAAGTCCAGCATGGCAAAATACCATGTACTTTATTGGAGAGAATTGATGACAACCATCACAGTTTTTTGGGCCACAATATTAGTTAATATGCACATCACCATATGTTGATCAATATCTCTCCGAGCAAATGTTTCTTAAATGGATTTGATTTGTTTTCTTTATCTGAGAAAATAACTTGTCTCCATTCATTACCTCTTCCAAATAGGGGAAATGAGAGATAGAACCACTGTCTTACTCTATGGCATTCCATTTTAATACATCTGTCAAAGAATCATAAAATCCCTAAATGCTGAAAGTAGCCATTTGGCCCATCAAGCCTGCACCGATTCTCCGACAGAGCATCTTACACTATCCCCTTAATCCCATGCATTTACCCACTAATCCCTCCAACCTACACATCCTGGGATACAAGGGGCTACTTAGCATGGCCAATCCACCTAACCTGCATGTCTTTGGACTGTGGGAGGAAACCAGAGCACCCAGAAGAAACCTAAGCAGACATGAAGAGAATGCACAAACTCCACACAGACAGTGACCCAAGGCTGGAATCGAACCCATGTCCTTGGTGCTGTGAAGCAGCAGTGCTATGCCATTATATTAGCACAGAAGGAACTTCCAAGCTTTAATTCGATTTAAACATGTTTGTAGTGACAGAAACTAAATGATATTAAGCTTATCTTAGCTTATCATTCATTGACAAAATATAAGAAAAGGCAATATTGGAGTTACATTTTTTCAACACCTAATAGTCCCAAAGGAAAGAATTCTTGCTCCTTATGATTTAAAGTATGTGACCTAGTGCACAATCTGTGATGTTAAGCCTTGGGTAAATAGTAAATTTACTATTGTTTCCAGATTTATGCATATGATTTACATAAGTATCCAAAATCCAAGAACAAGTTGGAGTCACTTTCATATCAGATGGCATTAGCAAAATAGGTTTAAGGATAGAGTCATTTACATAGGTAGCAAAATGCAGTCATTACAAAAAACAGCCCAAGGAAATTAATATTGAAAAAGTTCATTAAAAAAATGAAAAAGCTTTAAATAGTTGTTTGAGTTTCTTTAGATGGCTTTTCTTTTTTTAACTTATAAGTGTCACAAGGAGGCTTACATTAACACTGCAATTAAGTTACTGTGAGAATCCCCTAGTCATCACATTAGAACAGGCACCTGTTCTAATACACTGAGGCAAAATTTAACATGACTAATGCACCTAATCAGTATGTGTTTTCTGACTGTGGGATGAAACTGGAGTGTCCGGAGGAAACCCACTCAGACACAATAAGAATACACAAACTCTGCACAGACAGTGATCCAAGCTGGGAATTGAACCTGGGTCCCTGGTGGCTGTGAGGCAGCAGTGCTAACCACTGTGCCACCCTTTGCAAGCTTTGCAAGATGTTAAACTCTTCTCAAAAGCTTAGTTTATCACACTACTCAAAATTTCTGTCCATAGCCTTGCACTAGCCTAAGTATCCCTTGTAGTTCCATCAAAATTGTAATTAGCTAGAATATGAGAAGTGTTTGAAACTTAGTGAAAGGCTCATTAATAGAGCTATCATGCAACATATACTCAGCAGTAACCTGCTCACTGATGTTCAGTTTGGTTTCCATCAGGATCACCCAGCTCCTGACCTCAATTCAGCTTTAGTCCAAAGATGAACAAAAGAGCTGAATTCAAGAGATGAGGTGAGAATAATTGCCCTTGACCTCAAGGTCCCATTTGACCAAGTGTGACATCAAGGAGCTGGAGTAAAACTGGAGTCAATGAAAATGAGGGAGAAAACACTCCACTGGCTCGAGTCATATCTAGCACAAAGGAAAATGGCTGCGTTTGTAAGAGATTAATCATCTCAATCTGAGGACATCACTGCTGGAGTCTTAGGAGTTCTGCCTTCAACTGCTTCCTCCTAAGGTTAAAAGGGGGATGTCCACTGATAATCGCACAATGTTCAGCACCATTCGCAAATCCTCAGATAGTGAAGTGGACTATATGTAGCAAGACCTGAACAACATTCAGACTTCGACTGATATCTAGCAAGTAACATTCATGCCACACAAGAGCCAGGCAATGATCATCACCATGGTGGCACAGTGATCAGCACTGTTGCCTTACAGCGCCAGGGATCCAGGTTCGATTCCTGGCTTGGGTTATTGTCTGTGCAGAGCCTGCACGTTCTCCCCATGTTGGTGTGGTTTTCCTCCAGGTGCTCCAGTTTTTTCCCACAATCCCAAAGATGTGCTAGTTAGGTGCATTGGCCATGCTAAATTTTCCCTCAGTATAAACGAACAGCGCCAGAGTGTGACGGCCAGGGGATTTTCACAGTAACTTCATTGCAGTGTTAATGTAAGCCAACTTGTGACTGATAATAAATAAACTTTAAAAAGAGAAGAATCCAAACATCTCTTGTTGACATTCAATAGCATTACCATCACTGAACACCTCCTCCCACCCCCCACTATCAACATCTGGACATTACCATTGACCAGAAACTGAACTGGATTAGCCTTATAAATACTGTGACTACAAAGGCAGGTCAGAGACTGGGAATTCTGCTCTGAGTACCTCACATCCTGACTCCCCAAAAACTGTCCACCATCTACAAGGATCAATTCAGGAATACTCTCCACTTGCCTGGATGAGTGTAGCTTAATCAACACACAAGTAGTGTGACACCATTCAGGACAAAGCAGCCCTCCTGATTGGCATCCCTTCCACAAATATTTACTCCCTCTATCACCAATGCACAGTAGCAGCAGTGTGCATCAGCTACAAGTAACACTGCAGAAACTCACCAAGGCTCCTTAGACAGCACCTTCCAAATACATGACTGTCATCACATAAAAGGAAAAAAGCAGCAGATGCATGGACCTCCATCACCTGCAAGCTCTCCTCCAAACCATGCATCATTCTGATGCCATCCCTTCACTGTCATTGAGTCAAAATCCTGGAACTCCCTTCCTAACAGCACTGTAGGTGTACCTACACCACATGGACTACAACAGTTCAAGAAAGGACAATTAGGGATAGGCAATTATAATAGCCCTGCCAGCAACACAAACGTCCTGTGAAAAGAGTGATGTTGAAGCCAAAATTCTCCCAAGGACTATTAATTGACTGCTGTTTATTTCCAGCATATGAGACTCAATGCCTTGCTTCAGTTTGCTATGTCCCTTAGTAATCCGTGGATCGACTTTTCTGATTTGCTTCAGGCTGTAATGGATGCACACAATGGCTAGGATCTCCCCCCCCCACAACCCAGCAGTGGGTTTTCTAGAAGTGGAGGTGGTTTGTCATTGGCTGGCAGTGGGAAGACAATTCCATGGCTTGTGGCCGCATCGCAGGAGAACCCACCAGCCAATGTACCCACCTCTACCGCCAGCAAGCCCACTGCAGGGTGGGGATAGAAAATCCCAGCCAATAGGTATAAACAATAAACACAGCTAATTTCCTAGCAATACCGTTGCACTGTGACCTCCAGCAATAAAATCTTTTTAAAAGAACATTGTAAGCAAGAACATCAAAAGCTTTGTTCTGCTTTTGTCACACTCCTCATCAATTTAAACAAACAGTACACCAAGATATTACACACTAGCTTTTATAGGTGCTGACTGTATATTAATTTTAGATTTTCCAATTTTGCAATATATAATACCCACCTGTACTCTCCATCCTCCTCCACATGTTGACAATGCACAGAATTAAAGGGACTAATTCTGGTGTAGTCCTGAGGTGTCAAATATAGGTACCTGAAGCCCTGATAAATTAAACGCATATTTGAAAAGAAATTAACAATCCGAATGATGTTTTAAAATTTTAATATCACAAGAGATGAACCTACAATAAAATTATATTCTCAATCAGTTGAAGGTTGTTCTAACTGTCCACATACATTGAGTGACGTAATTCACATTTTAAAATTATATTTTATTATTATGGAGGAAATACTGTACTAAAAATTTATAAAAAGCACTTTGGAAATGGTAAAAGCTTTCATTTGTTACCAAGTGTGCCATCAGAGCTTTAAGAGATTATTACATACATGTTCATTGAAACTGTTTCCAATTACACAACATTACTAACATTTAGCTGGACTGACTTCTGGTTGGGTCAGACATTCCCTCTCACAGAAGATGCTTCAGAGAATTTACAGACAGAATGATCTTCTGCACTACTGTTGATCGCCTAGATGACTCGATGGGCTGATTGGCCTCCTTCTGTATTGTAATGATTCTAAAATAACTATGACCACAATGTGATTGAGGCACATGCCTCAGGATTCCCCATGATTTATTCATTCATTGAATGTGCTAGGCCACTTCAAAGAGCACTGTGCTTATCAACCATATTGCTATAGGTCTGGAGTCACACGGACGCCAGGCTGGGTAAAGGGTGGCAGGTTTCCTGAATTAGACGGTTTTTTATGATGATCTGACAATTCTACGATCATTACTGAAAGTGGCTTTTTAATCCTTTTTTTTGAATGATTGAAGTTAAATTGCCCAGATACTATTATGAAATTTAAATACACGTCTTTAGATCATTAATCAAGATTTTTGGCATAACTAGTTCCCTAACATAACCATTATGCTACCGTTAACTACGACTGGGGACATTTTAAAACATGAGAAATAGGAGCAGCAGTGGAGCATTGAACCCCTCTGGCCTGCTCTGCTATTCAATTCAATTATGGCTAATGTTCTACCTCAACTCCACTTCCCTGTCTGCTGTCCATATCTCTTCATTCCCTGAGAAATCTCTGCTAATACTAATTATCTTAAGTCCCTCAGTCACATTAGCCCCTTGGTTACCCTTTATTATTGATATGTAATTTATGTCTTCTCCTGTGAAGACAGACATTAAATATTTCTTCAGATTCTTTGACATTTCATGATTCTCCATGATAAATTTCTATCTTAGTCTCTTTGGGGCCAATGTTTATTTTAGCTCTTTGTCTCCTGTTTACATACCTGTAGAAAGTCTTACGGTCAGCTTTATTTTCTGGCTAGTCTACTCGTATTCTATTTTTGCCCTTTTTATCATCTGCTAGTTTCAGAACCATTGCCAATCCCTTACTACGACTATTCTTTGCACAATTGTAAGCCTCTCTTTTCAATCGAATACTGTCTTTACTGTCTTTTCCTGATAAGCCACATTTGGACCTACAGATTGAATCTTATTTTTAAATAAAATGCACTTTTGTTGAACATCTTTATTTGTTTCTTCAAATATTCCCCACTGTTTATTCATCACTACATCTTTTTGTCTATTTGCCTAATCAAACTGAACAATCGTGTTCCTACATCTACATAATTGGCTTTGGAAGCTTAAGATTTTTAAACAGCGACATGAATTGAAACCTTTTCTTCCCATACCACTCTTTGATCAACACATTTAATTCTCTAATCTTTTTCATCGTATGCCAGATGACATCTAGCTCAGATAACACACCAGAGATTATTATCTTTGAAGTTCTGAATTTTAATCTGGACCCCAATCCTTAAACTCTCTAATCAGAGCATCATTCCAGTTCTCCTTACTTTGTTGGCTTCCACATGGACCACAGGTGAACCCTTTCCTTCCCACACAAGTTTGTCCTTAATGTTGACACTAGGAGATGTCTTTAATCCTGGCACTAGGAGGCACACTATTGGGCGGCATGGTGGCACAGTGATTAGCACTGCTGCTTCACAGCCCCAGGCACTCAGGGTCAATTCTGGCCTTGGGCAACTATTTGTGTGGAGTTTGCACATTCTTCCCGTGTCTTCATGTATTTCTTCCGGGTGCTCCAGTTTCCTCCCAAAGTCCAAACATGTGTTGGTCAGATTGATTGGCCATGCTAAATTGATCCCAATGTCAGGGGGATTAGCTGGGTAAATAAGTGGGGTTACAAAAATAAGGCCTAGGTGGGATTGTGGTCAGTGCAGACTCAAAGGGCCAAATGGTCTCTGTAAGGATTCTATGATTCTTCAAACACCCAGTCACAGCTGCAAATCACATACATCTATTCTATGATTAAATTGTTCCTATCACTACCACATTCCTATCTACTCCCACAACCTGAATAACCTCCTGTAGATGATACAATAGGCAGTTTGTCTGCCTGTCCTGCCTATCCACACAGCAGCAAGTAGCTTATACTTGTTGGTCAAAGTCAAGGGCCACCATCACTTTCCATTGAGTGGTGTGGGTCCCAATGCAAAGATAATGAACTGGAACAGAGCAACTATTATGGCAGAGAGAGATGAAAAAAATTATTACCTTGTACGGATCCTCAGGATCTTCCCAGGCCACCTGGAACATGTTCCTGACCTCTTCAGCAAGCCCAATTCTGGCACCACTGTTAGCTGCTATGTAGATTCTTGGAATGCCTTCTGCTCTGGCTAGTTGAGATGCTCGCAGGAACAGCAAATCCTCCTCAGGACCAAATGAGCCAATCTTAAAAGTGATGTCATTACAAATGACAACAATGTCACGCCCGTCAGGATATTCTGGAGTTTTTAAGTTCATTTTCCAGGCCACCATTCCTACCTGAGGGTGAATCCAACACAACCGTATTCATTCGTTGTAGATCACATGGAAGTGATCTCCAGGAATATAGTAACAAATCTAACAGTAACATATTTTGAAGAGAATTACAGTTGTTCAAAAAACATGTTGGTAAACTGAGCAAGAAATCATTCCTGGAAAGTTTCTGTGTGCATTTTTAAGAGCTAAATGCACCTATTCTATTTATCTCAACTCTGTCATGTGGTAGTGAGTTCCACTTTTAAACATTGTTTTTGTGAAGAAGTTTCTTCTAAATTTATTAGTATTTTACATTTATGGTCCTGAAATTCTGTGACTCACACACACACACACACACACACACACACACACACACACACACACACACACACACACACACACACACACCCCACACACACACACACACACACACACACACACACACACACACACACACACACACACACACACACACCACTGATGGATGTCAGTACACATGCTGCTCCAAATTCTTACTTTCTTTCTATGTAATGAAAAAGCTCCAACAACTTACCTTTACAAGGCTTGGCACCACTGCTTTCAGAACACCTAGTCACTACTTTTATAAACAGATCTCTTTTTCTCTCCTCCTGTTGTCACTTTTAATTACATTGTTCATTATAGGCCTGGGAACTTTACTTAGGTCTCTGAATAAAACACCAACAAAAATGTACATACCTCATTACCTCCAGGAATCCTGTTCATGTGAACTAATTGACCCTGAGAGTCCAACACAAGTTCTGTGCATATGAATGGCTCCTGAGGGTATTCCACATTAGATCCCCACAGCTTAAAGAGAGCCTGGGCCACAGGAAGAAAGGGTAGAAATCAAAGTTTAATTCTTCTCTCACATTTGTTGATATACAAAAGAACAAGGCAAAAGTCATATTAAATAACCCTCTGATCAAGTATTAGTATTGTGTTAGTGCAGATCATTAAATACACCATGTATCATGTAGAAATGGTCAATGAGAATTCTTTAAAATCTTAATGGCTAAACACAGCATGCGGAACGGCATTGAGTTACACTGACCAGGATTCTTCCCCTGTGCTGAACTATCTTAGCTCAGCTAAGGGAACACAACAGTACCTCAACATTAATGGTGGTCAATACTGTTGTCTCACAGCGCCAAGAAGCCAGGTTCATTCCCGACCTCTGGTCACTGTCTGTATGGAGTTTGCACGTTCTCCTAGTGTCTGCTCCAGGTGCTCTGGTTTCCTTCCGCAGCCCAAAGGTATGCAGGTTAGGTTAATTGGCGTGCTAAATTGCCCCTTGATGTCGGGGGTTCAGTAGGGTAAATACATGGGGTTATGGGGATTTGGGCTTAGGTGAGATTGTTGTTGGTTCAGACTCAATGAGCCAAAGGATCTCTTGCTGCACTATAGTGATTCGATGATTCTGTGAGTACCCAATAGCTTGGCAAGGGTGGAATCTTCTAGGTTTTTCCCTCTCCTGGTCATCATTCTGGAAAATTATTAACATTCTTGGGGTTTATCATTGATCAGAAACTGAATCCATATAAATATTATGGCAACAAGAGGCTGAGAATATTTCCATTAGTAACACACTCCTGACTTCCTAGAGTTGGTCTACCATCTACAAAGCACAAGTCAGGAGTGTGATAGAATACCCTCCACTTGCCTGTATGAGTGCAGCTCCAACAACACTCAAGAACTCAACACCATCCAAGACAAAGAAATCCATTTGATTGGCAAGTCATTCACCACCTTCAGCACTGATGCACAGTGGCAGCAGTGTGTACCATCAACAAAATGCACAGCAGCATCTCACCGAGTCTCCTTTGATAGCGTTTGCTAAACCCACCTTTACAGATAAGAGCAGCAGCTTATCAGAAACACCATCACCTGAAACTTTTCCTTCAAGCCACACATCATCCATACTTGGCACTGCATTGCCGTTTCTTCATTGTCACTGGATCAAAATCCAGGATATCCCTTCTTAACAATAGTGTGTGTGTAACTACACCACCTGGCCAGCAGAGATTCAAGAAGAACAACCCACCACCACATTCTGAAGGGGAATTAGGATGGGCATTAAATGCTGGTCTAGCTAGCAATGCCTACATACTATGAAAGAATATTTGTTTAAAATGTTGCAGAAAAGTGGATGTTGGGTAAGGAAACACTACAACACTACATTTGTCTTTGGTTATGAGGAACATGCCAGGAAAAGCCACATATCAATTGAATGCCATCAAATGAGAGGAAGCAAAAACTAGGAACACAGAAAGTGGAGGTAGATACAAACACCATCCAGAAAATGCACTCCATACAGGTGACAGCTGTACTTTTTTGGAATGTTAGAAAGATCATCAGCACATGGCTGGCTGGGCAGGGTAGGGATGGGGCAATCACTTGTCCAATTTATCATCTATACACAAAAGAGTTGAGATACAATGTGCCAGATGAAAGGGGATGGCATTTTTTTAATGCAGGTTGTGTTGTACAAATATGAGAAGGGGTAAAAATTGAAGGTAGTGGATGAGGTGCCAATCAAGTGGGCTACTTTGTCTTAGAGGTGTCAAGCTTCTTGAGTGTTGTTGGAGCTGCAATCATCCAGGCAAGTCAAGAGTATTCTATTATACTTCTGACTCACGCTTTATAGATGGTAGACTGACTTTAGGAAGTCAACATGATGTGTGATATTAATGAAAACATTCCCAGCCTTTGACCTGCACTTGTTGCCACAGAATTTGTATGGCTATTTAAAACACACATTTAGAATCCTGGCACCGTAAAGCAGCATTTAATTCTGAAGATTACTTCAAATCATGTGGTGACTTTCTATTTGAGATAAGTTAATAAGTTAGGCAAGTTAATAAGCATGGGGGCACCTCATCTCCCTTTTCTTTGTCAAAGTAACATAACTCAAACACAACGTGTCGAAAGATGCTTTTTTCTTTTTTCAACCTAATACAGTCTCCACATTGTGGTCTGATTATTTACCCAAAAGATGGTCACATTTGACCAGGCAGGTGAGCATGAATATTGGGTGACAACAGATCTAGGTGAGGAAGGGCTGGGTTTCACAATTCCGTCTGCTGACATCCACAAGATACCAAAGAGTTCCCAATCCCTGTGGAACTGTTCCTCAAAAATGATTCAATACTATTTTGCAAAGAGAAAATTGCTAATGGAAGATGAGAAAACACACTCACCTGTTGAAACATTTCAGGAAAGTCATAAACATACGTTGTTCCTGAAGACTGTGCCTGGAATCGCTTTGCCTGCAATAGATCTTTGGTGACATAAGGTGTATTCATCAGCATTCCATGGAGGGGGCCCTGCTTTTCTCCATACGAAATGAACATGATCTAAATACAAGTACACAAGACAAATTTCAAGTATTACCATTTCTCAAAGAGTGATTTGTCAGACCCAGGGACCAAAGTGTTCCAGGAATTCAAATGGAGCTTATGTGAGATTCAAAGGAGGTCATCACTGTAAAAATGATAGTAAGATGTCTCACAACACTAGGTTAAAGTCCAACAAATTTATTTGGAATCACAAGCTTTCGTAGCATTGATCCTTCATCAGGTGCCTCAGTTGATGAAGAAGCAGCACTCCAAAAGCTTGTGATTCCAAATATACCTGTTAGACTTCAACCTGGCATTGTAGGACTTCTTACTGTGCTCACCCCAGTCCACCACCAGCATCTCCACCTCATGCATAAATAATAGGGGGATAAAACACTGGTTACCAACAATTGATATAAATAGACAAATGAAGTTATAATTTTAACCTGACCATAAATTTAAAGAAACTCAGCATGTAAGCAATATTACTGCACCTCTCTATCCCCAGGATGAGACTTCTGTTGACATCTATTACAATTCATATATTCACCTGAATTATATTTCTTCCCATCTGGTTTCCTGTTAAAGGACTCTATTCATTTTTCTGAATTTTACCATCTCATTTGCCATCATTCTACCCATTCTCTCTCTCACAAGCATGACAGGGTCCTCACCTTTCCCCAGCAGACTCCCCAGCAGACTCTGCATTCAATAAATCATCTTCTTTCATTCCCACTATCTCCAATACCATCTCACTTTCAAACACACCTTTCTCTTGCTTTCTGAAGGAACAGTTTCCACGCCGATTCTCTCTTGCAACACCTCTACCAGCTTCTCTCTTTCCATTAACAACTGCCCATCACATGCCTATTCATCCCCTCCCACATCACTATATAGGATCACAATTTACGCACTTTTCCTCTAATTCATGATACGGGATTTATTGTTGTGGTGCAGTCTTCTCGCTCTTTAAAAGGTAGACCAAAAGTAGACTAGATAAATGGTTTATTAAACATCGCTGCTATGTCTGTAGAACTAATGCTGAGATCCTTGTCAATTGTCATCTCCTTTCCCCTTCTCTTTGTCCTCTAGTTTTCAACTTCTGTACTGTTCCAATTAATCTGAATGCAAGTTCCAAGAAGAATGTTTACTCGGCACTTTGTTGCTCCTTCACTTTAATGCTGATTTTAATACTTCCAATTCTACCTGCCTCAGGTTTTACCTTCTTCAAATATCCAGACTTCCTGTGTCTCCTATTACCTTTAATTTCTTTCATTGTTTTTTTCTATTGTCTCATGCCAATATTACTTTTGCTACATCATCATTGCCCATTTTCCCCTTTCTATGTGACAAAGATTGCTCCTATTTCCCTTATTCTTATCCTTTCTAAATGCTATAATATCCTCCCTTGCAATGCAAGATCCTCATCTTAAATATTTCCTTCATCCTTCCTACGGAGGTTGCCAGGCCTACATAGCGCTTCCAGCATCTTTAGCTTTTGTGTCACATTTACGACATTTGCATTCTTTGGCTTTTTGTTAAGTTTCATTCCCTCCTTTCCAAAGGGAAATAGAGCTTTAGAATGTATTCACAAATTCTAAACCCAAGACACCCTTGCACTTCTCCAGCTGTGATTGAACAAGCTTGTACCTGCCCAGTTCTGGTATTTGTCACCTCCTTGTAGAGGCTCATGTCCAAGTAATATCCAGATTCATTGGTGAGGAGCAAACGGATAGGGATTGCCTTTCCTGTGGGGGTTAGACGGATATTTATTTTGAGCTCGGCTTGCAGGACCCGGAGTTTCCACAGCCTGCTCCCATATCTCATCACCATGGCATGGACAGACTTCTCAATCTGAAAAATAACAAATATACAAGGTCAAGTTTATGCATTACAAAAAGCACAGATTATAGCAGGGAGAAGTGTGACACATCCCTATTGCTGTAACATCAGTTCTTTCAAGGGAACAATGATGTGCTTTTACGATATTTATAAATTAGGCCTTTCACGTTCAAGAAGAAAAAAAGAAACATGTTATACCAATATCAGCTCTCAACTCCAAAATAAAAGCAGAATAATCACTGGCCTTACAGAAACTTTTACAGATGCACCATATTTCTTCTAGTTGTACCGCAGCTTGGTATGCCTCCTGTTCTGCCCAAGACCACAAGGTCATGAATGTAGCCCAATCCATCATGCAAATCAGCCTTCCATCCATTGACCATGTCTACACCTCCTGCTGCCTTGGCAAAGCAGCCAGCATAATTAAGGACCCCATGCACCCCAGACATTCTCTCTTCTACCTTCCTCCATCAGGAGAAGATACTGAGGTCATGTGTGAACCGACACAAGAACTGCTTCTCTGCTGCTGTCAGACTTTTGAATGGACTTACCTTGCATTAAGTTCACCATTCTCTACATCTTAATTATAACTGTAACACTACATTCTGCATTCGCACATTTCCTTCTCTATGAATAGTATGCTTTGGCTGTATAGTTGCAAGAAACAATACTTTCACTGTATATCAATACATGTTACAATAATAAATCAAATCAAACAATGACCCCAATTAGCTTGTGTTGCGATGTGCCTTTCCTTAGAGAAATGAACATAAGTTGTGTCCCTCAACTAACACAAGATTTGAGTGACTTTGCAACTCCAGTAACTTATATAATTCAATTCATGGTGAGCCCTTTAAGCATCTCTGAATTTTGATGAGAGCAGAAGTCATCTAACGAGGCAGGTCAATGACCATAATACTTAGGCTTATGAGCAGGATTAGACCTAGTGATATAAATCTGCAGACATTCCTTAAAGTTTATTTACTATAATCACAAGTAGGCTTACATTAACATTGCAATGAAGTTACTGTGAAAATCCCCTAGTCGCCACACTCCAGCATCTGTTCAGGTACACTGAGGGAGAATTTAGCATGGCCAATGCACCTAATTAGTCCATTTTTTAGACTGTGGGAGGAAACCGAAGCGCCCAGAGGAACCCCATGCAGACACGGGGAGAACATGCAAAGTCCGCACAGACAGTGACCCAAGCCGGGAATCGAATGGGGTTCTTGGCACTGTGAGGCAGTAGTACAAACCAATGTGCTACCTTGCCACCTGGAAACCAGAACAAAACTTACCAAGTTGGGTAGGTTGCCATTATAATTAAAATTAACATTGAAGTCCACCAGGACTTTATGCAAACGTGTAGTGTTGCATTATTACTACACCGACCCCAGTTAACTAGGAAAAGCAAATTCTGGAAGAAGGTACGATAAATTTTAAGTAGTTTTTTGTTTTGCGCAATTCTCCACAGATCCAAAAGAGTTTTTCATTTTATACATAAGGGCATGCATTAGTAATGTGTATCATAGAAACTCCTCACAATTAGGTCAAAAGTAAAATATTTGCTTGCTTAAAACATTTTTCTTTGTCTTTCAATGATAGAAAGTGAACGCATGAACAATGACTTGAATAACATTGTTGAACTAATAATTCAAAAAACAAGAAAACAGAACTTTCCAGACCTTGGACGGATCCATTATCACAGTTGGCACAAAGTTGAGGAAGATATGGTTGCAGTCAGTGTGTACAGTCTGTTTGTTAAAAGCCACCTCTAGTTCATCCATAGCCTCAAGCAGCAGTCGCTCCCCTTCATTCTGGAGATATTCAAAGGAGGCTTCCTGCAAAATGTACAGCACACAAGACTGAAATTTCTGAGTTCCAGAATAAATCCGTTTAATTTTGTTGTAATGTTTTTCAGGATCAGAATTTTATTTTTAACTGTGCTTCCCTATTTGATAACTGCTTTCTGAGGCCTCTACAAGTACATTGAATTGTACAATCTACAGCGTAGGAGGACAACATTTGGTCCATTGAGCCTGCATTGACAAAATTCCATCCAGACTCTATCCTCATAACCCCACATATTTCCCTTCCTAATCCCCCTGACACTATGGGGCAATTCATCATGACCAATCAACTTAACCCACACATTTCTGGAGTATCACAGAATTCCTATAGTGCAGAAGGAAGCCACTCAGCCCATCCGAGCATCAACAATAATCCCATCCAGGTCTCATCCCTGTAACCCCCCACATATTTACCCTCCTGGTCCCCCAGACACTAAGGAGCAATATATCATGGCCAATCAACTTAACCCGCATACCTCTGAAGTAGTAATCTAAGTTCACCTCAAAGAGGTGTGGTCCTGTCATGACTTTCCCTTCCTTGGCTAAAATGCTCCCTTGAAAGAAAGCTTTGAACAGTTTTTGATTTTTAGCTTGAGGGAAGTTCTTACCAATTCATATCTCAAAAAAATATTCAGTAGTCTAACAAAATAATAATAATGGAGGAGTAGCACACTGCTATCACTGCCACCTTGTGTTTCCTGTTGAAAGGTAACACCACGTGCGTTAATTGGATATATTAGTGACATTGAGCAGGAGAAAGAATGCTGGTAACTTAGAATTTACTCTTATGGTATGGATTTTTTGAGATCCCACCCTGTGGCAGGTTTTACGGCGGAGGAGGTGGCTCACTATTGGCCACTGTCACTATCTCCCAATCCCACCGCAATTAATGGCCATTTACGTTGCTTACTGACTGCGCCACCAGGGAACTCGCCATGGCAGTACATCTTTAGCAGGACCAGAAGATCCTGCCAGCAGGAAGGGCTGGAACATTCCGTTCTGAATTAATTTTCATTCCAATGTTAATGTTTTTTCACAATATCAAGTCCAGTGAAGCCCTGGATTTCATTTCTTCCATTTCACCTTTAGCTTGTAAGAAATAGGGCAGCAGTTGCTATTCAGCCCTTCACACCATTCTTGACTGATCTTGTCTCTCAACTCCTCCTTCTTGCACAATCCCTATCTTCTATGATACCCTTAGTATTCAAAGATCTAGCGATTTAGTCTCGAAAACACTCAGTAACTGAACACCCTCAGCTCTCTGGGGCAGAGGACTCCAAGGGACCAGAATCCTGAGTCAAGAAATTTTTCCTAATCTCAAGTCATAAATGACTGACTTCTTATTCTGAAATTGTAACTCCGTGTCCTAGATTTTCCAGCCAAGGGAAATCCAGCCTCTACGCTGCTATGTCTCTTGAGAATATAGGTTTCAACTGGATCATATCTCATTCTTTTAAACTCTAAGGAACTTAGGCTTAGAGTATTCAATCTCTTCTTTGAGGGCAATCTCCTCATTTCAACCTTCGATTACAAAGAAGAATGCTATTTTGTAACCATCTCAGATATTGTATTATACACTGCCATTATTCTACAATGACCTTACTGCCTCAAAAACATTCCTTTAACCCGTCGTAGAGAAGAAAGAACAATAAATATTTTCAATATATTTTAATAGAAATGTTCTTGGTTCTTCAGTTCCAATACCATGGATAGAATTTTACCACCCTTACCACCAGTGGGATTTTCCAGTCTGGCTGAAGTCAAAGGACTTTTCAATGATTCTCTGCATTTTACAGCTTCTGTCACAAAGGGGGAGGTTTGCTCCATGTGTTATCCTGCATAACTTTCTTCTCCACATCTATTTAATTACTCAGTTTACAAATTCCATACATAAAACAATGCTACTTTTATACCTGAGAATGGGATTGGAGATTATAAAGATACGTATAGAGGGAAATGATAAAATACTCTGGTGGACATCATAGTTGACAACAGTCCATGGTTGTAACGAATGAAGATGAGGGAATGTTTTAATATTCTTAGTTATTCTGATTACTTTTAGGAATCTATGAGTGCATGAACAAAACCTTTTCTCAAGAGATTAAATATATGAGGTAGAACTCATGATAGATTTTAATAGGAACAGAAGTAGGCCATTGGCCCATCAACTCTGCTCCAACGTTCAGTGAGCTCATGGCTAATCTGATATGATATAATAATCCTCAACTTTACTTTCCCACCTTATCTCCATAACCCTGGATTCAGTTACTGACTAAAATCCAACTGGGCTTCAGAAACAACAAGTCAGATGCATCGAATAGCCTTTTCCTGCTCAAACCTTATGTTGCAATCACTTTCTTTCTTCCAGTGCAAATTCTGACTGAATTGGACAATCTTTTTGGTGTGGCACATCTATGCTAGTTTTTGCTAAACTGAACCATGTCTTTGGTTGCAATCAAAAAGTTGCACACAAATGCTCCATAGTCCTTTGGATTCTCACCTTAGTGATGAGGTCAGGATGTCGTACTATTGCTCGAACAAAGAACCTGTAGTCAGTGACCTCTGCCCCTTTCTTCACCTTAGCAGCACCTAGGTACAGGTGCATCTTGTGATTTCCGCAGGGAACAGCAGTGAGGTCAAAGTTCCGCATTCGGTTGAGTTCCAGCTGAAAGGCCAGCGCTGGATCCAGATGTCGATAAATACGATCCTCTGCAAACTGGATAATGAGATTTTAAAGCACAAACATATTGTACACTTATAAAAATAAATAAAATTATTTCTCCCCTCTTCAAATTATAAGTTTATGCAACATTATAGTTCTACTAAGATAAATTTTGTACTACTAGATCACAAAAGCATCAGTTCTTCAGGTGAAACACAGAAACTAGGAGCAGGAGTAGGCCATTTGGCTGTTCAAGCCTGCTCTGCCATTCATTATGGCCAAAGAACTCAATATTCTGATCCACCCTTCCTCCCATATCCCTTGAGCACTGATCCTTCATCAAGTGAGTCTATCAGAGTTCAATGCCAGCAACTCCACATCATATAGCCACTGAGCCTTCAAGTGCAACAATATTAACTAACATGTTCCAGAGATGCTTCTTGCTTTATTAAAGAAAAATAAATCCTTTTTTAAATGTATTTGATTTAATTTGTTTACCTACATACCATTTTTTTAAAAAAAAGACACACAGGCAGAATCGTACTGCACGTTTTGGGGCTTTGACATCATGACCAGATGAGGCTTCTGAGTCCACATTCACTGGGAGCCAGACCAAGGGAACTATTTACCTGGAGGTGGCCTCTCAAATTGCCTCTGAGTCCTTGGTCCAATTAAAGACGGCAGGATTCTGCTGGCTTCAGAAGGCTGACAGCTCTCTATTCTTGACAACCCACTTGGAAAAGTGATGAGAAAAATCTCTCTGCATTAACAGGGCCTTTGAATTTGGCTGCCTGCCTACATTGGGCAGTACGCTGAATTTGGCTGCATGCCTACATTGGGCAGTATGCCGATCTGAATCTGGTGCTGCCATCACTGGGAAACTTCCCATCCTCCACTTTTCTCCCAGTCCACTGTTCCCCCCTCAAAATCCTCCCACCCCTGGCAACAGAAAACCCTATCCAGTCTGTCTTTCTGAAAAGATGATAAGGAAAATCTCTATGTACAAGAAGTGAAACTTGTCAAAATGCACTGTAAACAAAACATGCATGTTTTCTGGTTCCTGTCCCGAAACAGAAAGTTTATCCATGAAAATAATCAGCATGATTTTCTAGCCATTCCGACTGGCAGGATTTTCTGATCCCATGGCATGTGACCGCGGCCTATGAAGAGTTCCTTAGCAGCAGGGTGGGTGAGCCAAACAAAATGCCAGAAGATCCCATTGGTGTTAATAATGAGCCACCTCCACTGCCAGAAAGCATGACATGGGGCGTGTGGGGGGTGGAGGGATAGTGGGAGCAAATTCTTTTACAACTTAATAACATGTGTTCTAAAGTGAGTAGGTCAGGTGGTCTCTGCTCTTAGCAATGTTTTGGGGCAAGCAGACTATAATTTTGTTGGACCAGATGAAGGTCAGAGATCAGGAACTGGAGACCTGTAACTGTAGTCTCACACACTAAGTCAACAGGCAGCATGATGACACAATGATTAGCACTGCTGACTTAAAGTGCCAGGAACCCAGTTCGATTCCCAGTTTGGATCACTGTCTGTGTGCATATTCCAGGTGCTCCAGTTTCTTCCCACCATCCAAAGATGTGTGGGTTCGGTGTATTGGCTACGCTAAATTGTCCCTTCGTGTCAGGGGGATTAGCTAGGGTAAATGTATAAGATTATGGGCCTCAGTGGGATTGTGGTTGATGCATTCTCGATGGGGCAAATGACCTCCTTCTGCACTGTAGGATTCTATAAAAAAACATGGCAATCTGAATTGAGGACAAATAGCTTGCCACTGACTGTTTATTTTACAAAAAGGTTTTAACTCAATTCTGTTTAATCATGGAACATTTTCATTACTTAATGCCTGTGAGGAGCTTCATTTGGTTAAGATGTACTTGTATTCATTCATGATTAAGATTCAAAGTAATTTGTTTATTCTTGGTCTCTGTTGTTCAGCTGCATTTAGGGGATTGAGAATGATGTGAAATTAAATTCTAAAACAAATGTTCTCTAATTAGTAGCACTAGTGGGATTGGTGATTGAGTCAACACTGAAGAGATATATTTGTGCACAACACAGCATGTTCATTGAATGATGGGTCAAATGTAGCTAAATGTAAAAGCCAGGGATTTCCTGTTCCTGTTTGTGTTGGGCAGGTTTAGCAATGGGAAAGTATCATAAGAAGGCCAAATTTGCAGTTCAATCAACATCAAAGCAGAAAGCAGTTGTCCCATCTCCCCATTGGTGACAGCTGTGTTTCCCAACATGCAACATCAAGGACCTCATTATAATAAATTAACATATAATTATCAGGCCCACAACAGGAATCATTCCCCGTGTCAAAAATCCATCCACAGTGGCAGGCTATCAGAACGATATGAAACACGACTGGTCTCAGAAGGTACACACCTGGCAAGAGGTACTCACAGTGGAGCTCAAAGAGCAATGCACCATTTAGGGGGAGAGAGTGGAGCCAGGGTAATGCGAATCTGATGGCAATAGGTGCAAGGAAAATTGCCAAGGGTGGTGCCAGGAGAAGTCAGACAGAATGCTGGGTATGGTGTCAGTGGTGGGGGAAGGGGGAGATGCACCTGAATAAAGATGGATTCCTACTTTTCTAGCTGTACACTGGGAAAGCTTTTAAAAATGGCACCCAGATCAATGACTGTCCAATTTGATGACAGAGTGGGCAAATAAGAGGCCACCCGCTAGCGATACGATGTGAAACCTGTGACTGCGACTCACCATAAAAGCCCTGCTTTTATGGTGGATGGATTGATTGGAGAATTGTTGGTCAATGGGATTGGCCGACCGTTCTCCAAGATGTGACCTCATTTCAAGGGCAGACAGAAGTCCTTCCCACTGCCAATGAGAATGCAGTTGAGCGTGAAATGGCAGTGGGCTTCTGAAGGTTGGCAGGAACAAGACGGCAAGTGCCCATCCTGCAAATTCTATCCTTGGAGTTTTCTTAATGCTCCAAAAGGTGTACTACCAAAACAACTCAAAGAGGCAATACTTATCATTCTTGTGATAAATGATTTAACGTACCTCAGCTTCTGCCCTGAAGGTGAAGTATTTGGGGAATTCTCGCTGTGAAGGAAAGAAAATTTGAAATTCAGTGATCACAATGTGGACACTTAAAATTGCAGTAAATAATCTTCGATGTAGGAATCTTCAGGACTAAAGAAGCAATTTAAGAAAACTCACCTTTTGTCCAACAAGAAAGGTGATTCGTCTGATTCCGTAGTCAAAGAGAAATGCTTTCTGTAAACGCAAGGAAAAGGAACTGCTAACAACTTTGATTTTATTTGTGGCTAAATTAAATTAGAAAGATAATATTTTCAGGAGTCCCCTGCTCTAGATCATACTGGGAATTTAGTTTCGTTACTGTATAAAATTTGCAATGAGCTTGGGTTAAATCCTCACTAAATATTGGAAGGTATATTTCTGATGCCACCGTTTCTTGTCCTAAAATATCTTTATTATTTCATGACTTTAATTAATAAATAGTAAATGCTCTAAAGTTTATATCAAGTTTATTTATTTATTAGTCACAAGTAGGCTTACATTAACACTGCAATGAAGTTAATGTGAAAATCCCCTAATTGCCACACTCCAGTGCCTGTTCAGATACACTGAGGGAAAATTTAGCATGGCCGATTCACATCTTTCGGACTTTGAGAGGAAACTGGAGCATCCAGATATGCCAATGGATAGTGCATTAGGTAATTCAAAATGCAATTGATGTGGAGATAGAAAAGTTAGGGCACAAGAAAAATGAGTTTAAGTCAATTATATTTCTTGACCTTTCTCATGTGAAAATGAACTGATTTTGATTACATTATGCCTTTTCAAAACACATACGATGAACTATAACTAAAGCTACAATTCCCATGAGGCAGCACTTCTAATTATAGTGAAAAAGAAAAACTTACATTTATATAGCATCTTTCACTATCACCTGACATCTTAAAGCATTTTGCAGGCAATTAAATATATTTTATTTGAAGTGAAGTCACTGTTGCAATGTAAAAAACATGGCAGCCAATTTGCACACAGCAAATTCCCATCCCACAAATGACAATATGATAATGATCAGTTATATATCTTTGTGACATTGATTGAGGGATTAAATATTGGTCAGGATAATTCCCCTGCTCTTCTTCAAAATAGTGCAGTGGGGTCCTTCACATCTATCTGAGAGGACATCTCATCCAAAAGACGACATCTCAGTGCAACACTCTCTAAGTACTGGGGAGAGATGAGAATGTTACCAACAGACATGATCTTTCATGGGTCAAATCTAAAACACAGATTTTACAAATACCTTCGACTGGCAGAATTTGCTGAAGATAGGCACTAGTTCATCATCCTGCTCACAATCAACTTCTTTGAGGGCAACATTCAGAATATGGATAGGTTCCTCCTTCAAGTTCTGTTTAAGTAAATAACATTTTAAAATGGTTTTTATTAGCATTAAGAAGGGACTTTCAGGCCTTAGGAGATAATGGGTTCATTGAAAATCTGAGAGTGGAATTTTACGGCCCTGTAGTGTCTATAAAATGAGGCAAACTATTCAAAAGTCCATCACATTGGCAGCACCATAAAATTCCACCTCTGTATTTTCTGAGGCAGATAAATATTCCAAACACTGGTAACCTACTCCACTGGCATTTCATTTACTCAGCTCTGATCATTACAGTTCTGAGGTTTTGAGTCCTCAAAGGGTCATCTGGA
The DNA here is from genome assembly GCA_024679065.1 of Sphyrna mokarran. Classification (NCBI taxonomy): domain Eukaryota; kingdom Metazoa; phylum Chordata; class Chondrichthyes; order Carcharhiniformes; family Carcharhinidae; genus Sphyrna; species Sphyrna mokarran. The sequence continues at coordinate 39,187,542 of JAGIQG010000020.1, read as the reverse complement.
CTCGAAATATCAGCTTTTTTCTCTCCTTACAGACCTGCTGAGATTTTCCAGCATTTTCTCTTTTGGTTTCAGGGTCCAGCATCTGCAGCAATTTGCTTTTATTACAGTTCTGACCTTGCCTTTCTCATTCTTTCTGTAATCAAAAGATTTTGATGGCACAGGAGGAGATTTCTCAGCCATCTGTGCTAGTTTTCTGAAATCAATCTTTCATTGTCTCTTGACTTTGCAACTTTTTAATGTTGTCAAACTCATCCAAAATGTGATAGTGTATGAATGAAGCAGAGGCATGATGGGGAAAAATGGTCGAGTATTTAGTATGAAATAAAGACAGCAGACCAAGCCATTTCAAAACGCTAGGCCCTTATAAAACTGACTGACTCTGAACAAAGAAATGACTACAACCGGAGAAAGCTAAATGCTTGGCCTTGGTCTGTTTTGCTAAGGCTGACTTCGCACAGCCTGAGTGAGACATGATTAACACCAGGAAAGCCTGCCTTAACACAATTGATTCCATATACCATGAGATAACATACGAGACATTAGATGAGGTCGGGGAGGAGGGAGTCACAGAATTAGTTTATTACAGAAAACAAGGCATAAAGGAGTCACAGAACCAAGGTCAGGGATGAGGGAGTCACAGAATTTGTTTTGTTCAATATTCCACTGCTTGTATTACTAAAATCACGTAAGCTGATAAGAAAATGTATAATTATTGAATTATTCCATGTAGTGAGCGCAGTCTTGGGATAGAATCAGCAGTTAGTGCGGACTGCTCTCTGTTTCCAAGATTCGGCCATAAACTGCATGCAGTCATGTGATAATAAAAACTAATTGATTTTTAGAAAAGTAAAAATTGTTAAGTTTAATTATTACAACTTGGGAAACAAGAAATTCTCCAGTACAACAAAAACGTTGTGCCTGCAAGTTACCTTGCACTACTCCCACATTCAGTCATCATCCTGTATTCAAGAATATCCATCACTTCTATTCCACTTATCCTACATACTTCTGAATTTCATATTTTTCACATCTTTATCAAAAACCTTTTTTTCAAAAAGCATTATGGATTTTGTTTTCGCTACTATTTCTGTAGAACATGTCTAACAATGTTATGCAGAAAATAAATCCTCAAAATGCTTTCATTTTTTGGCGATTAACTTAAAATTTATGCTCAATCATTTCTGGCTGGAATCCTCCAGCTGTTCCTACCCCACCATTGCTGCTAGCGAGTATTAGGCACTTAGTCAAATCTCCATTCACTGCAGCGGGGTTGGAGAATGCCAGCTGCAGGTGAGATCAGAGAACTGTTGAAACAGTTTATTTTTCTCCTCAAAATTCCCCCATAAATCTTCATCTTGAAAAGGTTCCAGTTTCACCATCACCTCTAAACCCATCCATCTTTGGTATCATCCTACTGAATCTCTTCTGCACCTTCCTCATGATCTGGACATCCTTCCTAAAGTAAGGTATCCAAAACAAAAAGCATACCAACTACGTGGCCTTGCTCCTACCTGCATTCTCTCATCACAGCCTCCTAATCCAGACTTCAGAAGTTCTCACCTTGTCTTTCTCTTGTAATGTGCAAGTTTTGAAATCCCACAATTAGTGTCCTTTAATTTCCTGAGTTGCTGCTGCATCCTCTCTTTGTCTCCCTTTTTTTTCGCTTTTCTGTCCTGGGATTTTTTTATTGCACTTTCCATTTTATAAATTAAGTGTTACATTGAAAGTCTACAAGCATCAACTGGAGTAAGCAGCATACATGTTTATAAATGTGAAATTCCACATGCAAGGTGAGGAGATCGATACTCACCTTAACATCCTGCTGATCAAAGAAAGTGGACCTTGTCTCAGAAAACAGTGGACTATCCAGAAATGAGTCAGCAAAGCAGGCAATCACTTCTTCAAAGTTTCTTTAAAAAGTACAAATATTCAAATTGTTGATAGATTAACAATAAAAAGCATTGAATAGTTTATAGTGTCAGTTTGAGCCTAAATGTTGAGACATACACTGAACTTATTCTGTTTTCATCGGTATTATTGCAGGAGCTAATTTTTCACAACACTGTATGGAAACAGTGAATAAAGGCCCACTACAACATTCAATTTAAATGCACTAGCCATGAAAACATTTAATGACCAGATAATCTGTCAATACCGTTATGTAAATTCAATTTTCAAACAGAATATTAAAATAGAATCATAGAATCCCAACAGTGCACAAGGAAGCCATTCAGCCCATTGAGCTTGCATGACAACAATTCCACCCAAGTGTTTTCCCCATAACGCCCTGTATTTACCCTGCTAATCTCTCTGACACTAAGGGGCAATTTATTAGTTAATACTTTAGCAAAAAACTAGCTCTTATATTTATTTTTAAAAATCCATTTTTAAAAACTTCTTTGCATTTCTCCACTTCCGAAGGCATATAGTCCATAGAATCTGTAACACCTCAACCAGACTTCTATAGAAAGTATCAGCAGGTATTTGGACCATGGATGTGCACTACTGGACATCCAAAATACTCACTTTCTAATTAGTCTAGGGGAGGGAAGAGATTATTCAAAGGAATCCAAGCTTAGAAGAGTAAAGTGTACAAGTTAGAGTACAGAAGCGGAACAAGACACATGGGTAGAAAGTGGCAAAGGCATGTAAGCAATGGGGGTCAGTGAAGAAGGATGATGGGTACAAAAATGTAACAAGAGAATGGGATGCAAGTGGTGGAGTTTAACTGAATGGTACGGAGAAGAGAGCTCAATGAAGCCAATAACTCTAGTAGGTTTACATTAACACTACAATGAAGTTACTGTGAAAAGCCCCTAGTCGCCACATTTCAATGCCTGTTTGGGTACACTGAGGGAGAATTTAGCACAGCCAATGCACCTCTCCAGCACATTTTTCAGATGAAACCTATGCAGAGAATGTGCAAACCCCACACGGATAGTTACCCAAACTGGGAATTGAACCTGGGTTCCTAGCGCTGTGAGACCGCAGTGCTAACCACTATACCACCGTGCCAATCGAAGTATTTATGGATAACACTTGTATATTCTCGATTTAGACAATACTTACTTAACCAAATCTTCAAATGCCTCAAATGCAACCATGACTCCCATTCGCTGGCATAAAGGTGACTGTCTGCTGGTTACAAAGCGATCACTGCTCTGTTGATTCAGCTTATAATGAACTGTACTAGTCGGAACACACATCCTACCAATTAGACAAAAAAAGTAGAACAAGTCAGATATTTAAAAATATATGCCAACAAGAAACTTTAATCCTTGTTGATGCCAGCTTCAATGAACTTTATTGGGATCAAATTAGAACAGAGCTGCAAAATGTCTCAATTCCAAATTAACGAATGTGTTATACTGCTATCCTGCTCCTATTTAATTGTACTAGCATGTTAACAACATCCAATAGCTCCCAAATGAACCAAATCAAATATCTTACAACATGGAATAGTGACACTTACCCATAATTTTTAACAGAGAAAGGACTGAAAACAATAACCCTGAGTGGGGAAAAAGTGAGCAGAGTGCTCTGAAAAGGAAAGCTAACTCAGAAATCCCGAAATATTGAATGTAACGAAAAGAAGCCAACAATGCAAAAGAATTGATAAAGCAGAATATTTCAAACACCTTAATAAAACCCCTTCAATTCAAATAATTCATCATGTTGAACATCTGTCCCTTCCCACTCATCGCTCAGTGGCTGAAGTTATAAACCTCTCCCTGCAATCCGCCCAGGGTCACAAGGAGTCTAAACTATTAAGATGAAGACACATGGGAGGAGTGGGGGGAGAGAAGTTTGGGAAGCACTGTTCTAGATCAGTTATTGGGATTCCTAAAAAAACAAAAAAAACAACACTTTCTTTCACAAATTGAAAACTGCAGTTCAGAAATTGTTGCAGCAGAGTTCAATTGCAGGAGACTTTTTGCAAAGGTCAGAAGGCTTGCACTTTGAAATTTTAGCACACATTATCCAAGATTTTGCAAATTAAAACTTGTAATCTTTTGAGAGGTAGGGAGGGTTTGATCCGAACTGGGTTAGAATTTAACAAATCCTAACTTCATATTGTGCAGGAATACATGAAAGACCTTTAACACTGGCATTATATAAAGCAGCAATAATCAATTTACTCACTGGAGTAATACAAGGCAATAGAGATGGAAAAACAAACCTCAACCAAGGGTTGAAAATAGAATCATGTAGTGCAGAAGGGGGCCATTCGGCTCATGGAGCCTGCACTGAACACAATCTTATCCAACCCCACCCCCATCCTGTATTTACCCTCGTTAGTCCTCCTGAACTAAGGGGCAATTTAGCATTGCCACCCATCTAATCCATACATCTTTGAACTGTGGGAGGAAATAGGAGCACCCAGAGGAAACTCATGCAGATACAGGGAGAACGTGCAGACTCTGCACAGGCAGTAACGCAAGCCGGGAATCGAACCTGGGTCAGTGGGGCTGAAAGGTAGCAGTGCTAATCACAGTGCTACCACGCCACCCAGAAAACGGGTGGGAAAGCAAGTGAATTTTCCTCTATGTCACCCAACAAATGGACACAAGTCTGAACAAGTTGGCACTAAGTTGGCAAATTATGGGCAGTTTTACTTTAGTGACACAAACGCAGACACATCCCAAACCGTTATGTTGTTAATTTATTTTCACATTTGTTAAGAGAAAGTAATCCAATCACATTCCATATAACCCAGATGTGGTCTGTTTGAATCCATCTTGTTCAAGACTGGTTGAACAATGGCACAATTAATCCTGGCCTCAGTTTCAACGCTCCCCTACTTTCTCATCAATTGGGTTAGTGATTCACCATTTGCAAGACAGTATTTGTTTTTCTTGATCCATGCAATAAATAGGTGAACTATACTCTACCTGTATAGGGTAGGATCACTTCCTCTGAAATTGAATATTTAAACATACAAAAAGTTAAGTAGTTTGGTAACTGTCGTTATGATCACTTCACCAATAATACACAATAAATGCACCACTCAGTAAATAAACATGCAATCGAACTGAAGTTTTTTTAAACAGATCCATCACCACTGAAGTTACCGTCCAACATGCAGTATTGACTGGCACATGAAGGCACGGAAGCTCAGTCAATCCTCAGTCTGTTGTGAAGTTAGTTAATGTGGGATAATAGTACTGGAGATGTAGGCTGGGGAGCAAGGGGCAGTTGTTATAATTAATCTCAAATTCTGTGTGCATTGGACAGATGAGAATAATCATCCACTATCCAATGACTCCTGCTGAAAAAGGCACTTGAGTGAATAAGGGACAAGACTACAATCCAGTACAGTTTGGAAGGCGTTGTTGAAGGAGCCATGGTGAGTTTTTTTACTGTGGTCCATCTTGTAAATAGTATATACTGCTGTTACTGTGCATAGGTGGTGGAGAGAGTGAATGTTTAAGGCGACGGATGGGGTGTCAAGTAAGCGGGCTGCTTCTTTCTGGTTGGTATCAAACTTCTTGAGTGTTGTTGGACTCCATACATCCAGGCAGAGAATATTCAATCAGACTCTTGACTTGAACATTATAAATGGTGCGCAGACTTTGCAGAGTCAGGAGTTGCAGGAGATGAGTTATTTGCCTTAGGTTTCCTGCTTCTGACCAGCTCTTGTAACCATTGTTTATATGGCTGATCCAGTTCAGTTTTGGGTTAATGGTAGAACCCAGGATGTTGATAGTGAGGGATTTGGTGATGGTAATGATATTGAACGTCAAGGGGAAATATTTGGATTCTCTCTTGCTGGAGATGGTCATTGCCTGGCCTGTGGCATGAGTGTTCCTTGCCACTTATCAGCCAAAGCCTGAATGTTATCCAAGTCTTGCTGCACATGGACAGAGACAGCTTCAGTATCTGAAGAGTTGTGAATGGTGCTGTGCTGAACATCATCAGCGAACATCCCTACTTCTGATTTTATGATGAAGGGGTATTGATCTAGCAAAGGCTGAGGGTCCCCAGCACAGCTCAAACTGAGGGTCAGTAAGCAGGCTATTGCTGTGTTAATACCACTTGAATGTGCTGTTGATGGCCCTTTCCAGCACTTTGCTGATAATTGAGTAGACTGATGGGGCAATAACTGATCAGGTTAGATTTGTCCTGTTTCTTGTCTATAAGATATACCTGAGCAATTTTCCACATTGCTGGGGAGATACCAGTTTTGTAATTGTAATGGAACTCATGACTAGAAGTGCAGCTAGTTCTGGAGCACAAGTCTTCAGTACTATTGTCAGCCTGTTGTCAGGTTCCATTGAAATATCTAATGCCTTCAGTGATTTTTTTGATATATGCAGAATGAATTGAATTGACTGAAGACTAGCAACTATGATGTCGGTGACCTCAGGGGAAGACCAAGATGAATTATCCACTTGGCACTTTTGAATGAGGATTTGTGCAAATGCTTTCTTTTTGCCCTGATGTGCTGGGCTCCCCCAGCATTGTGGATAGGGACATTTGTGAAGTCTTCTCCTCCAATGAGTTAATTGTCCACTACCATTCACAACTAGATGTTGTAGGCAGGCAGGGCTCAGATCTGATCCACTAGTTGTTGGATCATTTAGCTCTGTTTATTGCATGGTGCCTCCATTGTTGGTCAGGTAAATAACTTTATAAAAGTGACACCTCATTCTTAGGTATGTCTGATGATACTCTTAGCAGACCTCTAAGGGAGCCTGTTTGCTTTCAGAATTCTTCATTGGACCAAAGCTGACTCCCTGGTTTGCTGGTAATGGTTGAGTGGGGGATATGCAGAGCCATGAGGTTACAGATTGTAACTGAATATAATTCTGTTGATAGCCCACAACACTCATAGATGCTCGGTGTTGAGTTGCTAAATCTGACCTGATGCCAAGAGATTTCACAGCATCTACAGTCAGTATTGAGGGCTCTCTGAGAAAATCCCTCTTGACTGTATATCACTGGGTATGTCCTGCTGGTAGCACAGAATAATCTCAGGGATGGTGTTGTCTAAAACATTGTCTGCACGGCATGAGTTTGACTATGCAGGCTGTTGCTTGATTAATCTGTGGGGTAGCTCTCCCAATTTTGGCAGAGATCCCTAGATGTTAGTAAGGAGCACTTTTGGATGAAGATTTGTGCAAATGCTTGGCAGGGCTGGGCTTGCTGTTTCTGACTGGTGTGAATCATGGGTTTATTTCTTCTCCTCTCCTATAGTGGTTTCATATAACTGATTTGTTGTTCAGCTATTTCAGAGTGCAGTTAAGACTCTACAACATTGCTGTGGTTCTGGAGTCACATCTAGGCTAGACCAGATAAAGATGACAGATTTCTTTCCATAAAGGATATTAGTGAATCGGATGGGTTTTTATGACAACTGACGATATTTTTATGGCCACCATTATCCAGACAAACTTTTAATTCAAGATTTTTTAATTGAATTTAAAATCCATCAGCTGCCATGCTGGGATTTGAAGGTATGTCCCCAGAGTATTGCCAAGGCCTCTGGATTACTAATCCAAAGACATTACCACTATGTCATCAACTCCCCAAAAGGAGTTCATTTGGATGCTCCATTCAATGAGAGCCAAACATGTTTTATTCTTTTTTGCCTGAGAGGTAATGACAGAGTGAGCCTCCAGCTTTGCTAGATTGCAGTGTGGTGCCATTGACATAGGGGAGGTGAAGCATACGAATGTTCGATACAATCCTGATTGACAGAAACTATTGGTAGGCGAATGGTGGGGATGAGGTGAATTGATCCATGTCTAAAGTTATGGTGCAGTTGATGTAATATAATATGGAAGTTAAAATACTCAGATTTTTAAAAAAATCATGCCTTCTCTGTAATAAGCTTATGAGAATGTTATCAGTTGCAGACCTCTAAGGGAGCCTGTCTGCTTTCAGAATAATTTCTTTTGTATAGCTCTCAAAACATTCTGCTTTTTGATCTCCACTGGAGGATGAACAAATCGGATTTTTCCATAACAAATACCAAAGACAAGATATGGGGGGATATGCTAGGCAAATCAAGGATTACCAGAAGTCAAATTTTCATCAAATGAGAAAAAACGAAAAGCCAGAGTTTAATTGGCAAATATGTATGTCAATGAAGGATGTGAACAAAATGTTTGTTCTTGATTTGCTGTAATTGAATATAACTGCTAAGTTGTTTTTTCTTTAATGTCAGAATCACTCCAGCCATTTTGAGATGAGTAATTAAAAGTCTTGCATTGGACGCATGGTGTCTAGTTCTGTTTGTATTAAGAGTCGGCTAAGTTGCCTAAGGATGTTAGTACACCAAGGATCTCTGACAATGACTCTTTTGAAGATGTATTCACTCTCCTAACTGTTCAGGTGAGGTCACTCAACTCCCTGCAGTGCCTCATCCAGGTCCTCCATGTTTGAATTCTGGCAAAGACTTCCATGACAATCTTCCCACTCTGCTTTCTAAATGAACAAATAATTTGAAGGAGCTCCTGGTCCCCTGTGGATATAGGATACTGTTCCTGCTTTCCACTTCCTCCACCAAGTGCTTAAAACTTTAAGACTTCCCTCTCTCCAGTGTTGTGCCGTTATTCATTGTTTCCAATGTCAGATTCACTTCCTACAAGACTGCCAGTACCTACTCCAGCTACAGAATATCTCCCCTTTAAGAGGTGCAGACTAGTTAAAGTGCTGCTGGAAAGTTACGATCCTGGCTTCAATTTGACGCACACAGCCAATGACTAGCACAGTTAGGATTGGATGAAATGAGATGGCAGCACTAAGCGGTTGTACTGCCCACATTATACTGAATGTGCGTGGTGACTTGAGCTTCATAAATCCCTGAGCCCAATTACAGCAGCTATCTCCCCATCAAATGCGCAATTAAAGTACTGTGCACAACACAGTCTCCAGTAACAATTTATAAGTCAAAACAGTGAAAACATTTTTGGTTCAAATTCCACAACAAACAACATTTGAAAAGAACAAACCAACACACACACACACACACACACACACACCTGTTTTAATATTAGAGTTTAACTTAAACCTGGCAGTACCTGTTTGGATGAGAGGAAGGAAGCATGAACTGGAAATCCACAACACGTGTGCCATTGTGTAGTTGATGGTGTTGTATACTGTTGAGTTCATAGGCAATGTATGCTCTCCTCACATATACCTTTAATGAAAGGGAAAATATTTTTGTCATGGTTAACTAAAGGTTCAAAATCAAACCAAAAATCCCAAGAGACAGATCTGAAACAAGAGCGTGCAGTTACCAAAACAGAAACCTTAGAAACTGTCAATTAGGAGGAAGCCATCAGCTTGTCAGAGGAGTGAAATGAACATTAACATTGTTGACAATCAAGGTACGGTTGTGGCTTCATCAGAACTGAGTTTCCTTACTAAGGAAAGTTACTAAGACTTTTCCCAATGGCTCAATGTACAGACCAGTCCCACATCTGGTCAGTGCAGAGATGCTTGATCAGAACTGGAATCACAGTGTTGGTGCTACAGTTAGCAGTAGCAACCAGAGACCAAAGAAAGTAAGACCAGTTAAAAGGGAGGAGTTGAGAAAAATCTAAGGCTGTCCATTTTAAGTGCTATCCAATGTGTGGATGAGGGCATGATTAGGCGCATACATACTACTCCACAATTGAATAAGCCACCAACATTCATACTAAGACATAATCTAGAACACGTCCATGTGCTTCAGGACAATGAGGCAGCTGAATGACAAATATAAAAATTAAAAATGGGTATACAATACCATCAACTACAAGTGGTGGAAATTAGTCCATAATCCGAAAATAGCCCACAGTAGTGAGTGATCGCCATCTGCTTTGTGATAAAAACAAGCAGTTTGTAGTCATAGAATCATAAAATCCCTACAGTGCAGAAAGAGACTATTTGGTCAATCAAGTCTGCACCGACCACAATCCCACCCAGGCCCTATTCCCATAACCTCACATATTTACCCTAGTAATCCCCTGACACTAGGATCAATTTAGCATGACCAATCAACCTAATCTGTATATCCTTGGACTATGGGAGGAAACCAGAGCACCTGGAGGAAACCCACGGAAATACAGGGAGAAAGTGCAAACTGCCCACAGACGGTGACCTGAGGCTGGAATTGAATTTGAGTCTCTGACACTGTGAGGCACCATGCCGCTCAACTGTCAAGTGCTTTAATTATCTTGGAATATTGGCTAAAACATGTGATGTAGCAATTGTCATGACAAATGCATAATTATACATTTGTATCACTGATTAAGGAATGCGAGGTCAGAAATCATTATTCATCCACAAAGTGGGGAGTACTTAAGAGTTTGAAATGAACATCTTTTACTCGGGATCTGTTAGGGTATACATTGATAATATTCCTCTGGACCACTCTCAGAATCTCACAACACTGCCAGTCAGCAGGCATAACTTAATACTGCGTCTGAGCCACAAACACCTTTTCAGCAAATGACAAATTTACCTCAAGAGCCGCCATCCTTACAACCTGGTTGACATGATAGAAGAAGCTGGGCAGGACATCAAAGATTGAGGTCTCCGAGAGAATCAATTTCTGAAATCAAACAACAGTAAAGTTAGTCTGTACTCCACAAATTGCCATTTGGCCCAAGACAAAGAAAACGCTTGGTGGGATTTTCCAGCTATTCCTGTCAGCAGGATTTTCTGGTCCCACCAATGGTGAGTCCCCCCCCCCACCCCCCATCCCCCCAGTCATGGGTTCCCCAGTGGTTGAGGGTGCAAATAATGGAAAATCCTGCAGGACTGGAAGATCCCATGACCACATCCAATGGTTGGGGTGGGGGAGCACAGAAAATCCAACCTTTTAAATATTCAGAAGTTTTAAAAAAGTTGTACTCTTCATGGTCTTAAAGCATTATCGCTTGTTTTAATAGTGTAAGTAGTCATTAGAGACATCATTATTCCCTAGTCACATATATATCCCAGAAAGCAATTGTGTGTCCTCCAGTTCTGGATATTACAGCTGGGGAAATAGCCTTTCAATATCTACCCTGTAAGGTACTCAAATAATTTTATATTCTTCACTTAGATAACCTCACCTAAGGCAAGTATATCTTTCCTTAGGTAAGGAGACAAAACCTATATACAGTACTCCAGATATAGTCATTAAAGTACTGCTCAAAGCATCCTTATAAATATACACCACCTGCCTTGTGATAAAGGCTAACATACCATTTTCATTCCTGATTGTCTGTTATACCTGTATGTTAAACTTCTATAAATTGTGTTTTAGTACTCTCAAAATTTTTAATAACACCTACTAGTCTCTCAACATTTTAGAAAATCTTCTGATTTTCTATTCTTCCTATTAAAGTGAATAATTTAATTGACTGGAATTTTCCAGCTCTTTGTGCTGGTTGGACCTTCTGGTCCCATATAATATAGATTGTAAATAGTTGAGAGACAAACACTGATCATTGTAGAGTGGCACAATGGCGCAGTGGGTCAGCACTACTGCCTTACAGTATCAGGGATGCAAGTTCAATTCCAGCCACTGTGTGAGTTTGCACGTTCTCCCCATGTCTGTGTGAATTTTCTTTGGGTGAATCGGTTTCCTTGCACAGTTCAAAGATGTGCAGGTTAGGTTAATTGGCCATGCTAAATTGACCCTAATGTGAGCGGGATTAGCAGAGTTAATGAGGGCCTGGGTGGGATTGTGGTCGTACAGACTCGATGGGCCGAATGGCCTCCTTCTGTACTGTAGGGTTTCTATGATATTAGTTTTCCATTAGTTATCAACCTGACAATGACTCTTTGTCCATTCACAAATTCTCAATTCATGCTAATATAATGCCCCCAATCCTATAAACCTAATCTGTGTAACAACCGTTTGAGTGATATCCTATCAAATGTGTTTGGAAAATACAACTATATGACATCTACTCATTCCCTCCTCAAAAATACACCAAATAATTGTCAAATACTATTTTCCTTCCAAAAAACCATGTTCTTTCTGCTCAATCATATTGCACAGCTGGAATGTTATAACAGTCCATGGCACTATCCTGCTGATACACTCCACTGATAAATGGAGGGGATGAATAGAATCGGGAAATATTTGTCCCATCCCCCATCAAAATCTAGAAAAGATCTGCAACAATGCAATTCACTAGCCAATAGGCAAAGCCACATGAACAATAGAATTTCAATGCAACCTTTTCAACAGAACACACTCTGCTTTCAAGATAGTGTTAGTCATTCTGTTATATAACACACTAGATTCACATTGTAATGGTACATCAGCCTGGGAGTGATTTACTACGGTGCCAGGGAGAGGGAAGAGTGGAGGTTATTCTCTTAAGCATTCATACATGATTGACACATCATTGAAAAGGTCTTGCAATTGCCTGAAACAAAACAACTTATGCCACGAAAGCAGCTTTTTGGCCAAGTCACAATAGTAAGGCAATGCAATAGTCACACACTCACCTTTAGATTGTCAGGACAGAACTGGTGTCCATACATATTGATAGCAGACAGGAAGAGGGACTCTACCTGATTATGCCGCAGTTCATAGGAGGGTAAATGCGATGCGATCAAAACCTAAAAACGTGAAAGAAAAGTTATACCAAAAAGGAATACCAAATTCACAATGGAAAACTAGAATTCATACAAGTATAGCAAAGTTGGTGAGAGGTACAGAATGGCACAGGTTACATAGTAAGGGTTATGTTGCACTATCTACTGGAAATTCAGTGTGTTGGTGTCAGGCAGGAAGTTGTTCAGGTTTAAGTACAATGGCCCACATGATTAACTAAACTGCCTCTGCTCACTGTCTGGCACCATGGATGCAAAATGGTTATTTATGTAAGATACTTTTGAAGCTTTACCGTTACTTAATTCTCCAACATCAGCAGAGAAAAGTTAGTGGACACAAGATAATAATTGCTGTTTTCTTTTAGCCACAATCCAGAGAATAATTAGACTGAAACAAACCTTTCCCTTACAATCTGACACAGAAGTCAAAGGTTATAGAGTTTGGCAGAATGTGGTGTTCAGGCCACAATCAGATCAGCCGTGGTCTTATCGAATGGTGGAGCAGACTTCAGGGGTCGGCTGGCCTACTCCGAATTCATTTTGCGTGTAATCTCATTCCCACCAATAAACAGAACAATTTAAATAAACCAAATGAGAACAGACCAAAAGACTTTTGTCTGACAGCATATATTGCCTCTAAAAAAGATGAAGGGGGAGAACTGTCACTCACATGATCGAAGGTGCATCAAGCAGGAAAGTTGGTAGATAGAAAGGGGAAATCAGGGCTAGGGTACACGCAGTTTTAAATATATTCATTTTGCTTGTTACGGATAACACTGACATGGAAGGAAACTGCGCACTCACCATTAAGTTGGACAAACAAGAGATATAATACAGAACTGGAAACTTACACAGATTTCCATATTAAAAAAAACACTGAAAGCATTGGCCAGAATTTTCTTCCGACCAATTTATTTGATAGTAAATTCGCAAGCTTTCGACTTTATAGCCTTCGTCAGGCAAATGCATTTGGTGTTGTAAAACTTTACTGAGTTTACCCCAGTCCAACGCCGGCATCTCTACATCAGAATTTTCTTGCCATTCACGCCCCACTGCCCTGCAAATGAGGAAGGAGAATTTGGCACTCAGACAAATCTCTGTTCACTGCAGTATGGCCAGAAAATCCTGCCAGTGTGAATGGCTGGAAAATTCCAGCCATTACTTTCGGTTTTACCATCTTGATTTTATTTGATTACATTTAAAAGAGGATTTCAAAGACTCTTTTTTTCTCTCCAATTCTTACGGTCTCCCCACACTATGTATTTCATGCAGCTGTCCAGAGTCCTGTGACTGGGAAATACACACCAAAAACTAACTCCAACAGACCCTCCCCCCAATCTTTCTGTGGGAATTGTGTGGCCTTAGGCAAACTTCTCTGAAAATGTATCTTAGATCAATGAATGAGTGCTACCCTGGTATCATTATCAACACATTGATGTGTGCTATCTGGTCTCATTAAATTCCCATTTTTATGACATATATATGATGAAAATATGTGTATGCTTACTAATATGTATTGCAATGACACTGTGCTATTTTGACATATTTTATATTTAAGGAGGGACCGCTTTAAGATGCAGTGTTTTTCTACAGAAAGTCAGTTTGTTTCAGTAGATGCTGAAAAAAAAAATGGGAGCAGCCAGGCTTATAGAATCATAGAATCCTACAGTGCAAAAGGAGGCCATTTGGCCCATCAAATCTGCACTGACAAAAATCCCACCCGGGCCCTATCCCCATGACCCCATGCATTTAACCTAACTAGTTCCTCTGATATTAAGAGGCAATTTTAGCATGACCAATTCACCTAACCCGCACTTCTTTGAGTTGCAGAAGGAAAGCGGAGCACCCTGGGGAAATCCACACAGACATGGGGAGAATGTGCAGACAGTGACTCGAGGCCGGGAATCAAACTCAGGTCTCTGGTGCTGTGAGGCAGCAGTGCTAACAACTATGCCAACGTACTACTCCTTACAGCAGAAAAGCAGTTTCATTTTTAAGAAGGCCACAGAAGAAAATTTTCTTTTCCTTGACAGTTGCTGACTGCAGCTGGTTAAAGGCACAAGCTTAGAGACCCTCCTTCTCTCTGAAAAGACCTATTTGAAAGCTCCAAGGTGGTTACCAAAGTCATAAAGTCATAGAGTTTACAGCATGGAAACAAGCCCTTTGACCCAACTTGTCCATGCTGCCCTTTTTTTAAACCCCAAAGCTAGTCCCAATTGCCTGCATTTGGCCCATATCCCTCTATACCCATCTTACCTATGTAACTGTCTAAAAGCTTTTTAAAAGACAAAATTGTACCCGCTTCTACTGCAACATCTGACAATTACTACTACTCTACTCAAGGCAAGTATGCCTGAATTTGCTAATTAATTTTAAAAAGGATTTTAATTCTGTAAGAGAAATGTTGCTTAATCGGAACTAAATAGTAATAAGTTAGAAGCTAAGGTTTTTTTTCATATTTAAAGATTGGACAACGATTCAGAGTTAAACTATTTCATTTTGTTAGACATATACTTAAACTGCGTTATGAATAAAGCTTGTTTTAAAAACAGATCCTTAATTTCTCAGTGAACCACTCTTGAGATGAAACATCCTTTCCTCAAACTTATGCCAAAATAAAGAAATTGTTAGGGTTGAATCTGACTTCATAATATACTTTGGGATTTCTGAGCTACACCCTAACAATATCACACATTAGAGACTCCCTGACTAGGAGGTCACACATTACAAAATACTCCCAATGGGTTCTTATAAGCAATCTTGTATTAAAATTGTAAACAAACATCTCTTTTCTACTTTTTCACCTTTCTAAAGTCTGAGTGAGATAGTGCCATGTATTACATTTATCTTGTGAACATAATAAACGCACAGTGGGCAGGATTTTTATTTCAGGTGAGACCAGAAATTCTCGCCTGAGATTTTTGTTGTTGGACCCTCGCTCATGCTGATTCCGTGGCAGGCAAGGTGGATAGAGTTCCAGCCAGTATCTGTTTTTCAGCTGTGCAGATTCTCACCTGCCTGGATCGCAGCGCCACTTTGGAGTTCTCCATTTTGCTGAGTTGTGTTAGTTCAGTTAGAATTACCGTCAGCTCATCTGTCAACGTGGGATCTCGTGAACAAAGCTGATCCTAAATCAACGGGCAAAATGAAATGGGTCATATCCAATTGTCACCACAGAACATGGTATACACGATGTTATCCACAAACCAAAATGTCAGATAAGTTCCCTTCCATTATCGATATATCAACATACCACAATAAAATGTTCCACAACCCGTATGGAGCACCCTTGTTAATGATTGTCCAGTTGCAACAGTTCCTATGAGTTCTGCGCGCTAAAGAGAACTTAAGTCAAAACCTGCTCTATCTTGATTTATCAGGTCTTAACTGGAGAAAATTTTCAATAATTCCCCTGAGCTAAGAGGTTGGATGAGGAGCTAGATTTCCCCTTCCTGACAGTGTTTCAATAACTTGTACCAGGAAACATGCATGCCTCATGAAGGAGTACAGCGAAGGTTTACCAGGTTGACTCCTGGGATGGCAGGTCTCTCATACGAGGACAGGCTAAGTTGGTTAGGATTATATTCATTGGAGTTTAGAAGAGTGAGAGGGGATCTCACAGAAACTCACTAAATTCTAACAGGGTTAGACAGGGTAGAATGAGAAAGAATATTCCCAATGGTGGGGGAGTCCAGAACTATGGCCCATAGTTTGAAGATAAGGGGTAAATCTTTTAGAACGGAGTTGAGGTGAAATTTCTTCATTCAGACGGTGGTGAATGTGTGGAATTCACTACCAAAGGAAGTAGTTGAGGCCAAAACATTGTCTGGTTTCAAAAAGAAGTAACATATAGCTCTGGGGATCAAGGGATATAGGAGGAAGGGAGACCTAGGATATTAAAGTTGATGATCAGCCACAATCAAGATGAATGGTGGAGAAAGCTTGAAGGGTGAATAGCCTACGCTGCTTTTAGTTTCTGTGTTTCTGTGACAGGAAAATGGATACACTAGTACTCAATTTCTGCTCATTTTACAGTACTCACAATTAACATAACAACCAGGAGGTTCTTCTTGGCCACCTGTGCATGAGAGAAGATGCAGTCAAGTACCGGTGTCATGTCAGGTTTGTACTGTTCCCTCAAGTTGATCACACATTTGTCATAATGAGCTGCAAAATGGAGTATTTAGAAAACTCTACATCAGTATCTATCAAAAGAAAATCAAGTTGTATAACTGAGAACAATATTTGGGGAAGTGAATGGGAAAATACTTTAAATTCAAAAGTATTTCTCCACCTTACACTGTTATAATTTCTCATGCTAATATGGTTTTAAACATTTGGAGTAAAACAGCAGCCAATTGGAGCCTTGCCCAGGTAACGTACAAGTATTTCCTCACCACTGCCAGCATCCTTCACTATAATGTTTGATGCATAGTTTTACTTCATGCCTTAAAAGCTCTTCCTATTCATTGTTTTATGAATACTTTATGATGTAGCACATTGCAGTACCAATGGGTTCATCCATACATTGGCACAATGCAGGTTAGCACCTGATTCTTCACACACAAAGAGGAGAACAGTCAATAAAATGGCAGCATCGAGAAGAGGCAATAGCAAGAAGGGATATAAATGAAGGTCAGATTCACCCTGCCTGGTTATTATGCAGCTGGTTATGTCCAGTTCCAGAGCAGCATGATCAGAACTCCCAGGGTGGAGGCTCCCTGCTCACTTCCATGTACAAAAGAATGGCACAATATTGAAAAGGGGAATTTAAAGAGAAAGCACCTAAACCGTCAATGAATGTCAATTTGAATCCAATTTGAAAGTTTGGTAATATGCAACACCAAAAGAGAATGCTGGAAATACTCAATAAAAAGAGTATTTATTTATTGCCCTCACTGGGAACTGAGCATAATAGGAGAACGGAGGACAAAAATATGGATAAAGCATCTGTGGGACATTTACTAATTGTAGCATGTGATTCAATCTGGTGTTTGGAAAGCTTTAGTAAGCAGGAGCACATGAGGGCCAGGATTTTTCACTCCCGTTTCTCTTGGGCGGATTTGGTGACAGGAATAGAAAATCTCCACTGGCGCAAACGTTTGATGCAACTGTTCCCTCCCACTGCCAGTGACATGGCGTGTTTCTTGTTGTTCAACACTGAGAACTTCCTTTCCAAACATAGCACATCATCATCAGGCCTCTTCACGCAAATCATCCCCAACCCCTGGAAGAAAGTCCATTCACATCAGTGTGAAGACAGACACACACACAATCCGAATGGTCTCCCAAGGCATGTACCTGGTGAGCAGATATCCCTCAGGTGCTCATTCCGGTGGGGGGAGGGGAGAGGTGTTGCGGAAGGGGTGAGGGAAGAGGATCATACCCTAGCACTGCCCTCCGCACTGGCAGCCAGCACTGCCACGGGGTGTGTGGCATTTGGGGGTTCCTGTTGAGCTACTGTTGCGCTGTGGGGTGGGTGGTGGGGCCTTTAAATTGACACCCCATCTTCGAAAAGCTGTTGTTGGTGGATCAGGCTCAGTCAGATTCTGCCCCACCAGCACTGTATCATGGCTCCATCCCTTGAGATTTTTAAGCCTATGACCTGATAGATAAGGCTGACAAGACTGCCATTATTGTCGGCGCCTTTGAGTGGCTTTTCCCATCCGCTACTGGACTATGCCACTCTCCGGGAAAATTCCGTCTTATATATTTACCACGTATCCATTTAAATCACAGAAGTCATGAGGTGAGTAGGTTTTATCTTAATTAAAAACTAACTTTTTTGTTTACCTTGCTGGAACTGTGTTTCCACACTCAGATATCTCCTTAACAGGTCCAGGACAACAGATTTCATGTGTCCACGAATCCCACTTCGATAACTGACAGAGAAAAGATTAAATCATTTTATGTTTTTCCTAGTCTTCAGAACCCAATGGACCTGCTGTGCGTCAGAGTCCTGGGCTACCCTTTATTAGAGCCTCTTTTTTTCCAAATATGATCTAGTTAGCTGCAAAATATCCACAGCTGGCGGTGAGTTATGAGGCAGAATCTAATTATTGTTTACAATTAGATAATTTAAAGGTCAATGTTCATGCTAATTTCCTAACTCACAAATCAAAGAGCCGGCAGTGAGTAAGTGACTAGATGGATATATTTTCCTGGGGAAATTTTTCAGCAGGCTTTATTCTCTAAAATATCCGCAAAATTAATTAAACCCCAATATTACTGTTATTAGTTTTTTCTCAGTCTGTTAAGATGCCTGTCTTCATTCAGTTTCCAA
The DNA here is from genome assembly GCA_024679065.1 of Sphyrna mokarran. Lineage (NCBI taxonomy): Eukaryota > Metazoa > Chordata > Chondrichthyes > Carcharhiniformes > Carcharhinidae > Sphyrna > Sphyrna mokarran. Next base: position 39,168,713 of record JAGIQG010000020.1, on the reverse strand, counting down.
ACTTTGAAAGCTGAGTTAGTTGATATGGTTTTTTCAGCAGTTACTCTACCCATTGTCCAAAATCTATTTGACATTACAACATCAAGCATGCAACATTTTCGAATTGTAACAAACCAAATTTAGCATAAGGAGAGTCATGGTTCTTTGACGTTTATTAAATATTCTCATATAAAATGCCAGATGAAAAGCACTATCAAAAAAAATACAACTTGTTGGTATTTAAGGAACAGGGCTGGCCTTTAATAGAGAATGGGTGGGAGAAAGAGACGGGAAAGTAACAATGATCCACACAGTTCACCTTGCTCAATACAAACCTATATGGAGGTACAATGGTTAGCACTGCAGTCTCACAGCGCCAGGTTTACAAATTCTCTCCATGTCTGCATGGGTTTTCTCCAGGTGCTCCAGTTTCCTCCCACAGTCCAAAATTGTGTAGATTAGATAGATTGGCCATGCTAATTGCTCCTTAGTGTCCAAAGATGTGTAAATTGAGGGGATTAGCCATGGTAAATGCACCAGATTTTGGGGATGGGGGTCAGGGGTAGGTGGCTGAGAGGCCGCATCACCTCTCCTGCACTGTGGGGATTCGATGGCCTAATGAATGATGCCACAGGAGATCATCTACCGTAGCATAATTATGGAGATGTGGAAATAATAAAATGTGGAAATAATTGTAGAACACTACAAAATTGGAAGTAATTAAAGTAAGAAAGGTTGAGATGATGTTACGTTCAAGTTCATTACAGTTATTAAATCTCCATTAAATGACATTGAGCAACATGTTTATATAGAATTCATTACTCACCGCTGCACCAATTGGACAATGCTCTGTGTATTCATGAAGAAGACTTCTCTGTCTGCTTTCCGCTGAAGGGTGGCTGCATGGCTATCCAGAATGTTTGCAATCTTAAAATTAAAAAAAGCATTGGTATAGCCAAGACAGGTCTGATATGGTGTCATGGTGGTTATGGTACTGAACAGGCAACCTAGAAATTGTAAGTTAAAATCCCACCACATAAAATTGTATTCGTCAGCAAAACTAGTGATAAATAAATTGCCCCGAAAAAATAAGCATAGAGTTTCTAGATTGGTGCTAATTTTAATTAAGGTCCTTCCAAGCATGGTGCCTCACATTCAATCTGGGTTGAGTTTAACAAATGGGTCATGAAGTTAGGAGTCATTTTTGTAAGCCCCAACGGGATTACATGGAATCAGAAATCAACCGCCAGTCATCAAGGCTTCCATGTCTTTAAAGGTAAAGATCCCATCTCTAAAGGTTGTCAACCAATAGGAGGCAGACGTCTGTTCAGCCCCAGCAATGCCGCTGAGAGTGGTGGCCATCGTTAGGACTGCAGAAGGGTCAAAACAGTACCCAGGAAGCCCATATGGAGACAGTCAACTATTATTATGTTGCATCTCCACTAACCGCTGGTACCAGTGCTGATAAAACTCTTAAGAGGCATTTAATCATAACAGTCTTAACAGCCTCTATCTCAAGCCTACCAGTTTGTAAACAACATTATAAAATCCAACAAGAGGAGAATCAGATGGTCCCATCAGCAACAACCCACAAATCCCATCAGGATGAGAAAATAAGGCCCAGGTGACCCTGCAACATTCCCCTCATGAACATCCAGCCCAAATCAGAAGAGATGTCTTATCGATTGGTTAAGCAACAGCCAATTAGATGCAATGAGTTGCTTCTAGAATTGCAAAATCTAATGTGTTATCAACCCTCCGTATACCTGTCTGACCAGAAGCATACAGTCACCAGATGTAGGGATGGGGGAGGAGTAATAGAGTCAGATTTCTCAACATTAACTGCATACTTTCATAGTTTCAATCAAACAAGGTGAAGGAAAATTCCTAATGATCATCACCCAACATCCTTATTTCAACTGACAAATCAGTACTCTTCCATGTTGAGCATCAGTTGGAGACAATTCGAATGGGCATGACCGCTAGACTGGGAAGTAACCTACTTGATCTTGACTTCATCATTCTGTAATATGTAGATCTCTCTCAGAGAACATTAGTAGAAGTGACCATCACACAGCTTTGCAAAATTAAAGATATGACAAAATGACAAAATCTTTTAATATGTTTATATTAATAGGCAGGAAGAGGGAGGCAGTCATCAATAGGCAGGAAGAGGGAGGCAGTCATCAAAAGGGATTATAGGGAACTGGGTAGGAAGCTGAGGAAGAGAAAAGCGAAGGTAGTAATCTCAGGATTGCTGCCTGCGCCTCGGGAGAATGAGAGCAGGAATCAAATGAGGTGGAGGATGAATGCAGGGCTGAGGGACTGGAGCCAGGGGGCAGGGATTCAGGTTCATAGATCATTGGGACCTCTTTAGGGACAGGTGCAACCTGTACAGTAAGGAGAGGTGGCACTTGAACCCTAGGGGGACTAATATCTTGGCAGGTAGATTGGCTAGGGCTACTGGGGGATCTTTAAACTAGAAAAGCTGGGGGGTGGGAATATCGATGAGACGGTGAATAAGGAGGTTAGCTCCCAGGTAGGGAAGGACTGTAGGCACTCTGAGAGGGGGGTTAGGCAGGTGGTGGAAAAGGGAAATATCCTGACTGTGGGGCTGAGGTGTGTCTATTTTAATGCCAGGAGTGTAGTAAATAAGATAGATGAGCTTAGGGTGTGGATTGCTGTTTGGGAGTGTGATGTGATGGCCATTACAGAGACTTGGCTGTCTCAGGGACAGGACTGGGTACTTCAGGTGCCGGGATTCAGATGCTTCAGGAGGGACAGGGTTGGGGGCAAAAGAGGAGGTGGTGTGGCACTGTTGATCAGGGACAGTGTCATGGCTGTAGAGAAGGTGGAAGACGTGGTGGGAATGTCTACAGAGTCTCTGTGGGTGGAAGTTAGGAACAGCAAAGGGTCGATAACTTTGCTGGGTGTATTCTATAGGCAGCCCAATAGTGACAGGGAACTTGAGGTGTAGATAGGGAAACAGATCCTAGACAGATGTAGAAATAACAGGGTTGTCGTGATGGGAGATTTCAATTTCCCAAACATCGATTGGAATATCCCAAGGGTAAGGGGTTTGGATGGCAAGGAGTTTGTTAGATGTGTTCAGGAAGGTTTCCTGACACAGTACGTGGAAAAGCCTACGAGAGGACAGGCTGTACTTGACCTGGTGCTAGCTAATGAGCCAGGGCAGGTGTCGGATCTCACGGTAGGTGAGCATCTTGGGAATGGAGATCATAATTCCATCTCTTTCACGATAGCAATGGAAAGAGATAGGATCAGGCAGGCTAGGAAGGTGTTTGTCTGGAGTAAGGGGAAATATGAAAACATTAGGCAGGTAATTGAACGTATAAACTGGAAGGAGGGGTTCTTGGGGAAGAGTACAGAAGGAAAGGGGCGGATATTCAAGGAATGTTTGTCTGGGGCACTGCAAGACAACGTTCCGAGGAATCAAGGAGGTTCTGGTAGGACGCGGGAACCGTGGTGCACGAAGGTTGTGGTGAACCTAGTTAGGAAGGAAAAAAAAGGTTTTTAAAAGGTTCAGAGAGCTAGGAGACGTTAGGGATCTAGAGGAGTATAGGGTGTGTAGAAGGGAGCTTAAAAAGGAAATTAGGAGAGCCAGAAGGGGTCATGAGAAGGCCATGGCAGGTAAGATTAAGGAGAATCCCCAATGCCTTCTACAAATATGTGAAAAGCAAAAGGATGAGAAGAGAAGGGATAGGGCCTATAAAAGGTGAAGGGGGAAAAGTCTGTGTGAATCCAGAAGAAATGGCAGAGGTGCTTAACGAGTACTTTGCCTCGGTATTCACAGTGGAAAGTGAACTGGGAGATTGCACTGCAGGTTTGAGGCATACGGAAAAGATTGAGTATGTGGATGTTAGGAAAGAGGATGTGTTAGACCTGTTAAATTCTATCAAAATAGACAAGTCGCCAGGACCGGATGGGATGTACCCCAGGTTATTGTGGGAGGTGAGGGAAGTGGTTGCAGAGCCCCTGGCGATGATATTTGCGTCGTCCATGGAAATGGGAGAGGTTCCGGAGGATTGGAGGATTGCGGATGTGGTTCCTATCTTTAAGAAAGGGAACAGGGATAGTCCAGGAAATTACCGACCGGTGAGTCTCACTTCAGTGGTTGGTAAGCTGATGGAGAGGCTTCTGAGGGATAAGATTTATGAACATTTGGAGAAGTTTGGACTGATTAGAAATAGTCAGCATGGTTTTGTCAAGGACAGGTCATGCCTCACGAGCCTAGTTAATTCTTCGAAAATGTGACTGAACACATTGACGAAGGAAGAGCGGTGGACGTAATGTACATGGACTTTAGCAAGGCATTTGATAAGATCCCCCATGCAATGCTTCTGGAGAAGGTGAGAGGGCATGGAATCCAAAGGGCTTTGGCCTCATGGATCCAGAACTGGCTTGCCAGCAGAAGGCAGAGAGTGGTTGTGGATGGGTCTTGTTCTGCATGGAGGTCAGTAACCAGTGGAGTGCCCCAGGGATCTGTTCTGGGACCCCTGCTGTTTGTCATTTTCATAAATGAGGAAGTGGAGGGATGGGTTAGTAAGTTCGCCGACGATACAAAGGTCGGTGGTGTTGTGGATGGTTTGGAGGGATATCAAAAGTTGCAGCGGGACATAGACAGGATGCAAGACTGGGCGGAGAAGTGGCAGATGGACTTCAACGCAGATAAATGTATAGTGGTCCATTTTGGCAGGAATAATGGGATGAAGGAGTACAATATAAGGGGTAGGAGTCTTAGCTGTGTTGTAGAGCAGAAGGATCTCGGGGTCCGGGTCCATAGGACTCTTAAATCGGCCTCACAGGTGGAGGAAGTGGTCAAGAAGGCGTACGGTGTACTGGCCTTCATTAATCGAGGAATAGAGTTTAGGAGTCAGGAGGTAATGATGCAGCTCTATAAGACTCTTGTCAGACCCCAGTTGGAGTATTGTGCGCAGTTCTGGTCGCCTCATTATAGGAAGGATGTAAAGGCTATTGAGAGAGTGCAGAGGAGATTTACAAGGATGCTGCCTGGATTGGGAGGCAGGCCTTATGAAGATAGGTTGAGGGAGCTGGGACTCTTCTCACTGGAGAGACGTAGGTTGAGAGGCGACCTGATAGAGGTTTATAAAATGTTGAGAGGAATAGATAGGGTGGACTCTCAGAGACTATTTCCCCGAGCTGAAATGGTCACTACGAGAGGACACAGATTTAAGGTGCAGGGAAGCAAATACAGAGGAGATGTTAGGGGTAGGTTTTTCACTCAGAGGGTGGTGAGTGAATGGAATCGGCTGCCGTCAGAGGTTGTTGAGGCAAACTCGCTGGGGTCTTTTAAAAGACTTCTGGATGAGTGTATGGAAACGAATAGGATAGAGGGTTATAGATAGGTCTGTGGATTGGTAGATGTGATCGGTGCAACTCGTGGGCCGAAGGGCCTGTTTGTGCTATATTGTTCTACGTTCTATGTTTTATAGAATCTATTCATTGTGCATTATCTAAGTTAAATCTGTGGAGACTGTAACATTTGAAGTATGGGATGTTCCAATTCTTGTTACATTTGCTCCTGCCTCATAGCAAGGCTGAACCTTCTTGGAGTGTTTTGATAGGTCACCAGATCATTTCAAGGGTCAGTGAGCTTCTTCTTGAACGGTCAATTTGAGTCAGTCAGTCTATCAGCCAGGAAATGTCCCAGAGCTAAGTGACAAAAGCAGGTAGAGAAAGAGATCCCAGTTAAATGAAAAGGTATGTAAAGGCCTGCAAGTAAAGGTTAGAAAGCAACCCAAAGATCTAAGAAGTAACCAAAGGTTTCTGACTCTCTTCTGTAGGCTACTGGGACAGAGTTACTCCTTTTAGAGCAGTGGTGTCCTCCTCGGCATGGTCAAAGATCTTTCATTGTACTTTTAAGTTAATGCTTAAGTGTTTGCAGAAATCTAGGGGAATGTAATCTCGGAAAGTGAGACTGAAACTCCACGAGGTAGAGAAGCTACCTAAGTTGGAGCAACTTTTGGAAATAATTTCAAGATGAGATCCTCAATGGGAAACCCTTGTGAGAAAGAGGCAGAGTTTTAATGAGATTAGTTGACTCACAGTGTAACTAACATTTGGGTGGGTTAATGAAAAATCCATGGACTCATTTCTGGTTACATTTGCCATTTATTCTGCAGTGTACTATGTTTAATCAGTTTGTTACTAAAAACATCTAGGAAATGGATTCCAGCTGATCCCTTTAAGAGAGAAAAGGTCTCTGTGGAGGGGTCATATGGGTTAATCCACTCTATACCTTCAAAGGTTTAATAATCTCTGAAAATGGCTTTGAACATTTTAATTTAAAAAACTGTAGTATGACATCTGCTCACTTTAGCCCCTCTTCCTCTGCCAATCTGAGTAAGATTTCCTATGGGCACAATTCATTCAGCACCCAACTCATCTAGCACCCTGCACCTGACTTACCTGTTGGCTGGGGAATTGACTGAGCACAGAAGTGATATTACTCGCATACTGGGCTATCACTTTCCGAATGGCTCTCTCCACACTCGCAGGGATTCTGCCTGAAACGTTAGTCATAATATCTTGCAACTCAAGAAGGGGCAGCGAAGGGTCCCTGAGATTCGTCATTAGCTTTGTGATCCAATTTTTAACCTACAATGAACAAGGCAGAGGGAAATTGAAAGAAACAATTTAGCACCAGCATCCCTTGAAATCAATAAGACATGTCAGAGTTAGGAAACCAGACATTTAAACTATATTGACAATACTTGAGTACAAGATTAAATTGGATGAGGAATGAGCTTATTTTCAAATGGTCACCAGCTATTCTCTTCAATATAAAGGAACATGCCAAAGCACTGCACAAATGAAAATAAAGGAGTAAATGCCAAGCCATATAATTAATGACAGAAAGAAAGGAAGACAATGATTCACAAGTATTAGGATACCAATCAGAAATCCCAAGATATATTATGAAGTCAGACTAGACCCCAACAATTTTTCTATTTTGGCATTAGTATGAGGATAAAGTGCGTCTCAATGTGATTCATTTGACAGATGAGGGAGCCTTTATCAAAACAAACTTTATTGAGTAGTTTAACTATAACTATATAAGCTAAATAATTTATATTTGGACAATACTTAAACATGACAGGATGCAATTCTTTACTGCTAAGCTAACTCGATTAGTCCTAATTCAAGCAATATTCCTCTTACAGACTTAAACCCTCCCCCTCACCTCTCTCCCCGCTTCTCACCATTTCAAAATTAGTTAGCAAAAATCATAGGCTGACATGCTTGTACTTGTTTAAAGTCCTGGAATTTTTTGAACAGCCCTGGAAAGAGAGAGAATTTCTAGAAAGAGAGCCACTTCTCTTAAACAATCCATGAATTTTTTTGATTTTTAAAAAGCTTAGAATCTTCCATTAATCAAATGACTCTGTCAAGCAACCTAATCAAAACACTACTCCGAAACCCCAAGGGAAACCTAAGGAAACAAAAATGCATTAACTTTGTTTAAGCAATCACATCCCTAGCTAAAATCAGTCATTATCCTGCATTCTCAACATTTGAGCCGCCCACTGACCGGACAAATTGGCACCATAGAAAATGCAGCTGAGCTTCAAACATACCCCTTACCAGAAACATGATAAACATACATTTCTTAAAGGCATAAAGTTGTAAAAGATAGCGATTTAAATGCAAAGGTGACTGGGTTTAGGAAGGAAATTCAAAGGGCATATCCAAGAATGGGTTCAATAATAAAATACTCAAAGTGTAAAAGTCCTGCAGTTTTTTTTAAACCAGTGAATCCCAGTTGCTATCATTCTATATTGTTCTTGAAAGTGGTATTGATGCCCCAAGACAGGTAAGTGACTCAGTTTGATTTTTCCTCCCTTTTTGTGTTTTGACTGTCCGCATCACATATGATTATGAAAAAATCATGCACAAACTTTTGGCAGAAGGTACATAGGGAAAAGATAAATCCAAACAGGCAAGACAAGTATCAGTTTGGTACAGTTCAACACAACCTAGGGATCAAGGCAATCCTACACTTCAGGCTTTATTTAATGGTTATATATACGTGCAAAGCACTATAGGGAAAACAAAATATGGTCCAATCATTCCAATTTGTGTAGTGTGTGTATATTAACGAACAGTAACAAACCTTGCAAATTTGAACTCTACCACTTACCTTACTGCTAAAGTAGGGTTCAGGCAAGCAGTAACCATTCATCACATTGACTAGGTTCTCTAGCACATTGTGAAAGACCTGATGGAGTTTCTCGCCAATAATGGTTAGCGACTGCTGTGGCACAAAGACTCCTGTGTGTAGCTGGGCCTACAGAATGAGATCCAGAAGGGCAATGATGCACTTGTCAATACTTTTAAACCAATTTTTAGTTAGAAATGTGGGAGCTTTGGTGTGTTTTTTTCTGGGGCTCATTCCAAGCCTATCCAAGTTTGTTGCGCAATAGCCCTTCCCATCAATGACATTACAAGAGCAAGGGTAAGGAAAGAAAACAAGAAATGGCAAAATGGTAAGGGAAGGGAAACGGGTAAGAGGTAAGGAAAAGGTTGACTAAATTGGCACAGTCACACGTGATAGAAGATTTCACAAGGTTTAGTTAGATAAAATACAAGCTTTTAAATTACCACTGTAAAAATGTTGTGAATGACAACAATTTTTCCCCACATGACACTCCCACCCATTCCAGTTAACAATTAACTGAAGCCCTTCTTTCCACTAAGATGACAATACAGTTAGGTAATCCAACTGAACCTTCCAAAAATGATGGCAGGCCAAATGTGATAAAACAATATCAGCTCCCAGCAAACGGTTGAGAAATATCTGTGTTTAAAAATAATGGAATAAATATTGAAAAAAACTTACTGTATGAAGCTTTGTGGGATCATCTAATTCCATTTTAGCGATTACACAGCCTTGCTCCAGAGAGGCACCTGATCTCTTTACATAATGTACACACCCTGACTCCTCAACAGTTAAAGCCATCACTATCTTCATCACCTGGGTGGAGACAAGACAAGCTAGATTTCATGAGACTATATGACTTTTGTGCTGACACACTACATATACATTCACACACACAACACACACACATCTTGCCAATAAGTGACAAAACCTTAATAACCTCAAAGCTGCTAGTTACAAATTACTTCAAAAAATTTAAACTGACAGTCTCATAAGAATCTCCTCCAGCAAAAATTTGCAAGTAAGGATTATACAAAAACATTGGAGCATTTACAAAATGTTGGAAGTAGTGTTGGATTTACCCAAAGTTAAAAAGTGATGCAGGGGAGTGGGCTTCAGTCTGTGTTACATGACTCTTAATATTTCAGTGATATAAATAATCATAGAATCCCTACAGTGCAGAAGGAGGCCATTCAGCCCCCATCAAGTCTCTACTGACCACAATCACAGCCAGGCCCCATTCCTACAGCCTCTCCTATTTTCCCTGCTAATCCCCCTGAAACTAGGGTTAATTTAGAATGCCCAATCAACCTAACTAAACCAGCCATGTTCAATACCTTATCATTACTGGATTAGCACACACCAACCAGTGCACGCAGTTGTTTGACTTGAATCAGGAAAGGGTAAGATTCGCTGGAGTCAGTGCTTATCATTGTTTAGCACTCTCAGCTGAAAGTGTGCATATATGGGCCATCAGGTCAGGATAGGAGCGGACCATACATGTAGTTGGCAAGTCAGACACTGAAGGGTCAACATCAAATAGTACTCTAATATGGACTTAAATCTTAAATCTTCTACATTGCAACAAAGCATATGCACCTCAATTTCTGCATAGCACTGTCCTGCAAAGACATGGTCCCCATCTTCAATGAGGTACTGTAGAAGTTTGCCAGCAGAGGGAGACCTCAGCACAGAGGGATCTTTCTCTTTCTCAAACGTACAAGTCTTGTTACCAATAATGATCAGATACCTGTCAGTGAAAATTGTTTAATTAAACAGTAACAAGAAACTTCAAACAATATGACAATTCTTGCAGAATGGCAAGGAATTTCTTACGTGTCTATCTCCTCTTTCATGTATGTCGTGTAACTGTTGCCATCATAGGACAATAAGAGACCTCCATCATTTAGCCGGTGAACATCGATCTCAATGTGTGAATTGTTCATAATAACAACATAAAGGGTCAGTGATTGACGGGCAACCTGTACATTGGATTTGAAAGTAAAAGAAATGAAATTCATGCAGTAACAAATAAAACTGTTTTAAACTTAGTGACTGACTACCAACACTAAGATAAACATGAAAGTTTGGTTACAATTAAAGGCAATAATTGTCTTGGTAGTTGTCCACCTATAATCAAGTCTAAAATTGAATAGCAACCAGGTACAGTGAATTGACTGAGTTATTTTGGTAATGTTTGCAAATTGCTCACTTTGAGGAGCTGCATTCAAACACATCCTAAGATTGAAGGGTGAAGTTTTTTTGTACACAAAGATCATGCACCATGTTTGTTTCCACACTTGTAGCTCAGTTCCCATTGAACAGCAGGGGCCATGTGAAAAAAACAACTGCCTGGGCTTCAAAACAGAGATTATCGGAAGATTTTGAGACGTGAAAACGTTTAATTAAAACAACTGCTAATTCAGCTCTCTATCGTAGTTGGGCTCAGTAATCAATCCAATTATGGAATCATACCGTTCAGAAGAGGCCCTTCAGCTCATTGAGTCTGCATCAGCACGCGAGAAACACATGACCTCCCATTTACCAACACTTAGTCCGTAGCCTTGAATGCTATGACATGTCAAGTATTCATCCACATACTTCTTAAAGGATGTGAGACAATCCACCTCTACCACCCTCGGAGGCAGTGCATTTCAGATGGTCACCTTCTTCTAAGTTAAAAACTTTTCCGTCACATCTCCTCTAAACCTCCTGTCCCTCTCCTTGAACATATGTCCCCTTATGACTGATTGTTCAACTAGGGGGAACAGCTGCTTCCTAGCCATTCTGTCCATATATGTCATAATCTTGTGCATCTCGAGCAGTTTGCCCCTCAATCTTCTCTGCTCCAACAAAAACAATCCAAGTCTACCCAATCACTCTTCGGAACTTAAATGTCCCATCCCAAGTAGCATCTTGGTGAATCTCCTCTGCACCCCCTCTAGTGCAATAACATCCTTCCAATGTACTTGCTTTTGATTTCTTAATTGAGTAATCAGAGTTATTCAGTGACAAAATCAAAAACAATTACATCCGCAAGCTCAGTAAAAGGATAACAATGAAAGAAATCAAACAGTGGGAAAATACTTGCACTAGCTCGCCTACCTGTAAGGAATATTTTGTTTCTTCATAAATAAGCTGCACATCCACTGTGTTTAACAGGCTGCTTGCTGGGAGAACCTGACCTCTGTGGATGAGGGAAGGAGAAATGGTTACATAGAATCCCTACAGTGCAAGAGGAGGTCATTCAGCCCATCAAGTCTGCACTGACAACAATCTCACCCAGGCCCTATCCCCATTGCCCCCACTAATTCCGCTGACACTAAGGGACAATTTAGCATAACAAATCCACCTAACCCGCATATCTTTGGACTGTGGGGGAAACCAGAGCAGCCAGAGGAAACACACACAGATATGAGAACAACATGCAAACTCCACACAGTGACCAAGGCTGGAATTGAACTCAGGTCACTGGTGTTGTGAGGCAGTGGTGCTAATCACTGTGACATTGTGCCACCCCTGTGCTTTGAATTATAGCAACATGCTATTTATAACAGATTCCTATTGCCTCATTTCTTCCTTCCCAGAATGGCCAGATAAAGGCAGAGTTTCAAAGGATTTCATCTTTAGCAAGTAGAGATCCAAATATTGATCCACTCCCAACATAGTTGAAGCATCTTGATACAGATGGAGGATTGAGGACTCAAGGCAGGTTTATTACCCTCTTGTGTTTTCAGAGTCGCTAATATCAGTTAACCTAGAATGCACCAGGAATCAAACACTTTTTCCTTTCATTGTTTCACTCCTCATAATACACCATTTCTGATGGGAAGGATGTGCAGATAATTCATGCCTAGGTATTACTGTGTCATAAATAAAAATAGAGGATGCTGGATAAACTCAGCATGTCTGGCAGCATCTATGCAAAGAGAAACTGAGTTATTGTTTCAAGTCAATATGAGTTTATCCAGCATCTTCTGTTTTTACTTCAGGTTTTCAGCATGTGCGTATTTTATTTCACAATACCGTGCCAATGGAGACCAAGTACCAAGTGATAGTTTCAAGGTTAAGAAGGAGATTTGCCTCCCTTTGGCAAGTTTGTGGCACAGCTGCATTTCTGCTGTCACTAACCAGTGCAATACCAACCAATTGCACCATCTCACTAAGTGTTCTTCACCAGCTGCATGGCAACTGACATCATCACCTCCTGTAAGTGAATAGGTGAGGGCTTTGGGGGTATTGGAGAAAAACGTCTTTTACTCAATTTGTCAACTTTTTTTTACTGAAAGCCATAATTGTAGCTTCTGGTTCCCTTCTTTGGGACAAGTTCTGGAGTGAGACTTGAAGTCATAATGTTCTGATTTGGAGATGAAAGCCCGAGCAACAGAACTATGCTGCAGTAGAAAGAGATAATGTTCAGATTCCCAAGTTAAATACTCTTTCTGTCTTCCATTAAAAATTAGACAGCATGGTTCTCACACCATAAGCAACACAATTTGTAAAAAATTTCACAAATGGCTCAGGTGAGCAACATAAATTTATTAGATAGTTTTGTGTGAAAATAAAGATATTTCCACAGATTGCCTGCCAATAGAAAGATGGTTAGTTGAAAGTAAACACTTGAAACAAATAGCAAACTTCAGCTGAGGTTATTGGATTTGCTTTTACTCCAGTGCATCTCATCCATTAGAATTATCACCAATGCTCACAGAATATGTTAGTTGAGGATTTCTTTCCCAGGATATCACTATATTGAATTAAATTACATGATATTTCCAGGTTACTGTACAGCAACTTCCAATACCCACCCACTCAGGTCTGTTGCGTACACAGACTTCTCAACTCACCAAACCCCATCAACAACTTGCCTTTCAAGAGAATGCAGGAAGTTTGTCATGCTGGTTTGAAAAGCTGAATCTGCCACATGTAAAGCACAACACACTACACCAAGCATCGTATCTGGCCTCTCTGCCTAGAGGGAGAGAAATAATATACATTATATCTTTGATAAAGTATTTTTCACAGCACACAGCTTTTGTCTTGCATCTGAGAGTAGATGTTTCCACTTGTACAGTATCTTTGCTGAGCAACACAACACACATCCATTTCTAGCGCTTAGTGGTAACACCAAGATATCAGAAGCTGTTCACTACAGAGTTGTAACAATTCCTGTGAGCTCTGTGGGGAATATCTCCCCATGGAGCTCATTGAGAATGAGTTTTACTTGGTAACGGGCAATGGCCTTTCCAGGTGAACTCGATCCCAGGGCCCTTTATAAGGCAGACACCAAGAAGGGTCTGCAGAACTGTCGTTGGGACTTACGTAGAGGCCACGGAGTAGTAGCTTAATTTGGTTGTTTAAAATAAATATCATTCCTTTCCAGTCGAGCTTCCTGAGTTATTACAAGAGTGAATCTTTCTCCACACTGTTCCAAAACCTCAGAAGAATATTCTCTAATACACCAGTGAGACTTGCATCCTTCTCACTAGATACCAGAATTAGATTGCACTAAACTGGCAGATTTGTATCACCAACTGGGACTCGGCGAAATTATATTTGACAAAAGCCGAAGGATGCTTTCATCCCCCCTCGATCTTGGTGGATCCAGAACTAATTCTGGCACATGTTTCTCTCAATCATCTGTCTTGGACCAGTCTGGTTGGATTTCTCCCATCTTTGTGACAGGTTAGCTCACCTTTTGTTTAGCACCTCCTCTTGACAACCAACCAACAACACGATGTGGAGCTGCCAGTGTTGGACTGGGGTGGACAAGATGAGAGGTCAGATGACACCAGGTTATAATCCAACAGAAATATATAATTCAGACAGAATAGTTGGCCTAGTGTTTCGCACCACTTTACTCTTTGTTTGTAATTATCTCTCTGCCTTAAATTATCAGTTCATAGGTCATCCATTCACCTGTTATGCAGCCTGTCGAAACTTTACACATACTGAATATACTGAATTGCTTGTATTGGTCTATTAGCATTCGTGATTAAAGTTTTTCTTCAAGTTTATTTATTAGTCACAAGTTGGCTTACATTAACATTGCAATGAAGTTATTGTGAAATTCCCCTAGTCACCACACTCCAGCGCCTCTTTGGGTCAATGCACCTAACCAGCAATCTTTCAGACTGTGGGAGGAAACCAGAGCACCCAGAGATAACCCACGGCAGACACGGGGAGAACATGCAAACTCCACACAGACAACGCTCCAAGCCATGAATCGAACCCAGGTCCCTGGCACTATGAGGCAGCAGTGCTAACCACCATGCCACCGTGCCCCCCCCCCCCCCCCCCCCCCCATACCTATAGAGATTACCTGTAAAGGCTTGTTATTCAGTCAGCATGTGGCACCACACTGTCTGTATTTATCCTTTCATGTACCTGATTACTGCTAGCATTTGACTATCGTCACTCCGCCTATATATTCTGTGCCTGCACACCTCTCTCCACTTCATTTGATGATTGAGCAGTACTCCAAAAGCTTGTATTTTCGAATAAATCTGTTGGACAATAACCTGGTGTTGTGTGACCTCTCATGTCAATCAAGATCAGGAACTCAACGTTCTGGGACTAGTGAGCATGTTGTGCATTCCACCACACCGTAATGCAAAGCAATGATACACCACCCACATTTGTCCATTTCGCATCACATCTATTCCATATTGCACATAACCAATGATTATGGAGGTTATGGTGCACCAGTTTGTTTGCAGCTTGGTAGCATATATATCTCAGAGTCAAAACATTGTGAGATCAAGTCCCAGCTCAGCATTTGAGCAAAAAGTCAAAGCTGGTACTGCTTTATTGAGGGGTATTGCACTGGCGGCGGTGCCATGTTTATCATATGACCTTAATCCAAAGCCCCATCAGTTCTCTCCGATGGCTGCGAAAGACCTCTCGCACTATTCTGAAGAAATGCACGGGAGTTATCTCCAGTGTCCTGGTCAATATTTCTCCAGCAATAGACATCATAAAAACAGATGATCTAGACATTATCACATTGCTGTTTGTGGGAGCTTACTGTGCATAAATTGGCTGCCTACATTACAACAGAGACTATGGTTCGAAAGTATTTCATTAGCTGTAAAGAATCCTAGGACATCCTGCGGTTGTGAAAAATGTTATATGTGATAACACCCAGAAACTGTTTGGGGAATCACTGATAGGCCTTCCTGTCGGACTCATTGAATATGAGCTCCTTGGGAATTGGGTCTTGACCATCTCCAGTCTTATTCATGTCTTAGGTTATGCGGAGTCAGTTTTCCTTATTTTGTATCAAATACCAATTTTCCTATCATGCCATTACTTCATTCGTACAACTCCATAGCCTGACTGAACTAAAACTCCTGATCCGTTTGGGGACCATATCCCTTTATCCCCATCCTATTCATGTATTTGTTCAGAAGCCCCTTAAAACTCATTATCATATATACTTCCAATACCTCTTCCAGCAAGTTTCAGGCACCCACCACCCTCTGTTTAAAAATCTGCCTTGTACATCTCCTTTAAATCTTACCCCTCCCACCTTAAACCTCTGCCCCCTAGTAATTGACTCTTCTACCCTGGGAAAAAGCTTCTGACTATCCATTCTGTCCATTTACCTCAATCATGAGGAGTTCTATCAGGTCACCCTTCAATCTCCATCATTCCAGTGAGAACAAAGCAAGTTTCTCCAACCTCTCCTCATAGCTAATGCCCTCCATATCAGGCAACATCCTCGTAAATCTTTTCTGTACCTTTTCCAAAGCCTAATGAAAATCTAATGGAATTAGATAAGAACGAATGAAATAAGAACATAATGGAAACCAAGTCTTATTTAACTCATACAAATTTCACTTTTTCACTCACACCCACAATCAATCTCATTACCTGTACTTTGTCTGCGATTAGGTGGTCGAGCCAGTTGGTGTCAATTGTGTTGTTCTGGAAACTCTCTGTTTCCAGCAGTTTGATCAAGTACTCAACAGTTGTCCTAAAGTCACCTCGGATTGAAAGTTCCTTAAGTGCTAGAACCATATTCCTAAAAGAGACACAATAGTCAAAACCCAATAAGATCACAGGATTCTGTCAACTTCTTTAAAATTCTTCTGAATTCCCAACTAAGTGGTTGGTTCTGGTTGTATACTGCTTTAGATCGCTATTTTCCTTGTCCCACGAATATTCTCTCATTAGGTTTCCATGTTATTGATGAGATTAAGGTTCTAATAAAAGGCATGTAGTGAATTGATAGACTATCCTTTCATTCTTTGGGAAATCCAGTCTCTATTAATGGGGTAAAGTTCCTTTATCTACCAATTATAGAATCTTATGTCAAAAGCTTGGAATTGTCTGAGTCCAGAGCTTAACTTGCAGAAAACCAAACTCCATTTGTCTCTTTTATCCTATTCATTATTATTTTCTTATCTCCAGTTGAATATTGGCGAACTCCATTGTATGATCATAGCTACTTTCAATGTCTCCACTTCATAGGAACAGGAATAGGCCATTCAGCCCATCAAACCTGCATCGCCAACTAATACGATCATGGCTGATCGGACACATAATGTCTTTACGATGTTAATCAGAAATCTATCAATCTTTAAACACACACAATAACTGAGCTTCCACAGCGCTCTGAGATAGAAAATCCCAAAAATTCACAACCCATTGTTCAAAAAAATCTCACCTAATTCCGGTTCTAAATGGCATCTTGCTTATTTAGAAATTGTAGTCACTGGTTCTAGACTCTCCAACCAAGGGAAACATCTTGCCTTCATCTATCCTGTCTATTCCTTTGAATATTTTGTAGGTATGAATGAGATCATATCTCATTGTTCGAAACTATAGAGAGTAGAGGCCACGTTTGCTCAATCTGTCTTTATAAGAGTCGCACCATCTCAGGTGAACCTTTGTTGCATTCCCTCAATGTCAATAAAATTTTTTCTACAGTAAGGGGACCATAATTGCACACAATACTCCAAGTATGGTCTGACCCAGCTTCCATATAATTGAAGCAAGACCTTACGTAAATCCCCTTGCAATAAAGCCTCAAATTCCATTAGCCTTCCTCATGGCTTGCTGCATCTGCATGTTTGCCTAAATGCAGTACACAGGGATTCCAAATCAAACTGTGTTAACACATTGTTGCTGACAATCTTATGATTATTCAGAATGTCTCACAGAATTCTGTACCTATAATATTGTGCAAGATGCATGATCACAACCTCATTGCAATAACATAGACTTAATCTCATCACTATCCAAATGCTTTGTGAGGGAGGGGGGTTGGTGGTGTTTCAGAATGGAAGAAGGGGCCTGAAGGAAAGGTCATTGGGGTATACTGAGGGTGTAGAAGCTTCTCAAGCAGATACCTGGATCGAGGCAATAAAACCATCTTGCTGCTGAATTCAATCTTGCCTCAGTGAAGTTGCTGATGCTTGGGAAACTCAGCCAACCAAGTTGAGACATTGAATTCCAAGCATATCATAAAAACATATCTGGTTCACTGATGTCCCTTAGGGAAAAAAATCTGCCATCCTTACCCAGTCTGGTCTACATGTGACTCTAGACCTCCAACAATGCAGTTGACTCTTTTAAGAAGTCCGTTCTGCGGTGGCACAGTGGTTAACATTGCTGCCTTACAGTGCCAGGGACCCAGATTCAATTTCAGCCTTGGGTCACAGTTAGTGTGGAGATTGCACATTCTTCCAGTGTCTGCATGGGTTTCCACCGGGTGCTCCGGTTTCCTCCCACAGTCTAAAGATGTGCAGGTTAGATTGATTGACCATGTTAAATTGACCCTAGTGTCGGAGGATTAGCAGTGTAAATATGTGGGGTTAATGGGAACAGAGACTGGGTGGGATTGTGGTTGGTGCAGACCCGATGGGCCGCCTGGCCTCCTTTTGCACTGTAAGGATTCTATGATTCCATGAAATGGCTTAGCAAGCCATTCAGTTCAAGGGAAATTAGTGATGGATAATAAATATTGGCCCAGTCAGACACCCAAGCTCATGAAAGAATAAAAAATGATGATTATTTGTTGAAATTAAGTCCGCATTTTCCTACCCCGTGGATAATGAAAATAGGGTGAATAACTGAATCTCCAAATGCTCATGATACACCAATAACAGATGTAGAAAATAACCACAAACAGCAAGTTGCATTTAGATTTCCTTACACACCAAGATATCAGATATAAGGCAGCTGCTTTTAGTGGACTGTGTAATGTGGCACACCTGTCGATAACTGAGAAGGCAGATTTCACTAAAGCAGACAACTAATCTACTTTGGTGTCGAATATAAAATTTATTCCCAGTCTTGGTTTTTTTTCCACTAATAATTGCAGCATTTGGAAATTATTTCAATCAGTCATGGGAATAATCTGTGGATTTCAACAACAATTTACGCACATTCCTTACAAGAAACATGAGTGGTATGATGGCACAGTGGTTAGCATTGCTACCTCACAGTGCTAGGAACCCAGGTTTGATTCCCGACTTAGGTCACTGAATGTGTGGGGTTTGCCCATTCTCCCCATGTCTGCGTGGATTTCCTCCACGTACACTGGTTTCCCCCTGTATTCCAAGAGATCTGCTGGTTAGGTGCATTGGCCACGCTAAATTCTCCCTCCAAACAGACACCAGTATGTGGCATTTAGGGGATTTTGACAGTAACATCATTGCAGTGTTAATGAAAGCCCACTTGTAACTAATAAATAAATTAAAAGAAAATCCTTGTGTATGCTCTCAATGTGGCTAGAGTAACAAAACAGGAAGATGCTAATTGGTACTAACGAGATAGCCTCCTCACGGTTTTCTCCCCAGGAGAAGCAGTGGCCAAACTGGGAATCAGCAAACTCATGCAAGCCGCCAGCAGCTGCAACACTGAAGTATCCCCAGACATTTTTGTTACTGCGGAAGTTCAATTCCTGGACTGTTCCGGAACTGGGTTTAAATCCCTAGGTGAGAGAACAGAGGAAAATAAATCAGGACAATGTTCCGAAACACGCCTTCAAATTAAGTGAAGCCATTGGAGCAAATGGTATAAGCTAAACAGCAATAGTATAAGCTAAACAGCAATTTGGAATTGAAGTCAAGGAGAATTTTTTTATGCCCAATAATCAAAGCTCAAAATGCTCTTCCAGGTATGGTAGTGCAAATGAAACTCAAAAATGAACTTAAGATACTATTAGATAGCATAATGTGTTAGGAATTAGGTGAAGTGCGAGTGTTTTAAAAATTCTTGATAAACATACCAACATGGGTCAAATGCATTTTCATCTATTTCATCTTGTACCTTCTTGTTCATTTTTTCTTTTCTTTTACCATCAAGTCTAAGAATGTGTTAAATGTCCTCTAGCTACAAGGCACAAATCAGGAATGTGATGGAATACTCTCCACTTGAATGGATTGATGCAGCTCCTAAAACACTCAAGAAGCCTGACACCAACCAGGATAAAGCAGCCCACTTGATTGGCACCATATCCACAAACATCCACTCCTTCCACCAGCGATGCTCAGTAGTAGCAGTATGTACAATCTACAAGATGCATTGCAGAAATTCACCAAAGATCCTTAGACAGCATCTTCTAAACTCACAACCACTTCCATCCAGAAGGACAAAGACAGCAGATACATGGGAACACCACCAGCTGCAAGTTCCCCTCCAAACCACCCTGACTTGGAAATGTATTGCCACTTCTTCACAGTTGCCAGGCCAAAATCCTGGAATTGTCTCCCTAAAGGCACTGTGGGTCAACCCATGGACTGTGGCATTTCAAGAAGGCAGCTCACCACCACCTTCTCAAGGGCAACTAGGGATGGGCAATAAATACTAGCCAGCCAGTGACACCCATGTTCCACAAATGAACAAAAGAGACAGAAACATAAAGGATTGAGAAAGAAAAATGCAGATAACTTGGGGGAAATAAAACAACTTAATTACGTTTATGGATAAAGAAGGCTATTAAGGTTTGAGCCGTACCTCATCAGGGTTTTCACTTGTGATCCTGGCAGCAATAACATGACCTCTTGGTCTCGGAACATTTGTTGGTTCCTCAAAGTTGATCAGTGAGTCAGCCCATGGACATTCACCATACAGAACTCTGATATCTTTAATCCGGTGCAAGGGGATTCCCATGGCAATCTGTACAGGCAACAAAAGAGATCTTAGCAATCCAAAACTGTACCTAATCTCAAATTGACTTGGTATTCTAATTACTTTTGCATTGCCAGTGTCTTTTCAAACATGATTATTTAAATGGCAGTAAACTAGATTTAGGAAAGGATAAAATGGTGAAACTTCACCATCTTTCCAAAACGCATGTTCAAATTGAAGGTCACTTGCCTGGTGTAAATTGGGCAATCCCAACCCATTTCCTATTAAACCACAATGCAATTTTGTCCTTCATTCAACAAATAGTTCCAAATTTCAGTCAGACAGATCATGGGGATCTAAATAATCGGGAAACAACCAAGTTTCAGTTGGTAGCACTGTTCGAGGCCGAACCAGATTATTTGTGCACTCAGTATCATTTCTGACCACAAGATGATTTTTTAACCACTGATCTGTGAAATCACTAAGCCTGTTTCCATTTCTGTCACATTGCCCCAGTGCATCTGCTGCTGCAACCCTCATCTCTGCTAATTCCAGACTTGACTAGTGTCAGCGTCCCACATTCTATCCTCTGTAAACTTGATATCAACCAAAACTCAAGTTCTAACTTGCACCAAATCTCATTCACGCATTATTCTTGTGTTTGATGACCTATAATGGCTTCCAGTTAAGTAACACCTCAATTTTTAAATTCTCATCCTTGTTTTCAAATCCATCCATAGTCTTACCATCACCACACCGCCCCCCTCAACCCTTACCTATTGCTGTAATCCCCTTTAGCTCCACATCTCTCCAAGATCATAGAATTTTTTCCACCATTTGGCCTATTAAGCCTACACCATCAACAATCCCTGCCATACCCTGTTCCCATAACCACATGCACGTACCCTGCTAATCCCCCTAGTATTAAGGTGCAATTTAGTATGGCCATTCCACCTAACCCGCATATCTTTGGAGTGTTGGAGGAACCCAGAGCACCCAAAGGAAACCCACAAAGACACAGGGAGAATATGCAAACTCCATTCAGACAGTTACCTGGATGCCTGGTACTGTGAGACAGCAGTGCTAACCACTGTATCACTGTGCTGCTACTCCAATCTGCCCTATTGAGTTTCCTTGATTTGAATCACTCTGCCATTGTTGGCCATGCCATCAGGTGTCTAGGCCCTAAACTCTATAATTTCTTCCCTATCTCGTTCTCCTCCTTTAACAGACTCAAAACCTACTACTTTGACCAGGATTTTGGCAATGTGCCCTAACAGTCCATGCAGCCTGGTGTCACAATTTGTTTTATAATGATCCTGAGAATGGCCTTGGGAGGTTTTATAACATTAAAGATATCATAAAAATGCAAGTTTTTGTTCAAGATTTCCTTCTTTTACAGCAGGAGATTGTTCTTCACAGTTGAATGAAGGCACATTAATGAATGAAGAACAAAATGTGCTTTGCTTTTTCATTTGCCTTCACTATATCTGATATGGAAGAATTTTTCACAATGTAGGTACAAAAGTAATTGTGTATAAATGAAAGTGAAGGATTTCCCCATGGAAATGTGCACTAGAATTTTGTGATCTTGTCCGCCAATGAGATTCTGCAATACTGCTTCAGTGAATGAAGTTTTAAGCTGAGTGCTAAATTCTCCATTATTGCTGGCATTGAGGCAGGAACGATCGAGATTAGTGAATTTTGCCCTATTTTACAATATTAGATTTAGAAAATTTGTGACAATATATTAAAAGTTTGTAAAGCTGTTGCATTCAGATATTTTAGCAACACTTGAAATAAGTTTAGGCTCAGCAGCAAAACTTTAAAATAATTTAACACAAACATACACAGAATGAACACAAGCATAGAGTCAAACCCCAGCATTAAATGTGTTTTACCTGTAACTGGGCAGCAGGCAAGTTGACATCTGCAACCATCTCAGTGCAGGGATGTTCAACCTGCAGGCGAGGATTGAGTTCCAGGAAGTAGAAGCTGCCATCTGGACTGTAGAGATATTCTACAGTGCCAGCACTAACATAAGCAACCATTTTGGCAATTCGCACAGCACACTGCAAAATAGCAAGATTATATACATTGTTATGTATCTAATCTCTATCAGAATAACTGAACGTCCCCACCAACCCCAACCAACAAAGATAGAGTAAATGGTGGTAAACTTTTTCCACCTTCAGAAATGGATAGGACGAGGGGTCATGGCCTTAGGGTGAGGGGGGCTATGTATAAGACGAATATTAGAGGGCAGTTTTTCACACAAAGGGTAGTGGGGGTGTGGAATGCACTGCCGAGTAAGGTGGTGGGAGCAGGCACGCTAGGGCTGTTTAAGGGTCTCTTGGACAGCCACATGAGCGGTATGCAGATAGAGGGATATAGTAGGACTGTTTAACTATGACTTTTTTTTTCCACAGGTAATTCGGTCCAACTTGACCAACAAGGAGCATGCACTCGGCACGTGGTGCGAGGACAGCTCTTGGATGTTGATTCATGGGTTGCCTGGTGCTTCATGTCGAAAATGAGTGCTTTATCTGGACCATCTGAAGGGCACCATGACAGCTCAGTGACTATCGCTGTAGCTGTGCAGACACTTGGAATTGGGCCGGTGTCTGCGGGAGTTTGCGCGTTCTCCCCGTGGTTGAGTGGGTTTTCTCCGGGCGCTCCGGTTTCCTCCCACATCCCAAAAATTCACTCTTAGGCTGATTGGGAAACAAATTGACCCTATATTGAGATTCTTCCATATTAGGAATAACCTAAAATTAGAATAAGAAAATGGAATTGTTACTATAAAGTTATGACGGCAGCGCGGGCTCGTTGGGCCGAAGGGCCTGTTTCCCGTGCTGTGTTGCTCTTTGCTCTTTGAAACTTTGAAACCCCCTTACCACTGCAGGACTCCAGGACTCTTTATGTCATTTGTCTGTGCATTTCCTCTATCTCATACTAACTGCTTAGTGGCCTAAACTACAATACAAGCCACTTAATAGGTCTTTTTTGTCACCAGATAGATTGTGTTTTTGGACCCTCAAGAACATCATCCTTTTCTAGAGCTGTAACAATATCTTTGAATCTAGGTTTACAACCATTGAAAAAGTCATGTTATGTGAGCAATTATGGCTGTCGCTTAGAAATAGAATCAAACTTTCATCACTGAGAAATTAAAGTTCTGATATACGCAGTTATTCATTTTTTTTTTTACAAATGTGGGCATAGCTGGCTGGGTCAGTATTTATTGCCTATCCCCATTTATTAGCCATTTTAGAGGGCATTTTTGAGAGACAACTGCATTGCATTGCTCTGGGTGTGGGGCTATATGTAAGCCTGACCAGGTAAGGACAGCAAATTTCCTTCCCTAAAGGACATGGGTGAATCAGCTGGGTCTTTACATCAACTAACAATGGTTTCATGATCATCAGTAGACTTTTAATTCCAGATTTTTATTGAATTCAAATTTCATCATCTGCTGGGGTAGGATTCAAACCCAGGTCCTGAGAGCATTATCCTGGGTCTTTAGATTGCTGGTCCAGTGATAATTCCACTGTGCCACTGCCTCTTCGCCATAGTGTCATGCAAACTCAGTTCAATCTTGGTTTTACCTTGAGTAAGGCAGAAAGTGGGGCAAGGATTCTTTGGTTAAGCATGGATGGAGAGAGGAAAAAAAATCACACATCTTTGATTACAACAAGGTAACCTTACTGAAAAAAATCTGTGCAAAGGGCAGATCAGGTTAAATAGACTGCTAAATTTAATCATATAAATTCACTAAAGGTCAATTGCCATTTTTTTAAAAAACTACCACATCTGTTGATTGCAGCATAATACAAAGCAGTGCCTTCTGAGGAATAAAATAAAAACCTGCCTAATTGGGAGTGAGATAAGTTTGTAAATGTGTTTTCCTATATTGGTTTCACAGCTTCATTTTTAATGGCCTGAGATTTGTGTTAAAATTAACAGTTCACCATTTTATCTTTTTCTTTTTGCCTTTTTTTGATCTTTCTATCCTAAGCCCATCTTTTTTTTGCATGGCACATGAAACTGAGACTTCATCTGTCTGCTCTGGTGGCTGCAAGTGGTAGCATCATTCCAGTTTGAAGAAGACAGGGAGTTATCCTCTGGTCAATACTTATTCTTCAATCAACATCATAGACACAAACTACCTGGTCATTATGGTAATGCTGATGTGAAAGTTTGCTATGTAAAATTGGCTATTGCATTTCCTACCATCCAACAGTGAGAACACTTCCAAAAGTACTCCATCTTTTATGAAGCATTTTTGAGGTGTTGCTGGCCATGAAATGTGGGATACAAATGTGTGTCTTTCTTCTTTTCCTTCTTTATTTTGTTTCCTACGTGAATGGGCGGCACGGTGGTATAGTGATTACCACTGCTGCTTCACAGCACTAGGGACTCGAGTTCGATTCCCACTTGGGTCACTGTCTGTGCGGAGTCTGCATATTCTCTCTCTCTGCATGGGTTTCCTCCCACAGTACAAAATAACAAAAGACCTGTTGGGTACATTGGCCATGCTAAACTGCCTCTCAGTGTACCTGAACGGGCACCAGAATGTGGCCACTAGGAGATTTTCACAGTAACTTCATTGCAGTGTTAATATAAGCCTACTTATAACTAATAAACAAATTTTATTAACTTGACATCGAATTAACTATTCCAACATCAACTTCTTGGTTCAGACTTGGGGCACCACGTTAAGAATCTGTCAGTCAGTTATGGAGATATAAGAAGGGATTTTCGGACTCTGTTTTCAGGAGGGAGGGGGAGGAGAGTGTGTGGGGGAGGGGGAGGGGAAGTGGAGAATTGTTTGTGGGGGGTAGGAGGGAGGACAGAAAATTGAATGGGAGACTCAAAACAGTTCTTATGCTGGTGGAATGTTCCCGCTCAATTGTTTTGGTTCACCTCCAAAGGTGTAACAGGGATCCCAAATTTAAAAGTCAAGAACCCACTTATATCAGATCACATATGCAGGTCAGATGTGACAGTTAATTTAGGTTGGGGTCTTCCGCCATTATACCTCTGGCAAACAGAACCTGCTGGAGGCACCCACGAAGTACAATCTTCGGACAGTGGGAGAATGGGGGGAGGGAGCGGTGGGGGAGTATGGTGGAGGGGGGACAGTCATACCAGGGCAGTACTCTGACACTGCCCTCTGGCACTGCAGGGGACACGGATTCGTTTTCTCTATTTTTCTTTCTTTTGTAAGGGTGCCTCAATCTTTCATGAGCCGAAGTTGCTGGTGGAGTGGGTTCCCATCATGGCTTTGTGGGACCTGCCCCATTACTTTTGTTTTTGACAAAGAGTCTAAACACATGGCAGGAAATGCCACAGGGCAGGCAGCAGGCTACTTCCAATGTTCCCACCCAACTTAGCACTTTGCCAAAAGGATGATAAAATTCTATTCAATAATTTGCATGTGCTGTTCACACACATCCCAGGTCTTCTGTGGAGGGCTGAACTGGAATTTAATTACCACATGGTCAAGTCTAAGTGCAACAAATCAATCAGTTCCATTGCCACAGATCACAAAATCCAGATCAATGTTCAAGTACAAAAAATTATTCAGTGGCACTGTCATATTGACAATTTTATTCTGCTCTTATCAATACATTGACCCATTTGACTCTGTTGCAAGGTGTTTAACCCAATGGCAATGATCCCCATTGTGGCAAAACATTTCCCATTGTAAACTAACTGGTGCTTGGACACAAAAATCATCTCCCTGCACCAAAATAATACTCACTTGTTCCATATATTCAAGCACTGACTGAGTTGCTATAGTAGCAGGTGCTTCCTCAATAATTTTCTGGTGC
The DNA here is from genome assembly GCA_024679065.1 of Sphyrna mokarran. Lineage (NCBI taxonomy): Eukaryota > Metazoa > Chordata > Chondrichthyes > Carcharhiniformes > Carcharhinidae > Sphyrna > Sphyrna mokarran. The sequence goes on along the minus strand of JAGIQG010000020.1, from coordinate 39,142,616 downwards.
CTGCGTTGAATGGAACAGTCACGCCCAAACAATGAGATAGCATTTCCATATTGGTCTGCCAGAATCTGTACCTCAAGGTGTCGGGCATGCTGGGCCATTTGCATGACGAAAATCGGAGATCCAGGCACCTCAGTCTGAACCTAAAGAAGTATGCAAAGACATTACAGATATCAATCTTGGTATTGGAGAGGATGTTGTATCAGAAGTTCAGCTTCAGATCAAAAAGGGTGCTGAGGTTACACTTGAAGAATGCTTGATTTGGAGGAGATTTTTTAGGCATTACAGCCTTACATGGATCACCACTTCCAATAGGGGTCCATGAAGAGATATTTTGAAAATTATTGCATGGACAAAACTTGGGATAGAGGTTCTTTGGTGTTTTCCAAAGTTTTCTAGAAAGGATGGTAATATCCTATGTGCTCTGGAGGACATGACAATAAACCTTCGCTAAAATTTGAAAATTAAAGAAAATATCACATTAAAAGTAGAAATCATTGAAAGGATTTTATGATAAAAGATTTTTGATAAGCCTACATCCAGCATTTCCAAACAACTGCACTGAGATGAACAAAATCTTCCAAGTTGATTATGAAAGTACAAGTGGTTTGGATTGCAGTAATACCAATTTTTTTTATTCAATTGTAGGACATGGGCATTGCTGGCTGGCCAGCATTTATTGCCCATCCATAGTTGCCCAAGGGCAGTTGAGAGTCACCTATATTGCTATGGCTCTGGATTCATATGTAATGATGTAGAGATGCCGGCGTTGGACTGGGGTAAACTCAGTAAGAGTCTGGCAACACCAATTTTAAATCCAACCAATTTATTTGATAGTAAATCTGCTAGCTTTTGGCCTTTGTAGCCTTCGTCAGGCGAATGAGGTGTTCTGGTCTCCAAAAATGGATATGAATGTGTGCGCTTTTGGAGACCAGAACACCTCATTCGCCTGACGAAGGCTACAAAGACCGAAAGCTAGCAGATTTACTATTAAATAAATCGGTTTCATATGTAAGCCAGGCAAATATCCTTCCCTAAAGAGCATTAGTAAACAAGATGGATTGTTCCGATAATTGACAATGGTTTCATTGTAGATTCTTAATTCCAGATCTTTTTTATTGAATTCAAATTTCACCATCTGCTGTGGCAGGACTTTAACCAAAGTCCCCAAAATGTTAGCTGAATTTCTGGATTAATAGTCTAACGATAATATCACTGGGCCATCACATCCCCATAATCAATACCAATATGATAAAATCCAAATCCAACCATTCAAGCTCATGTACTTCATGAATATCAAAGTCATACCATAGTCAGAGCATTGCATTTCAGAGTGAAGCGCCCCTTTAAATTAACATTACTGTCTATTTCAATTGTTGCAGGAAGTGCACATTGTGGTTATATTTTCAAAATAGGAAATCATGCTATGGTGAAATGGTAGCACACAATTAGTGTCAAGATATCCTTACTTGTCTAAAGAGATTAGGAAAATCATCTGCACTAATAACTTTGCGGATCCCTTTTCCTCCACCACCTTCAGACGCTTTAATCATCACTGGATAACCGATTTTTTTTGCAGCCTAAAAATAGATCAAAAAGAAAGATGTAAAGACAGACTTGCATTTATATAGTATTTCTTAGTGACTGTCTTTGTCTCCAACTTACCCAATGTGGATTTCAACTCAAATTCCACCCCGCATGTAACTCCAGGATTACAGGTACCTCCAGGATATACAACATTCTTCGAACTGCCGTTCTCACCGCGTCCTGAAAGCCACACTCAGTTCATGCACCACCACATGCACTCGACATCTCTCTCCAGCAACACCATCTTATTCTCTCTTAAAGCTGTCACTGTCCCCAGTTTCATTTCATCCTCCGCATCATTTGACATCTTAACAAAAAATCTTTCTTGTTTCTTGCAGATGTAGAGGAATGCAAGCTTCAACAACTTATCAACACCACCGCCCATTCCAGACCCTCTATCAGTCCCAATCCCTCCAACTCCATCTCTTCATGCTCCGGCCTTTGCTGTGTCTTCATCACACTCTCTGACATTCCCCTTTCTGAGGCTAAACATGCTGTCCTCAGCAAAGGACTCAGCTTTGTACTCTTACATCTCCACCTCAATAAATTCCAGGCTCAACATGTTGTTGAACACTTCTTCCGTCGCCTTCGCCTGCATGCCCACTTCTATGGGCAAGAGTCCTCCCCCCATTCCACAGATCTTTCCATGTGCCTCCAACATTCTGCCTCCAAAGGAACAATCCGTACTAGGAAAATTACCTTTCCTCAATCTCTTCATTGGGAATTGTCAACGGGACATTGGCTGTCTCAATTTTTCTGTCCCCCTCACCCATTCCAACCTCTCTCTTTCCAACTTTCCGTCCTTCGCTCCCTCAGGTTCAATCCTGACTTTGTCATTAAATCTGCCAACATAGGGGAGGCTGTTCTCATTTGGTGTACTGACCTCTATCTTGCAGAGGCTGAGTGCCAACTCTCAGATACTTCATCTATCTCCTCCGGACCATGACCACACCACTGAACATTAAGCCATTATCTCCAACACTGTCACCAATCTCATTCCTCAAGATGCCTTCCCCCCACAATCTCCAACCTCAGTCTCTCAACTACTTCTACCTACTTCCCAAAATCCATGAAAAGAACTATCCTGGCAGGCCCATTGTGGCAGCATGCTCCTGCCCCACTGAACTTATTTCTTCTTACTTTGACTCCTTCCTCACTCCCCTGGTTCATTCCCTCCTGGGACTCCTCTGATGCCCTACATTATATTGACAGCTTCCATCTCGCTGGCCCTAACTGCCTCCTATTCACCATAAATGTGTAATCTCTCTACATCTCCATCCCACACAGGAAGGTTTGAGAGCTCTTCATTTCTTTCTTGAAAAGAGGCCTGAACAATGCCATTAGCAGTCTTTTATCCTGGTTTCTGTGTCTGTGACTCATCTTTCATTCCCTCACCGTGCAACGTAAATATCTTCCACTTTCTATGCCTTTTAGTTTTGACAAAGGGTTGTCTGTACTCAAAATGTCAGCTTTTCTCTCCTTACAGATCTGCTGAGATTTTCCAGCGTTTTCTCTTTTGGTTGCATTTGTATGACATTTTTCACAGTCACTGGTGAAATGTAGTTGCTATTGCAATGTAGGAAATGTGGCTGTTTGAACACAGCAAAAAAAATGATAATGATCACATAATCTATTTTTGTGATGTTGATTGAAGAATAAATATTGATTCAAGATGCTAGGGATAAACATAGAAAATAGAAGCAGGAGTAGGCCATTCAGCCCTTTGAGCCATCATATTTTGTCATAGGTACATTGACATTAACAGGTACACACCTCCAAACCTTCAGTGGCATCTCGTACACAGCCTTTCATGTACACTTCCTTAGGGACAATGACAATCTTCTTCAGCTTCTGATCTTCCTCTGTCCATTCAAGATTCAGGCCTAAATTATAATAGGAGGCAAAATATTTAACCTCAATGCAAATAAATAATAAAAGATTAAGGAGTTAATGCCCTACCTGTGGTGAGTTTGGCAGCAGGGAGGCATTTACTTGGGCAGGAGGGTGAGAGGTGGGAATGCTCCTGGACAATCTTTCCACCCAAAGGCCAATTCCTTCTGGTATGTTATTTCTAATCAAAACAGCCAATTCAAATCACCTCCAATCATGGCCCCCACATGAGGGACAAACAAGATCTAAGCTGATGAAACAAGCTAGTTTCTTTCCTCAATGTCAACAAAACGAAGGAGATTGTCATCGACTTTAGGAAGCATAAAGGAGAACATGTCCCTGTCTACAGTAATGGAGATGAAGTAGAAAGAGTCGACAGCTTCATGTTTTTAGGTGTCCAGATCACCAACAACTGTCCTGGATCCTCACGCCGACACTATAGTTCAGAAAGCCCACCAATGCCTCTATTTTCTCAGAAGACTAAGGAAATTTGGCATGTCAGCCATGACTCTCACCAACTTCTCTCACCATAGAAACATTCTTTCTGGTTTTATTGCAGCTTGGTATGGCTGCTGGTCTGCCCAAGATCCAAGGAACTACAAAAGGTCATGAATGCAGTCCAATCCATCACCCAAACCAGCCTCCCATCCATTGAATCTGTTTATACTTCTCACTGCCTCAGCAAAGCAGCCAGCATAATTAAGGATGCTACGCACTGAGGACATTCTCTCTTCCACCTTCTTCTTTTGGGAAAAAGATACAAAAGTCTGAAGTCACGTACCAACTGACTCAAGAATAGCTTATTTCCAACTGATGTCAGACTTTTGAATGGACTTATTTTTTTTTTTATTAAGCAACACAGCACGGGAAACAGGCCCTTCGGCCCAACGAGCCCGCGCCGCCGTCATACCAAATACATGATCCTATTTTAATATTCCTATATAATAATATATATATTATTCCTAATATGGAAAAATTTCACCATAGGGACAATTTGTTTCCCAATCAGCCTAAGAGCGAATTTTTGGGTTGTGGGAGGAAACCGGAGTGCCCGGAGAAAACCCACGCAACCACGGGGAGAACGCGAAAACTCCCGCAGACACTGGCCCAATTCCAAGTGTCTGCACAGCCACATCGATAGTCTCTGAGCTGTCATGGTGCCCTTCAGGTGGTCCACATAAAGCACTCATATACGACATGAGGTACCAGGCAACCCATGAATCAACATCCAAGAGCTGTACCCGCACCACCTGCCGAATGCGTGCTCAAATTAGGGACCGAATTACCTGTGGAAAAAAGCCGTAGTTAAACAGTCCTAATATATCCCTCTATCTGCATACCGCTCATGTGGCTGTCCAAGAGACCCTTAAACAGCCCCAGCGTGCCTGCTCCCACCACCTTATCGGCAGTGCATTCCACACCCCCACTACCCTTTGTGTGAAAAACTGCCCTCTAATATTCGTCCTATACATAGCCCCCCTCACCCTATGGCCATGACCTCTCGTCCTATCCATTTCTAAAGGTGGAAAAAGTTTACCCCCATTTACTCTATCTATACCCCTTATAATCTTATACACCTCTATGAGATCCCCTCTAAGCCGACGTCTTTCAAGGGAAAACAACCCCAGTCTATCTAATCGTTCCTCATAGGACAGTCCTTCCATACCAGGCAGCATCCTGGTAAAACTCCTCTGCACTCTCTCCAAGGACTCCACATCCTTCCGATAGTACGGAGACCAGAACTGGGCGCAGTATTCCAAGTGAGGCCTAACCAAAGTTGTATACAACTGCAACATCAAACTCCTACTCTTATATTCTATACCCTTTTCTATGAAAGCTTGCATTAAGTTGATCTTTCTCTACATCCTAGCTACAACTGTCGCACTACATTCTGCACTTTCTCATTGCCTTCTCTATGAATGGTATGTTTTGTCTGTATAGCGTGCAAGAAACAATACTTTTCACTTACGTTAATACATGTGTCAATAATAAATCAAATCAAACCAAATTAGAACAAGACTTTGCATCCCATCTTGAACTCAATTAAACCAGATCCAAGCTGACAGGACGAGGCATGGCACCCCTTCCCCGGCTTGATCTAATGCTTCATCTTAGCCAAAAGGCCGAGATAGTTTTGGAAAACTGCATCAGATAAAGCCTTGGCTTTACCTTGTTGGCTACCCTGGTCCTTTACTCTAGCTCAGGCAAACCACGATCAAGGCATCAGCACATTGCCATTGCAATGGGCTAGCCTTGTGCCCTGCCTGATCATTAACTCTCCTTTGCCAGCCATGTATGCCTTTAAATGGGAAAACTAATTGATTTTTTTCTCCTCCCCAATAAGTGTTGTTGAGCTAATTATAGTGCTCCAACCTTTGCCTAAAACCAAGGTCAGCTAACTCAACAGGCTAGAAAGAAAGCAGGAATCTTTAGGAATATATGGTTCATTGATATTATTTATATACTATGCCATTAATGGGCCAAATTATAATTCCTGATCCTTCATAATGATGGTCAATATGCAGCAAGCACACTAGCCAAAATGATTAAACTTCTCCTGCCCTGTACAAATTATGTGACAGAAATTAATTTGTAGCCGGAGAGTAATTTTCTTCTTGATAATTGATGTTACTATTTCAAAATGCCCATTTAAAATAAATCGCTACAATAATAAGAGAAAATTTTAACTGTGCTCAAGTCCAGGAAAAGTTATGGAGTTTGGCCATCAGGTTTTGTTACATTTCCTCTGCAGGTAATGCTGCATGGTAAATATTTACCAAGCAGATTACTCCAGGTTATGTTTCTTTAGGCTGAGAATGTAGGTATCTTTGTACTTCACTTACGAAAGTAAATGCAGTGTCCAGTGTGGAATTTAGCCATCAGATCAGAGGATCTGAGTTCAATCCCTGGTCTGTGTTGAGCTGGTTGATCTAAAGTAGTCAGCCAGATTAGCAAAGGAACAAAATTCAATCAAGGTCTGTGCTCCTGATCAATATCTAGTGACAATATGGGTAAATGTATACATCTCACAAATCAGAAAAGTAACAGGTAATCTTTAAAAATTATTTCCTTTCAAGCTTGTCTACTCTCACCTCTCTGTTTTCAGGAGAATGTAGACATTCTATTCACTTAGGATGCCTGAATTAGTATAAATAACATCTTCTCCCTGTAATAGCCCTAGATATGTGTGTGCCAAGTGGGAACAGGATCACTCTTGGCTGCACTTCCTACCTAAGCTCAGAAATGCTTAGACGAGATGTTGGAGAGTAAGTGATGGCATGGAACCTCAGACTAGTACCAGTCACCACTTGCTGGAGCAGACAGGGAAAAGACAAACAGGCAATGATATGTTGTGTCAGAGTGAATCAGTAAACCACTTTCACAGAGCGATAGGATATAATTCAAACCTCCAAGAACTTTACTGAACCACTAGTTTTAGCTGTGCTCTTTTGACAAAGAGCAAACCTTAGTACTTCCCTCTAAGGCAAAGTTAAAGAAACACAATACAAAGCAAAATAATTATATCTGGCCTGTCAACTGCATTTTTTTTCATTATTTGACAGACCAACTCCAGCTATTTTCCTCTGCTACATGTAACAACTCAAACTGAAGTACTGAATCTGCCATTCACCAGTGTTCAAACTGCTATACACGCAGCTGGTAATACATTTTCACAAGGGCAGTAGCTAAGGCTTGCCCATTGCACTGGGCTGGCGCTTGCAATGGTGGTTTGCCTAAGGTAGAGTAGAGTAAAGGATTATGATAGCCAATGAGATAAAACCAAGGCTTTACGTGACGTAATTTTTCAAAGCCATCTCGGCCTTTTGGCTAAGCTGAAGCATTTGATCAAGCCCAGACCGCAATCCCTCAGACTGTCAGCTTGGATCTGGTTTGATTGACCCCAAGATGCAGTGCAAAATCTTGTCTATTGAATATCCTTCCAAGCTGAAGTTTAGGTTGCATTAAGATGAAAGACTTCAGTGGAGACTTGAAATAGCAAATCTTAATTTGAATGTAAAGTACTGCTTCTCAAACTAACTTTCTCCTTTAATAATGTATCTTTTTTTAATTGGCCAAGGCTGTCGTTGATCCAACTGAGTTATTTAGCTTTGCTAAAATTATCTGGGTAATTTTGATCCACTCCACAGCATGAAAATTTTTAGTTTTGTGAAGAACTGTTACAAAAGGGAGCTCCAGCTACACAACACAAATCTTCCTTCCATCAGTTACTGTATCCACTGATGTATAGGGGGATTACCATGAAGTCATACATTGCACTCAGTCCCCTTACCATATCCGCTCCAAGGCAAAGTTGGGATCCCTGCAGTCTGTGCTACAATGGAGGAGGCCACTTTGTCTCCCAATGCCCACATAGCCTGGCTTGAAGGACCTACAATAAGAGTAGAGAAAAGTGAATGGAGATCAGACTGAGAAAACAGAATAGAATGCCTGTAGAGTACACTAATTTTATATTCAGTTTGTTCCTGAACACAACCCAACATTGTATTTTTTAAAACTTCACTCTTATTATTATTTCTTATTCTTTTCTGCTGAATGAAGATAATTATGACAGTTAGTCCCCTATCTGTGGGTCACCAGAACAAAATAATTCACTTCTCAGTTTTGGAAATGCCATACCTCATTACGTTGAAGGGACTTCTGACAGACCAGCTGGAACAGCACAGACCAACTTCACAGAGAGCTACACAGAAACCTTTCACTTTGGATAAGTCAAGCTTGTTAGCACAGTCTGGGGAGTCCATGGCAACAATGATTTTCCAAACACCAAATCCTGATCCAGTGACACCCACTTTCAACCCATACTGGCTGGGACGTTATCAGTCCTAGACACAAAGCCAAATTCCAGACAATGGACAAAGATCTTTTGTTGAGGTCATTGTGGAAAAGCCAGGTTGCACGATGTAAGACTTTGGTCTATGAACTCACGTGAGCTGCACACCCCACCCTGCTGTTTAACATCCAAATGGCAGGTCATCCAAAAACAAGCTCTGACCATGTTGAACAATCGGCCCCCATCTAACCTCATTCTGTTAGGATGATTTTGTACGATTGAATTGATTCAATCTCTGCGTGCCTACTTCATTGTGTGACTTTAGTATCACCAGAAAAGCAAATCTTATAACACCAGTCTTCAGCCAGCCAACCCCATGAAGTAATTCCTCACTGGGCTTTGATTCTTCAGTCACCTAAACCAATATTCATTTTCTCTGTGGTACGGATACTATAAACTTCCTTATACTGCGTGAATGTGGAGTGGGAAGTTAATGGGCGCTCCTTTCGTTTTTGTTTTAAAATTTATTACATTTTTTACAATGTTTATTACATTTTTTTTAATGTAATAAACTAATCTTCCAAGCAAACCATTCAGCTTAAGAGCAATTTAGGGATGGGCGACAAGTGCTGGCCTTGTAAGCAATGCCCACATCACATGAAAGAATAAAAATAGCTATGAAGTATCTGAGCTATTTTGAAATTGGGTCCCTGATTTTCCATTAAAACATATGAGGTTTCTAATGCTCATTCAGGATGATTGCTACAGAATAACAACACAACATTAGAAGTACTGCAAGTACCTACAGAATGGGAAACAGCTGAAACAAGGGCTAATTTTGACCTCCCATTTGTTTAACCTTTTTAGGCATCTTACATTGCTTGTGCCAATTTTAAATTAATATTTTTCAAAAATTGTAACTTAGAATGCTCCTGAAAGTACAGCAATTAATAGTGTCCATAACTCAATGTTCTTTAGGTGATCAAATTTAGCATACTGTAAGGATTGGAAATTCAGAATTTCACAACTCAAGAGTGTGCCGTTACTGATCCGCACACTTAATTTCATAATACAAATAGGATAAACTAGTCGCATGTTTCTGAGATTCTTGATTCAGTAGTATGTTTGTTATAATATATTCACTGCTTTGAGGAAATTTTAAGTAAATTTGCAGTATATTTGCAACAATATTTTGGTGCACCAAATGGAGTAATTTACATAAATAATTAACAGCATAGAAATAGGGCTTGAGGCTGAACAAGGCAATATCAATGTTGAAGCTGCAGAGCTTACTCCATCTTATTCTTTCTCAGCAATATCATTGTTTTCACCATTTCAGGAAATGCTTGTTAATAGATTACTATGGGAACTTTGAAGGGTTCACCTCAGCATGGGATCAGTCAACTTTCTCAATTCCTTACTGAGTAAAAAATCTTACCTAGAAATGCAATATTGTATTTCTGAAGAAGCTCTGGAAGTTTGGGATTCTCAGATGCATGTCCCCAGCCAGCCCACACTGCCTAGAAAAACAAGAATTCTGACTTCAAACAAATGCTGAGATATAGGCTCATAACTTGCGAGTTCTCTGCATTGCATGTGGGATGCATCTCTAGGAACTCCCCACACAAGGGTTTACCCAATAATTGTCCAGAAGCACTATCTTCCTTTGGATAATTACACTGGTCTGGGATCGACCTGATGAAAGCAAGTTAAATTGCTAACTTTGGATGGTTCTGCCAGTTTCACGCTCATAGTGACTCTGGAAGAATTAGAAGGAAAATAAGGCAACTCCACGGCACAGTAACATAGCGGTTAGCACTGCTGCATCATAGCGCCAGGCACCCAGATTCAATTCTGACTTTGGGTCACTGTCTGTGTGGAGTTAGTGCTTTCTCCCCATGTCTCCCTGGGTTACTTCCAAATGCTCCAGTTTCCTCCCACACTCCAAAGATGTGTGGATTAGGTTGATTGCCCATGTAAATTGACTTTAGTGTAAGGAGGTTAGCAGAATAAATGTGTAGGGTTACGGGAATAGGGTCTGGATGTGATAGGCTGAATGGCCTTCTTCTGTATATTAGGGATTCTACGATTCTATGAGTAACTATTAAAAAAGATCCAGATCCAGTCCTGCACAGGACATTCCTAACACACGATACCTGCCCCTTCTCCCCCACCCCGCTCACAGTACATCCTCCACACCACTCCCACCCTGACCCAATATTCCCTACTCCACCCCATTCACCTAATTGACCAGCTCACACTCCTATTCTAATCTTGCCTTCCCCACACCCATAGGTTATTTTTGTTTACATTCTTTATTAGTTCAGTACCTCAAAAAATGGGAAACACTTTTGTTAATGATGTATTGCAACATGAAGTGGTTTGAAGGAAAGGCTTACAAAGGACTAGGAATGCGAGCTTAGTTGGGAACTTTTAAAATCTGTAGCTTGGAAGGAAAGATAAAACTCTTAACAAATATAAATATATCAGAAAATTGTTATCCCAAAAGTTCCAAATCTGATTTGATGGTCATTTCCCATTCCATTCTAAATGTTTCCAACAGTACAGTGAATTGCACCGCAATTTACCTGCACTGGAATTCTTTTTGCAATGTCCACAATCAGCTCTACATTGGCATAATTGTTATTGTTCGGTCCTCCAGATACTGGTACATACTGATCCGCCATTTTGATGTATTCTAAAAGGAATAGCATAACATAACGATGAGATCTTGTCATTTTGTAGAACTTGTCTTAAAATTGTAACAATTTTGCAGTTACATTTAATCAAACAATAGAAAAATAAGATTCTTCTGCTAAAACAGTTCCTAAAATAATACCTGCATTTGCCTTCAGATCCTCCGGAGTAACCATGACTACGAATCGAACTGCTCTTTCATTCCGAAACATTTCGTAGGACCATCTGCGGATTGACCGCATACATTTAACAGCTGCAATGCCATTATTGGCAATCAGGACCTGGTAAGAGATAATAGTATAAGCCAACAGCAATAATTGTGCACAAACTCTTAAATTCTTCAAAATGTGCGATGCTTCAGGGGAATAGCACTCCAAACTCAAGGTTTATTGATATGCTCTGAACATAAGGGAAGTCGTTTTTATTTCATCCTATGATTTGACAGTTATTTAGTGCAGCACTGAACCATATGGACTAAGAAAGACTAAGACTGATATCTGTGCAAAGCTATGGCTCAGCATATTTAAGGATTTATAATGATCGTGGGGATAACCACTTTTAGGCTCTGAAGAAAGGCCAGGGCAATTGAACAATTTTGTTTGGAAAAAAGGAATTTCAAAAGGAATCCAATTGCAATTTTCAAAGTCATAAAGTGAACTGACAAAGCCAATATACCAAATTTATCAAAAATAGTCTTCAGTCTGGCAAAGTGTTGACATGTCAGGAGATATAAATTTAAAAATTAGGAAATAATGAAGAAGAAAGGATTTGGGATGAAATAACTGGAAAGTTACCAAGGAAATTGTTCAGGGGTTCGGGGGTAACTAGTTATGTTTCTAGAGAAAAAGGAAAACTGAAAGATCTTGAAGAATGGGAAAGTGGAGCACCTTTATCAAGACAGGGCAGGTTTTTTGGGTATAATAACTTGTTTACTTTTCCAGGAATTCTTATCCTCTCATTTTCTCTTGTGTTTCTCATTCATATGTTTTCATGTTCTCTTTTGTATGTATTTTTATGGCTGTGCATCCAATTAAAAGTTTTCTCCCTTAACTCTCTTCCCCTCCCTCATTACTTGGATAATTGGAATTTTGCGTGGCTCTCTCCGCAACCCATTTCTAAACACATTTTAAATAAGACCAAATAATCATAGCGTATACCTTTTCAATAACCCGATTCCCACCAAACCGAATAACAAACTCAGCGGGGGAGGCAACAGTGAAGTCACGGTGCAGATCCAGCTTTTGCTCCTCCTTGCTCTTCTTAGCATGCAAACCTGACATGTTAGGTCTAGAACAAAAAAAACAAGATGTCACTACAGAAAGACTTTCCTTTCCTCCCCAACAGAACTTAGGCTATGTTTTAGAAATGCTTATAAAAGACTGGAAATGGGTTTGTAAGGGGTCTCATTGATGAAATCTTAAGACTTGCATGTTTAAACATGAACGATTTATTGGTAATCATGTGGAGATTGCAGTTACTGTCCCTGCAAATCAGATTCCTCCTGGAGGTGGCACAGTGGTTAACACTGCTACCTCACAGCGCCAGGGATCTAGGTTTGATTCTTGACTTGGATCAAAGTCTGTGTGGAGTCTGCATGTTTTCTATGTGTCTGAGTGCGTTTCCTCCAGGTGCTCTCGTTTCATCCCACAGTCTGAAAGATACTGATTAGGTGCATTGGCTGTGCTAAATTCTCCCTCAATGTACCCGAACAGGTGCCAGAGTGTGGCAACTACGGGATATTCAGTAACTTCATTGCAGTGTTAATGTAAGCCTACTTGTGACACTAATAAATAAACTTATAAACTTTTAGACTGTTCTTTCATTCTTTTACCATGTGAGTCTATACATCATACTGTCGACAGTAGTATTCGCCAGTCACAGATTAACCCTTGCTCTACCAGGCACTTTTATATTACAATAGCATCTAGATACACTCACCTTCAGAGAACACAGTGCATTGCAAAATTCTCCTCAATCAAGAGTTGATTGCTCTTCAAAAAGGCAGCAGCCTCCTCTGTGCTCAAAATTTCAGAAAAATTGGCAGACAGCTTAAATAAAAGCTGATGTGCTCCCACGAAAGACCACCAACTGAGACAGATTCCTAAATAAAAGATTTATGACCACTGTTACATTGGAAGTTTCACAGTGCCTCGTGATTACTTTCCACAATTTACTTTTCTGTAAAAACTGAAACCCAAAACTTTATACATCACAAGTGCATTGAGACATGAACTGGTCATGATTCAAGCTACGGCTAAAATCATTCTTCAACAGTTATAATATACAAGCAGGGAGTTTGATTAGATACCTTGCCACAAGCATAACAACATGAATAAGATCCTCCAAGTTGATGCCTGAATAAAAATTAGACTGTAAGTATTTTATACAATTAACACAGTCTGCTAAATTAAATTAAATAGGCCCCTTTAAAAGTAAGCCTGATATAAGTTTACTCATACTGAAATCATTTTCAGTAACCTTACTGAAGGTAAGAAAAAAGAAACCTTTTTTCAAAGGTTCTGACTCAAGATGTGATAAATATACATATATATATATGTACATACAGGTTCCAACCAATAATGAGCAATTAGTGGTCAACTGGTGTTGCACACAGGGATTCAAACCCAAATGTTTTCTCATTGAGCAAAGACAGGGGGAATTAGGATTTGGGAGGCAAAAAAATGGTTTGGCAGTGGAGAAGAGAAGAAGAAAACAGCAAAGTAGGGCTGGCATGGTGGCAGAGTGGTTAGCATTCCCACATTCAGAAAGATATGCTGGTTAGATGCATTGGCCATGCTAAATTCTCGTTCAGTACACCTGAACAGGCACCGGAGTGTGGTGACTAGGAGATTTTCACAGTAACTTTATTGTAGTGTTAATGTAATAAATTTGTGACACTAATAAATAAACTTTAAACTAAAATGCTTCTCATTGAAATGGAAGAATTACAATGGGCCATGGTTCAATTTCTTCATACTTGGTGGAGAGTTATTTAGATTTTTGTGTGTGAATGGGAGTGGCATAATTGTCTCATAATGCAGAACACTAGTGAGGGAGTAAGGACAGCAGCCCAGGGCAGGTTTTCACCTTCTTTTGGTGTGGCCTATTTGGATGAATGGATTAGGAGAGGTGACTAAGTTCCCTGGGAGAAAGAGTTGGGGAGGGGGAAGGAGGTGAGTTGTGGGCAATTGCAGTGAGTTGCTTTTCAACCAATGAAAGGGACAAGGCAAAGAGACTACAGTCGACTGTTGTGGGCTGTGGAAAAATTTGAAAGGGATCATAATGAGGGGAGGAAGATAATGTTTCAAATAAATTGCTTAACAGAGGCCTCAAGATCAATTCCCGTGCTTTATGGGTTTTGTCTTCTTTTAATTCTGTAGGTGCATCAGAACCATCTTAGATCAATGCTTTGGTGATTACTTCAACAGCTAGTATCACATTTTATCCATGTTGTAGATGGTTGCAAGGCAACTCCTCTATTCTCCTTTCACCCAGAGTGCATGATAATAGGAGGGGTCTGATCAGGGGAGCAGGGAGTTTGCTGGGGGGCCTATCTCCCAGGAGAGGTCTGATCTCGGGGGTTGGGTCTGCCGAGGGGGAGGGGGGACCTGCCTCTCAAGGGAGGAGGTTGGATTATGGCAAGGGCGGGTCTGCTGGGATGCCTGGTGGGGGCTTTGCAAAGGATGTTGAGGAGGATGGTTCCTCTGCAGAATAAGCATCCGGAATGGACCCAAAGATGGTAAAGTGGGATTTGGTGGTAGAGTTGGGTATTCGGTTCATTAAATCAATTTAAATGCATGCTAATGCATTTAAATCATCAGGCCTCCGGATTGGGGCGCAGGCCGGATTCACCCAAAAATCGGGTGTCAGTAAAGGTGCAATCTGCTCGGATTCGGATGCAGATCGCGTTACGGGTCTGACGCCCAAATTTACTATGAATTCACACCCGTTTTTGGCAAAATCGGGCCCAAAGTTTGTTCAGGGGTGGGGTTAGTCAAAGAAACAGTATTTAGGGATATAGAAATATGAATGAATATAAAACAGCAATAAAAAGTTGATAAAAACATTGCAGGACTAACCATTAAGGCTGACCAGTGAGCAGGATTTGATATGGGAGAAAGATACCAGCAAAGTTTTGTATGAGCTGCAAATTACAGTGTGTGGAGCATGTTCCGGACAACACTGAAATAGCAGAGTTGGAGATTATAATAACAGGTGGGAGTAAGATGGTCTGAGGCAGGCGGACAGACAAGAGACACTACAGAGGACTCAAGAATAGTGCGAGCCTTCAACACTATATTCAAAGGCTCCTGTAAACTCCACAACTTCACCATTTATTTCCAGTTACAGCAGCAGGTCACATCTATGAAGCATCTCACTGGACAATAATCACCCAAGCAAGACATCTTGCTGCAATCCTATTTAAGATCAAGAGTGGGGGTGTTCCCTGAAGATTGCACAACGTTCAATACCATTTGAAACTCTTCAGACGTTGAAGCAATCCTTGTCCAAAGACAAGACCTAGACAATATCCAGGCTTGGGCTGACAAGTGGCAAGTAACACAAGGAGCAGACAATGACTATCACCAAGAAGAGGGGGTTTAGCCATTGTGCCTTGACATTCAATGGCATTAGCATCACTGAATACATTACTAACAACATTTTGAGGA
This sequence comes from Sphyrna mokarran, assembly GCA_024679065.1. Classification (NCBI taxonomy): domain Eukaryota; kingdom Metazoa; phylum Chordata; class Chondrichthyes; order Carcharhiniformes; family Carcharhinidae; genus Sphyrna; species Sphyrna mokarran. The sequence goes on along the minus strand of JAGIQG010000020.1, from coordinate 39,126,983 downwards.
TGCTACTGACTAGAAATTCAACTGGACTAGCAATATAAATAATATGGTTATAAGAGCAGGTCAGAAATTGGAAATCGCATGCTGAGTAACCAAATCTTGTTCACCATCTACAAGGCACACTCAGGAATGCTCTCCACTTGCCTGGTGAGTGTAGCTCCAGCTGCCCAAGAAGCCAGGATCCAGAACAAAGCAGCCTGCTCGATTGGCACCCAATTCACAAACATTCATTCCCTCCACCACCAATGTGGTAACCGTGTATATCAATCACAAGATGCAATGCAACAACTCACCAAAGCTCCTTCAAAGGCACTTTCCAAATCCATGACCACTACCTGACAAGGGCAGCAGACACATGAGAATACCACGGGGAAGCACTCCTACCCAAGTCATTCACTTTCCCAATTTGCAAAAATATCATCATTCCTTCAATGTTGTTGGATCAAAATGCTGGCTTTCCGTTTTACAGCACTGTAGTCCAGCTAAGCCAATGGACTACAGTGGTTCAAGAAGGCAATTCAGCACTACTTTTGCAAAGGGATGGGAAATAAATGCTGGCCTAGATCCCATGAATGAATTTTTAAAAAGATTCATTGTGTACAAGTACTTCTCCACTCACAAAATAAATGAAAATGCCAGTTAGAGTGAAGTGGTACAATTTATGCCAGAGCTTCATGTAAAAGTTTTAAAGAACCAACAAAGGATAAAGTGTCAGTTACAAATAAAATCTTCCTTATTGCAAAATGCAGGTCCAAAGTCTCTTATATCAAAAGATATACAGTGTTAAATAACATAAGGCTGTTCCATTGGGCAAGTTCAATTACACATTGTGATTTTGATTTGATTTGATTTAGTATTGTCACATGTATTAGTATACAATGAAAGGTATTGTTTTTTGCATGCTGTACAAAGCATACCATTCATTGAGAAGAAAACAAGACAGTGCAGAATGTACAGTCATAGATAAGGGTATAGAGAAAAATCAACTCAATGTGAGGCAGGTCCATTCAAAAGTCTAATAACAGCAGGGAAGAAGCTGTTTTGAGTCGGTTGGTATGTGACCTCAGACTTTATAATAGATATAGTGTATAATGAATATGGCGATTTTAGTTTAAGCGAAGGAATTGTTTTACAACACCTTTCCATAATCAGAAAGTAAATGCAAATGTTACAAGCAATTTTTAAGTTGTACCATTTTACTTCTAACTAGCTTAGAGCCAAGACCTAAAAATTCCACAGACAGATTCTTCAGATTATCAGATCTTTTCCTTAGAATACCCTCCCAAAACCAAATTAATGTGTCTAAAATAATCATTTCCAGGATTAATTACTTTATATTGTGACCCATTCCAGAATACCATCAATGATGTAGACTTGACACATATATTGTTTCCCAGTTACCCACTTCTGTCTTCTTATAATTTATTTTTCTGTCCAATTTATGGCCATTCCCCTAAAGTGTAAAAGAGTATAGGAAAAAGACAATGGGATGGCAACAGAGCTAGAAAACAGGTGGAGAATAGCACGTCGATTCCCACCTCTGGCCCATGGAGTGGTGGGAGACATAGTTACTCTCCTTCAAGCAGCAGGTCGACTATAAATTCAATAAAAACTAATGTTCTCTGAAGTGGTGTGGTGTTTTTCAGTCAGCTGGCAGGAACATGGAAGCACCCTCACAGTCGCAGACTGGATCCAGCACTCTGGCAATGTTTTAAAGCCTCCCATAGCTGACTTACCTAAACAGTTATATGAGCATCCCCAAGGTGAAGTGGATCTCACCTCCACAATAAAATTGGCCACAGATTACTTTCTACATTTTCAAAAGTCTTCAGCAACTGCCTTCATCTTTAGGCTCTCCCTCTCTCTCCTTCTCTCTCTCTCTCACACACATTGGTAGCTTCCACTCTGATGTTGGTGCTGCTAGACATCCTATTAGCCTTTTAGCCTTGTGCAATCACTCACCATCCTTAACTGGACTACAAGTGTGATCCCCTGGACATTAACTGATCAACTTGTAAAAGAATTGTGCCAGGTAATGTGGAGTCATAAATTGGCAATGCTGGGATCCAGCTGTGTGACAGAGGGAGAGGAGAGACACAAACATACAAATTAGCAGCAGGATTGGCCCCTCAGGCCTGCTCCGCCATTCAATATGATCATGGCTGATCTGTTTGGAACTTCACCTCGACATTCTTGCTTCCAGATAACCTTTCACTCTTATTAATCAAGGATCTAGATAGTTCTTACCTTGAGGCTAAGCTCCCCACACTTATTGCAGGTGAGGGAGAACAGGATGAAAGTTGGCACAGCAGCTGGTTCAAGATTTGGCATACTACATTCTCCTCCTCCTATTGGAGTTTGAAATTGGATTTTACAAGGAACCTAACACTAACACTATGACGCTGTTATAACGTTACCTTCCTTTTAAAAGGCATGAACTGTACAGGTATCCGTTTTCACAAGGAGTACACACATGCACGAGAAAATTGATTCCTTCAATGGAGACCAAACATTTTGCACTAGAGAAAGAGAACAAATCTCTTTACATTGCAACCAACAATCATTAACTGTCCCAGCACTATATCAATATCAGAAAGCTACCATTGTTGATTTTGGGTTACTGATTAGCACAAGAAAATTGCTAGAAACTAGAGGACAATTAGACTACAGTGGTTACAAAATCAGCAGCAGCACTGTAATTATTTAGATAAAACATTCACAGAGCCATTCACACAAAGGCCATTTGGTCCATCGAGTCCATACGAGCTCTTTAACCAGTCAGTCACATTCCCTCATTCCATCCCTATAGCCCTGCAAGTTTTGTTCCTTCAAATGCCAATCCAGTTTCATTTTGAAACAGATTGTGTCCGCTTCCACACTTCCTCAGCAGAGCATGCCAGATCATTACCACTTGCTGCCTAAAAAAAAGTTCTTCCTCAAAGCATCTCTTACCTAAAACCTTGCATCCATGTCCCTTAATTCCTCCATCATAAAAGGGGCAGCTTTCCCTCGTCTACCTTATCCAAACCTATCATAATCATTTACACATCTATTAAACCTCCCTTGGTCCAAAGTGAACAATCTTGAAGTCTGCAACTGATCTTGTGGTTAATGTTCCCCATCCCTGAATCATTCTGGTAAATGTCCTCTGCAAGCCCTCAAGGAGCCACACATCCTTTCTGAAGTGTGGCAACTGGAACTGAATACAATACTCAAGTTGCCATCTAAATAGAGTTTGATGTAGATTCAGTATACCTACTCTGATTTTGTATTTAGTATTTCTGTTTGTGAAGCCAAGATCTCATAAATAAGTCGTATTTCAATTCAGTCTAGAGAAATAGAATTAGTTTAGGACTAATTAGATTTCCATTTTGCAAATTCATAGAATCATAAAATCCCTACAGCAGAAGGAGGCCTGCACTGACACCAATCCCACCCAGGCCTTATCCATGTAACCCTACTATTTATCCTGCTAATCCCCCTGCCATTAAGAGGCAATTTATCATGGCCAATCCACCTAACACACATTTTTAGACTGTGGGAGGAAACCGGATCATCTGGAGGAAAGCCCCACATACACAGGAGAACGTGCAAACTCTATACGAACAGTGATCCAAGATTGGAATCGAACCCGGGTCCCTGGCGCTCTGAGGCAGCAGTGTTAATCACTGTGCCATGATGCCACATCCAAGGAAACTTCCTACCAAAGTTATTTTCTGTCCTGTATGTTTCAATACTCAGAGATCTGAACGATTTCCCTACTCTTCTGGTCAGGACTAAAACAGTGAGGATAAACATCTGAAATATTTCTAAATACTGAAGGCTGGAATAACGCTTGATATCAGAGAAGCAGCATAACAACAAAATGATTGTGGGGCATTTGAAATAGGTGATGGATGTTTAGTTGTGTTGCCAGTACATGAAGAACATTTTGTCATGTCTTCAGATTGTACCATCAATGGATTATACAGAACAAGCTGCATCACACCAACTCATCGAGGTTCCTTTGATAACTCTTTCCAGACCCATGACCTCAATCATCTAGAAAACCAAAGACAGATGCATGGGAACACCGCTAGCAAAATCTATCATTTTCAGTTGTTCTCGAGATGTGGGCGATGCTAGCAAAGCTGCACTTATTGCCCATTTCTAATTGGCATGGGGTGGTGGTGATGGACCTTCTCTTTGAGCTGTAGTCCTTGCAGTGATAATCCCACAATGTTCTTAGAGAATTTTTGAATTTTGATGCAGCGTTTTGAAATTAGAAATACATCACTACTCTTTCACAGCCACTGAATCGAAATCCTGGAATTTGTTTTTCTAGCAGTACTTCAGTAGCAAGGAATAAAATGACCAACTTCACAAAGTAAAGGTTTAATAAAGAAACTTCATTACAACATCATTTGGGCCACACCTTGGGCCACAAATGGTCCCCGCAGCTGCTTTCTATTTATATCAGGTCAGCTGACCACTTTGCCATTGGTTACATTGTCTACCAGGTCATCTGACTCTCACAGCATATTATCATTGATTGCACTATAAGAGAACACACTCCCAAAAAGCAATATTGAATTTTTCACCCTGACACTTCATCCTGCCCTGAATCAAGATTGCAGCTAAAATGTAATAGCCATCTGACCAGTCAGCCCATCCGCTAACCGTAAAAGTAGACAGGCCACATAAGATTCCTTTCAAATGGTCCCTTATCGTGCTAAATTACCTGTTAGATTGTAGGTAGGTACACTTATGATTCTCATGTGCACCCAGCGATGGAAATATTGTGCAAGTATACAATAATGTCACACACCCACCCAAGCAATATAAAATTCTGATCTTGATGTACCTATAAACCTGGACTATAGCAATTCAAGCAGGCAGCTTACCAACACCTTTTTAGGAGCAATCATGGATGGCAAATAAATGCTGGCATTGCCAAAGTGCTCATATTTCATGAAGAAATTTTAAAGAAGAGACCACAGATTGGAGGCCTATGAATGAAGATATGCAGTTCAAACTTTGATTTGATTTGACATCTAGTTTACATAGCTATAATCTTGTCTTGAGCTGTAGTAGTAAAGAATCTCAGTCTCACTAAAAGTTGGTGGAGGGAAGGGTACAATAATGATTTTTTTTACATCCAATGTTCCACTCATGATTACTTTCTAGTGACTCCTGCTGAAAATTGTGTGAAACAAGATCTGGGCTTAGCTGTGTTATTTCTCACATCACTTAAGACGATGAGAGCAAAGCACTAGGCTTTGACAGCTGAACATAGATATGATCCTCTGGAGAAAAATATCCAACAAAAAGACACTTTAATTCACCCGAAACTGGATGACACCTTTTGGATAAATCATAGAATTTATAGTACAGAAAGAGACATTTGGTCCATTAAACCTGCACTGACAACAATCCCATCCAGGTCCCATCCCTCTAACCCCTTATATTTACAATCCAAATTCCTCAGACACTAAGGGGCAATTTATCAGTCAACCAACCTAATCTGCATATTTTTGGACTGTGGGAAGAAACCAGAGAATCTGGAGGAATCCCACACAGACACATGAAAAATGCACAAATTCTGAACAGTCACCCAAGACTGGAATTGAATCCGGGTCCCTGGCACTGTGAGGCAGCAGTGCTAACCACTGTGTCACCGCGCTGCCCAAAATTTGTCACAATGCATAGGTTGACTTCAAAGCAAAATAAAAAATGGCATATTTGTTTCTATCAGGCATTAAGGACCCAAACAAACAATATACATTTTCACTGGAAGAGAAGTTTATACCAAAGGATTGTTTTCAATAAAATTGGCAAGTAAGGAACAGCCTTTTAATAAGCATCGGGATCTCATTAAAGCACACGTATTTTGCCAAACCAAAACCATTTTTCATATTTGCAAATCAAATGGCAATTGCAAATTCTTCATTAGCATATTGCACCACTAACTTTTTACTTCATCCCACCTTTCTCCAGATAAATAAGCTCACCTTGTCTGCCACTATCATAAAGTCAGTTCAAACTTTCAGAAATTGGTGAACCTTTGCTGGACAGATATACTCCCAAGGGATCTCCTTTTTGAACAAATGTCTTCCATTCTTTAAAAGGAATACAGCAAGTTATTCCAGACTATATTTTATTCACACAAACAAATAAAAATAGACATTGTGGGCCAACAAGTATAGACATTTATTCACAGTTATCAGATGATTTTAGATTTTCCCTCAATTCTGGGAATGTCAGTTTGGTTATTTATGCAATCAAGCTCAGAAACTGTGTTTTGCATCCAGGAAAAATGGGAAAATGTGAGAAAGATGGATAAAGAGTCACTCTTTATCGCCACAAGCATTCCCCGTTCCCGGTGATTTAATTCTCAAAGAAGCAGAACAGAAATATGCAAGTTCTTGTCAAGTCACGCATCATCCTGACTCGGACATGGTTTATCACTAAATCATTCCAAGTCATTCACCATCCAGACTTGGAAATGTATCACAGTTCTTCACTGTCACCGGATTAAAATACTGGAACTCCCTCTCTCACAACACTATGGGTGTACCTACACTTCGGGGACTGCAGCAGTTCAAGAAGATGGTTCACCTCCTTTTGAAGGACAACTAGAGATGGGCAATAAATATTGGCCCACATCCCATAAATTAATTTTGAAAAATATCCTGAAATTCCTTACTAAAAATGAACCTAATGGACAGGATTATTAATGGCATCGCCTGAGTGCAAACTGAGGGCCAGGAGCTCTGCAGAGGGGGCAGCAGCTCTGCAGACAGGGATGATCAGCGAGCTGATCAGGAGGTCTCCCAGTTGCATGCACAATGGTAACCCAAGCAGTTTTCAGCTGGCTTCACCAGCAAGTTTAAGCTCTGCTCCCCATTCTGTCCTCAAAAGTGGCAGAATGCCATAAAATTGCATTTTCAAACTTGCCCAAAAAACAGGTCTCAAACTCTCATTTTCTCGCTCATTTGGCACTTAAATCACATCCTAGGTTTTTTTGTAGTATTTAAAGATAGAATTTATTTTTCCCAGCTTTCTCCCAATCTCTAGAGGGTACTCACTCAGTGGCTCTCACTGAAATGTGCTTTCAGAGGCAGCCTCATACATGATGCATAATACACAGTAAGTTATTCAGTCACACAAAGGACATCAGAGTCAAACTGTATCTGCAAGGTGCAGTTTCATACTGCTAAGTCGTGCCTTTATTCACAAGATATTGAAGATAAAGAAAAGAAATAGTGTATGTTTATTAATGCCTTTCCTGACCTCTGAATGTCCCAAAGTAGTGTGCCACTAATGAATCATTATTTTGGAAATGTAGTCATTGATGTAGCATAAGGAAATATGTCCATTAATTTGTACTCCACAAAGTTTAGGAATAGCAATGGGTTCAGTGCATTAATGACAAATGTATATATTCTATTAATCAATAGATGAATTCAAAACTGTATACCCTTTCATTCCATTTTTTAAGTCTTTGGTTACTTTAACCTCTAACAGACATTATTCAGATAGTGACAAGAAAGAGGCAGATGCATGATGGATCGGTTTAAAATGAAGGAATCAATTTGCAACAAAGACAAAATATAGAATCACTTGAAGAAGTGTTTACAACATTTTAAACTGGCAACTGTCCAGCATTTACCATAACAGTTGTTTAATTCAAAAAAAACATGCTTTGCACACAGAAAAGTTAAAACCAAACTCACCTCCTCAGATGCTGAAACCATGCAGAAGGTAGATTGTTGTTCTGTGCCATGAAAGAACTCCACTCACATTTCTGTTTCTAGTGAAGTCCTTGGACTAAGTTTTATTAGTTCCCACCCCTCCCAACACTAAATCCAAAGGGCAAATACAGTTGTGAAACAACATTCTGATTTCTAGCTTGCCATCCCTTTGTAAGAAGCACGAGATGACAGCTGCAATGAGCTTTGCAAGTTACAGTATCCAAACTTACTCCAGCAAATGCAGGCTCATCAACATATACACAGGACTTTGTAAGCCCTAGCCAATTGAAGCAACTTCCTTCAACTTCCCTCTAGTAACATATCTTGAATTCCCAACAATTAAAAGGGCCCCTTATTGAAGGAATCTTCAAGCACACAGCACGTTACAGAGAAAAACAAAGTTTAAGCCAGCTGCAGTAACTTGATCCTTTCCTACCGTTGCCAAATTTAACTTCTCCTGATTTACAGCAGTTATCAGCAAACCACAGACAAAACTGTGATAAAACAAGGACACTGCTACGCTTGTAGGCGGACCCAGTGTTCAAGAGGAATTTCCTGTGTTAGCCAACATGAAATGCTAGATTGAAAAATGTAATCAGCTGACTAGGGAACAGATTTGCAGTTATATAACACTGTTCACAACCACTGGATACCCCAAAGCACTTTACAGCTAACCTAATGCCGATGTCTTCTCACCTTCAGATTTGATAGATCCCCTAAGGAGTTCCTCTCGGAAGTTCCCAGGTAAGTGGTTGCACTGCAATTGTCCAGAGTGCTAACTTTCCCTGGGCAACTGCGCTGAACTGGGAACCATCAAACAAAGCAAATTAAATCACTAGCTTTGGATGGTTAAGTCAAAAGTTGCTTTGAAAACATTAGAAGAAATAAAATCTCTTCTAACTTCAATGTAACTATTTTAAACACCCAGAACACATTCCTGCACAGGCAGGTAATGCATAGTGGTATTGCCGCTGCACTGGTAATCTAAACACCCAAGGCAATGCTCTGGGGAACCAGGTTTGAATCCCACCATAACTGATGGTGAAACCTAAATGAAATTAAGTTCAATAAAATACTGAAATTAAAAATCTAATAATGACCATGAAGCCATTGCCAATTGCTGTAAAAACCCATCTGGTTCGCTAATGTCCTTTAAGGGAGAAAATCTGTCGTCCTTACCTGGTCTGGCCTACACATGATTCCAGACCCAAAGCAATGTGGCTGACTCAACTAGCCTCTGAAATGACCAATCAAATCACACAATTCTAGGGCAATTAGGATTGGACAACAAATGCTGGCCAGAAAACCCATATTCCATGAATGAATAAAAAGCTTCCTCCAGGGGACCCCTCTCACTACCCTCACCAACGTCTTTTCAGTGCCTCCCCAACATCCTTCAACACTCCCCCTCAACTTCCCCAATCCCCGAATTTCCCCAACCCTCCTCCCCCAATTTCCCCAACCCCCCCCTCCCAATTTCCCCAACCACTCCCATGGGATTGCCCTCACCCACAAGCAGTCCCATCCATCCCCCACCATGTCCAGCCACCCCTCTCCTGACTGACCCTTCACAAAAGGTCAACCCCTGCCTCACCTGCCCACCACACCTCCTCAGGTAGGAGAACATGGGGGTCATTTCACCCCTCCTAACATACTTGTAACACTTCAGGGAAAGAACAAATTTTCAACTCAAGATTGAGATATTCAGAGACCTAATACCATTCTCCCCTTAACTTTCACCATTGTTCTTCAGACCTGACTTCATTCTTTCCAGGTGGCTCAGTGAATGAATACACCCTCTATCCATTCAAATGAGTCGAATCTCAGGATTGATTCCTATTCCCTGGTAAGTCAGCTGATATCAGCCTAGGTTTGCAGTGGAGATGCAGAATTGGGCTTGGTGTCCTTAAGGGTCAGAAAAAAGCAGTAAATCAGGATGGTGTGATTGCTGTTCAGTGGCCCCCTACTAGAAAGTATATTTGTGAGTACATCAATTAAGGACAGGATGGGGTTTAAAATGAAGTCCCTCACAATGAAAAGTCTGACAATACAATATTGAGATTTTTACACAAAAAAACCTCCTTGAGGTATTGAAAGGCTGCATCACCCACGAGCCAGCTTCTGGTATAAGCTTTAAGCTTTTGGCTAATCAGAGGGAAAATGACAATGTTACTGTCAGTGAGAGGGTGAAGGTGACAAACTCATTTCCTCATTCTATGTGTTTTTAGTAAGTAGTAAGTGTAGTTTATTTGAAACTGTATAAAACAAAATGCTCAGCATGGTAGCCATTTTACTATATTGATATCAAATTGGCAGAAACATTTAACAAGGAAGGATGTTTTCTTAAGTTGCTTCAAAATCCGAAGTGGTAGATCTAGTGTAGCAACCAGGACTATGTAGATGCTTTGGAGAGGTTACAGAAGTACAGAAGAGGTTTACCAGGATGTTGCCTGGTCTGGAGCATATTAGCTACGAGATGAGGTCAGGGAAACTCGGTTCGTTCTCACTGAAACAACAGAGGTTTACAAGATAATGAGTGGCGTGAACAGATTGGATAGTCAGATGCTCTTTTCTAGAGTAGAAAAATCAAGTAATAGGGGAAATAGGTTGAAGATACATGGGGAAAAGTTTAGAGAAGATGTGTGAGGCAAATTCTTTTTCACAGAAGGTGGTAAATGTCTTGAGTGTGCTGCTTGTGGACGTGGTGGGAGCAGGTACGAAAATGCCATTTAAAGAGCAACTAGACGAATACATGAATATGATGGAAATGGAAGGATATGGACTCCGTAAGTAGATAGATACAGTTTTAGTTTAGGCAGACATCATGATCAGCACACGCTTGGAGGGCCAAAGGGCCTGTTCCTGTGCTGTATTGTTCTTTGTCTATGACTATTTGTTTACTCATTCTGAAGTTGTTGCTTTAGAACTACTTGTGGGAAGCAACTGGAGTATTAGTCATTTAAACGGAGTTTTTCCTCCCAAATTTGATAACACTTAAGTGTGCAATTTTCTCCCTTTACTATTTTCTTTATACACATATACTACAACTATTAGATTGTGATGCAAATAATTTTGCTTACAAGAATCCTACAGAGTTTATTACCTACAACTGGGATAAATTAACATTTATCTCTCAATCATTAATCCGTTTATACTCTAATTCTAAGCAGCAAATAAGGCTGTTACTAACAGTGGAAAAAAGACACTGATACTTCCATGAAAAAATTTTCTTCCAGCAAATCTTTAATAAAGTATAAAAGGAGATACGATAGTAATGTGTTTTATTGAGCAACCAGTCATTAAACAGTAAATAACACCATCAAAAAATTATTCAAAATGTAAAATTTGGACAGCACGGTAGCACAGTGGTTAGCACTATTAGTTCACAGTTCCAAGGATCTGGGTTTGATTCCCGGTTTGGGTCATTGTCTGTGTGGAGTTTGCACATTCTCCTCGTGTCTGCGTGGGTTTCCTCCTGATGCTCTGGTTTCTTCCCACAGTCCAAAGATGTGCTGGTTAGGTTGATTGGCCGTGCTAAAATTGCCCCTTGGTGTCATGAGATGTGTAGGTTACAGGGTTTACTTGATAAATATGTAGGGATATGGGTGTAGGGCCTGGGTAGGATTGTGCTTGGTGCAGACTCGATGGGCCAAACGGCTTCTTTCTGCACTGTGGACTTTCTATGTTTCTATGTAAATATCCAATTTTGGAAAAACTGACAATTTTAAATTCAATATGGGTTTCTAGAGAGATTCAATATTCATCCTGAAATATTGTTCCACATCACTGAAAGAATCAAAGGCTACATTATTGGATCAACTATTGAAAACGACAACCAGAAAGTCAAGGCTATTGGTCACTTATACACTGTAATGCTAAAAATGTAAGGAAACTCAATGAACAAATGTCATCTATATTTGTAAGATTAATTAAATAGGCTCTCTTTAGGTTTCCTAACAGCCTAGCAAGTGAATGCATCCCAAGTTGTCTAAGGCATTTAGATACATAGATCAGAGTTTTTGAACTGAAGCAACAGTAGGAATATTACACCTTTGTTTTGTTCCCCTGTAAAATTTCTGGGTTTCTTCACATTATCACCATGATAAAAAGTGTCGAGTTATTATAATAGCTTGGACTTACTTACTGCGCTGGACACAAGGCACCAATCGCTTGTAAAGGATTGGTAAATACATTGAGTTCTTTTACTAAGACGAGGTACAAGAGAACAATAACATATAGATAAAACCTAAAGACATCAGAACTTGCGGTGTGCTCCGCTCAAACTTGTTGTTTTGCTCTGGGTGTGAAACTGGCTTTTACGCCTGCAAGCTAATTTTTGGGATAGAGGTGATCTGCAGCAGTGCAGTGAGAATGGAAAATTGCCTCCAGAATTTAACTTTTGTGCTGCTTTCAGCTGGTCCAGTCAGAGGTTGGATTCTGAAAACCAGCCTCAGATTGGGTAGGCTGGAAACAATCAGTCAGCCTGGCCTGCCGCGGAACCCCTGGGAGACAAAAAAGTTGTTTGGGAATTTCTGGCCTAACTCATATCCTGAGATTGTGACCTCTTGTTCTAGAGCCTCACCGCCTCACCACCCAACTCCCCCAGACAGAAGAAAGAACAACCCTGCATCCATCCAGAACATGTCAATGAGATCACCTCTTGTTCTTCTAAATCCCAGTGAATACAGGCCCAATCAACCCCATCTCTCTGCTTATGATAACCGTACCATCCCAGGAATCAGTCTGGTAAATCTTTGCTGCACTTCTTCTAATAGCAACTATATCATTTCGCAGGTGAGGGGACCAAAACTGCACACAATTGTCCAGGTGTGCTCTCACCTAGGCCGTGCACAGCCTTGTTCCTTATTTAAGTCCTCTTGCAGTGAAGGCCCACAAACCATCTTCTTAACTGCCTTCTTAATTGCTTAAAATATTTGAAAGAACAACTACTATTTCCATTGGTTGTTGAATCAATAACAAGGAAGTACAAACTCAGAATTAGTAGTAAAAGCATTAAAAGGCAGCTCAGAAGGATTTATTTTTTGAGCAAAGTTAATTAGTATATGGAATATTTTCTCGCAAGCTGAATAAGAGAACTAGATAGCAGAAAATTAGAGCTGACAGTTTCAGTGGGAAAGTTACCATCAGCCCAAACATAATGGATTAATTGTTCACTGACTGCACTGAAATTTTGATAATTTATGGTAAAATTAGTCTAACAGTAGTCAATAGTCATTTCTAATTTTAGAAAGCAGGCGAGTATTAAAGTTTACATATATCAAATAGCAGAGATTGAATCCTGATCTGAAAGCTTTAACACAATGCTGAGGCTTTTACACCTCCCTCCCATTTTTCAAAACCAGAATCGAAACAAAATAGAATTTGGGTTCATTTGGTTGGCAGAAGTGAATCCATAAAAGTCAGGGGGAAGATAGATTCTGCCACAGTGATAGATTCAGCCTACAGGGGAAAATACATTTCAGAAATAAACAAATCATTCACCAATGAGATCCATGCAAAGCTGTGCTTCGAAATTGCTTGCCTCCTTGAACCTCTGGACATTGGAATTCCTGGTCCCATGTATCCATTGATCGAGGATGACAGGAAACTATGGATGCTGTGTTTCTCTCGTGTCCATGTATTTACTATTCATTCACCTACATGTATTATGAGCGCTTTTTCTCCCAAAGGGTCTGGATACTCAAACAGCTGGATGATGCACACAACATTTATGTACCCTCAAGTTGCTTTCCGTCTGCACCTGCCCTATGTACATCAAATTTATCAGGGGAATGCCTCGACTGATGTCGCTGAATTCACACTTTTGATTTATATGTTGTACGAACATATTGATTTGATTCCAGCTTTGAAATCTACAACACTCACTGTGGCAACTCGCTAAGTTCCCTCAACAGCATCTTCCAAACGCCATTCTCCTCAGATCACACACTATCCTGACTTGGAACTATATTGCTATTCCTTCGTTATCACAGGATCAAAATCCTGAAACTCCCTCTCTCACAACATTGTGTATCTACCTACAGCACAGAACTGCTATGATGCAAGAAGGAAGCTCACTACCGTCTCGAGGACAATTAGGGATAAATGCTGACTTTGCCAGTCACCTCACATTCCATGAATGAATAGAACTCCTTAATCATATATTTTTTTCAAAAAGATTCTCTTATTTTAAAAGTGTTGACCAAATTTTTGTCGATGACGGTAATGGGTTGATGAGTTTAATGCTGTTGATGTGTTGTACCTGGACTTTCAAAAGGCATTCATTACAAGTGTGTTGTATGGCACTGTAGAAAAGTTATAGCTCAAGCAATAAAAAGGGTAGGAGAAATGTGGATATACAATTTACTGAATAACAGGAAGCGGACGGTAATTGACAATGGATATTTTTCAGGTTAGAGGAAGGTTTGTAGTGGTGTTTCCCAGGATCAATACTGGGACCCTTTCTTTTTCTGGTATATATTAATGATCTAGATCTTGGTGTACAGGGGATAATTTCAAAGTTTGCAGATGACACAAAATTTGGAAGTATTGTAAACTGTGAAGAGATAGTATAAAACTTCAAATGGTTTTGAATGGGTAGATAGAAGCAAATGAACTTCAATATAGAGAAATGTGAGGTGATACATTTTGGTACAAAGAACTTGGAGAGACAACATAAAATAAGGAGTAAAATTCTTAGAGTGGTGCAGGCACAGAGAGACCTGGGTGTTTGTGTATAAATCATTGAAGGTGGCAAGTCAGGTGGAGAACACAGTTAATAAAATACATAGTATTCTGGTCTTTATTAATAAGGGCATAAAGTACAAGAGCAAGGAGGTTACGCTGAACTTATCCAAAAACTAGTTAGAACTCAGTTGGATTATTGTGTGCAATTCTGGGCATTGTACTATAGAAAACATGAATGCATTGGAGAGAGTGTAGAAGTTTACAAGAATGATTCCAAGAATGGGAATGAGGATATATTGGAGAAATTGGGACTATTTTCCTAGGAGAGAAGAAAGCTAAGAGGAGATTTGATAGAGATGTTCAAAATCATGAGGGGGCTGGACACAGTAGATAGGACAAGACCGTTCCCTCTTGTTAAAAGATGAAGAATGAGAGGACAAAAATTTAAACTGATTTGCAAAAGAAGCAAATGTGATGTGAGATAAAAATTTTCGAACAGCAAATGGTTCAAGTCTGGAATGTACTGCCTGGAAGTAGGGTGGAGGCAGGCTCAATCAAGGCATTTAAGAGGCTATTAGATGGTTTCTTGAATAGAAAAATTGTGCAGAGGTACGGTGAAAAGACAGGAGAATGACACAATTCTGCAATTCTGTAAATGATAAAGTCAATAAAATAAAAGTTATATCAAAACTATATTCAGTGTTGGGCAATAAATGTTGACGTGGCCAGTAATACCCACTTCCTGTGAAAGAGTTTTAAAAATACTACTTTTTATTTAATATGACAAGGTTGTGGGAGGAAAGACACAAAAATCCTCCCAGTCTCTCAGCAAATTAAGATCTGTCAAACACTATTTAACTGCAGACAAAGTACAACATTGTGTATAGGTTTTGCATTTAGAAATGTAACTGAGATCAAACCTGCAATAAGTTATAGTTTGGTTGGTTTCACTGCTGCTTTGCACACAATAAATTGGTACCTCTATTCAGAGGTGAAACAATCAGAGGGAAGTGACTCAAAGCTGCTCTGGAATGTCCCCAAGCAATTAATTAAAAGTGGAAGGTTGAGAGCAGTTCTGTTTCAACATCAGTCTAAGTATGGCACATCTCTCTTTAGGGAAGAGATTGAAAGTCCAAAGATTGTGTATGTGTGTGTGTGTGTGTGCAATGTCTTTTAGTGTTCTGCTGTTCAAAAGTATGCCTCAGTACATTCCAGAAGCTTATATAGTGCAAACAAAGATCTGTGGCTTTCTATATTTACAAAAGCTCACAAAGGTGTACAACATAACATTTAGAACTGGTTTACAAAGTACTGTGACTCACAAGGACAATGATCTAGAGCATGATTATATAACCATCAGTCACTCAGTACTTCATTTTAATTGGCAATTTTGTGCCCAGCGAAGGGCACTTGACAACGTTAATGTGCAAATTATACTTTCTCTGATCCTATTTGCTGCTGAAATGTAATATTTATTATTTTTGATTTATAGTTCAAATAACATGCAAATAAGTCTTGCTGAAAAACATTTTGGACTAGAAATGATTCATATTACTTGCAGCACAATGATTTTCCAACAGGAACAAGGCAGTTCCATTCTGGCATTTATTCAAAGGAGCAGTTCAAGCTTAAAAAAAAACTGGCCAAGTTTTGCTGCCTCACCTCCTCTAATGAGAATACTGCATCTACCTGATTTCTGTTTGAAAGATTATCTCATGCATAAAATGACTGTCAGGTATTTACGTCAATTCAGTCATTGCACTTCCAAACAATGACTCAAACATAATGCATTCTGAGAAGTTTCTAAAAGAAGTCATAATAGGCTAAATTAAATAATTTTCTGTTTTAATGTTTAGGGAGATAAGAAGCTTTAAATAAAAGATGTAAAGCATGGAGCTGGTGCTATTGCTATAACATGCGCACATAAATTACATCTGTAATCAACTCTGACAATCTATATGTTAGATAAAATTGTTGGATTTTGACTTCTGAATTCTGATTGATACAATCAGACAAAAAACTCATGGTTAGCATTTCAATTCCATAACTCGACCTTCCCCTTTTTAAGATAATGACTTCTTCCTGCTGTGATCAGTTGGGAATTCTTTCTGATTCTTGCAACTCAAGCAGGACAAAACTTCCTTCGAGTTATTTTTGGTAACTCAACCACACAGAACTGAAGTGGAACCATTATTCTCTGAAGAAGAGCTTTGAAGAACTCTGAAGAAGTCATATGGATCTAAGTTTTAAGATTATTTATTTGTGCCACAAGTAGGCTTACATTAACACTGCAATTAAGTTACTGTGAAAATCCCACTCTGGCCTTCCTCAGTATACCCTGTTTGGGTATACTGAGGAGAATTTAGCATGGCCAATGTACCTAACCAGCATGTCTTTTGGACTGTGAGAGGAAACCCAGACATATGTGAACAGAATATGTATATTCCGCACAGACACTGATCCAAGCTGGGAATCGAACCTGGATCTCTGGTGCTGTGAGTCCACACCTTGAAATATTACACCCCCTCTCACTCCACAGATGCTGCCAGGCCTGCTGAATTTATCCAGCATTTTGTATTTTTATTTAATATTAGAAACATGATTGCCTTTATCTTTATCCCTTATGATAAAAAACAGGACTATAACAATGAGACTCCCTTGTGATTTGGATCACTCTTAAGCACATTGGCTTCTTTGATCTCTCAAAGACAGGTTGATTTAAGAGCAGGCAAAACGTGTTTGGTTCAAGTTGCACAACGTTTATTTGGCAGATAAAACCACAGAACCTGAGATGTGATAAAAATTACTTGGCACAATCGTTTAAATTACTCTTTGTATAATTGGAACAATTAACACTGGAACTCTCGTTCATTTTGGTGTGACCCTTAGTTAATATAAAAGTGTAAAATTTTCTCTCTGCAACGCAACAGTCACCCTTTTCTGGTCTTCTGCCAATAGATTGACCCCATGGGCTCTGATTTTACTGGCATGCCTGCCTCAATCACTGCAGGTGAGGCTTGCAGAACAGCATTCTCCTTTGGCCTTGGGCACAATCTTATGAACCTGAGGCGGGCATGCCAGTAAAACAGAACACAGAAAAACTACAGCACAAACACGCCTTTCGGCCCACAAGTTGTGACAATGATATTCCTACCTATTAGGCTTACCTCTAACCCTCAATCCTATTAAGTCTCATGTACTCATCTAGAAGTCTCTTAAAAGACCCTATCGAATTTGCCTCCACCACCACCGACAGCAGCCAATTCTACTTACCCACTACACTCTGAGTGAAAAACTTACCCCTGATATCTCCTCTGTACCTATTCCCCAGCACCTTAAATCTGTGTCTCCTTGTAGCAACCATTTCAGCCCTGGGAAAAAACCTCTGAGAATCTACCCAATCTATATCTCTCAACATCTTATTCACTTCTATCAGGTCACCTCTCATCCTTTGTCTCTCTCTAAGGAGGAAAGACCAAGCTCCTTCAACCTATTCTCATAAGGCATGTCTCTGTTCAATTTGAAAAAAGCCTCCCTTCAAAGGTTCACAAAGTTCAGAGAAGTCTGTTAATACCAAAGTGCTGTATGTTTCCTGAATAACTCACCATTGCTAACAAATGGATCACTGTATGAGATCTTTGCAAAATACCTGAATACCCCATGTTAAATATGGTTACACTGGCCCAGATTTTCCAAACAGGATTCTGGCCCTTCCTGTTGGTGAGATTCTCCAGTCCTGCTGAGGTCAACCCCCACGATCATGGTGGCAGTGCAGGCGAACCACACTTTATGCAGCAGTAGCTGACTATTCCAGTAAATAAAGAGTTTAAACGGCCCAAAGCTGCTTTGGAAACAGTTATGGAGGAAAGCTTAAGAGGTAAAGGTGAGTGAGATAAGTGCATTAGGGGTAGAATGGATGAGGGATAGATGGTAGATGGATACGTGGATCAGAGGATGGTTAGGTCGGGTCAGGGTATATTGGGCGGTGGGGGTTAGTCAGTTTACTTGAGAGGGAGAGGACACAAGGAGTCATGTGGTGGGAGACAGGTTGGATGGAATGGGGTCAGAGTAGTGATCAGAAATGTGGTGGGGAGTGGGTCAGTGTGAGTGATTGGGGCTTCAGTTGTACAGTTACCTAGGCATTAGACAAGGTTTTTTTTTTCCCTAACATTCCCTGGTTTAACTATATTTGAGTAAGTAATGAACTACCTACAGTTGCCAACTCTAACTTGGAGTTGAAGACTTTGTTATGTGGTCCAGGGAGCAGGAGAATTGCCTGTTGGAAGTTTAATTTTCTCAGGTAATTCACACAAAGTGGATACACTGGGGTCCCATGGTGTATCTTCCGGAGCTGGTCCATTTTTATTAAAAAACTGGATTGACCTTAATTGGAGAACTGGTCATGTGTCCAATTCTAGGGATTTTAGGGAATGAAGGCTTTAGGGGTGTAGAAAAGATTTCTTAAAATGGTTTCAGGAATTAGAAATGTCAGTTATGTGGAAAGCTTAGGTTGTTCTCCTTAGATATGACAAAATTGAAAGGAGATTGGATAGAGGAATTCAAAATCAAGTGGGATCTAGACAGAGTAGGTAGAGAGAAACTGGTCCCATTGGCAGAAAGGTGAAAAACCAGTGGATACTGTTTTAAGGTGACTGGCGAAAGAATCACAGACAATAGAAACCTTTTTACATAGTAAATAGCTACGATCTGGAATGCACTGCCAGATTATAACTGGCAGCAGATACAATCATCAGAAGGATATTGAATAAACTCCTGAAAGAAAAAAATTCACAACATTAACAAGATCTGACTTCCCGCCATATAAAGAGAAACTTGAACAGATGAGCTTTATCAAAAAGGTAAGTTTTGAAGAGCATCTTAGAGGAAGGAATGAGTGGTAGATAGGCAGAGATGTTTAGGGTGGGCAAGAAAAGCTGGTTTTCAGAGCTAGTGGACTGTTCAGATAGGGAGGGAGGAGGCCGAGGAGGGATTTGAAAACAAGGATAAGAATTATACTATCCAGACTGGAAGACAAAACTCAACGTATCCTGTCATGACGGAACAACTCCTAAATCTCCATGTTCTATTTGCCTTTTTCATTGTTGAATTATATGTTTTTTTTTATTCATTCATTTATTGCCCACCCTAATTGGTGATGGTGACCTGAATTGGAAAGTTGATGGTGAACTGCCTTCTTGAACCTCTCCACTTCATGTGGTGTTGGTACACTCACAGTTTTATTGGATGTGGAGTTCCAGGATTTAGGCCAAGTAACAGTGAAGGAATGGCGATATATTTCCAAGCCAGGATAGTAAGTGGTTTGGAGAGAATGCCCAGGTGGTGGTGTTTCCAGATATCTGCTGTCCTTGTACTTCCATATAGTAGCAGTTATGGGTTAGAAAGTGCAAGTGTAAGGCGCTTTGGTGAGTTCCTGCAGTGCATGTTGTAGATGTTAAACACTGTTGTGCGTTGGTGGTGAGGAGAGTGAATGTTTGTGGATGGGATGCTAATCAAGTGGGCTGTTTTGTCCTGGATGAGGTTGAGTTTCTCGAGTATGGTTTGAACTCCATTCATCCAGGTAAATGGAGAGTATTCCATTTCACTCATGATTTGTAACTTAGAAATGCTGAACAAGCAGTGGAGAATCAGGAGGTGAGTTACTCATGCAGGATTCCTAACTTCTAGTAGCCAAAATTGTTGCAAGGTTGATGGTTGTAAAATTGACTGTTAAAAGGTGGTGCTTTTTCAGTACTTGAAGAATTTTTTTAAAAATGCAAGAACGTAGAGATCAAAAATGAAACCTTAGTATTGAAAGGCCAAGTCAACAGGCTTTTAAATTTAATAGGTTGTTGGCATCTAAGTACCTGAATCAATTTGAATCAGGCGCTTGGATGCCAACAACCTATTAAATTTAAAGCTGATGGTTTTGACAGCCTAGGTCAAATCCTATTGTAGGAAATGTTGATATGTCATCATGAGTATAAAAGAAGGGACAGAGGGACAAAGTGAGAGAATGACTACCGTCTGCCAGAGTTAACAGTTTAGCTCAGCTCTCAGCTGTAGAGAGAGAGAGAACCACTGTCCCATAGCTTCACCTATATCTTAGAGAGAGCCCCATCAAGGTAACAAAGGTACTAAAGAAGAAAGAGGTTCCAGGCAGAAGGATCAACAGAGAAGGTCCACAATATTCCAGAAGACACAAAACCTGGTTGTAATTTAGGGAGTGACTAAACTCTGTTTTGTTAATGAGTGGGAATTGCATTTATTTAAAAACATAGCATTAGAATCTTGTTTTATTTGGGAATAGTTAATAGTTAGAAAGGATTTATTCAGTTTGTTAATAGTTTAGTAAATCTGTTCGCGATTAGATAAATTGTTACATGTTGATTTTAGAAAGACTGCCAGGGATTTATTTTGTTTCAACCACTAGGAGTTGCTGAAAAGCAAGTCACATCATTTCACACACACTTTTTACAAATTATAAAGCGAGGTACTCCTCTTTGGGCGTTTCGATGTTCATTCAGAGAGGGGATCCACCTCTGCTTTATAAAAAGCATTTGTATGACTGACTCAGTTCAGTTTCTGGTCAGTGATAACCTCCAGGATGTTGATAATGGGGGATTCAATGATAGTAATTGAGTGTCAAGGGGCAATGGTTAGATTTTTCTCTTGTTGGAGATGGTCATTTCCTTGTGTGGCACAAATGTTACTTGTCACTTGTCAGCCCAAGTCTGGATATTGACCAGGTCTTGTTGCATTTGGGCATGAATTGCTTCAGTATATAAAGAGTGGGGAATGGTACTAAAAATTGTGCAATCATCAGCAGCTCTGACCACTTCTGACCTTATGATGGAAGGAAGGCAATTGATGAAGCAGCTGAAGATGTTTGAGCCTAAGACACTACTCTGAGGAACACCTTCGGTGATATCCTGAAACAGAGATGATTAACCTCCAACAATCACAACCATTTTCCCTTATGCCAATGGTTATGACACTGACCAGCACTGATTCGCATCGATCCTTGTTTTGCTAGGGCGCCTTGATGTCATACTGAGTCAAACACTGCCTTGATGTCAAGGGCAGTTACTCTTACCTTACCGCTGAAGTTCAGCTCTTTGGTCTATATTTGAATCAAGATTGCAATGAGATTGTTGCAATGTGACCTTGGCAGAACCCAAACGTAGTATCCATGAGCAGATTATTGCTGAGCAGATGCTGCTTGGTACCACTGTTGATGACCCTTTCCATCACTTTACAGATGATCGAGAATAAATTGATGGGATGGTAATTGGCTGGCTTGGATTTGTCCTATTTTTTGTGTACAGTAGTGTTGCCGGAATATTGTTAGGCCCACTGCTTTTTCAGTATCCAGCACTTTCAATTCTTTCTTGAAATCACATAGTGAATTGAATTGGCTGAAGACTGGAATCTGTGATGCTGGGAACTTCTGGAGGAAGCTGAAGTGGATCATCCATTTGGCACCTCTGGTTTAAGGTTGTCCTGAATGTTTCAGCCTTATCTTTTATACTGATGTGCCAGGCTCCTCCATCATTGAGGATGGGGATATTTGTGGAGCCTCCTCCTCTCCTATGTAGATTTTACGTGCTTTCCCATTGTCTGGGTGGGTTTTCCCCAGGTGATTTTGTTTCCTCCAACAGTCCAATGATGTACAAGTTAGATGGATTGGCTATGGTAAATTGCTCCTTAGTGTTCTAGAGTGTGTAGGTTAGATGGATTAGCCATGGTAAATATGCGGGGTTACAAGGATAAGGTCGGGGAGTGTCCTAGGTAAGATATTCTGTCAGAGTTGGTGCAGATTTGATGGGCATAATGGCCTCTTCTGCATTGCAGGAATTCGATGAATCAATGAGTTATTTTATTGTCCACCACCATTCACAGCTGGATCTGGCAGACTGGAGCGCTTAGATCTGATCCATTGGTTATGGGATCACTTGGCTCTATTGCATGCTGCTTCCACTGTTTGGCATGTAAATAGTCCTGAGATGTAGCTTTACCCAGTTGACACCTCAATTTTAGGGATATTTAGTGCTCTCCTGCAGTCTTTATTGAACCAGGATTGATTCCCTGGCTTGATGATAATGATTGAGTCGGGATATGCCCGCCATGAGGTTACAGATTGCGGTTGAGTACAATTCTGCTGCTGCTGATGGCCCACAGCCTCTCAGATGCTCAGTTTTGAGTTGCTAGGTCTGTTCAAAATCTATCCCATTTAGCATGGTGATAATGACACGCAACACAATGGAGGGTATCTTCAATGTGAAGATATTACTTTGTCACCACAAGCATTGTGCAGTGATCACTCCTATTGATACTATCAAGGATAGATGCATCTGCGGCAGGCAGACCAGTGAGGATGAGGTCAAGTATGTTTTTCTCTCATCGTTGGGTCCCTCAACTCCTGCTGCTGTCCCAGTTTAGCAGCTATATCCTTTAGGACTGAGCCAACCCAGTCTGTATTGGTATTACCAAGCCACTCTTGGTGATGAACACTGAAGTCTCCCACCTAGTGTACATTCTGCACCCTTACGACTTTCAGTGCTTCCTCTAAGGGCTGTTCAACCCGGAGGAGTACAGATTCATCAGCTGGGACTGAACACAGGGATAGTGATGTCTGGAGCATAATCATGCTTTACATACAAGATTAGGCAGGACTCCAGATTTTGATAAGGAGGACTTTGCAGAGTCGATGGGGATGAGTTTGTTGTTTTTATCTCCTGTGCCTAAATCAATGCCAAATATTTATCTGGTTTTATTCTTTACAAGCTTTGCAGTGGTTTAATGCAACTGAGTGCTTTGCTATGTTACTGAGTCAATAGCTTTGCTATTGTTGTGGGCCCAGATTCATATTTGGGCCCAAACAGCTAAAACTGGGAGAAAGGGCCAGTTTTTTTTTTAAATGACAATAACCAATTGTTTCATGATTATTGTTAGACTTTTTTAATTCCAGATTTTTTGTTAATCTGTCACGGTGGGATTCAAACCCATGTCTCTAAGACATTCACTTGTGTCTCTGGGTTACTTGTCCAGTGATAATACCACTACACCACTGCCTCCCTACATTGAATATCACTTTCAACTTTGTTCACCAATACACAAAGCAATAAAAAGAAAAGTCTTGTACTTATACAGCGCTTTTCGTGACTACCGGACAACTCAATGTGCTTCCAGCCAACTGGTTTTGAAGTGTAATCACTGTTGTAATATAGAAAAGGCAGCAGCATGCAGCAAGGTCCCTCAAACGGCAATGCAATAATGACCAGTTTTTGTTTATACTGTTGATTAAAGGATGACTATTGGTGAGGACACTAGTGATAACTGGTGACATTGTAGCACAGTGGCTAGCACTGCTGCCTCACAGCACCAGAAATCCAAGTTCACTTACCACCTTGGGTAACTGTCAATGTGGTATTTGCATATTCTCCTCATCCCTGTGTGGGTTTCTCTGGATGCTCTAGTTTCCTCCCGCACTCCAAAGATGTGCAGGTTAGGTTGATTGACCAAGCTAAATCGCCCCTTAATATCAGGGGACTAGCAGGTTAAATGTATGGGGTATGGGGGCAGAGCCTTGCTGGGATTGTTGTCAGCACAGGCTTGATGAAGTCTCCTGCTGTAACAGATTCAAAGAAAAGCAACAAGTTTGAACTTTAGAAGGATAAGTTCTGAAAAAACAGTAGAAAAACTTCTTTAACCTTGGTAGGCAAATAAAGAATACTTGCAATAACACCTTCAACAAGCTTAGAACATCATAAAGCATTTTACAGCCAATTAATGCTTTTGCTATCCAGTCATCCTCAGTGTAATGAGGATTTTAGAAAGGAAACTTACAACAGTGTGGACGGAAATGATTAATGTTGAGCACTATTTCAATGTAGCACGATGGAGATTGGGGGCAGTGGGTAAACAAATGCAAATTGGTAAAAGAACATTCAGGATTTATATTACCTCACACATCTTCATACAATCTCGACATGCCCGAAATGATCTTCGTTATTGGATATTCAGGATCTTTCATGAAACAGTTAGATGTATGATTGACAACCGTGATTAAATATATTCCTGATTGTTTCATTAGATGATTTGCCCCTTGCTTCAGCCATTAGCCAGCCAACACATCCATCAGCCAGCCAACACATCCATCCTTGTAAAACAAAAGGGGTAAGTTTAGCTCCGTTGACTGGACAGCTACTTTGCAACACACAGTGATACCCACAGCATAGTTCAATTCCCATATCAGCCAAGGTTTTTATGAAGGCTCTGCTTTCTCAACTTTGCCTCTTGGGTCAGCCTATGGTCATAGTAACTTTACCATTATTGTGTTACACTGCCGTCAATTGGAAAGCACAAAGCCTCAGAATCAAATTGAACGAGGCTTGATCAATACTAGCTAAACAGTTTGCTCCATCCCAATTTTCAGTTATTTCCACATCTGATAAACAGAATTGTTCAACGAATATGACAAAATGAACCAATCATTTTTAATGTCCTGATGATTTTTCCCAAGACAGTACTGTCCTGGAAATTGATCTTCAATTTTTGGAGGTCCATCTTGGAGGTTTGACAACCCTAGATGATTAAAAAAAAGTGGATGAAGGATTAAACACATGGCAGTAATAGGCTGATCATGAGAGGATCCATTGACTCCATCTACACTTCCCACTACCTGGGAAAAGCAGCTAGCATAAGCAAGGACCCCACGCACCCCGAATATTCTCTCTTCCACCTTCTTTTATCAGGAAAAAGATACAAAAATCTGAGATTATGTACTAAGCAATTCAAGGACAGTTTCTTCCCTGCTGCTATCAGACTTTTGAATATAACTACCAATATGAAAGTTAAAGTTAATTTATTAGTGTCACAAGTAGGCTTGCATTAATTTTGCAATGAAGTTATTGTGAAAATCAGGTGCCTGTTCGAGTAGTGAGGGAAAATTTAGCATAGGCAATGCACCTAACCAGCACTTATTTCAAATTGTGGGAGAAAGACAAAGTACCAGAGGAAACATGCAGACACAGGGAGAACGTGCAGACACCACAGATAGTGACCAAACTGGGAATTGAACCTTGGTCTTTGGCGCTGTGAGGCTCCAAGTGGAGAGGATCTCCAAGAACGTCACACATATCAACACAAATGTCTACAAAGATGCAAGAAAACAGACAAGATACCAAAAGGACTACAGATCACAAACCCACTCAGTTCAATTTTTAATAGAGACTACGCTGAGAGACTTTGCCATTGCATCTCTCTCACACTCCTCAACCACCTCATACAACTGGGATCTTGGGTTCATGTCACACTACCTGTAACCGCCACGACTTGCCCTTTCTCTACACCCCAGCTTTCACTATAATACTACATTTTGCACCCTCTCCTTTCCTTTTCCCTTATGTATGCATTTCCTGAATGGTATGCATTTTCTGTTTAGCACACAAGAAATAATATTTTTCATTGTGTCCCAATGGACGTGGCAATAATAAATCAAATACCATGGGACGGCACAGTAGCACAGTGGTTAGCACTGCTGCTTCACAGCGCCAGGGACCTGGGTTCGATTCCCAGCTTGGGTCATTGTCCATGTGGAGTTTGCATATTCTCTTCGTGTCTGTGTGGATTTCCTCTGAGTATACTGATTTTCCTCACAGTCCAAAGATGTGGGGATTAGGTTGATTGGTTATGTTAAAATTGTCCCTTAATGTCCTGAGGTGTGTAGGTTAGAGGCATTAGCAGGTAAATATGTGGGGGTAGAGACTGGGTGGGATTGTGGTCAGTGCAGACACGATGAGCCAGATGGCCTCTCTCTACACTGTAGGGTTTTCGATGATTTCTATGAAATCAACGCTGAACCAACTGTCTCGTCTCCCTCATTTCTGGGAGGTGATGTCAGAGTGGAGCAGACATAATATTCCATATGCGTATAGACAAAGTTATACGTGTGTTTAACCGAGTTTGGAACCTGCCTTACTTTTCGCTCACTCTGAGATTCAGGAACTTTACCAAAATGGCGGGCCGCACCCTCGTCCCGCTTCACTCAGATGGCCGACCAATCAAAGCCGGCCCAGTGAGTATGCGCAGACCTAGGCCCGGCGGAAAGGGGGCGTGGTCTGAATCCCGGTGCCCGTCTGAGCCGGAAACGGAAGTGGTGCCGGTGATGGGCTTGTTGTTGATGGAGTTGTGCTTGTTACGAGAGAGAAGGGAATACAAAAGGAGGAGAGAGCTGGGAGTAAGGAGCCGGGTACTAACTCTGTTAGTTAATACTGAAAATCATTATCATCCATCATCATCATCAATAATAATAATAATACTTCAGGTTATGCATATGACAGGGAGAAAAGTTCAGGAACACAAGAAGAGGTTTTGGCCTGATCTGTTATTGTCTTATGTTGTGCAGGGAATATAATTGTGCTGCTCTGTGTGTGTGTGTGTGTGTGTGTGTGTGTATTTAATTTCTACAGTTGCTGCTGTGAGATTGATGATCACAGGAAAATTATTCTTACGAAAGAAAGTCTTACTTGCCGTAATGCCTTTAGGGCAAATACATTTTAAAAGGCAAAAGCAATTATGCATGTGGGCCTGTTTTGAAATAAAACATTTGCTCTCGATTGGGCCCTTCATGGCAAATGTTTCCTTGTGCACCCTCTTATGTGCAGAAGTTTCCTAAGTTTTATGTAAGATGAGCACAGCATGTACAGACTTAAAAGAAGATTGTCATACAATGTGCAAGGGGATTTGGACAATAATAGGACCCTGGAGTGTTCTGACTTGTAGATTAAAATTTGGTGGAGCATTTAACAATACCTTAGGTTACGCATATGTCAGAGAGAAATGTTCAGGAGCACAAGAGCAGGATTTGGCCTGATTTCTTATTGTCACGTACCTTGCAGCAAATGTAATTGTTTTACTATGTGTGTGTGTGTGTGCATAATTTCTCCAGTTGCTGCTATGAGATTACTGATCATAGGAAAACCATTCTTACAAAAGAAAGTCTTACTTGCTATAATGCCTTTACGGCAGCTTCATTTCAAAAGGCAAAAGCAACCGAGCATGTGGTAATGAATGTGAGCTTGTTTTGAATAAAACATTAGTTGTTCTCAATTGGGCCTTTCATGGTGAGTGTTTTCCGGTGTGTCCTCATTTATGTGCTTATTTTGTATAAGTTTTATGTCTGATGAATGCAGCATATATATACATAATTGAAGAATGTCATGAAATGTGTATTTGGGCAATAAGAGGACTGTGAAGTCTTGCAGATTAATTGGTGGTAGAGTATTTATTTCTGTTTAATTATGTAGTATAACTTGCATTAAGTTACAAATTATAGAATATATCTCACTGCTGGGAGTAAGCCTTGAAACAAAATTATAAAAATTATTTTAAAATGTTTTTAATAGTTTCATGCACAAATCTGGATTGTTTTTTAAAATAATTGCTGTCATTTACAGTGTCAATAGAATTTCAGAAAATTGTAATAGCTATTGACTTAACACAGGCAGATACTGAACAATGTTATGACACAGTTATGATTGATTCAGTCTCTCCAAATATTTTTGGACAGTACAGTTCAGTTTATACAGTACAAAGTTAAAAAGTGATGGCACAAGTCTATACTAGTGTTTGAGAGCATCTCAGAACATTAGATTGAATATTCTTTTTTTTACAATTACCGGTAAGCTTTGTGACAACACATAATAGATCTCTGGGAATGATTGTAAGTTTGCAAAGATTGAGATAGTAAACTGTGTAGTTTGTGAATATAAGTTTTAAATGCTTGTTCTATTGACCACAAATTACAACTTTCTAATCGTTATCAAGCAGATTATTTACCAACTTGCACCACTTGATCCCTTCAGAACAAACCTTATCTCCACTAAGTGGATGTATTTGCATATTACATGTATATTTTATATATATGTTCCATATATTTTATACCCACGGCTTAAGTAATACTGATCTAGAAGGCCTTCTAAGCTGGTATTAATTAAACCGTGGGTATTAACTTTTGTGGAAAAAAAATGCACTGAGTGGTCATTTTTTTATTGCAGTCGGAGAGTGGAGCAATTATGAGGGTTCAAGTGTAGAAATATACTGTTCTTAGAAGTAGGAATGCTGATTTTAAAATTTGTCAAACATTAATGCAAAAACATGAATTTGCAGGATTTATATTAGGAAAATGACAAATATTGCCTAAGTAGCACTTGATCTTGATCTTATTCTGATCTGGTGCTTAAGTGGGAGTTGGATAAACACTTGAAGAAGATTATAATGAACAGGCAAGTGAGACTGGGGTTGCCGCAATGTGTAAACCTTAATGATGTTGCACCACAGTCAAAATGACATTCTGTTTTTAAATCTACATGATTTGTCCAACTCACTGTTAATGTGCCAGTTCAGCTTATCCCAGATAGCTTTTTGGGCTAAGAATGTTTGAAATTTCGGAGCCAAGTTAGTGTTGTGGTATTTCGGTGCCATTGGAGATTTTAACCTCTTGCCATCATAACTTATAAATGGTCAGCCACCACAAATGTGTCTCTAACTTTTCCAACGTATTTTGTTCTTTCTTAGGGTTTTCAATGTGCCCAATCAAGTAGATAGCTATTTTGTTCTGAGAAGATGGACTTGAAATGACATGGAGTCTTCTTCTTATCAGTGCCCATTCACTCCAGGTGTGTCAGAGTCTAAATGAGTGCCTCATGTCAGTGCAGCAGGACTGCTGAATTGATTTCCAGTCTTGGAGAGCACTATACAACTAAGGTAAATTGATCTTTATTAATATTGATTATTTGGCCCCATTATATGTTTTCGCTTGACTGGCAGTGAAACGGCTCTCATTTCTGTAGATGTTGATGATTATCTAGTTATAAATTTGTGCCTTCTTGATGTAAGTCAGAACCATAAGTATATTCTGACCCATCTGTGGAACTGGTGTTGACCTGTGATATCCCTCTGCTGGGCAGCATGGTGGTTAGCACTGCAGTCTCACAGTGCGACGGACCCTGCTTCAGTTCTGGCCTCGGAGTCACTATCTGTGTGGAGTTGCACATTCTCCCAGTGTCTGTGTGGATTTCCTGTGGGCACTCCAGTTTCCTTCCACAGTCCAAAGATGCACAGGTTACGTTGATTGGCCATGCTAAATTAACCCTAGTGTCAGAGAGATTATTGAAGTAAATATGAGAGGTTGTGAGAATAGGACCTGGGTGGAATTGTGGTTAGTGCAGATTTGATGGGCCAGATGGCCTCCTTCTGCAGTGTAGGGATTCGATGATTCTAAAGTTTCGAAGTTTATTTATTAGTATCACAAGTAGGCTTACATTAACATTGTAATGAACTTACTGTGAAATCCCCTTGTTGCCACACTTGGTGCTACTTCGGGTACACTGAGCGAGAATTTAGCATGGTAGTGCACCTACCCAGCCCGTCTTTCAGACTGTGGGAGGAAGGTGAAGCACCCAGAGGAAACTCATGCAAACATGGGGAAAAGCATGCAGACTCCACACAGACAACACCCCAAATCAGGAATTGAACCCAAGTCCCTGACACTGTGAGGCAGCATGGTAACCACTGTGCCACGCTTCAACTATCAACATCCTGGGTTTACCATTGATTAGAAACTGAACTGGACTAGCCATATAAATACTGTGGCTACCAGAGCATGTCAAAGGAGTCCTGAGGCAAATAACTCATCTTCTGACTCCCAAGCTTGTCCATCATTTACAAGGCACAAATCAGGAGTGTGATGGAATGCTCTCCATTTGCCTGATGAATGCAGATACCACAGCACTCAAGAAGCTTGACACCATCCAGGGCAAAGCAGGCTCCCTTGATTGCTACCATTTCCACAACATTCACTCCCTACAAGTCTGCAAACAGCGGCAGTTGTGTGTTCTATCTACAAGGTGTACTGCAGGAACTCACCAAATTTCCTTAGGTTGCACCTTCCAAACCCACAACCACCACTATCTAGAAGGACAAGAGCAACAGATATCTGGCTACCCCGCCACTTGGAGCTTCCCCTCCAACCATCCTGCCTTGAAAATATACCACTGTTCCTTCACTGTCACTGGGTCAAAGTCCTGGAATTCCCTTCCTGTGTACACTGAGTGTACCTACATACCTACATCCCAGGGACTGCAGTGGTTCAAGAAGACAGTTCACCACCAGCTTCTTGAGGGCAGAGAGATGGGCAATAAACGCTGCTCTAGCAAATGACACCCACATTCCATAAATGAGCATGTTGAGATGTGTATGGTTGTAGGCTTGTGTTTCCCATTGTGTATTGCTACAAAAGTGCCAAATGCAGTAAAGAGGCTTGGTAAGGCCTTAAATTTAAAATAGTTCATATGTGTATTCAAAAGGCAGAAAATGTTAACACTTCGAACTCAGGTCAACAATAATATTAGAATCTTCGGTTATACCATTGAGCACGTGCATTTGATCATTGGTAAGAGAAAATTATTTTAAAAAAACTTCTGTTGTCACATTCACAGAAACAAACATGTTCAGTGTGGCACAAACTTCCAAGACACAGTTCCTGGACAAAGCCCGGGCAGCTCGGGAGGAGAGAAAAGGGCAAAAGGAACGAGAACGTGCAACCATTCAGATTCAAGCGATGGTCAGGAAGTACCTCTGCAGGTGTCGGCTGCTTAGAGAAATCAGGTCAATTATTTTGTTTTGCATAAGATTTCATAATGCAATTTTCAAAAGAAAAGTAGCTTAAAGAACAAATTATGTTTTAGAAACAAGAAATATCAATGAAAGATAAAACAGGCAAGAACGAAGCAACTGTGATGAACTTTATAAAGCTAAAGAACCTCCAAGATTTGGAATGTTATTCTTCATACCAACGAAGACTTTAAACCTCAGTTCTACATTTCAGATTGGGTTTTCAGGCTTAAAAAAAAAACAACTTGGTATTGCTCCATTATTGCGACAATTTTCAACAGCACTAGGGTATTCCCAACAAGTCAAAACAACACACACACACACACACACACACACACAACACACACACACACACACAACACACACACACACACACACACACACACACACACACACACACACTCTCCCTACTATCCTGATTGGATGCCAGTATAAAAAGGAAATCATGAATAACATAAAGTTTACAGATAAACGTGAACAGCCTCAAAATTAGAGTGGACAATATAAACCTACCTCATTTGCTAGCTCCAATCCACAAAATACAATAACTCCTATCAGAAGCCAGGAAATTAAACACAATACAACCAGCTCAAAAGCTAAGCCAAGGCAAAAGAAATAATATAAGTTTGTTAGCCATCTAACAACTATTTTTTTCCTGTAGTATTTGCCTTGGATTCATGTATTTTTTTAAGTCCTTCTTAACCTCTAGGACTTGTGCCAGAATTGGAAGAACTGTCCCGCAGACTAGCCAGGCTTAATGTGAACATACTCACCAATCCAATCTTATAATGTCCCAGACACCGCCATCATCATCCCTGGGTATATCCTCTCCCACAAACAAGACAAATTCACCAGAGATAGAGGCACAGTTGTGTACAGTTAGAAAAGAGTTACCTTGGGAGTCTTTAACATTGACTGCAGACCCAAAAAGTCTTGTGGCATCAAACATGGGAAGGAAATTCCTGCTGACTACCACCCACTGCTCCTCCCCAAAGCTAATGAATTAATACTCCTTCATGTTGAATACATTTGGAAGAAGCACTGAGGATGGCAAGGTCACAGCATGTACTCTGAATTGACAGTCTTACATGTCCATCACCAAGAGTGGCTCAGTAGTATGACTACTGACTGGGCTAGCCAAGACCTGAAGGACGTAGCTGCTAGATTGGGTCTTCAGTAGGTGGTGAGGGAACCAGCAAGAAGGAAAAGCCTACCTGATGTAGTCCTCGCCCATCTACGTATCGTAGATGCATTTATGTATGGTGATATTAGCAGGAGTGGCCACCACATGCACGCTTTTCTCTTCAAATAACTGTCTGCTTTCCTTTTGAATGTTTCAATTGAAACTGCCTCTATCACACTCCAGCAATAATAGTGATAAGTTACGCTCCACAACTGGCTGAAAAGCAAAGCTCTTCAAGTACAACTACA
The DNA here is from genome assembly GCA_024679065.1 of Sphyrna mokarran. Classification (NCBI taxonomy): domain Eukaryota; kingdom Metazoa; phylum Chordata; class Chondrichthyes; order Carcharhiniformes; family Carcharhinidae; genus Sphyrna; species Sphyrna mokarran. The sequence continues at coordinate 39,094,461 of JAGIQG010000020.1, read as the reverse complement.
ACACTGATATCTAACCAATAATATGTAAAATTGTCCAGATATGTCCTGTACACACAAAGCAAAACAATCCAATCTGACCAGTTAACGCCCCATTAGTCTACCCTTGATCATTTGTAAAATTTTTTTTTAGTCCATTCATGGGATGACTCTCTCTCCATCTATCTGGATGTCTTGAGTAGTAGGTCTCCGAGAATCATATGGAATCATTGCACTGCTGTCAATCTCGGATGAGACTTTGTCCAGCATGAATGTTTCAGTGATCTTAAACTCATTACTGTAATCTCTTTCTTCCTTGCTTTAATTGTTATCTTGCATTTAAATCATTCTTAGTTCATCTTATTTCTCTTTTATTCAAACTTGAACCTTATTGATATTTAGCACTATGGGCTTCAACACATCAATGAGGTTTCTTAAAACAAAACCCCTGAGTGTCATCTCTCTGAGAGCCCCTCTATAGTTTTCTTTAAAACTTTATCAATGTTGGTTAATTAGGTGACGTTGCCTTTACAGGATGGAAGTTGATGATTTTTTTGACGTCAGTGAAGCAAATCCATCAAAAAGAAGTGCACTTGCTGTATTTAAAATCACAAGGAAGCTGCTCTTTGTATACCACATGAAAGAAGATAAAGAGGTAAGTGTACCAGCTGCGGTTAATCCTGTGGCCAAGAATGGGGAAGGAAAACAGCTAGTTTGGGATCCTTTTGAGTAATGTTGTTTCGTTTAGAAAACTGCAATTTAATTTAATCTGGCTGTTGTGGGGTGGCAGGATCAGATTTCATGTATTCATGTATTACCCATCATCCAGTTCTAATATTATCCTAAATAGTCATTTGATAAATATATGGATGATATTGGAATAGTATAGGTTAGCTGAGCTTTAGATTTGTTTCACAGGTCGGCACAACGTTGAAGGCTGAAGGGCCTGTACTGCGCTATAATGTTCTACGTTCTAAAGACTGGTAAAAGTAAAGGATTCTGAGACCTATGTTTAAACCAGATTGACAGTATCACTCCAAGGTCAAAGTGTGGCTCATCTGGCAAATAAAAAAAAAGCATCACATTGGTACAGTTTTATGATTCAAGGTGGGACAGGGAAGAAAGAGTTTTGTCAGCTTGCTTATGATGTAGTTAATCAGACAATCCTTGCCACTGACACCATTTTCTATTCCCTGGAATAGATATCCTACAAGTTTAAAATTTTGATCAAACTAGCAGCTCTGGGAATGAATATATCATAAGATCACATCTGCCAAACTCTTTAGTGTTGTGGAGTTCCTTTAGACCAGCACGTTGGTGCTGAATTGAAAACCTGCAAATTTGATTCCCTTGTTCCACTAGTTGCTAAATTCTTGGTCCTGGCCAGACCAGGCCATCCTGCATCATCACCAAGAGGGCAGGCTTGTGACCCATAGTTCTCAATGCCATAAGTGTAATTTGCTGTTGTTAAGACTGAAAGTATGGTCTCCCTTACAATCTCCAGTGTGCATCAAAATTAACTTCTTTCTGATTTTTTTTTTGCCAACAAGCCATTAGAGACTAAGGAGTAAAGAGTTTGCGAAACGTGCAAAACTGTGGCATTGGCATTCCCAAGTCTGTCCTTCTAGTCATTACACAAGAAATCAATCATTGCAGTTTGTGGAAATTGGGAATGTCATTTATCCATCAAGCGCAACATTTTGTGCAAGTCCTTCCTCTCCTCACAAAATTTGCACAGGTTGTTTGAGTAATGAGTTTTTATATGTTTCCAGAGACTTGAGAAGCTGTGCCGCTGTATTCTTAATAGCATGGAAGTAGAGAATGAGTCCAAGGTTTGTATGTAATAGTTTTGAATTTCAAATATGTTGCATATTTCCCATTTCTATCCACTTCTAATGGTTTAGCTGATAAATGTTATGCCCAGTGTATAATTTGACCATGTAAGTAAGCATGTTGTGTTCAGTTCTTAGTCTCTGGACATTCCATGGTGTTTTGGGGTTTTCATTCTATCATGCTGTCTGGTATGTTCGTGAAAACTGAGAACCAAAGATGACCTTTGTTATCAGCTATGTCTCAGTTTAATTGCCAGACTGTATTAATGAATTGCAGTGGAAAATAATCGTGAACTTGATTACTCCTACCTGTGCTAATGACAGTTCTTTAATCCATTCTCCTCCACTCCAATGCTGCACAGCATAAATACTCTCCCTAGTCATGTTGCAAGTTGGGCTGGGCAAAATCTGTTTTGTACTTTCTAATTTCTATTTTTCTAAATCTCTATTTCATGAGAGATGGACATGTCAAGAAAATTTCATCCAGTCATCTTTGCACTTCATTGTAATTCCTGCTTTGCCCAAGACTGCAAGAAATTACAAAAGATTGTGAACATAGCCCAGTCCATCATGCAAACTAACCTCTCATCCATTGACTCTGTCTATACTTCTCACTGCCTGAGCAAAGCAGCCAGCATAATCAAGGACCCCACACATCCTGGACATTCTTTCCTCCACTTTCTTTTGTCGGAGAAAAGATACAACAGTCTGAGGCTGCAAACCAACTGATTATAGAACAGCTCTTCCCTGCTGTCATCAGAGTTTTGAATGGACCTACCTTGCATTTAGTTGAACTTTCTCTCCACCCTAGCTATAACTGTAACGCTACATTCTGCACTCTCGCTTCCGTCTCAATGAACAGAATGCTTTGTATATCGTGCGAGAAACAATACTCAACTCAGGTCTTTCTGTAAGTTTCAATGAGATCCTCTCCATTCTTCTAAAACTCTATCAATTACAGACCCAGAGTCCTGAAATGCTCTCAAATTCCATTTACAGGAATATTGAGCAAGATTTGGGCAGTACAGATAATTTACGCTTTTTTTAATATAAATTATATCTGGAAGTGTGGTGGGCTCACAAGCATGCTCTTTATATTTTGAAACAGGATTATTGATTGATTTTGTTGTCATTTGAATATATATTTTAAACTTTCATGGCTATTCACAGGTCTGGTACATCTCATTAGCACTCTCCAAAGATCTCACCCTGCTATGGATCAAACAAGTTAAAGACCTTCTTTGGCTCTGCTGTGAATTTTTGAAGCAACTCAAGGTGAGTTGCTTGTGCAACGTTCTAGCTGCGTGTGGAGAGGAGGCTGCAGTCTGAACTCCTAAATTACACTTCAAAAAAAATTTACTGTTTAAGGGTAACCCATTTGATTTTGGTTGGCAGTAGGTCAGAGTATTTAGTGAGGTTGGTTTTCCAAAGTTGTCTTTTTATGAGATCTGTCTGGACTTCTCTGTCATTTAAATGCCACTCGTATTCTCACTGAACTTCTGTAATCAAACCAACCTCTTGGGAGGGAAAAACTGCAGTTAAACCACTGATGTATGATGGGCTACTTATAGTTTTACAACTAAAATAAATTAAAATGTCAGCTAAATTAAAATTGGTATTTTTTTATAAAGACTGAAGAATTTGCTTCCTGGAATTGGTAGAATATGGGGTAGCTTAAAGTCACTTGCTTATTTAAGGTAAGGATTTACTTAACAGTTGGAAATATTTAATTTTTTTTCTTGCAGCCTGATATTCTGCAGGACTGTAAGCTCATCACATTGTATCTCACCATGCTGGTCACATTCACAGACACCTCAACCTGGAAAATACTGAGAGGAAAAGGTCGGTGGCATAAACAGCCTTTATAGTGTCAATGACTTTCTTAATACACTAGAAATGTTTCATCTGCTGTAGACTTTGGACTTTTGAGGTTCAGGCAATTAATTCCCACTTTTTTCTTTCTATAGGTCCTGTACTTGGGAGCCCGAGTTCAGGATTCTCTTAAAGTTAACATACAAGTCGGGCTGGTAAATAGGAAGGCAAATGCAGTGTTTGCAATTATTTTGAGCGGACTAGAATACAAAAATGGGGATCTACTGCTGAGGATTTAAAAGATTCTGGTCAGATCACATTTGGAGTATTGTCAGCAATTTTAGGCCCTATATCTAAGGAATAATAAGAGAATCATAGAACCCTATGCACCCAAAAAGAGGCCCTTCAGCCCATCAAGTCTGCACCAAACACAATCCCATCTAAGCCCTACCCCCAGATCCCTACATTTTATACCTACTAATCCCTCTAACCTACGCATCCCAGGACACTAAGGGGCAATTTCTTAGCATGGCCAATCAACTTAACCTGCACATCCTTGGACTATGGGAGGAAACCGGAGTACCCAGAGGAAACCCACATAAACACAAGGAGAATTTGCAGACTCCATACAGACAGTGACCAGAGCCGGGAATCGAGCCCAGTCGCTGGAACTGTAAAGCAGTGGTGCTAACCACTGTGCTACCATGTCTAATGTGCTGGCCTCAGAGAGGGTCCAGAGGAGGTTTACGAGAATGACCCCGGAATGAAAAGCTTGACGTTTGAGAGCATTTGACGACTCTGGGTTTGTAATTGATAAAGTTTTAGAAGAATGGAGAGGATCTCATTGAAACTTACAGAAAGACCTGAATTGAGTAGACATTGGAAAGATTTTTCTATTTGTAGGAGAGACCAGGGTCCAAAGGCACAGCTTCAGAGTTAAAGGGACGACCCTTTAGAACTCAGATGGGGATGTATTTCTTCAGCCAGAGGGTGGTGAATCTATGAAACTCATTGCCACAGAAGGCTGTGGAGGCCAGGTCATTTAGTATATTTGAGACGAGATAGATTCTAGATTGGTGAGGGGATTAAAACATACTGGGAAAAGGCGGGAGAATAGGGTTGAGAAGCATATCAGTCATGATAGACTTAATGGGCCAAATGGCCTAATTTTGCTCCTATATCTTATGGTATTCCCATCTTCCTCTTTCTGTGCATTGGCACACTTGTCTGACTTTCAAGTTTGTGCCTATACCTCTTTGTAACTCAACAGGCTGAGTGCTCAAATGTCCATTTTTTTTTCTTTTTCCTCTGCCCTCTCTGAGGAAGTGCTTGTTTTCCACTAAATGGCATAATGGCATAAATGCAATCAAGAAGCAAATTAGGTTTCCACCCTTTATAAAAGCATAAAAGTAAAAGTGTAGACCAGTATCACATTATCTATTTCAGTTTTAATGAACATCATTATGATTATGAATTGAATGGAATGTATTTTCATGATCCCATTGAAACATTTTTAAATGTCTTTTTTTGTTGCCATCCCTGTCCCTTCCCCCCCCCTCCCATCGTCCCCATTTTCCGGATGTATGCAGCAGTAATGTTCTCTATGTGCTGAGTATCCTCTGCATTATTGCATTGAGCAATTGCAGGAATTTCAAAGCTGAGTCCAACACTATCCTCATCTAATGGGCACGCATCAATTTCCAGCAGAAGCCACCTCAAGGTACAGAGAGAGAAAGTTCAAAAGTAAGAGCCCTCTGTTTTTTCACCTCCTGTCCTCTGTGCCAAGACTTCAGGTGGACATTTCAGAGTTCTAACTACCACTTCACCTAGTTCAGCACAGGTAGAGAGCCAAGACAAAATATGCTGCAAAGTGCAGTAAATTTACTGATTAAATTTATATCAAAATAAATTAACATTTTCAATCATGTATGTGGGCAGCACGAAGGAAATAGTCATTTTTAATTTCTGGAAACATTGCTATCTAAAATGCCACACTTCAGGGCAGTGTAGAGATTCATCTCCTGTTGCCAATCCCATTGATTTTTCTTAATGACAGGAGAAGTTCTGAGACCCGCCATGAACCACATCTGTGCCAACATCATGGGACATCTCAATCAAAAGGGATATTACGTTGTGCTACAGGTTTGTTCAAAAATGCTGTTTAAATTCGGTAAATCTAGTGTTTAAGAAACAACCTCTTGTAGTAGTACCTTTTGGTGAATATTTGAGCTATTTTTGTCTAGATTAACTGGATGCCTGATCTTTGGGTTGGGTGGTCCCAGAAACCATTTGCTGAGTTTCCAACTCTTATTTTGTTAATGTGACGTGGACATTGAATCATAGAAGCACAGAATTCCTACAGTACAGAATGAGGCTAATTGACCCATCAAGTCTGTACTGACCATAATCCCACCCAGGGCCCTATCTCCATGCATTTACCTTAGCTAGTCCCCCTGACATTAAGGGATAATTTAGCATGGCCAGTCCATCTAACCTGCACATCTGTGGGAGGAAACTAGAGCAGCCAGAGGTAACCTATGCAGACACAGGGAGAATGTGTAAACTCCACACAGACAGTGACCCAAGTCAGAAATCGAACACAGGTCCCTGACGCTGTGAGATAGTAGTGCTAACCACTGTGCCACCATGCCACCCATTCTGATAAGCCCAGCATTTATTCTGCCATCCCTAAATGAGTTGCCTTCTTGAACTGCTGCATGGGTAGGCACACCCACAATGCTATTAGATAGGGAATTTCTGGATTCTGACCAGTAATGATGGAGTGATTTACTTCCAAAGTCAAAATAGTGTGTGACTTGAAGAGGAACTTCAAGGTGATAGACATGTGCATGCTTGTTCTTTTGGGCAAAAATGAAAGTAGGTTTGGATACTTTTGGGGAGAATTGGCGAGTTACTGTGAGGCATACACGTTGTTCCCAGAGGGGTACACCACTTCCTTAAAAAGAGAGCATACAGGCTCTGAAACAATGCTTTATGCCTGACATATTGTTAGCATTTAACTGGCTAAAATTCAATTATTTTCATAATACAAGAAGTTAGCCCCACAGCACCAGAGGCGCAAGTTTGATTTCTGGCTTGGGTGACTGTGTGGAGTCTGCATGTTTTTCCCGTGTCTGCATGGGTTTCCTCTAGGTGCTTCAGTTTCCTTCCACAGTCTGAATGATGTGCTGGTCAGGCGTATTCTCATGCTAAATTCTCCCTTGGTGTACCCGAACATGCACCAGAGTGTGGCAACATAGGGATTTTCACAATAACTTCATTGCAGTGTTAAGCCTATTTCTGACTAATAAAAAAACTTTAACAAAATAAAAGATTAAAGCTGATCTCTCGATATAAGACAATGAGACATAGTGTACAGAAGTTTTACTTGCATTGGTTTTTTTTCATTGGTGATGGAAAATAAGTTTCTTTTATCTCCAGATATTATTAACAAATGGACTGGCACGAACCAAACCATCTTTGTCCAAAGGGACTTTAACAGCTATTTTCACCCTTGCATTACGGTAAGGGAAATTCCAGGTCAAAACTTAATTTCTTGTGCATCTTGCCTTAAACCCTCCTCAAAGATGCCAGTTAAGGTTTTTATAGTAATAGAGAAATAAAGTTTGTAGATGAAGCATTGTAATCTTATTCTGACCTTGAAAGCCCACTGCCATTGCTTACCTGTGACCTGTGATCCAGTGACAGTACGAGGCCTCTGGTGGGTGTGGCATGGACAGCAGCCACGATCTCTCTGGTGATGCTGCCAGTCAGTGGAGCTGCAGGCTTCTGATTGGCCTGCAGCCCTCAGTGGGTGGGATTTCCATCCCCAGAGCCCTTGAACTGAGTGCCATTTAACATTGTGGGCCTTCCCTAAAAGAGATGTTCTCCAGCCAGCAGGGAACATGGCTGTCATCTCCAATAAATCCTGTTGATTTTGGTTTGTAATGCATCTACAGTGCAGTGCCTTGACACTTCGTTAAAGGCATTTATATAACTTCAAGTTCTTGTAAAAATATTGGGTGGAATTTTCCCATCCTGCTTGCCACAGAACTCATAGAGAGTGGGACACAGACCATGCAAAGTCCTCGGGTGGGATTTTCTGACTTTGGGGCGAGCTTGGCAGAAAAATCCCACCCGTAATCTTTTATTGAGACAAGTCTCCAGTTGGTTAAATGAGGTACGTGAAGGGGAAAAGAATAAAAAGTAAGCGAATAGCTATCGATGATGAGAAGTTGGAGGAAAGTCATGTAGAGGATAAGCAGTGGCAGTGAATAGTTGTGCTAAGCATTCTATTTCCGTGCTGTGGATCCCATGTTTAAGACCATTAGTTGATCCTTTCATTCTTGCATGCATTTTTTTTAAGAGCACCAGTTATTGGATCTTTTGGCACAATAATAGTTTACATTCTTTTCTCCAGCCCAGTGATTGCTGCCCATTTCTCAGACAACCTACTCCGTTCCTTTCTGCTGCACATTATGTCAGTCCCAGCACTGGTGACACACCTCTCTACAATAGTACCTGAGGTAAAGAACTATCACAAGGAAAACTGCATGCAACTTGATATCGATTTGTATTGGTACCTTTCATCTCTCTTTTTAAAGAAAAGCATTTGCTTTGTTTCCACCCTGTTCCCCCAAATTTGCCAATCTTTCTTCAACTTTCAGTTTTTTTTCCAAAGTATTGCTTCACGAAAACAAAGGTGCAGGCTGTCACTAAACCTCTTGTCAATTTCATAGTTGAACTGGATGCTAAGGGATACAAAGAATGGCGATAATTTGCAAATCATTCCTCTTCTTCTCCTTATTCCCCTCCCCTCAGAAACAACTTTAAAATAGTTTCTTGTCTTTGTCTTCCCCATCTCCACCAGACTGCCTCCTTAAAATTTGATTTGACTTATTATTGTCACATGTATTAACGTACAGTGAATACTATTGTTTCTTGCACGCTATACAGACAAAACATTCCGTTCATTAAGAAGAAAATGAGAGAGTGTAGTGTTACGGTCATAGCTAGGGTGTAGAGAAAAATCAACTTAATGCAAGGTAAGCCCATTCAAAAGTTTAACAGCAGCAAGGAAGAAGCTGATCTTGAGTCAGTTGGTATGTGATCTCAGACTTTTGTGTCTTTTTCCCAACGGAAGAAGATGGAAGAGAGAATGTCCGGGGTGCATGGGGTCCTTAATTATGCTGGCTGCTTTGCCAAGGCAGCAGGGAGTGTTGACAGAGTCAACGGATGGGAAGCTGGTTTGCATGATTGATTGGACTACATTTTGTAGTTCCTTGTGGCCTTGGGCACAGCCATACCAAGCTGTGATATAGCCAGAAAGAATGCTTTCATTATAGTATATTTAATATATATTAAAAAAAGGAAACAAAGAAGTGCTAGGATTGCTGAGTAGATTGATCGGTACCTTGAGTGAGCAGTTCCTCTTTACAGGTGCTGACAACAGTGTTTTGCTTTCCTAGCCTTTTCTGTTTTAGTTTCAGATTTTAAAATTGGTGAATTGCTGCATTAATCTAAACTGCTGTGGCATGCGTTATTATCCCATGACTCTGCAGCTTCTACAGATTGGATTATTTGTTTATGGTGGTGTCTGAGAAGGTTGAATTTGTATCTCCAGAAACATATTGTATCTCCGCAAAACGTACCATAAAACATAGGAGCAGAATTAGGCCACTTGACCCATCAAGTTTGCTCTGCCATTCAATCATGGCTGACATTTTCCTCATCCCCATTCTCATTTCCCCATAACCCCTGATTCCCTTATTAAACAGACGCATCATTGTTATCACTAGCTTCAGAGAACAGGCTATTCATTTAGTAAAAGAAGGGTTGGGAAGTATTTTCAACAAATTAGAAACTTCTAATATTTTAATTTTTTAAATTGTTTTGGACATTAAAGTGCTGAGATTTATTTGGAAATTTTTTTAAAACCCAATAACCATTTTTAGATAAGGTTTTCTGCCTCTGTTAGAATGAGTGGAAGCTTAGCTTCAAAAAGTTTGGCTATTTGTTTCATATGCAGGAAGAAAGAAATGTCATTGATTCTAGGTATTTTCTCCATTTTTAGACCTGCATATATTTTCTAAACTGTTGATTTGGTCAATTTCTTTGCATTTTACTTTATGGTAAGCAAGTAATAATTTCCATTACATTTTATAATAGCTGGGAAGTTTGATAGAGTCTTCTCTTTTTTGCTGTAATCACAGCAATTTCTGAGGATAACTCTGAGCTCAGTGTGGCACAGTGTGGTACCAGAGTGCTGTTGCGCCGTGTTCACCTTCCCTGAGGTATCCTCTCAGCTACTCACCTATCTGAATGAATTGTCCCTTTCTATTCAGTGCATGGCTATGATCCATTCCCATGAGCTACTTCGGAAATTCATCTTGTTTTTAAGTCGTGACGAACAATGTGATGATATCTGTGTGTGTTTGGAGGGAAGCCATACGCTGTGTCTGCAGGGTGAGTGTTCCAGGAATATTGACTTATTCAAGGTTGTGCTTGCAATGTTGTTTTTATTTTGTTAATTTTAAAATAATGATTTGTTTCACTATTGCATTTGCAGTTTCTTTAACAACACTGTGCATGCTAAGTTAACATGTGTTAGCTATTGAGTGGACCCCATTTCTCTCTGCTCTGAAGTAAGGTGTTACCTGGGCAGTCTCGATGATGTAAAGAATAATTGCAACTGACTACAAAGCAGGCTGTGGATAAAGTGACCCAAATTTGATCTTCCTCTCTGATCTGTTAATTTATCTTGGTAAAGTTGGATTTCACAATTTACTTTGAAGTTTCCAGGATATAGAATCATAGGATCCCTATAGTGCAGAAGAAGACCATTCAGCCCATCGAGTCAGCACTGACCACAATTCCACCCAGGTCCTATTTACCCTGCTAATCCACCTTCACCAAGGTCAAATTAGCATTACCAATCAACTTGCACATCTCTGGATCGTGGGAGGGAGCTGGAGCACTCGGTGGAAACGTACATAGATGAAGGAAATTCCGAGGCTGGGTCCCTAGCGCTGTGAGGCAGCAGTGCTAACCACAGTGCCACCACATTGAGTGAGAAAATACATTCCTAGTACTTATCACTACAGTCTCATTTGCTGATGAACAGCATGTGAATGTTGCTTTAACATTGCATACAATGTGTCTCATTCTTGAATAGTTTACTGATATTCTTTGGAAATTCTGGCCAAATATTACAAAGTTGCTTATGGAAGCATGGTCTATTTGGAGTCAGTGCAATCGGGGAAAGCGGAGGGACTACAGAACAGAGTAATCTCTGAATATTGATATAAGTGGCGGTTCGTTCTTAATTTTGATTTTTTTTCCCCAAAATTAAATCTGTCCAATTGACACAGGGAATCTAATTTATTTGGCATACCTGTCTGAAAATGTGTTGGAGGAGGAGACAAATCACTTTGTCAATGTGCTGACTGCCATGCTGTCGTATTGCCAGAAATATGTATCTCAGAAGAAGTCCAACTTGACACATTGGCACCCGGTACTTGGTTGGTTCTCGCAGACTGTTGATTATGGGTATGTGCTAGCAGTGGATGTGCGAATTAATCTGATAATATCTGTTAAACTAATGTGTTATGTTCATTTAACTTTTCCTGGCTGCTTATTGATCTCTGACCTCTGTTAATAATCTCAATCTTTCTCAATGGGAACAGTGATTTAATGATGACATTTGCACTGCATGTAATCTGTGCTTTGCTTTACCTGGGAGAATTTGGTGATGACACTAACGTTGTGGCAAAATGCTCCAGTCCCTAGCACTGATGTTTATTACTGCAACTTCAATACTTAAACATAGATACAAAGAAAATGTTTGCCCAGCCCCATCAATAATTGTTTATTGTGAATAAATTGTAGCTGTTGACCAATGATTGTTAAATCACTTTCCATTTTGACACTTTATTAATTCAGTGGGGTTAGGACATTGTCCTTTTTATCTTTAGAATTTGTTTGTAAATTCAACCTAGAGTTGGTGGAACTTTATTTTTCTTTAAGTTTATTCATTACTATTACAAGTAGGCTTACATTAACACTGCAATGAAATTACTGTGAAAATCCCCTAGTCTCCACATTCCGGAACCTGTTCGGATACACTGAAGAAGACTTTAGCATGGCCAATGTGCCTAACCAACACGTCTTCAGACTGTGGGAGGCAATAGGAGCACCCATCCAGGAGAACATGTGGACTCCGCACAGACAGTGACCCGAGCCAGGAATCGAACCCAGATCCTTGGCACTGTGAGGCAGCAGTGCTAACCACTGTGCTAACCCTACTTGCTTGATATGAAGTGAAATTAATTTGGGGAAATGTTAATACTTGTCACTATGTATGTGAGCATTAAATTCCTCCATCTTAAACTTTGACACCACAAGATGAAAATGCAGATGCACAAATGGTCCTCAAATTGGCACTTTCATGGAAGGAAACTAGAATAATAACGCATATGTTAAAAGGGAAAATCAACAAGCGATGCTTTTCTAAGGTTGGATCAAAGGAGCATAGTTTACATCCACTAAAATCAGCTTCACACTGAACCTTTTCCCTAAAGAGAGTTGTTAACAGAAAACCTGTTCCCCATTTAAGATATATCAGTAAATGTTGTTCATCTTGAATGCAGAACAGGAAACATTCTGTCTTTCAATGTCAATGTTTTTCACTTTGATTCATTATGCTTTAAAGATTAAGTCTTCAACTAATAATAAAAATTGAAGCTCAACTAATTAAGGTGCAGTGTTGAAAGTGAGGGCAACATAATAAAAACAGTATTTAATAATTTGCTCTTGGCATCATTAAAGAAGCTGCATTCTAAAGAATTTCACCTGTGATTTCTTCACTGTGCCTTTTTTCAGGTTGAACGAAGCAATGCCTCTGGTCACTAAGCAGTTGCAGTACTTGTGGAGTGTCCGGGTTATTCGCATGCTTTTCCATGATGTGTTGAGCAAGAAATTGGCTGAGAATCAAGACATACCTCATTCTCAGTACTCCAGTCCTTCAAACAACATTCATGTCAAAAGTAAGAATCTTTTTTGATCTCATCCTTAATGAAAAACATTAATCTGTAGAACTATTACCATTAGTTTCATTCCCCATATCTGCATTGTCACCTTGGCTATCTAAACCATTTTGGCCTTTGGACTGATCACAGTTGAGGCAGCACAACTGTGCTCAGCACCCTTGAGTGTAAAGAGGAGGAGATACATTAGCCAGGATTCCTGGCCATCTCGGCCATTTGGCTTAGGCAAAGCATTAGATCAAACCCAGAAGGTGGTGCAATGTCTCATCTTGTCACCTTGAATCTTGTTTGATCAAGCCTAAAATGGGATGCGGTACCTTGTCTTGTCAGCTTGGATCTTGTTTATCCTTTGTTGTGGGAACCATGATTGGAGATGATTTGAATTGGCTTTTTTTTTTTGCTTAGAATAAAAGTACCAAAAGGCGAAAAAGAGAGGTTTTGTTGATGATGTTTAAAAAAACTAGCAGTTTATGAACAGATGTTGGGCATTTATTGATTATATTTTGATGTACATAAAAAGAGTCAGTGAGGATGAAGTTGGGGTATTAGAATGGAGAAGTAAACCCTGTAGCAAGTATTAAGCAGTTTCTACCAAAACTTCCTTGTCTGTGTTTTCTTCACAGCCAGGCATAGGAATTTCTCTGACGCTAAAGACTGGGCATTTTCTTATGCTTACATCACTTAGATCACTGAGTGAGTTCCATGGAGCTGCAGGCACTTGTGTTACCTCACGAGCAGTCTGAGGGGAAAAATAAACTGGCAAAAGGTGGAAACGGTACTTAAACTCAGATAGCTGTGTGGTAGATCAGGCTGAAACCTGCTCTTTTTATCTCTGGGACTCGAATTGGAACCTATTCCTGACCATGGAAATAAAGTCTCTCCATTCCGGAAGCAGTGATTTGTGAGATGCAATTGGAGCTGGCAGTTGACCCTGAACTAGCAATCGCGTGCCCCAGGGAGTTGCTCCGGGGACCCAGATTTGAATCCCTCCATAGCAGATGGTGGAATTTCAAATCAATAAAGATGTGGAGTAAAAAATTCTAAAAGAGACCATGAAACCATTGTCGATTGTTGTAACAACCCATCTGGTTCACTAATGTTCTTACCTACTCTGGCCTATGTAAGCCACAGCAATGTGCTTGAATCTTAAAAAGGTCTCTGAAATGGTTTAGCAAACAACTCAGTTCATGGGCAGCTAAGGATGGACAAAAACTGCTGGCCCAGCCAGTGACACCCACACCTCATGAGTGAATATAAAAAAAGGTATGCCCTTGCAGATGAAGTCTGTAACACAACTGCACATTGCTATACCTGGAAATGCTAGCTACTGTCTGGAAAATTGGGAATGTGTTGCAGTTCCTAGATCCAGTATCTGTCACCCAGATGAGCGTTAAAGAAGTTATTCTGTAAAGTGGTTTCATTTATTTTTCTTGTAGATCTCTTCAAGCGAGCATTTCAAAAGTCGGCATCCATGCGAAACATTCTGAAGCCAGTAGGTGGGAAGCGTGTGGATTCTCCAGAGGTGCAGAAGGTCTGCAGTATCTGTGTGCTATATCAGACAGCGCTGACGACACTCACCCAGATTCGACTCCAGATACTTACTGGTAAGTGTCCTGTTTTTAAAATGGGCCGGCATGGTGGCACGTTGGTCAGTGACAGGGATATATTAGAAAATCTGAAGGTATTCTCTTAAGAGCAAAGGAGGGATAGCACGGTGGTTAGCACTGCTGCCTCACAGCACCAGGGGCCTGGGTTCAATTCCCGGCTTGGGTCACTGTGTGGAGTTTGCGCATTCTCTTCGTGACTGCATGGGTTTCCTCCGGGTGCTTCAGTTTTCTCCCACAGTATGAGTTAGGTTCATTGGCCATGCTAAATTGCCCCTTAGTGCCCCAGGATGTGTTGGTTAGAGGGATAAATATGTACGATTATGTGGATAGGGCTGACTCGATGGACTGAATGGCCTCCTAATGCACTAAGTGTCCCTCTCAAAAAAAACACTTTTTTTGAGGTGGTGCAGCCAAGATAAGTTTCCAAATGAATAAATTTGCATGAAAAATACAGCAGAAAGGAAAGCAGAAAGTCAGTATCTGTAATGGAGTGATGGACTATTGAAGTGTTGAAAGTTTACCCCTATCATTTTCCCAAGGCCCCTTTTATTTTGTTTTACAAATATTTATCTATTTCCTTTTAAAAGTGAGAATAGATTCTGTTTTCACCACTGTTTCAGGTAAGGCTCTACAAGCTCTCGAAACTCTCCGTGTAAAAGAGTTTATCCTAATTTTTTATTCTTTTGATGATCATCTTTAACTTATGCCCATCAATTATTGATTCACTGGAAATAATTCTTTTTCCTGTACCTTATCAGCACTTCTTAACATTTAGAATAATAAAAGAACTCTTAAACTTCTTTTAGTGAAAAAGCAAATCCAAGCACATCAACTTACATTATTACTAAAGCCTTTAATTCTTGGTATCATTTTACTAAATCGCTTTTATAAATCTTGGCCTCGGTCCCAAAGAAGGGTCCCCAAGGCTTTACACGATCGCCAAAATCCAACTGCTGTTGGCAGGATCTTATGGTCCTGCCCATGGCACACCCTTGCTTCAGGTTTTCCAGTGGCAAGGGATGCGTTCAAATGGAAACCCTGTTGACAACAGCAGGACCATAAGATCCTGCTGCCTCTTGCCACTATGAAACGTGCTGCCGAGAGAGAGAAAAATCCCATCCATAGCATCTGCAGCCTCTCCAGTGGTTTGTTCAGGTTTAGAGTTATCTCTGCTTATTTTGTTTTAAATCTGTGAAATCTAGGATTCAATAACAGCTTTATCAATTTAGCCTTTCACTTCTAAGATCATATCATAGATTGTATTTAAAGTAAAAAATTAATGTTTATTTATTAGTCACAAGTGAGGCTTACATTCACACTGCAATGAAGTTACAGTGAAACTCTCCTAGTCGCCACATTCTGCTGCTTGTTTGGGTCAATGCACCTAACCAGCATGTCTTTCAGACTCTGGGGGGAAACTAGAGCACCTGGAGGAAACCCACACAGACATGGGAAAAACATGCAAACTCTACAAGGACAGTGACCCCAAGTTGGGAATCCAACTCAGGTCACTGGCTCTGTAAGGCAACAATGCTAACCACTGTGCTACCCCATTGATCTACTTATTGAGCAATTGGAAAAGCCTAGAAAATTAATGTTTAAAAAATGTATACTTATAGTGTAAAATAATCAAATGCTGTTTTTGCTTAATGGAACAAATCAGTAAAACATTTTTGGGATCATAAATAGGGCAAGGGATATTATACTGAATACAGTGCATTGTAAATGATTTTAGTGGGGAACTGCTGATGAGAGTTGAGTGAATATTCTCAGCCCATCTTGTATCCCGAGGGATGAAAACTTTTTTATAGTTTTCAGTGATCTTGAATGTCTGTGTTTCAGGGTTAACCTATCTGGATGACTTGTTGCCCAAGTTATGGGCATTCATTTGTGAACTGGGACCTCAGGGTGGCCTGAAGCTATTCCTTGAGTGCCTGAACAATGACACTGAAGAATCCAAGCGGCTTCTTGCGATGCTGATGTTATTTTGTGACTGCTCACGGCACCTCATCACGTAAGTTTGTCAGGGATTTGAGATAGACCTGCAGGTTTAATTAAAATGTACTTGTCTGAAGGCCGTGGAACAAAACCATCATTTAAAGAGGACCAGCAATTAATGGTGAAAACTTTCCACTCCCATACCCTCCCCAACTTTATAGAAAAAATTATAGAGATACTTTCTTGTTTTTTTTTAAAGAAGGGCAGTTTTCTTACCAGCAGTATATCAGAGACTGAACTGTACCTGCAAAGCCACACTGATGATGTGATCAGTGCGAAGCATCTACATTCATTCTCTTAAAATGAATAGCTGTCACAACATACTTGTAGCCACACCAGAGCCCTCCATTTGAATCATACTGCAAAATATGTTTTAGCAAAGCTTTAAACCAATTATTATAACTGCCTCTTCCCATTAATTTTGAGTAACTAACACAGAAGAACCTGTATCAACTTTTCCCATTTCATTGCAAGAAGACTAGGAAACGAGAGCAAGGTTGTAGATTTGTGGAAGTGCATAGTGAAGATGTCTTCAACTTATTTACATTTAAAATGATGGCCGCTGCACAGGGTGAACACATTTAATTCCATTGAACCAAAATCTTAATGCTGAAGTTGAGTTGACTTGATTTATTATTGTCACATGCATTAGTACACAGTGAAAGGCAGTGTATTACATTTTTAGTTTAGATTTTCTTATGGCATGGCCATCCTTAACAATAAATATGACTCTATTCCTGTGCTGGAAATTTTTTAATATATTATTTTCAATTAACACATTATGTTGACAAATTCATAATATTAGACACTGTCATTTGATCCTGAATACCTGTACCAGTTGGAGCCCCATGTCTGAACTATCTGATTTATATTTCTCTACCTCCCTTCTTCCTGTTTTTTTTAAAATAATTTTTGAATTGTTTTTCCCTGTGTAATATTGGATTATCTTGTTGTGGGAATGTATTTTGCATCTAAGTATTTTCAGGAGTCCATGTTTATCTAATGACTTTATTGCCACAGCTGTGATCTGACTTGGTAGCCACTAATGATAAACACAGCCTCAACTTTTGGTTCGCATTATGTGGGCATTACTTTTTTGCCAGATGTATTTAATAGGAATAATTCAACTTAAATGCTGGGTGCACAAGTAGGATATTGCACCACTGCTTCTTTCATTTTATGGTTCTTCATAACAAGCTCCAGCTTCTGCTGTTGGAGCTTCATGGCTCAATGTTGCTGTTTAGTACAGGTCTGGGTAAATCTTTTTTTTTCCTCTTTTTTTGGTACCACGTGCCTCACTTCCATTTTCTGTCTACTGTTATGTAAATAAATTCTAATAACATTATTACAGAATCCTGGATGACATTGAGGTATATGAGGAGCAAGTCTCATTCAAACTGGAAGAGCTCGTCACCATCTCCTCCTTCCTGAATAATTTTGTATTTAAAATGATCTGGGATGGCATTCACGGTGAGTTTAATATTGCATAATATTAAGAATTGTAGCTGGCCTGTTGTGACAACTGTCTGGTTAGATTTCTGGGAAACACTGGATGGGGCCAGTATTCAAATTTAGTCATTGAGTCTTGGGCTGAAAGGCCCAAGGAGCGACTGAGTCAAATGGGGCCTATGGTCTCTATAGTTTAGAAACATGGGAAGATATCTCATTGAAACATTACATATTCTTTAAAAGCCTTGACAGGATAAATAATAAGAAGCTGTTTCCCTTCACAGTACAATCTAGTGAGAGTCATCAGGCCCTGTTTTACCATTTTGTTTCTAAGTGCTGGGTGGACTTGAAACTGGGAGTGTTTCAGATCCAACTTTCTCAGGTGCTCCCATACGCACTCTGCCTAAAAAAAATCAGCAATTCCTAATTGTGCTGCAGAATCCTCTGGGCGAGGCTTCATGCGCCCAAAATCCTGCAGGTCCAATCAGCATCTCCAATCGCACATGTGCAGAAAAAAATTATAGAATGTGGCTCCCCTGTCACATTGCCCCCGGGACGAATAATGCCTCCCACTGGCTCCCAAGACATTTCCCCACTCCCACCCCTGCAGCATTACTGACCACTTTACCCCCTCTTCCCCTCCACCACCCAGACCAATCGCGGTCCCCTCCTCCCTCCCTTCCCCACACTGACATTAGGCAGCAATGGATTCTTCTATACCCTTCACCAGTCTTAAGCAGACAGCCGTCGGACACTTGACACTTACGTCCTCCCTAACTGGAGTGCCTGAATCAGACTTTTATGAAGCATGTCTGTTTGGTGCCGATTCTGGATGGGTGAATGTGGTGGTAAAAGGGGAAGTGCTGGTAAGATTGGGCTTGCAGCCCATTAAGTCAATTTAAATGCATGCAAATGCATTTCAATGGTTGTCATGTCTGTTTCAGACACGGTCCCAACCACTTCAATTTTTGGGCCTTGGTAAACAGAGATCCAGTGCAGAGACGGGTGCAGTTCACGCTACTCGCCTCATGCCCGACTTTACCAATTTTCATGTCCAAAAACAGGTGCAACTTGATGGTAAAATTGGGCCCAAGTCTCAGAATAAGGGGTCATTCATTCATTTATGACCAAAACAAGAAATCTGCTCAGTCAGAGACTTGTGAATCTTTGGAGTATTCACCTCCTAAGGACTCCAGATGTTCAGTTGCTGAGTATGTTTAAGGCTGAGATTAATAGATTCTTGGACATGAGGGAATCAATGGGATAGGGCAGAAAGGGGAGTTGAAAATCGAATGGCAACACAGGCTCAAGGTTGAGCCTGCGCCTGATATTTCTTGTGTCTCTTCTATTACGACGAGCATGTCCTTAAGTGTTTTGAACTTTTTGTTGAAATAAATAAGAAAGCAATCCTTTTGCCTCTGAAATCTGGCATTGAATCCAATTGAGACATAGGTAATGATGTTGATTTGTCTCTTAGCTGTTGGCCTGGTCTAATGTTGGGTGTTCTCTGAAATTCATTTGGATAAGTCCCTAATCCAATTACAGGCTGCTTTTATAGTTTGCATTTTCAAATATCTTCAGCTACACCTAGTGCCACCAGAAATCTATGTTGAATATTAAAAGAAGCTAAGTTGCATCCTCATCCTCAAAAAAAACAAGCAGTAAAGATATAACATTTAAAAGATTATTAATTATAAGATGTTTTTACAAAAAATAAACTTTTATTAAAACATAATTAGTTGCATGTCGACAACCCTGCTTATTTCTTGTTGAATCTGAATCAAGTGGCAGAATTTTGGGCAGATCTACTGTCTGGCAACATTGGATTCTAATGTAAGCCTACTTGTGAGTAATAAATAAACTTAAACTTCAGTGACCCCCTTGAGCTACTGTGAAAATTGGACACATCTCTTTTTCTTTTTGAAAACATTTCAGGTCATCTTTTTAATGAGATGGATTTGATCGCTTTCTTGTGCCCCCACTTAATCAGACTTGCACTAGTAAAGATAGAAACCTAATCAGAACTAAACCTAAGTTGGAACTAAAATGTTTCTATATCTCTCTAGAAAATGCGAATGGAGAGCAATTGGAGCTATTCCATTCCGTTCACGGGTGGTTGATGACTCTGTATGAGCGAGACTGCCGGCGACGCTTTGCTCCGGAGGATCACTGGCTGCGCAAGTAAGTGAAGAAAGAACTTTCAACAGTCTGTAAGAAAACAAAGCCCTTTGTCTGCATCTTCTCTCAGAAAAATTATGTAAATTCCAATCAAATTGTTATCCTTTCCTGTCTTATAGACAATCTGCTCCTTGACTAGTGGTTAAAAATATAGCTACATTTGACAGTAACTGTCTTTTGGAAAATATTAAAAATGAATAGTGCTGAAAACTGGACTGGATTTTACATTGTCTGCCAGTGGGTTTGAAGGCAAGGGGCTTCATAAAATCAAGTGGGCAGCTGCCTACC
This sequence comes from Sphyrna mokarran, assembly GCA_024679065.1. Taxonomy (NCBI): domain Eukaryota; kingdom Metazoa; phylum Chordata; class Chondrichthyes; order Carcharhiniformes; family Carcharhinidae; genus Sphyrna; species Sphyrna mokarran. Next base: position 39,074,277 of record JAGIQG010000020.1, on the reverse strand, counting down.
CACTCCTGACCTGTTAGAAATCTTGCTTGGGAAAGGGAAGGCATTGGGCAATGCATCTGCCCAAGGACCAATTGAGTCCTGAAAGTGGACATTTAATGTATGCTTAATTGCCTCGTCCACTATTTTACCTTTGGGGAGCCCATGCCATATGGGAAGCCTCACAGTTTTAGCTATCAGGCAAGGGGTAAGAACCTCTAGTAGGGTGCACTAGACCCATTGGGGCAAACCTTTTGCCAGGACAGCCTCTTCCTTCCCTTTGGCCTCTTGAATCCATCCCCTGACACATCTGAGCCCAGACTTTCTTGGGCTTCTTGGTGGTGGGACTGCCTGTAATTCCAACAGTTATCTTGCCTGTTCTTATAAAGGTAAATTACTGTGGCTGCTGGAATCGGGAACAAGTGCTGGAAAATCTGAGCAGGTTTGACAGCACCTGTGGAGACAGGACAGTGCCCATGTTTCGACCCTGGACAACTCTTCTTTAGAGGTCAGAACTGTTGAGATTTTGCAGCATTTTCTGTTTTTGCAGCACACCCATCTGTTGGGCTACCAGGACTACAAAGCTGTTGGCTGCTGTTTAAGGTGGGATTTCCTGCTGAAATGGGATGGAATTTTCATACTTTAAGCCAACAAAGGCTGCACCAGTGTGAAATTGCTGCTCAGGACAGGGTGTGGCCTTCCCCACCCAGGCATTTTAATTGGGTGTGGTAAAGTTTAGTCCATTTACAGAATAGAGACAGAACAGCTATCCACTGGTAACTGGTGTGATCTTGAGTGAGAGGATTAGAACAGAAGGATGTGTGCATATGAGGAAACAGCACAAATATAACATTAGGAAATGGTCAGTAAGCATGTGAGAAATTAAAAATATTCCTCGGGAAAACTGCAGAATATTTGAGAAGTTTATTGAATTTAGAATCCATTGGAAGAGACAGGAGAGTATATTAGTGGCTAAGTTTTGTACCTTAAAGTTTTGTTGTAGTAACCCATGGGATTCTGAAAATATTAAGTACCTTTATTGCCCTGATGAAATAAATCAAAAATGTATCAATGCTACCACCTTTGGAGTCAAAATGTTTTGCTTTCTGCTGTTTTGCAAGAATTCATTCATTAATAATTAATATAAATAAATAATAATTTCCCTCTAAGGCAGAACAGATACTTATAATTGTAGAATTAGAGAATGCCTACTATACAGAAGGAGGCCATTCACACTATCAAGCCTGTGCTGACCACAATCTCACCCAGGCTCTATTCCTGTACCCCAAATATTTGCCCTGCTAATCCCTCTGACGGTAGGGTCAATTTACCATGGCCAATCAACCTAACGCGCACATCTTTGGATTGTTGGAGGAAGCCAGAGCACCCGGAGGAAACCCGTACAGACACAGGGAAAAAGTGCAAACTCCACACAGATAGTGGCTGAGGCCGGAATTGAACTGAGGCCCCTGGCACTGTGAAGCAGCAGTGCTAACCACTGTGCCACCATGCCACCCAGTGTATTTTGATAGTGGAGCCAATGTTTTGCATGGAAATTAACACATTCAAAATGTCGTGGTCCTTAAACAAGTCTTAGAATTACGGAATTTCCTTCCATTCTGTTGCATGTTTTGTTTGTACTTTTGGGAAAAAAAGGAGGCCTATCATATCTGTAGTGGCTTTCCAAATGTGCATAATGATTCAGTGCCATTCTCCTCTTTTCCTCATTAATGTTTGTTTCCACTCAGATAATCACCTAATGCCCTCTTGAATGACATAATTGAACCGTCTCCACTACACAACCAGACAGTGCATTCCAGACCTGCTGGTTGTACAAAAATGCTTTCTTCTCAAATTGTATTTGCTTTCTTTGCAAATCATGGTTTTAAAAAAAAGACCAAAGATGTGCAAGTTAGGCTGATTGGCCATGCTAAGAAATTGTCCCTTAGTGTCCAGGTTGCATAGGTTGGAGGGACTGATGGGTGAAATATGTGGGGATATGGGAATGGGGCCTGGGTAGGATTGTGTTTGGTGCAGACTCGAAGGGCCTCTTTCTGCAATGTAGGGTTCTATGGTTAAAGGTCTATGGTTATTTTAAATCTGTGCCCTCTCATCCTTGACCATTTTACAAGCAGGAACAGTTTCTCCCTATTCACTCTGTCTAGCACCCCTCATGATTTTGAATACTTTTATTAATTCCCCACTTGTCCTTCTGTCCAAGGAGAACAGTTCCAACTCAACTGAAGTTTTTCATCTCTGTAACTATTCTTGTAAACCTCTTTTGCATTCTATCCAATGCGTTCACATCCTTTCTAAAGTGTGATGCATAGAACTTTACACAAGTAAAGGATTGGATTTGATTTATTATTGTGACATGTATTGACATACAGTGAAAAGTATTGTTTCTTGTACGCTATACAGACAAAGCATGCAGTTCGTAAAGGAGAGAGTACAGAATGTGGTGTTACAGCCATACCTCGGGTGTAGAGAAAGATCATCATAACGTGAGCTAGGTTCTTTCAAAAGTCTGATGGCAGCAGGGAAGAAGCTGTCCTTTAGTTGATTGGTACATGACCTCAGACTTCCCAAATAACATTTCCAGCCAATTAGCACTTTAGAACTTCTACAGTGTGGAAGGAGAGACCATTCACCCCATCGAGTCTGCACCAACTTTCTTAAAGAGCTTCTTACCCAAAAGTATGTTTGATAATTTTATTGAACCGATGGGAATAATGTTTTTTTTTAAACCCTTTGAATACTTAAACTTTGAACATCTTGATACAATTATTTAACCAACTAATTTTAATTTTGACTCCTCCATCCCAAGATAGCTTGATTATTCTTTAATTTATTTGAAGAATGTGAACATGTCCTGCAGAAGCTGACTAAATTTGTCTTTTATTCTCTGGAGCTTAGAAAATTGAGAAACGATTAAAGGCTACAAAATTCTGAATCGCTGAGAGATTGTTTTCCCTGCCAGTGAAAACAATGGAATACAACCTTAGGATAAGGGGGCTGATCATTTAGGACTAAGCTGAGGAGAAATTACTTCACTCAAAGGATTGTGAATCTTTGGAATTATCTACCCCAGAGGGTTGCTGATACGCCATTGTTGAATATACTTAAGTTTGTGGTAAACAGATGTTTCATGTCTCAGAATTGAGGGACATTGAGAGTAAACAAGAAAATGGAGTTGAAGCCCATACTGAATAGTAGAGCAGGCTCTACAGACCATGATGTCCACTCCTGCTCCCATTTTCTTTATATTTCTAAGCTTTGTCATGAACAGTATTATTGGCTTGAATTGCTGATGTCCTAAAATATCTTCTCATCCCTGAGCTGACTAACAATCTTAGGAAGGAATTTTGTACATTGTAATTCCCAATGTCTCTATGTTTTTTGCCACTCCATAACGAGCTGTCCATCTTATTCATAAAGGGATCTGAAACCCAGCTTGATATTCCAGGACCTGGATAAAGGAAAGAAGAGAGCCCAGTTACTATTGCAGTACATCCCTCACACTATTCCACACAAAAATGTAAGTACCATTCTGAGTAATGGCATACTGTGCGTGAACAGTCCCATTTATTCAAACAGCCATTTAGTAATGAAGCTTACCAAATATCCTGGTGGTTGCCGTGAGCAAAATTCCTGTCAACTCTTAGAGTAATATTTTCTTGACTGTCCTGTACTTTTGCCTCACCTGTGACACCCTTTGAGTTTTTAAAATATTACAACTGACTGTACTAGCACACTGAGCTATATTTTATTGATCTTGCTGAGGTTAGAGTTGCAATCCTACTGTTTTAAATAGGCTGTCAGATTTATGATTTAACTGGTTCAGCATTATGATTCACTTCAATAAGCTAAATGGGTAACCCTAACCCTAAACCATGGGCAGCAAGGAGGCACAGTGGTTAGCAGTGTTGCTCACAGCACCAGGGACTCAGGTTCAATTCTGACCTTAGGTGACTGTGTGGAGTTTGTGTGTTCTCCCCGTGGGTTTCCTCCTACAGTCCAAAAGATGAGCAGATTAGGTTGATTAGCCATGCTAAATTGTTCCTTAGTGTCAGGGGGATTAGCAGGGTAAATATGTGGGATTGTGGGAATAGGGCCTGGATGGGATTGTTGTTGATACAGATTCAATGGGTCAAATGCCCCCTTCTGCACTGTATGTATGGATCTAAAATGTCACCTAAGCAGGTTATACACTTGTCACATGTTGACCCAAGTCCACCATACGTGACTGCATTATCTTTACAGTTAGAGAGAGCTTTCCTGGTGGTCAGTGGAAGTTGTCACAGTTCCCCAATTTTCATCCTCCACACGTGACAATATTTTAAACGTAGGGAAAGAAGACAAATAGGATCCATTGATAAAAGAAAGACAAAGGGCTCTACATCAGGAAATAAGTAGCATGATCATTGGTTTTCTGTCTTTGGTAGTATATATTTTGACAATTTGGAGTTCAGTGGATTCAAAATATGTTTATATACTAGTAGATCCATCCAAGGCCCTACTGTTCTGTGACATGCTCTGAGATTGCCAGTCTGTAATGAAGGCAAAAACATTGAAAATTGTAGAAGGGGCAAAACCTCTTCGAGAATGTAGGAATTTTTTTAAAAATTTCATTAAAATTTATCCGTTCACCAAACAATTGGACGCCAGTAATTTGGAGAAGATATTTAATCTGTAAATCATTACACTGATTAAATAAAGCTCACTTTGTCCTTTCTCTTGTTAGAGGGTGCTGCTCTTCCGAAACATGGTAACAAAGGAGAAAGAGTCGCTGGGGTTGGTGGAAACAAGTTCTGCGTCTCCTCATGTCATTCACATTACAATACGTAGATCCAGAATGCTGGAGGTAACCTGTCCAAGTTTTGATGGCGATATCACTTTGGTTTAATGCACTCTAATTTTAATATTCCCACTGTTCGGATTTCTCTTTTCTTTACAGCTACGTTACAGAGATTTTTCCCAAATTTTCTTGGATAGTTCCTGAATTTCTTGAGTTGTCTTTCTCCCAAACTGATCTGCTTTTGTCATCTAGTGAATGCTAGTTCTGATACAAAGCTGGTATTTTAGAAAGGAGAGCCCTGATCTTTGCATTTCTGACCAATCTTAATAACAAACACTTCAGGCATATGAAAACTTAAAAATAGACATCTTTCCCATTGTTTCTACCCATGTTGCTTCACAGAAGATTTCAGTAGAATAATTAGGTTAACCGTTTGTCCTTTGAAACAGGCTTTGAATCTTGATTGGTTAATCCACCCATCCAGTGGTTTGATTAGCCTTCAAAATTAGTTTACAAGGAGTTTCTTGTCCTTATTTTTCCATTAAACAATCCAATTGTTTCTATTCCTAAAGGAAGTTCCACATTAGGATGTAATGACAATGCCTGTACCTATGTGACCAAGCGATGTAAATATGCCTGATAATGTAGGTTCCATTCTGCAGTGGAATATGGGATCTGCGCACTAGAAGACAATTACTGGGAAAATATTGGCTCAATTACTGTTTTAAGCCTAATATGCAGCATCTGTAATTCTTAGCAACCAAAGTATAAATAATCCATGTTCAATCCTAAGCAAAATAGAAAGTGATCTCACTTTCTAGGGGAGTTTATTGGGATGGAGATCTGTTCTCTGGCTTGTTGCTTTGAAGCTGGCAATTAGATATGCTACACAGTGGCACAGTGGTTAGCACTGGTGTCTCACAGCACCAGGGATCCACATTTGATTCTAGCCTTGGGTGACTGTGGAGTTTGCATGTTCTCTCTGCATGGGTTTCTTCTGGGTGCTTTGGTTTCTGCCCACTGTCCAAAGTTGTGCAGGTCAAATAAATTGGCCACACTAAGTTGCCTCTTAATGTTCTAAGATGTATAGGTTAGGGGATTTAGTGTGGTAAATATGTGTTTACGAAGATAGGGTGTGGGTAAGATGCTTTGTTAGAGAGTTGGTGCACACTTGATGGCCTCCTTCTGCACTTTAAGGATTCTGTCATTCTACCTGGAGCCCAGATTGATTGCAGATACATGTGACTTTTGACTATGTTGAATGCTTTAATCACAAACACTGGATTGCTCAACAGCCATTCTCTGCATTACTTGTAACATCAAAAGTAATAGGATTTGTGTTTTCAACAGGGTATTCAGTACCTGCCAGGTTCCCTATTCTGAAGGGAAGTGGAAGGAAATACCATAGGGCTTAATGAGAAGCATAGATTCAATAGAATGCTTTTGTTTGATCTGTGGATGCTAAGATAATCCTGCCTCCAAATAACAGTGCCGATTTCTGTTTCTGGACAGAAGAGGTTTTAAGTATTTATTTATTTTTGCCACAAGTAGGCTTACATTACCGCTGGAATTGTTACTATGAAAATCCCAGAGTACACCATTGGGTACAATGAGGGAGAATATAACGTGGCCAATGCACCTAACCAGCACATCTTTCAAATTGTGGGAGGAAGCTGAGCAACTGGAGGAAACACACACTGACATAGAGAGAATGTGCAAATTCCACACAGACAGTGACCCAAGCTGGGAATCGAACCCAAGTCCTTGGTGCTGTGAGGCAGCAGTGCTAACCACTGTGTCAGAAGAAGAGAGGAGTCAGTGCTGAATTCTGGGGCTGACAATGAGCCAGAGAGAGAGAGAAAGAAATGAAGGTTAACTGAAAGTGCAGAAAGCAACAAAGTCACAAGTGAAGCAAAAATGAGCCACAGAATGTCCCGAAAACAGTATTCATTTGCACTGCACACAGTTCGGGAAATCAATAGCTGAGCATTGTGTTGTCTATTACTATTAGTCAAAAGACATTAATGACATTGCTCCTGGACAATTACTTTAAAATTTTGTCTCTGCTTTGCTGGACATTGAATGAAACCCATCCTGATTCACATCTTAATCATCGATTGTGTCAGATTTCATGTATCAGTCAGCCCATGCATTGTTGGCAATGCTCAATTCTTTAGAAACATCTGTTTATATAATATTTAATGTTTACTTGGCTCAATAGTGGCATTCACAACTTCTGAGTTAGAGGTCATGAGTTCAATTCTGTATCCAGACCTGAGGCTGACACTTAAGGGATTGAAGTTGCTGCCTTCCCATGTCTTTTGCATGAGACATTAAATCGAGGCATCATTTGTTTTCCAGCAGTCTTTTTTTTTGCAAATTCCTAGTGTGGAAACAGGCCATTCAAGCCCATCGAGTCTCCATTGACTCTCCGAAAGCACACCTTACCCAGGGCCACTCCTCCGCCCTATCCTCGTCACCCTGTGCATTTCCCATGACCAATCCACCAAACCTCCACAAGTTTAAACTTTGGGAGGAAACCAGAACACCTGGAGGAAGCCCAAGCAGACACTGGGAGGGCATGTAAATTTCACATAGACAATCACCCAGGAGCAAAATCAAACACGAGTCCCTTGTGCTACAAGGCAACAGTGTTAACCGTTGTGCCACCATGCAGTTGCAAAAGATCCCACAGCAGTATCCAAAGAAGAACAATGTAGTTCTCCTAGTATCCTGCCTAACGTTTATTTCTCAGCAACACCACTTAAGCAGAATAACTAGTCATTTATCTCATTACTGTTTTATGGGGGCTTGGTGTGTGCAAATTGGCAGCTGCATTTGTCCACAAAACACCAACATTACTCCAGAACACTACACCTCATTTGGAATGTCTTGGGGATGTGAAATACTCCAAATCAAAGCAGATTTTTTTCAATGTTTTCATTATTTCTTTAGTAATGAGGTGATTTCAAGGCATATTCTCTCTGTTTCTAGGATGGATACGAACAGTTACGGCGACTACCTGTAAACACGATGAAAGGAGTCATCAGAGTGAAATTTGTAAATGATCTCGGAGTGGATGAGGCTGGAATTGACCAGGATGGTGTCTTCAAAGAATTTTTGGAGGAAATCATTAAGAAAGTTTTTGATCCTGCTCTGAATCTCTTCAAGGTAGATCACTGCTTGGATAAAACGTGGGGGGAAATAAAATTTAAAGAAAATTCTTTACACTTCTCTGCTCCATATTAGTTCTCTTATGTTTCTCTATCTTTCTGACATATATGGCATTTGATGGTCTGTTCCCTTGTGTCCAGTCTAAATTCTGTATCTGTGCACTTCTCAACTATATTTCTTTTTTAAGAACATTTCAGCTGCAGTTAAATTCCTCTCTGCTTAGTTTTTAGCATAATTTTTTCTCTTGTAGACGACCAGTGGAGATGAGCGACTCTATCCGTCTCCGACCTCTTACATCCACGAGAATCACTTGCAGCTGTTTGAATTTGTTGGAAAGATGCTGGGAAAAGCCATTTATGAGGTACAAACAGGACTATCAAACCTTATATGAGGCAACTTAACTCAGAGGAGAGTTCAGGATCTAGTGAAAAACTAGAATTGATCTGTTAAAAATGGAGATCCTTCCCTTAAATGTTCTCAAATTCTCCCTCTGTCTGTTTGGGTTTCCTCTGGGTGTTCCGGTTTCCTCCCACAGTCCAGAAGATGTGCTGGTTAGGTACATTGGTCATGCTAAATTCTCTCTCGGTGCACCTGAACAGGTGCAGAGTGTGGCGACGAGGGGATTTTCACCCTTCATTGCACTGTTAATATAAGCCTACTTGTAACACTGATAAATAAACTTCAAGTGTCCCTCTGAATTGAAATTGTCATGTTTGCTTTAAACCTTTTTTTCTTTAAACTGCTACAGTGGCCACCATGGAAATCACAGGAATGTGAATTGCATTGTAAATATATTGACAACTAACCCCCTCCCTTGTGCACTCTCATCAAATGAATGTTGAAGCTGCATTTCCTTTAAATCACCCCCAGGCCAACTCAACATACATAAAGTGTTAAAAATCCATAGCAGCCTTCCAGTTTGATTTTAATGATGTTTCTTAAGGCACTGAAACCATTGAAAAAATGGGGATTGAGTTTCAGGAAATGCAAGAATTAAAGAGTGAACAAATAGAATTTCGAACTACGATTACTACGATTACTAGTTCACCTTTCAGTAATAGCTTGCTTTTATGATCTGCCTTTAATCTTGCTCAGCAATCCAAAGCATCTTACAAAGAGGAATTGGATGCTGAATAACAAGAAGAGTTTAGAGATAATTAAAATCACTTTTGAAGGGAGAAATTTTTGGAATGCTTTTAGAGCAGGGCAGAGGAGTAGCACAGCAGAATGAATGCAGGGAGAGAGTGTGGTTAGGAAAGCTCCAATGATAGCGAGAATGTACAGGAGATCAGATTCAGAGGACTGAAGGACCTCAGCTGGCAGGTGTTTGCAGAGGTTAGATGAGGCAAGATTGTGTGGAGAAATTTGTAAACGAGGAAGAGAAGTTTGAATACAAGTGAAATGTATCCTTTATGTTTTTCTCTTGCAGGGAATAGTAGTGGACGTTCCATTTGCTTCATTCTTCCTCAGTCAGGTGCTGGGACATCACCATAGTGCTCTGTACAGCTCAATTGACGAACTTCCATCCCTGGACTCGGAATTCTACAAAAATCTCACCTCCATTAAGGTAATTCTGGGAAATGATATTGGTAGAAAAGGTGTTGCATCTCAAACAATAAAGCAAAGCAACATCAGAGAATTTGATTGCAATTTATGTTTGCCTCTTTTGCCATTAGGTCATCTTATATAAATATACCCAATTAAAATCACCAGCTGAGCTTGGCAAAAATGCCATTGAACATGATCACATCAAATAATGGACAAAGTACAATCTGATGTATTATTATAACTTTATTTATCCACCGATGCAAAAAGAGGGTGGCACATTAGCATAGTGCTGCCTCATGGCACCAGAGACCCAGGTTCAATTCCCAGCCTTGGGTCACTGTGTTTGCGGCATTTGCACGTTCTCCCCGTGTCTGCGTGAGTTTCCTCTGGGTGCTCCAGTTTACTCCCACAGTCTGAAAGATGTGCAGGTTAGGTGCAATGAGCATACTAAATTCTCCCTCAGTGTGCCCAAACAGGTGCCTGAGTGTGATGACTAGGGGGTTTTCACAGGAACTTCAGTGCAGTGTTAATGTACATCTACTTGTGACACTAATAAATAGATAAAACTTGTGGGCGGCATGGTGGGACAGTAGTTAGCACTGCGATCTCATAGTGCCAGGGACCTGGGTTCAAGTCTGGCCTTGGGTTACTGTAGAGTTTGCACGTTCTCCCGTGTCTGCATGAGTTTCCTCCGGGTACTCTGATTTCCTCCATACTCCATGTATAGGTTAGATAGATTGGCCATGCTAAATTGGCCCTTAGTGTCAGATGGATTAGCAGGGTAATTGCGTGGAGTTACAGAGGATAGACCTGGGTGGAATTGTGGTTGGTGCAGACATGATGGGCCAAAATTGTCTCCTCTTGCACTGTAGGGATTCTATGTTCAACTTATCACAACATAACCATAATTTAGTTTCAGAAATCTAGCACCAGGATAGTTGATGTAATAATTCAACGTTAAAAATATAACAGCTTTGAGTTCAGTTTAACATAACCGCAACATTCATTATTATACAGTATGTGCTTGGCAAGTTAGCCATTGCATTTTCTGTAGCTGGGAACAAACATGCATGTCACCCCAGAATGAAGCATGTTAATTGCCTTCCTTTTGTCTTCCACAAATCTGCAACATCTTTCTTTGCTTCTTTATTTTCACCTTTTAATTTTATCTTTTGTTCTATAACCTTTCATAATTGCTCTCCTTATTTCTATCTCTAACATATATATTTAAAGCATGGTACATAATTTTATATACATCAAACTTAAACCAACTTGAGCATCTGGGGATGCTTTTTCACAGTAACTTCATTGCAATGTTGATAAATAAACTTTACTACAGTAAAGGTATGATATAAATGCAGGCTGTTACAATTACAGCATTAGCAATCAATCATTCCTGTTTGTTTATGATACCATTTAAAACTGCACAATCTTACCTATAAATGCTAGTTGTTCAGATAGCTTTATCTCTATTCACGTCTGCATTAAATTGAAAATTAATTTGTGTGAGTTATAATAGAATATCCCAGATCCCACGTCAAAAGAAAAAGATGCATTGTTGCCTGATTTGTACAACTTCACTGATCACCAATATTCAGTTTAAGGTGCGAATTGTCAGGTTATAGAGCAATGGAAAATGTGCACATGCAGGGGACAAATGGGCCATGCACATTCAGTAGTCCCTTTAAGATACATGCATGCACAGCAATGAGTTATGTTTTGCTCCTAATTCATATATTCATTTGTGTACTGTGACAAAGGGATTGCACACGGCTAAGGAGAATTAGAGGGAACATTGCTTTAAACATCTTGAAAGCTCTTGAAAGAGCAGCTTGTTACTAAAATCATGTAAGAACAAAAGTTAACCATAATGCTGCATTTTCTAGAGCAAAACCTGACCTCAGAATTAAGAAAAAGTTAAAAGGAGAAAAGAAGAGAATGTTGTTATCTCAATTTCACATTATAGTGTATAATGATTACTTTGTGAACTACTTAATAATCTTTTGGTAGTGCCAACATTTGCTGGTGCCAGTATCTCCCTGGTAACTCCGTTGAATGCTGTTGAACTTTGACCCCGAACATCACCACAGAAAAACCTGATTTTAATTTGAGCAGGTATCTTAATATGTGCTTTCGAAGGGATCACTGATGAGCGAGTATCATGGCTAATTTTCTTTTTCTCCCTCCCAAACCAGGGTGATGCCCATCGTAAATCACCTTGGCTGAGATCAGAGAATTCAGCACAGGCAGAAGATAAAACTCAGGTTTTCCTGTTTTGTATAGGTCAGATAAAGGCACCAAATGAGCAAACTGAATTCTTGAGTCTATCAGATTTTTTTTTCTCTCTCAAAGCTTTCCTCACTTAACATGCAAATAAGAGCAAGAAACCTAGTCACTTCCTTCAGATACAGGACTGTTGTGTTGTTGAGTTTGACAGTTGCCATAAACGCATGGTCATATGCACTCCCAGTGCCATCTTCTTTAAGTCCGTAAATGCAGGAAACATCAATCACCACATCAATCATATCACAGCACAGCTCGTATGATCTTTACTTGGTAACCATTATAATTTAATACCAATCTTCAAATGAGAGCTGATGCTGTAAAGTGTAACTGGTTTTACTTTTTTTATATTTATGAACTTAGATAAAGGGCAAAGTTCAGATAAAGGGTGCAAATGTAGAATATAGCACAACACCAAGGTTGAAGAAAGTAAGCGAAATTAAAATGAGGTACACGGGATATGGACACCAAGCTTGAGTTTTAAAGCTTGTAGGTTATAGGAATGGGAAAAGTAATTAGTTTCACACATTATCGGAGTATCTGGAAGAGAAAGAGCTGCTGTAGAGAGGGGATGATGAGTGGATTTCACTTCATTTTGGATGTGAGATGGAGGAGGTCATTGCATAAATCTTGCTTCAGTTTTATTTTGTGCTGGTAAGATCACATCTGGAGTATTATGAACAGTTTTCGTCTCCTTACTTGAGAGAGGACATAATAGCATTCAAATCAGCTGGGAGAAAGTTCACTCATTGATTCATTCACTCATCCTGGAATGAGTGGATTAACTTGAAAGGAAAGGGCCTTTAGCCATTAGAATTAAAAAAGGGGAAATTTTATTGAAATCTATAAGATTTTGAGGGAAATAACAGGATATATACTAAGAGAATGTTTCCCCTTATGGGGGAGACTAGAACCAGGAGACACAGTTTAAAATTGAGAGCCTCCCTTTTAAGAATCTTTTTCTCTGGGTATCACTGGTCTTCCTCGGAGCTGTGGGGACTGGGTCACTACATATTTTTAAGGTTGACTTAAAGTTTTGGTTGACAAGGAAGTCAAAAGGGGGCAGACAGCAGAGTGGAGTTAAGGCCCCAAGCAGATCTTATCAAATGACGGAGCAGGCTCAAGGGGCTGAATGGCCTGCTACTGCTCCTAGTGGATACGTTATATATTTCATATGCACCAACATAGCCTGCAATAATAAAGTGAATGTATTTTTATTTTTGTTTTTGCAGCGGTACGATGGTGACATTGGTGACCTTGGTTTGACATTATCGTATGATGAGGATGTTATGGGTCAGGTAATGCCCTGGCAGTTTTTTAAAATTAGTATCCATGATAAAATCTAGGATTTATAACTAGGCTAAAGTGTCAGTGGTGCATGGATCTGCTGTTGACCCTTTGAGGCCCTATCTTCAGAGTCAGATTCCCGTGCAGTCAACAGCACACACAGCTCGGCTGTGATCAGGAACTGAATAAAGGCTCAAATTGGATACAACATAAAATTTATAAATAATTCAGGGTTTATTGTTATCCAGAAACTTCCTACTGTTTCCGTTATTTTCAGTAAAATTGTTGGGTTGGAAATATAAACAGGTTTTCACATTCATCTGGACTCTTAACTTTCATTTAGTAACTGGTCTTGGCTGCCTCATTTTGTTTCAACTTCTGGTATTGGTGCATCCTTGATGGATAGATACCTGGTGTGGAACTAACACATATAGCCTCACAATGAGTTTACTCTCCAGTCTTTGCTAAAAGAGTTCATTTTCCAAAGTACTATTATTGATCTCACTATTTCTGGTATAGGGAAAGAATAGGTGGATTGGCTCAGCTAAATTGACCTAGTGTCAGAGGGATTATCAGGGTAAATACATGGGGTTATGGGGATAAGGTCTGGATGGGATTTTTGCTGGTGCAGGCTTGATCAGCTGAATGGCTTTTTCCCACACTGTAGAGATTCTATGATCCTATGAATAGAAGAGAGAATAGGAGTGAACTAAATTACCCTATCCTAATCAGTAGTCAGCAACACTCTTTTGCTAGTAAATGAATGTTAGTATTGAGATTGGACATATAGCCTGGGTGAAGTACTGCTAGGATTCAAGGGTCTGTGGAATTGTTGCTCAGCAAGAATCAGCACATTCAGGAGAGTATTTAATCAGTTATCTTGGTCAGTAGACTCAGTAAAATGTTGATTTTGCATTGTAATCAATGTAGTTTTTTTTCTGATTCAATAGCTTGTTTGCCATGAGCTGGTGCCTGGTGGAAAGACCATTGGGGTTACTAATGAAAATAAGTGAGTATGTCACTGACCTAATGATGTGTGGTGTGCATTTCTCCACTAGCCTTGTGTTGTTAACCTTGTTTTATAACATATCTCCCCCAACTTGTGCCTTCCTAATCCCACCCCATTTTCACAAGCACCATGTTCTTTAGGTATTTATGTTGCTGACAGCAAAAAGTTTGCCATGTGTAAATGAACCAGGGTTACTCATCTGTTTTTAATTCTTTTATTTAATTTTCAATCATACCTCCCTTTCAAGAACTATTTTGGTTGTATTAGGAAACTATCAGTGGAATTTTGAAATGGATTGCATGGATTAGTGGTGCTTGGAAACTCCCTCCACGCAGGCCAATTGGTATAGTTATACCAAGCCACTGTATCACTACCCATTACGGATTATATTGTCCATTTAAAATCCATAATTCATATTGATTGGGTTTATATATGTCATGTAAAGCCTCTAAGGGACTGATATTATCCTGACCATAATTCCAATCTGGACATCTAGCACTGATAACATTCAGTAACCAGGCACAGACCTCATTAGTGGGTAGGGGTGTAGCATTAACGTTAACATTTAATTGAAGCTTGTACATAGCTGTCCCCAAACTGCAGATCATTCTCAGAGAAAAAGATCCCTAGTAAAATCTGAAGCCAGGACAGAGTATTTGGCCTATCAAATGATTCAATTCATAGCCAATTGTAGAATCGCTACAGTGCAGAAGGGGCCATTATTCCCATTAAATCTGCACCGACAACAATCCCACCCACACCCTCTCCCCATAACCCCATGTATTTACCCTGGTAATCTGCCCTGATAGTGAGAGGCAACTTTGCATGGCCAATCAACCTAACTTGCACATCTTTGATGTTACATGGTTATTCTACCAAAGAACATATTACGAATGCAATAGTTTCAAACCATAAAGTATGCAGTTGACGTTTTTCTGTCAATATCTCTTGACCTGTTTGTTTTCCCTCTGTTATTAGCATGTGTACAATCCGTTCTGATTTTTAGAAGGTTTTTTTGAGTTGTCTGTATGACATTTTTAATGGAAGCAGCCAGATATCATCTAGATTGTAGTGTCCTTTACTTCAGCTCGATTGCCAGAAATCCCTAAGTTGTGGGTCACTGCAACTGCTGTGTAACTGGTCCATTTTTTTAAGTCACAAAAGGATTTGGGAGTGATAAATATCATACACTGAAAGCATTAATAGGAATTACAAATTATGGTAATTCAGAAACTGGGTTACAAATTACCAATTATATATTCATAGAATCCCTACAGTGCAGAAGGAGGCCATTCAGTTCATTGAGTCTAGACTAACCACAATCCCACCCAGCTCCTATCCCTGTAATCCCACCCTGCTAATTCCCTGACCATAAGGCAATTTAGCATGGCTAATCAACCTAACCTGCACATGTCTGAACTGTTGGAGGAAATTGGAGCACCCAGAGGAAACCTACAGAAACACAGGGAGAATGTGCAAACTCCACACAATGACCTTTGGCTGGATTTGAACCCAGGTCTCTTGCACTGTAGGGCAGCAGTGCTAACTACTGTGCCACAATACCACCCAAAGTTTATTTTTGGGTCAATGATAGCGCCATGTTGAAATATGGCATGCAATTGTGGTCACCTTCCCTGAAGATTTGGAGAAGATGGTCTTTCCGGAAAAAAGTTATGAAAGGATACTGAAGTGACCAAACTGCTGGAGAAAAGACTGAAAGAAAGGCAAGAATACAGGTCTTTAATGAAAGGTGCGGATGAGGTTAAAGCTAGCAAACTAGTTCAAAGAAATTACACACTAATAATTGAATCAAGCTTCAGGAAAGATTGCAGTTAGCAAAAGCAAGTTTTCCACAACATCAAGAACAGAGTTCAATGTGTGAGAAGTGATGTCTAAGAGAATTCTTTGACTGGATGATCCTATATTAGCCTTGGATTGAGTACTTTGTTAGGCCCTTTCCTTGTGTTAGACTTTATTGAAGGTTAACCTTTTTTTTAAAAAAATCATTCATGGGACGTGGGTGTCCCTTGCTAAACCATCATTTTTGCTAATCCCTATTTGCCTTTGAGAAGGCAGTGGTGAGCTCCCTTCTTGAACTGCTGCAGTTCCTGAGCTGCTCACTCATGGCCTTGTCAGGGAATTCCAGGATTTTGATCCTGCAACAGTAAAGGTGATATATTTCCAAGTCAAGGTGGCGAGTGACTTGGGAGGGGAACCTCCAGATGATGGTATTCCTAGTTGCCTGCAGCCCTTGTTCTTCTTGATGGTAGCGGTTGTGGATTTGGAAGGTGCTGCCTAAGGAGCCTTGGTGAATTGGTCAATGGTAGGAGGGTGGTATGTTGTGAAAGAGGGCTGCTTTGTCCTGATTTGGCTGTGAGGAGTTTTGGAACCGTGTATTTACCAATTTGCAATGCACAAACATTGTCCTTGATCAACAGTTGACCGAGCAAGTACCCAAATTAGGCTAATTACAGCATGGTTGAAGCTGTAGGAAATCTATGCTTTGCCTTTCCTGGTGATTTCTGTCCTCAGAATTTGATGCTGATGGTTGTTTGACCTGTGTTATAGCTCCCCCTGTCGTTATGGACCAAATATTACCTTATAGCAGGTACAGTTTGACACTTGGAAAAGCCAGAGATGACCCTTACATCCAGCCAACAGCTCTAAAACATTATTTCTTGCCTGTTTCTGTTGTAGTAGACAGTAGAGCCTCTGTGATTAAACGCAAGATAGCAACTTGTCTTTGTCTCTGACTGCCCTGCTATGCACCCCAACAGATTTATTTCAAATTCCTGGTAATTGTAGTTTCTTTTCTTCCCGTTTCTGCCATCCTTATTTTGTGATAATGCAGCAGTTCAATTCATCTGCTTTTGCGTGTTTGTGTGTTTGCAGTAGAGAAAATACAGTTGGCGTGGGTTGTTCAATACTTAAGAGCTAAAATTCTTGCCATCCACCAACAGAATCAGTTACATCCATCTCATGGCTCACTTCCGAATGCACACTCAGGTTAAAGATCAGACGATCGCTTTCATCCGAGGATTCCGGTCTATTATTAACCCAGAGTGGCTCCGTATGTTCTCAACTCCTGAAGTACAACGTTTAATTGCTGGAGACAATGCAGAGATAGACTTGGAGGATCTCAAGTAAGACACTGAAATTGACTTTTAAGTAAATTGCAGACAGTTTATTTTTAATACCGCTGTTGGAATGGGGATGGCATGGTTTATTTGGCACCCAGTCATGTCTAGACAGTTTGTACTTGTAGGTGCAACATTAATGCATTCCCTGGGAAATTCGATGTCCTGAATTTGTGTGGCAAAATTCACAGGAGATCCACTAATATAACTGATATTGTTTAATTTTGTGTTTATTTAGGGATTCACATAGAATAATCACTTCTCTTTTAATAGGAAGCATACTGTGTATTATGGTGGTTTCCACGGCAGTCACCGTGTCATTACTTGGCTCTGGGATATCTTGGCTCGTGATTTCACATCCGAAGAACGAGCCATGTTTCTTAAGGTTAGTGGATCTCTGGCAGCTCTCTTTTCTCTCTGTCTCTTCTCAGTTCTCACTGATATCCTACTTTCTTTTATTTAGACAGGTTTCTTCTACAGGTAAGAGCCATTGTCCTACGAGTGAAAACTTGGCCACAATTGGGCTGATCACGGTCTATGTTCAATATGTCAATGTTTTGATTGGGAAAAGTCCTAAATTGGGTTCTGCTTTGAATCCAGATCAACATCAGCAAAAATATGTTCACAAAATGATTTTATACTCCATGCTAGTCAGACTTTGTACAAATGTCATCTCACACTGACTCTGGAAAATGTGTTCCTTTATCCCCTGCCTGCTTGCCTTTCCAGAAACTTCTCTGGCTTCTGTCCAATGACGTCCCAGGAGGGGGTTCCAATACCCAGTGGGTTTCTCGATGTCTGCCTGACAGACACCAGGGTCTGCCGCCAGGTTTCCATTTCCATGCTGCTGCTTACATGTAACCTGTTATCAGATTAAGCCAACTGCAGGAGCTTGTGATGACAAAGTCTGGCCAATCTGGGCTTCTAACAATAGGCTGGTGCATTTCAATTGGGTGCAATGATCTCTTGCGAAGTATCAGTAGAGTGCAGGGGAGATTGATGAATCAGGGCCAGACAGGTTTGTATATTGAACAACTGGCCTGCCTGAGGTTTGATTGTGTTTGATTTTTGATATGCCCAATTCTTCAATTTAGGATATCCAATTTTATTAGCCTTAAAACTAGGCCCTGTTTATGTTACGTTCCCTTCATTTGCCTTTACATGAACTCAAGTCTATGCTGTAAGCTGACCAAGATTGCTATTTTAGACACATGAAGACAAATTATTGTAATGAGGAAAAAAATAGCAAAACTTTGCAAGTGAATGGATCCAATCATGCTTTCAAATAACGCTGTATACCCAGCACTGGAAATAATATCCTGCTGGTCTAAGCAGCTACTGCTCCATGCATTGACAGGAATATTTATTCACTTTCTCACTCAGTACATTTACAGCTGTTACTGAGTGGAGTTTGCAAATAACGATCTTGTGTTGAAGTTGATCCAATTCTGAATGCACCATGTTAATTCTTTAACCCTTCTTTCTGCCACTCTGACATTCTCTGACCCTTTAAAAGAACTTCAGTTCCAGCAATAGTAAAAGTAGCTGAAGAAATACAGATTGAGCCCTTTACTAATGCCATAGTGATTGTGGGACCTCCAAGGACAGCCACAGTTAAAGCTTGGGAAGTATTTTCCTTTACGTAGTGCAGGAGAACTAACTGAGGCTTTATTTCTTTCCTGTCTTCTTTGTTTCAGTTTGTCACTAGCTGTTCTCGGCCTCCGCTTCTGGGCTTTGCCTACCTCAAGCCTCCTTTCTCCATTCGCTGTGTAGAGGTATCAGATGATCAGGTAAGTCATGTTTTCGTTTCCCCATCCCAGAACACAGCAATTTTTCTTAGTCTACTGCAATTGCTAGTTTAAGCATCTGCAGGCCCTCCACTACCTCACCTGAATGACCTTGTGACATCTGTGAGCTCAGATGATAAGTGTTGATAGACTTGCTCAACCATGCAAGACACTGTTGCCAAGTTTAATATTACATGTGTGCCAAAGGTCATTGGTTAGTGATAAGTAAAGTTAATTTATTTATTAGTCACAAGTAAGGCTTACATTACACTGCAATGAAGTTACTGTGAAATTCCCCTAGTCGCCATAGTCCGGTGCCTTTTCAGGTCAATGCGCCTAACCAGCACATTTATCAAACTGAGAGAAAACCAGAGCGCCTAGAAGAAATGCACACAGGCAAAGGTAGAATGTGCAAACTCCAGATGTGATAGTGTGTGAATGAAGCAGTGGCATGATGGGGAAAATGGTCAAGTGTTTAGTATGAAATAAGGACAGCAGACCAAGCCATTTCAAAATGCCAGACCCCTATAAAACTAACTGACTCTGAACAAAGAAATAACTACAACCAGTGAAAGCCAAATGCTTGGCCTCAGTTTGTTTTGATAAGGTTGACTTCACACAGCCTGAGTGAGACATGATTAACACCAGGGAAGCCTGTCTTAACACAATTGATTCCATGTACCGTGAGAAAGCATACGAGACATTAGATAAGGTCGGGAAGGAGGGAGTGACAGAGTCTGTTTATTACAGAAAATAAGACATAAAGGAGTCACAGAACCAAGGTCAGGGATGAGGGAGTCACAGAATTTGCTTTGTTCAATATTCCACTGCTTATGTTACTAAAATCATGTAAGCTGATAAGAAAATGTATAATTATTGAATTAATCCTTGTAGTGGGCGCAGTCTTGGGATAGAATCAGCAGTTAGTGCAGATTGCTCTCTGTTTCCAAGACCCATATACTGCATGCAGTCTTGTGATAATAAAAACTAGTTTTTTTGTTGAGTTTAATTATCACAACTTGGAAAACACGAAATTCTCCAGTGCAACACACAGACAGTGACCCAAGCTGGGAATCGAACCCTAGTACCTAACACTGTGAAGTAGTAGTGCGAACCACTGCGTTACCCTGCCGCCCATACTGTGATTCCTGGCTGATATTTCTTAATGTTAGTTCATGAGTGTAAAAGACCAACTGTGGCAACATCATGCTGTTACTTGTCCCCAGGTAGTTAATTCAACAGAACAGGGATCAAACATGGGATATTAGAGGGCAGTTTGGGTCAGATTTACAATCAGCCAATTTTTTATTAAAAAGTCCTTATTTCTTTACTGGAGGTGGATATGTTTATATTTCAGGACACTGGCGATACACTGGGAAGTGTGCTACGGGGTTTCTTCACCATCCGCAAAAAGGAACCAGGTGGTCGGTTACCAACCTCTTCCACTTGCTTTAACCTCTTGAAGCTTCCTAACTACAGTAAGAAGAGCATTCTGCGAGAGAAGCTCCGTTATGCAATCAGTATGAACACTGGATTCGAGCTCTCCTAATCACTACAACAAAGACATGGGGTGTGCATACAGCCTTGTGTACGTATGTAGCTGTGCACTGCACAGGACTGTTGTGGTTAGGAGTATCTTCGTCGCTCAAAGAAATCCAACTGATGTCTAACCAACAGCAGTGAATCATTTGGATATGAAGACCATTATGTGTTTCAGGGTAAAGCTGAGTGACCAAGGCTCTCATCATCTGTTGAATTAATTTCCCTAAAGAGGCACAAGTTTAAATCGATTGCCAATATAGACTTTTGAATGAATCAGAATAGTTAAACAGGCTTCTTGAGTGAGACATGGATTGTTTAATTCATAGCATCCAAAGTCAAGCTTTACCTTGATTTACATTGCCCAGTGATTGACACTTTACTCATATAAATATATCCAGGATTTCAATGTTATACGATCTTTAAGGGGACCGTGAAGAAACGTTCCAGTTTCAACATTTCGCTCATTGTAAACTTTAGCGGATGTCTCAAAGGATGGGAGGTGAAAGATATTGCAGTAGCAGAGTGCATGTATTGTTTGATTCTGGTGGTTTTGGCAAAACTTTTGCCATCTGGTTACCTCCTTGCACTGTCACTTGACTCTCAATCACAGCACAGCCAAAGCAATATGCTGTATGTAATTGTACAGTGAGCAGTGAATCAATGCAAATGATCAAGGCATTAATGAACAAAATCCTCTTATTTCCGCTCCCTATTCTGCCTTCAGTCCCGTTTGTTTTGTGGTACTGCTACCTTTAATGTAAAAGAAAGCTCAGTGAAAGAGGTAACAGCAAATTTTAACACTCTTTGTGTTAGCACTGGACTTTGGAACAAACAGTATATTATGTCAGTTTTATTTTCCCTCTGTTTTGTGAAGTCTGGATGATGTGGACTCTACAGAAAATGTTGTCAGGCTGCTAAATCACAAGTATTTCAGTGAAAAGAGTTAAATTCACTCCACGTGTACCCTCATCATCTAAACCCAAGACTTCTCTTTTTAAAACTAGCAGGCAGCACCTGTTGTTATTTATAATAAGTAGTGAATATTTAATGTAAAATAACTTTTTAAGGCATTTTGAAGCACAGGGAATTGAACTGCATGGTTTATGTTAACTTGGGAGATGAATATTTAAATTATTTTGAATTGTAAGTTAGAAAAGTTTACTATTCCACTAAAATAAGTTATGATTAGCTATATGAATTTCTTGGGCATTGATTGTATATTATATTTTAAGCAGGTTTATCCTTTAATGCTATTAAAAAAAATACATATTCCATTTCCTCAACTTACTTCATTCATAATGTCTGTTGCTGAGACTCTGGATTTTAATAACATGAGATGCAAAAGACCAGTGGCAGAAGCAATGAGTGACCCACAAGTTCCAAAATTGTGGGGGAAGCGAGTGGGTGATTAAGATAGTTAAGGTCTCAATTAATGGAAGCAAGTTTGCTAAAGTTGCACAGCTTCCCCACCCTGCATCCTGGCAGTACGTTGACGCTGGTTTCACACTAGGAGGTATAACACATGATACATTTTAATCATTTACTGACAGTAATTCTCAGCACTCTGGTCTCTCAAGCAGTATGTATGCTATTTCAGCCATTGTTGTTTTGCTATTGCTGTACTTGATGCGAAGGTAGCTGCTGTCTCATGCTGAATGTCTCCATTGTGCCACTGCTGGTCCTGCAGCAGCTATACTGCAAAAGGAGACTAGTGACCATATCCATAGGCTGTAAAAAAATGAAATTCCTGACCCTACAATCATCCCTAACTGGACGGGAAAAGTATTAAGTGGCTGCCTCCAGGAAGATCACAGCTGGTATATATAAATGGTTTGAAAAAAGGTGTAACTGGTGTGATCAGTAAGTTTGCGGATGACACAAAGTTGGCTGGACTTGTGGATAGCGATGAACGTTGTCAGAGAATATTGCAGCATGTAGATGGGTTGGAAAATTGGGCTGAGAAATGGCAGATGAAATTTAATCCAGATAAATGCGAGGTGACGCATTTTGTTAGAACTAATGTAGAGGGGAGCTATACAATAAACGGCAGAACCATCAAGAATGTAGACACACAGAAGGACCTAAGTCCACAGATCCTTGAAGGTGGCATCATAGGGGCAGAAGGTGGTGAAGAAGGCATACGGCATGCTTGCCTTTATAGGACGGTTTAAAAATTGGCGTCTGACGTTACAGCTATATAGAACATTGATTAGGCCACATTTGGAGTACTGCGTCCAGTTCTGGTTGCTACACTACCAGAAGGATGTGGAAGCTTTGGAGAGAATGTAGAAAAGGTTTACCAGGATGTTGCCCGGTATGGAAAGTCTTAACCATGAGAAGAGATTGGGTAAACTGGGGTTATTCTCCCTGGAAAGAGAGAATGAGGGGCGCACTAGTAGAAGTGTATAAGATTATGAAAGGCACAGATAGGGTGAACAGTGGGAAGCTTTTTCCCAGGTCAGAGGTGACGATCATGAGGAGTCAGATTCAAGATGAAGGCAGCCAGATTTAATTCAAATATCAGAAGGATGTATTTTACACAGAGGGTGGTGGGGACCTGGAATGTGCTGCCAAGCAGGAGTGGTGGAGGCAGACACATTGGAATCACTTAAGACTTATCTGGATAGCCACATAAACAGACTGGGAATGGAGGAATACAAGCGAATGGTCTAGTTGGACCAATAAGCGGCGCAGGCTTGGAGAGCCGAAGGGCATATTTTATTGTTCTTTATTCCGGTATATGACTTGAACAAGAACTTTGAGGCAATGTTCTAATGTACCTCCTGCCCTTGTCCTTCTAGGTTGCAGAATCACACTATGGCATGTTGCTGCAATGCATCATGTAGATTGTATTGATTCCAGTTACTGCATGGGTACAGAAGAAATTCCTACAGTGCAGAAGAGGCCATTTGGCCCATTAAGTCTTCACTGATTCTTTGGCAGAGTAATTTATCCAGGCCCTCTGCCCTATCCCTGTAATTCTGGATATTTACCATGGCTAAGCCTATCTGACTATGGGGCACTAAGCAAAATGCTGGTCACATAGATTGCTTTGTCTTGATTATCCCATTACCCCCATACTCTATTTCCCCTCTAGTAATTATAATAACAAATGTTGAAATTTTACATTGGGATTTATTATTTGCATGACTAATTCCAGATTTGTCCATAATTTATCAGAGACAAATTGATTACCTGTGATATTTTTATTTGAAATGCTAATGGTTAATGTTTAAAATGTTTATATGTATAAAGTATTGAAATCCAGGACAATCCTAAATGTGCAAGTTATCTTAACATTCCCACCAAAAGGTACCTCACCTAACCATATATATAATTTTCATAAATAGGTACAAAATATATCACTTCATATGTCTATGTACAATATCTAACCAATTCATCACATTTTGGCTTCTTCCCCTTAAACCCAGCAATTTAAGTATTTATCCGCTTTGTTTTGAAAGTTACTGACTCCGAATAATAGTGAATGTGAGTAATCACCCATAATACTCTTCCAAAACTAACCACAACTTTGGCATAAGCACAAATTTGTCACTGATTCTACATTTCTTCAGAGAACAGTTCTCTTCTCTCCTCCTTTAATTAATTAATTGATTAATTACAATCAATTAGAAATCACTGAACTGCCAAAATTTTTATTCTTGCACTGAAACTTGCTTTAAAAGCTGCTGAGATGTACTTTTAAAACATAACTAGGGTTTTAATGCCATATTCAGTACATGACCCTATGGGTCTGGAAAGTAATTTTGTATTTCTTGATTACAAAATTTATTCATAAGTTATACTTTAGTTTTAAGTTTGTTTGGGACATAATATGGGGTAGAAGCTAACATACGTTTTAAATTGGGAAAAAAATGTTGAAATTAAGTGAAGGGATTTGGTGATTTCTCTTCTGTTTACTGCTTGTGATTAATACTTTCTGGATACCTGGCAATCACCTAGATTCAGTAAGAAGTCTCAACACCAGGTTAAAGGCCATCAGGTTTATTTGATAACAAATGGCACTTGTTTTCGATGTGCTTCTCCTTCAGCCAGTGAGTGGGAAGTTCTGATCACAAATGGTGCATGTAAAGGCACATACTCATTTTACAGACTACTGATTAGAATGTGAATCTTTATAGCTAGTCAAGTCTTAAAAGGTGCAGACAATGTGAGTGGAGACAGTATAAACATAGATTAAAGATATATAAAAAACAGCACAGTACAGGAAGCAGGTGCTGCCATTTTAACATTGTGAGTACGCTCTTCTACTTATGACCTTTGTCTACAATAAAGGAATCATAACCAGATTGAGGATGACTAATTTAGGGACAATTCGTTAACACCAATCAGCCTAAGAGCATGTTTTGTGTATGTGTATTGTCTCCAGACAGGACAGTAAGTGAGATGTTGCAAGCCTAGGCAAGGCATTAGGGGTTACACATAGTATGACATAAATCCAAGATCCCAGTTGAGGCCATCTTCACACGTGTGGAACTTGGCTATCAATCTCTGCTTAGCGACTCTGCACTGTCGTGTGTTGTGAAGGCTGCCTTGGAGAATGTTTACCTGAAGATCAGAGGCTGAATGCCCATGACCACTGAAGTGTTTGCCAACAGGAAAAGAGCAGTCTTGCCTGACGATTTTCGAGCGATGTTCATTCATCCATTGTTGTAGCATGCCTCAGGCCTCACTGATAGTTCTGACACGCCACAGCGAAAAACCACATTGACCTCCTCAGAAGACAAACATGGGACATGGTGGACAAAGTACCGTTCATCATCCAGTACTTCCCTGGAGTGGACAAGCTACGACATCTTTACCATTGATGAAAACGAACATCTTGCCAAGGTCATCCCCACACCCCCATTTCTTGCCTTCAAACAACAGCACAACTTCAAACAGACCATTGTCCACAGCAAATTACCCAGCCTTCAGGAGAACTGTGACCATGACACCACACACTACCAAAGCAACTTCGGCAAGATATGCTGGATCATCAACACAGATGCCATCATCTCACGTCAGAACACAATTCACCAGGTACACAGTACGTACTCTTGCAACTCAGTCAATGTTGTCTACCTGATGTGTTACAGGAAAGGATGCCCCAAGACATGGTACATTGGGGAGATCATGCAGACACTATGACAATGATGAATGAACAGCACTTGACAATCACCAGGCAAGACTATTCGCTTCCTGTTGGTGAGCACTTCAGTGGTCACGGGCATTCGGCCTTTGATCTTCAGGTAAACGTTCTCCAACAGCACACAGAGCTAAGCAGAGACTGATAGCCAAGTTCTGCACACGAGGGCGGCCTCACCCTGTATCTTGGATTCATGCCACACTATTTGTAACCTCCATGACTTGCCTGTGCTTGCAACATTTCACTTATTGTCCTGGCTGGGGACGATACCTATCTCTTTAACAATGCTTAATGCTATCTCCACTCACATTGTCTGCACCTTTAAGACTTGACCAGCTATAAAAACTTGCATTCTAATGTGTATTCTGTAAACTGAGTGTATGCTTTTATGTGCCCTGTTTGTGATCAGAACTTCCCACTCATCTGCTGAAGGAGCAGCGCTCCCAAAGCTAGTGGTGTTTTGTTACCAAAGAAGATCACAACTGTAATAGAGATCTGATGCAAAAAGGTTAAGGAAGGAATACAAAATCTTTTTAAAACTTGTAAGTACAGTCTAGTGATTTTTCCTTGGCTAGCAAATCATATAGTCACCATACCCAGCTCCATTGACTTACTACAGAGTATCCATTTTGCGAAAATTAAAAATAAGGGTTAATTTAGTCTCACTGATTTCAATATTTTTATTTAGAGTGCAAGATTTTTTAAAAATCATTTTCAGTTCAGCATAAATCATTGATGGAACTTAAAAACCTTACAGAATGAATTCAGTAATAAATCTTCACAAAGCTCTACAGTGCAGGAAGAGGCCATTTGGCCCATCAAGTTTGGATCGATCACAATCCCACCCAAGCCCCACGTATTTACCCTGCTAGTTAGTCCCCCAGGATAATGATTGCTTAGCAACACTGATTATAAACAAATTGAGGAAATATCAACTCGAAAATCTGCAAAAATAAAAATTGAGCAGCATCTGAATGAAGAACTTTCATCCAGATGTTAACTGGTTTCTTACAGCAGCAGATGAACCCGCTGCCTTTGCCAGCATTTTCAATTTCAAACCAGATTGCAAATTTATAATTATCATAATGAATCTGTAAAATAGAAAATTCTGACTTTGTTTAATATCATAGCTTAGCCATATTAACAGAACAAAAGTTTGATGTGCCCCATTAAATGAAGAGTAACTCTGAACTGTTCTTGTCTAACAAAAATCTGGATTATCCACCTTCTGGATAGCAGGAAGGAGAAAAGATGAGTATAATTCTTCTCAGAAGACAGGAGTTGTAAATCATTTCATCAACAGATTCTAAGTTTTCTCTCTACTAAGAGTATTTGGTCATAGATTTGGTGGTTTCTTTGCAATTCTTTCTTAGCAAGAGTCAAACTCAAAAGCATTTTTCTGAAGCTGGGGTAGGGAGCTGGAGTACAGGAAACAGAACTCTGCATCCAACTTATTCCACACCCAACCTCAAATGTGGGATACAGTGCAAAACAAAATCCTACATTTTACATCCTTTCATTTGATAAGCACAAAAATCACACTTCCCTTCCCCACCTCAAGTCAAGCAATTGTTTTTAACCAATAATAATGCTAATGGTCTTTGTGGGGAAATAGCTCTACACAATTACAAACCAGGAAAATAAGGGGAAAGGGAAAATTGTTTGAACATTACCTAGTAGCACTGCATCTCTCTGGTCATAAAGTGAAAGTTTCATTCAGAATGGTATCCACAAGTACAGAATCAAAGATAGCTCAAACTGTTTCAAATTATGTTAACAAGACAATTAATCACTTTTTACCATTAAATGCACTGGAAAATAAAAACACAACACAACTGTTTCCAACAATAGAAATCTATATTCCCACAAATATGGTGTCATTCAGGTGGCTAGCTTAGCACTAATCTTCTGAAATCTCAAATTCAAAGCAAACCACCCATATACCTGTGTCAGCAGTACACAAAGATTTACAATTGTAAAATATAGTTCTTAATTGGAATGCGGGGGCAGCACCCATCTAGTCATTTGGTCTTTTGTAAATCTGCTCCTTTTTGCCTTCTTTCGTGGCAGCATACCTTGCCAATGTGAACAGGTAATCACTTAACCTGTGAGGAAACAGGAAAACCCAGAGGATCATTATCATTGCAAAGTATTACAAATCAATATCGTATATTTCTGTGAGAGGATGAGCCACTGTAGGGAAATTAGATGACTGATTCACTTTCTGAATGCCACCTAAGTGGGTAATACTTTCATAAAGAAGCTGTTTTTTTCAAACAAGTGCCTGAGTCAACTTCAATTAATTTTGTGTTTAAATCCAATCACACTTTGCACATTTTTGCCCTCCTCACGAAGGTGCCCTAAAACTCACTGACAGATACCATTTTGCCAGTGATGGGATAAGCAATAATTCTACTGTTTCATGATGGGCATCTTCACTACTATGTCAGCCAATGATAGCACACGTTTCCAGCAAAGACAATGCACAGCAATTAAAAGCTTTAAAACAAAGAAGCCAGATAAAATGCCTCTATTGCCTAGCTGAGAATAACTAGATGTAAAAAAAAAACCTGTATCTGAAAGGATCTCAAGCCTAATGGCCAAAGGTTTACAGTAAGAAACTCTCCCCAAACGACTGGTAACTTTGCTCAGAGAGCCAATAAATTGGAACGAGAAATGCACACAGAGATGCTTTTGTGGATAAATTACGTTTTCAACAGCGTAAAAGCTTTACTCTGCCATTGCTGTAGTATTCCTGACACTGGCAACGTTATGCTGGCCGTATGTCCACAATGTGATTAAAGTATTCCATTGACCCTACCCACCAACCTGAGTACAAAAAATTACGAAACCCCACTTATTCAATTTCCCGCTCCCATTAAGCCCAAGAGAGAGCCACTCACCATCTGCATTAATACTCCAGTCCTTTAATACAAATACCAGCTTTTCCTAGTGTTCAATTACCCCTCTTGGGGAATTCAGTTGGGAATTGAGATTAGTACTCTGGTCTAGCTTTACATTAACTATTTCTATAGCACAAAATCGGTTTACCTGTTGAGGTACCTTGCAGCATTTAGGTCAGCTTCTCCAGCCTGCACAATTGAGACCATGCTGTTAAAGAAAATGCATAGTTAGATGGCAGACTAGCATAAACCCCAAAGATTCTCAGATTTAAGATTTTTTAAAATTTGAAATTTCTCCCCTTTACTTTTACACTCTATTCGTCTGACTCATCAGAGGAAAGCAGCCAAGACAATGCACCCACCACCTATTCCCAAGTGGTCAGCCCATGTTTCATGACTGCGGCCAAAAAAAACATGGTGAGGAGGAAAAGGTTAATGGGGTGGGATGTGGTCAGTGGATGAGGGTTGAACCAAAACAGATTCAGGAAAGATTGGGAACAGAAGTCAGCGAATGTAAAACCTTTTGTTCTAATTTCCCACCACATCCCAATAGGACACGCCACAGCCTTCACTTGCAACTTCTGGTTCAGAAATGATGAGACTCTAACCTGTGTTCACCCACTTTTCAAAAATCAGTAAACTACCTCACAAAAAAATCTTTGTTCAACCAGTATGATCAAGCAGTTTTTTTTGTCCAAAACATATTGGTAAAAACTGTTTAGTGCAAAATTTTCTAGGCCATTTTTAATGCTCATCAGATTTACGTGAGTCAACTATAGCACATACACAGAACATTGAAGCAGTTGGTTAACGCGTTTTTTTTTATTCATTCAAGGAATGTGGGCTTCTCTGACTAGGTCAGAATTTGTTGCCAGTCATGCTTAGTCTTACTATATTGCTGGCTCCAAATTAGAGATTAAGTAGTAATTCTGCTTTGAAGGTATCCACTCCCAAAATTTCTCCCACTCCCTTCTGAAGGCATTGTTTTATTCTTTGGTACAATTTTATCATCTCTAATATCACATTCAAATGATCATTATAGAGTCACAGAGGTGTACAGCATGGCCCTTTGGCCCAACTTGTCCATTTGCTGCCCCTTTTTTTTTAAACCCCTAAGTTAATCTCAGTTCCCCCCCATTTGGCCCATATCCCTCTATACCCATCTTACCCAAATACTATCTAAATGCTTTCTAAAACATAAAATTGTACCCTCTTCTACCATTACCACTGGCCACTTGTTCCAGATGCTCACCCCTGTGAAAATAATTGTTCCTCTGACACTTTTGTATCTCTTCCCTCACCTTAAACCTATGCCCTCTAGTTTTAGATTCCCCTACCACTGGGAAAAGATATTGACTATCCAGCTGATCTATGCCCCTCATTATTTTATAGACCCCTATAAGATCACCATTCAGCCTCCTACACTCCAGAGAAAAAAGTCCCAGTCTATCCAGCCTCTCCTTATAACTCAAACCAGTAACATCCTAGTAAATCTTTTCTGCACTCTTCCCAGTTTAATAATATTCTTTCTATAATAGTGACCAGAAGTGCAGAGAGTATTTCAAGTGTGGCCTTACCAATGTCTTGTCCAACTCCAACAAGATGTCCTTCAAACATAGACTGCTTGACGGCAAAGGGAGATCTATTGGATAATTAGTACTGGATATTGAGACCCAGTCGGTAATTGTAATGTCTACAGTTATGGACAGTTGTGATTATTAACCTTTGCACAATCAAATGAAGATCCTTTCTACTCTGAATCAAAATATCATGTTAGAGTGTGTATTCACTTAGCCAGAATGAGTATTTCCTTTTGTTTTCTAAAGTTTAATTATTAGTGCCAGAAGTGGGTTTACATTCACACTGCATAGAAGTTACTGTGCAAATCCCCTAGTCGCTACAGCCTGACGCCCGTTCAGGTACACTGAGGGAGAATTTAGCATGGCCAACGCACCTAACCAGCACGACTTTCGGACCGTGGGAAGAAACCAGAGCACACAGCAGGACCCCAATGCAGACACAAAGAATGTGCAGACTCCACACAAATAGAGACCCAAGGCTGGGAATCAAATCCTGAGTCCCTGGTGCTGTAAAGAAGGAATACTGACCACTGTGCCAGGTTTCATATAATGCTCAAGATTATGCAATACTTCCTTACATTGCAGTCCCCTTTAATTACATTCCCCATGGCAGCTAAATGGAAAAAGGTAATGAGAGAGCAGAAAATATCATTAGAATGGCAGTTAAACAAAAATCCTGTTCATTAACTCACCTCCTCTCTGCCCTACGACAGATTGATCGCGCCAAGTGCAAGGTTGCACTGCACTTTCCTCCTGACTGCAAAAAAAGAAGATTGTGGTAATCTTTGTTCAGTGGTACACAAGATATAAACAGTAAGCACACAATCTGAGTCAGTGGATGGTGTAACAATACCTTTCAGACATAACAAAAGAGAAGCAATAAGTTTCATTCCAATGCCCAATCACGGTCAAACCATGAAGAAAGGCACAAGGAAGGTGAAACTAGAGTTTGAGTCACTACTGTGTGTCCTGCTTATGAATTATTGGAAACAGCTTCCTTCAATGGTAAAATAAGAATGGAGCTGAATAAATATACTTCAAACTGAAATATCACAAAGCAAGGTTTTGAGCCTTTGGAGAGTTGATAGGTGGCATATTTCATTTCCTTGCCAACTTCCATTAACATGACAGTCTGATGTACAACTACAAAATGTTTTCAGAGTTTTTAAGAAAGCAAATCTGTAGACTTGGATTTTCCCATGCTTTTTGTTAGCAGAGCTTTGACAGTGGGTGCGCGATGGCGTAGTGGCTGCGGGTGGGGGTGGGAGGGGGAGGGTGGTGATAGAGGGAGGGGACAGTTTCCTACCAGGACTCTGAAATCTTCGAAAAGGTTCATAAATACATCCCAAATTGTAATTGTCCTTCTGGGATGGATCAGGCCCCATTTCCGACAGGAACACAGTGTGTACAATTGCACTGGTGGACAGTTATGGCCAGGTACATTGTCCACCACTCTGTATGTTGTTGCTCTGAAACAGACAGTTACAGATATTTGAAACTATCCACTCCATTCCTGAGACTTCAGGCACAGTTTTTGAAATTGCCCTGCTCTGGGGCCCAGCCACACTGACCAACAGAAAAATGTTTCTTTTGCTTAAAACTAGTTTTGTGGTAAATATAATTGATGTTGAAAAAGGGTCTTTTTATGTCTTCAATAAATCCGTAGCACGATAAAGTATAAGAACACAAGTGGATTTGCAAAATACCTTAACAACATGGCAGCAGCTTATTACAAACATGTGCTTTAGCTTGATGGGAATTAAGATTTGAGAGTACCGTATCCTGCAGGAAGGAATCCCATGACATACATACTGGTAAGATGAAGTTCGAGAGAGGTGGGAGATGCTCTGTATATCGATCAATCCACTTTTCCAGCTCAACCACTGGCTTTTCACTGAATGCTGTTCTCTCTACACACAAAGGATAAATCAACAATTTAATCACTGAATCTTTACTGCACATGAGGCCATTCAGCCTATCAAGTATGCACCGACCACAACCCTAACCAATCTCTATCCCTGTAGCTCCAGGTATTTACCCTGCAAGTCCCCCTGATGCTAACATTAAGGGGCAATTTAGCATGGCCAATCAACCTACCCACACATCTTTGGACTGTGGGAGGAAACCAGAGCACCAGGAGGAAACAGAGACACAAGAAGAACGTGAAAACTCCACACAGACAGTGACCCAAGCCGAGAATCGAACCTGGGCCCCTGGTGCTGAGAAGCAGCAGTGCTAACCACTGTACCACCCAACCGCCCCAAAAACATCCTGGGCTCACTATGGATGTTAAAGAATCCTGTGTAAAATAACTAATTTACAAGTCAGTACTATGCTGTGTTTTAAATATTGTTAAGCCCAGTTACACACAGTGTAGTGACGTAGTGTGCTGAGAGGTCAATACAGCAAGTGCAATATTGGCCAACCAGCAATGCTGTGTTGCAAACCTCTTACAAAGGGGAGCAGCTAAGCATAGGCTAGTTTCACTCTGCTCTAGCACCATCTTGTGGCACAAACAGACTTAGCCCACCTCTTTACTCTTTAATTCCTTGAGGCAACATGGCAGGATGTCAATGTTAGAAATACGTTTCCTTCTGAGAGTAAATCAGGAGTAGCCACAGGTAGTACTCACTGAAGTGTGTATTTAAGAGCTGGGTATATCCTCAATATGAGGTGAATAGTTGTGAATCATCAGGATATCTTCTGATGCTTAGAGGGGCACGTGCACATTTGTAAGTTTTGAAATGTTATGACAGTAATTTGTGTGGAATTATTTAAAGAATTTTTTTGGTTCTGCACTATTTGCAATCAAAAACATGTAATTTTGAAGGGTTTCTTTTCGAGTTTTTCTTGTGAATAAAGTATATTTTCTGGGAAAGGGTGGCTGCTGTGCAGCGGCCTGAGCAATGGCGGCACGCGGCAGATTCCGGGCATGTATACAGTTTGTAAGTATTCGGAATGACATGACGGCACTTTGTATATAACTGTGTGGAATTTTGAATCCTGCACTGTATTTGCAACTCAAGAGTTGTAATTTTGCAAAGGTTTATTTGAAATCTTTTTATGAATAAAGTATATTTTTGAAAAAAAAGCTGGATAGTCACCTGTTCAGTTTATTCATCCGTGTCACAAGTGGGCTTACATTAACCCTGCAATGAAGTTACTGTGAATATCTCCTAATTGTCACCTCCAGTGCCTATTTGGGTACAGTGAGGGAAAATGTAGCAAGGCCAATGCACCTAAGAAGCACATTTTCTGAACTGTGGGAGGAAACCCACACAGACATGGGGAGAACATGCAGACTCCGCACAGATAGTGATCCACGTCAGGAATTGAACCAAGGTCCCTGGCACTGAGAGGCAGCAATGCTAACCACTGTGCCATCATGCCAGGACTGCAGTTTTCTTGAGGACAAGGACCATTCCCAGTTTTAGCTAGTCACCTTTTTCAAATCAGAGAAAGGGAAATGTCTTAGATAAGTTAATGACCACATACTACCCTCAAGCATTGCCTGACTGCTCATTCAGGACAACATCAATAGATGCTTGAGGAGGACAACCTGTTTACTATCAATCAGATAATTTGTGTCATGGGGGTGTTTGGAATTATGAAATCTGCAGAAGTAGGAGAATTAAAATTAAATCAGCCTTAATTGATTTTTTTTTAAATTCCTTACTAAGATGGCTCTCTCGTGCAGAGGAGATAGGAGTAGCTATGTTGGATCCGATATCCTGTAACACACACTGGATCTGTGAAACAAAACAAACAAAATGCAATGTTTTATATAGTCATTGTAGATTACATCATAAATGTAGGGGTTATCTCCGTTCTTCATAGTGTTTATATAAATTACAGATATACCACAGTTAATTAAGTTCAGCGATGTTAGTTACCCCTTAAACAATTCTTCACCTTATATTTAGGTGTTTGCTAGAACTACCTAATATTTGATAGTACAACTCGGAAGACCCTTGTGATCAGAACTAGATTTGATGCCTTTCTAACCTGTGCTTTCACCTTTCAATAAGTGGGTGATTTGAGCTTAAGAGATGAGGCTCAATACAACTAATAAACTGTTTTATGTTCCGTAACTAAATGAGTTTCACTTTTTTATAAAATAAGGTACACATCTATACCTTTTCATGGACTGGGGTGAGTAATATTGATGTTATTTTTCTTTCTGGAAAACCTCAAACTTCAAAGACTGTGCTCCAGCATCTTAGTTTGTAACTTCTTGTCAATGTTCAATATTTGCAGACGGTTAAAACCCAAAAAAATGCCTTAATTCCTCCTTTATTTCCCTTGCTTCCACATGGGTCATCTCAGACTCTTCCTTTTCTCTGTTTGTAGGAATAAGCTATTGACAAATTTGCACCATAAGCCCAATGACCCACAGTTACCCTGACCACACTTCTGCTCATCAAGCCACATAACGGGGATTGTGGTGGATGGCCTAAAGATTGCTCAAAACGGTAGGTTGTAAGGAGCTGCTTAAAGGAAAAAAGTGGGACAGAGGCATTTAGGAATTCCAGAACATAAGGCCTCAGTAGCCACACAGCTACTCATTATGGAAGGCAAAATTAAATTGAGTGTAGATAATTGAGCACTGTGGGGCTGAACATGAGTATTGAGATAGATAGTGGCATGGCATGATGGAATCTGAAGCAAGAATGAGAATTTTAAAAATTGAGAATCACTGGACCAGGAGCCAACGTAGGTCAGTGTGTGAGTAATGGGTGAAGGGAACTTGATGCGAGATGGTATAAGAACACAACAGCAGAATCTTGGATTACTTCAAATACTAGAATATGGGAGGCTGGCCAAGAATGTGTTGGAATTGTCATGTCTATAGGTAGTAGAATCATGGGCAAGAGTCTCATCAGAAGATGAGTGGAGGCTGCAGTGGAGTCACGTGACTTTAGCTGATGGAAATAGGCAGTCCTGGCAATGACACAGATGTGAAGTCAGAGCTAACCTTGAGGTCAAATCTGATGCAGCAATCATGGCAGTTTTATGGAAAGGATTTGATTGCATTGCAGAGGGTGCAGAGGATATTCATAGGATGTTGCCTGGGATGGAGCATTTGAGCTATAAGGAGAGCCTGGATAGACAGAGAAGGCTGAGGAAGGATTTTATTGAGGTATATAAGATTATGAAGATTTGGACAGGGGTGGACAGGACGCAGCTGTTCCCCTTTGTTGAAGGATCAAGAACAAGGGGACATAATTTTAAGGTAAAAGGCAGGAAATTTAGGGAGGTTCTGAGGAAAGATTGTTTCACCCAGAGGGTACTGGGAGTGTGGAATGCACTTCAGTGGGGCAGGGGAGAAAACCTCAAATTTTTAAAAATGTGAATAAGCTTGTAAAATGTCAGAACATTCAGTCCTATGAGCAAAGTGCTAGAAAGTGGGATGAGCATCAATTCAGTGCAGTTTTGTTGGTGCAGACTCAATGGGCCAATAGATTGTATGGCCAGCTTTCTTTTTTTTTACTATTCTACGAATACCAAGGTCAATTGTGTGGCAACATGGCTTTTATTTGCTGATTCAGCTCTGACCTGCAACTTCTTATCTTTGCAGCTGAACATCATGTTTGATTTAGCTCAGTTGGCTGGACAATTGGTTAGTGATGCAAAGTGACACCAACAGTGTGGATTCAATTCCTGGACCAGCTGAGGTTATTCATAAATGCCTGCTTTCTCAACCTTGCCCCACACCTGAGGTGTGGTGACCCTCAGGTTAAATCACCACCAGTCAGCTCTCCCCCTCGAAGGGACAAGGAGTCAAGAGTCATCTGAGATTAAGGTAACTTTACTTACTTAAAGTAGAATACTTTGAAATTGCACCATTAGGAACATTGAAAATTTAACTACTTTAAATCACTCAAATTTTCCAGGTAAATATTTTGTTTTTATTTTTCAGTTTGACTCAAAGTTAAACATTAAATTACGTAAATGAAAATGACAACATGAAAAGAAATCCATCAATATTGGTTTCACTTCACTCATAAAACACAACTGATAAAGTTCCTAAATCCCAAGTCTTACAAACTTTTAAAAACAAGCTCCAGGAACTGCCACATTTGATGACCCATCTCAAAGTATTCCTAAGACCATCAATAATCTCAACTGCACCAGAGACTAGAGAAACTAAGGAGTTGAGGAGAAAAGAGAGAAATTTTGATACAGTACCTAAAAAGAAAGTGATTTCACCAGCAAAAGGATTAGTAACCAGAGGGAACTTAGCAGCAGGAAGACGCTTCAGACCGGAGTCTATTCCTCCATTCAATTAGAACATGGTTGATTTATCTCTTAACTTGATCTATGCACCATAATTCCTTTAATGTCCCTCGGCTAGCAAAAATCTCAAATTATACATTATTGTCTTAGCATCCAGTGTTCCTATGGAGGGAGTTCCCACACATACAAGCTTGTTTGCACGAAGTGTTTTCCTAACTTCTCTCCTGAATTGTCTGGTTTTAAGGAATCCTCTTGTCTAAGATTCCTCCACCAACTGATAAAGTTTCTATTTACCCCATCAATTTTCTTTCAAAATCCTAAAAAACTTCAAGCAAAATTATCCCATTAACTTCCTGTATTCTATGAAATATGAGTGTCTTTACATAATCTCTCCTCATAATCTAATCCTTGGCATTGTGGTAACACACTGGTAAATTTAACCTGTACTCCTTCCAAATCCATCATGTTTTAGCTATGGAACCCAGAATTGAACACAGTTTCCTAGATCTGGTATAGAGGAGTGGGACTAATAACCATTACAGAGATGGCACAGGCACAATGGGACAAGTGGCCTCCTTTGGGTTATCTGACTCAATGATTAACTGTACCTTATAAAGTTCCACCTCAAATTCATGACCTTGGTCCAAGGCGAACTCAATGGCCAGCCTGAAAAGAAACAACAGACAACTGTTATGAACACCAGACTTATCTCCTTGTCAAGGACAGAAGTCAGGAATTCCAAGTCCTGAAGTCCTCGGTGTTTCTGCAAACACGCAGACTAGGAGCAAGCTTTACATGCATAGCTTAGTATTTTAAGTTCTTGGGACTGAGAATGAGCTCTGACTATCAATGCATGAAGAAAACCTAGGTCACGTGACCAAGAGGAGCACACCATTGAAGACAAGGATCCCAGGCAAGGGACAGGGAGAGATCTCAAAGAGAGAGAGGATAGGGAAGGGTCCCAAACAAGAGATAGGGAAAGAAAGCGGTCTTAGTTAAAGAGTAGATAAATGGTTACGGTTAGCAGACTTTAATCGAAGAGGGTTTGGAGAAAGCCCTGGTAATCAAAGGTGGTGGGCAGGAGGCTGGTCACTCAGTGCTGTGGGCCATTGAGGCTAAGGTAATCCTTTGGAACAGTAATGTTCTGCTTAGCGTGGCTAAAATTGTGTTTGCGAGTCAATGCTCGAGCGCAAATTCAGGAATCCAGGGGAACTGAGTCTCAGGATACAACCCTTCTGAGGTGGGTTGATGCTTCCTAGGTTGGGGTGTCTTTTAGTGAGAATTCCAAGCCAAAATCTTCAAAAATGAAGATTGGAATCCCTTGTGAGAAAGACAAAGATTCAGTGAGATTAGCTGACACGCAGCATTACTGACATCGGGAAGTGTTGTTCAGAAATCTGTGGAATTTGCTCACAGATTTATTGTGCCGTGTGTTAGACCACAGTTTGTTCTTTCACATCAATCTCATACTAACCCTGAATGTTAGAGTGCAAGACAGATTTGGTAAATTGTTTTAGCTTTCTGACCTTGTACAATAAAGTCTATTTTCATTTGTTCAAAACCCATAGGACCTTGTGGCTTTATTCACTGAACAAATACCTTGAATCTCCAAACTTTTTCTACTTTAAACGAACCGTTATTGGTCCTTCACATCCATGTGAAGTGGAAATATTGTCCCTGAAACCATTAGGTTTCGATGTAAATTCCAGCAATGAACAAACAGTGTGTTAACATACTGCAACCCAGTCCATTGGTTTATTGCAAAACATAAAGTCAAGTTTCTGGTAGTTCAGAACTTTATATTATATTTGTATACTTCTCTCACACCTATCCACATGTTGTCCTTTTCCCTCCCAAAGATGATGGTTCCTGCTTGAATTTGTTTCCATGGATGCAAGCTGAGGCTAATATTCATGTAGAAACAGTGAACATCATTTAACTGTGATGTGGACTTGCTGGTGTTGGACTGGGGTCGGCATGTAAGTAGTCTCACAACATCAGGTTAAAGTCCAATAGTTTATTTGGTAGCACGAACTTTTGGAGTGCTGATGAAAGGGCAGTCCTCTGAAAGCTCGTGCCACCAAACAAACCTGTTGTGCTTTAACTCAATGTCATTTAACTATGGGAAACATCACAAGCAATGTTCTTGTCCAGCCCCACCCCTGCAATATCTGGAGAAGTAGTGAAAATCCAGAGTACTTTTCCTTCTCCAAGCTCAGGAACATTGCAGTCAATCATCTTACATAACCTGCTCTCCTGACTAATCTAAGACTTATACATATAAAGGCACACAAAGGATTAACCTTCTTGGTCTGGAAAGTTCACTGCATAGTGCCTGCAGACCTCAAGTAGTACAAGCATTCCGCCAACTCAAGTTTCTCAATAGCTCCCAAACATTAAAGGCTACATACCCGATTGCAGATGTCAACTCATCTGTACTGCCCAGAGCTTCAAACACATTATCATCCTTTTGCCTACGTTCCCCAGTGAATGTGCTGGAAAACCCTTTAAAACATGGAAATAAGACATAAGAAACAAACATCTTTGAAAGGCTCCAAGAGTTCTGAAGATTATTCAACAAAGAACTAAAACTAAATTACAATTACAGTTGGGCAAATCTTTTCATCGTGTTATCAAGGTGCGGACAAATGTCCAAAGGATATTCCAACCCCAAACACGTGGAAATTAAAAAAGCTCAGAGAATTGCTTTATATTACATCAATATTGCTTTGTATCATATTTGAAATTTTATCCATTTTTTTCTGACTCCTTTACAAAATCTAGTGGAGAAACTCTAATCCTCACCAACAGGGCAAACAGTATCATTTGCAATCATTAGCTAGCACGAGGGGACACAGCTTTAAATTAAGGGGTGATAGTTACAGGACGGATATCAGAGGTAGGTTCTTTACCCAAAGGGTGGTTCGGGAGTGGAATGCCCTGCCTGCAGCAGTTGTAGATGCACCAAGTTTGGTGGTGTTTAAGAGGTTAGTTGATAAGTACATGGAAGAGAAGGGAATGGTTTAGTTTGGAGGGGCATTGCTTTTTATATCGGTCGGCGCAACATCGAAGACCGAAGGGCCTGTTCTGTGCTGTAATGTTCTATGTTCAAACCTTTGTCTCCCGTTTTTGTATAAATCTTTGGCATCTTGGGCTTCTCTGTTTTGGCATTAGAACTGCAAAACAAAACACTGGTTTTAAAAAACTGGAGAAACACATTAACTGCAATAGCTATCTCCAAAACAAAAATTATCTGCAGAATCATCTAAAAGTCTAATTGGTAAGGCATCATCAACCAAGCAATTCCACAGTCATAATCTGTTATCTTTCAGTTAGCTGGTGGGGGCAGCAACTGGAGTGCAACAACAGATCTGTATCACTGAGTTGAGCAAGGATGGCTCTTTTTTATTCATGTGGATGAGTGTTCCCTTCCTGTCAGGGAGCACTTCAGCAGTCAAGGGCATTCAGCCTCTGATCTTCGGGTAAGCGTTCTCCAAGGCAGCCTTCAAAACATGACAATGCAGAATCACCAAGAAGAAACTGATAGCCAAATTCCATACGCACGAGCCTCAACATGAACCCAAGATCCATGTCACACTATGTGTAATTTGGCCTGGACTTGCAAAATCCTACTAACTGTCCTGGCTTGAGATAATTCACACCTCTTTAACCTGTGATTATTCTTCTGTCCACTGGCATTGTCTGTGCCTGTAAAGACTTGCATTTCAACCGTTATCTTGCAATTGAGTCTTTATCTATATATGCCGTGTTTATGAACACAATTCTCCACTTACCCTGATGAAGGAACAGTGCTCAAAAAGCTTGTGATACCAAATAAAGCTGTTGGGCCTTAATCTGGTATTGTGAGACTTCATGCTGTCTTTTTTTATTCATCCATAGTCCAGAATTGGGATACTAACAGAAAGCAAAGAGTGGGGATAAATGGGTGTTTTTCGGAATGGTGATCAGTAACTAGTGGTGTGCCTCAGGAATCTGTGTTGGGACTGTATTTTTACAATTTACACAGATGATTTGAAGTTGGGGATCAAGTGTAGTGGGTCAAAATTCGTGTGTGTGTGTGTGTGTGTGTGTGTGTGTGTGTGTGTGTGTGTGTGTGTGTGTGTGTGTGTGTGTGTGTGTGTGTGAGAATTTATACATATATATGCATAAAAATTAAAATACATTATCACCTTTTATTATTAAAAATTCAATTTGATTTATTCAATCACTCTTATTTTGTAGCCAAAAAAACCTGTAAGATTTTTTTCTTAGGTTTTCACATGGTAGCTACTGCCGACAGAACTTTCCATTCAATATCACATATTAGTGCAATTGACACAAGCCCAAATTCAGTGCTTGTTGTTTAATCAAAGGTCTTTCATATGAAATCACTTGTCAGTTTCATCTCCACGTAAGATGCAGAAAACAACTGGAGTTATTTTAAAGATTGTTTTCACAATTTAGTTAAGATTGTGTAATGTGCCAAAATGTTAATCCACATATTGAAGTTCCTAGGAGGCTGTGGAACTTGATTTAATTTCCCCTTTACCCCTCTATTAGAAAAGGACAATTCAAAATGTTCAAATCCTAGCAAAAGAAATGAGTAATGCTGGCACCAGTAATACTGCAATTCCACTTTACAAGACCAATTCAGACAGGTTGAGGCAGCACAGTGGCAAGCACTGCTACCTCACAGCATCAGGGACTCACATTCAGTTCCAGCCTTGGATGACTGTCTGGGTGCACATTCTCCGTGTCTGTATGGGTTTCCTTCAGGTGTTCCGGTTTGCTCTTACATCCAAAGATGTGCAGGTTATGTGGATTAGCCACGGTAAATGTGCAAAGTTATATGAATTGTGGGAGGCAGGCAGGGTGGTGGAGCCTGGTCTGGGTAAAATGCACTGTCAGAGTCAGTGCAGACTCAATGGGTCAAATGTACTCCTTCTGCATTGTTGACACTGCATGGTTTTACTGGTGGGGATTGGTTCTGCTCAGTTGGAAAGGCAACAAGGTTCAATTCCTGTACTGACTGAGGTCATTTATGAAGGCCGCGCCTTTTCAACTTTATCCCTCACGTGAGATGTGGTGATCCTCATGTTAAAAGTCTCCTCAAAGGGGAGGGCAGCCTATAGTCATCTGGAACCACGGTCACTTTTTATAGTCACCTCATTGCAACGTTAACGTAAGCCTATCTGTGACTACTAAATAAACTTCATCTTACCAATTTTAGTGTTTATTTTCCGCACTTTTTTTCCCATAAGGGCTTCGTTATTGAAGAGAAACACAATGAATATCCATCCAGCAGGACGGTCCTATTACCTGGAAGGGTTTGTGATGAAGGGATTGAAGCAGTCAGTTGGAAAGGTGGTTGGCCAATGTCAACACTTATCTCCCCATTTATTTCCCAACCCTCTTCACACAGTGCTCACCTATCGGTGCAGTAGCTTGGCCGGCTCCATAACGAGATGGTGGCTGCCGCTCTCCACCGCGACAGACAAGCGACCAGCCTGAAGGCAGCTACAGCCATCCAGCCTCTCCCTCCCTGCAGCCCGAATCCTCAGGCCACCTCCAAACCCGCACTCCCATTGGCCAAGCCCACTCAGCCCACCCACTCCCCATTGGCTCGCTGCGTCCGCCCACCCTCGCGCTCCGATTGGGTGAAAGCGATTCCGCTCTTTGATTGGCTCGCCCTCTCAGCGGCTCTCCGCCATTGGCTGAGAGGCGGGTTAACGGCTGATTGGCTGGACATAGATTTGATTGATGAGCCGATCTGTGTTTTAATTGGTGCTGGTGACGGCGACGCTCCCATCCCATTGGCTGGTTGCTGCGAGTCCCACCTCTTCAGACCCCGTCTCGAGCGGAGGCGGTGAACAGCCGGGCGGTGGGACTGAGCCTGGCCTGTTCAGCAATGTAAACAAGGTGACATTTCCACTGCCACCTCATCCTTCCTCAATCACAACTTGTACGAAATAGATTAAAGCTACAGAAAATGCTGAAAGCCCACAGCAGCAGCAGCACTTGAATCTTCCAGGTAATGAACCTTTCTCATCTGAACTAATATCCAGCCAGCAGAGTGGAATGTGGTTCGGTTATGAGGAGGTAAAAGGACAAGTTGGAGGATGTATCAGGGGAACAAGAACAATAACATAAGCCGTTAAAGGTGCTACCAGTGGGGAGCATCCAAGACTTATTGAGTCAGAAATCCCCGTAAGAACTAAGCAAAGCGTCCATCCCACTGAGGGGGTGCTGTACTGCCGGGGGTGCTGTACTGCCAGTGGTGCTGTCTCGCAGGTGCAACGCTAAATCTGCCCCCCGACATAAAAGATCCCAAGGCACTACTTTGAACAAGAGCAGGGGAGTTGTACTTCATAAAACCAAATTACTGCAGATGCTGGAATCTGAAACTAAGAGAGAAAGTGCTGGAAAATCTCAGCAGATCTGGCAACGTCTGTAAGGAAAGAAAGAAGCTGACATTTCAAGTCCAGATGACTCTTTGGCTGGAATGTTATTGGCATGCCTGCCCTGATTTTGGGGCAAGCAAGGCTTGGAAAATGACATTCTTGGGCAGACGTGCTGGTAAAATTCTGCCCTTTAACAAAGCCAGGTGATGGCTCAGAGATTAGCACTGCTGTGGGAAGTTGGTTAGCCTTCTTGGTTAGCTTGTCCCGGACGAGCCCTGCATATTTTGGAAAGAATTATTAGGGATAGGATTTATAGTTATTTAGAGAGAAGTGAATTGATTGGGGATTGTCAGCATGGTTTTGTGAAGGGTAGGTTGTGCCTTACGAACCTTATT
Source organism: Sphyrna mokarran (assembly GCA_024679065.1). Taxonomy (NCBI): domain Eukaryota; kingdom Metazoa; phylum Chordata; class Chondrichthyes; order Carcharhiniformes; family Carcharhinidae; genus Sphyrna; species Sphyrna mokarran. The sequence goes on along the minus strand of JAGIQG010000020.1, from coordinate 39,031,071 downwards.
GAGTTTTTTGAAAAAGTGACCAAAGAGGTGGATGGGGTAAGGCAGTTGATGTGGTATATATGGACTTTAGTAAGGCGTTCGATAAGGTGCCCCATGGAAGGCTTCTACAGAAAATGCAGATGTATGGGATTGAGGGTGATTTAGCTAATTGGATTAGGAATTGGCTAGCTGATAGAAGACAGAGGGTGGTGGTTGATGGAAGTTATTCATCGTGGAGTTCGGTTACAAGTGGTGTACCTCAGGGATCTGTTTTGGGGCCCCTGCTGTTTGTAATTTTTATAAATGATCTGGATGAGGGTATTGAAGGATGGATTAGTAAATTTGCAGATGACACTAAAGTCGGTGGAGTGGTAGATAGTGAAGAGGGTTGTTATAGTTTGCAGAGAGACTTGGACAAGTTGCAGAGCTGGGCCGAGAGGTGGCAAATGGAGTTTAATGCGGAAAAGTGTGAGGTAATTCACTTTGGCAGGAATAACAAATGTGTAGAGTATAGGGCTAATGGTAGGACTCTTAATAGTGTTGAAGAACAGAGGGATCTTCGTGTATATGTACATAGATCCCGAAAGTTGGCAATCAAGTCGATAAGGTTGTTAAGAAGGCATACGGAGTCTTAGCTTTTATTGGTAGGGGGATTGAATTTCGGAGCTGCAACGTCATGTTGCAACTGTACAAAACTCTAGTGCGGCCGCACTTGGAGTATTGTGTACAGTTCTGGTCCCCGCATTATAAGAAAGATGTGGAGGCATTGGAGAGGGTACAGAGGAGGTTTACCAGGATGTTGCCTGGTATGGAGGGCAGGTCTTATGAAGAGAGGCTGAGGGATTTGAGGTTGTTTTCGTTAGAAAGAAGGCGGCTAAGAGGAGACCTTATTGAAACATATAAGATGATTAGAGGTTTAGATAGGGTGGACAGTGATAGCCTTTTTCCTAGGATGAAGAAAGCTAGCACGAGGGGACATAGCTTTAAATTAAGGGGTGGTAGTTATAGGACGGATATCAGAGGTAGGTTCTTTACCCAGAGAGTGGTAAGGGTATGGAATGCCCTGCCTGCTGCAGTTGTAGATACGCCAAGTTTGGTGACGTTTAAGAGGTTAGTAGATAAGTTTATGGACGAAAAGGGAATGGTTTAAGTTAGAGAGTCATTGCTTTTTCTTAATTGGTCGGCGCAACATCGAAGGCTGAAGGGCCTGTTCTGCGCTGTAATGTCCTATGTTCTATGTTAAGGGGAGTTGTTTTTATTGTGCTGACTAATATTTATCCTTCAACTGATATTACTAAATAGATGATATTTTATCACATTTGTGGGAGCTTGCTGTGTGTAGGTTGATTCCATGCTCCATATGTTACAAAAGTGATTATACTTCCAACAATTCTTCGTCAGATGTCTAGTGTTTTGGGATATCCCAAAGGTTGCTATATCGATGCGAGTCTGCCTTCTTTTAGTGTCCTACATTGCATCCCAATGGGATTGCCATTACCATATGTGCAATAGTTCATGAGGAATGTGATGTACAAACATAAAAAGTAGGTCACACAGCCCCTCAAACCTGCTCTGCCATTCAATAATATCATGGCTGATCTGATTGCAGCCTCAATTCCACATTCCCACTTACCCTGATAACCTTTCATTGTGAGCTTTGGCATTTGTTTGATGTTCTGTATATATTATTCTAGGATCATTCAATTCCTCAAAACTTCTGTAATAACTTTATTGTGTGTATTATAGAATCCTAGTGAAGAAGGAGGTCATTTGGTCCATTGAGTCTGCACCGACTGCAATCCCACCCAGGCCCTTTTCCCATAATGCCATGTATTTACCCTAGCTAAGCCCCCCTGACACTAAGGGGCAATTTAGCATTGCCAATCTACCTAATCCACACATCTTTGGACTGTAGCAGGAAACTGGAGCATCCTGGAGGAAACACACGCAGGTATAGAACATAGAACATTACAGCACAGAACAGGCCCTTCGGCCTTCGATGTTGCGCTGACCAATATAAAAAGCAATGACCCTCCAAACTAACCCATTCCCTTCTCTTCCATATACTTATCAACTAACCTCTTAAACGCCACCAAACTTGGCGCATCTACAACTGCTGCAGGCAGGGCATTCCACTCCCGACCCACCCTTTGGGTAAAGAACCTACCTCTGATATCCGTCCTATAACTATCACCCCTTAATTTAAAGCTGTGTCCCCTCGTGCTAGCTTTCTCCCTCCTAGGAAAAAGGCTATCACTGTCCACCCTATCTAAACCTCTAATCATCTTATATGTTTCGATAAGGTCCCCTCTTAGCCGCCTCCTTTCTAACGAAAACAACCTCAAATCCCTCAGGCTCTCCTCATAAGACCTGCCCTCCATACCAGGCAACATCCTGGTAAACCTCCTCTGTACCCTCTCCATAGCCTCCACATCTTTCTTATAATGCGGGGACCAGAACTGCACACAATACTCCAAGTGCGGCCGCACTAGAGTTTTGTACAGTTGTAACAACTGGGGAGAATGGGGAGAATGTGCAGACTCCGCACGAACAGTGACCCAAACTGGGAATCAAACCTGGATCCCTGGCGCTGTGAGGCAGCAGTACTAACCACCATACTGCCCCTTTTAACTTTAACTTTCTGATTTAAATAAATGATCCTAACCAAGAAATTAATGAGCTGAAATTTTTATTAAGTTAAAATATATCTCTTTTAGGACACAACTTCAGAATGACAGACAAAACATTTATTATATCTGCTCCAGGGAAGGTGATTTTGCATGGAGAACATGCTGTGGTCCATGGAAAGGTAAATCATAATTTAAGGAAAACTTATCTTTATATTTCTACATTACAGAATCACAACATTATTATAGTACAGAGGGAGGCCATCTGAACCAATGTCTCTGCACTGTTTCTCCAAATGAGCAATTCCCCTAGTGCCATTTGCCTGCTTTTTTCTTGTAGCCCTGCACATTGATTTTCAAGTCTAATTCCCTTTTGAATGCTTTGATTGAACTTGCCTCCAACACACTGTCAGGTAGTATATTCCAAACTCAAATAACCTGCTGTGTGAAAAAGCTTTTTTGGTATTTGCTTTAGCTTCTTTTACCAATTATTTTAATTCCGTGCCCCAACTTCTGCTTCCCCCATACTCAATCCTTTCAGGAATGGAAACAATTCAAACCCGATTTTGTTCACGACACACGACAGCGCAGAGTTGCTGAGCAGAGACTGATTGCCAAGTTCTGCACACGTGAGGACAATCTTAACAGGGATCTTGGCTTCATGTCACACTATCTGTAACCCCCATGACTTGCCTGGGTTAGCAAAAAACCTCACTTACTGTGCTGTCTGGAGACAATACGCATCCCTCTAACCTGTGCTCAGTGCTCCTTCCACTCACGTTGTTAGCCACTTTAAGACTTGAATAGCAGGTTAGGTGTAAAGATTCGCATTCTAATCAGCAATCTGTAAACTGTCTGTGCTGATATGTGTGCTATTGGAGACCAGAACACCTCATTTGCCTGACGAAGGCCATAGAGTTGAAAGCTTGCGAGTTTACTATCAAATAAATCGGTTGGATTTAAAACTGGTGTTGTCAGACTTCTTACTGTACAATCCCCATGAACAGTGAGGGCCCAAAGATCAAAGTTAAAGACTCCACAGTCTCATCCCTTGCCTCCCAAAGTACCTTAGGATGTATCCCATCTGGCCCAGGGAGCTTATCGACCCTCAAGTTTTTCAAAATTGCTAATACATCTTCCCTCAAAACATCACCTTCTCCATCCTATCAGCCTGTATCACACTCTCATCCTCAAAAAACATGGCCTCTCTCCTTAGTGAACACTGAAGAAAAGTATTCATTCAATGCCTCACCCATCTCTTCCTACTCTCTGCACGAGTTCCCACTACTATCCTTGACTGGCCTTAATCTCACCCTGGTTATTCTTTTATTTCTTACATAAGAGTAAAATGTTTTGCTTGATCAGACCCACCAAGGACTTCTCATGCCCCGTCCTAGCTCTCCTAAATCCTTTTTTTAACTCATTCCTAGCTACCTTATAACCCTCAAGCACACTGTATTCTTTGTTAACCACTCTCTAAATCTTTCCTGCAACCTTCAGTGACATGTGCACATATACACCCAGGTCCCTGTGATCCTGCACCTGTTTTAGAATCGTTCTTCCTACCAAAATGAATCATCTTACATTTTTTCACATTGAACTTCATCTACCGTCCATCTGGCCATTCTACCAACTTGACCATGTCCTATTAAAATTCTGTATTCTCCTGAACAATTTAGTGTCTTCCAAGTTTTATATTGTTCACAAATTTTGAAATTGTGCTGTTTACACTCAGGTGTGGATCATTAATACATGTAAGGAAAAATAAGGGCCCCAACACAATTACTAACCTCCTCCAGCCTGAGAAATATTTAGCAACTCGTTTCCAGCCACTGAGCTGTTTTTCCTATCCATGTTAATACTTTCTGTTTTATCCTATGAACTATAACATTTTTCACAAGTCTGTTATGTGGCACTATATCAAATAACTTTGAGAAGTTCACCAACATTATTACCATCATCAATCTGCTCTGTTACCTTTATAAAAAGAGTCCAGGAAGTTAGTTAAGCATGATGCTGCGTTAAGAAACCCATGCTGACTTTCCTTAATTAACCCACATTTGTCCATGTAACAACTAATTTTGTCCTGCATTATTTTTTTTTTTCAATGTTTCCCCACCATGAAGTTAAGCTGAATGCTGGGTTGTTGCTGTGCTTTCTTTATATGAATAAGGGTATATTTGTAATTCTCCAGTCTTCTGGCAAATATCCTGAGTCTAAAGAAGATTAAAAAATTATGGATAATGCTTTCACAATTTTCACCTTCACTTTTTTCAGTATCCTTAGATATCTCATCTGTTCTGATGCCTAATGAACTCTAAGTATAGATAGCCTTTTGAATTTTTCCTTCTCATCAATTGTAAGCTCATCTACTGTCTGAATTACCTCGTTTTTCACCATTGGCTTGAATTGCATCTTCTTCCTTGGTAAAAATAGATGCAAAATATGCATTTAGTACCTCCTCTATATCCCCATGTCCATCTGTAACTACCCTTTTTGATCTCATATTGGCCCTACATAGTTCCCAGATAGCACAGGATGTGCATTCTTGATGTCAGAGCCCTGTTTTCTCTGTTAGCTAATTAACATACTGCACTAATTAATTCTACTCCTAATAAATCTTTAGCAATACTAATAAACATGACTACATATAAATTATAGAAATTTTAATTCCTGCTAATACTTAATAAACATTGCAAGTAGTAATATGCCCGATCTTTAAAAAGCTACAGTTTATGCTATACTTTAGATCAGAAATACTCACCGGGCAATCATTACTGAGCCCTATGATTTCAGACCTTGATTTTTTTTTCTCTCTGAATCTGTGCTCTTGACTGGAAACTGCCTGGCACTGCTTGGACTGAGCTCCCAGCTTTCCACTCCATGCTTTTTGTAGCTCTGCCACCCTCGCTCTCTTTTGCTGCTCGCACTGAGCTCGTAGCAAGAGGGCATGAAACAGAGAGAGGCTTTGTAAAAAGCAACCTATTTGATTAGGTTCGATTCCAAAGCACTGAGCTCATCGAAGAGTTGAGCTCGTCAACTTTCTAACATCTGAGTCCCAGCGATTTTAATTTGACAAAATATCTTGATTTGTATTGTTCATTGGGTAGTTTCCTACATTGCGGGGTAGACGTTAATATTATAGCTGTACTGGAACAGCTTGGCTAGGGGAGTGACAAGTTCTGGAGCACCAGTCTTCAGCATGATTGCCGGAATCTTGTCAGGGCCCATTGCTTTTGCAGTAACCAGTGCCTTCAGCTATTTCTTAATATCATATGGAGTGAGTTGAATTGACTGAAGACTGGCAACTGTGATGCTGGGGACCTCCAGAGATTGAACATTACGTACCCTAGGGACACCTTACATTATGCTTTCTTTCCCGCTTACCAGTGTAACCGTTCTGACTAACCTCCAATTTGACCTTTCATTTAATTAATTGTTTGATTAATGTAGTTTTGCATAAAATGTCCTGGAGGCAGTTTAAATGCTAATTTCTGAACATATAGCAAATCACTTGTCTGACTTGTAATCGCTCCCTGTATTTGATTTTTATTAATGACCTACACAGTGTTATTGGAAGGGTAATTTTTTTGTAATTTTCCTTTGCTTGATCCTTTCACAAAATAGATGTTATGGACATGTCAATCAGCATCTAAAAATTAAATGCTTTTTTTCAGTATTGTTATAGTAGCAGAGAGAGAGAGCTGACCTTCTTCTATGTGTGAAGAGCTTGCAGAGATGTAATTCTTTTTAAACTCTAAGATATTCACATTAACTATTTTTGTGATTATAGGTGGCTCTGGCAGTCAGCTTAAACTTAAAAACATATCTCCGGGTACAACCATGTTCTGATCAAAAAGTACAATTAAACTTACCAAATATTAACGTCCATCTTAGCTGGAAACATGCTGCCCTCCAGTTCCTGCAATCAGCAATTGATGGTAAGATATAGCCAAATGAATTGAATTATAATGAATAAAGGGCAATGTACCTAAAGTAAAATTTATTTAATAGTCACAAATAGCTTATATTAACACTGAAATGAAGTGAGTATGAAAATCCCCTAGTTATCACACTCTGGCACCTGTTCGGGTACACTGAGGGAGAATTTAGCACGGCCAATGCAGCTAACCAGCGCGTTTTTCGGATTGTGAGAGGAAACCAGAGCACCTGGAGGAAACCCACGCAGACATGGAGAGAATGTGCACACTCCATACAGACAGTAACCCAAACAGGGAATTGAACCCAGGTCCCTGGCGCTGTGAGGCAGCAGTGCTAATCACTGTGCTACTGAGCCATGCACATGTTACTTGAGGGGAGGGCAGCGATGTTAATTCATAAGGACATGAGCTTGCAAGCTGGTACAGTCCATAGGAACCCCATGCTGGGAGACAGTGTCTATAAAGCAGTGGGGACCAAATTTCTGCCAGGTTGTTGTGTCGAGGTACAGGTAGAGGCCTGATTATTGTGGGTAGGAACTATCCTGCAAGAGATTCTTGTTTATTCTCCAGTAGTCAGATCAGAGCAAAATTGACAATAAATTGTATGCAGAGAATCAGGAATTAATTGTGATAAAATATTGACTGGAAATCAGGTGCTTATTACACACCATGGGTTGGTTTTGTCACTTGACCTGTTTCCAACTGTTCAGTGCCCACATATGGTCCTAACTACTGCATTCCAGTCACCTTGATTAGATCATGTGTTGGAATTCCCTTCTCGAGCAAGGTCCCATTGACCGAGTGGTAACTAATAGAACATAGAACATTACAGCGCAGAACAGGCCCTTCGGCCTTCGATGTTGCGCCGACCAATTAGGAAAAAGCAATGACCCTCTAACCTAAACCATTCCCTTTCTGTCCATAAACTTATCTACTAACCTCTTAAACGCCACCAAACTTGGCGCATCTACAACTGACGCAGGCAGGGCATTCCATACCCTTACCACCCTCTGGGTAAAGAACATCCTCTGACATCCGTCCTATTACCACCACCCCTTAATTTAAAGCTACGAGCCCTCGTGCTAGCTTTCTCCATCCAAGGAAAAAGTCTATCACTGTCCACCCTATCTAAACCTCTAATCATCTTATATGTTTCAATAAGGTAATGGTTTGCTTCCCCCCAGGTGATTGGACACTTTGCTCATGGATTAAGAGATGAACTTCATTTATCATTTTTTCAAGAATCTTGGCCCTAGTACAGCTTTACAGATGGGTTGTGTCTCTTTCGATAGTTTTGAAATGTAGAAGATATAGTGATGCAAATGTGCAGCCATCTTTGACTACGATCCCAGTTCATTGGAATGTGGCTTTAATCTTTTTCAAAAAGAATTCAAGTAGGAGTTTTCAGCCAGTAAATTCAAAAATCATTTTTTGTTATAAAGCAGTTTTACAACACATATAAACATATATCTATGTGGTTCTCCTTTTTGATCTGAGCCTGCAGACATTCAACAGATAGATTCCCACTGATCCATAATGGCAGGCTGGATTAATGGCAATAAAAGAGAAGCAGCGACAGGAGAAAGGGTTCAGCTAATGAACCTGATTGCATAGAGTACCCTGAAAAGGGAATTTGCTAGATAATGGGCGTACATTTCTCTTGAAACCCCTCACTTAATGACTTAGATTTCTTTTTACATACTTGGATTTGTTAGTAGTCAGGTTTGGAGGCTCAAACTAGCAACAATTCTACATGTTCCAAATCTCTTTTAAAAAAGAATCCTGAGCATCTATTAGCAGCAAAAAGACTTGTGGATATTTTCCTGGGGTTACCAATCCAAGGGTAAAATATTGCTGCTGGTTATTTATCAAAAATAACACGTACTGACATTTTCACACACATTTGTGACATGTCTACCTACTGGAACTGATTTAGATCAGCAAGTTTGACAAAGCTTGTCCTTGGTCAGATTGCTGTCTTCTTTATTAAGCATCTGGGACATTTTTCTACATTAAAGGTGCTATGTAAATGAAATGAATTGCCAATTTTTTCAATTATTTTGTACATGTGAATCTTGTATGTTAACTAATTGAATACATGCTGCCAATGTAAGAGAGGTCACTTGTGGAAAAATGATTTTTTTGGGATATATACCTCTGGTATGAACTCTGCTATAGTTAGCTTTCAATGATATTTCTCTTATCAAGAAATATGTCGATAATTGTTCAGTCAAACAATCAGGACGTTGTCTGTTGCTTCTGGCGTTTCTTTCTCTAAAAGAAAAGTAGCGGTGCCACAGAGTAGTTTGTGTTGACAGACTGACTTCCTATTACTCCTACTCATGAAGCTTGTTGTCCCCTTTTTCTTTTAGTAGTTGATGTGCTGAATCCAAAGTTTGCAAGCCAGGAACAAGTGAATCAAGTGAGACGGTTTGCAGGAATTCCAGAAGGCTCTACAGACACAATGAGCCTCAGTATCCTCTGCTTCCTTTATCTGTATGGTGCTATCTCCACCAGCTGTGGGTAATGAAATTTTGTACACCGTGAATTCACTGCAGTATGAAAGACATGATTCAACCTGGTGCCAGTTTTGATTATGAAAGGCAGCAGAATGATGTCAATATTACAGCTGTTTAGGCTGTTTATTTAGGTTGCAGTGTATTAGAAATGTATAATAAATATATTTTCACTGAGAGAGAGTTTGAGTGAATAGAACTGTAATCTAAAGATAAAATTTTGGATGAGAACATAGATCAACATCATAGAGATAAAAATTCACATAAGTACTCAGAATGGAAAAGATTATAGAAGTAACAATAAAATGTCTTACAAAAACAAACAGGAGTAAGTAAAGATTAGTACAGAGTAACTAAAATATGCGTTCAGATACTGGCAATTACAACATTCAAGAAGTCAACATGCCACCACTGACTTAGTCAGGTGATGACAAGCTGTCAATTTGGAAAAACTGCACACCAACACCAAATTGCGTAATGTACTTGTCCATGAATTACTATTTGCTACTGGCACCGCACTAGTGTTCCATCCTGAAGTTCACTTGCAATAGCTTGTAGATCAGTTCTCCAGGACTGCAAGGTGTTTGGACTGACAATCAGTATCAGGATGAACAAAGTTATGGGCAGATACATAAAGACTCCACCTTCCATCAGCACTGACAGTCTAGCTCTGGGGGTTGCCACATGTTTCATGCACACAGTGGTTAGCACTGCTGCCTTACAGCTCCAGGGACCGGGTTCAATTCCCAGTTGGGTCACTGTCTGTGGAGTTTGCATGGATTTCCTCCATAAGCAAACATGGGTTTGCTCGCCATGTCTGCATAAGTTTCCTCCAGATGCTCCTGTTTCCTTCCACAGTCCAGAGAAGCGTGGGTTAGGTGGATTGGCCATGCTAAATTGTCCCTTAGTGTTAGGGGTTCTGGCTAGATAAATACATGGAGTTATGGGGATAGAGGCTTGGTGGGATTGTGATAGGTGCAGATTCATTGGGCCAAATGGCCTCCTTCTGGACTGTAGGATTCTACGTACTTTTGATCAATAGTTATGTGCAACCTGTCCTTGCTGCTGAAATCAGCAACAGGATCGCCAAGGCACGACTGCCATGTCAAAGTTGAGAAGGCGAATGTGGATCAATAGCAAACTAACTGAAAGTACGAAACTCTGTATGGACCATGCTTGTGTTGGCAGCATCCTCCTTTACAGTAGCAAGGCATGAACAGCTTCCACCTCTGCTGCCTGAGATGAATATTGGGAAAGTCCTGACAGAAGAGATTGGAGAACATGGAAGCAAACCAGCATATTTTCCCCTTAAATCAATCTGTGACTCCATTGGTTGAACCATGTGATCCTAATGAATGACACCGCATTCCCAAAGGCACGCTTTGTGATGTGCTTGCTATCAGTGCAAGACCAACAGGTCACCTATGTCTACAATACAAGAATATCTGCAAGTGAGATTTTGAATTCACAGTGATTGAAGACACAAAGGAAGTCCTTGCTGCTGACTGGACAGCCTAGAGTGAGGCAGTCAGGAAGAGCAGGGAAAAGGTAGAGCATGAAGGAAACCAACACACGGCAGAAAAGAGGGTTCACTGGAAGGAGAAAAACATTAGCCAACCTTGGATCAGTAGTGTTCAGTGTGGAAGAGAATTCCATTCATGAGTCCACCTCTATAGCCACAACAGTGTTCAATTCAGAAGTTACATACAACTCGAACACAGTCCTTTGTATCTTCGGATGGATGGATGGCTATGAATGTGTTTAGAAATATTAGGGGAGAAAGAATGGGTGTTGGGATAGATGTGTTAGACAGAAACAGCAAAAATAGTAGCAAGAAAAGACACAACTAGAAAATGGATAGAAACAAAACTTTGTATAGTATTTTTTTCCTGCTTAAAATCACAGAAACCCTACAGTGCAGAAAGAGGCCATCTAATGGGATCAGAATCCCACCCAGACCATATCCCTCTAACCTACGCATCTCAGGACAAAAAGGGGCAATTTTAGCATGGCCAATCAATCTACTTGTACATCTTCAAGGCAGGATGAGGATCATTCACAGTTTTTGTACAGAAATAAATAGAAACAGTAGAAAGCTAATATTGGGAAAAGATACAACTTCTAAGACTAACCTTTATTCCTGTAGCAATCAAAACTCCTAAAATGGTAATGTGCTAATCTTGTTTATTTTAAATTGTAGGCACATGCCGAGTATAGACATTCTGGTTTGGTCTGAACTTCCAATAGGAGCTGGCCTGGGATCCAGTGCTGCATACTGTGTGTGTCTGGCAGCAGCTCTTTTATCAGCCACTGGAGCCATTACTTGTCCTGTTCCACAGGAGAAAGATACTATCAGGCAAGCAAAGATATCCTGAGGTTTTATAGCCTATCCTGCGATCATATTATTCTAATAATTAGGCTTGCAAATTTATCTGGGGGAAAAGAATTATTGAGGGCCAGAGTCAATGTGGGTTCATCAGATCATCAGCATGGGCTTAAGATCCAATGAAACTCAGAATTCACAGAACTTGCTGGCGAGGTAGCGATTTTTCAATTTTTGCTGTCCCTTGCTGGCAATATAATCAGGTTCACTCCCATATTGTAGGAATTTTATAGCAGAAAACATTATTCCTGATTGGGAGTCAAACCTGGGCATGTTGTTGAAATTCTGGAATCTGAGCTACTAGATCACCAAGGAAACTTTTAATCAGACTAAATTAATCTCCTTGGTAAGAAGTGTGCATTTCCCCCATTAAGGAGCTTGATCATAAAAAAGGTACAAATTGCAACTGATGCCATCAAGTGAGATTTCAGTAGGATTAGGAAAGTGTAAAATCTGATGAACTGTATTGCAGATGCCGGGCAAAGGGAGTAGATATAAGAAAAATAACCATTAAGCACAGTTCAGTATGGCAATGCCTGGTAGTGTTCCATTAGATATAAATTCTGTTCTTCTTGACCAGAATTTTGATTAAGTTATTTTTCCGTCTTTACCCACAACTAGATGGAGTGAGGATGAACTGGAACTGATTAACAAGTGGGCCTTTCAAGGAGAGAAGCTAATCCATGGAAACCCATCTGGTGTGGATAATGCTGTAGGAACATGGGGTAACATTTATTTGTTTTGAAATCAAAACATTTTACCAGTGTCTAGAGGTTATGACTGTCATTTCACAAGCTGTTGTAATTTGCTTCGATAAAGTACCATCAACAGCATCCAACAAAATGAAGGATATGAATTCCACCATTTCAAATACCAGCTATTTAAATTTACACGGGTCCTGAGTGATGTACTCAGAAGCAACACAAAACCAGTGTTTTTATCTCCATTAGGTCAGGCAACAGAAGAGCACATTAAGAAAACTAAATGAAGAGCAACAATACCCAACATCACAAATACTGTTCCTTTGTTTCTGGCAATATATATATATATATTTTTATATATAAATATATATAGTCAACTATTTTAAATCAGCATGAACACGCTCTTATGTCCGTGTTATAATGCACTCCTACCCAAGGAAGCATCATTAGGGATACATATTTTGCAGGAAATCTCTACAAATATCTAACATTTTTGTACAACAGTCTCTATACTCACGTCATCAAGACTTGATTTAAGAATGAAGCTATGTGTCAAAATGCCACCATATTATGTGAAAAAATGTAGATGTAATAATTTGGTTTAGCCAATTACAACTTGAGTCATGATTTGTGAGGGTGGTGCGGTAGAACAGTGGTTAACACTCATGCCTCACAGCTTCAGGAACTGAGTTCAATTCCAGCCTTGGATCACTATCTGTGTAGAGTTTACACATTCTTCCCATGTTTGCGTGGGTTTCCTCCGGGTGCTCCAGTTTTCTCCCACAGTCCAAAGATGTGCAAGTTAGATTGATTGGCCATGCTAAATTACCCTAGTGTCAGGGGAATTAGCAGGGTACATATATGGGCTTATGGGGAATAGGGCCTGGTGGAGTTGTGGTCGGTGCAGACTCAATGGACAAGTGGCCTCCTTCTGCACTGTAGGGATTCCATGGATTCCAGGGAAGACATCAATGCTGCATCTATATCTTTTTGTTGGGAATAGGAAGATTAGATATTCCTGATGTCTGACCTGGTCAGTGATCTGAGAGGGGCATTGGCGATTGGACTGAAAGGACCTGATGAGGAGGAAATCTGAAGATTTGTAATCCTACATTGAAGAGTAAATATTCCCTATAATACAATATGTCATAATTGAAACAAATAATTCAAAATTTAAAATTCTGCACAACGCTTCAGAGTGATCATATTGAAAGAATTGCTGGCGATTTAATTCCTCCACACCAACAACTGCAAAGATATAATGATTAATTAGCCTCCAGTTTTCGTAAATATTATTTAATATTGTTTCACCTTTTACACTGTCAGGCTCAGCAATTGCTTCAGTCAGCAGTCACTTCCCTCAGTGACTTGCCTCTTGAGAAAGAGTACAGTTTCCAAATACCATGTGCTATGTAAATCTTTCCCACATGCACCTTGTCTAGCCTGTGCTTACAAGATAAGATCTCTGTCCATAATTCTGTAAGATTTTGTTTTGATAGCTTCAATACAATGTAGAACTTGTTGCTGCATAGTGTAGTTGAGGAGAATAGCATAAACTAGATAAGCACATGAGGGAGAAGGAAAGGAAAGATGTGTTGATAGTTGGATGGGGAGAGGACTTGCATGGAGCATTTGATCTTATGGACCTTTTGGTCCTATTGGCCTGTTTCTGTGTTGTAACTTATATTCTTTTAAATAACAAGTCAATTTTCTGGGAATTACTAACTTATGTATTTAAATAGTTGCATGAATGCTTTAAGAACTGATCACATGATTTAATGGTGATGTCATTAGGGTGTTGCACAGGCTGGTGTTTTAGTTTCTTTGACCTCTGCACAGGTAACAGCCCCATCAATAAATCTGTTGTTGTTACTATGAAACTACATGTGAAAACCACATTTTTTGTGTGTTTAAAACTAATAACCCTAACTTAGTTAGGACAGTACACTGATGGTAGAAAGGGTTAATGAGTAGCTTGTTGTAAAAGTGTGGTCTCTGATTTGGATCCCACAGTCCTCAATCATACCACCAGATAGCATGCTTACAGCAGCAGTGCCAATTTCTCTGCTGATACGGAACACAAATCTTGCTGGTGTTATCTAATGAGAGGGGACAAAGAATAAATGAAATGTGTGGTGACCTTGTAGTCTGTCAAGAAAATAACATGGTGATGTGTCTGTACTCACCTAAAAAATCGACTTGGTTGAGAGAGCGGGGGAGTGGCATGAGAGGGTGCTTTTGAAGGCACATGGGCAAGGTTTGGGAACCATGTGTGGCTTAGAATTGAAGGTGGAACATCAATACTTAATAAATCAAGGAGCCCTCCAGTAGGGCTCCATCAGGCAATGATCAAGCCAAGATCTCTAGCCGATATTTTTCTTTCGTATCACAGAGTCACTGAATAGTAGCACGTTTCTATTGCCAATATGGATGAATTTGATAACTGAGTACAAAACTAGGGATCACACTTTGGATTTGCCTTGTTTGCATAGCTCATCCATTGGCTGATCAATTGAGACTATCTGTGTTTTAATGAAATTCTATTGTAAGTAGATATATTTACCCCAGATATATGAGAAGCTCAGAGAAGAACCCAAGATCTATATGTTTGTTTTTAATATGTCAATAAAGTGTTTCCAATTTTAAATGTTTTTTTCTGCTTTAGGGGGAATGTTGAAATACCACGCAGGTAAAATTGTCCCTTTGTCAAGGTACCTATTTTCACTTATTTGACTTATTGACTGACTCTGGCAATGTTATAGCTACTTTCTAAAATAGCAACATAAAGACTAGAAGCAGGAGTAGGCCATTTGGCCTTTCGAGCCTGCTCTGCCGTTCATTTTGATCATGGCTGATCATCAATTCAACATCTGATCCCTGCTGGTATAACTTTTAATAAATTCGTAGTACCTTCAAAAATAAACTATTCAATAATTAATGCTATTAAATTACATACTGACGACCGATTGAATATTTCAATATAATGAAGGCTGTTTATTTGCTAATTTATCAAATCCAAAAGATAAATGTTCTTTTTAAGACGAGGGACTCTGAAATTGGAGAATTTCCCAGTTGCAGCATGAATTATTTTTGTTTGATGTTCCAGTAATTTAATCCCATTTACACCATATTCTGTAAAAAAAAAAGTCATCAGATCATATCTTTTTACTTTGAAATAGTTAAAGTGCAACATTCTGAATTGTATTTTTGCTAAGTTTTCATATTTATGATCAAATGGTACACTTGCTTCCCCCCCCACCCCCGCCACCCAACTTGCCAAAATTAGTCCCTCTCTACACTCAGTGAGTTTTACAGCCAAGGCTTGGTACTGCTGAGCCAACTAAAGGAAGATCTACAGGGGCTGGGCCGGAGTGATTATCCAAATTCTTCCTCTAAAATTGCAGTTTTTGTTTTGGCAGAAGTATATTTTATTTGTAACATGTGAAAAAACATTACAAACATGTGGTGTCCATCTCACAAAGTGCAATAATATTATGGATGGCATAATGATTAGCACTGTTGCTTCACAGCACCAGGGACTCTGGTACGATTCCAGCCTTGGGTGACTGTGGCGTGTTCTCCCCGTGCCTGCATGGGTTTCCTCCCATAGTCCAAAGATGTGCAAGTTAGGTTGATGGACCATGCTAAGTTGCTTGTTGGTGTCCCAAGATGTGTAAATTAGGGTGATTAGCAGTGTAAAGACATACAGTTACAGGGACCTTAGTAAGATCCAGGAAAGCCGGTGCAGACTCAGTAGAACGAATGGATTTTAAGAATATTCTGGTTCTCCATTTACATCCTGTTGTACTCTGAGGGGTTTCAATATAGGCTGATAAACAGCTGTAAAGGCACATCCTAAAGTCCATGACAGAGCACTTGTGAAATATCATGTAGTCAATCCAAATGTAGGGAACATCTCTTTGCCATTTGTTATGTGACAATATTTGCTGCACGCCAACTTAACTGTATTTAACAAGTCACATTGTAAAAAATCTGCTGCAGGTTAATTGCTTATCTCTTTAGGCAAACAGCACACTAGCCAGCCTACCCTGTTTCAAATTATTAAGCACCAGCCCTCTCTGTGCAGATAAAATTTTATTTCCAGTGAACTATGTTACAAAGGATGAAGATATTTTTCTCCAAATCTTTCCTTTGGAATACACACGATGAACATGGTGCAGGGATGCAGTACCCAACTTGAGCTGGGTCCTTGCTTTGAGTATTGTCTTTTAAGCTAAAAAGCATTGAATTGAATATAATTTTTAAATTAAATTTGGTCTACTTTTTCATTCAGTTGACCAATTCCTTAAGAAGAAATGCTGACTCATTTGGGGAAATGGACTGAATGGCATAAAGATGTTTATATTTGTTCTTGTTATTTGGCAATTGTTCCAGGATTCTCACCATCAAGACAGAACCTGTTTGCTCATTGCCCGTGATGCTATCATAAAAGAGTATTTTTGAAGTGGGAGAACCTCCGCCGTATAGTGACAGACCCCTGCTCCAACTGAGTCAGTAACCCAAAATATTATAATTTCATTTCAGAAAACAACTTTCTGAATCAAAAAATAAGCAAAATACAATAACTACAGAAATATTGATATTGATATGTGTAAAACTGCACCCAGTATAGAGAGGAACTAATTTTGAGAAGGGCGGGGGAAGCAAGTGTACCAGGTGATCATAAATATGAAAACTTACTAAAAATACAAATCAGAATGTTGCACTTTAACTGTTTCAAAGTAAAAGGACATGATCTGATGATTTTACAGAATATGGAGTAAATGGGATTAAATTACTGGAACATCAAACAAAAATAATTCACGCCAAAACTGAGAAATTCTCCAATTTCAGTGTCCCTCATCTTAATATTGATGATCTTCCTTCATTTCCTCCGCCAGTTCTCTGGAAGATCCTTTTGGGGCTGTTGACTTGGACCACAGTTTGAAAAGCTATACCATAGAGTTTGGTTACTTTCAATTCATGACAATGTAGTCAGATAGTTATAGATGGAGATTCATTGTTTAAAAAAAGTGGCATATATAGAAAGCAGAGTAATTTTGTATTTAATTAAACAAATTATTTTCCCATCTTGCTATTAAAGTAAATATGGATTTAAAAGCCTATGTTCTAACAATTTGTCATTATTTGTCATTTATATTAATATTTTGTACGAGGCATGATTAGTAAGTTTGCAGATGATACCAAGATTGTGGACAATGAAGGTTATCTAGGATTGCAATAGGATCTTGATCAATTGGGCCAGTGGGCTGACGAATGGCAAGTGGAGTTTAATTTGGATAAATGCTAGGTGATGCATTTTGGTAGATTGAACCAGGGCATGACTTACTCAGTTAATGGTAGGACGTTGGAAAGAGTTACAAAGCAAAGAAATCTAGGGTTACATGCTTATAGTACCTCAAAATTGAAGTCACAGGTGGACAGAGTAGTGAAGAAGTCATTCAGTGTGCTTAGTTTCATTGGTCAGAATATTGAATACAGGATTGGGACATTTTGTTGAAATTGTACAAGATATTGGTAAGGTTGCCCTCGGAATACTGTGTACTGTCCTGGCCACCCTATTATAGAAACAGTGCAGAAAAGATTTATTAGGATACTACTGGGAGTTGATGTTTTGAGCTATAAGGAGAGACTGGATAGAGTGGGACTTTTTTTCTGGAGCGTAGAAAGCTGACAGAGGATCTTATAGAGGTTTATAAAATAATGAGGGGTATAGATCAGCTAGAAAGTCAATATCTTTTCCCAAAGGTGAGGGAGTCTAAAACTAGAGGGCATAGGTTTAAGGTGAGAAGGGAGAGATACAAGTGTCCAGAGGGGCAACTTTTTCACACAGGGTGGTGAGTGTCTGGAATGAGCTGCCAGAGATGGTAGTAGAGGTGGGTACAATTTTGTCTTTTAAGAAGCATTTAGACAGTTACATGGGTAAGATGGGTATAGAGGCTTATGGACCAAATTTGGGCAATTGGGACTAGTGTAGGGGTTTAAAAAAAGGGCTGGAAGGCCTGTTTCCATGCTGTAAACCTCTATGGCTATGGATTTAAGAAGACTTACAGCATACAAATATAAACATGCCATGACTTGATGTCACTGTAAGGTGAAACAGAAGTCTGTATTGTTTCTACTATACAGCAGCTCAGTAAATTTCAGCTCAAAGTAGTACAGATGCAATTCAATCTTTGAATGCCATTGGCTTCTTAAAGGGAATGTCACATGCTGAACAAAATGTTTCCTTTGTTTAGCAATGTAGACAAAATAGAGTGAGTGCAGTCAAGAAAATGCATTCAAATAACTGTTTTTCTCTTGCTGTCTTTGTTTGAGCGTCCCCACCCTCCGGATACTTCTTACTAACACAAAGGTGTCAAGAAGTACGAAAGTGTTAGTAGCAGGAGTCAAAGATAAACTTAATAAGGTGAGTTTTTTTAAATGACTCCTATCAGCAGAACTGAATTGTTTCTTGTGCTCAGATAATTGAGTTTGAAGAATTTCTTCATTACTTACCTAGTATTTTTATTCTGTTCAATCCTGATGTCCTTGACATTTTATCTAGATTTTTCCTGGTGTTAATGATAGAAATTTTGACAGTCTTGAACAACTGTGAGCATGGTTTCCTGTTACAGAACTGTCCGTACTTTGGCACCTGTAGGGTATCAAGTTAAATCTCTGGACTATGGTGTCACAACACTGCAGGTGTAAGAAATAGAAAAATGTCAAGAATGCAGTGAAGGACAATCTTGAAGTTGAGGCTGAAGCATATTGTTGGTACGAAATAAGGAAATTTTATTCTGTTTTTGCAATATAGGGGAGGCAGTGGTATAATGGTATTGTCACTGTACTAGTAATCCATGAACCTAGCGTAACATTGGGGACCCAGACTCAAATCCCAAAAGATAAAACTCAATAAAAATGTGATATTAGTAATCTAACGATGACTATGAAACCAATCTGGTTCACTAATGTCCTTTAGGGAAGGAAATATGTCATTTTTATCTGGTCTGGCCTACATGTTATACCAGACCCACAGCAATGTGGTTGACTTTTGAACACAAGCCTAGCAATTCCCTCAGTTCAGGGGCAATTAGGGATAAACAACACATGCCCAAATTCTGTGAGTTAATGAATTTTTTAAAATGATCTTAGCTTGATCCTGAACCCTAAGTCCTTGGAATGGAATACGTTCTATTCTTTAGTGCTATGTAGAAGGATAAGCCAGACATACCTAAGAATGAGGAACCAACTAAGGTTTGTTTAATACCAAAAGCAGTTGGCTACACTCACAGTTAAGTAGATCAGAGCTACGTTTGATCGCTACCACATCTAGTCAAGAATAGTGATAGACAGTCAAACTAACAGGAGCTATAGGCATAATGAACATCTTCATCCTCAACTTCAATAATTCCATCATTGAATTCTGTATAGTCAACGTCCTGAGAGCCACCATGGTCCAGAGAGTTAACTGGACTGACTGCTGATGTCTGTTGAGTAAAAGTATTGAGGAATATGGAACAAAGGTAGGTTGATGAAGTAAAAGGTACAAGTGAAGCAAGATCTAATTGAGTGGTGAATCAGGCTTGTGATGAATTACATATTCCAGTTTCTATATGAACAATATGGCGACAACAGCAGTTACAGTCTGGATATTCTGGTGAGTCGCTCACCTTCCCACTCAGAGCATCTCCATCATCAACTCAGAGTGCAGCTGCAACATACTGGTAAAACAGTCTACTTGAGCAATAACCACTACTGTCCTCCACAAGAACACTGTGTCTAAATATGATGCTAGTATCTGCAGGATGCACCACGGGACGTTATCAAGCATAATTCAACAGCAACTCCCTGCCCCATGATCTCTGTCACCTAAAAGGATAAGAGTAACAAGATTCTGGGATCGCCAGAATTCTACCAATAGCATGCCATCTCAATTGGACATGTCACTCTCTCAAGATGGCTAGGTTAAGAGCAACATTGTGGAAGCATCATGAATACAAATGCTTCATTAGGTCAATGTGAAGATCCACCATCTAATCAAAGTAACAAGGGATAGACAATCGTTGGTGATAACCAAATCAGGAGCATCTAAGATTGGGAGTAATATACTCTCATGGACAAAAATAGAGTATGAATAAGTAGGTCAATTTCTCAGGTTGGCAAGCTGTGTGACCACTACAAAGATCAGTGCTTAGGGCCCTAGCTATTCATGTTCTGTATCAATAATTTGGATGTGAGACCAAATGCAATATTACCAAATTTGCTGATGACAAAAAAACTTGGTGGGAATGTGAGTTGTTAGGGAGATGCAAAGAGACTTCAAGGAGTTTTAGAAAGGCTAAATGAGCAGCCAAGAATATGGCAGATAGAATGTAATATTGAAAATATTGCATTATCCACTTTGGTAAGATAAACAAGACTTTTCTTAAATGGTGAGAGAGATTGGGAAGTGTATGACCTGGGTGTCCTTGTTCATGAGTTACTGAAAGCTTAACACATAGGTACAATAAGCAATTAGAAATGCAAGTGATATGTTGACCTTTAATTACAAAGTGATTTGAGTATAAGAGCCTTGGTGAGATGATACGTGGAGCATCATGTATAGATTCGGTTCTCCTTCCCTCAGGAAGGATATACTTGCCATTAAGGGTATCCAACAAAGGTTCACCAAGCTGATCCCTGGGATGGTGGGATTATCCACTGAGGAATGATTGAGGATACTGGGCCTGAATTCTCTAAAGTTGAGAATGAAAAGTAATCTCCCTGAACTCTACAAAATTATTACAGGATTGAAGGGGTGGATATGAGAGTCTAAAAACAAGGGACACAGTCTCAGAATAGGGAGCAGGCCACTTAAGACTCTCGAGATGAGAAGTTTTCTCACTCAGAGAGTGGTGAATCTTTGAAATTCTCTACCCCAAAGGAATGCAGAGGCTCAGTCTATTGAATATGTTCAAGACTGAGATCAGTAGATATCAAGGGGTGATGCAGGAAAATGGTGTTGAGGAGGTAGATGATCAACCATGATCTAGCTGAATGTGGAGCAGTTGGTTGGGTTGAATGGCTTGCTACTATTTCCTGTGTTCATATATGACTTCTCTGGGGTCTACATTTCAAGAGCAGATTTTTGCAAAAATTAACATACCTCGCATTGAGCACAAAACACTTTTGGAGTAGGAAGACACTTGGTGGCTGCCCAGAAGAAAATTTATTTTGTGTGTTGAAAATTTATGGGTGATCTGTGGTACTTGCCTATTCTTCCAGCCATTTGTCATATAAAAGAGAATTGTGAATAAAGTGAATTAATTTTCTTTTCATCCTTTAGCTGCCAAGCATAATAAAACCTGTCTTGGATTCAATAGATGCTATTTCGTGTGAATGTGAACGTGTTTTGGCTGCAATAGCATCTGGCATTGCTGTAGACGAACACTACGCACTCCTGGAGGTAACTGTTCCTGTTACAGTTTGCTGCATTTCTGCAGAGTCTGGTCAAATTATAACTTAAACATTGTAGTTGATGACTCTTGGATTGTGCTGGAAAAAAACAACCATATGTTGTATGTTTGGTAACTTGCACCTGCTTGTGTGAAAATCAACACAAAATGTGCTGGGGTAGCTTTCGAGCGTTGATGCCATATTTTATGACAGCCCCTCTGTCATTGTGCTGAGAATAACATCTCAAAGCTCTACATTAGAGCTCTGAGCGTGAGAACTGAGAACAACTCTATGTTCAAAAAATGGATTTGTGTAATGATGTCCTGCCCTTGGCTGAGAACTCCTGCTCATAATGTTATTGGAGTGGATTATATGAAAGGTATCAAAAAAAATTGTGAATATTTTTTCATTTATAGGAAATGGTTTATACATTTTCAATTTGCAGCTGTTGATAACGTTAGGAATATAAAGGGAGCCAAAACGGTTTAATAAGTTGATGTAGATTATCAGGAGTGAATAAAATTTGCTTTAAGGGATGGCACAGTGGTTAGCACTGCTGACAAATAGCTCCAGGGATCCAGGTTTAATTCCCACCT
The DNA here is from genome assembly GCA_024679065.1 of Sphyrna mokarran. Taxonomy (NCBI): domain Eukaryota; kingdom Metazoa; phylum Chordata; class Chondrichthyes; order Carcharhiniformes; family Carcharhinidae; genus Sphyrna; species Sphyrna mokarran. The sequence goes on along the minus strand of JAGIQG010000020.1, from coordinate 39,008,887 downwards.
TGTCTGTGTGGAGTTTTCACATTCTCCCAGTGTCTATATGGGTTTCCTCCCACAGTCCAAAGATGTGCAGGTAGGTTGATTGGCCATGCTAAATTACCCAGTGTCCCAAAATGCCAAGGTTAGGGGGAATTAGTAGAGTAAATATGTGAGGTTACAGTAATAGGGCCTGGGTAAGATGCTTTATTGGAGAGAGTTGGTGCAGACCCAATGGGCCAATTTGCCTGCTTCTGCGTTATAAGGATTCTGTTCTATAAGAAACAATTGAATGCAAATTAGCAAAGGGAATGAAATGCAAAGCAAAAAGGATGCAACATTGAAAATTGAAGGGGGAAGGACATGGTTGATAGGCCTAGAGGCCACCTGTTAATGACAGACTTTTGTTACTTTGCTCTGTCTCTTAGTATTTGGTTTCTCCTGAAATGCAAGCCCATATGATCCAAGGTTTCAGTAAAACTGATCAAGTCGGCATTTTCTCTGTCACAATTAATCTTAGATTTGTTCAACTTTCCTGGAGAGTAGTAGGAAACAGCAATCCTGCCTGACTTCAATCAGTCCCCCGAACAAAGATTACTGAAAGTGTTTGTAGCATCCTTGTAACTACCAACAACTGAAATCCCGCACAGGACCAGAAGTGAACTTGTATTTGCTATCTGTGAGGCTCACCTGCATGTTGCCTTTATTGCCTGAATCTCATTTTCTGTTGTGCAGTTTAGAATTAGAATAAACTTCATCCCAGTGGTGATTTTTCTCCTCAAACCAATCTTATTTTCCGTGCTGATTTCAGGAACTCATTGACATCAACCAGCATCATCTTAATGTCATTGGAGTGGGTCATTCATCACTGGACAGGTTGTGTCAGGTAACTGCAACATATGGTCTGCACAGCAAGCTAACTGGAGCAGGAGGTGGTGGATGTGGCTTAACGCTGCTTAGGCCAGGTATAACAATGCTTATTTTGGTGATTAACTTTAATGAGTTAAATGTTTTCAGTTCCTGCAAATGTTTGCACTAAAATTAATTACTGGTTCAAAGTCTTGAAACAAAGTGAAAATGCTTCATCTTAAGTCAAATGAACAGCTACGTGTGAATGGGAAGGATTCTACTCATCTTCGATCTACTTAATCTCTTTTGATCCCTTGGCCCACCACCTGGTTTTTCTAACAATTGGGGTGTTAGGAAACCTGGTGTGTTTTTGTGCTCAGTTAGACTTGGTATCTAAATGCAGAAATTATAACAATAAATATACATTTGTATAGTGCCCTCCATATCAGGGTGTCCCATTACAACTTACGTCGAAAGTGAGGATGTTAAACATTCAGCCATGTGCTGATGATGTCCTCCAGAAACAGACTGGCATTGCATTCGACAGTAACATTTCACTTCAGTAATTAATGCTTCATTATGTAGTCCTAATCACAGGGAGGTTCTTCCTAACTACAAACATTTGTATGCTTTAGGTATGGATGGTCTAATTAGAGATTGATGTCTCTAATGATTTTAAAATTACAGAATGTAGCCCATTCAGCAATAATGAATTTATACAGCTCATTAACATGTCCCTTTGCACTTTCTGTAGCAAATTATATTTGGAGTTGTGTATCCGTCCAAGCGACAACTTCCCAATTCCTGGTCATCGTATTATTAGGGGTGAAGCACCTCAAGTTTATTTCTTCTGTTCAGAATTGATTGCCTGGAAACTTGTTTTGCATCTCGCAATATGTACATGCAGTATCAGAATTTGGCCACCAGATGTCAGTGCCATGCATTTAATTGCAAGACTGGCCTAACAATCCATCAGTCAGTCAGCTTGGCACCAATAAACGTGCCTCTGGGTAAGCTGGCTTCATTTTGTTATAGAGCAGGCTGCACCAATCCCCCTGCTGTTAGTTTTTCCCTGTCTTTTTTTGCAGAAGTGAAGGACTTGTAAAAATAGAGCAATTTCCACAGGGAAGAGAAAAGATTTAATTGCCATCAATTGAGATAATCATACACCCAAAAAGCTTCAGTCCCTCATTTAGTTCTCACACTTTCAAAGATATTATTCTGATATTGCATCAGCACCTATTACGCTCTCAATAACTTCTAGTAAGTAGTGGAGAAACTTACACAATCCGTCAACAGTACTTTGAAATCATAGAAAAAAAAGCACCATTTCTCATATCTTTTGAGGTGAGGTAATTATTCTCTGGGGGTTTAGTCAATATATATTGGTATGATATTCTGAATTAAATTGATACCTGCCTCATTCACTCACCACTTATAGCCAATGCTGATCCATCATTCCTGTTACAATTACTTGCTGCAGTGTGACCACTTTGCCTTGCTTGTTTTCTGCTTTTACACATTTATGTAATCGCCATTCCTGTGGTCACTGCAGCCAAGAATTCTCCTGCACCGCTGACATAGTGAGGAGTGATTAATTGAGTGCATTTCGATTAGCCTCAGTCAAGTTTGGTGTGTATAGATATATGTTCTGTAGTTTGGGAGACTGCCATTTCTCATTTCCATTTTGTCTATCAACAGTAATCCAAGTGCAAATTGAGCTGCATTTCTCTAAGTCAAAATATGTTTTTTATTAAGTTTCTGCTCCACATCATTTGCATATTTTCCAATGCTAATTTCCCTCCATGAAGCTGCATGAGGTTGAGAAGTTCTTTAGAAAAGTATTTTTAGTTTTTTTGAAGTCTTGACATATTTGGAGAATGGAAACTGATTGTGATGTTAGTGCAGCCAAAAGCAAGGGTTTATCATAAACAGGAAATCTTAATAAATGTGAATGATCAGATTCTTTGGGTGGCACAGTGGTTGGCATTGCTGCCTCACAGTGCGAAGGACACAAGTTTGACTCCCGGATTGCGTCACTGTCTGTTTCTGCGCGTATTTCCTCCGGGTGTTCTGGTTTCCTCCCACAGTCCAAAAGACATGCTGGGTAGGTGCAATGGCTATGCTAAATTCTCCATCAGTGTACCCAAATAGGTGCCAGAGTGTGGTGACTAGGGGATTTTCACAGTAACTTCATTGCAGTGTTAATGTAAGCCTACTTGTGACTAATAAATGAACTTATAAAAATGTTTTAGAGCTGGAAATAACTTTTGAAACTGGTAAATTATTCTGAATAGCTTTTATTGGTAGAGTCAATTTTAATGTGGCCTTGCATTTCTTTGATTTTAAAGTTTAATTTTAAGAACCTATTTGCATGCTCATGAACAGGAGCAGCAAGAGAATAATTTAATTCATGGGATAACCTGTTTTGGGAGTAAGACTGACATCCAGTGTGACATTTCTAAAAAAAAACTAATGCAAATGATCACACAAACTCAGATTTGCACTGGATCTAATGTGTGCACTGGCTTTGCACTGGATCTGATATGTACTTTAAATTCCTTTATCTTTTGCACTGGTCCAGTACAACTGAGCATATCCACCTCAGTGTGTTTAGTCTACACAAATATTCATACCTGTTTAACCATCTTGCCCATGCCCCTCCCCACCCCCGGTGTTACATAGCATGTCTTAAAGCTACCTTAGATCTGATACTGTTCATTGAGATACTGTAGAATTAGGGATCTTCTTGTAAGGGATCCTTTTGGGATGAGTGTTCATAGTATGGTTGAATTTCCGATCAGATGAAGGATGAGAAAGTAGGGTCCCGAACCTGTGTTCTCTGTTTGAACAGAGAGGAGTATCATAAGGTGAGGGGGAAATTGACAAATGTAGATTGGGGTGCAGTTTGGTTGGTAGGACGGCTGAGGAACAGTGAAGGATTTTTAAAGAGATCTTTTTCGGTACACAGCAGAAATATATTCCGATGGTAAAGAAGGTCTGTAAGAGAAGAGATAACCAACTGTGGTAATCAAAGGAAGTAAAGAAGAGTATTAAATTAAAAGCTTTTGCGTTCAGAGTGACTGAAATAGTGGGCGATTAGAAGATTGGGAAAGATTTAAAAAAACAACAAAGCAATAAAGAAAGGAAAGATAGAGTATGAAGCTAAACTAGTTCTAAATATAAAGAATGATAGCAAACGTTTTTACAAATATATAAAGAAGAAGACACTGGCTAGAGTGAATGTTGGACCCTTGGAGGACGAGAGGGGGAATTTAGCAGTGGGTGATGAGGAAATGGCTAAGGCTTTAATTAAGTTTTTTGTGTCGGTCTTCACGGAGGAGGACACAAATAGCTTGCCGAATATTAAAGATAGAAGGTTAACAGGAGATAAGGTCCTTATTGTGATTACTGTCTCTAGAGAGGTAGTGCTTGATAGACTAATGAGACTGAAGGTAGACAAGTCCCCGGGACCAGATGGAATGCATCCCAGTGTTCTGAAAGAAATGGCAGAGGTGATAGTGGATGCCTTAGTAATTATTTATCAAAATTTCCTGGACTCTGGGGAAGTGCTGGAAGATTGGAAAACAACTAATATTACACCACTGTTTAAAAAAGGTAGCAGGGAATTGTAGGCCGGTTAGTTTAACGTCCGTAGTTGGAAAAATGCTAGAATCCGTCATCAAAGAAGAAATAGTGACGCATCTAGAAAAGAATGGTTTAATCAAGCAGACACAGAATGGATTTGTGAAGGGAAAGTCATGTTTGATAATTTATTGGATTTCTATGAGGATGTGACTAGTGCGGTAGACAGAGGGGAACCAGTGGATGTGGTGTTTTTAGATTTCCAGAAGGCGTTTGATAAGATGCCTCACAAAAGGTTTCTGCAAAAGATGCACAGAGTTGGGGGCGTAAGGTGTTAGCGTGGATAGAGGATTGGTTATCTAATAGGAAGCAGACAGTTGGAATCAATGGGTGCTGTTCTGGTTGGTAGTTGGTGACTAGTGGAGTGCCACAGGGATCGGTGCTGGGGCCTCAACTGTTTACCATTTACATATCATCTGGAGGAGGGGGCTGAGTGTAAGGTAGCAAAATTTGCTGATAACACAAAGATGAGTGGAAAAACAAATTCCATGGAAGGCACGGAAAATCTGCAGAGAGATCTGGATAGGCTGAGTGAGTTGGCGAGAATCTGGCAGATGGAGTATAATGTTAGCAAATGTGAGGTTATTCACTTTGGTAGAAATAATAATATTTATCCCTGATAAATGTGAGGGATTACTATTTAAAGGGCGAAAAGCTGCAGCATGCTATAGTGCAGAGGGACTTGGAGATCCTTGTACACAAATCGCAAAAACCCAGTCTGCAGGCGCAGCAGGTGATCAAGAAGGCGAATGAAATGTTGGCCTTCATAACGAGGGGGATAGTATATAAAAGCAGGGAGGTCTTGCTGCAACTGTACAGGACACTGGTGAGGCCGCAATTGGAGTATTGTGTACAGCTTTGGTCACTGCATTTACGAAAGGATATATTGGCCTTGGAGGGAGTGCAGAGAAGGTTCACTACGCTGATCCAGAGATGTCTACTTTAGGATTCAGATGGAAAAGGATGCTTGTTGCCCGAGGCGCAGGGTATTGAATTGCGGGAAGGCTAACTACGGTCGGATTAGGCAGGTACTAGGGATACTGATTGGGAACGGGTGTTTGAGGGTAAGTCCACGCTAGGCATGTGGGACTCTTTCAAGGGAATACTGAAAATGTTGCAAGATAAGTATGTGCCGGCCAAGAGGAAAGATGGGAAAGGTAGGATTAGAGAGCCTTGGATTACTAGGGATATAGAGGACTTGGTTAGGAAGAAAAGAGAAGTGTATGACAGGTCGAAGCAGCTGGGAACCGAGACTGCATTGAAGGAATATAGAGAGAGTAGGACGGAGCTCAAACAGGGAGTTAGAAGGGCAAAAAGGGGGCATGAAATGATTTTGGCAGATAGGATTAAGGAAAACCCAAAGGCTTTTTATTCCTATGTTAGGAATAAAAGGGTGGTCAGAGGAAAAATCGGACCTCTTAGGGACAGAGGAGGGGAACTGTGCTTAGAGCACAAGGGAATGGCGGACATCCTGAATGAATACTTTGCGTCGGTATTCACGAAGGAGAGGGGCTTGTTGACAGCTCCTGTCTCTGAGGGAGCTGTGGACCAGTTGAGGGAAATATCCATACCGAGGGAGGAAGTGTTGGAGCTTCCAGGTAGCATTAAAACGGATAAATCTTCTGGGCCTGATGGCATTTATCCCAGACTGCTTAGAGAGGTGCGAAGTGAAATTGCTGGGCCTCTGACGCAAATCTTTGTCTCTTCCTTGGACACAGGTGAGGTCCCAGAGGACTGGAGAATAGCTAATGTTGTACCGTTGTTTAAAAAGGGTAGTAGGGATAAACCTGGAAATTATAGGCCGGTGAGTTTGACATCAGTGGTAGGGAAGCTGTTGGAGGGGATTCTTAGAGATAGGATGTATAGGCACTTAGAGCGTTGCGATCTGATTAGGGATACGCAGCATGGATTTGTTAAGGGGAGGTCGTGCCTTACAAATCTGGTAGAATTTTTTGAGGAGGTGACGAAAACGGTGGATGAAGGGCGAGCCGTTGATGTCGTCTATATGGATTTTAGTAAGGCGTTTGACAAAGTCCCTCATGGGAGGTTAGTTGAGAAGGTCAAGGCTAATGGAATACAAGGACAGGTAGCTAGATGGATAAGTAACTGGCTTGGTAATAGGAGACAGAGAGTAATAGTGGAAGGGTGTTTCTCTAGCTGGAGGTCGGTCACTAGTGGTGTGCCGCAGGGCTCAGTACTGGGACTTCTTCTATTTGTAATATATATAAATGACTTGGAAGAGGGAGTAAGTGGAGTGATCAGCAAGTTTGCAGACGATACAAAGATGGCTGGACTTGCGGATACTGAGGAGCATTGTCAGGCGATACAGCAGGACATAGATAGGCTGGTAGCTTGGGCAGACAGATGGCAGATGGAATTCAATCCTGATAAATGTGAGGTGATGCATTTCAGGAGAAAGAATGTAGAGGGGAGGTATATGATAAAGGGTAGACCTAGTAAGAGTATAGAAATGCAGAGGGACCTGGGGGTGCAGGTGAACAAGTCTCTGAAGGTGGCAGAGCAAGTGGAGAAGGTTGTGAAGAAAGCATATAGTATGTTAGTCTTTATAGGAAGGGGTATAGAGTACAACAGCTGGCCTTTAATGTTGCAGTTGTATAAAACATTAGTTAGACCTCATTTGGAATACTGCGTCCAGTTCTGGTTGCCTTACTACCGGAAGGACGTGGAGACTCTGGAGAGAGTGCAGAGGATGTTTACCAGGATGCTGCCTGGTATGGAAGGTCTGAGTTACGAGGAGAGGTTAGGCAAATTGGGACTGTTTTCCTTAGAAAGACATAGACTTAAAGGAGATCTGATAGAGGTATACAAGATTTTGAAGGGGATTGATAGAGTAAACAGGGTTAAGCATTTTCCTAGGATGGACTCAAATAGCACGAGGGGTCACGGGCTTAGGGTGAGGGGGGTAAGGTATAATTTGGATGCTAGAGGGAGTTCTTTCACACAGAGGGTGGTGGGGGTATAGAATGCGCTGCCAAGTAAAGTGGTGGAGGCAGGTACTCTGGAGTTATTTAAGAAATACTTAGATGACCACATGAACAGAATAGGAATGGAGGGGTATAGAAAACTGATTTAAAATAGGGATCATGAGCCTTGGGAGTCCCTGGGAAGTGTGTAAATAGATGATGGATGATATTGATGTATTTGTTTTTTATCCTACAGGTGCTTTGGTCCACCTTGTTGTCTAACGAGGGGCATACACACAGTGGGTTGTGAGAGGACTGCTCTTGGATCTTTCTCGAGAGTATCCTACTGCTTCACGTTGTTCGTGTACGCTTGACCTGGACCTTCTGATGGGCAACACGACAGCTCAGTGACTATCGCTGTGCTGTGCAGATACATGGATTTGGGCCTGTGTCTGTGGGAGTTTGCGCATTCTCCCTGTACTTGCGTGGGTTTTCTCCGGGGGCTCCGGTTTCCTCCCACATCCCAAAGATGTGCTCTTAGGCTAATTGGCAAAACAAATTCTCCCTAAATTGTCTCAAATTTGGTTTTAAATCCACTGATCTATAAACATGGACCAGGGATCGCGGGTAGAGATGGGAACATCAGGGTAGCGGCGCGGGCTCATTGGGCCGAAGGGCCTGTTTCCCATGCTGTTTTGTTCTTTGTTCTATGAGGGGGCTAGCTATGAGGAGAGATTGAATAGACTAGTCTGTATTCGTTGGAGCTTAGAAGGCTGAGTGGGAATCTTATAGAGACATATAAGATAATGAAGGGCTAGATAGAGTAGAAGTAGACATTCTTCCTGCTTAGAAAGGATAGCAGAACTAGAGGACACAGCCTCAAAATAAGGGCGGGGGGGGGGTGTCAGTGAGGAGGACTTCTTCACTGAAAGGATGGTAATCTCTGGAATTCTGTGCTCATTGAAGTGGTGGAAGCGACTCCCTGAATATTTAAGTCATGGGTAGATAGGTTTCTGATAGACAAGGGAATTAAGGGTTATGGGGAGAAAGCGGGAAAGTGGAACTGATTCACTTCAGATCAGCCATGATCTTATTGAATGGTGGTGCAGGCTCGAAGGGCTAGATGGCCTACTCCTGCTCCTATTTCTTATGTTCTTATGTGTTGTGGGTATTGGAGCTGAAAGCTTTAGTGAATCACATCATGAGGTTCATATTTGCTTCCATTTCAGTTTGGTCATTCCTGTTAATTTTGTATTTCAGATACAACCCCTTCTATAGTGGAAGCATCTAAACGGGCTCTGAAAGACTTAGGGTACGATTGCTGGGAAACAGCTATTTGTGGCTCGGGTGTGTCTCTGCACTCACCATCCTCCTTACACAAGGACGTATTTCAGCTTCTGTGTGATGTGAAGAATTGCCAGTGAAGAGTTTGAGGGGGTGGGGGAAGGGGGGGTGCGGACTACTTACTGCTGTGCTGATCACTTGTACACACAATTGTGTACTCGACGAGTTGTGTCAATGTGCCTGGGATTTGATCACTAATTCTTCACTTCCTCACTTCCCTCTTGTACCCCGTGGAGAGCTCAGCCCAGAAAAACGACTGCCTTTTACCTCTGTATGTCTAACATTGTAGAATCGCTTCTCAATGCAAAGGGCTGCTTATTTCCAACAGAGTGGCCGATTGAAGCATGGTACCTTGAAGAGAAAGTTGTCAATGCAGAGGGGGAGATTATTCAAAGTGCTGTACTGGGTTGGAAAATGCCGCAGTGGATGGGACATTGCACACCAGATGCATTCTTGTAATGGTTGACTTTTTGACTTAAACAATAAACCAGTTATTAAAGTGTAACTTCTCTTGAAACAATGTATTGAAGGGTGTTGTAGTGGGAGTTTACAGGGGAAAGATGACTAAAATATGTGCGAGTCAGATTGGATCCTTTTATTATTTGACACATTCGCTGTATTTCACTTTTTCCTGTTATGAGGAGAGCTGGTTTATTGTAATCTCTCCTGGCATGAACACACCTCTCAGGGTAAGTTTCATACTGGGTTTAGGAGAAGTATTGATGAGAATTTATTATAGACTGTGCGACACCCTGAAAGAACTTCCTTTTGATTTTGTAGCCCCCGGCGCTCTGACAAAGGATCTCGGTTGTTTAATTTTGGGGGAGGAAGGGACTTGGAATAAAACATGGTACTAGTCTGGGGCTGATTTTCTGATTTATCACCAAATGTCTCTCTCTTTCTCTTTCTCTTTCATCCCGCCTGTGTTTTCTTTCCCCTCCCTTTCTAATGATGGGGGTTGTTTCATTTTATTGATCCGTAGTCACTGTCTGCCTTACCGTTTGTACATGAACTTTGACTAAGTGTTGATAGGCAGTTAAACCATCGGAGCCGAGCTTGAAGCTATTTCCTTCCGCTGGCACTCTGAAAGTAGAGGTCAGGTGTGGTGATTTAGTTATTGGGCTTTTAACAGATTAATAAAGTCACTATAAAATCTCGATTTCTGACAACGCCTTTATAACGTTGATTGATAAAAATCCCGAGCCCAGAATCCTTGATGTTCCTTCCATTAAAAAAAGTAATTTCTGTAGAGTGCTGTCTCTTGTTAGGTTGCTAACCATGTCTTGAAATGTGAAGGCTACGTGAGGTCCGTAGGACTCTGTTGCCAGGAGCACATCAGGGGATTCGCCCAAGCTGAGATTAGCTGGCTCAGTGTAAATCAGGAATTAAAACTGGAAGCTTAGCTGCAGACAGGATGTGCATTTACCAAGTGACCGTCTCCTCTCTTTAACCTTGTAGATAGTGACGTGACACAAAATCCTTACCACAATTGGCTGACTAAACATTTCCAACAGAAACCGTTAGAGACATTGCTCCGTTTGAGTAACCAGAGGATTTTGGAGATGTATTTTTTTTGTTTAAGGATGATTTTTTTTTTAAAGTTGAAATCACAGTGAGACCCTCCCATGTGGCCAGATAAGCTTTGGACTTTTCCTAGTTTCACCATCAGTGACACTTGTAAAAGCCTCGCACCTAACAATCTTAAAACAAGTCACTGACAATTAATCATTGAGTAGATCATGCCGGAGCCAGACATTTGCGAGCAATTACAACTCACCTCCGAAACTGCGAGGCGGCTGCAGCTGGATGGATCTGCCTTTTTAATTCATCTGTATGGGCAGCGCTGAAGCGAAAATGTTAAAGGTGGAAGGGAGGATGTTGGGGAGTAAACATTCCCAGACCACATTCACATGAACAGTTCTATAGGAGATTAATGTGAAACACTCTCGATTTCAGCACACCCTGTAATCGTTCTTTATGTGGGGTAAATGATGCATATTGTTTTGGACCAGTAAAACATTAATGGTTCTATAAGGAGGCGCTTTGGGGGGGGGGGTAGTCATGACTGACCATATTTAGTGTTCTGCTTTTAAAATAAAAGCAGTTTGTGGATAGTGTGAAAGATTAGATAAGAAAAATAAAAATAAAGTACGGGATGCTGGAATCTGAAACAAAAACAGAAAATGCTAGAAAATCTCAGCAGGTCTGACAGCATCGGTGGAGAATAGAGCCAACATTTCAATTCTGGGTGATCTTTTGTCAGAGCTGATTAGATCACAGGATATGGTTTAGATATTTGATCAGAACTCTTTTTTTCTCTGAAGTAGTTTTCCCTCTAATATTTTAATTTCGATTTTTTGGCGTAACTGGCAAGCATGAACCCCCAGAAAAAGTATTGGGATGATTTGTGGATATTCTGAGCATGTTTAATTCATGTGATGTAACTGTACCAAATTCATTTGAGGTTTACACCTTGAATTGGCCTTTGAAGTGAATTGCTATTAACCCACTTAATGTTCTGAGAAAAGTTTCTGAAACTCTTCTTCCTGTTCTCCGGGAAAGATTCATAAAACAAAATATTGATTTCCCATTACGTGTCAGATCACCGTGTTCCACATAACATTTAACCATCCATATTATCCCCATGACCTCAATGCTCTTCCTTGCCAGATATTTAACCAGTGTGTTTAAATGTGTAACCGGGTGTGTAATTCCACAGATCCAGTACTCCCTTGTAATTGAACCATTTATCACGTTTTCTTGGTTTAATACATTTTTAAAGCTTCTTTTACCGTTCTGTGATTGTTCGACGCCAGCAGCACAATACAATCATTTGTATTTTCTCGAATGCAAAAAGCTGCTATTAACACATCCCTAAAGAGTAAAGTCATTATATTGTCTCAGTCATGGTGTCGTTAAAAATACTTCGTTTCAGACATGTCGAAGTGTTTTTTTTCTCTCTCTCCCCTGTTTTCTCTCGTCTGGAAAGCTTCGACTTCTTGCTTGGGGCTGAGTTCCCTTGAATGCTGGCCGCCTGCGATTTATTCCAGTCCATCTTTCATGGAGGAGCCCAGACACTTGATAATGGGCTGGGAGAAATTAGCATGGGGAACATCGCAGCCGAACTGCATTCTCTTCTCACTCACTATCTGTCCAACATGCACTTTCCAGAATGGATCATTGGATAGCAGAAATCCCGAAGTGTTCTTTGAATTTTTTTAACCTCTCTCTAGGCCAGAAACACCGAGACCATTAAACTGATACCAACAGATTTCGTATAGATCGGCAATTAAAGATGGGATCTTCACAGACGGAACGTTTTCTTTTAACTCTCCGATTACATTAAAAGAAAACGATTAAACAAAAAAAACCCAGCAGAGGGCAGTAAAAACTTCCTTTCTGCTTGACTTATGAAACAAATAGGGATATTTCCTGGAATACAATTGAGGTGATGTGGGGGGGGGGGGGGGGGGGAGGGGGAACAACAGATTCATTTCAGAGCATCTAATTCCACATTTTATATATACATATTAGTAATATAATACTATCATTTTCATGAGGATTTTAATTTCACTGATTTCATGGTTTACAAACCCATGAAAATTACAGTGCAATGAAATGAATGCAGGCCATTAATAATGAACTTTATAACATTCAAGGAAATTAAAGTAGAACTGATGGGTCAGGATTCTTCAGATGCAAGTAACCTCAAGAGTTTTACGGTGTACCTAATATTTGATGGGAAATGGAAGTGTATGTGACTATTTCTTTAAATCTGCCGAAAAACTGCAGAGCAGTTTATAATCTACCTTCCTATGCTTTAAATTTTTACCAGTAAAGCGTTTGCTAATTATTCCTATTCAAAGCTATCTGATCCAAGCCTGCCAGGAGGAGAAAACAAACAATAAAACAGAGGAATAAGAATACTGGTCTGAACTGGCCTTTTATGATTTAAAATGGAACACAAGTAACTCAGAGGATTAAGAATATTGGTGCAAACGGTTTTCTGCTTCTTGCTGTGGAGTGAAACCTAGCTTCACTTACCTGATGAAGCAGCAACATTCCCAAAGCTCATGCTACCAAATAAACCCGTTGGACTTTAACCTGGTGCTGTGAGACTTCTCACCCTTGTTGATGCTTCTTGTTGATCTCAAAAGTTCGCAAATTCACTTATTGGTGTCTTACAATCCTATACCTGTCTTTCCTTATTCTGACTTGTTTAAAAAAACCTTATTCAAAATTATGGAAGAAAATCGAGTGAAAAGCTTTTTTTAAAACAAATGAAACTAAAAGAGAAGGCAGACAAATTATAGAATCCTAGGAAGCTTCCAATAGAAAAAGAGGCCAAGTGGCCCATCGTACCTGTGCGAGCAAATATACGGTGATGAATCAAAGTCATACTGGAGACTCGAAACATTAACTCGCTCGCTCCACAAATGCTGCAAGACTTGCAAAGTTTTTCAGGAACTCTTTGTATTTAAAATTTGTTTATTAGTCACAAATAGATTTACATTTTAGCTTGAAAATCCCCTAGTTGCCACACTCTGGCGCCTGTTCATAGACACTGAGAGAGAATTTAATACGACCAATGCAATCTTTCGGATTGTGGGAGGAAACCGGAGCCCCCAGAAGAAACCACACAGACACGGGGAGAACATGCAAACTTCTCACAGACAATGACCTAAGCCAGGAGTCGAACCCTGGTCTTGGCGCTGTGAGACAACAGTATTAGTCATCGTGCCAAATTTGAACCAATTGATCTGCGTCCGGGAAAACCTGTGATTGAGGTATGTGATGGAAAGAGATTTGTATAGCTATTGATAAGACACAAGGTTGTGCAATTTAATGATGGTCTTTTAACATAAAAGGCAGTGGAAACCCCCCAAAAAGCTATTGCTGTTTGATCATTGGAGAATTTCAAAACAAAGCTTGACAGATTTGTGTTGGGCAATGCTATTACAGTTTGCAGAACGAAGGTATGGATGAGATAAAGTACAAATTGACCATAATCTAGTTAACTAGCAAAAGAGGCTTGATGGCCTGAATCAGATTCCTCTGGACCTACAATAATCATTCTTTGAATCTGTATAAGCTAGGGTGAATTATAGGTAAAAGGAAAAAAAAAGGTTGATGAGTGTAAAAGAGAATGTGAGAGACAGACAAGGAGAAAAAGTACAAGGACAGAGAGAGACAGATTGAAAGTCTGGCTCCTGTCCAGTTTATTCAACTGTGTTCCATTTCCTGACATTTTATTATACATGAAGAAGCGGCTTTACATTGATTAGACTTGGTGATACCAAGGCTCTCATCAAAATAAAATACCAACCCTCATCAAATATTTTTTTTATGTCAGAAAATTATCAGAAAGTAATGATTTTCTACTGGCCTCAATTCGACCTTTTACAGCGAATCTTTCAATTTATTGTGGTAAAAGAAATAATTATTAGATACTGCAGCATACGTGACAACATGTAATTAAATCCAATCAAATGCACTTTTTGCATCATTACACAGCTGGGTGCATATAATGTAGCTCAGTCTGCTTGTTACTTTGACATTTATTGGAGTCAATTACAGGAGTGCTATATCTACTGCAAATGTAGTGCATGGCATTCGGCTTTTCTGCATTTGAATTCACTTTGGAAAGTAAATGAGAGAAAATATAATTTTCCCTTCTAATCTTATCTTCTGTAGACATCTGTGATCGTTTAACAAGACGGATTCAAATTAAGTTGTCCTTTGGCCCATTTGATCTTATTCTGCTGGAATACTAGCCCTGTTGTATTTCCATCTTGTTGCTTCTTAACTGTTCTGCACTGCTCTTTATTAACCTGCCCACGCTACACATGAGTCTCAATAGGTGCCAAGAGGTTATTTAATAATTTGAGAATAACGGAGGAACATCACAGCCCAATCTAATTGTAAAGTAAAAAAGTTTATTTATTAGTCATTAGTAAGGCTTAAATTACACTGCAATTAAGTTACTGTGCAATTCCCCTAATCGCCACATTCCAGCGTCTATTCAGGTAAATGCATCTAACCAGCACGTCTTTCAAACTGTGCGAGGAAACTGGAGCACCTGGAGGAAACACAGGTAGAATGTACAAACTCCATACAGACAGTAATCCAGGCAGGGGATCGCACCCAGGTTGCTGGTGCTGTGAGGCAGCAGTGCTAACCACTATGCTACAACATGTGTTCTCATCTGACAGCTATACAGGTTCACTTCCACTGGGTACAACAGTAGAGTGATCATAAACAATAACTCTTGCCTATTTTTCTTTTCACCTCTCTCCTTTAAGTGTTCTAAATCCGATTATAACATGTTTATTGCTACAAGAGGAGACCCCTGTGATCTTCCTAGTCTTGAAACATAATGAAGGTTCCACTTTCCCCACTGAAATTAACAAGAAAACACATGTTGCATATGCGATACATGCATTTTAGTGTGGTACAAGTCATTAATGCAATTAATTTGGAAGAAGACATCCTGAGTTGGTATCAGAACTCTAGTGGCATAGGGATTCAGCACAGAAGATGTTTTGTTTCTGAGCATTGCAGCCAACAAATATAAACGTTTGACCAGAGTGCATCGTTGCCTACTACCCCACCCTGTCTCCAATACTGAGTAGCCTGTCAATACCAACTATTCAATCTCATAGCAAAAAACTGAATATCCAGACAACATACTCGAGTGGACTGGTGTCTGTGGGACTCTACCAGTGAGAATGCAAGAAGGTGAATGAGAATGCTGGATAAACTCCTGTGAAGGGGGGAATTGAATAGGAATGACCCCAATAATGTTTATAACAAAGAGAAGTGAGATTGGGATGGAACGAAAGAAGGGTTATCTTGATTATTTAGGCAAATCAGAGACTGGGTGTTCTGCAGTGATAAGAACGTAAAAATATAAAAACTAGAAGCAGGAGTTGGCAATTCAGTCCCTTGCGCCTTATCTACCCTTTAATATGACTGATGGTTGATTTCATCTCAGCCCCATTTCCACCTTCTTGCCCACTCTCCATAACCCTTCATTCTGTTACTAATTAAAAACCTATTTATCGCCTCCTTAAATTTGTTTAGTGTTCAAGTGTCCACTGCACTCTGAGGTAGAGAATTCCACAGATTCACAACCCTTTGAATAAAGTAATTACTCCTCATTTCTGCTTTTAATCTACCACCGCTTAGCCTAAAACTGTGACCTTTCATTCTACAACGTCCAACAAAGGGAAACATCCACTCTATGTCTATCCTGTTAATCCTCATTAACATCTTATACGTCTCAATTAAATCTTCTCTCATTCTTCTGAATTCCAGTGACTACAAGCCTAAACTGTTTAATCGCATTTCCTGAATCCCCCAAGAGTGTCCATCAGCTACAAGGCACAAGTCAGGAGAGCAATAGAATACTCTTCACTTTCCTGGATGGGTGCAGCTCCAACAACATTCCAGGGGTTCGATACTATCCGGGACAAAGCAGTCTCATTTTATCAGCTCTCCATCCACCACCTTAAACACTTACTGCCTCCAACACTGTCATGAAGGCCACCTTGGTGAACGCTTATCTGAAGATCAGAGGCCGAATGCCCGTGACTGCTGAAGTGTTCATCAACAGGAAGGGAACTGGTGATTGTCAGGCAAAGTTTATTCGTCCGTTGTTGTAGCATTTGCATGGTCTCCCCAATGTACCACGCCTTGGGACATCCTTTCCTGCAGCGTATCAGGTAGACAACTTTGGCCGAGTTGCAAGAGTATGCACCATGTACCTGGTGGATGGTGTTTTCACATGAGATGATGGCATCCATGTTGATGATTCAGCATGTCTTGTAGAGGTTGCTATGGCAGGGTTGTGTGGTATTGTGGTCACTGTTATCCTGAAGGCTGGGTAGTTTGCTGTGGAAAATGGTCTGTTTGAGATTGTGCGGTTGTTTGAAGACAAGAAGTGGGGGTGTGGGGATGACCCTGGTGAGATGTTTGTCTTCATCAATGACATGTTGAAGACTTCCTGTTGGCAAATGCTTCAGTGATCAGGGCATTCAGCCTTTGATCTTCGGATAAATGTTCTCCAAGATGGCCTTCACGACATATGATAGCACAGAGTCACTGAGCAGAAACTGATAGCCAAGTTCTGCACACATGAGAACGGCCTCAACCGGAATCTTGGATTCATGTCACACTACCTGTAACCTTAATCACTTGCCTGAACTTGCAACATTTCATTTAATGTCCTGTCTGGAGATAATACACATTTCTTTAACCGATGCTTAATGCTATCTCCACTCACATTGTCTGCACTTTTAAGACTTGAATAGCAGAATAGCTGTAAAGACTCGCATTCTAATCAGTATTCTGTAAACTGTGTGTGCCCTTATGTGCCCTGCTTGTGATCAGAACTCCCCACTCACCTGGTGAAGGAACAGAGTTCTGAAAGCTACTGATGTTTACTACCAAATAAAACTGTTGGACTTTAACTTGGTGTTGTGAGACTTCTTACTGTGTTTACCCCGGTCCAACGCTGACATCTCCACATCAGAAGAAAGACTGGACAGGACAGGAACTGCAAAGAGATAGTCTTCCCAAAGAACCAGATAACCGGGGAATTGGGACAGAAAGAATGTTTCAGATGTAAGAGAACAGAGACAAGGTATTGTTCAGAAGGAGGAGTAAACAAAGTATTCTGAGTTAAAGAGACAATTGCAGTAACCAGATTTTAAGTGGGGCAGCAGTCTTCAGAAGTAAATGAAACATTTGATGTCATTTTATTCAAGTCTGGGAACTGAAAGTTAAAACAATTTGAACAATTTATACAGCAGTCAAGGCAAAGAAATGCTAAAGGGATGATGTGAAATTCTGGATTGGATTCACTATTTAAAAAGTATCTCTACATCATGACTACCATCGACATCCCAAACTGCCAGATCCAAGTGGAGAGGATCTCCAAGAAGATTGCGCATATTGACACAGACATCAAGTTTTTACAAAGATGCAAGAAAGCAGACAAGATACCAAAAGGACAAATAAACTGGTTGGACTTAAAACTGATGTTGTAAGACTCCTTACTAAAAATGGTACAGAAGCATTGTTTAAAAGTGTCATTTGGAAACCTGGTCTGGATTTCACAATGCAAACCATTAAGGGAAAGTGTTATTGAGAGAACATTTTAAAATGTGATTTTTGGGAATAGAGTTTGGAAGTTCTCATTTGACAATAATCTGGAGGAATTCTGAGGAGAAAACCACACACATTAATTTGGGTTCAGAGCAAAAAGTGTGTATATTTAACCACAGGGCTTTGTGTTAATGGGGACAATTGTAGTTTAAGATGTCCTTTGTAATCCATGTTACTCATTAAATCTGTGTGTATTTGTTAAACCAAGGGGGGGAGTAAAGGAGTATTATATAACATTTCATGCCTAATAAATATCTTTTTCTCGTCACTAAAACTAATTAGTGGTCCTGTGACTTATTCCTCCAAGTTTTAGTCAAAAAGTAAAAACTTTTACAGGCAGTCTTTTGAGTCATATTGAACCTGTTATAATGTCAACAGTGATCATAACAGGCAGCAGACACATGGGAACACCACCACTTGTAAATTCCCCTTCAAGTCATCTAAGTAGACATAATCTACTTGAAACCATACTGTTGTTGGATCAAAATCCTGGGATCCCTTTCCTAACAGTACTCTGGGTGTACTTACACCCACAGGCACTTCAGCGGTTCAAAATGGCTTAAAACCACCTGAAGGGCAATTAAGGAGTGGACAGTTAGTGCTGGCCTTATGAGTGTCACCCACATTCTGTTCATAAAAGCATAAAAGCAAGGAATGAACAATCGCTGACATTGCAAAGCTCAGTAAGAATCTAGCAACATCAATTTTAAATCCAAGCGATTTATTTGATAGCAAATCTGTGAGCTTTCGACCTTTTCGTCCTCGTCAGGCAAATGAGATGTTCTGGTCTGCAATAGCACACACATCAGCACAGACATAGAACATAGAACATTACAGCACAGAACAGGCCCTTCGGCCTTCGATGTTGCGCCGACCAATATAAAAAGCAATGCCCCTCCAAACTAAACCCTTCCCTTCTCTTCCATATACTTATCAACTAACCTCTTAAACACCACCAAACTTGGCGCATCTACAACTGCTGCAGGCAGGGCATTCCACTCCCGAACCACCCTTTGGGTAAAGAAAGTCACAGATTGCTGATTAGAATGCGAATCCTTATATCTAACCTGCTATTCAAATGTTAAAGTGGCTAACAATGTGTGTGAAGGGAACACTGAGCATTGGTTAGAGAAATGTGTATTTTCTCCAGACAGCACAGTAAGTGAGGTTTTTCGCTAGCCCAGGCAAGTCACGAGGGTTACAGATAGTGTGACATGAAGCCAAGATCCCTGTTAAGACTGTCCTCATGTGTGCGGAACTTGGCTATCAGTCTCTGTTCAGCAACTCTGCGCTGTCGTGTATCATGAAGGCCCCCTTGAAGAACATTTACCCGAAGGTCGGAGGCCGAATGCCTGTGACTGCTGAAGTATTCGCCCATAGGAAGGGAACTGTTTTGCCTGTGATTGTTGAGTGATGCTCATTCATCCGCTGTCGTAGTGTCTGCATGGTCTCCCCAATGTACCATGCTTCGGGACATCCTTTCTTGCAACGTATTAGGTAGACAACGTTGGCCAAGTTGCAAGAGTATGTACCATGTACCTGGTGAATGGTATTCTCACGTTTGATGATGTTGTCCGTGTCTATGATCCGGCATGTCTTGCAGAGGTTGCTGTGGCAAGGTTGTGTTGTATTGTGGTCACTGTTCTCCTGAAGGTTGGGTAGTTTGCTGCGAACAATGATCTGTTTGAGGTTATGCGGTTGTCTGAAAGCAAGAAGTGGGGGGGTGGGGATGGCCCTAGTGAGATGTTCATCGTCATCAATGATATGTTGAAGACTCCGGAGAAGATGTTGTAGCTTCTCCGCTCTGGGGAAGTACTGGACAACTAAGGGTACTCTGTCCACCGTGTCCTGTGTTCGAGCTCAGATGAGGAGGATCGTGACAGACACCTCCAGACGCTGAAAGATGCCCTCGTGAGAACAGGATATGGCGCTCGACTCATCGATCGACAGTTCCGACGTGCCACAGCGATAAACCGCACTGACCTCCTCAGAAGACGAACATGGGACACGGTGGACAGAGTACCCTTTATTGTCCAGTACTTCCCCGGAGCGGAAAAGCTACGACATCTTCTCCGGAGTCTTCAACATATCATTGATGACGATGAACATCTCGCTAGGGCCATCCCCACCCCCCCACTTCTTGCTTTCAGACAACCGCACAACCTCAAAAAGATCATTGTTCGCAGCAAACTACCCAACCTTCAGGAGAACAGTGACCACAATACCACACAACCCTGCCACAGCAACCTCTGCAAGACATGCCAGATCATAGACATGGACGACATCATCAAACGTGAGGATACCATTCACCAGGTACACGGTACATACGCTTGCAACTCGGCCAACGTTGTCTACCTAATACGTTGCAAGAAAGGATGTCCCGAAGCATGGTACATTGGGGAGACCATGCAGACACTACGACAGCGGATGAATGAACATCGCTCAACAATCACCAGGCAAAACAGTTCCCTTCCTGTGGGCGAACACTTCAGCAATCATGGGCATTCAGCCTCCGACCTTTGGGTAAATGTTCTTCAAGGGGGCCTTCGTGACACACGACAGCGCAGAGTCGCTGAGCAGAGACTGATAGCCAAGTTCCGCACACATGAGGACAGTCTTATCAAGGATCTTGGCTTCATGTTACACTATCTGTAACCCTCGTGACTTGCCTGGGTTAGCAAAAAACCTCACTTACTGTGCTGTCTGGAGAAAATACACATTTCTCTAACCAATGCTCAGTGTTCCCTTCACAGACATTGTTAGCCACTTTAACACTTGAATAGCAGGTTAGATGTAAGGAATCGCATTCTAATCAGCAATCTGTGACTGTCTGTGCTGATATGTGTGCTACTGCAGACCAGAACACTGCATTTGCCTGACGAAGACGAAAAGGTAGAAAGCTCACAGATTTATTATCAAATAAATCGCTTGGATGTAAAATTGGTGTTGCTAGATTCTTACTGAGTTCTTACTACCCTAGTCCAACGTCGGCATCTCTACATCATTGCGAAGCTCAACAGACACATAGAACATAGAACATAGAACAATACAGCACAGAACAGGCCCTTCGGCCTTCGATGTTGTGCCGACCAAAATAAAAAGCAATGCCCCTCCAAACTAAACCATTCCTTCTCTTCCATATACTTATCAACTAACCTCTTAAACGCCACCAAACTTGGCGCATCTACAACAGCTGCCGGCAGGGCATTCCACTCCCTAATCACTCTTTGCGTAAAGAACCTACCTCTGATATCCGTCCTATAACTCATACCCCTTAATTTATAGCTGTGTCCCCTCGTGCTAGCTTTCTCCATCCTAGGAAAAAGGCTATCCCTGTCCACCCTATCTAAACCTCTAATCATCTTATATGCTTCAATAAGCTCCCCTCGTAGCCGCCTCCTTTCTAACGAAAACAACCTCAAATCCTTCAACCTCTCTTCATAGGACCTGCCCTCCATACCAGGCAACATCCTGGTAAACCTCCTCTGTACCCTCTCCAATGCCTCCACATCGTTCTTATAATGTGGCGACCAGAACTGCACACAATACTCCAAGTGCGGCCGCACTAGAGTTTTGTACAGCTGCAACATGATGCTGCTGCTCCTAAATTCAATCCCCCTACCAATAAAAGCTAAGACTCCATAAGCCTTCTTAACACCTTTATCCACTTGACTGCCTACTTTCAGGGATCTATTGACACATACACCAAGATCCTTCTGTTCCTCAACACTATTAAAAGCCCTACCATTAGCCCTATACTCTACACATTTATTGTTCCTGCCAAAGTGCATTACCTCACACTTTTCCACATTAAACTCCATTTGCCACCTCTCGGCCCAGCTCTGCAACTTTCATGTCAGAGTGTCAGTGGGAGCACTTGAAATCAGATAAGTTTATTCTACCAGCTATTATCTCCAGCAATAGTGAACAAACTGCTTTGTTTTGGGGGAAGTGTTATGAGCAGGACATTCGTAGAGTTATAGAATCCCTACAGTGCAGAAGGAGGCCATTTGTCCCATTAAGTCTTCACTGACAACAATCCCATGCAGGCCCTGTTCCTGTAACCCCACACATTTACACTCCTAATCCCCTGACACTAGGGTCAATTTACCATAGCCAATCCACTTAACCTGCACATCTTTGGACTGTGGGAGGAAATTGGAGCACCCGGAGGAAACCCACGTAGACACAGGGAAAATGTGCAAACTCCATACAGACAGTTACCTGAGGCCAGAATTGAACCCGGGTCCCTAAAGCTGTGAGGCAGCAGTGCTAACCACTATGCCACCGTGCCACCCTATGTTAATTGTATCAATTATTTTCTGAAAGTGTCAAAATTCAAGTTTGATTAAAAAATAGAAACATGTTCTCTCCCAGTTTGTGTGGTACTTGAAGATAAGTCACATTGAACTCAAAACATTAATTCGGTTTCCCTCTTCAATGAAAGACCTGGCAGAACTCATTCAGTCAGGAAATTTCAGAAGAGGCAGCAGAGAGAATATATGCAGAAACAATGCCCTCTTTTCAGTGACATTAGCTGCCATATTCTGGGAAGAGTTTAAATATCCCAAAGCTTCTTTGAAAAGCTACATCAGTTAGTAAGGTGGATGAGGGGAAAGCATGGGTAAGGTAAGTGGACAAGGAGCAGGGTGGGTGAGAGGGTAAAGTGGATACATAGGTAAAGTGGGTGAGGGGATATGGTAGGTGAGCTTGGATTAGCTCAGGTTAGCGGGGGACAGGATTGGGGTATATTGGATGGAAAGGGTTAGTCAGACCAGTTTGGGAGATGTCGGGAAGCTCAAATACGGGAGAAAGGGGTGGTGTCAGAAACAGTTGGGGTGTCAGCAGGAGTTGGGAGTGGTCAGTGTGAATGATTGGGGTGTCAGTGCTGTAGCAATGATATACAGATGCCGGCGTTGGACTGGGCTAAACTCAGTAAAGTTTCATAACACCAATTTTAAATCCAACCAATTTATTTGATAGTAAATTCGCGAGCTTTCGACACTATGGCTTTCGTCAGGCAAATGCAGTGTTCTGGTCTGCAATAGCACTCATATCCACACAGACAGTCACAGATTGCTGATTAGAATGTGAATCCTTACATCTAACCTACTATTCAAGTGTTAAAGTGGCTAACAATGTGTGTGAAGGGAATCCTGAGCATTGGTTAGAGAATTGTGTATTTTCTCCAGACAGCACAGTAAGTGAGGTTTTTTGCTAACCCAGGCAAGTTACAGAGGTTACAGATAGTGTGTCATGAAGCCAAGATCCTTATTAAGACTGTCCTCATGTGTGCGGAACTTGGCTATCAGTCTCTGCTCAGCAACTCTGCGCTGTCGTGTGTCACGAAGGCCCCCTTGAAGAACATTTACCCGCAGGTCAGAGGCCGAATGCCCATGACTGCTGAAGTGTTCGCCCACAGGAAGGGAACTGTTTTGCCTGGTGATTGTTGAGCGATGTTCATTCATCCGCTGTCGTAGTGTCTGCATGGTCTCCCCAATGTACCATGCTTCAGGACATCCTTTCTTGCAACATATTAGGTAGACAACATTGGCCGAGTTGCAAGAGTATGTACCGTGTACCTGGTGAATGGTATCCTCCCGTTTGATGATGTCGTCCATGTCTATGATCTGGCATGTCTTGCAGAGGTTGCTGTGGCAGGGTTGTGTGGTATTGTGGTCACTGTTCTCCTGAAGGTTGGGTAGTTTGCTGCGAACAATGATCTGTTTGAGGTTGTGCAGTTGTCTGAAAGCAAGAAGTAGGGGGGTGGGGATGGCCCTAGCGAGATGTTCATCGTCATCAATGATATGTTGAAGACTCTGGAGAAGATGTCGTAGCTTCTCCGCTCTGGGGAAGTACTGGACAACAAAGGGTACTCTGTCCACCGTGTCCCGTGTTCGTCTTCTGAGGAGGTCAGTGCGGTTTATCGCTGCGGCACATCGGAACTGTCGATCGATGAGTCGAGTGCCATACACAAGGCAAACATACCCGGCTGTCCCATCGTATCGGGCAATGGGACCCTGTGTGAGAACCTCTCCGGCTATATCGAGGGCATCCTGAAACCCATTGTACAAAGAACCCCCAGCTTTTGTCTTGACACTATGGACTTCCTACAGAAACTCAGCACACATGGAGCAGTTGAACCAGGGACACTCCTTGTCACAATGGATGTCTCGGGCTCTACACCAACATCCCCCACAATGATGGAATTGCTGCAACTGCCTCAGTACTCAATGCCAACAACTGCCAGTTTCCGGATGCAATTTTACAACTCATCCGCTTCATCTTGGACCACAATGTCTTCACCTTCAACAATCAGCTTTTCATCCAGACACACGGAACAGCCATGGGGACCAAATTTGCACCTCAGTATGCCAACATCTTCATGCACAGGTTCGAACAAGACTTCTTCACCACACGAGATCTCCAACCAAGGTTATATACTAGATACATTGATGACATCTTTTTCCTTTGGACTCATGGTGAACAATCATTGAAACAACTGTATGATGATATCAACAAGTTCCATCCCACCATCAGACTCACCATGGACTATTCTCCAGAATCAGTTGCATTCTTGGACACACGCATCTCCATCAAGGACGGTCACCTCAGCACCTCACCATACCGCAAACCGACAGACAACCTCACAATGCTCCACTTCTCCAGCTTCCATCCTAGACACGTTAAAGAAGCCATTCCCTATGGACAAGCCCTCTATATACACAGAATTTGCTCAGGTGAGGAGGATCGTGACAGACACCTCCAGACAAATGTGTAGAGTACAGGGCTAATGGTAGGACTCTTAATAGTGTTGATGAACAGAGGGATCTTGGTGTATATGTGCATAGATCCCTGAAAGTTGGCAATCACGTCGATAAGGTTGTTAAGAAGGCATATGGAGTCTTAGCTTTTATTGGTAGGGGATTGAATTTCGGAGCTGCAACGAGGAGGTTTACCAGGATGTTGCCAGGTATGGAGGACAGGTCTTATGAGGAGAGGCTGAGGGATCTGACGTTGTTTTCGTTAGAAAGAAGGCGGCTAAGAGGAGACCTTATTGAAACATATAAGATGATTAGAGGTTTAGATAGGGTGGACAGTGATAGCCTTTTTCCTAGGATGGAGAAAGCTAGCACGAGGGGACATAGCTTTAAATTAAGGGGTGGTAGTTATAGGACGATCAGAGGTAGGTTCTTTACCCAGAGGGTGGTTAGGGTATGGAATGCCCTGCCTGCGCAGTTGTAGATGCGCCACGTTTGGTGGCGTTTAAGAGGTTAGTAGATAAGTTTATGGACGAAAAGGGAATGGTTTAGTTTGGAGGGTCATTGCTTTTTCCTAATTGGTCGGCGCAACATCGAAGGCCAAAGGGCCTGTTCTGCGCTGTAATGTTCTATGTTCTATGTTCTAGATGCTGAAGGATGCCCTCGTGAGAACAGGATATGGCGCTCGACTCATCGATCGACAGTTCTGACGTGCCACAGCGATAAACCGCACTGACCTCCTCAGAAGACGAACACAGGGCACGGTGAACAGAGTACCATTTGTTGTCCAGTACTTCCCCAGAGCGGAGAAGCTACGACATCTTCTCCGGAGTCTTCAACATATCATTGATGACGATGAACATCTCGCTAGGGCCATCCCCACTCCCCCACTTCTTGCTTTCAGACAACCGCACAACCTCAAACAGATCATTGTTTGCAGCAAACTACCCAACCTTCAGGAGAACAGTGACCACAATACCACACAACCTGCCACAGCAACCTCTGCAAGACATGCCAGATCATAGACATGGACGACATCATCAAACGTGAGGATACCATTCACCAGGTACACGGTACATACGCTTGCAACTCGGCCAACGTTGTCTACCTAATACGTTGCAAGAAAGGATGTCCCGAAGCATGGTATATTGGGGAGACCATGCAGACACTACAACAGCAGATGAATGAGCATCGCTCAACAATCACCAGGCAAAACAGTTCCCTTCCTGTGGGCGAACACTTCAGCAGTCATGGGCATTTGGCCTCCGACCTGCGGGTAAATGTTCTTCAAGGGGGCCTTTGTGACACACGACAGCGCAGAGTCGCTGAGCAGAGACTGATAGCCAAGTTCCACACACGTGAGGACGGTCTTAATAGGGATCTTGGTTTCATGACACACTACCTGTAACCCCCGTAACTTGCCTGGGTTAGCAAAAAACCTCACTTACTGTGCTGTCTGGAGAAAATACACAATTCTCTAACCAATGCTCAGGATTCCCTTCACACACATTGTTAGCCACTTTAACACTTGAATAGCAGGTTAGATGTAAGGATTTGCATTGTAATCAGCAATCTGTGATTGTCTGTGTTGATATGAGTGCTATTGCAGACCAGAACACTGCATTTGCCTGACGAAGGCCATAGTGTCGAAAGCTCGCGAATTTACTATCAAATAAATTGGTTGGATTTACAATTGGTGTTGTGAAACTTTACTGTGCTGTAGCAACCCAGGGGTTAGGTTTAGGTTATAATCTGTCTAATTTCCTGGTAACTGTAAGTTGGAACCATCTGAAGTCTCTAACTCTACCTCAGAGTCAGAGACATTTTTCCGACGGTCTTAGTTGGAGCAACAGAATTGCACATTCAAACTTTCCAGGCAATTCCGATGCAGTCATCACATTTGGGCTTCCAAAGGGGTCCTTTTATGGACCTTTGGGGAGGTGGAGGCAGCGGGTTTGGTGGTTGCCCAGTCTCTGATGATCCAGGGACTGGAAAATCTAGGCTAAAGTTTCAGGCTGTGGCCTTTAATCAGCTTTACTTTTGCATTTGTAGATATTAGACAAGGTTGACTCTGGCTAGGCAGAAGACCAACTCCAAGTTCATTCAACTGATCTCTGATTAAATGGTTGGGAATTTATTAAATGGAGACTCATGGCCAAAACCTATGGCATTTTCATCTGAATCAGGTCGTACCTATATGTTTACATACACTTGGTCCACAACATCCTTCCAAATTGTCTTTGTCCGACAAGGAAATGTCTTTTCTCCTCATTTGTATATTAGCTCAGTTGGTAATACATGTGTTTCTGTCATGAAAGGTTCTGGGTTCAAGTCCGGGTCCAAAGCTTGAACGTAAAATTTCATGGCTGGCATTCCAGTGCAGTATTGAGGGAGTACTGCACTATTGGAGGAGGCATTAAATCAAGGTAGTATTCTGAAGAAGAGCAGGGGAAGGAGTAGTCCAAAGATGTGAGGGTTAGGTGGATTGGCCATGCCAAATTGATCTTAGTATTAGGGGGACTAACAAGGTAAATATATAAGGGGTTATGGGAATAGGACCTGGGTGGGATTGTGGTCAGTGCAGACTCGATGGGCTGAATGGCCTCCTTTTGCACTGTAGGGATCCTATGATTCTATGATTATCCTCCCCGTGTCCCATCTAATATTTATGCCATAACTGCAATCACAAAAAACAATTATCTGATCATTATCACATTGTTGTTTGTGAGAGGTTTGCTGAATGTAAATTAACTGCCACAGTGCCTATACTTCAAAAAGCTTGTAAGCACTGGCTGTAAAGCATATTGAAATGTCTGGTGGCAATGAAAAGTGGTATGTATTATAGAATCATAGAATCGTACAGCGCAGAAGAGGTCCTTCAGTCCATTGAGTCTGCACTGATACATTAGAAATGCATGATCTACAATCTAATCCCATCTGCCAGTACTTGACAAAAAGCCCTGAATGTTATAATGTGCCAAGTTCTCATCCAGATACTTGTTAAAGGATGTGAAATAACCTGCCTCCATCACCCTTCCAGGCAGCCCATTACAGACTGTCACTACCCTCTGGGTGAAGAAGTATTTCCTCACATCCCCCAAACCGCTTGCCCCTCATCTTGAACCCTATGTCCTCTCGCAACTAATCCTTCAACTAAGGGGAATAGCTAGCTGCTCCTTATCCTTATGTCTCTCATAATCTTTTACACCTCGAATAGTCCCTCCCTCAGTCTTCTGTGCTTCAACAAAAACAACCAAGCCTACGTGACCCCTCTTCATAACTTAAATGTTCCATCCCATGCAGCATTCTGGTAAATGTTCTATGTTCTAAATCTCCTCTGCATCCCCTCCAATGCAATCACATCTTTTCTATAATGTGGTAACCAGAACTGCATACAGTGTTCACCAAAGTTCTATACAATTCCAACATGATTTCGCTGCTTTTGTAATTTGCGCTTGATTGATAAAGGCAAGTGTCTCGTGTCCTTTTCACCACTCTGCTAGCATGCCCTCTGCTTTCAGAGAACAAACACGCTAGGGTCCCTTTGTTCCACAGAATTTCCTTGTGTCTGACCATTCCTACAATGTAACTACAAGATTTTCTTTACTTTTCTCATTTTTCCAGTTCACTCACATTAGGTGATGACATTCTCACCATCTTCCCATTGGGACTGCGCATTCATGGACTGCTGGCTCTCTGCCCTCTCTCTGCAACTTCCTACACTGCACGGTGAAATACAATCTCAGGACCAGCACTTTCCACCTGACTCAGATTGATGACTGTGTATTTTACCCTCCCAGGGCAAAGTTTTGGTCACTTTTTTGGTGTTTTTTGGACAAACAGCAATAAAATTCTCCAAGTGATTCACTGTAGTTCTCACCCATCCAGTCCCACTTCCACTCCAGCTTCCCACTCCATCTCCTTGTGGTTGGCACAGTGGTTAGCACTACTGCCTCATAGCCCCAGATCCTGGATTCAATTCTGCCTCAGGTTACTGTTTGTGCGGAGTTTGCACGTTCTCCACTGTCTGTATAGGTTTCCTGCAGGTGCTCCAATTTGTTCACACAGTCCAAAGATATGCTGGTTAGGTTCGTGGCCACGATAAATTGTCCCTTATTGTCAGGGAGATTAGTAGGATAATGAGGTGGCGTTATGGGGTTAGGGCCAAATGTCCTGTTCTGCACTGTAAAGATCCTATGATTCCTTTATTGATGAAGTGTACATGTCGACACACATTATGTGTAAAAAGCAGGTTAATAAATGGAATATGGCTTCTGAAAAGTTTCACTACCATTTCAACTGTTCAAATGCTCAAATACTTAAGGGGCTGAATGATCTATCCTTTAATCGGGTTAATAACCTATGCTGCAACAGTTGCTTTTTTGACACACGGTCCAATAACAAGCGGTCAATTGAAACTGGACAAGGATTTTTCTAGCAGCCAGGACTCGTGCATTTGCTACCCCAGGGCTAAAAAAGGGGAGACAATTTTTAATTTTAAGATCCAGTTCTGCAAGTCGTGTAGCAATTGCTCACAATCCCAATGCTGCCAAGGTTTGTAGCATTGGAATGCCAGCCTTTTTTTTCTAACAGGCTGCAACGTGGGCTGAGGTTAGCAAATATCTTTATCGTAGGCAAAAGTCTCACATCCCACTTTGAGAATGTACACTAATCAATGACGGGTGAGGTTGGGAAGGTTGGGGAGGTGGTGAAGGTGGAAAATCTCAGTCATGGACACGACTGGATGGGATCATTCAATTTATGCCAACAGAATTGATCAATCTGTGTGTGTTGGGGGTATGGAATGCACTGCCAGGTAAGGTGGTGGAGGCAGGCATGCTGGAGTTATTTAAGAGATACTTAGAGAGGCACATGAGTGGAATAGGGATGCAGGGATATAGTAGATTGATTTAAATAGGGATTATAAGCCTTGGGACATTCCTGGGAATTGCATAAGGTGTGCCTGTTGTTGATTATTTCTCTTTTATTCTACAGGTACTTCGGTCCGCCTTGTTGTCCAACAAGGGGCATACATGCGATGGGTCGTCAGAGGGCTGCTCTTAGATTTTTTTCAAGAGTAGTCTATTGCTTCATGTCGTTGGACCAGTTGGTGGGCAATACGACAGCTCAGTGACTATCACTGTTGCTGTGCAGATAAGGGATTTGGGCCAGTATCTGTGGGAGTTTGTGCGTTCTCCCCATGCTTGTGTGGGTTTTCTCCGGGTACTCCGGTTTCCTCCTACACCCCAAAGATGTATTCTTAGACTGATTGGCGAAACAAATTGTCCCTAAATTGTCTCCCCAATTTGATCCCAATGCAGATTTCCATAAACATAGACAAGGGTCATGGGTGGAAGTGGGAACATTAAAATGGCGGCACGGGCTCCTTGGCCGAAGGGCCTGTTTCCTGTGCTGTTTTGTTCTTTGTTCTTTGTATAACTGAAAAAAGCAACTAAGTTCTAAACCAATGGCTCTCTCTGTCCTCCACACTCCGAGCCGTCTATCCAAGGTTACGAGACTGTGTCGCGCACACAGAGTGCATATAGTTGAATGGTGCATTCGTACAAAGATAAACACACTGAAGTGAAGAGACTGAAATGTCATTTACCCAAAACTCCAGCTTACCTGTTCCAGTTAGTGGAATTGTAGCACAGTATATTAGAAGCAGTAGAAAGAAACTATACAGTACTGTCTCTCTCAAAAAGTCTAAAATACTGCACTTACAGAGTTCAGACACGTAGGAATTTTAATCTCCAGAATGTGACCTTCATTTTAACAGTAAATTTGAAATGTTCACTTAATATTCAACCCTTGGGATTTTTAAGTAAAGATTGATTTTTTTGTGCCATGCTCAATGGAATTTTTCCTATTGAAAATGTGTAACTGGATTGTCTGCAGCAGTGAGTTTCAAAGGCGAGTAATCTTACAAAAGAATGTCTATTTGAGTGATTTCAAAAGGTGTTGGAATACATGTGATGTGACAAATAGAAAAAGAAAAGAATTCACCAGGCATTCCATAAGGTTGCCTTTGAGAATCATATTAAAGAAATGCATGGAGATTTGTTGGAGGGAATTTAATATGCTCTCTCAGGTCGGGAGGCATGATGTTGCATGTCATATCAGACTTCAGCGAGATGGGTGATTGGTTAGTATATTCCTTGGTCCAGCAAAGAGTTCTTCAAGACTTATACTATATAAAAATTTATTTATTAATCACAAGTAGGCTTACATTAACACTGCAATGAAGTTACTGTAAAAATCCCCCAGTCGCCACACTCCGGTGCCTGTGTGGGCACACTGAGTGAGAATTTAGCATGGTCAATGCAATAAACAAGCTCATCTTTCGGACTATGAGAGGAAACCACAGCACCCGATGGAAACCCATGTAGATGCAGAAAGAACATGCAGACTCCGCACAGATAGTGATCCAAGCACAGAATCAAACCCAGGCTCCTGGTACTCTGAGGCAACAGTGCCAAACACTGTATTAAGCAAACTCCAACTGTTGTAATCAGATATGTGCTTCATCTGACATAAATCAGGAATAGATTATTTCAGATTTCATGGTCTGATGTCTAGTGTGTTCTTAACTGTCCTCAATTCCAGGTCAACAAATATTGGGCTTTGCCAGTGATGCCCTTATCCCAGGAAAGAATACCAACAACTTTGAAGATAGATATCTACGTCCTATTTCTTATTCACTGGGTTTCCCCTGTTCCATGGGGCTAAGCACCTGGAAAGGGTAGTTCTTGATCTGTTGTTTCAATAGATAAAGTATAAATCAGAATACCAAGATCTTTTCATACTCATAACTTGAAACAAATTATTATCACATAAAATTTAAACTTAATGAAGGTGGCTATAAGTTTGGCCGCAGTTGGAAAGCTGGTAATTGTGGATCAGGTTCCAATTTTACATTTCTAGCAAAACCAGCCATATGCAAATCAGGCAACCAATCTGCACTAATTTTCTACCCATGCCTAAACTGAAAGTTATCTTCCAAGTGTCACCCCCAGGGCTTCATCATGTGGCACAGCGAGACAAAATGCTTGGAAACTATTAAAATCTGGAATTCAGTGCTGGAATGGGAAGTAGAAGCAGATTCAATAAAATCTTTCAAAGAAATTGAACAAATACTTGAAGCGAGATCATT
The DNA here is from genome assembly GCA_024679065.1 of Sphyrna mokarran. Classification (NCBI taxonomy): domain Eukaryota; kingdom Metazoa; phylum Chordata; class Chondrichthyes; order Carcharhiniformes; family Carcharhinidae; genus Sphyrna; species Sphyrna mokarran. The sequence continues at coordinate 38,977,070 of JAGIQG010000020.1, read as the reverse complement.
TGCAGAATTATGAGGAAAGGATAGGGAAATGAGATTGATTAGATCATTCTCAGGATGCACTGCATGGCCTCTTTCTGTGCTGTGTCATGACTCAATGATTGTGCAGTATTATAGAGAGAGCATTGTGATCTTTCTGGAATGTAACCTGTTTGACACGGTTGGTGAGTGTCACAATGAGGAATATGGTACATGAGAGAACATTATAGCTGGAGACATTGTACAGAATTTTATGGCCCTGCTCACTGCAGCAATCATCTGCTCTCTCTGAAAGTCAATGGGTGTTTGGCTGGGCTGGCAAATCTCCCATGGCAGGTCATGCCACCACACAGCCAGAAAATTCCTAGCCATGGTGTATTAGAAATTGTTAAAGGAACAAACAGTATCACATTGAGATTAATAACTGAAAAAAGCGGCATGCTGTGGAAGATTTTTGTCTTGCAATCACCGGTACAGTTGGCAAGAATTCCAATAGTAAAGGGGATATAAGTTTACATTGCATGAGAAGAGACTGCTAATTGGTTGGCATGTGGACTCTGGTATGGCGCTGATTGGTAGAGTATGTCCACACACTGCGGCCCTATTTTACCATATTGATTCTAAGTGCTAGGCAGTCTTGAAACTGGGAGTGTTTCAGATCTGACTTTTAGACCCATTCTCAGGTGCTGCCATATGCATCTGCCTGCAAAAATATCAGCAATTCCGAATTGCGCTGCAGAAGCCTATGAGTGAGGCCTAACGCGCCCAAAATCCTGCAGCTAAGTTTTCGTGCCCGAAAACAGGCACAACTTGATGATAAAATTGGGCCCTGTGTCATTCGCAACTAAACACAAACCATAGGTTCAGACATTCCCTGGTTCATTCCCCATGGCAATGCTTTGACCAATCAGTCTACCTGATTTGAATTTGATAGCTGACTTTTCCCTGCATTGTCCATGGCAATGCCTCGACCTACCACTTGACAATCTATCAACACTCTCAAACACTATGAATTGTTGCTCTCTTCTGATATTCTTGTAAACTACCCTGATGACTGCAAGATGAAAAACCTTGATAGTATGAATCTTTTATCAGCAATACTCAAGTTCTGTACTATCAAACAACTATAATGAGATTAATTTGAGAAATTTTTATGTGTTTTGGGTCTACAAACCTGTTTTATGATGTGATTTGATTTTTGTATCAATATATTATAGAGGATCATTCTTAACACCCAACCCATCCCTACCATCTCCTTGTCAATTTTCTCCCATTTTTTGCAATACATTTTCACAAATGTTGATGTGGAATTTCGCTTTAGTGCCTATTCTTTACTTCAAGAAATGATGAATATCAGTAAGCTATTGGATTGTGGGAACATCAGACGTGAGCCAGATTCTGCCCTCACCCAACATCCCAATGTCCAAAAGCAGGGACCTTGGATGTTTTTGCTTCCTTGTGGTGCCAGTGGGGCAAACCAGCTGAAATGCAGTGGGTAGGAGTCACATGTAGGCCAGATCAGGAGAGGAGGGCAAATTTCCTTCCCTAAACCAGATGGGTGTTTATGTCTAAGTGCAAGATGGTTAATTCCATGGTGGGATTTGAAACCATGTTTTCAGCAGATTTGTCTAGATACAAGTCTAGTGACATTACTGAAATGCCACCATCTCTCTTCTTCACGTTTAGCTGTGAACCTATATTGTGGTCAGACAACCAGCTGCTACTTACTGTCGAGGCTTTTACGATTAACAGTGACTTGTGTGAGATTCCACAAAGACCCTTGGAAGCAGAACAGTGCATTAAGGCAGATGGGAAGTCTAAAAATGAAAGGAAGTCGACTTTAAAAAATCTCTATTCTCAATCCAAAGCAGTATTGTTTGCACCTGTGTCCAAAAATAAGTGACAACTGTGGGTGAATTTTCACGCACAGTTTGAAACCTGGGCGTTAATCATGCTTGAAAATGTGAGAACTAAGCTGCAATAGGAAAATTACTGAAGGTTTTTTGAAGTGGAGGGTTAGGTAAATAGTTAAGGTCACACATTGTCTTTTTATAACGTTTGTGTAGTCGTTGCTCTCTGAAGTCAGGAACTATGGGTCCTTCTGATAATACAATTCTAGGCAGTAAAGTCATTTAGTTTCTGAATTGTAGCCTCTGGGTAAGAAGACCCACTTCCTCTACAAACACCTTTGATACAATAAATGAGGTTACAAATTGCAAGTATAAAGTTTACGAGGAAAAAGAAGAGTTACTAGCAAGTAAATATTGTGATGAATACGTTTAATTCAAGATGCATTTTTCTCTCTTTGTTTAAGTTGACCTGCATAGATTGGATTTTAAACTCATCAACCTGCAAACATGCAGCTCGCTCTCTGTTAACTTATTCCCAGCTTTGTCAGCCTGCTTATGTTATCTCAAATAAATTTTTTCAAAGGGAATGACAGCAGCGACACTTAAATCAGCCGTTATCTTTATTCATGAGCTTCTGAGGAAAGATTACAATGTAGCAATCAAACTGAATTTGTTCAGTAACTGCATTTTTTACAAAAACGTTCTGCAAGGCTGATGTTTTTTAACCCGTTGGGAGCTCGCAACACTTTGCCTATCTTTTATTCCCTGCACTGCTGGCCTGAAAATTAGGTCCAATTCAACAGCGGCCCTACTTCACCCAATTGTACCCTTCGTACGTGAATGCAGACTTTGCGTACCAACAGTTTGGTTGTGGCAGATATTACAACAGACAACAAACCTATGATTAATTTGGAATACAAAATTACGTTTTTTTACTCTTTTTCCCCAACTTAAGGGCATTGAGTTTAATTCAATTTCCCAACTGCAGCTCAACATCCAAATAATTCAAAAGATCAGAGTTTTAATGACCTGCTCTGTGTGGCATAGTAACAAGGGGATGGCACAGTGTGGATGGGGGGGGGGGGGGAAGTGACACACAACAGTGGAATGGGGAGGCACAGTGGCACAGAGGCGAGCACCGCTGCTTCACAGCGCCAGGGATCCAGGTTCAATTCCTGGCTTGGGTCATTGTCTGTGTGGAATTTGCACATTCTCCCTGTGTCTATGTGGGTTTCCTCTGGGTGCTTTGGTTTCCTCCCACAGTCTGAAAGATGTGCTGGTTAGGTGAATTGATCTGAACAGGTGCTGGACTGTGGTGACTAGGGGAACTTCGTGGTAACTTCATTGCAGTGTTAATGTAAGCCTTACTTGTGACTAATAAATTAACTTTAACATGTTGTCCTTGGAGTACATCTTTTGATTGTTTCAGTGGTTATGTCTTTATGTTCACACAGAGTGTTTATTTGCAGATAAGTTTCCAGTTTGTAGTGTGACAGATCCCCAGGAATGACATGAGCCAGAATTTCACAGTGAATCGCTGAGCATGTCCGACCTGAACATGTGTAAAATTGTGTTCTGATGTATCGTGCACATGTGCAACATGGAGGTCAGTGGTACATGAGGAATCGGAGCCATGTCCGCCAACAACCAAGAGGCTAATTAAGGCTGTTAAAAAGCCGATAACTCTGATTTTACGTTATCTGTGAGACTTTGTGTTTGTCACATGAACACAAAGGACAGGCAGGCGTTACATTTTTATCAGTTTGTAACTCAAGGTCCCACGAACCCTAGCACTCTAATTTTATTTGTGATTTTTGCTGCTGTCATATTACTGAGTTTTGCCAAGTTTCTGTCTGATTGTGTAAGCTTACTAAACTGTCTCACCTACAAATCTGCACTGAAGTTTAAACAAAATAGATTGGTCTGTACAAACCATGGGGAACAATGATGTTTACATAATAAATTGACTTTGGAAACTCATGCTCATTGGCATATTGCCACTATAATTATTTGGTGGTGGGGTGATTGAGCTGATGGTAGGGGGTCTCTGAATGTCAGACTCCCCATGACTCAGGCCTTCATTATGCCCAGCGTATAGATATTGCAGGTTTGTCATTCAACTGACCCAGCAGTAGAATATGGTCAAATCTCTGCATAATTAAAAATAATTTCTATAAAATGGATTCCCCTAAAAAAAGGAATAACCACACTTCGTTGCAGGCATGCACTCCCTCTCTTTGCCCCGGCACCATGGCCACTAGTCCTAGCTGTACCACTTTAGCAACTCCTGCCATGGAGTTGCTGCATGGCAGGTATACCTGTTCTACTGCTGATGGCATGGAGGTGTCTACCACATTGGAACATTCTATTGGCCTAATTTCAGTAGATATGAGTTCGAGTCCCACTCCAGAGAGCTGAGCATTTGGGTTTGCAGTCCCAGCACAGACCTGAGAGAATGCTGCAGTATCTGCGGTGCCAGTGTTCAGCTGAAATGTTAACCAAGTCTGCTCTCTCAGGGGGATATCAAAGATATCACATTGCTGTCTACTGGAGATTGCTCTGTGCAAAATGGCTAGCCAGCACATTTTCCACACAGTGGATACCATATTTCAAAAAGTAGTGATGCACTCTGCGACATCTTGAAGTCATAAAAGGTGTTCGAGAAATGTTGATTCATTTATTTATTTTTCATTAATGTAAATAGTTGAACGGAACAGTCCCACCTCCCTGACTCCTTCATCCCTTCCCAACCCCCAGCTTCCTCACTGCTGCCACAAAGTTTAATTAGATCAGAAGCAGATGCTAGGCAAAGCCTATGTATTTTCCAGACATATTTCAGAGCTGCTGTATACAAATACATTGAAGGAGTAAAGGTTATTAGTCAGGATCGGTTCTTAAATGAAAAGAAGTATTATTAACACCAAAATAGTTTCCACGTTGTGGGGCTATTTGTTTTTCCAATGGAAGTTTAATTGAAGTTCCCAAGTCCTGGATGTACCACTGGACATAGCCCTCAACCACTCTCATCCCAGCCTGCACTAACAGGCTAACTGAAAGATGTGTTTCCCACTTGGCAGGCCTTAATTAGCCATCCAGCATGAAATCCGATTGAGAACATTATCTCACTGGGGGCGGATTCTACAGCCACTTCTGAGTCTGCCCACTTCACATGCATGCCAAACACTTGGGTGCGAGACATATTGGCTAATGGATCCGTTTTGTGGGTTTCATGCAGGTTAATGGACTACCAACAGTGCATTCTAGCCAAGGTGGCATTCAGTTGAGTTGTTTATAATGTTAGTATGTTTCATACAATATGAAAGCTGGTTGGTTAACATTTGGGAAAGAGTAGGAGAGATATGCCAATGAGTTGGGTGCAGTGCATTAGACAGAAGATCATTGGTTGCTTACAGGTGATTGGTATCATTTGGCTCAGGCTTTCTAATCTTTTCCACTAAATTCCCACAGAAGGCTCAGTTAATCTTTTGAACAATTGGTATTTTGTATTTGATACAATTTTTTTTATACTGCAATATTAATGGAAAAAATGTAGCTTGCCTTGCATTTCCTACATTCCTCTAATAAACAAAAACATCTTTCAGTATGAGAGTTGATTTTAGATCTTGGTAAATGTCGAGTGAAAGTTGAAAATAAACATTTTCACAGCAGGTTACAAAGAAACTGTCAGTAGAAGAGAAAGAGGTTGGTACATTTGTTTTGCTACAAATAAACATCAGTGTTTCTGTTACATCTCAATGGGTATCAGACTTACTCCAATTGAAAAACAGTTGGAGCTTTGACTTACTGACCCCGTGTTTCTTTCCTAACACAAACACAACACGGCATAAAATGTTAAACACCAAATTTCACCCAGTGATTTTGCCCGTATGTTTACATTCCTGATCTTGTCACTGCAATCAGAACAGGAAAGGGCTTTTCCACAGGAATGAAAAGGATGTAGGGAAGTGATCAAACCATTCCGGAGTTAATCTTGCATCTTAGCAGAACCTTGGGAGCCTGTCACTCATCTGGTCCAATGCGTGACATGGAGAGGCTGGAACAGAGGAAGGGGAAAACGATTGAGTAATTTACCCCACCTAACAAAATTTCAAATTAACATGCTGATACATACATGTCTAAATGGACACATCTACGTGAAACATCTCAAAGCTTCACACAGTGAATTACACCTTAACAAGATGCAGCCAAACAAAGATGCCAATTTCCACAGGTTCGGTTTCTGATAGTCTGTATTACTGTGAAGAAAGCCCTGAGGGTAAAATGATTATTATTTCCTGTACCAGAGGAGAGAGGAATGGAGAGGCAGAGAGGTTCAAAAAGGGAATTCCAAAGCTTAAACTGCTGAAGGCACAGTTGCAATGGTGCAGCTGAAGATGCTGGATAGATAAGAGGCCAAGAATTAAGAGCAAGAGTGTTCTTGAAGAGTTGTGATGCTGAAAGAGGTTATAGAGATGAGGAAAGGGGAAGCCATGGAGAGGTTGGTTGTTGATGAAGCAAGAACCAATATAGGATGGAAGTACGGAGCTGTGATGGATGAGTGGGACTTGTGAGTTAGAATATGAACAGCAGAATGTTGAATGAGCTGAAGTTCAGGGAGGGTAGAATATGAGAAATCAGTTACAGGAGAGCACTGCAAGAGTCAAATTCTGGCGATATTAGAAGCATGGCTGATACTTCAGCACCAGATGGTCTAATCCAGGGATGGAAAGGTAAAACTGGAATTGAAAAAAAAGTTTCATTATAAGGGATATTCTGTAAATTTAACTGGACAATGTTGGAGGGAAGAAAGTTTTATTTTTGTGTCAAGAAAAGAATAGTTACATTACTTCAGTCTTTGTCATTTAATCTTTCTCTTTTGCCTTATTTCCAATCAGTGAAATTTCAAACTCCTTCAGAAAGTGTCTCCCAACAACAGTGTAACTGCCGAATTGCATCATGCAGACAATTGGCAGCGATTTCTTTTTTTATCTGCACAGGCCTTGACATTTTCTCTCTCTCTTTGACCCCTTTTCATGCCCACTCTGCTATCGGGAATAATGTCACTGGCTCTTTAGGCTCTATTCATCAGAGCAGAAAGAGCCTTGTGCTGACATTGACAGAAAATACCATCTGTCCCTCTTAGGGGAAAGAAAGCTTCAAGTGAACCCATCATAAGTGCTTTCCCCCCCCCCCCCTTCCTTGCCATTTAAATACAAAAGTGTGGTCATAATTAAATTCCAATAGAAAGTTGAATTACTGAGAGTGCACGGAACAAAAGGTGTGCTGACAAAATGTCTCACACTGTTAAGGCTTTTCCTTCTTAAAGAGGTGGTGTAATGGGAAGCATCATTTTTTTTCTCCTGAGCTTAAAAGGGCCCTTGTTCCAGAATCTTTTTAGAAAGAAGCACAACCTTGCCAAAAAACACTTGTGTACTTATGTATATTCCCAAGTTGCTTGGTATTTTCCTCCTCCTCCGAAAGGCATTGTGTCATATGGGCTCTAACCGTATGGCACAGCTCCCCACGAGCATCAGAGAGTTTACAGCACAGAAACAGGCCATTCAGCGCAACTGGATTTGTACTGTTGCTTATGCTTCACCCAAGCTTTCTGCCACCCATCACATCTAAATTTATCTTGACATTCTTCTTTGTTTTTCTTTTTTATATACTTACCTACTTCCCTCTTAAAGGCAAATACACTATTAACCTCACCTATTCTATGTTGTGGTGAGATCCACATTCTAATAGTCATTCATTTTTAATCCTAGGAGAATTGACAGTTTAGGGCAGAAATTTGGAACTGATGTAGATGATCAGCATTGCCTTATTGCATGTGTTCACTGTCCTACATTAATTCCTGGTCAAGCAATACCTTGACTTTTGAATCCTTGTTCTTGTTTTCAAAATCCATCAGTCGGGTTTTCCTTAATTTCCTATCATCTCCATCATAATTTCAGAACACTGTTTTTCTAATTGAATAGATTCTAGATTTCATAATCTCCTCAGTTTAAATTCCAGAAGCTTCACTTATAGGTACACTAACATCTCACTACTCAAAATATGAGCTCATGGTATGGGGGTAACATGTTAACATGGATAAAAGATCATTTAGCTAACAGGAAACATGGAATAAGGATAAAAGATTTTTTTTGGATTGGCAAGATGTAATGAGTGGAGTACCACAGGGCTCAGTGCTGGGATCTCACCCATTTACAACATATAGCAATAAGCTGAGTGAAGAGACCAAAGCATGGTTTTGAATTATGGTGTTTACACAAAGATTGGTAGGAGAATAAGTTGTGAAGAGGGCATAAGGAGTCTGTAAAGGGGTATAGATAAGGTTAAGTGAGCAGCAAAAATTTTGCAGTGCAGTGTGGGAAAATGTGAACTTGTCCACTTTGGCAATAAGAGAAAAGAAACATATTACTAAAATGAATAGAGACTGCTAAATCTGTGGTTCAGAGGGATCTGAATATCCTGGTACATTTATCACAAGAAATTAGTATGATGGTATAGCAAATAATTAGGAAGGTAAATGGAATGTCATTATTTCAAGAAGTATGAAACATAGAAGTAGGGAAATTTTGCTGCAATTGAACAGTGTGTTGATGAGACCACATTTGGATCATGGTGGACTATTTTGATCTCCTTATTTATGGAAGGATAAAATTGAAATGGAAGCAATGCAGATAAAATTCACTCTCCTGATTTGTGGAATGAAGGAGTTTGTCTTATGAGGGAAGTTTGGATAGATTGGGCCTGTATTATTGACATTTAGAAGAACGATCCTTTAGGAACTTGACAGGGTGAGTGCTGAAAGGATGTTCCCCATTGTGTGGGGGGTGGGGGGAGATAAATGGAGAGACGAGAACCAGGGGACACAGTTTAAAAATAAGGGGTGTCCCATTTACGATGGAATGGGGAGAATTTTCTTACTTTCAGAGGGTTGTTAGTCTGGTGTTCTCTTCCTTGGACAGCAGTAGAAATAGGATCATTGAATATTTTTAAGACGGAGCTAGATAGATTCTTGACTGTCAAGGAAGTCAAAGATATAGCGTGTAGACACGAAAGTAAAGACCTCAGTCAGATCAACCATGATCTTATCAAATGGTACATCAGGCTTAAGGGGCTGAATGGTTTGTATACTCATATGTTTACTTTATCTCAGTCTCCCAATTAGAAGATGGGGTCTGCTTTGTAAAAAAATGTGCAAGGTTTTATTACCTGATACCAAGCTCTGAAGATGTTTCTGTCATAAATCCAAACCTAGGAGAGCCATTAAACTCATTGCTCATCCTAGCTTTGTTCAGTGAGTCTACTGATCCTCACCAAATGTTCTTTTGAAGATTTGAAGCATCCTGCATTAATATTATTGATTCATATTCATTCCGCTTCCTTACACTGTCCAAATTAGTAATGACTGCAAACTAGTACATCAATGTTGTCATCAGGTTGCACAACAACACTTCAAACTCTATGATGGATCGATACAGTGAAGCACCCTAGAGTCCTATTCACCGAACTTAACCAAATTGATTTATATTTCATTATATCAACTACCATATTTGAATTGTGCTTAACAGATTTTATAAATAAGTATAGTTTTGGAAATGAAAGGTCCTCAGAGATGTCCCAAGGAACAGGACCAAGTGCTGAAGGAAAAATTGAATTTTGGCCCAGCTGCTGTAAAGACTCAATAGAGAGAGGCCACGGTTTAAGGCACTCTCATCAAGGAGTCAGAACCAGTGTAAAACCTCTCAAACTGTATAAAAGATGGAAATGTAATGTATTGTACACCAAATAACCTGCATGATCTGGATTATACCATCACGATTTTGACACTTGGATTACACTATTACAAATGTTGTGAATTACTTATATGTTTGAAATGAGGAAAGGGTCCATGGTGGGTGACACTCAAGCAGAGATCTTTTGAGTCTCAGTTAGCCTTTGCTTATTTCACAAAGGAAGTTTCATTACTGTCAGTTACAAGTGAGGAAATCCAGTTCCATGCTCCTACTTACAAATGGCCACCTGCAAGAACTCATGAGAATCATGAAAGACAGAACAATGAAGATCGGGTCCTTCCTATTTAGAATTGCAGCCAAGAATGACAGAATTGCATATTTGATGTGGGCTGCATTCTCCTAAAATAAATATACCTTTAAGAAAGAGAACATTATCAAGGGCATAGGTTCTGAAAGTTAATTGTGTGAAAAGTAATGTTTGGATTGTATTAAATGCCTTTGTCTATTTATTTATTTATCAGTTAACCATTTTTAAAAACAATGTATATATACAATGTCACTTATAAAATAGCAGACTAAGAAATTAAACATGAACATGCCTGTATAGAATCATAGAATCTATAGTGCAGAAGGAGGCCATTTGGCCCATCAAGTCTGTACTGACAACAATCGCACCCAGGCCCCATTCCCACAACCCTACATATTCACCTCATAGTTCCCCTGACACTAAAGGGATAATTCATCATGGCCAATCAATTTGACACATCTTTGGAGTATGGGAGGAAACTGGAGCTCCCAGAGAAAACCCACACAGACAAGGGGAGAACATGCAAACTCCACAAGACAGTTACCCAAGGCTGGGAATCGAACCCAGGTCCCTAGCACTGTGAGATAGCAGTACTAACCACTGTGCCATTGTGCCAGCCTTTATCTAATCATAAAACGCAATGAAGACATATTGGAATCAGGAGAATTTGTAGGCCCAATCCTTCATTTTACGGATATTCTCAGGCTGTACCTCACAAGGACATTGAATGTAAATACTCCCAGTGATGAAATTCACAATTTAATGATTACAAACTGGCTTTAAGGAGTGAATCCCACAATTGGAATCTTTTTTTAATGTATAATCTTTCAAAGAACTGTGGCCAGCTTTAGAAATATTTCACCTTTTCCAGCTCTGCTGATTTCCTGTATACAGAAGTAAAATAGGATTTACTTTACCAAAAAGCAGAAGAGACAGCTGATTGTCGATGTGATTGCTACTCATTAGATAAGCTTAACGCTCGCTTCACCATTATCATTGCTATGAATTCTCTAACTAAATGGCATAAGCTTTCTTTACATTAAAAATATCATTTTTACAAGGTAAATGTGTGTAATTATTTATATTAAAAACACTAAGGGAATATTTATGTCAAAATCTGACTGCATCTACACTTATAACTTGCTTAAATAAGATATTTTTGCTCTTCCATAATCTTTTACTCTCTCATTTTTCTTACTCACAATATTTTCCCATTTCTCTTGTCTCTTGCTTTCTGACATTTCCAAATACTTTTTCTAATGCACTTCTCCATATACTCTGCAGTTTGCTTTCCAATTATTCTTGCCAACATACTCCTTCCTCCTCACACCTATTTTGAACAGAACAGTTTTCTATTGTAATTTCTGCCTCATTTCCCAGTACGATGTAAACATTAGTTTCTTCATTGCAGACGGGCAGTTACACTAACACATACATTAGCTGCCAGCTCCCCACGATGACAGCTCAGTCTAACAATGGGCTGTTGTTTAGCTAGGGACAGAAAAAGCAAACCATCTGCCACTAAAATTGAACAGAGGTAAGAGAAATTAGTAGACATGAGTTTTGGATCCCCCATCACTGCGTTTGAAAGTTAAATACAAGACTTAGCTGTCCCACCACTTGTATTAACCTCCAACATGTCACTCATTTTATGGTGGGCAGGGAAATGTCAAGCAGACTGCCTTTGGCCCTCTTGACATTTAAGCAGTCAAGTAATGACCTAAATGCTTCATTCTGCCTCTGTCACTATTTCACCCGCAGCAGGGTGAGGTCCAGGCCAGGTGGTTAGCATGACAACTTTTATTGCATGGGTTGGTGTTGGCGTTCCCCTAGACTAATGTGATGCACCTTCCCTTGAACCACACACACACACACACACACACACAAAAACACAAATAAACAGACACTCAGCTCCCATCCCCCCCAACCTCCCCCTCTAATTACCCCTCCATCCCCTGTCCCTGTACCCCCACCCAACACCTTTCAAATCTGGTCTCTGCACTATCCTCGCTGAGATCTGCAAGCAGACCTCTCCAAAACCCTAGCCCTACCCTGAAGTCCTCCCTCCATAACCTCCTCTTGTTCTGGGATTCTCCAAGCCATGGCTACCTCTTGAACCTGGCACTGCTGGATCAGCAGGCCAATTGGTTGGCAGCTCTCTAAGATGTGACTTGCTCCTCAAATGGGGGCAGAAGTCTCCACATGAGACAATTAAGTCCACATCCAGTGTAAAATGGCTGTGAGGCAGTGGGCTTTTTGGTAAGCACACTCCCTAATGATTTTTTAATTGAGTGGGTGGGGAATACGAGGCATTGTAAAATCCAGTGCAGTGTCTTTTAAGAGTTATCATCTTCTCCAACATCCCATTTTAGACACTAACAACTGAGGTGAATATCATATCACATTGCAAAGCCATTCTTAACATATACCTGCCAGTCCTGCCTTAAGATTCAGATTTGTGCAAAATGACCAGTTGAGCAAGGAAAATTAATAGTTTAAGTTAAGAATGGTATCAAAGTTCTAGAGAACAAGAAATGTTCCTTTTGCTGATATTAACTCATTTTGATGGGAATGATAGTCGGGGTGCTACTATTAACTTCAGCATTCCTGGCTTATGAAATTTTTAAAAATCCACTGGAGTTCCTATCCCTAATAACTATCCAGTGTTTTGTGCTGGAAAGTACAAGAATGAATGGAATTGTGAACGCTTCCCCCATGGCCTGAAAGAATGCACACTAATGAGTGACAACTCCAACAGGGTGTTGAGAGTAAACCCATTGTTAGCCCAGGCCGGCAGTTTCAGAAGAGAGTGGGTGAATATTGAATAAAATAATAATAAACTGAAATAACTGCAACCTAAAAGTTACTAGACTAAAACATTATTGAGATTGCTGTTTAGTCAACCTTTTGATATCAACTGACACAAGGCAGAGCCTGACAGAGGCAGAACTAAGAGACAAAATGTGAGTCCAGCGAAAATGTGTGAATTGTACTGTCACAGTTGATTACTAAAAGCCTTTGCAGGAACATATGGTGTGACTGACTGAGAAGGAGGCTAAGTGAGAATGAATGAGAAAATGACTGATCCCCAGTGGCAAGGACATCCTATCAGGGAAGGGCTGCATCAAAGTGAACACCAATTACAGGCTGCTGGAGAAATAGTGTACTAAAATCATTAACACTTCTTGAAAAGTTATTGTTGTATTTTTATGATGATGGTTAAACCAATTGGGTGTTCTGTTTTAAACAGCAGTCTGTTTAAATTGAGAGAACTCCCTGTGTATTGGATTCTGTGGGACATGGAACAGAATACCCCTACGACCACACCAATGGGTTCAGTGGTGGACAGGGGGAGAATCTGGTTTCATGCTGGTGTGAATTTCCCACAACTAATGGGATGCAGATGAAGGCCTGACTAGAATTTTCCACCCACTCCTGATTCTCTACAATGCCAGCAGAAAAACACACTGGTGCTAAATACTTCTGGAACAATATGACACGCAGATGTCAGGACTTACCTGAACAATGCCTGGCATGGAATGCAGAGTTTGGAATGGAGCTGATAAGCAATCCTGGACCCCAGAACCCCACGGCAGTGGGTGGAAGGAGCACATACAGGCTGATCTTCCAGACTCAGTGTCATTGAGGGAAATCCAGTATCCAGCCTCAGAATATTCTTGGAGATCCATTTTTTTTCTCTGGGAGTCCAGCTCTGACCCAAAGTGCCTCCAAAGGTCCACCTTCATTTTAGGAGGTCCATCTTGTTCCTTCAATAGTGTGTCAGCAATATTGAGAACCATTTCAATATAGACCCAGATACAATGATGAATTATGCTATCAGGCCTGCCCTGCCATGGAATATATTGCGAAGCCACCAGTCTGAATGTGGGAGGGACTTTCTCTCATTGAGGAAACACAACCTATGGCAATTTAAAGACCGGAATATATTCCCTAGTGAGACTGGGAGAAGAAATCATTGGAGTGGGCCTAATGTTGAAAATTAGTTCAGGAATTCTAGGAGACTGATGAAGGGGACCAAATGTGCTTCTGTGAAAGAGACATTGAAAGCTGGAAGTGACTATAGGCTGTTCCCTATAAAAATTGTAATCCTGTGAGAATATGTTGTATAGCATATCATGCAGCCTAGGGTTATTGATCATGTTATGACTTTAATAAACACTATCTTTTCTGTAATTTAGAATACTAGTAGCTGACAAAGCAATGCTTAGTCAATGTTGCTTTTAGTTTGTTTGTTACAGTAAAACTCATAAAACTTGAAATCTTCTCACACAATTCCTTTAAGTTGGTTACTGGGAATTCAAATCCGTTTCTTTAATATTGACAGTCTCTTCAGGGGATTGTAACATAGCAAATCACCTTAATCTTAAGACTAGGATGGCAATGCTGAGTGGACATAGGATGGCTAATATGTAAAATGGAAAATATTGCCCTGGATGATCTCAGTGTTTGGACATACCCTAATATTGAGGGTACAGATTGTAGAGAGACCTTTACATGGTTTCCAACTGTGCTTTACCTGGCATGAGTTGTCAAAATGGAAAAATATTCCATGCCTCGACACTAACATACTTTAACCTATTTACAAATTTATTCTTGTTGAAAATATGAAAATTGATCTTAAATAGGTATGTTTGCTATTTTGTACAAAAGCTCATGCCTATTAGCTGGCTGTGAGTCCAAAGATAGAACATAGAACATAGAACATTACAGCTCAGAACAGGCCCTTCGGCCTTCGATGTTGCGCCAACCAATTATGAAAAAAGCAATGACCCTCCAAACTAAACCATTCCCTTCTCTTCCATAAACTTATCAACTAACCTCTTAAACGCCACCAAACTTGGCGCATCTACAACTGCTGCAGGCAGGCATTCCACTCCCGAACCACCCTTTGGGTAAAGAACCTGCCTCTGATATCCGTCCTATAACTATCACCCCTTAATTTAAAGCTGTGTCCCCTCGTGCTAGCTTTCTCCATCCTAGGAAAAAGTCTATCACTGTCCACTCTATCTAAACCTCTAATCATCTTATATGTTTCGTTAAGGTCTCCTATTAGCCGCCTCCTTTCTAATGAAAACAACCTCAAATCCCTCAGCCTCTCCTCATAAGACCTGCCCTCCATACCAGGCAACATCCTGGTAAACCTCCTCTGTACCCTCTCCAATGCCTCCACATCTTTCTTATAATGTGGGGACAGAACTGCACACAATACTCCAAGTGCGGCCGCACTAGAGTTTTGTACAGTTGCAACATGACGTTGCGGCTCCGAAATTCAATCCCCATACCAATAAAAGCTAAGACTCCGTATGCCTTCTTAACAACCTTATCGACTTGATTGCCAACTTTCAGGGATCTATGCACATATACACCAAGATCCCTCTGTTCATCAACACTATTAAGAGTTCTACCATTAGCCCTATACTCTACACATTTGTTATTCCTGCCAAAGTGAATTACCTCACAATTTTCCACATTAAACTCCATTTGCCACCTCTCGGCCCAGCTCTGCAACTTGTCCAAGTCTCTCTGCAAACTATAACACCCCCTCTTCACTATCTACCACTCCACCGACTTTAGTGTCATCTGCAAATTTACTAATCCATCCTTCAATACCCTCATCCAGATCATTTATAAAAATTACAAACAGCAGGGGCCCAAAACAGACCCCTGAGGTACACCACTTGTCACCGAACTCCAAGATGAATATCTCCCATCAACCACCACCCTCTGTCTTCTATCTGCTAGCCAATTCCTAATCCAATTAGCTAAATCACCCTCAATCCCATACATCTGCATTTTCTGTAGAAGCCTTCCATGGGCCACCTTATCGAACGCCTTACTAAAGTCCATATATACCACATCAACTGCCTTACCCCATCCACCTCTTTGGTCACTTTTTCAAAAAACTCAATAAGGTTCGTAAGGCACAACCTACCCTTCACAAAACCATGCTGACTATCCCCAATCAATTCATTTCTCTCTAAATAACTATAAATCCTATCCCTAATAATTCTCTTCAATACTTTGCCCACAAGATGGCTGGTGGGAATAAATGCTCATGGTAGCATTTCAAGCACTCCAGAGCAAAACAAACATTGAGATCAATTTAATTATAATAAACATCAGTAAATTTCCAAAGTGGCAATAACAGTTGAGGGCTCTGGTAGATTATAAATGAGTACTGTTTAAGATTGATCATAAAATATAAATGAATAATTTTGAGAGAAAATGAATTTTCATTTGTCTCAGGTTTTCACTTCGTGATGCTGAGAGGATTTCAGATTATTCAGATCAGAAAGCTGTGACTATCTTAGGTTCAATCTTTCCATGTCATCAGTAATAGATTATATTTTTATTAATTCATTTTGTACACCATCCCAGAAAACTGAGGGATGAATTGCTTGCAGTCACATCACCCAATGCAGCATCAACTTTCTTTGGGGAGAGACTGCATGACAACATTGTGCTCTGGGATGGTTTAAGAAGCAGGAACGAAAACGCCTTCTGGAGGAAAAAAAACACTTTTTTAATCTTTCAGAAGGTTTCAGGAGAACTTATGGCCCATTGTGTCTATACTAGCATACTCTAAAATTAATTTTGTAAACTTGCTGTTTTCTCCTAAGAGTTAGCCAAAACACCAAGAGGATCTTGGCATATTTTATGCTCACCTGACAATATATAAGAGACTGCAAATTAACATCATAGCTTCAACACTTCCTCAGTACAACACAATCCAGTCAACATTCTCAAATCCTAAAATAGTGCTTCAACCCAGGGCCTTTTGACTTCGAGGCAAGAGCATGAGAACTAGTGAAGGTTAATATCTGTTGTATTAGATTATCAATTATCCACCGTTACCGAAAGCTAATATATTGGACTAGATTACCAATTAGCCAGAACTAGCGAAGGTTAATATTTGCTATATTAAATTATACTAGATTGCCAATCATCCACAAGTTGTGAAAGCAAAGTTTATTCATTAAAGGCTAATATCTGCTGCACTAGATTGTCAATTATCCACATTTAGTCAATCTCTTTATTTAAAACAATTCATCCAATTACAAACCAAAATACATCATAATTTCACAATAATGAATGACAAACCAGGGTTCATTGCAATTTCACAATAACAAGTTGTAGAATGATAAAACAATATAACACAATGTAGATTATCTGTAACCGCCTGGGGTTCAGCCTATGGGGGTTTTGATTTTCGGACATCCACAAAGGTTAAATCTGCTAGATTACCCATTATCCACAATTAGTGAAGATTAATATCTGCTCTGCTAGATTGCCAATTATCCACAATCAGTGAAGGTTAATATTTGCTGCATTACATAACTTCTAGGAATCTTAGAAAATGAAAGATGATGCTTACTATTTAAATGACTCAATCTTTCATGCAACAATCTTCAAACTTTTATTTAGAAGCAGAGGAACTTCAGCCTTTTAGAAACTGAGAATGTTTATACAACCAGCAGTAATTTCCTTTCTTTCACAGAAGCACCATCCACTAGCCACATGTGGAGACTGAAGTCGTGACTCTCTCAGTTCTTCATGGAGAAAGGCCTGAGATGAAGGATACAGAGAGCAGTAGAAGGCGGAGACCTGTTGGATATAAAGACCTGTTGGATATGAATTAGTTCTTCCTAGCAATTGTTGAGGGAGAATTCCTTGCAGTACCAATTGGAGGTTGTGGTCCCAGAGAAGAATTCATCTTTCCAATTGGTGGACGTATGAAGTCTCTACTGTAGCTTTCAGAGAAGTCAGCTGTGTTTTTAGTGTCTGAGTAGCATTCAATCTTTGTTCTACTGAACCTACCAATGTATTGGCCGAGCCTAGCTCCTGTTGTCCACGAGATGTCTCCATAGGGAATGCTTTGCCTGAGTCTAGGTCCTAGTCCATAAAAAAAAAAATCATCTGGCTCAGGAGCTGCTATCTTACTGCAATTAAATTGCTTTCCGTGCTCCAATCTCAGCTAAAAGTCTTTACCCTCCAGCGATGGAGGTCAGCACAGAAGAATCTTTAGCACTTCTGAAGCTACAGAACCCCATACAGCAATCTTGCCCTGAGTTAATTATCGCATTACTGAAGATGAGGCTGTCTTATCTCCAGATCCTTAGCAATTTTACGCATTGTCCAGAGTGGACCAACCTCACACAGAAAGATGTGTGGCTCACATTCCACTGTCTACAGGAAGTAGACAGTCCTCCTGAAACATTATTAGTAAATCACTTTTTCTTCTTTCCCTTAGAGGAACTTGGTCATTTCTTCCTTTGTTGCCTTAGTCTATTGAAATCTCTGTTCTTCAATATTTTTTCAGTTTTCAGTGCAGCTGTGACGGTCTTCTCTGGAGTTGAAGATCATTCCTCTTCTGAAACTCTCTCTCTATATGTTTTAAGGGTGCAACAAATTCCTCAGTCTCGTGAGTTCTTCTCTTCAACTTCCTGAGGATCCAAAGGTTGATTCTCTTCAGTCTTCTCATTGGGTCAGTCTTTCATTGAAAAGTCTTCATTGTTCTTACAGTTCATTCGTTCTGCAACCTATATCCTGCTTTTCAGTAATGCTGCTAAAGTATGTTCTATTCTGCAGGTGATGATGCCTTACCACATCCAGAAGAAAACCCTCATTTCCTGTCCCTCAGGTTTGAGAACACTGTGGAAGTTTGAATCTCCCAGGACCGTGACTTGGATAGGACAAGAGTAGGATTTTTTTTAGGATGGAATCCGCACATACAAAAAGGAAGTGACAGAAATGCAATGTAACTAGTTAAAGATGTAGTTTCATGTTGTTGTTGAAAGTAGGATAGTATACTGGGAAGGGGAAAGTGTAATATAAAGGGTTAACAGATGGGATATGCTAATGTTCGACACAGATGATGTACTACTGACACCAGTTAAACATGTATTCTCTCTCTGTCTCACTCTAGGGACGATCTTACCAAAAACATTCTAAACCCAGGATGGGCATGAAAATGGAGAGTTTCAATTGTGTCTTTTGGGTGAGTTCAAATATGCTACGTTATGCACTCAATGCATGAGAAAAAGCAGAAAAGGTTCCTTACCAATAGAGGGAAAGGCAAGACTTAAGTTGCCTAATCACTAGCTGACAGCAACAGAGGACACACTATTATGCATGCGCAGGCCTCTGCTATTCTCAGCTAATTTCCCACCTCAAAGCACAGCAATTCTCTGCCTGTAGGACTCACGGTCTATAGTGAATACTCCTGCCTGTCTGGATCGATTTCCTCCTCCCCATGATCGGCTGCCTGACTCCTGCCATAATCACCACCTGACCCCATGCAATCGGCCGTCTGAACACCCACAACTGGCTGCCCACCTCTCTCACATGATTGGCCAGCCCCAGTCGCCTCTTCCTGATGCAGAGTGGAAGAGAATGCCCTGCCCCCATCAGTGACTGGACACCCCGTCTGACTTTGCCCCTAGTAGGCAATATCCAAGCTGGCCACACTCCCACGACAGTACCAGGCCACCTGATGGGCAGTGGCAGAGTGCCTAATATGCATTGCTAAGGTGCCAGGTTGGCACTGCCCCCCTGACCTCCCTTGGGTCTTCAATGTCCTCTGGTTCTAACAGCAAGGCATCACAACTCATTGCTGGAGACCAGCTGTGATTCTCACTGCAGAAAACCTTCCATGCCAAGGCCACACAGGCAAATGAGCGTAGACAATAGTATCCCAGACTGATTAAATCAATGTAAAAAAATGTGAATCTTATTTAAATAAATTATTCAGCCTCGCACTGAAAATGGAAGTGAGGCTGATTCTGCCAGATATTTGGTGCCGGTAAGATTGTGAGGGGCAAGAAATCAGGCATGAACCTTACCGGCTCGCTCTGCTTGTCAATCGACTGGGCACAATGGCAAGATTGCCCCCTCCGTCTGTCTGTCTGTCTGTCTCTCTCACTCTCTCTCTCTCTCCTTTTCATTTGCGAGGTTGGAATCATGCCATGTTACCCTGTAACCTGTTTAGATATAGTACTAATAGACAAATGTTAAACAGACACCACAGTATGTCCACTATCTGCCTCCTAGCCAAGTCCCATATCTAGAGTCTAAGGTAAAAGGACCATCCCAGAATAATCCACATTCCAGGAAAAAATATATAGAAAATATTTTCTAATTAATAGTATCATCCTGCCAAAACTATACTGTAGTCTCTCTCTGTCTTTAGTGTCCTTTCTATAAAGAGATCCTAACCTAAGACACAGTGCTCTAGCCATCATTGGACAGTGACAGCCTTTTTCCTAGGATGGAGAAAGCTAGCACGAGGGGACACAGCTTTAAATTAAGGGGTGATAGTTATAGGACGGATATCAGAGGTAGGTTCTTTACCCAAAGGGTGGTTCGGGCGTGGAATGCCCTGCCTGCAGCAGTTGTAGATGCGCCAAGTTTGGTGGCGTTTAAGAGGTTAGTTGATAAGTAGATGGAAGAGAAGGGAATGGTTTAGTTTGGAGGGGCATTGCTTTTTATATTGGTCGGCGCAACATCGAAGGCCGAAGGGCCTGTTCTGTGCTGTAATGTTCTATTGTCTCTGTACAAATTGGCCATGAATGCTTTCTTTTTGAATTCTATGACTTTTGAATAAAATTCAGATTGTCATTAGACTTTTTGAGATTTTATATATGTACACTAATAATCTCAGTAAATTAGATATTTGAGTACAGAAGTCTTTGTCCCTGCATGGGAGCAGAAATTTTCCATTGAGTTTATGTTCCTACTCCTTCCTTATTTTTTCAAAATGCATCACTTCACATCTCAGTATCAAACTGAATTGACCTCCTGTCTGTACATTTTTGTTAACCTATTTATCTACTCCTAATCTCTTGTATAATGCAGTCACTGTTTATCAAGCTTCTAATTTTATACTATCAGCAGTTTTGGACATTGTGCTTCCTGCACCGAAGTCCCAATCATCTATATTCACACAACGCTGTGGTAAACCATTTCTGGATATTCTACAGTCGAAATAATGCCCATTAATCTAAATCCTTTATACCTGCCTATTAACCAACTTTCTATCCCTCCTATTATATTTTCCTTACCCTGAATTATCAAGAGCAGAAATGGTGTGTTTCAGCCCCTTAGTGGGTTCAGGAAAGGCCAAGTGAATTAATATTCATCCTTTCACTCCTGTGTATGAGAAAGAGGGAGTCAGACAATGCTTGCTTCTCTCAAAGAGAAGAGATTTAGGATATGTGTTCCTAGGATATCCTCTCCAAAATATTAAGTTAGCACCTTGTTTTTCTCTAATGTATAGTATTATGCTGGGCATTTCATCATTGCTGTATGTTTTAAAATTGTATCCTGGTGCTCCTTAGCAATCTATTCATTTTTCTACATCTCACAGTCCTCCATTTTTTCCCTCAGTTGCTCATGGGAGCCTCCCATTTTCAATTTCAAGTTGTCTAACGTTATTAATCTCTTTCTTGATCTACATTCTTCAATCACCTCCATTAGCAAAATTCTCATGCCTCAGAATATGGCCAGTCATATTCTGCCTTTCTCTGGAACTACATTTCACAATTTTCAAATCTTTAGATGTCTGCTTTCTTTCAAGTTATATACATTTTGTGTAAGTTCAGATTGGTATTGATCACTTCTCCACTGAATAACCTCTAAATATGCACAATGGAGAATATATCACTTCCCTTGTCTGTATCTTTTGAATAACAGCAAACTATATAAATCTCAGTCCCTAATATTCATCCATTATATAATTTATTTTTCATTCTCTTTACAATAGTGAGCTAGTTAAGTCTGCTTAATAGTAAAATCCCTATAGCCCAATATGAATCCTTCATATAAACTGAATGATTGTGTTTCTGCTGGTTTATATTCTCTGGAATATAAACCACCAAGCTGGGTGGTTCACTGCTCCAAAATTTGTTTCATCTGACATTTCAAAACTAATGTTCCACTTGCCTAATGGCTGTGTGGGTGAATGCACCACCCAGTATATTTTCCACAGTCCATTAAACACATGGAAGGTAAGGGAGATTGGAAGTTAGCCAGTACTTGTCTAATTTTTTAACAGGTTGACATATGTATGATCCTGGGAATTACAAACCTGTAAGCTTACTTAGGGAAACTACAAAATACATCACAAAGGAAATAATTCGGAGCATTCCATGTGAACTAAGACACCATAAATTCTCTGAAAGCAAATTATACAAAACAACTCATATTCATACAGCACCTTTAACAGAACAAAACTTCTCAAGGTATTTCACAGGTGCATTATAAAACAACATCTGACACAGAGCCACACAAGGAGATATTGGCTGGAATTCTCTAACCGTTCATGCCCCGTCGCTGCTGTCAGAAAGGACAGAGAACTTGACATTTAGCCAAATCTCTGGGAGAATCCAGCTGGCATGAACGGCTGGAGTCGGATAATAAAAATCTTGGTCAAAGAGGTCAATTTTAAGGATTGTCTTAAAGGAGAGAAGTGAGATTAAAAAGAGCATTGACAACTGAAGGCATGATCAGCAATAATAGATCAACCAAATCATTTAATAAAACAGTTAATAAATGGTAATTTAATTAGTTTTTAAAGTTAGGGCATTTATGTTGCGGATGTCTGATATAGTGATCACTGTATCAGATTTTCCATTGATTTCCTGTGATTTCTGGTTGGTTATTAAAATAAATTGTGTGAGATCACGAGTCGAACAGGCAGAAAACCCTAGTCAATATGTTCGCTTCTGTGAGGCATTTGATGAGGTGCCAAATAAGCTATATGAACACACTGAAAGAATTTGGGCAATGTTAAAGCAGTGTTCAGACCAGACATGGAGTATTGTTTTTTTATAATAGGAGTTAAGACCTTAGAGGGATGGACTGAATAGTCTTTTCTCAAAAAAAGCAACACTGAAACTGGAATTATATTACGATACAAATAGTTGTAGAATAGGAGTCCCTGGTGTAATATAGGAAAATGTTTGTTACGATCCTTAGTGGGAACCACAAACCAAAATAACTACATTCCACTTTTGTAACTTTTACTTCAACATGGATCAGAACCAGCACAAAATTAAACACAATTTAGCTGGCAAATGACACTTCAAATAAAAAGGTAAAGTTTACTTTTAATAGTCAATAACACAAAGATACATCCTATACAACCATATGTATTCACATCATTCTTCACACTAATGTGGTAATGTGCAGCTATATAGTTCCACAATGTAATTATTTACATTAGTTGTAATGACTTCAATCAAGCCATTGAGGTTTGCCTATTGGAATATGAACTTCCTGATTAAGGAGTCAATTGATGGGCAAATCAGGGATCTTTTCCTTGTATTTAACTGGGAGTGTCTGGCACTCCTGAAGGTAGGTTGCTGACCGATCTCACTCTGTGTACTGCTGTTGGAATTGTAAATAAAGCAATTTTGGTGAAGGGATTTTTGCCTCCAAGACTTATTACAGTAGACCCGTCTGACAACAGCTTTCACCTCTGAGTTTCACGGGTACAATTATCATCAATAAGGCACTCTTCTATGAGCCCTCCTTCCTTTTGGCCACAACAATCCTGATGATGTAGTTTTCCAGAATTCCTTTCCAGCTGACTAGCCAATAACATCCCAGTTCATGATTCGACCTCATTTTGGCAAACAGCCCAACTGTTTAATATCTCTGAGCTTTTCACAGATTTTCTGGTTTTAGACCTTTTTTATTCAGCTCACCCACTGCCTCAACATCTTCTGTATCTTTTCCTGCTAAACAAAGAAACTGATCTTTTCTTGAGTGATTTGCTTCTTCTCCTCATAAGAATCCAGGTGTCCCTGTCTACTTTATTTTTGTATCTGCATCTGGGCCTTCACCCCTGGGCTCCTCTGTTTGTAGCTCTCCTTTATGGCAGCAATTCCCCTTTGTGCCTAATCAGCCACGTAGCTTCTGGTCTTAACTTACTTCCCAATTGGTACTATTTCCAGGTCAAGGGTCACAAGGTTACATGAATCAGTATTTTTTGTTATCCAAAAAGGGGTATAGTTGATCCCTTCATAATCAATACAAACTCTTAAAAGTCCTTTTGAAACATTTTTAGTAACAGTTGCAGAATCCACAGACATCTTAAAGAAATTACAAATTTTCCACAGTTTACCACTTTTGGGTCAAAGCTCATCACAACATGAAAAGTCTTATAGTGAGCCATATTCTGATAGTGTGCGTCCAGAAATCGACGTTGTCCAGGACACTGAAAGAAACTCTCTACTCTTTTTGGGATAGCACAATGTGACCTTTTATACTGAGAGAGCAGAGGCTGATGGATTTACAACTCCTCTAGTAGATGTACCTCCAACACTGCTGCACCCCCTCACTACTGCACCAAAGTTTAAGCTCAGTTTAAATGCTCAAGCCTTGGGAGTAAGGCTAGAACTCATAACTCATGTGTAGTAAAAGGAACCAGAATGTTAATCAGATAATAGGATATATTGGTGATGTAAGGGCATTAACCTCCCAACCTCAAATTGTGTGGCCATCAAAGAGAAAAGATGGAGACAGTTCATTGAACCTCTAAAAAAGTCAGTCCAATTTCATGTTTTGAGGTGTAAATTTATCCCAAACTCAATCCCACATGCACACTCTCACCTACATTTAACCCCCACTTCCCAGCCCCACCACACCCAAACTCCACCCTCACTAACCCCAATCACCTGTAATCCCTTACCCATCTTTCCCACACCCACTCTCCCACATCCACTTATTCCCCCCACATCCCACATCCACCAGACCCCCGACCTACTCTCCATACCTCTGCCCCTCCAGCACACCTAATGCCCCCTCCACTCCTGCTCATATCCACCAGACCCCTCCATTCCCGCACCCCTGTCCCATTTAAGTACCATTTTCAATTGCTTTCTTCAGGAGACTCTGTTCCTAGAATCAGTGTCAAGCAAAGACCATCTGAAGGTCAGTATGAAAATAGCTATAAACAATCTCATCGCACCTGATAGGTAATGATTTGCCAAAGTCCTAAAGGCATCAGGAGACCTGTTATCTCTGCCACTGTGACAAATGGAATCCTGATTAAAAATTCTCCATTTCATTACGACAGGCTAATGTAGTAACATCAAGGCTGCACCTCACCAGGGTGCTTAGATGATCAGAATATTCAATTAATAATTAACTACAGGAGTAGGTGAGTTTCACACAGGTCTTCACTATTAAATTGAATCTCCCAGTTGCTGCCGTTTAATATTTTCTAAAATTTTGGCAGAAAGAAAGATTCATTCACCTCATATAGAAACGGTTTTCAGAGGAAGCGGAATGCCTACTGAACAAAAGTCACATCCATATACAGGTATTCCTGGGGAGTGAGTCTCATTTTTTAGTGAATATGCTCCCTAATTTCAGATTTATTTCTACTTTCATTTTTAATCCATTGAAGCCAAGAATTTTCCAGAGCTATTTCAACAATGACAAGATAATTACAGAATGATGAAGGCTTTTCAGCCCATCTGAGTTCAACCTCTGAGAATTTACAATTCTTCCTTTCACAACTCACATTTTTTTCCTAAACAATTCAAGATGTTTATCTCCACTACTGTCTAAACCCATGTTGTACATTGATCACTCTCTCTGTGAAGGAAGCTTCCTAATATCAGTCGAATTGGTTATCTAGTTTGAACCTCAGTTCCATTACCCCACTCTCACATTTATTGTTTTCAGTCCCTTTTAGATCAGCTTTTAACCACCTCTCAGTTTTCTCTATACTGTAGAAACAGAAAAGCTCCATAAGTTCCTCAGTCCATCATCATCATTGGACATCATAAGATTTGTTATAAGGCCCCAATCCCGTAGCTCTTCCCTACCCTGCTTCCAGAGCTGAATATCTCCCCTGTGTCTTGTGATCATAATCAGATAAAACAGGAAATATAATCAAAGGGCCCTCTCTCCCATATCTAATTAAAAATGTATTAAAGAACTATGAATTACTGGAACAGTAGACCTTGTACCCAGCCTGCAGCCTGCTGTCCTGCAACTTAGCAATTCCCAGCTGAATTGGGAATTGGTGTTCCTTTTAAAATGAACAGAGTTGCTGTATTTCTGTCACGTCACTCAGAATGGTCTCCTTGGCCGAGGTACTCTATGCAATATGTCACTTCCTTTAAATAACTGTACTATTATACATATTAATGAATAATGATACACTTTTACATCACACTTGTAAGATCAAAAGATGCTCTTTCACTATTAACTGTTCATGTCCAAATGCAGTAAGACCTGGGCAATGTCCAGATTTGGGCTGACAAATGGCAAGTAACATTTATGCCACACAAGTGCAGACAATGACCATCTTGAACAAGAGAGAATCTAACCAAGGCCCTTGATATTCAATAGCATTACTATCATTGAATTCCCCCATTATCATTTTCTTCGGGGTTACCAATGATCAGAAACTGAACTGGGCAACCCATATAAATACTGTGGCTGCAAGAGCAGATCAGAGATTAGGAATCCTGCAATGAGTAACTCACGTCCTGATTTTCCAAAGCATGTCTACCATCTATAGAACACAAGTCAGTCTGGATGAGTGCAGCTCCAACAACATTCGAAAAGCTCAACACCATCCAGGACAAAGTAGTATGCTTGATTGACACCCATTCACAAACATTCACTCCTTCCACCACCGACGAACAGGAGCAACACTGTGTACCATGTACAAGACGTGTTGCAGTAACTCACCAAAACTCCTTTGGCAGTATCTTCTGAATCCACAATCATTACCATCTATTAGGACAAGGGCATCAGATGCATGGAAACACTTGGAAAATCTCCTCCAGGCCACTCACCATCCTGACTTGGAAGCATGTCTGTAATAAATTGAGGGCAACTCGATGAGACTTCAGAATAAAAAGACTTTATTACCAAAGCAATGATTAACTATGTATACAAATAGGATTCAACAGAATGATATGCAACTTCATACACTACAACAGCTTCCCACTTCGACACTCCATAGGGTCAGACGTGGCCATTTGGCCTTCAAGAAAGAGGCCACATGTCGCTAGGTCAAAATCCTGAAACTCCCTTCCCAAGAGCACTGCAGGTGTATCTACACTATACTTACTGCAGAAGTTCAAGAAGGTGACTCACCACCATCTTCTCAACTAGGAACAGGTAATAAATGCTAGCCTCTCTGACTCCCTCACTACTGCAGTGAATTGTCAACCATGGTTATGTGTTAAATTTCTGGATTGGAGCTTGAACCAACAAACCCTCTTGTACAAACAAGAATGATAGCACCAAGCCAAGTTATTTAAAGACGAAATTCGGAGGCATTGTCAGTCCTGAAAATGCTTGTACCAAAGTATTCTTTAGAAAATAGTTTGACCATTTTGGTTTTCTTCCTTCCCTCACAGCATCAGGGACATAGGTTTGATTCTAGCCCCTAGGGTCACTGTGTGGAATTTTCACATTCTCCCCGAATTTGTGTGGGTTTCCTCTGGGTGCTCCGGTTTCCTCCCACTGTCCAAAGAGGTGCAGGTTAGGTGGATTGGCCATGCTAAATACACAGGATTGTAGGAAAGGGGATAAGCTTGGGAAAGATACCATCTCAGAGAGTTGGCAATGATTTGATGGGACAAGTGGCCTACTTCCATATTGCAGGGATTTTATGGGATTCTATAGTTCCTCTCTTAAAAGTGGTTAGTCAGACTGGTATGTGTCAAGCCATGTTCTCCATAAATATATTCTTCTCTACAATCAGAAATGGGCACCATGGCTGTTTTCTCCTTCTCTGCCTCCCAGCCCAAACAGTTGTAGCATTTCCACTATCAACTGGGCCATACCTAGGTACAAAGCTGAGATTTAAATGATCAATCATGTTCTTTTCATATTCAGGATCTCTGATTGTTTGAACACTGCACGAAGACAGAATGGAAATCAAATGTGATGCCACCACAAATGACAGACCAGCACCACTGGTTAGGCCAAATGGTGAAGAGAGGTCATTTATGCCCATGAATTTGGGGCTTTCAAGAAATGGGAGTTAGGGTGTGGGGGGAGGAGAAGAAAGGAAATTGGGGAGGTGAGATTTGTCTTGATCATAACATGCAGACAGTTATGTCTACAGACTAAGTGCAACATATTTCAGGCCAGAATAAAAAGTAGCAGGCACAAGTACCACAAGTAAATGTCTGGGAAAAAAAGGAAAAAAATGCACTCTCAGGCTTCTGAGAGACACTGTTACTAAACGGAAGAATAACTATTCCCCTCCTTGACTGCAATGTGCAGTGCAATTAAGGAGGATGTTTCAGATGATGAATAGGAAACACTTTGCCACAAAAATATATGCAAATAGCAGAGATATGCAATTACCAGGCATTAAGTGCAATCTACAGAGATGTAACATAAATTGTTTAACATTAGCAATCCACCACTATTGCTGCATTTCAGATCTTAATAAACCTTCCAGACTTTAATGAACTCTGTAACAAATTAGTTTTTCCATTCCCTGCACCCCAATTGCTCATCATATTCATAATTCACATTCATAATTCAAATGTTATTTCCTACATCTGCTGCTGATTGCATTAGGTTTCACTAAAATTAGATGATGTTCTGGCTGCAATTAGTCTCAGCCCAGCACCTGACCTGCAATACCAGCAGAACTCAGCGGGTGCCATTTTCAGATTCTGATATGGTATGTAATTATAGCCATTTTCTTGGCATTTTGTGTTGAAAGTCTGAAATGATCTGCCTTTATTAATCATACACAGACAAACACGCAGAGCTGTCTCAAGCTGATAGTTGTGAGGAATGTTAATTCTTAATTACACCTCGAGTGCAGACACAGGCTGCATTCTGATGCAAGGGGGAGAAAAAAACATCTCATTATAACGCTTCAGGCAGTCGGACAACTTTTTCTGGAATTTGGAACTGGTGTCCCACATTTAAATTTGAGGCAAATCTGAGCCAATTGCCTGACCCCACTGTCTCCTTTCCATTCCCCTTCCCCCATTTCTTCTTTGAAGCTAAGCTTTGGTTCCATGGGTGTCAGCGACCTCCTGATGCTGTGCTTAAATGGATTGGCCATTCTGAAGTTAACTTTTTTTTGAAGTTTATTTATTAGTTACAAGTAACGCTTACATTAACACTGCAATGAAGTCATTGTGAAATTCCCTCAGTCGCCACAATCCAGCGCTGGCTACACTGAGGGAAAATTTAGCACAAACAATGCACCTAACCAACATATTTTTCGGAATGTGGGAGGACAGCGGAATACCTGGAGGAAACCCACACAGGGAGAATGTACAAACTCCACACCAACATTGACCCAAGTTGGAAATCAAATCCAGATCCCTACCACTGTGAGGCAGTAGTGCTAACCACTGTGACACCATGCTGTGACATTGTCCCTTGATTTTTGGCAAGCTCAAAAAGTTGTACATCCAGGAATGGAGAAGGGAATTTTGGAGATGGAGCTGAGGAAGGGAAAAAAAATCATATTTTCTAAAACTCTATCAGCAAGTGCTTGGCAAGCTATTCTTCAGTTCATTACCAACACAGATTAGCAAAACATAAGTAAAATCAAAACACACACTTATACTGAATGCCTAGTCATAGAAAAGTTACAGCTCTCTTAAGTTGCTCCCTTGCCTTAAATTGATTGGTTGTTAAATACTTCTACTTTTCTTTATAAGAAAGCATCCTTTAAAAAAATGTTCAGGTGTCCAGCATCATTATGTAATCTATATCAGTACGTACATTTCAGTTAGTGTTAATTTTTGCAAAATTTTCCTACATCTGTCTGAGTGCTAATGAGGCAATCAGATTAATAAATGATCCTCTATCCAAAAGAGAGAGAGAAAGAGACAGTTTAAGGTTTCTGAAACCATTGTGTTTGAATGACTCCATATCATGCAGTAAAGCCTTGTTTAGTTCATTTAAGTTTTGTCTGTAAAGTGTTATTTATTTGCTCTCTATATCTTCCCCTTCTGACCACCAATGCCACTACATTCATATAATGCACATAAGTGAATAGGCTAGCAATATTAAACAACACATGGACATGACATTGTTACTGATATGCGAGTGTGATATAGTCTCTGCAAAGGTGAAGGAATGTGGAAAACATGCCCTGAATTCGCTCAATCATTTGACCAACTCACATTGTGCAGAACCAGTCATAGATAAGTGAGGGAATAAAGGGAAATCACCACTAACTATTCTCCACTAACAGGATGCTGCTGTCAAGTCAAAAAGATATTCTGCCTATCACACGAATGAATAATGTGGTATATGAATTTCAGTGCCAGTATGATGCCAGGTAAAAAGGCCATACATCACAATGACTGGCGACATATCAATAGGCACGTTCTTTCAGCTGTTTGCAACATGCAAAATACTGACCATATTCACCAAACAAACCTCTGAATTTGGTGCCCAACATTAGACATGATTCTACAATTGGACAATACCTAAACAACCCCAATTGTGCTAAGTATTACACAAGCAACCGATTTAAGATTAACAGTCAGGTTTGCAGTTTGGCTCATATAAGCGTGCTAGAAATTATATACATGCTATGTGCACACGGCCTTTTCCTTTGAAAACAAAAAGAATTTGTTCACAAATTGCATCTTTTTCAATGAAACAAAAACTTGGGGCATTCATTCCCTGTTTTATTCTTCAATGGCAATGTCTTTATGAACCAGAATCAATTTGCCTGGTTTGAATTTAAACCAAAGTTTAACAGTTCTCTTGTGCATCCTCCATGGCAATGCTTCTACAAATCAACTTACTAAGCAACCATCAGCCTCTTCTCATGCAGTATCAATTATTGCTCTTTTTGAGATTTGATATTCTTGCATCTGACCTGGTAAATACAAGATGACAATCTTCAACAGCTTTTTTTTTCAGCAATTCTCATGTTATGTACAACCAAGTGATTATTTATCAGACATGTATTCAATTTTCACTTTCCAAATCATATCCACACAAGCAAACCAGATGGCCAGACAGCCATTTCTTCCAGGTGATCTTATTATGAATGCTTGGCTGAGATCCAAGAATAACTAACATACTTAGCTTAGCTGGATCTGCTGACACAGCTTTCAGGGAACACAAGCATAATTTGATTGACATCACTATTACCTTGTTAAAAGGGTAATAGTTCTTTATTGTGGTTTTGCAATGCCTCTGTGCTTATTACACAAGATTATGATATGTGAAGATTATGAAAGTTTCTGACATTGATATAATGAATGATTGTGTTCAGCTTTTATGAATCTATAAGTTAAGCAGTTTTTATCCAATGTAGATTTTCAAAGCCTTTGCTTACGTTGTCGTTTCAGGAGCATTTGAAAGACAGGTTAATGGCTCATAAGAGAGGGTATGAAGGATGCATGTAGGACATGGGAGTAACGGAAAGAATATGGAAGATGCATGGAGAGCTTGCATAACAAGGGGAAGGGAGGGTATACAAAGGCTTCTGGGAATATTAGGCAGCATGGAGGCAGCATGAGGAAATGCGTGAGGGTTGAGGAGGTGAGAGCTAGGAAGCCAACAGCAATGTAGAGGACTGGGAAGAAGTCTCAGAGAACTGAAGTGGACCTTCTAGATCTGGCCACATGTCACAAAATGGCACAGCTTCTGCATAGTCATATCAAATGCCAATGCCATGCAACAAGTAATTTGTGAGGATGTGGCAATTCCTATGTTTCATAAATCTGAGCGAAGATAATTCTTCCCATTTTTGTCCTAAATGGTCAATCCTTATCCTAAGACTACGACCCCTAGTTCAAAACTATTAGGGGAGGTGATAACACAGTGGTATTGTTCCTTGACTGGTAATCCAGACACCCAGGATAATGCCCTGGGGATCTGAGTTCAAATCCCATGGAAGTTAAACTTAGTAAAACATCTTAACAAATTAAAAGTCTTATGATGACTATAAAACCATTGTCAATTGATATAAAAACACAAATGGTTTGACAATGTCCATTAGAGAAGGAAATCTGCCATCTTTATCTGGTCTGGCCTAAATGTGACTCCAGACTCACAGCAACGTGATTGACTGTTAACTGCTTTCTAAATGGCCTCGCAAACCACTTAGTTGTATTCAACAATTACAAAGGAAACAAAATGGAATGAAACTGGATGACCACTTGGTATTGACCTAGGCACTGGAAATGACAACAGCAAAATCAGCCCTTTCGACCCTGTAAAATGTTCCTTATTAACATCTGAGGGTTTGTGCAGAAATTGGGAGAATTGTCTCACAGACTAGTCAAGCAATAGTTGTTATACTCCTGGAATCATATCTTATAGATAACATCCCAGACACCACCACCACCATTCCTGGGTATGTTCTGTGTCCCGTTGGATGACAGACACAGTACAGTTGGCAGTACTCTGTAATACAGTCTGGAGGGAGTTGCCCTGGGAACCCTCAACATCGACTCTGAAATCTCATGGCACCTCTCATGGAAATCTCTTGTCCATGTCAAGCATGGACAAGAGAACTGCTGATTACCACTTACCATCCCCATAAACCCTCCGCTGGCACAATGTGAGATAGTTGTGGTGGTTGGAAATCAATCATCCCAGCTGTAGGACATCACTTCAGGAATTCGTAAGGGTAGCGACCTAGGCCCAAACATCTTTAGCAGCTTTCCATTATAAAGTCAGAAGGGGGGAAATATTCTCCGATGAATGCACAATGTTCGGTGTCATTCATGACTCCTTAGATGCTGAAGAAATGCATATCCAAATTCAACAAGATCAGGACAATATCCAAGCTTGTGCCGACAAGTGGCAAGTAGCACTCATGCTACACAAGGGCCATATGATGACCATCTCCAACAAGAGAGAATCTAACCATCGCCCCTTGATATTCAATAATATTACTTCTGCTGAATCTCCCACTATCAAAATCCTGGGAGTTACCATTGATGAGAAACTAAACTGGACCAACCATATAAATACTGCGACTGCCAGAGCAGATCAAAGGATAGGAATCCTCCAGTGAGTCATCGCCTGACTCTTCAAAGTCTATCCACTATTGACAAGGCACAAGTTAAAAGTGTGATGGAATACTCTCCATTTGCCTGGATGAGTGCAACTTCAACAACTCTCAGGAGCTTGACATCATTCAGGACAAAGCAGCCTGCTTGATTGATACCCCTTCATTCCCTCCACCATCGACGAACAGTGATAGCCATGTGTGCCATCTACAAGATGCACTGCAGGATCTCACCAAGGTTCCTCGGGCAGTACCTTGCAAACTCACAAACACTACCATCTAAAAACACAAGAACAGCAAATATCTGGGAACACAACAACTTGAATTTCCCCTCCAAGCCACTCACCATTGTAGCTTGGAAATATACCATCATTCCTTCACTGTCACTGGGTGGAAACCCTGGAACTCTTCTTCTAACAGCATTGAGGTGTACCTACACCAACAGACTGTACCCTTTCAAGAAGACGGCACACCCCAATCTTCTCAAGGCCAATTAAGATGGGCAATAAAATGCTGGTCTAGCCAGTAATGCGCACATCCCATACACAAAAATTAGAGGAAACAACTTCTTCATTCTTTCCTGTCAAACCCTTTAAGAATTTTATATGCCTGGAGTAAGAATTCAACATTTGATCATCTTTCTGGCAACCAGATTAAATTAAGTTTCATTCATAAATCTCAAGATTGAGATTGTGACAGAAACTATTACATCAATACTATAAATTCTGACTTATTGTGGAATTATCTCTTGCTCTCCAGAAATATCTGGAGAGGAGTGCGTGGTGTGGGAACATGCAAAACGCAGGGCAAGAAAATTAAAGTAAAATTGGGAGAGGCCTGTGTCATAGGGAGATGCGACAGTAAAATTGGGAAAAAGGGAATTTAAGTTAAGCCAGAAACAATGTGGGAGTAATTCTCCCAGCTAGAGCAGCAGAGTGGACCATGAGACTCCAGCAGAGGCCATGTGATGGGCTCCCCGCTGGACACCAGGGCTTCCGTGAGTCTCCGTCGTTCGGATTTCCAGTGCCAGCAGCCCTGCACCAGAAATCACCACAGAGCTGCACAGATCATTTAAATGATCATTTCAATGTCATTAGCGAGTCTGAGATTGGAATCTCCAGGCTTACTAGCCTGACACTGCCCAACGTGCAAAATGGCAATATCCGGGCATAACTTGGCATTGTCCATTGAGCATGGGGCAGTGTCAAGGGAATGGGGCCAGATGAAAAGGATCTATAGGGTGCAGTGCCTCTGGTGGGAGGAGAGGAGAGATCAATGGCAGGTCCCACTGCCATTCTGCACTTGACGCTGACAGGAGGAGGGAGACCAGCAATTGGGGCTGGCCATATGGGTGGTGAGGAGGTCGGCCTGGGGGGGTGTGGGGGGATCAGGAGTTTGGGACTGCTGGGGTAAGGCCATGGGGGGATTTGAGGTGAGCCAAGGGACTGGGGTGAGATGGGGTTGAGGCTGGCCCAGACATTTGCAGGGGGCCAGTGATCAGGAGGTGTGGTGTGAGGAGGTCACACAGCCAGTGTTTATAGGTGTTGCTGGGCTAGCTGATGATCGAGTTGGCCAGTGATTGGGAGGCTGGCAGTGTGGGGCTACTCTGCACGCGTCGATCCAAGCGCTGACTGAATTGGCGCATATATAGTGATCTGCTCAACGTCATGCTGCTGGCCTCTCTAGCAAAAATAGACCCCCTCCATAGATTTTTAATGATATTGATGTGAGTGCACTCTGCAATGCACAGAGCGTGGGCTGTTCATTTTGAAAATCCCACTGTAAAAACCAACGGTATTTACTACAGCTTTTACACAAATTCAGTGCTTAGAACTTTTCTGGGAGAATTCCACCCTTTGTGTCAGATAATTGTTAACATTGCTGAAGAGTAGGGCATATGATTTGGAGCTTTATGCTGAAAGTCAGATAGTGATTGATGGCAAACTTGGAGAAATGTGGAGGACGGAGATTTAGGAAATGAGAAATTCCAAGTTAGAGATTGGAATCAGCAAGTTTTCGAGTTGGAGAACAGACAGTAAATAGCAGAGCCTGAAGAGAGGTAAGGGAAAGGAGTAGCAGCAAATCCATGAAAAAGTGGCAAAATTAGAATACTGGGGATGAGATAGTTAGGTATACTTTAAAAGAGTGTTTGAGAGATAAATAGTGAAATAGTTGGAGATCTGATGACTGAGAGAATAGAGAATCCTAAACTCTCAAAACCTTTTATTTTGCAAAATTAAGTATTTCATTGATGAAATTTATTTCATCTTTAAAGAGAAGAAAATTATTGCTAATTTCAGAAAAAAGTCATGAGAAAAATGATATTTGATGCATGGGTTAAACAACTTTGTTCAATGGATCTTCAGCCTTAAAAGGTGAACAGTATCAGTAGACAAGGTAAAAGGATGAGCCGCTGCCCACAAACAGTAATAAATTGTCCAATCAAATTGTGGGATTACAGGAATAAGGCCTGGGTGGGATTGCAATCAGTGCAGCCTCACAGAGCCAAATGACCTCCTTCTGTACTGCAGGGTTTGTATTTTACTATTCAAAGCTATCAGATTTCCTTTCTTTTTCTTTAATAACTTTGAACAAAACAAAAGGGAAACTTTTGAACTAACTATTATTCCTGGTTATAAGGAATAGTTGATCAGTAAATTTTTGAATTAGAACCTCTGGTGTGGATCATATGATTAGATTTAGTTCTGAAATTTGGTAATTTCTCTGAATAACTGATTTGCCACTAGGTGGTGGTTGAGTTTAGTTCACCCATGAATAATAGACCCTTCCTCATGTCTGATCCATTCCTTTATTCATTATGAAGTTCTCTGTGGAGCCATGTGCAGCGCAGTACGTTAATGGAAGTGACATTAGTGACAAACTCAGGAAGCCTGCGCTTTTTAAGGGTCAGGCTCCTTGGGGTTTTCCAGTTTAGTTGCGACACAAAACACGACAACCCATAGGCGGCATACCAGAATGTGTCCATCATACAGAGGCTTTCCTGTCATTTCTGGCTCATCATGTTTACACAGGCACAAGGGGAGACTATGTCAGACCCATCCTACATACAAACGGCGGATATGCAGCACTGACTCTACTGAAAACTATAGGAGTGGGTTACAATCCAGGATTCACAACTCACATTATGTAGACTGAGGGAAAAGTCTTCTGTACTGATGGAGTAAAAAAAACCTCTTAATTTTTAAAATATTCTCAGATTCCTATCCATGGTGCATTAATATTGAAAATCACCCAAGTGTTTCATCAATCTCAGTTAAGTTCATGTGATCATCCACCATATATTTAAGGCATCACATTAACCAATTGCAGCATCTGGACAGAATTTCTGCTTGTTGGACATTTCCTGTCTTTAGAGACATACTCCAGTTAGTTAAGTCTAGATTGTTAAGTACAGTTGGGAGAACCCAGACTTAGTGACCTCAACAGATTTCCCACTGTTGGTCCAACCACAATCATCCTACTAGTAACGGCATTGGTTTGGATAGTCACCTACAACAGAATAATCCCCAATGACATTCATCAATCCTACTGGTACAGATTATGGTAAACTATCTGCAGTACCCTCAAATACAATAGATTTGGTTTATTGAAGTATCAGATTATCATACATTCCAACAAGAAACTGAATTGAATTCAATTATCATATCAATCTGTAACCATTTCAGTGCCAAAGAGAGAGACAAGAATGGTCATTAATTTAATTTGAGACCTTGACAGCCAAACCATTATCCAATCGATATAAAAACAGAAAATGCTGGAAAAGCTCAGCAGATTTGCCAATATCTGTGGAGAAAAAACATTATAATGTTTCATGTCCAAATGACCCTTCGACAGAACTGAAAAAGAATAGAAATGAAATGAATTATAGAGTAGGAGGGTTTAAAGTTTATTGCTTGGTGTCACAAGTATGCTTACATAAACAGAACATGCAGACTTCACACAGATAGTTACCCAAAACAGGAATTAAACTCAGGTCCCTGGGGCTGTGAGGCAACAGTGCTAACTACTGTGGAGGAAGTGATGTAGAATAGAAGAATAGGGATAGGTTGGAGCGAAGGGGAGTGTTAATGGTGCCATTAAGGGATGAAGAGTGCTAATAGTGGTAAAAGGTAAGATTGTAGAATGTGTTATTAAGAGTGTAGGTAAACACTTATGCCCCGAGCCATCCCACAGATCTTTGAAATGGCTCCATGAAAATTGTGGAGGAGCAGAAGGTTCCTATCTCTGCATCGGAGCCAGCCAGGTTGGAGTGCCAAATGTGGGCTTTTGGCAGAAACCAGCTCACATGCTTTAAAGGCACTCCCGAAAATCTCAGAACCTGGGAATGGGGTTAGGAATCTGGGATTCAACACACAAGTACCTTTTTAAAGGGCTCCCAATTCATCCTGACTGTAATGAAATCCAAGCGAAAGTGAAAATATTATTCATTCAAATTATTCAATTACTTTTCAATGCTTCCAGACTTATTTAACTGAATGTTCTTATGATCTGGGTATTTTATACAATTTACATTTATTAATAATTATGCAAAATTTTCTCATAAACATTTTAACATGGGAAAATATTATTTTCCAATTAACAATAGCCTCCCATTGCTTCAAACTGCCCATGGCTGCATGTCTTTTATACTGTACTTTGTTTAACTGATTATCATACAGTGGCAGTGATTCCTTAACTGATGAAGCAATCATTGTTATATTTAGTTTGTCAAGAGGTTACGTTTCTAGTCAATTTCATTAATTTGAGATGTCAGTCAAGACATTTGGATCTGAAAAACAAAACATCTCCTATGAGTTGAGATTTCCAGATCAGTATTAGAGGAGGGCAGGGGTTAGAGCTAACCAAAGCCCACCTGAGATAGGGACAGGAAGCTAGTAGACGACATTCAGGGTTCCAACTTCTGATTAATGTGCAGTGATATCTGTTGGAAAATGCTTCTGGGTGGGTGCTCACTGCGGACACAGTCAGATGTGTCTATGGTCCTGTCTATGATCAATCACATAGCCAACTGACTTCACCTTTCAGTCTCACCAGGTTGGAGTGATGGAACGAAGCATGGCATTGCCATGATCACTGCTTGCCCATATCATTGAATTAGAATTTTCCCTTAATAGGTTGAGATGAATAGCATAGATACATCTAAGAGTTAAGTATGTGAGGGAGGGGGGGGAATGGAATAGATGGATATGTCTTTAGCATTTTAATAGAATAGGATGGGAAGAGCCACCTGTGGAACATAAATACTGGAATAGATAACTTCAGTTGAACAGACTGTTTCTGTGCTATAAAACCTAAGCAATTCAGTTCTAGTTGAGTTCTGCCACTGAAGGAAGGAACTCAAGTATTAAATGGTCTGTTTTCATGTCCCTATGTTCACAATATCTATGTGTGATTCAAAGTCATTAGAGTAGAGTTGGGGAGAGTGCAGGTGATTGGGGAAGAAACCTAGAAAAAAAGTGACTTTTCATAGTAATTAACTGTGGATTAATTCTTAATATTTATGTAAGGAGGAATCCTCTGAAATCCAGGAAGTGGCAGTTAATCTCTATTCTTTGTGCTGAATTAACTTATCTCTACTCATGCTATATTTGTGACAGTATCCTGGGTTAGGGGTCGAAAATATCTGCTAGAGTTTTCCAATTCTTATTCAATGATTCAATGGGTGGCACAGTGGTTAGCATTGCTGCCTCATAGCACCAGGGACCTGGGTTTGATTCTTGGCTTGGGTCACTGTCTGTGCAGAGTCTGCATGTTTCTTGATGTCTGTGTGGGTTTCCTCTGGGTGTTCCAGTTTCCTCCCACGGTGTGAAAGATGTGCTGGTTAGATACATTGGCCATGCTAAATTCTCCCTCAGTGTACCTGAACAGGTGTCGGAGTGTGGCAACCAGGGGAATTTCACAGTAACCTCATTACAGTGTTAATTTAAGTCTACTTATGACACTAATAAATAAACTTTTTTTAAGTTTAAAATTTAAAAAGCACTTTGTATTGAGTTAACTTATCTCTACTCCAGTTATGTTTGTGGCAACATTCTGTGTTAGGGGTTGAAAACATCTGCTAGAGTTTCCCAATTCTTATTCAATGATCCTGCCAACAGTGTGTGTATGGATCAAGGTGGTGGCAGAGAGTTTAATGCTGGTCACGGTAATGCCCCTTTTTCACTTGGCTCTTTAACTGATCAGCCGGATGGAGCATTGATTATATGGTTTGATATCTTATCCAAATGATGGTGCCATGTAGCAATGTAGCAGCCTCTCACTATTGTGGATAGGTATCAGCCTATACTATGTGTTCAAATCCTGGAGTAGGGGCTTCATCTGGCAACTTGCTGACTCAGACGGTGTTAACACTGAGCTTTTGGGTTTAACTGCGCTAAAGCCAATAGTCGAATACCCTCAACAGTTGCCCAGGTTTGTATGTGATGAATACCTGCTTGATCAATGAGGGTAGTCTGACTTATGATGTCACATCCCAGCAAAAATGAGCACCTTAAGGAAGAAAAACACTGAAATGAGCCAGTACATGTCATTTGAACATCTTTGTACTTCATTAATTAATCAATTGTGTTTTACAAGCTGTGGAGTCAGCAGTTTCCTCTCTCCTCTCTTAAACTGCTTAAACCAGCCACCAATAATATTCCTGATCTGCTCCAAACATTGGAAGAAAATGATTTCTTCCTCCTAGCACGACCATTGTGACAAAGGATATGTTACCTCTTTTTCCTTTCAAGGTTCTTAAGCAATGAGGCAGTGCAGTCAGCGAGGTTAGCAATCCTCCTTTTCCATTCATCAAGGACATGACAGCTAAAATTCATTTTAAGATGAAGAAAGTGCAATATAATCCTTTCTCTGAGACATTGATAGACTAGCAGCTGGGAAAGAATTGCGCAGTAGTAATGAAATTAGTCTAAAACTGCTAGAGGATTGCAGATAATTGCCCTTGTCTGTCATGGGCAATAACATCTCTAGAATTCCTGCTTACTGATTATAATAAGCAGCCAAAGGCTTTAATAATAGATTATTGCCTCACACTTGTTGGAGAACTGAGAGCACAGCTTCTGACTTTCCACGATCCACAACATATCCTGAATAAAAAAGCTTTGCATTTAAGATGTCATCTGGTTTGCTTTCTGATGAATGTGACATTTTTAAATGAAAACAATCTGTGTAAAATTAATGCGGCTTTATTAAAAAAAACAAATCTTTTATTCAGTTGGACAATGATGGAAAGTATTTGTGTAACTGTTTTAGTGAGGTTATGACCCCTTTTCTCCCTTATCCAAGTTTGTTTCCTCCCTCTTTTGACGTTGGTAACTCTACTGGCTGGGTATGACACATGTTTGTCAGCAACTTTAGGTCCTGACCTGAGAAGCCATCATTCATCTGTGAAGCTAGATCATGAATTGTATCTGTCTTTTAGAATGCAGGTTCCATTATAAAAGAGCTTAACCCTATCCTCACCTGATATCCAAACATATGGATGTTCCTGCAGCAGTTATTGGATGGTGATCAGTTGTGGGAATGCTGGGAGATATATTTCTCTTAGCCAGAGATATTAAGATCAATTGTGGCATCACTACAACCAAATAACTTGGACTAAACAAGAGGAGCTTTCAAGACAGCTAGAATTCCTGCTATTTGATCACTTCTGTTGAAAGAAACTGATGTGAATGTTAGGTCAGCAGAGGATTGGTTTCAGCTTTTGTTTCCTCTACATTTCGCTGCCAAGGATGGCAGAAAATCTTGCCCAATGTCTGAACTCTCGCATAAAGAATGATCACTAAGATGTGATAATGGAAGCCAACTTGTCATCCACACAGTCATGCATTTAATATCATTCAGAAAAGTAGAGAAAAAAAATTAAAAACAAAATCCCTTCGTCAAAACACGTCCACAGGAATTTTGCAATAAAAACAGAAAATGCTGGAAAAAACTCATCTGGTCTGGCAGCATCTGTGCAGAGAGAAACAAAGTTAAAGTTTGGAGTCCAATGTTATTCTTCTTTGGAATAGACTCCAGGCCATAACTAGTCAGTTATTCCAAGGGTCAGTGCTTTGGCCTCAGTTATTCACAAAATATATCAATGTTTTGGATGTGGGGATTAAATGTAATATTTCCAATTTTGCAGATCACACAAATTTAGGTGGAATGTGAGTTGTGAGGAGGGTATAAAGACATTTCAAGGGAATTTGCAGAGGCTAAGTGAGTGGGTAGAAATGTGGCAGAATGGAATATAATGTGAAAAAATGTGAAATTATTCACTTTGATAGGAAAAATAGAAATGTAGAATATTTTTTAAATGGTGGGAGTTTGGGAAATGCTGATGTCCAAAGTGACTTTGGTGTCTTTGTTCGTGATTCAATGAAAGCTAACATGCAAGTACAGCAATCAGTAAAGAAGGCATATAGTACCCTGGCCTTTATTACAAGAGGATTTGTGTATAGGAGTAAAAATATCTTACTGCAATTATGCAGAACCTTGGTGAGACCGTATTGAGAATAGAATTCCTTCAGTGCAGAAGAGGCCTTTCAGCCTATTAAGTCTGCACCAACTCTCTATCTTACCCAGGCCTTCACCCTACCCTATCCCATTTACCATGGCTAATCCATCTATCCTATACATCTTAGGAGACGAATAGGCAATTTAACATGACAATCCATCTAAACTGTACATTTTTGGACTGTGAGAGGAAACCAGAGCACCCAGAGAAAACCCACAAAGTCATGGGGAGAACATGCAAACTCCACACAGACCAGAAGCCAGATCAATAGCGCTGTGAGACAGCAATGCTAACATTGTGCCACCAGTCAGTTTTGGTCTCCTTATCGAAGGAACAATATACTTGCATATTTAGAGGACTGGACAGGGTAAATGCAGGAAAGATATTTCTCCTGGCTGGGTTTGAACCAGGAGACAAGGTCTCAGAATAAGGGACAGGCTATTTAGTACTGAGATGAGTAGGAATATCTTCATTCAGAGGTGGTGAATATTTAGAATTCTTTGCTCCATAGGACTGTGGAGGTTCAATCATTAGATATATCTAAGACTTAGATCAATAGATCTCTACGTATTAAAAGTATAAAGAGAATAGTGCAGGAAAATGATGTCGAAGTAGAAGATACAGCCAGGATCTTACCAAATGGCAGAGTGGCCCTGAAACGCTGAATGGCTTATCTCTGCTATCTTTCATATGTTCTTATGTTCCAAAATATTGGGCTTGAATCAGTAACACGGTTTATTTCTCCCCAGATGCTGTTAGACCTGTTGAGTCTATTCACCACTTCCTCTTTTTATTTCAGATCTCCAGCAGCCACATTATTTTGCTAATGTTTTGGTGTTTAAATCAATGGAACTTTATAATGTTGAATTGAGTTGCTGAACTGATCATTGGATTATGTTTGATTTTTTTTTGGCTTTATGAGCCTATATGGTGAAGGAAAAATTCAGAATTAACCCTGCAATGCTTAACATTAAATTTTAAGAATGTTGTAGTATTATTACACTTTTCTAGTTGGTACTATGCTTTCTATCAGTACCATCAATACATAACTAACACATTCAAACTAATTGTACAGTGACAGTAGGGAGGTTGACAGTAAAATTCTGCCTTCATAACCAACAGCTATTTACAATTTACAAGACATGGTATATAGAACATAGAACATTACAGCATAGAACAGGCCCTTTGGCCTTCAATGTTGCACCGACCAATTAGGAAAAAGCAATGACCCTCTAACCTAAACCATTCTCTTTTCGTCCATAAACTTATCTACTAACCTCTTAAACGCCACCAAACTTGGCGCATCTACAACTGCAGCAGGCAGGCATTCCATACCCTTACCACCCTCTGGGTAAAGAACCTATCTCTGATATCCGTCCTATAACTACCACCCCTTAATTTAAAGCTATGTCCCCTTGTGCTAGCTTTCTCCATCCTAGGAAAAAGGCTATTACTGTCTTTTGTATAGTGGTAATATGACTCAATTAATAATCCAGAGGCCCAAGTTAATGCTCTGAGGCTACAAGTTCAAACCCCACTATGGCAGTTATTGGATTTGAACTGCCAATCCAATGTTAGTCTCAGTAGTAGTGACTATACCACCATTGTTAATTGTTGTAAGATCTCATTTGGTTCACTAATGTCCCTTCAGAAATGAAATCTGCTGTCCTTACCTGGTACCTTTCCTAACTTCCTCCTATCACTGACCTTCTACTCTACTCCAGCTGCCCTATCCTGTCTTGAATTCAATATAATCCATCACATTTCTCCTCTTTAAAACTCTGAAGAAAAGTCATATGGCCTCAAATGCTAATTGTTCCTTTCACTACATTTTCTATTTCATTGTCACTACCCTTCTCACATTGTGTACATGTCGACATTGTTCTGCTCAAGCATCTGGAGTCCAATTTTCATTAGCATGAACTCAAAGGTTCATCCCTTCAAACTGCGTTGCATTTGATAATGTTGAATTCCTGCACATCCTCACAATAAACAAAGTTGAAAATTCTTGACAAAGTATTTATCAGAGATTCACCATCATTTTCTAATGTTTCAGCTAAAACAAATGATCATTCAGTACTTTGTTGAGCAGCAGAAAACAAATCCTCAGAAGCACTGTCAGTCATCTGTATCAAATTAATTTCCAGCTACGACAGTTCCTCATCTTTAAATTTAAAGTTTAGATGTTAGTATCCCAAGTAGGTTTACATTGACACTGCAATGAAGTTACTGTGAAAATCCCCTAGTTGCCATACTCTGATACCTGTGCGAGTACACTGAGGGAGAATTCAACATGATCAATGCACCTAACCAACATGTCTTTCAGACTGTGTGGGAGGAAACCAGAGCACCCTGAGGAAAACCATGCAGAGATGGGGAGAATGTGCAGATTCAGCTCAGACAGTGACCCAAGCTGGGAATTGAACACAGGGCCTGGCGCTGTGAGGCAGTAGTGCTAACCACAGTGATATAGGCCACTCTGAATATGACCTAGTATTAGGAATGTTAGGGCAAAATCAC
This sequence comes from Sphyrna mokarran, assembly GCA_024679065.1. Taxonomy (NCBI): domain Eukaryota; kingdom Metazoa; phylum Chordata; class Chondrichthyes; order Carcharhiniformes; family Carcharhinidae; genus Sphyrna; species Sphyrna mokarran. The sequence continues at coordinate 38,933,134 of JAGIQG010000020.1, read as the reverse complement.
TAAATTGGACCTACCATAGAATGTTGAACCTGTAAGCTTCATTTTTTGCTAAAGTTAAGCAAAAAGAGAAAAAACACAGAAATGAATTCTACACTCATCCTGAATGCTAACCATCTAACTCACCAGTCAGCAATGATATTATCACACCACAGAGATCTGCAAGCTTCTGCTAAAAGCCAAAGATGCATATATTTATATATTTGCAGACAGGCAGAGGAAGTTCCCTTAACAGCTTTAAGCTAGGTATTATCATTATTTCAAACAGCTGTGAACCCTCCATCTCAAACTAATACTGCATCAAGAAATGACCCTCTGGCAATTTATTATACCCAAAGTAATTTATAAGCAAGTGTGAATGGTGGTGAGTTACAACACCGGCCAGAGAACGCAATGTTTTATTCTGGAGGACTGATAATTTACTGCTAGAGTTCAGGACTGTAAAATATTGCGCTGCCTACCACAGAGATTAAGATTAGTTGTGCCTGAAAGAAAATGCATTGACCAGGGTGGAGAAAGTATTGTCCCTAACCTAATGCTACAGCTCAGTAGGCAAGATGGGTGTTTTAAGGACAGGGAAAGAATGCTCTGATTCACTATTTTATTGTTGTTGTAGAGCTGAACAAAAGTAGGTTTGTCCCAGTTTGGATTCTTAATTTGTGCCCTAAACAGCTTTGATGCAGGCAGTACTGCTCGAATAATTACAGTTGAAAATGTGGTTGTTAAGTCAGGTTCAGATGCCACAGCCTTAATGGGTTGAAAGGCCTGAAAATGTTCATCATTTGGTCTTGTAAAAATAATCTTTTCAATAAGATACAAGCCTTGACTACAATTGTATGCGAGCTACAGTGTGAGGGACAGGTAATTTGCTAAATCATTGGTTTTACTATATTTGATTTGATATAGCACTTCCATATTCCAAAGCATTTCTCAGTCCTACTGATGACATTTGAAATGTATGATATGGGCAAATGCAGCAATCAGATTGTGTACAGCAGGATCCCACTGAGAGAAATTAGATAAATGTCCAAGTAACCTGCTTCATTATGTGTCTAGAGTGTAGACAGGGTTTGTTGGGGCTTGTACATTGTCCCAAAGCAATCTACTCAAGACTAGTTTGCCAAAACCATTGCTCTTTATTTACAGCTACGATGTACATATTGGGAAGTTAGAACTTCTTCCAGATTGCTGTTCCTCAATCGTAAGGTATTATATCATCATTACATCAGCAAAATATGCTTTTGATGTTGACCTATTACTCTACATCTTGCCCCAAGTTTTTACCCCTATCGCACTGACATCCCTCTAGAGTCTCAGCGTTCTGGTTTATCATTTTGATTCTAAATGCTGGATGGACTTGAAACCGGTAGAATTTCAAATCCAACTTTTAGACCCATTCTCAGACTGCCCCCCCCCCCACCTCCACGCATACTCTACCTGCAAAAATATCAACAATTCTGAATTGAGCTGCACAAGCCTGTGGGTGGGGCTTAACATGCCTGAATCCTGCAGTTCCAACAGGCATCTCCAACAGCACAGAAAAAAAATGATAGAATGCAGCTCTCCTGCCACATCCCTCTAGCCCTCACAGATATTGCTCCATCCCCACAACATTACTGATCCGCTTATCCCCCCCACCACTCAGATAAATCAAAGCCCCCTCTATTCCTTCCACCACCGATCTCAGACAGTGGCAGCAGATCCTCGCTTCCCCTCCACTGATCTCAGGCATAGTGTCAGCAGGCATCAACTCCCTTCCCTCCCTTGTTCCCCTCCAATTCCAAGCAGAGAAGCACTAGGCATCTACCTACTCATTAACTGGACACCAGAATTGGATTTTTGTAGAACATATCCGTTTTGCGCCGATTCTGGATTGGCGAACACAGTGGTCTCCACTGTGTCAGTAAAGTTGGGCATGTAGCCAATTAAGTAAATTTAAATACATGCAAATGCACTTAATTGGCTATCACACCCATTTCAGGCATAGTCCTGATCTGGCCATTTTCAGGCCTTGGTAAAAGGGACACCGGCACAGAGGCGGGCGCAGATCGTGCTCCTTACTTCATGCCCGATTTTACCAACATTTTGTGCCTGAAAACACGTGCAACACGATGGTAAAATTGGGTCCTTGGTCTTTACAGGGTCAATATCTAAGATGCATTGACCAGTCTCCCTGATCTTGCTCTGTTCTCCATTTAAGATGAATGATATTCTGTATTCTCCCTTCAGTCAACGTGAATATTCTTCTCCTAGGTAGCTGTAGCTTTGATTGCTTGTTCTTTCTTTTCAGGGTCTGAGTAGTAAGCCCAAGTTTCTATTAGCTTTCTTTCCAAAGCTATTAGGCTTCTATGGTTTCTTCTTAAGATATCTGAGTCTGTCTCAATTGTGTATATTCTTGTGGAGTTCTTTTAATGATTGTACCATCTCTCTGTTGGTCTCAAATCCACACTACCATTCCAGGCTTCAACATTGCTAATTTACATGCTTTGTATCTGTGATTAAAGTTCTGAGCTGGTTGTTTCCCTGTTCTTTCTCACGCTGTTTTACCCTCATGTAATCATTTGTGGTAATGTTAATTTGTGTCGCAGAGTGGCAAGTTATGTTCTTAATCTCCTTTTTATCAATAACTCTGATGGTGGGAAACCATTTTGAGGTGATGAGGTTTGGCGACTCAGAAGAGCTAGATTAAAATCTTCTTCAAGAAATCTATGATGGTTCACACAACGTTTTCAGCTCCCCCAATGGCTTGAAGATAATGAGATGAACTGGTTACGTGAACAAACCCATATCCCTTTCCAAAATTTTGGAACAACTTATTTTCAAATTGGGGCCTACTGTCCGAAATGTTATGTGTTGAATAAATTTCTTCAGTGATACTGTTTACTTCAATCCACCTTGATTGACAACAAGGATTCAGATCCATTCCCAGGTGCTCCCACGGCTTTGTTGAAAAAGTAGAAAGTCATGATAGTTCTTTTTGCTCTTGCTAGTTTATAGCTCATGCAAGTCAATTAGAAATCATTTCTGCTTTTAGTGAGTAATGCCCAGCCACCAGTTAGTTTGCTGGGCTTTTGCATGACAATTCACTATCCATAAGCAACCTTGACGAAGTCTTTGTATATCACTGAAGACAAGTGAATCATCAATGATTGTTAAGTCATTCAAAGTATTGGCGTTGTATCAGATTAGTGGGGATATAATGAAAAGTTACGTCATCATTACATCAGCATCTTGATGTTAACCCTTTATGCTACATAATCTGTTTCTGGGGATTGTTTTTAGGACGGATAATTGTTGTTGAGGCCAATGGAGAAACCTGCACATCTCTAAATATTGCCATGGGATCTTTCACATCCAATGGAATAGGCTGAAAATAGTCATCATTAGATTCTGTGCCTAAATCCTGCAGCTCAATCAAAGACCTAATTTTTTTTATTCATTCATGGGATGTGGGTGCCATTGGCCAGGGTTTGTTACTCATCCCTAATTCCCCTTGAGGAGGTGGCAGTGAGCTGCCTCCTTGAACTGCCACAGTCCATATCATGTAGATACACCCATAATGCTGTTAGGGAAGGAGTTCCAGGATTTTGACCCAGTAGCATCACAGGAATGGCGCTATATTTCAAAGTCACGATGGTGAGTGGCTTGGAGAGGAACTTCCAGACGATGGTGTTCCCATGCTGCTGCTGCTCTTGTCCTTCTAGATGGTAGCAATCACAGGTTTGGAAGGTACTGCCTAAGGAGCTTGTTAATTCAGAGCCCTACAACTGATTTAATAAGAGTTTGAAGTGAGTGTCTTTTAAAAAATTTGCATATTCCACAATATGAATTTACAAAACATTGTGGTAACATTAATTTTAAAAGGTAAGAACATTACAGAAAATTCTGGAGGGGATAGATACCAATTATCTGGCAGTAAGAACAAAGTGCGTAATACTCTGTCACATGACCATGAATATCCTTTAAGTTTGATGTCAACATAAATGATTATGCCTATTATCCTTTGTAAGACTGCCAGTAAAACGAGTCATCACTCTGTCCTAGACACTGTCTAATTTAAGTAGATGCACAGAGCTCTCCCTCTATGTTTGTGTTGTTTTATTGCCACTAATCACTGACAACAACCCTTTTGTTGCACTGCAGACTCTACTCAGTGACTCTTACACATTCTTTCCTCTTTTTAATCCCTTCACCTGATCCCTCCAATGCCCACTGGATTTCTCTCCATCTACCCTGAAGTCCTTGAGTTCTGCATGTGGTGGCAGCCCCTATCACCTTTCCACCCAATCAATTAACATAGGAAGTACATGAGATACATATTCTTGGTGAGATCTAGGAGCCATATCTTCTTGTTTCTCTTTATACAATGACCACCACTCCAACTCTAACCTGTTATTTCAACACTGGCCAGAGATAAAACTTGAGAGCTTTCTGATCTGTTTCGCCAGTTGTATGTGAAGTATAACATTTATTAACTGAATGTAGGCTTGAATTTCTGTTCCCAGGTTGTATATGACAAACAATCCAAGAAAAAGCCTGGAGGCTGCCAGCTGCAGAGGCAAACTGGGTGGAAAGCTGGCCTCAACGCTCTTGCACTTTGTTGAAGGTATCACAAAATGAATAAAACAAAGAAAAGACCTCCAGCCCTCAACCCCCACATTCCCACATCCTTCCAAATGCTCCTCATGCCGCATCCAAGCCAACCCATGACACCTCATACCTCCTGTGATATAAAAGGTCAACATAGGGGGTATCTAATGTATGACACAGATAATGATTTCTACTGACATCAGTTAGATTGACATATGTTAGACTCACAAAAAGAAAGTTAGAATCACAGCTAGGACTAAGGTGTCTACTCTGCAATAAGCTCAAATGTAGTGCTCATAAACAAGCATTCAGCAGATACCAGAGTCTGTCAACAATCTGCCTAATAGCCAAGTCCCATGCCTAGAACCCCAAGATAGGATCTATTTCAAAACAATTTCTACCCAACACAGTGGCCCCTATTAAATTACATACTAGACAATGTCCCTCTACTCACTCCCATGGTCCCTCATACTCCCTTGGCACTTTATAGCCCCATTCTAACTTATGCCCCTCTACCCATCTCTCGTTTTTTTACTTCTCGAGTATCATTATACAGCTGCATTCCTTCAGGCACATGGTGAGCATTCCATCACATTACTGACTTGAGCTTTGTAGATGGCGATGACATTTTGAGGAATTAGGAGATTAGTTACTTGTCACAGCATCAAAACACTCCTGTTTCTGTAACCATGGTATTACTATGACTAGACTAATTCATCTTTGATTCTGACATAAACCCCAGAATGGTGATGGGGGTAATGGTGCCACTTAAGGTCAGACAAAGATGATGATGTTGTGTAATGTCACTAGACTAGTACATCAGATTAAGTTCAAGCCTAAATTCACTTTCTTAATGTTCTACACAGCAGACCCCACCCCAACCAACTTTCATAGAGCTCATAGAATCCTACACTGCAGAAAGAGGCCCTTTGGCCCATCGAGTCTGCACCGAACACAATCCCATCCAGGCCCCACCCCCATATCCCTATATATTGTAACCACTAATCCCTCTAACCTACGCATCCCTGGACACTAAGGGGCAATTTCTTAGCGTGGCCAATCAACCTAACCCATACATCTTTGGACTGTGGGAGGAAACCAGAGTACCCGGAGGAAACCCATGCAGACACGAGGAGAATGTGCAAATTCCACACAGACAGTGACCCAAGCTGGGAATCGAACCCAGGACCCTACAGCTGTGAGCAGCAGTACTATCCACTGTGCCACCATGCCACCCATATGCTGCAGGTTTCCTATCAGACCAGCCAGATTAGGTTTCCTACCAAACCAGCCGACACTGCAGACCTACTTACATTGCAGACAAAAAACAAAGAACATAGAAAATTACAGCACATAAACACGTCTTTCAGCCCTCCAAACTTGCACCAATCATGCTGCCTGGTAGAATTAAAACCCCTACCCTTCCATGGACCACATCCCTCTATTCCATCCTATTCATATATTTGTCAAGATGCCCCTTAAACTCATTATTGTACCTGTTTCCACCAAAGAGCAAAGACCTACCTACATGGCAAATCTACCTGTATAGAAAACTTACCTACCTAGCATAGTGGCATAGTGGATAACACTGCTGTCTCAAAATGCTAGTCATCCAGATTCAATTCCGGTCATAGGTCACTGTCTGTGTGGAGTTTGTAAGTTCTCCTCGTGTCGGCATGAGTTTCCTCCCGGCCAAAGATGTGTGGATTAGGTTGATTAACTATGGTAAACATAGAACACTACAGTACAAACTGGCCCTACGGCCCACAAGTTGTGTCGATCATATTCATACCTACCAGGCCATAGAACTATCTCATCCCATTAAATCCCATGTGCTCATCCAGGAGTCTTTTAAAAGACCCCAGTGAGTTCGCCTCTACTACTACCGGCGGCAGCCAATTCCACTCACTCACCACTCTGTGGCCACCTCAGGCCATCCCTCTGCTTTTAACAGCCAATGAAATGCTTTTGAAGTGCAGTCTCTGATGTCATGTAAGCCAGCTTGGGCACAGCAAGCTCCCACAAACAAAAATGAGACAATGATTAGATAATCTATTTTACTGACATTGGTTGAGCAATGAATATTGGTCAGAGCACTAGGGAGAACTCCCCTGCTCTTCAAAGTTTGCCATGGATCTCTTATGTCTAGCTGAGAAGGCAGATGGGGCATTGGTTTAATGCCTCATCCAAGAGTCAGTACCTCCAAAGGGGCAGAAAAATCAGTCTTAGATTGTATGCTAAAGTCTATGAAGTGGGACAAGGTGGGCAGCTATCAGTAGCAAATGTTTCTACATTTTTGCCTCGAGGTCAGAAGAAGTCAGCACTTGTCTCTCAGTTTCTTGAATATTTTTGGCACCTTGAGTAATGGTGAATAAATGCCAAACACAATGGAGTTTTGCATAAAACAGATGCTCATCACACTTCAACTGCTATTATTCATGCTGCTTCATTCTGACTTGGAACTGAAAATTTATAAACAGCTGCCAATTTGCAAATCTCCCTCATTCTGGACCACTGACCTCTAAGTGACCTCAGAATTTACAGCAAGTAGATTATTACCTTAAAAAGACGAGTCACCTTAAGCAGATCCACAGCAGCAGAGAAATACATTGTGTGTTAAATGATATAACAGCCCTGTCATTATAAGACAGTGCATCATTGACACACCATAATTCAACTGCCACAAGAGATCCCATAATATAATCTTGCCAGTCATGGCTGCCATGATTGAACTGAACAGTGTTCAAATAAAATATAAAGGAAACCAATCATTTCTTTCCCCTTTATTGTCAGGCCTTTCCTTGGGAACAAGGGCTAAAGTTTTGAAAGCAGCAGGGAATCTATAGAAACTTCCTGCAGCATAACCTCTGACCTCAAGACATGCATACTCAGAATACCTCCCCATGAGGCTACTGATTGGCCAAAGAAAAGATGACTGCATCTTGGTACTTTAGCAATACACTGATGTTCTAAAACCCACACTACCTCTAAACAATGCCACAGATGAACATGTGCATCATTCAAAATCTTGTCCCAGTACATCTGAGTGTATGTCCTCAGAGATATCTCAATTATGTAAGTCAGCATTGATTTAAATAATCAATTATTTAAGCTACCCATTGAAAATCAGTTTGTACCACAAGTGAACAAATCAATACTAGAAGTGAGGAAACCAGAACTTGGATATAGTAGAGGTGACCATGGGGGCAGGGCCAGAATCATAAATGTATATGTGAAATTCAGGGAGTTGTTTGCTGATGATTTCAGTCTCTGTATCCATTCACAATTCCCCCATTAGTAAAGTGACCCATGCTAACCCAGAGCTGTAGATCTGGAGTCGCATGTAGGCCAGTCTAGCTAAAATGGCAGATTTCCTTCCCTACAAGGACTGCAGGGACCATTGGTAGCTTCACAGTCACCATTACCGAGAGTAGCTTTCAACTGCAGATCCCCTGATTCAACAAAGTGTCTTACAGAGAGACCACTGGGCAACGTGGTGGCACAGTAGTTTGCACTGCTACCTCACAATTCTATGGGATATGGGTTCAATTCCGGCATTGGGTGACTGTACAGAGTTTCACATTCTCCTCGTGGCTGCATGGGTTTCCTCAAGGTGTTCCAGTTACCTCCCACAGTCCAAAGATGTGTGTATTAGGTGGATTGGCCATGGTAAATTGTCTAATAGTTTCAGGAGGACTAGTAGGGTAAATCCTTGGGGTTATGGTATACAGCCTGAATGGGAGGGTGACTGGTGCAGACTAGATGGGCCAAATGATCTTCTTGTACACTGTAGGGAATCTATGATTGGGATTCTATGACTAATACTGAAATCTCTCACTGCCTCAATATCGTATCCTCTGGAAGTGCAGAATCACTGACTGCAGCTTCTGGATTTCTGTACTTGGTTGCACAAGTGCAGACTCCAGGGCCAGGATTTTACAGGTCCACTACAGTGTATCTCCACCCCCCAGCACATGTGATGGGCCATTAAAATTTCTGTTTACTTTGAGAGGAATGTAATATCCTGCCAGGCAGGAGGGGTGGTAAAATCCTGGAAGTTTCAGTAAAGTACTGTTGTGGAATTAACACAGACAGCCTCATCATGATTACTACAGCAAGATCCGGGCCATAATGTTAGTAGAAGGCTTACACTGCTGCTATGGAGGCTGGGCAAACTTTGCTTCCTGTAATACAGGTTAGAAGGAAGTCATTCAGCCTGTTTTGTTTTTTCTGCAAGAGTTATCACCAGTGGTCCCACTTCCTTGCCTTTTCCCTAGATCCTTTAAAATATTTCTTACTGAAATATCTTCCTTTTTTCACTTTGCAAAGATGTACTGGATTTTGTTTCCCAACATGGGCACCACCCCACTCCCTAACCCCCGTAAATTCTGATGGGGCATATCATGCCCTAACAAGGTTTTCCACACAGAAAATTCCTAATCTCTTTCTGAAGACTTGCTAAACCTGATAATTTTGCATAAAATGCCTGTTGCAAAACTTGAAAATAAAGCTTCATTTTTCCACACTAACATGGCATCTAAAGAGCAACAATGGAGCGTCGAATAACTCTTCAGTCAGACCCTGGAATAGAAAGGAGAGAGGCATGGAAGATGTCAGAAATACTTTACTTTATTGATGACAGATTTCCTCATTTTTATTCAAATAGAAATTCCCCTGAGGTGACCTGAATAGATTCAGTTGAAAATAACATATTGCAACTGAAACCTGCATCTCTTCTGATTAGGGAACAATTCACTTGCAAACCATTTAAAAGCACAATCTATTCCTCTTAACTGAAGTTGCTTAATCTTGCAAAAATGCGCCTCCTGTGATGTGTTACTTAAACTGATTAATTTGAGTCACTGGATAATTCATTTTATTTCCAGCAATGAAGTGGATGAACAGTTTATCTGGTGCTGAAATTCACTGTTCACCACACAGCCCAGAAAAACCCTACCCACAAATGTATTAAAACCCAAACACGTAATAAAATACATGAAGAAATAAGCGTGTAGAATAGTTACACGCTGTAGTAATAATAAAACTGACCGGGCAAGATGGTAAAATGCCCCCCCACCCTGAGGCCAATGAATATTTCCATTCTGGAAACCTCACTTGTCCCGATTCCGGGGCAGGCGAGGCGGTAGAGGTTCGGCCATCATGTCAGTTTCAAGGTTTAGGTGTCCAGGTCACTAACAACCTGTCCTGATACCCCCCTTGCCGACTCTATAATTAAGAACTAAATGTCTTTACTTTCTCAGTAGGTTAAGGAAATTTAGCATATTCGCTATGACTTTCACCAACTTTTACAGATGCACCATAGAAAGCATTCTTTCTGGATGCATCACAGGTTGGTATGGCTCCTGCTCTGTCCAAGACCACAAAAACAACAAAGAGTCGTGAACTAACACCATTACTCAAACAAGCCTCCCGCCTACTGACTCTATCTATACTTTGCACTGTCTCAGAAAAGCAGATAGCATAATTAAAGACCCCACGCACCGAGATCATTCTCTCTTCCACCTTCTTCTGTCAGGAAAAAGAAATAAAAGTCTGAGGTCATGTATCAACCAACTCAAGAACAGCTTCTTCTCTGCCACCATCAGACTTTTAAGTGAACCTACCTTGCATTAAGTTGATCTTTCTCTACACCATAGCTATTACTGTAACACTACATTCTGCACTCTCCCTTTTCCTTCTCTATGTATGGTATGCTTTGTTTGTATAGCATGCAAGAAACATACTTTTCATTGTATACTCATAAATACGACAATAATAATGTAAATAAAATCAAATCAAGTCAGAGTGTACTACACTTAATGAAACCATTAATTTTACCTGGATGTAACTTCATATTTCTTTGAGACCCAAGGGTATGCACGCCACAAGTCTATATACTCTATCCCTTTCAATCTTTCACCTATAAGGCAACCACAATCCAACAAATCTTCAGTGTTACACTGAAGTGTCAGCTTCGATTGTGTATTTGAATCCTCAGCCATCTAACTCAGAGACAAGACTACCGCTAACTTAAACAATTTGATGAAAACTCTAATTTAAACAGAAATATAACCACATTTTTTGAAAAGTCAGAATGCAGCCCCTAATATATAATTGCCAATCCACTATGCAATTTTACACCAGAGTACAAACACATTGGTAGAGCACAAGAAGCAGTTCTCCATTCCTGCCATATCGTAAGAGTAATCAGAGCTGAGAAATGGCCATTCAGACTAAATGGCTCACTGAACCCAACCATCCGGAGCACTAACTTTGCAATCTAAGGTTGCCAACTCTGGTGGGCACAGTGCAGGAGTTTTCATCACATGAACACTCTCCCACTAAAGATTCAGCCCCCATGCTGTCATTATTGATATCACTCCTCATGCCAACTGGGAAGAAGACAAATTCTGTTACCTGATTGGATAACTCTTGACTGTCAAGCAAATTGTGTTTCCTACCACCCCATAGAACCATACAGTGCAGAAAGAGGCCCTTTGGCCCATTGAGTCTGCACTGAACACAATCCCACCCAGGCCCTATCTTCATGTCCCTGCATATCATAATCACTAATCCCTCTAACCTACGCATCCCTAGACACTAAGGGGCAATTTCTTAGCATGGCCTATCAACCTAACCCACACACTTCTGGATTGTGGGAGGAAACTGAAGTATCCTGAGGAAACCCACGCAGACACGAGAAGAATGTGCAAACTCCACACGGACAGTGACCCAAGCTGGGAATCGAACCCAGGACCCTGGAGCTGTGAAGCAGCAGTGCTAACCACTGTGCCGCCCTCTTCAAGATTTTCAAAGAAGTAAAAAAAAATTGCAATTTTTTTCTAATGCCTGTGATTACTTTTATGTTGGTGTAATGGTAGATCAGAGATTAATCTTTAATTGCTGGAGACATAAGGACAATCCTCGACATTTGACAACCTGACTCCTATCAGGCTAATGAATGAACAATGCCAATATGTTAGCATTGTAGTTCATTCTAGTCACTGTATTCCACATGACGCAGTTAGTTCAGTTGCTTTTTCCTGTCAGTAAGGAGGCTATTCTTTCAGCAGTCAGGGCCCTGTCACACATCAGTAATTTACTTGCCATAAGTGGTAAAGTAGACGACATTGGGCTGTAAATACAGATCCTTGGTTAAACATTACCCCAAAGTGATTCACTGCTCCCTTTGGGAACATGAACAGGAGCAGGCTAATTGATTTGCACTGGTATTCTAGCTCCTGACAATGAGGACCTGAGACCAGCCTTCTCCCACTGCTCTGACATGAATGGAATTCTGTTTCAATGAAGTGTAACAACAGCTCGTAGAAATTCTTTGGTCTGTTGCAGCGTACACGCCAGTTGAAAGAAGGCAAACTTGTTTCTTTAACAAGATAGTCTAGGATGGTGTCCACCTTCCACACTCATCCTCCCCCTCCCCCCTTCCTATTCCACAGATGCCCTCTGTTCTCTTGATTTTGTTACTTGATGGTGCCTTCTGACCATCTGTGTTTTGATGACAATGGTGTCTCCATTGTACACTGAGGGCTGGGCTGCACAATGCAGTGGCTATACGAGGCTCAATCTAGCGTCCCCTTCTTTTAAGACCCATTAACAACAATGGGAGTGTTGTAAGCGAGTAATAAATGGATAGCATTCTGAAAGCACCACTGCCAGGGTCCACAAGATCAATATCTCACGCCTGAGAAAATACAAACCCATCATTTACCCGGTCAACAACTCTGCCAAAACCTAACAACAGAGTTCAGAAAGCTGGGACAAGCAGTCAATTTGGAATAAGACCAAAAGAATATTTTTAGTAAAATTCTAGATGATTTTTCTCTCTGGAGGCAATGATCCCCATGCTGGCGTTCAATGGATGAATGCCTCCTTCTGGCACCTCGTCCAAATGCTCATTCATTGTGTGAGAACCTAGATATTGGGGGTCAGTAGGTTGTTAATGGTGTAGAATGTCACAGACAAGTCAGCCCCTTTCCCCATAACCATTCGCAATCAGTTTCCAAGAGGATTAGGGCTGGCAATGGTTAAATCTTCCCTTCCTCATAGCAATGCACCAAAGACAATCATAGCAACGCTAACCTTGGTTAGATCTGCTAAGTCAGGTTAAATTGAAGCTTGAACTTGCAGTCTTTGTAGTCTAACTGGCACAATACTGTCAGACCACTGAGACTTAAGAGTCTTTGATCTGCAGCCTCCTGTATTTCACTTTACTCTTTATCCTCTTTCTCACAAAATTAGAACGTAGAGTCAGATTTGACCAGCCTAGCATGGAAGGGAACATAATCACAAAGGTGGATCTCTCAGGATGAGTGCAAATTTGGGTTGTTTTTGGTTTCGTTACTGGTGTGGTTTCAGCAGAGGCTTTGGCCTCTTGCATTTTGATGTTGGAAACTCGACTGTATTTGACTTCCTCTGGCAGGGTTTTGATGTTTGCAAGGACAACTAAAAGAGGCAATGGCTGCAGCAAGCATCTATGCACCCAAACCAGGGATTGTGTAATAGTTTTAGGGTGACAGTAAAATACAGTGAGGGAGGTACACCCATCAATATGTGCCTACTTCATTCAGAGAACCTCTTTGGAATCATGTGGATTTGAAGCTGTGTACATCTGTCGTTTGCAAGGTTTCTTGAGCTCTAGATACTTCAGCATGACATTCATGTAATACACTACCAAGATTGAAAAAAATAGGAGAGAGAAAGCTTGCCTTGATTCAGCTCAAAGGATTGTTTCTAATCTACAATGTAACTCAACCACAGCTAAGAAGCCAGAAAAAGCAAGTGATCTCATTTTATGGCCATAAAATGGGTGCAACATGGTTAATTTTGGATTAATTTCATATGACCAAACTATGCCTGAAACACCTCCAGCCCAATATTGGATTGGGTGATTTTTTTTATAGTGACTAGCAGCTTATGTATGTAAATAATGGTCTATATCTGACTTGGATTCCCTCTCTGATATTTGATGCTCAGCTCATTCCACTAAAGCAACCAGTAGACAACCAGCACTGAAAGGGTTATTTTTTTTTGTTAATAACTCATGATATTGCTTGGCATTGAGTGAAAGGGACCTCATGACAATATTTAGAAACTAAATGGTCAGTTAACAAAGGATTTTTTTTTGTGGTGGCATCCTACATATTACTCATCATAGGTTCTCACTCCCTGTCACTGTGTGACTAGTAATGGGAATGATGTTAAGTACTTTTGACAGGTTAGATATGTTCAGCTTCCATGGTCTATACATTGTTGCAGGCTGGGAATCTGCTATTTTAAGTACAGGAAGATATAGGATCTTTCTTAAAACACTGGGTGGAATTCTCCCATGGCTCCACTGTTGGGTTCAGTGGTGGGGAGAAGAGGGGAAAGCTAAAAATTTGGTGGAAGTCTAAAATCAGTTCACGCTGGGGTAAATTTTCTGAGGAATTTTCCACTGATGCCTCCCATAGAGGATTATGAAACCCGCTGGAGGCCAGAATGAAACTGCTTTGCATCCCACTAATGTGATGCAGATGAAAACCTGATCAGGATGTTCCACTCATGTGATTCTCCACGATGCCAGCGGAAAAACAGCTTGTTCAGAAAACATGTAGAATAACATGGCACATAGAAATTGAGGCTCATCTGAACGATGCCTGGGGCTACTTCTGGAGTCTGGGATGGCAACTCCAGTAAACCTAGACCCAGAATGCCTCAGTAGTTGGTGGGAAGAACAGCTACAGATGGATCTTCCAACTTCAGTGTCATTGAGGAGGTCCGTCATCCAGCTGAGAATGTTCCTAGAAATCCATCTTTTTTCTTAGGAAAGCCATCTTAATTTTTCAACATTGGATCAGTGATGTTGGGAGTCTTTTAAATATGGCACCCAGACATCATAATGGGACTTACGACCACCCCACAGAATACAATGCCAAAACCCTGGATGTGTAATTAATGAGGTCAGGGCTGGAAAATATAACATGGTTTCTTGCTGGTCTCCACACTGGGAAACACTCTCTATTCCCACCCCTGTACATACACAGAAATTCAATGACGTCACTGCTGGAGCCTGCAGCCCAGAGTGGCAGAAGTAAGAGGAATGAGGAAAGGCAATATAGTCTCATGTTCACAGCAATCTACAATCCATTTACATTACTGGCATAGTGAAACAGGGTTTAGAGACATTAGTCAACATGACTGCAATAAAATACCCCACATGGAAAAGGTTTTAGTTTCCCATTTGCAAATTCTTCCCCTTTCACCCACAATAAATGGAGTTTCCAAAATTCATTGTTGTTAGTTCAGGATAGAAATTTGAAATATTTCTTCACCTGCTGCCAATGATGACAGCAAAGTGCCTTGCTACACACTGACACCTATAAAGATGGCACCATTAACCCAGGCCTGTCATCAGCTTACAACAGGCATGGCACTGACAGCAAATGCAGCATTCTTACAAAGATAATGCATTCTAATGCTTCAATGAGTAAATTCACACTTCAGCAAGAAATTGAGCAATGTAGATTTAAAGCCTCATATCCTCTCCCGTGTGTGCACTTAGTTAGCAACTGATCTCAATCAGGCTGGCTGGGGAGGGAATCTCACAGAGACTTATAAAATTCTAACAGAACTAGACAAGATAAATGCAAGGAGGATATTCTCGATGGTGGGAGAGTCCAGAACCAGGAATCACAGTCTGAGGATTTCGATAGACCATTTAGGATGCATATGAAGAGGCATTTCTTCACCCAGAGTGGTGAGCCTGTGGAATTCATTAACACGGAAAGTAATTGATGCCAAAACATTGAATGAAACATTGAAGAGGCAGCTAGAAATAACACTTGGGGTGAATGGGATCAAAGGTTATCGGAAGAAAGCAAGATTAGGTTATTGAGTTGGACAATCAGCTATGATTATGACGAATGGCAGAGAAAGCGTGAAGGGCCAAATAGCCTCTACATGCTCCTATCTTATATGTTTCTAGGGTTGCTACAATTACAATTAAGTCCAGTATCTATAAGATAGGAAGGAGCAATAAAATCAATCCAGGGATTCCATTCTGGATCACTGTCCAGTTAACTCTGCTGGAAAAAAGTGTGAATGGACACTGAATCAGGACACACTCACTCGGTGGCACTGAAACTACTGCTGGTTAAAAAATTCGCTGATGCTCTGACTAAAATTTGCAGGTGAGTGATGGGCAACTGAATAAGATACTGAAGGATTATTGTTGCTGGAATAGAGTTATAGAGTCATAGAAGTTTACAGCATGGAAACAGGCCCTTCAGCCCAACTTGTCCATGCCGCTCTTTCTTTTTTAAAACCCTAAGCTAATCTCAATTGCCCACATTTGGCCCATATCCCTCTATACACATCTTACCCATTTAACTATTTAAATGCTTTTTAAAAGATGAAATTGAACCTGCTTCTACTACTACCTCTGGCAGCTCGTTCCAGACATTCACCATCCTCTGTGTGAAGAAATTGCTCCTCTGGACACTTATGTATCTCTCCCCTCTCACCTAAAAGTTTGAGACTCTCCTACCTTTACGAAAAGATATTAACTATCTAGCTGATTTGTGCCCTCATTATTTTATAGACCTCTATAAGAGTCTCCTACGCTCCAGGGAAAAAGTCTCAGCCTCTCCTTATAATTCAAACCACCAAATTCAAGTAGCATTCTAAAAATTCTTTTCTGCACTCTTTCTAGTTTAATAGTATCCTTTCTATAAATGGATGACCAGAACTGCACACAGTATTCCAAGTGTGATCTTACTAATGTCTTGTACAACTTCAAAGACATTCCAAATCCTGTATTCATTGTCCTGACAATGAACCCAAGCATGCCAAAGGCCTTCTTCACTTTCAAGAAATTATGAACATGTACCCCTAGATCTCTTTGTTCTGTAGCTCTCCCTAGTGCCCTACCATTAATTAAATCCTGCCTTGGTTCAATTTACCAAAATATATCACCTCGCATTTATCTAAATTAAACTCCATCTGCCATTCATCAGCCCACGGGCCCAATTGATTAAGATCCTGTTCCAATCGGAGATTAATTTCTTCACTGTCCACTATGCCACCAATCTTGGTGTCATCTGCAAACTTACTAACCATGCCTCCGATATTCTCATCCAAATCATTAATATAAATGACAAATAAAGTGGACCTAGCACTGATTGCTAAGGCACACCACTAGTCAAAGGCAATCAATTTGAAAAACAACTCTCCACAACCATCTTCTAGCTTCTGTCAAGAAGCCAATTTTGAATCTATTTAGATAGCTCACCCTGGATCCCCTGAGATTTAACTTTATGCAACAACCTACCATGTGGACCTTGGTATTTACATATGAGTCATTGTCATTTAAGAAATAATGGAAGGCAACTGGATGAGCAAATGCTGAAGAAAGTAATGAACTAGTGCTCAGCCAATTTATCATGATTCCATGTATAAAAGACTGTGAGAGATTAAAAGGAACAAGTTGGGATGATCTTCCATATATGTGCAGAATGCTTTGTCACAAAACAGTAATACCCTTATCTCAGAAACAGAAAGGATGTGGGTTCTTCCCACTCCATTTACTGAACACAGAATCTAGGTTGACACACCAGTGCAGTACTGAAAGAGTATAGCACTGTTCCAAGGTGCATCTTTCAGATAAAATGTTAAACCAAGATGCTGTCCAACTGCTGAAATGGAGATAAAAATTGGTGGAGCTATTTTAAAGTTCATAGCATTATAGAATTGCTACAATGCGGAAGGGGGCCATTTGGCCTATTGAACTTGCACCGACAACAATCCCACCCCTGTCCTATCCCCATAACCCGATGCATTTACCCTACTAATCTCCCAACCTACACATTTTGAGACACCAAGTGGCAATTTAATATGGCCAATCAAGTTAACTCATACACCTTTGGACTGTGGGAGGAAACCGAAGCACCCGGAGAAAACCCACGCAGACATGGGAAAATGTGCAAACTCCACACAGTCACCTGATGCCAGAATTGAACCCAGATTCCTGATACTGTGAGGCAGCAGTGCTAACAACTGTGATATTGTGCTACCCCTGTTGTGCAAGAAAGGTCTTCTCAGTGTCCAGGTCAATTTGCTTCTAGCATTTTCTAATGAACTCATGATTGTCACCAGTTTCTGCATTGACTATAAAATTCCACAGTTATTTCATCTACATTTTATTCACAAAGCCAAGCAGAAAAGCTATCAAGATCACAGACAGAATAACCAAATGAAATCTGGAACATAACCACTGTCCCCTTTGCTCTTTGCTAATGTTCTGGCTGAGCACTAAGTAGGATGACTGATCAGCAAGAACTCTGTAACAGCCCTGCAGACACTGGGCTCCAACAAATATGTGCAGAGGTGAATTAATCCTTGAGATGAGCATGTCTGACAAAATAACTTTTTCTAGTCCTGTCAATGAGATTGTCCTGTTGGAAATTTGAAATTTATCAGAAATCCATAAAATGCAACTAAATTAGCTGGCAGTCTGTTGGCAGTTGCAGGCATCCATTTTACCTGGAACCACCCCAGTCAGTAATATCCTGATTAACTAATGCCAGCTGTACCTTGGAACAATGAAACTTTTTTATTTGGCCCGTGTTTCTGATTAGTAGAGGGCATTTCTTCAAGTCTCCCACAGGAGCAGCAGGCTCCTGACAGCACTTTTCCGTAATGAATGTTGATTGGGCAAGCTCTCTCTGTTTGTCTTCATTTGCTGGTAGTCAGTGGAGCAGTGGGAATGATGCCAAGGGGCTGCACCATCTCTCTCAATCACTGTTCTTCTCACAGTCTCTGACAGTCAGTGCCAGCATTGCCACTAGTCCTCTGCTGCTGGGAGTGTCACAAACTGGATCTGATGTGCCATGTCATTCACAGTTGATTTCTTCAAACATATTTCGTTCAGCCAAACCCATGGTGAGGTTTTAATATTTTCCCTTTCCCTGCTTCTGATAAGTATGGTGCAGTGAATCCTGCTGTTAACCCAGTTATTTTGATTGATCGGTTTTGTTGTAAAATCCAAAAACATTGGTATTCAATTTTAATTCTTTTCCACACAAAATATGTTCAATTATTTTTATATCAGCATCATATCATTTCTGGCTCATAAAGTTTAAATTTCACTGAAATAATCATCTTACAAGCCTTATATTATCTTTCCTCTTCTTTATACTGTAGATTATTTTTCACATCAAGTTTATCTTCCTCCACTCCTGCAATGGTAACTTAATGAAGGAGTATAGTTACTTGATTAACCCTTATCCTATTCTTTGTCTCTGCCCTCCTCTGTTTCACCCACCTAGTCATTCATTGTACAGGAGGTCAGGTAGAAATAGCCAGACTATTCAATCATGCTACATCATTAAGAAGTCCAGTCCAATCCTCAAGCGACTTTAACATGCACATTGATGTCTTTGCAGGATTGGGAACTGTGATTAACTTCCCCCTTCCTAATCCAGGTCACCATGGCACAATAACAATAGTGGTGGAACCCCCATTGTGCAGGTGGGAATCAGTTAATTCTGATACTGAACCTGAGAGTTTCTAGCCATCACTTTTTAAATATTCTTCCATTTCAATATGAACTTCAACCTTAAACTGTAGCAATTCTAACATTGCACCACTTGGAATGCAACACAAACTCAACTGTATCAAATGTATTTTTTGCACAATTTCTGTGTTTCACTTTTTATCTTCTTCTCTCACTTTCTGTCATTTGTCCCACCAAGAGCAGCAGGACATGTGCAGAATAAGTGGATTAGAGCAGCACATGAAGCAACCTTGTAAAGAACCTCACCCTGATTTTCAGTAGTTAAGTATAGACTAACGGTCAATAAATCTGAATATTGGTATGTATGTGCAATTCATTAGTATTTCTACTTGGAGTTGCTGTTTCTGTCTTCTGAGACCTCCGCATTCTTCCCATTCTGGTCTCTTGCACATACTCATTTCATCATTGGTGTCATGCCTTCGATTGCACAGACCCTTAGAACTAGATTTCCCTCTCTTCCTCTCTCATCATTCAAAATACTTTTTAAAATCTATCTCTTCACAATGTTTTTGTCCCTGTCCCAATCTCTTCATACTCCTGTGTCAAATTTTGTTCGATAATCACTCCTCGGAAACATCTCAGAATGTTTTACAGTGTTAAAGTTGTTATAAGTAATGTTTATTTATGTTCACTAATGTTTATATAATCTGCAAACTATGTTAGGGAACGTGTGTTTCAAAAAAACAGAAAGAAAGTATTCGGTTTGCACATGTAGATTCAAACTAACACACAACAAGTTTTATTGAAAGAGATACTGTCTGCACAGCACCAGTTACAAAACTGAAAGCAGCCTCGACAAATACCCTAATGACAACACAATCAAATCATGTGATCAGCTCTTAAAGTAACCTGCAATTCTTTTAAATATATAACACTATGTAAAAGCAAATTGTTGTTGATCATTTTCCCATCTAGCATAATTCAATGTTCTGTCTGGAAATCTTTTTACAACTACTCAACACTCAGAGAGTAAACAGTGTGATTAGCACTGCTGCCTCAAAACACCAGGGATCCATGTTTGATTCCCCTCTTGGGTTACTCGCTGTGCAGAGTTGACATGTTCTCCCCCTGTCTGTATGGGTTCCCTCTGGGTGCTCCAGTTTCCTCCCACAGTCCAAAGGATATGCTGGTTAGGTGCAATAGCCATGCTAAATTCTCCCTCAGTGTACCCAAACAGGCGGCACAGCATGGCAACTAAAGGATTTTTACTTCATTGCAGTGTTAATGTAGGCCTATTTGAGACACTAATGAATAAACTTTAAAAATTGTACTTACAGAAGTTATGTTATTGAACACCTGCAAACCTCAAATTGCTGAGTAAAGACATTCCTCACTAATCAATGCTGTAAATGTCTCCAAACTTCAATTGCAGCGTCAGCTCCAATGCAAGGACATTTCAGACTCATGTCCCTTTCTGTGGCATCTACCAATGTCTTCCTGCTCATTGGAGTTGATTTCTCTCCTTGGCTTCTTTGTGTCCCACATTGCATTTCTCTGTGCTATTTGCCATTCAGATGCTAATACTGTGATTGATGAATTTAAGGTCAGCACAAGACTTACTTAGCAATGAGCAGAGAGGCTGCATGAAAGGAAGAAGCAAACTCAGATAATAGGGTCCATTAATTTGGCAATGGATTTGTAAGCATATTTTTTTCAGAGTTTCATTTTGTTTATTTATTCTATAAACCAGTCATTCTAGGAATGGCATCAGGATTTAAAATTTCAGCAATTATTTTAGGTGTTACTAAATCACAAAGTTTATATTTTGTTTTTGCAGCTGTCAATGGGTTAAAGATTCTGTAAGATATGCGAAAAATACTATTTCAGCAGTTAGTAACTTGTTTTCATGTTATATTTTCAGGATGTTGTCTCTTCCTTCAGTTAACACTCCTGGGCAGATGTTGAACTTTGTTTCATCTCATTTGTTCCACTAAGACTTCCAAAACCTATCATCTGAGGAGTACTTCAGAAAATTGCAGCCATGATGGGTTATGGAATGATTTGAAGAAATGGAAGGGATCTAAACTGCATGGATCTTCAGCAACAAATGCATTCAAGTAATATGAAAAACTACAAATGCAACAATTTTTTTAATGACATGTGAGCGTCACAAGCAAAATCAACATGTGTTGCCCATCTGCATAATGGTACTGTGGTTAACATTGCTGTCTTGCAGTGTCAGGGACCCGGGTTCAATTCCAGCTCAGATCATTGTCTATGTGGAGTTTGCACATTTTCCCCATGTCTGCGTGGGTTTCCTCCAGGTGCTCCGGTTTCCTCCCACAGTCCACAGGGTTAGGCGGATTAACCATGCTAAATTGACCCTTAGTGTCAGGGAGATTAGCTAAGGTAAGTGCATGGAGTTATGGGGATAGGGCCTGGATGGGATTGTGCTTGTTGCAGACGCAATGGGCCAAATAGTCTCCTTCTGCACTATAGGGATTCTATCCTTAAAGTTAACAACGAGGGAACTATGGGATGTTCATGGAGGGTCATTTTATTTACCCAGAGAGATCAACTAACCCATTCTCATAGAGCAGGTCAATCACCAAAATATTTTGAGGAGGTATTTAACATATCTTCTACTATTAAACATAAAAGCCATCTTTTTCTGGCCTAAAGAGACCCAGAATCTGAAAGAAGGCATGAAGGGCTGGATCCACAAATAAAGATTACCTGCCTCTGTCCACCAATATCCACTCGATTGGATCGCTACAATCATTCGATACCCGACATCCATTCCTCCACCATCCCTCCCAACTCCAGTGATTGGCTGATCTACCCATATCCCCAAGATGTTTGACTCTTTATCACTTCAACCTAGCTGCCTATGTTGAAAAAATTTAGTGGTATGATGTGAAAAAACACATCATACCACTAAGTTCAGTAGTGAATGCCTTATTTCTGTGTTTCCCAGCTGTAAATGCATTCGTCCCTATTCCCACTGCTTCCCTAATAGCAGTTATTACTGAGGTCATTAGGTAGAGGGATAGTGAATAAAACACTTCACCTTCCAAGTGTCAGCATCATGTAGAGTAAAACATCCTCTACTCTAACCTAAAAATATACTTCTGCCCCAGTAAGAACGTCACCAATGCTCCAATGTACCATTTTTTAAAAACCTCTCACACTCTGTAAGACGGGGGAAGGATTAAAATGTTCCAACAGGGATCAACTGACATTGTCAGGATCCCCAACAGCACAGACTTGTCAATCAGTGCCACAAGCTATGGGTGGTACAGATCAGGAGGTGGCATCATAGTGCTACTTAAAAGACAAAGTCTGAGGAAACTGCAGCCAGGTCCGGTACTCATTTTGTTTCATCCATCTCTTGAGAGGTTTAGACTCATTTGCTTTGCTGTTGAATATGTTCAAAGAAATCTTCTTGCTCTTCGGACCTGCTATTCCTTTTAACCTCTGATGTTCCTTAAGATATAATGTAGGGTGTTTTATAATACGTTATGCAAAGATCACAACGCAGTCAGAAATCATTCGCCCATCCTGTCAATGCCTGCTGTCCAAATGGACATTACAACTTAGTGCTATTCCTCTCCACATTGTTATTCAAATAATCACCTATGGTCTTACTGAAGTTATAACATAAGGGAATAAGTAATATATTACATATATATGATACTGTATAGTACAAGGTATTGTATAAGATATATATTATATAAGGTATGAAATAAGGTAAAATGTAAGATACTAAAGAAGATACGTATCATGTAAGATGTGATATATGGTATTACTTAAGATATTATATAAGATGTAAAATACATCAAATGAGGTATTACATAAGGCATAATATATCATGATACCATCTATGGTATCATGATGGCAGGTCCATCATGTGTGTCCGTCCCCACTGAATTTTCCACCCTCACAATGGTGGGAAATGTAGACCAGGGTAGGGAACTTCTTTTCTTTTTCCATCTCTTTTGGAGCTACTGACTTGAGGGTCACTTTCCTGTAGATCTTCCAAATGGTCTATGCCCATTTGCAAACCTGTACTATCTCCAACATTACAGCAATTATCACACTTCACAGGTATTTGAATGACTTTAAGACATTGAGGTTGTGAAAGAAACTGTTTTTTTCAAACTCTATGGGTGGAAATAGTGACGAGGGCTCAATATCCAGTGAAAGTGAAAAATTGCCATTTTGTGGTAAGATCGCGACTTCCAATTTTCACTATCCCTTGCCGGCAAGGTAACCAGGAATCTGAGTTACATGCATTTAAATGGATGGAAATATTATTAACATGCCCTCTTGTAGTACATTAAGCCTCACCGTCTATTCACACCGCATCACATTAGCGTGGTTTACAACAGTTTCACCCTGACGTGAACCTGTCATGGAGATGCTCCTCATGGGATAAAGGTGAGTATGCCTCTGGGGAAGGGTGGACATGGCCAGTTAGTGGCCAGGCGCTGCCCTCTGGCACAGGTTGGCACTGTCAGTTTGATACTATGACAATCTATGCCAAGGGGCAGTAACAGGATGGACCCCAGTGGGCACTTCATGGGAGGGGATTCATTTGTATGTGACTGTAGCCAGATGATATTGATGATACTGTTTGAGGAGGTTGGGTGCCGGCATTGACCATGTAGTCGGGGGTGGGGTCAGGTGGGAAAGGAGTCTGATGTTCCAGGGGTATTGGCATTGACTGATGGGAAGAACTGCCAATTCTGAGGGGTGGAGAATTGCTGGTTTTGATAAGGGGAGAAGTACTGGTTCTGTTCGGGTGGAGGGGAAGAGATGCTGGCTCTGATCAGGGAAAGAGGTGCTGGCGCTGACTCTGATCAGGGCTGGGGTGCAGCCTCTGAGACCTCGATGGGGGACTTGAGGGAAGAATCATTCATATTCTGATAAGGGAACCCTTTAAACATAATGTTCTGATCTCAGTGAAAGCAGATTTTATCAGTGAGTTTAGGCTCCACGCCTCTGCATTGTGTCATGAAATTCGACTAGCTGGTTTCTTTTGACAGAGTGTGGTAAGACCTAGAGAGAAAACCGACCTGGAGAAAAACACACCATTTTTCTTGCTGAAACCAGTGTTCTGCTAAATTCTGCTAAGATTGTTCCCTTTGATTTTCACTTTCTTCCACAGCATCATTAAAAGCTGGTCTGATTCTACACCAGCTTGACTATTTTTAAAATTTCCCACACTTTCTTAGTGGTGCCTGAAGTGAGCTGTGACAGACAGTGAGATCTGCATGCAGCAGAGAAGTGAGACTCCACTTATCCAAATGACATGTCTTAAGTGAGTCCTTGTTCTCCCACCTCCTAATCTTTGCCAAAGGCTGATCTCATAACTTTGTCTTTCAGCAGCTCCATCTGGGGTGGTTCCCCCATGGTTAGCCCCTCACAGAACATGGAGCTCTGCTTTCAACTGCACCAAGCATCAGTGTAGAGACGATCACCTCGGTGGGATATGTTAGTGGACAGGCTTCTGGGTGTCTATCTGATGCACAACTGAAACTGAAGCACATCAGGTGGTGGCTGGAACATCCAAGGGAATGGGCAGGTGAAGGTCTGCTGGATCCCAGGAGCCAGCAGCCCCGACACTGGGCTTCTGCAAAAGGTTCTCCCGTCACTGGTGCAGATGCAGAGCCAGGTTTTACAGGACTATTCCAGCAACTGCAAGACCAGCTGGAGGAGTCCAGAATCCAATTATTTCAGGACATGGTGCCAGCATTGTGTGGCATCCAGGCCAACATGCTAGAGTGGCAACTGCACTGAAAAACCTGGGCAAGATGCTCAAGGAAGAGTGATGACTTCCAAAGCTTGGCTCTCCGTGATTTCCATGGCTGAGGCACAAGACAGCACGGCCCAGTCACTGAAGCACATGATGGACATTGCTGTGGCTCTCCAGAGCTTATCCCAGTCATAGAGAATCATGGTTCGGCACCATGGCTCAGGCAATGGTGGACCTTCAGGACTGGCAGTGCCAAGTGATTCAGAGGTTTCTGGAGCTCACCCCTGTTGCCCCACAAGCATCCCAAAGAAGGAAGCATGAGAGCCCATTGTGGGGCCTTCCACCAAGGAGACTTTGGCAGTCTCCAGCCCTTCTGAATACCTGTATCCTTTCAGCATCAGTACCCATGTGGGCAGCTGGGAGAACATAATGGCTCTCATCACCTGTGACACCCAAGACTCAGCCGGGGCTCTCCAGATGCAGGCCCTCCAGAAGACATCTGCTAAAGCATCACAGGCCACTGGGAATGGAAAGCAGCAAGCTGCCTCCAGCTCTCTTGTGCAATCTGGAGACACATCTCGAAGGAGCAGGAGGACACGGTAAATGAAAAGGGTAGAGTAGCACTGATTTGTCATAAAGATAATCAGGGAGACAAGGGCACTGATTATTAATAGACATTATTAAACACATCTGCATATCAGAACAAAGATGCTTAATTCTTTCCCAATGTGGGGGCAGAGCGGGTGCGAATTGTTATATTCCATTCTGAGTTCTGAAGCTCACACCTTCTCTTCAGGTTCAGTCAGACATTAGAGGCCATGGGAACATCAGTCTCGGAATCCTTGCATGACTGCCTCACCATTCCATGAGGAAAACTTCAGAACCCTCATGGCCTCCCCTCCTTTCCCCCCAATACATTCATTGTAGCCCTGAACGCAATGACCCCATCCCACAGTCAGACTTGAGCCAGGAGGTCATTTGTCTGCCATCAGAAAGTTCACAGTCCAATTTCAGAAGATTCTGAAAAGCACCACCGTGAGTCATCATCAGCCTTCTGCCTTGAGAAGAGAGCCACTGACATTGCCATCCCAGGCCTACCACCATGGTGTGATGCCTAATAGGCCTTGGAAAGGGGGAGGGAGTGCACTGGTGGTGGTAAAAGGGAAAAGAGGAAGGGAATGGTGGTAAGGTGTGGAGGAAAGGGGGGAGACAAAAAGAGTTTGGGTAAGGGGGAAAGATGGGCATGCGCAAGGCAGGATTACAGGGTAAGGAAAGTGGAAAAATGTGAGCTGCTGGTCAAAGGACCTTCTAGTTTGCAAGCCTCCATAGTTGACCAGCCCTGCTGGTGCCTGGCCGCCCCCCGCCTTTCCACCATCGTCTGAGTCATCCTCAGGCTCTTCCTCAAGCACGTTTGGGATGACAAGGCCACATGTTCCTCCTCCATTATGTTGCACCACTGCTGTGCCAGCTTGTATAAGATACAGCAAGGAACTATGATGCAGGTGACTCTCAGGTGACTGCACTGCAGAGCCTTGCCAGAATGGTCCAAACAGTGGAAATGCATCTTTAGGAAGCCTATGTATCAGTCTCCGTTTCAATTTCATCACTGCATTTCTGCCTCAGCAGCAATGATGAGGAGTATTGCAACTGGCCTGGCTGAATTCCAAAATTCATGGACATTCTATGAAGAGATAGAAAAATATGAATCAGCAAGGCCATCCGTCCTTGGACCCTTAGTTCCTCCTTACTTCCCTTGTCATCCTGCACACGAAACCAGCCCTATCCTTACATTCCTGTAGCCATAGTCATAACTTGAAGCACCACAAGGCTGCAAAGATCAGTGTAAGGTAGGCCTCCACCTATTGGAGCAGTCATATCCATATTAAGATAGAGAATAATGGTGGGTGTGAACACACATTAGAAATGCAGCATTATTCTCTTCCCCACCATCTCAACTCCCTTTCCCAGCTCATGCTGTTCTTTTTGGGTGGGATGGAGTTAAAATCTGCCCTACAAAGTGCCAAAAATGATAAATTATTCCAGTTCATCCAATTGGTATTGTTTATATGCAGGAGAGGTTACAAATTTAAAGAAAAGTTGTACACTATCAATTGAAAATTTATTCTAGTACTGACATAGGCACCAACATGTTTCCTTTAATGGGGCCTATGCTATACAAAAAAGGAATTGGTAGTGTGATACATATAAAGTGTATAGTGCAGACTAGATAGGGGATTAACACTGAGACACTCATCAGCTATATGATGCCAGACAGAAGCGAATTGTCATCTTCTCCCTTTCTGTACAATACCCATTTAGGAGTTGATATTGAGACACCTACAAGCCCTTAGGGGAAGATGTAAGGGGAAGATGGTGACATAGTATTATTGGGCTAGTAATCCAAAGGCCCAGACATGCTTTGGAGACATGCATTCAAATCCAACCATTGAAACTGGTGGAATTTAAATGTAATCAGTAAATCTGGAATTGAAAGCTAGTCTCAGTAATGGTGACCATGAAACTATCATCAATTATCATAAAAACCCGTCTGGTTCCCTACAATCCTTTAGGAAAAAACATGTGCTGTCCTTAACTGTTCTGACCTAAATGTAACTCCAGATCCACGGCAATGTGCTTCACTCTTAATTGCCCTCTGGAATGGCCTAGTAAGCCACTCAGTTCACAGGCAATTAGGGATGGGTAACAAAATGCTGGGATGAAGACAAAAAGTGCTCTAGATGCTGGAATCTGATATATGAACAGGAAATGCTGAAAATTCCCAGCAGGTCTGACAGCATCCATGGAGAAAGAATAGATGTGGAGATACCAGCATTGGGTTGGGGTAAACACAGTAAGAAGTCTCACAACACCAGTTTAAAATCCTTTAAATTGGACTTTAAACTGGTGTTGTGAAACTTCTTACTGAGAGAATAGAGCCAATGTTTCAAGTCTGGATCTACTCTTTCTTCACAGATGCTTCCTGACCTGCTGAGATTTTCCAACATTTTCTCTTTTTGGAACAAAATGCTGGTCTTGCCAGTGACATCCACATCCCATAAAATAATTTTTTTAAAAGTCATAAGGAGCAGGTGAGATTGAATTATCATCTATCACCTGCATTCACTATAGAACTCCATAATTTATACTCCTTACCTCTCTTCTAACATTTTAGAAGATGTTGAGTAGCAAGAAGCATCTGTTTGTATAAGGTGATTTTGCCGTGAATTAAGGTCCAGGGAATTAGATATTTTTCACTCAGATTGGATTAAATCAGCATTCCCAGCAGAGAATTTTCTAAAATTCAGTCAGCTTCCAACCTAATGCTATTTATCATTCAGTCAATAAAGATTAAATTGGATTTTCTGAAGCCTGGAATAGAAAAATAAAATTCTAGTAAATTGAACAGACACAGGATCTTGTGATTACCAAGAATCATCAGAACACCTTTTAACCTACACTGTGCTGAAGAAAAACAACTGGAAATTTGAAATAAGAACCGGAAGTCTGGGAGAAAATGGTAAAGAATAATCTAATATTTCTTGTGTCAAACTTCAATGCAGTTGGTTTTGACAAACATTGGAAGTCAAAAATGTCAACCTGTCTTTTTTCTTTCTGGATTCTGGAAGATTGCCAATGTTATTTTAACATTTTATGCGCATGCTCTATACAAGTTACCATTTTCTGATTGTTTTTGTACTCATCACAGAGACATCTGGGGGAGAGTTTTGCCTTTCGACTCAGGACACCAATGTTGGGGTCAAACGGAGTGGTCATGACTCTGCACCATGGGGGATACAATTACCTGACAGTAATTTTTCCCAGGTTAGCAAAGTGGTGGCTAGAGGACATGTTCAGAGTACAATTGGTGGGTGGGCTTTCAAAACTAGGGAATGGATAGGAGGCTCACCAGCTTGGAAAGAGATGAAGCCTACAGTCCACGCAAGAGAGCTTCCATTCTGAGGAACCCTCTCTGCATATTCTAATGCTATTAAACTAAAGATGGCCTTGCAGCCAGGCCATCTCCGGGAAGATGGCCTTGTCCCTACATTGTGAGATCTACAGGACCACTGCAAAATTACTGTCAGTCTCTGTAAATTGCCAATTAAGGTCAGTCACTTACTTCAGTTGGTCACTTGTTGCTTGCAGAATGGTAACCTGACAATGAAATAGCTTCCAGGAAAATGGTCTGGGAAGGTGAGAAACTATTCACAAATCGGCATGCAGACTGGCTGTGTGCATTTTTCACCAACCTGTTTCCACATTCATGGGGGATTAATTCAGCTCTTGATTTAAATCACCTAGTGTCAGCAGCAAGTAGTCCAAGATCAGATCTATTACAATTAGGTAGTTAGCCTTAAACATACAGTGAGATTTCTTCCACTTTGTGCATTGACATTATAAACACAGCAGAAGCAATTTTCAATCTTAATTGTGTCAAAATCTTAAAAGTGCCTAAAAGGGCTTCTCATTTTGTTAGAAGTAGCAATCAGAGGTGATAAACTTTACTGCTCTGGAATGTCAGCCTAGGGTTTTGTGGTCAAGTCCTAGAATGGGACTTGAACCCAAAACCTAATGATTCAAATGCAAAAGTGCTACCATCTGAGTGATAGCAGACGTGAACAGCAAGTAATAGAATTGTCTGTTCCATTAGTCTAATTTAGTCTTGAATCCAAGTCCCAAAGATAAAAGATAGGTTAAGCATTGATCTTTCATCTCCGGGATCTTGGCATAAATCCAGCTGAGACTGATTTACATATCTGTTGGCTGTGGGGTTCCATGTGACATTGGGCAGTTTCAACTATTTCCTAGTGGGTAAGTTTATAGCACCAGCAATTCCCAATTTGACACTGCAGAGGCAATGTTAACATATCTCTCCTGTTGAGGAACTGACACAATACAAACTCTCACAACACTAGGTTGAAGTCCAACAGGTTTATTTGGTAGCAAACGCCATTAGCTTTCGGACCGCTGCTCCTTCATCAGATGGCTGGGAGTTCTGATCACAAATGCAGTATATAAAGAGACAAACTCAATTTACATGAATAATGATTGGAATGTGAATCTTTACAGCTAATCAAGTCTTAAAGGTACAGATAATGTGAGCAGAGAAAGCATTAAGCACAGTTTAAAGAGATGTGTATCATCTCCAGACAGGACAGTTAGTGAGATTTTGCATGTCCAGACAAGTTGTGGGGGTTACAGATATATGACATGAACCCAAGATCCCGGTTGAGGCTGTCCTCGTGTACACAGAGCTTGGCTATCAGTCTCTGCTCAGCGACTCTGTGCTTCGTGTGTCGTGGAGACCACCTTGGAGAACGCTTACCCGAAGGTCAGAGGCTGAATGCTCGTGACCGCATGTCCTGTCTGCAGAGAATACACATTTCTTTAACCTGTGCTTAAAGCTCTCTCCACTCACATTGTTTGTACTTTTAAGGCTTGATTAGCTGTAAAGACTCACAGTCCAATTATTATCCATGTAAATTGAGTTTGTGTCTTTATATGCTGTGTTTATGATCAGAACTTCCACTCACTTGACGAAAGAGCTACGCTCCAAAAGCTAATGGCATTTGCTACCATATAAACCTGTTGGACTTTAACCTGATGTTAGAACATAGAACATAGAACATAGAACATAGAACATAGAACAATACAGCACAGAACAGGCCCTTCGGCCTTCGATGTTGTGCCGACCAAAATAAAAAGCAATGCCCCTCCTAACTAAACCATTCCCTTCTCTTCCATATACTTATCAACTAACCTCTTAAACGCCACCAAACTTGGCGCATCTACAACAGCTGCAGGCAGGGCATTCCACTCCCTAATCACTCTTTGAGTAAAGAACCTACCTCTGATATCCGTCCTATAACTCATACCCCTTAATTTAAAGTTGTGTCCCCTCGTGCTAGCTTTCTCCATCCTAGGAAAAAGGCTATCACTGTCCACCCTATCCAACCTCTAATCATCTTATATGCTTCAATAAGATCCCCCCTTAGCCGCCTCCTTTCTAACGAAAACAACCTCAAATCCTTCAACCTCTCTTCATAGGACCTGCCCTCCATACCAGGCAACATCCTGGTAAACCTCCTCTGTACCCTCTCCAATGCCTCCACATCTTTCTTATAATGTGGGGACCAGAACTGCACACAATACTCCAAGTGCGGCCGCACTAGAGTTTTGTACAGTTGCAACATGATGCTGCGGCTCCTAAATTCAATCCCCCTACCAATAAAAGCTAAGACTCCATATGCCTTCTTAACAACTTTATCCACTTGACTGCCTACTTTCAGGGATCTATTGACACATACACCAAGATCCTTCTGTTCCTCAACACTATTAAGAGCCCTACCATTAGCCCTATACTCTACACATTTATTGTTCCTGCCAAAGTGCATTACCTCACACTTTTCCACATTAAACTCCATTTGCCACCTCTCGGCCCAGCTCTGCAACTTGTCCAAGTCACTCTGTAAACTAAAACACCCCTCTTCACTATCTACCACACCACCAACTTTAGTATCATCTGCAAATTTACTGATCCATCCCTCAATACCCTCATCCAGATCATTTATAAAAATTACAAACAGCAGGGGCCCCAAAACAGACCCCTGAGGCACACCACTCGTCACCGAACTCCACGATGAATATCTCCCATCAACCACCACCCTCTGTCTTCTATCTGCCAGCCAATTTCTAATCCAATTAGCTAAATCACCCTCTATTCCACACATCTGCATTTTCTGTAGAAGTCTTCCATGGGCCACCTTATCAAAAGCCTTACTAAAGTCCATATATACTACATCAACCGCCTTACCCCCATCCACCTCTCTGGTCACTTTCTCAAAAAACTCAATGAGGTTAGTAAGGCATGACCTACCCTTCACGAAACCATGCTGACTATCCCCAATCAATTCATTTCTCTCTAAATAACTATAAATCCTATCCCTAATAATTCTCTCCAATACCTTGCCCACCACAGAAGTAAGACTCACTGGCCTATAATTCCCAGGAAGGTCTCTCTTCCCCTTCTTAAACAATGGGACCACATTCGCTATCCTCCAGTCCTCCGGAACCACACCCGTAACCAACGAGGACCTGAAGATCAGAGCCAGAGGCTCTGCAATCTCCTCTCTTGCCTCCCAGAGAATCCTAGGGTAAATCCCGTCCGGCCCAGGGGACTTATCCAACTTCAACCCTCGAGAATTTCTAACACATCCTCCCTATCTACTACAATACTCCCCAATTTGCAACCCTGTACCTCAGTGCTCTCCACAGCTACATTTCCAGCACTCTGCGTGAATAATGTTGTGAGACTTCTTACTGCATTTATCCCACTTCAATGCCGGCATCTTCACATCATGAGAAACTGACAGGCATTCGGCACAAATGTGATTTTAAATCACTTCCTATGTTATCCTCCTTTGAAGCAATTGGAGGACAGGGTATTTACCATCCTAGGAACTTTCAGCCTACTGTCCCCCACCAACACTCCCTATTTCCCACAATTAACATTTAGAATTGGGTACAAATAAAGTGGTCTCCCTCTCACCTAAGTGCTAAAAACTGTCAAGCTTACAGGCATTTGTTAACCATAACTTTCCCTCAGCCATTCTCCAGACTCGACCTCCCAAAACCCATCTCATTGCTCTGCTTCTACTGCACTGCATCATCTTGGCGCTGTTTAGATTTAGATTTGATCCTGTGAGACATTAACCCACATCACTAAGAGGGAGGAGAAAGTAATTTAATGGTTAGTGAGAATGTGCAGGGTGGGGATGTAGGGGGAGGGCGATATTGGTGAGAGAGGTGGGAATGAGCTGCATGCTGATATTATCTGCTAGAAAATTCCAGAGAAACAAGGGACAGGAAGGGAGGAGGGACTGAGCTGAACTGCATAGTGCCATACCCCTGGGCATTAGATTAAGCTGCTCATGTTCATAATAAAATCATATCAACTTAATTTTAAATTTTCAGAGTTCAGTTTTTGCCAGAGTGCCACGGCTGCTGTCCCCACCACACAACCCTCCCCCCTAAAAAAATCTTGTCACCCTATGTGCCCCTGTTGGAGAATAATAATGGACAGGATTTAAAACCAGCATTCCATCCAATCCCATGGGTGTCCCATCTGCCAGGTTTTGTGAAAATTACTCCCTTATTGTCAATCTTATCATGGGAGAGTTGGAAATGGAAAAGAAAATTTGCTTGCCCAGCCTCATCTGAGGTTGGGTCAGGGACACATGATGGTTGTAAAATAGAAAGTTTAAACATCATTGCTGCACCTGACCTGAGAGCACTGCATGTTTGAAATAGAAGAACTCTGCTCCCTGACACCAGTATCTTTCACCATGATCAGCATACAGAGTTATCTGATTTCTTTTGGTCAAGGAAGTGAAAGTCTATACTATCTAAGCCACTGCACTACCTGGTCTCATTTGTCCATTGATATCGATCAGATATGGTGCCTGTGTCAACTAACCTTAGATTGCAGTCTGCCCGAAATAAATGATGGGAAATCGCCATCATCAGATGATCCTCTACATTTTCAGCTTGTGCACTGTGACACTGAAACAAAACCAATAATAAATAGGGTTTGATGTCAGCAACCGTATGATTTCTGCACTACGCAGAAAAGTATAATGTAATTTTAATTGATGATAAAATATTTAAACATTTTGTATATTTTATCAGCTCTTTCTCTGCTGTTTCTTTTTTATTTGTTTACTTTTACTGCTCTTTTTAAATCAAGTCTATCTTTTCAGGTCAATTTCTAACATTAAATAAACTTTTTCAAATATTTTACAAACGTATTTTTTCTTGGTTACTACCATTAATTTGGAAAATGGGAGCAACTTGCCTAGAAGATGAGGGACTTTGACTAAAAGACAGAACTGAACATATGCTTTTTTGTTAGTTGGAAATCATGCAATGCTGATTCATACCACCTTGCTAACTTGTAATGTGTTCTTATACATTGGAAGAGAAAAAAATGGTAGATTAGTGACCATATTATGTGAATGAGCTAAGGGTTGGTATTTGGTGGATTATATCAGGCAGGTTCTATCTCCCATTCGATGCAAATGCAAAGAAGTGGCTGCTATTTGGCACGGAATTTGTACCGCTTGCACAGTAACTTTGACAGCTAGAGAAACAATAGAAATAGAAACCATTTTGATGCAGGAGAAGGATCTCTCCTAATGTTGGATCAAGAAGCAGTGTAGTTTGAACTCCATTGAGGAGTTTGCCATAGCAAGAAAAGGTCTATGTGCAGCAGGCAGTAGGCAAATTCCTAGCTCACATAAATGAGCTTGCAGTCTATGAACTTTAAACATTTTGTTGCATTGGACTACTTTAAATTAACATGAAGTAGATTGTGATTGTAGAAGATAACGCATAAAGAAGTCACATGGAAATACAGCAGTGAGGAAAATGTAGCAATAGTGATGCAGAAAGTAATAAAGATAGATGAGGATTTAAAATGTGACACATTGGCAAAGGAAAGCCATAGTAGATCAGTAAGAATGGAGAGGAATGGTACTTACTGTATGGCAGGGCACAACAAAAATTTATTTCCTTTTAGTTCAAAAAATGTAACTTCATGGTGCAGTGTCAATTACACTAACTCATCACCCGATCATAACACTCTCCATATCATCTGCAATGAGAAGTTTTGAGTCATTCATTGTCTGACACTAATCAAGCTGGTTGGAAATAAGTAGCTTTAGTTCATTCAGCCTCATGAGTGGTGTGATGGCACAATGTTTAGCACTGCTGTCTCACAGTACCAAGGATCCAGGTTTGATTCCAGCCTCAGGTGACTGCCTGTGTGGAGTTTGCACTTTCTACCTATGTTTGTGTGGGTTTCCTCCCACAGTCCAAAGATGTGCCAGTTAGGTAGATTGGCCTTGCTAAATTGGCCCTTAGTGGCTGCTTAGGTTAGACGAAGTTGATGCAGATTTGATGGGTCAAATAGCTTCCTTCTGCACCGTAAGAATTCCATGATCTAAACATTGACAGACCTGGTGCCACAGCATGAATGCTAAGTCACTCAAAAGTCAATATTGGTTTACGTTCATACTACAGTCCAGTTCTAAATTATAAAGGCCAGGAGAATTCCAGAACCTCTGGTCTTTGTTGCCAGCTGCCTTGAACTTGAGTAATCATTATGTTACAATAATTTTGGATTAGGGAGAGGAAAATTTTCTATCAGGTTCACTTAGAAAATTATCTAATGACATCTTATACAAGTATACATGTATATATGTCAGATAAGGACAGGATTGGTTATGATACCTTGCAATTTAAGACAATGTTTAATGTTTAATTTAAACAGCCTTGATTTCTCCTCTTACCACCCATCCATAAACAGAAAGTGTTTTTGTTTAGTTTATTTATTTAGTTTATTAATTTATTTGTCATAAGTAATGTTTACATGAACATTGCAATGAGGTTACTGTGAAATTTCCCTAGTTGCCACACTCTGGCACCTATTCGGGTCAATGTACCTAACCAGCATGTCTCCCGAATGTGGGAGGAAACTGGAGGACCTGGAGGAAACCCACATGGGGAGAACATGCAGACTTCACACAGACAGTGACCCGAGCTGGGAATTGAACCCAGGTCCCTAGTGCTGTGACGCAGCAATGCTAACCACTGTGTTACCATGTTGCCCTTGATTTTGATTTCCTCCTTTATAAGCAGCGGTCTAATTCCCAATCCTTCAACTTTGGTATTGTCCAATTTCTATCAATATCCCCACAGCAAACTCAAGATAGGATAATCTCAGAAGGTTAGTTTATTTCCATACACTCCAATGCAAGAGGATTGCAACATAGCCTCCTGTTTCTTTATACTGTTACCTTCTTTTATTGTACGAAGACCACATTAATTAATTATTGTTTTATGTGAGTTCAGTATCCGGAATCCAAAGTCCACTGCTGCATTCCTTCACAGAGATCAGCAGGCAGAAAATTGATGCTGAATAATTCACTTCCATGATGAGATTGGCACAGAGATTAATTAGTCTTTTAGGCAATGGAACAGACATTTTGAAGCTCCAACAGAAAAACAGTAGATGAGAGCAAGCATTCAAATCAGGACAGAGCCCCAGTTAGGCGCTGCTGATTGGTAGATGAAAGATGGCAAACTGAGCTTTGTAGTTCCTCAAGGGCCAACCGGCCAAGAAAGTTGTGTCACATGACTCTCACCTCTCCATTCTGGCTTTAACAAACAGTGTATGTTCCTTTGTCTGGGTTCCTGAGATTAATGTCCCAACCATTAAGGATCTGAAAGGAAGGTTGCAGGGCTCTTTGTCCAAACATGACAACATGGTTCTGGTTGCCAGGCCTGGCTTATGAAATGTCAAAGGTAATTGTATAATTCTCTTTAAATTTGGTCTCTGTAACTCACTGCAAAGGTCATTAGCATATTTTTAGAGATAACAAAGCACAAGGTGCTGTGATATATTCAAATCGCTCTCATTGTTCGAGGATTACAGCAGACATGGCTTCAGCCATTGCAAAAGGTCATTGTTCAGTTTTAAAATGTTATAAATTAGACATGAGAATACATATACAATATATATTTTATAAAAAGTACATTATGAGGTCTTAACCAACAGATACCATCTGGAGTTAGTCAGGAAGAAAGGCCACTCATGAAAGATAACAATGGCTGCTTTTGTCTATCAAACTATACAGCAACATTAGTCAGTGGGATAGATCTTGACTTTGTCTTATCATTGGAAGGCTGTTTTCCATTTCTCCCATTGGAGAATTATTCCCATTGGCTTCAATGGACTGCCCACTCATTAGTAACCATTTTCCTCTATCTCACAAAGTGGATGAATCTCAGGGAAGATATAGCAGAAACTAAAGGGAAGATATGGGGAGACTGTGGGGAAGATATGAAGACACAAGAAAATATGGGAAGACTTTGAGAAAATATGGGCAAAGGCTAATATGGGCAAAGGAGGGAAAGATATGGGAAGGCAGGAGAAAATATGGAGAGACTGAGAGGAGATGTGATGAAGACTGAGGGAAAGATACGGAGTGATTAAGTGGAGGTATTGGAAGTCTGAGGAACATATCGTAGGGGCTGAGGTGAGATATGGGATGACTACAAAGAGAAATGGCAGATACTGAGAGGAAAATACAACCAAAGAGCAGATATGGGAGAACTGAGGGAAAAATATGGGGAGTTGGAGGATGTACAGTAGAGAAATAAGAGGAAACCACAAGACATGTGAAGGACTGAGTGGAAGATCTGTTGGGGGGGGGGTACTATTAGCAGCATATTTTACATTTTCCTCCACTTTTATTTCCACTGAAGTGCTAATGTTGCATTATCACCCATTTTACCCTGTCACTGAGTAAAGACCTAGTTCAGCGGGTGGTGGCGCGGGCTCGTTGGGCCGAAGGGCGTGTTTCCTGTGCTGTTTTGTTCTTTGTTCTTTATTCAGTGCCTTAAGCAGAGGTGGGATACAGGAAGGAAGCAAATGAAAATGCTGCATTGGTGCAGAAGAGGAGTGTTTTCAGAAGATTGGAGCATAAGAGGTTAATGTGTTAGTGCAAGGGGACCTTTGTGTTAAAGACTACAGAATGGTGGGCTCAGTAATAGAATCTTAGTCATGATTTTTCAATAAAAGAAAGAGTCTGTGGCCTGAAAAATGTTTTTCCAAAAAAAGGTTTCAGTCACAGGGAAGAAAATGAGGCTTAATTGGCACAGCTTGCTGAAGTGTCAAAATAAATGGAGGCAATCAGCCTCTAAGAATGAGAAGAAGGCAACTCTTGACAGATATAAAATCACGGCAGGTTTGGTATCTGTCTAGAATCACAGACTGTAACAGTAAGTCAATTGCTTCTATTGCATCATGGAAATAGACCAAGTTGGGGAAGTAATGATTGGTAAGGGATGTTACTGGGGGTTGGTGGGTGGCGGCGGCGGCGGGGGTCGGGTGTGGGGGGGGGCAGTGTGGGGTGGGGGAGAGTGCTAGTGGGGAGGAGTTGGGATTAGCAATGTGTGTCTGCAGCTGCATCCCTTTAAATTGGTGTATTCCCTAATATCAATGACCTCTTCAAATTTTTCAAAATGTTCACCATTTCTTGCCAGTGACTATTGATGAGGTATAGTTCCACAAATAGCCTGCTTACATATCAAATTTTCTTTCTTTGTACATGGATCCCGACAGCTTTATCGACAGACGTATTTGGCTGTGGAGACTCACACAACAGAGCTTGTTTGTTTTCTTCACCTACATGTATATTCTAACAGGAGTTTGGGAATCTTGTCCTGATTTTCTGCCTCCTTCACCTCTGGCTTGCGAGTATATCTTATTTCCCCATTCATTAGGAATGTAAGAAATAGGAGCTGCAAGATAGATTCTTAACTAATGAAGGAGTTAAATGTCATTGGCAATAGGTTTGAATTTGGAATTGAGACCAAAATCGGATCAGTCACGATCTTACTAAGGGATGGAGCAACTAGTCTGATTTTTAGGAGTGCCTATAAAAGAGTTAAATTGGTTCCTGTCAAAAACTCAAATCCAGCACTGTCAATCTGACTGGCTCCATTACAGAAATAGGTATGCCCTATTCTTTTGCAATTTTTTTTGAGTTGGATCAGGTCTTTAAAGAATCATGGTTTAAAGAATCCTCAGGGGAATCATGAATCCTAGCATGAATGAGGGAATCTCCTAAAAAGTAAGTTCAAAAAGTTCTCCTCCTACTTTCTAATGCCAAGCTCTGCCTTTACTTTCAACTGTAGTCAAGCTGTAGAGATGCCAGTGTTGGACTGGGGTAAACTCACAAGCTTTCAAGGCTGTGCTCTTCGTCAGGTGAATGAGGTGTTCCGGAGTGCTGTTTGAGATCAGAACACTTCATTCACCTGATGAGAGCACAGTCTCGAAAGTTTGTGAGTTTACCATTAAATAAATCGGTTGGACTTAAACCTGGTGTTGTCAGACTTCTTACTGTGTTTACTTTCAACCCCATGGCTCTCTATGTTCCCATGCCAAATTATCAGATTTCCAAATCCATTGATGCACTATATGGAACCAATAAACTCTACAGTTTATAGAGTGATGTATTTTTTAAAAACTTTAACAAAAATAACCCATTCATTACTTTCTCCTATGATGAGAAAAAAATCATTTCACTAAGAGTTAATCATCAATCATACATTTAATGTATCAATAACAAAATGCACAAACACGTGAAACCACCTAACACTGTGAAAATCAGACTAGTTCAATCTTTCTCTCAGCTCACACTCTCTCTTCTTTTTCTCCCTCACACACACTCTTTCCCCTTCACATACTCTGATTCTCTCTCCCTAAGACTCCCTCTGTCCCTACCCTGAATACTCTTTCTCTTTCCCACATATACTCTTTCTCTGACTCTCCTTCTCATTCCCTCATCATCTCTATTCACTAACTCAGAAGCAAGTGGGTTTCCTCAAGCCCTGCCAGGACTTGTTTGCATCCCATTCCAGCTTTGTTGTGCCCTGCTCCTGCTTACCTCGGCCCTACTTTGGCTAACCTGGGCCTAATTGCGGCTCCCTCACACTCTCCTCTGGGTCCTTTGTGTCCTGTTCCTCATCCTCACTCTCTGGGTCATAGAGCTTAACTTAAATACTTACCTTTCCACTGTCTGCTGCTTGTCCAACCACAGCTAGTTTTTCTCTGCATTTACTACTGATAGGCTCATTAGTTTTAGTGCTCTAATTGTCATCTCAACCAAGCCTCATTATGTATGCTTGCTAACTGCCCATTAGACTACTAAAACACCTGCTCTCCAGAAAAACATTGTTTGATTTACAACTCAGACTCTCAGATACCCATTATCAATTTCACAAAGTTCGTTTACACACAGTGGGGCTGATTCTCCCATTGCGACTAACAACCTGTCTGGCAGGTCAGGCTGGGAAATACATGTCGTCAGCGTTTTTCTGTGAGATGCGCATGCATTACAAATATTTGCACATCTCCCAGAGCTGGACAACAGTCGGAGTCTGGACCATGCTGGAAAACAGCGGGAAAAAAGTAAGTGATTTGAATATTTTTTAAATGTATTTTGAATATATTTTGCATTTCATTATTGGAACTTGCGTTCAAAGAACGAAGAACAATACAGCACAGGAAACAGGCCCTTCAGCCCTCCAAGCCTGTGCCACTCAATGGTCCAACTAGATGATTCATTTGTATCCCTCCATTCACAATCTGTTGCTATCCAGATAAGTCTTAAACAATCCCAGCATGTCCGCCTCCACCACCCTGCTTGGCAATGCATTCCAGGCCCCCATCATCCTCAGTGTAAAATATGTCCCTCTGATATCTGAGTTAAACTTTACCTTCTTCACTTTGAACCTGTGACCCCTCATGATCGTCACCTCCGACCTGGGAAAAAGCTTCCCACTGTTCACCCTATCTATGCCCTTCATAATTTTATACACCTCTATTAGGTCTCCCCTCATTCCCCTCTTTCCAGGGAGAACAACCCAGTTTACCCAATCTCTTCTTATAGCTAAGACCCTCCATACCAAGCAACATCCTGGTAAACCTTTTCTGTACTCTCTCCAAAGCCTCCACATCCTTCTGGTAGTGTGGCGACCAGAACTGGATACAGTATTCTAAATGTGGCCTAACTAACATTCTATCTAGCTGTCATATCAAACGCCAAATTTTATACTCTATGCCCTGTCCTACAAAGGCAAGCATGCCATATGCCTTCTTCAGCACCTTCACCATCTGCGATGCCACCTTCAAAATGGCATCTCCCAACCTACCAGGAGTACTTCATTCCAGCGGGGTTTAGAGGGAGATATTCGGGGAACTAGCTGGAGACCCTGCCGGAATGAAGAGGAGGCAATTGGGGCCCCCGGGGTGAGGCGATGGGAGGGAGGGGTTGGTGCCCTTTGGACATGGGCACCATAGCAGTGCCAGCCTGTACGCCCTGGCACTGTCCAAGGGGCAAAGTGCCCATGCCCAAGGACACCTTGGCATTTCCCACTGGGATTGGACATGCCAAGGAACTGGGGCCAATTGTGGACAGAACCTAGGGATGATTGATAGGGTTGGAAAGGATCCCTCTGCCACTCTGTAGGTTTAGAATCAGGCTGGGATGGAGAGAGGCCAGCAATCGGGACAGGTTGGGAGAGTGTGGTGGTCTGCTGGGGTGACCTGCTTCCCTGGAGGAGTGTCGATAGTAGCAGACCAGAACACCTCATTCGCCTGACGAAGGCTACAAAGGCCGAAAGCTTGCAAGTTTACTATCAAATAAATCAGTTGAATTTAAAATTGGTGTTGCCAGACCTCTTACTGAGTTTACCCTGGAGGAATGGCAGGGGGGTGGGGTATTGTCACTGCTGGGGAAGGTGGATTAGTAAATTTGCAGATGACACTAAAGTCGGTGGAGTGGTAGATAGTGAAGAGGGGTGTTATAGTTTGCAGAGAGACTTGGACAAGTTGCAGAGCTGGGCTGAGAAGTGGCAAATGGAGTTTAATGTGGAAAAGTGTGAGGTAATGCACTTTGGCAGGAATAATAAATGTGTAGAGTATAGGGCTAATGGTAGGATTCTTAATAGTGTTGATGAACAGAGGGATCTTGGTGTATGTGTGCATAGATCCCTGAAAGTAGGCAGTCAAGTCGAGAAGGTTGTTAAGAAGGCATAGAACATAGAACATAACATACAGCACAGAACAGGCCCTTCGGCCTTCGATGTTGTGCCGACCAAAATAAAAAGCAATGCCCCTCCAAACTAAACCATTCCCTTCTCTTCCATATACTTATCAACTAACCTCTTAAACGCCACCAAACTTGGCGCATCTACAACGCTGCAGGCAGGGCATTCCACTCCCGAACCACCCTTTGGGTAAAGAACCTACCTCTGATATCCGTCCTATAACTCATACCCCTTAATTTAAAGCTGTGTCCCCTCGTGCTAGCTTTCTCCATCCTAGGAAAAAGGCTATCACTGTCCACCCTATCTAAACCTCTAATCATCTTATATGCTTCAATAAAATCCCCTCTTAGCCACCTCCTTTCTAACGAAAACAACCTCAAATCCTTCAACCTCTCTTCATAGGACCTGCAAGGCCGCAACGTCATGTTGCAACTGTACAAAACTCTAGCGCGGCCGCACTTGGAGTATTGTGTGCAGTTCTGGTCCCCGCATTATATGGAGTCTTAGCTTTTATTGGTAGGGGAATTGAATTTCGGAGCCGCAACGTCATGTTGCAACTGTACAAAACTCTAGTGCGGCCGCACTTGGAGTATTGTGTGCAGTTCTGTTCCCCGCATTATAAGAAAGATGTGGAGGCATTGGAGAGGGTACAGAGGAGGTTTACCAGGATGTTGCCTGGTATGGAGGGCAGGTCTTATGAAGAGAGGCTGAGGGATTTAAGGTTGTTTTCGTTAGAGAGGAAGCGGCTAAGAGGGGACCTTATCGAAACATATAAGATGATTAGAGGTTTAGATAGGGTGGACAGTGATAGCCTTTTTCCTAGGATGGAGAAGCTAGCACGAGGGGACACAGCTTTAAATTAAGGGGTGATAGTTATAGGACGGATATCAGAGGTAGGTTCTTTACCCAAAGGGTGGTTCGGGAGTGGAATGCCCTGCCTGCAGCAGTTGTAGATGCGCCAAGTTTGGTGGCGTTTAAGAGGTTAGTTGATAAGTATATGGAAGAGAAGGGAATGGTTTAGTTTGGAGGGGCATTGCTTTTTATATTGGTCGGCGCAACATCGAAGGCCGAAGGGCCTGTTCTGTGCCGTAATGTTCTATGTTCTATGTTCTAAGGTGGGCTGGACATCAGGGCACTCTGTGAGTGTCAGGATTGGCCAGGGAATTGTCGTGGGGGCCATTATGGGCCATGAAGGGGGAGGGAGGCTGGAGGGACAGCACTGCGAAAGTCCCAGGCTGGCTAGCGATCAAGCTGGCCAGCAAATTGAGAGACTGACAGATCGGGACAACTGTGCATGTGCAGAGTTCCAGAGTTGTCAGGCTCTGGCCTTTTAATGAAATTCATGATTGTGACCGCTGCATTGCACAGATTCCAGTGTGAAGTTGAATTTGAGAAAACATCTTAATTTAAAACAGTTTTCCCACCAATTCAGCTCTTTTGGTAGAATCGCCCTCATTGTTTCATGGTTTGTGTTGGTTGTTGCTGGTACTTCTAAAGTTCTCACCTTTGCAGGCTCTTTCGAGTCCACCTGTATTTTGTCTTAATGTGGGGGTGTGCGGAATCAGTTAACAATCTTAAA
The DNA here is from genome assembly GCA_024679065.1 of Sphyrna mokarran. Classification (NCBI taxonomy): domain Eukaryota; kingdom Metazoa; phylum Chordata; class Chondrichthyes; order Carcharhiniformes; family Carcharhinidae; genus Sphyrna; species Sphyrna mokarran. Next base: position 38,890,021 of record JAGIQG010000020.1, on the reverse strand, counting down.
GATCAAAAATAAAATCAGAAGTAAAGGAAGCCAATTGTCTTCAAAGCTAACTGTTAAATTTGTTGTTAAATGAATAGCTTGGTTTCCGGAACTGCTCTGGATTTGGCCATTTCAGTCAGGGCAGCAGCAAATCATATGTGTGGACTAGACTTAAGACATCATCCAGGGTTACTATTTCTGATCATTGTAAATAACTCCCCCACTGAAATAAGCGGATTTTAGATGAGGTCAGGATCAAATTCAGTCACAGTGTTTCCCCCATGTTGCTGAGTGAAGAATGTCTACATCAGCAAGGGATTAGATTGTGTTCTGTGTCTTTGGGACTGAGATGTAACAAAGAGTTGGGCTCATTGGGCTAAATAGCCATTCTTAAATCTAAAACATCTTACGTTTAGGTCTACCTAACCTAGGTCTTGTTAACCAGCTTCAAAGCATCTTTGCCTTAATTGTACTTTCCAACTGGTAATTACCCAGGGCTGATTAAAAGAGGCTGAATAGTAATTCTCTCTCTTCAACAGGAATTTTTGTTGTATGAACTTTTCTTGAAAAGAAGTCCTGAAGATGACACTCCCCTTTTTAAGTGGGTTCAGGTTGCAATGCCTTCTAAACCAACCCAACAGAACAGAAGTTTTGAAAATGACCACAATAACAGCAATAAAAGATGAAGAGTTAGAAATACTTCCACTTTGCCAAAGTCCATTCCCATTGTATGAAAAAAATCACAATTTTCCATATAAGAATGACTCCAAGGATGAGAAACTTCAGTTATCAGTATAGATTGGGGGAGTTTGGGTCTATTAACCTTGCTGAGAAGGAAGCTGAGAGGAGATTTGATAGAGATGTTCAAAACCATGAGAGAACTGGACAGAGTGGATAGGGAGAAACTGTTCGTGCTCATAAAAGGATCAAGAACAAGAGATCACAGATTTCGGTGATTTGTGAAAAGAAGCAAATATGATAATGAGAAAAAAACATTTTCACACAGTGAGCAGTTCAGATCTGGAATGTGTATCCTGGAAGTGTGGCGGAGGCAAGTTCAGTTGAGGCAATTAAGAGGGCATTATATCATTATTTGAATAGAAACAATGTGCAGAGGTACAAGGAAAAGGCAGGGAACAGCGCTAGGTCATGATGCTTGTTTGGTGAGCCAGTGCAGATACAATAGCTGTGCCATAGCAATCCTGAGATTCTCTGACATTAGAAAGCAGAAAATGAAAATCACAGCCAGCTGAGGCTGAGGTTGTAATTTGAAAATCAGAAGAATATGTTCAATGTAGATGTAATTTGTCTTCACCTTCTTTAACAGAAAGTCAATGCTTTAAGTCTTTTTTTATGAGATCAGAATAAGATTTTAAAAAAAGAGACGGAAATAGTTAAAAGGCTAGAAAATAAATCAAAGATTTCCTTCATAGAAAACCAACTCATTCGGTGCCCAGAGGGGGTCTTACAGGGTAATCTTTATGCAAATTGTCTTCATCAAACTGGAGCGGCTAAATGGAGTCGGTCAGCTGTGTTGGCAGTGTTTAATTCTGCCTCTTGTATCAGAAGTCAATCACTGCTCCTTAGTTCTACTGTTGAATGTTAATATTAAAACAGCCACCTCCAGTGGGAGAGTGCAATGAACCAGAACGCAGTGCAAAAGAAGTGTTGTTCTCTTTTGATTAAAGGTAGACAAATTAGCCACTGTGAATGACCATTTCTTTTCCTCTCCTCGCCATCCCCTGTCCCTATCAGCTCCCCATGATAATCTACTAAACCACTTGCTTCCCATTTTGCCCATGTGTTTCATCGTTGGTGGAGGGAAAATGAGAATGTTTATCTAAAAAGCCATCTTCTAAATTCCTTCCATAATAAAAGCCCTACCAGTTGTACCATTTCTGATGCCAAACCCAGAATAGAGTTGCACACTACTTGGCCCTCCCTGCTGTGCACTCAGGCAACAGCACAGCAGGAGGGCATAGTGGGTAGCACTGGTGCCTCACAGTGCCAGGGACCCGAGTTCAATTCCAGACTTGGGTCACTGTCTGTATGGAATCTGCACATTGTTCCCCATGGCTGCGTGGGTTTTCTCCGTGTGATCGGTGGATCAGCCATGCTAAATTGTACCTTAGAGTCCCAAGATATGTAGGTCAGGGGATCAGTGGGTAAATGTGTGGGGGACAGGGCGGGAGGTGGGACTGGGAGAGACACTCTGTCAGAGAGTTAGTGCACACCTGATGGGCCAAATGGCCTTCTTCTGCACTGTAGGGATTCTATGTTAAAAATGTTGTTCCTCTTCTCAGACTAATTCTACAATCAGGTAATTGAGGACAAAGTATTAATTATTTGTGTTGCTTTCCTAACATGCGAACTATGTTCCCTATATCAGAAAATAGAATCCAAAACCATTCTCTAGCCTAATAATTTTAGCTCAGTGTTGGACCACATACATTAGCCATCCTCTATAGCCTTTCAGCGGCTACTCTCAGCATTTGCAATGGTTTATTTGACTCCAGAGGGCATTGTGTTCACACATAAGCACTTCCATTTTGATTCACTTAATTGTGATCAAGCGCATGAGATATGGACAGATTATCTTTTTATATTCCTTGTACTGAGAGAGCAAAAGTGAATTGTAGCACTCTTGTTGCTACCTAGCTGAGTATATAGTGACTCAGTCTGACCCCTTCCTGCTATGAATGCCATTGAGAAGCCGTTTAAAATTGGTGGAAAGCTGTCAGCATCAGATGCACAGAAACTGCAACAATCGACAGCACTCTATCTAAACAGTGCAAACGATGGAAAGCTTGTGACATTTGAGACTTACATTTCAACTGTTATTATATGTAGTCTCCCATTAAAACAAAAAGCAATTTCCCTCCAATGGGAATGGAAGTTTAGCCTTTATATGAAGCAGCTACAGGAAGTCAAATAAACGGAGAGAACTGCATACTGAGGGACTGTGTAAGAGTATTAAAAACTCTCTTGACAATGGCCTTAAAGCCCAAACTGGCCTTAACAGGCCCAATTAAACATTTCTGTTCCTCTTTCTAAGTGGGAGTGTCCTGACATTTGCCAATTACAAAAGATTTGAGAAGCCACATTGTGCTAATTATCCAAATTCTGGACTGACAGACTTAAAAAAAATTGATTTCATATGGGACAGCTGCTGGCATCAGGAGACCATATCATCCCATCTGCCTTGACTAAATCCTAACTTGGGCCCCAAAGGTGAGAGGCCAGCATTCTTTTTTCTCAGTTTAAAAGGAAAATGAGTAGTGCATTATGTTACAACAATGGCCTTTCACCTCTTGAGACCCAGGTTCAAATTCAGCCTAGCCAGATGGTATGAGGATCTCCTTTCCGTTCTGTAAATGGAAAAGGATCGTGAAGCTTAATTCCCAGAGGGTAAGCAAGCACAGCTTGGAATTCCATTACTGATCAGTACTAGCTTTAATTAATTTCAAGAGATCTGAAAAACCAAGCAAGAGGTCAATTAACGATCGGTCAATTCCAAGCAAACCTTATATGTAGTTAGAGAAAGCATTATGTACACTGACAAGTTGTCTTTTTTTCCCTCTAGTTTCTCTCTTCATTGCCCTTAGCTATGTTGTGGTGAGATCCACAGGTTCAGGCTGTCTCACCCAACATTCAGTGTGAGACTAGGCAGTGAATGTCAGCAAATTATTCAGCTGCCAGAGGAATCAGAGGGTAGATTAAACTGAAAGCCATATGTGACAAAAATGCCCAGGAATCAGGAACTTAACAGAATATTAGTCAGCAAGAGAAGAGGGGAAGGAAAGAGAGGCAGAAAGAGAGAGAGAATGGATAGATTTTGTGGTCCCTTTCGTGACCTCAGGATATTACAAAGTGCTTTACAAACAAAGGAAGCCCACCAATAGAGATAGAATGCAATAAATTTTGTGCCGAATTTGGATTTTGGTCTTTGGACATCAAGCAGCAACTGGGGAGGGGGAACATAAAAGAAAATCTGTCAGGGAGAGCCATAGAGTGGTTATAGAATTACTGGATTATCTCTCATTCATTTGAATAAAAGAAATATTTGGTTTTGATAAATGTGAAATATCTTCTTGTCATATTTTCATTTCTGAACCCCAGGCTCATTCTACTTAATGCCCAAGGACCTTAAAGTCCCTTATGTTAGGTCCAGTTTACACTGCCACTTATGTGACTATTATTTTCTACTTCAGGAGTTGAACTTGTATCTAATTAACTGCACAGTATGTCATTGCCCCTGCTCACAAAAACTCACAGCTTCTGTTACTATAATCATTTACTACCATCTTTATTTCCCATCTATGATAACAAAGGTTAAAAGGAAACTTGCATTCATATCACGACATTTATAACCTCAGATGACCAAAACAATTTACAGTCAACAAAGCACTTTTGAAATGTGATCACTATTGTAATGTAGAAAATGCAGCAATGTGTACATTGCAAGGTCCCACAAACAGTAACGAGAGTACCAAAACCAACATTAAAGTAATTCATCAGTTGTTCACTGTTTTGTGGTGTGGTAGTGTCTTGAAAGGGATTTGGGGATTGTCTATTCTCCCACAGTAGATTGTTCAAGTCCGCAGTTTCTCATTTACAGCAATTATTTACACATTTGGACTGCTACATGAGGTTGGAGATTCTCCACCTTCTGGATTTGCTTCTTTCTCAGTCATGTCATCTGACATTATATCATTAGCATCATGTATGATTCTGACATTAACCCTTTAATCTACATCTCCCTCAAGTCTTAACCTTATCATATTTACATCCTCCTACATCGCTCCAGTCTCACCGTCTCAGAGATTCCTTGACCAATCTCACTGCTCTTGTTCTGGTCTCCTTTTGAGGTTAAGCATATTCTGCACTCTCCCTTCTCTCAGTGTGAGTGATCTTCTCTTGGGTGGCTCTAGAACTTGCAATAAGTTTTTCTTTCTCTTCATCAGTATCTGAGCAGTAAGCTCAAGTTTCTACTGGCTTTCTATCTGAGATTATAAAGTGTTGGTGTTTCTCTATATGATAGCTGGTCTGCCTAAATCCTGTACGGGATTTTTCACTGATTGTACTTTCCTTCTGTTGGTCTCTGATCTGTACTCTTTCACCAGATCTCAGCATTGGTAACTTATTTGTTCCCTGCCCCTTATTAAAGTGCCAGCCTACTTGCTTCTTTGTACAGCATATCTCATTCTTTTCATTTTCCAGTTTGCACTGAAGTGCAAGAATTTCATTTTCACAGCGAAGTTCCAGAAGTTCATCAGTCTTGGATTGTGTAAGGTGTTTTTCATGATATTTAATACAGACTTCTAGTACTTGATGTCCATCAAGTTTTATTACAGGATCTATCTTTGTTGAATTTGTGCCCACAAGTTTATCATTTGGATTCTTAAGGTCTTTATTCAAGTACTCTGCTTTCTGTGGCAAACACTCCAATGTTCACATAGTTCTCATTTTTCACTAAAGAGCTCATCTTTCATGTATGAAAGTTGGCTCTTTACAGTATAATTTTTATTGATTGGAACAGCTTCTCTTAAATGATGTACACTCATTTTTTCTTTAACCAGTTCATACTGTCTGATTTCTCTCCCTCTGTGAAGTTTTCTGTCTCTTGTCTTTTCTATTTTTCTTCTTGTTAACATTATTCCCTGGAGAAGACTTGAAGTCTCCCTTGTATTTTTATTTTCCTTTTTTAAATACAAATTTTTGCTTTTTCATTTCTTTTCCTTTTTCAAGTTCAAGTTTCTTCTTTTCCTTTTCCTCAAAGTGCTTCCTCTGCAACTGCCAACTTGAGTAAGTCGCTGCTTGGAATAACTTCTCCTTCTTCCAGATGTTGTGCTATTATTTCAATTGTTTTAGCTTGTTTAGTCCCTGTAAACAATTTTGGGAACTTATTTCAAGATCTACTGTTGTAGTTCTTATCTACTTCATCTATTTGATAAATTATTCAGGTCTTTGCTTAATAGAGAGCACTCTTGATTTTGAATGAAATTGAGAAGGTTTTCTCCATTTTGGTGAATTTAGGCTTTGGTGCACTTTCTCTTTAATGGCCAACAAACTGAATGGTCTCACTTTCCATGGGACCTTTCCTCCCTACAAATTAAAACCTGGTTCTGCTTTGTGAGTTCTGTTTGCCTCACAATCTGCATTGCTTTTACCAGTGTTAAATTATCTCATCTATAGGAGATTTGATGATGCCTCATCTAGCTCACTACCTGGTCTGGCCTACATGCGACTCCAAAGCCACAGCAATGCATCTGACTCCCAACTGCACTTGGGCAATAAGTATTGGCCAGCTAGTGAGTCCCATGACCCATAAATGAATTAAAAAAAAATTAGGACCCTAATTATGATTCTGTCACTAACCAATTCACCCTTTAGGATTCCATAATCACAGTCATAGAGTTCACTGATGCACAAATACATGCTTTTGCCTGGTCTTTGCTTTCTTTCAATAAATTTAGCCCCCTATTATTAAATTCCATTGGATGATGAAATAAAATTTGAAAATTTGCAAGGCTTCTTGATGAGACATCAACTTCTTAGCAACTCCCCCGCCTTGCTATCATGTTGTCAACGGTAGATCCTACTGTATAATTCAGTGTACTGATCTGTTTTTAAATTTAATTTCATAATCTTAAAGCAGTTCTGTAGCTTTTGAACCCTTTTCTCCAGTTGTTACAATTTTAGGTCTATTGGGAGCATTTCCTGCTTCTACTGAGCTCCAGAAATGTTCTTGTTTCTGTGCTGTTGTTTGCTCTTTCAGGATGTGCTCACTGCTGTACAATCTCTGAGTCTGTATCTAGCTTGCATCAGCTAATTTTGAAATGTTCTATTGATTTTCCTCGCCCTACAAATTTCCCATTGATCCCCATTTAAGGCCCAATCTTCAGTGGGGTTTTTCATCCTGCAAGCCTGTGCAGCACACCAGGCAATTGGAAATGGGGCCTGATACTGGAGGAGTTTTGCAGCTTATTCTCTCAAGTGCAGAGGTGGTATCCTGTGCCCATGGTACACACAATAATGGGTTCCCAATTTACTCAATCAATAGCAATAGTGAAGTAGAGTAGAAAGTCACACTGAATCGGTGGCACAGTGATTAGCACTGCTGTCTCACAGCACCAGGGACCTAGGTTCAATTCCGGCCTCACGGCACTGTCTGTCTGGAGTTTGCACATTCTCCCCATGTGTGCATGGGTTTCCTCTGGTGCTCTGTTTCCTTCCACAGTACAAAGACGCACAGGTTAGGTTGATTGACCATGCTAAAGTGTCAAGTGGATTAGTAGTGTAAATATGACAGGTTTTGGGAATAGTCATAGATGGGATTGTGATTGATGATTCGACTTGATGGGCCAAGTAGCCTCCTACTGTGTTGTAGGGGTTCTATAAATCATACAGCACTGAAGAAACCATTCAGCCCATAATGCCTATGTCAACTCTTTGAAAGAGCTATCAAGTTAGTACACCCCTATGTTCTTTCTCCATAGCCCGTGCTATGTTTTTGCCTTCAAATATTTAGCCTTTTTGAAAGTTACTATTGAATCTGTTTTCACTGCCTTGCAGGGAAACCATTCTAGGTCAGAAAAACTTTCTCCCCAAAACAAATATTCTTATCTTCCCTCTGATTCTTTTGTTCATTACCTTAAATCAGTTTCTTCTGGTTACTGATCCTGCTGCAAGTGGAAACAAATTCTCCCTAGTTACTCTCTCAAACTCATCATAATTTTCCTTTAAGCTTTCTCCAAGGCTTTGACATGTTCCCTAAATTGTCATGCCCAAAACACCCATTGACCTTCTGTGTTTAGCCCATCAGTGTCCTCCCTCTGAGTACTCTGCAATGGATCAAATTAATGACTTTGCTCTCAGGCACCATTCAGAACTGTTGGCTGTGGTTGTAGGATTGCTTGGCAGTGTCTTTTCATCTTCCTCCTGAATCTTCCTCTTCCTCCTGATGAAGAAGCAGTGCTCCAAAAGCTCATGATTCCAAATAAATCTGTTGGACTTTAACCTGGTGTGAGACTTTTAACTGTGCCCACTTCAGTTCAACACCAGCATTTCTACACCTTCCTCCAATGATTGGGAAAGCTCTGTTCTTGAGGTCCGAAATGAAAAGAGATGGATTATATTGCGGTTAAGGCAGAATCAAAAGTAAGAAGTGTATGCTTTCTTTATTTCTTCTTGGAGCATCACTGGTACGGTCAGCATTTGTTCCAAACTGTCTTTTGAGAGCAGTTAAAAGGTCAGTCAGATTTCTGTGCATCTTGTGTCACCATAGGTTGCCAACTGTGATTAAATGTATTCTTGGAGGTTTTATCACCCGACTTGCCCCAGCCATTAGTCAGCCAGCGCATCTATTCTTGTGATGCACTGCCTTCAATTGGAGAGCAGAAATATATTATCCAGTTGGCTAGTACTTGAACGTAGGACTTAGAAGCAGGAACAGGCTATTCAGTTCAGTCCTGCTCCAATCTTTGGTAAGATAATGGCAGATTTGTTTGTGCAAGCTCCATTTTTCTGTCTGTCCTTTATAATCGGGCACAGTGACACAATGGTTAGCACTAGTGCCTCACTGTGCCAGACACCCAGGTTCAATTCCCAGTTTGGGTCACTGTCTGTGCAAAGTCTGCACATTCTTCCCATGTCTGCATGAGTTTTCTCTGGTTTCCTCCTACAGTCTGAAAGACGTGCTGGTTGAGTGCATTGGATGCGCTAAATTTTCCCTCAGTGTACCCAAACAGGCACTGGAGTGTGGCAATGAGGGGATTTTCACCGTAACTTCACTGTGTGCCTACTTATGACAATAATAAATAAACTTTAACTTTAAAAAAAACCCTTTTCTTCCTGGTCCATCAAAAACTTAACTCTGCTTTGAGAAAAAAAAAATCTCATTTCTACTTAAATGATAGACCTCTTATTCTTAAACTGTAACCCCTGGTTCTAGTCTCTCTCTCAAGTGGAAACATCCTTTTAGCATCCATTCTATCATATCCCTTAGGTTTTTACATGTTTCAATAAGATCATAATTCATTCTTTTAAGCTCCAATTGGTACATGCCCAACTTGTTCAACTTTTCTTCACAAGTTAAGCCCTTCAATCCAGAAATAAGTCAACTGAACTGTTGATCTCTGAACTGCTTCTAATGCAATTATATCTTTGTTCAAACACAGAAATCAAAATTGTGCACAGTACTCCAAATGTGGTCTCACCAAGGCCCTGTACAGCTGCAGTAAAATGTCTCTACTTCTAGGTTCCATTCCCCTTGTAATTAAAACTAACATTCCATTTACTTTTTTAATCACTTGTCCTAACTGCATACTAACCATTGTGATTCACCTACCAGGTACACAGATTCCTCTGTACAACTAAGTTCTGCAATCTCTTTCCATTTAAATTGTATACTGCTTTTTTATGCACAGAATCACAGAATCCCTACAGTGCAAAAAGAGGCCATTTGACCCATTGAGTCTGTAATGACCGTAATCCCACTCAGGCCACATTCTTGTAACCCCGCACATTTACCCTGCTAATCCCCCTGACATGAGGGTAAATTTAACATAGCCAATCAACCTAATCCACACATCTTTGGCCTATGTGAGGAAACTGAAGCACCCAGAGTAATCCCACCCAGACACAAACTCCACACATACAGTGACCTGAGGCTGGAATTGAACCTGGGTCCTGGCTGTGATGTAGAGATGCCGGCGTTGGACTGGGGTAAACTCAGTAAAGTTTTAAAACACCAATTTTAAATCCAACCAATTTATTTGATAGTAAATCTGTGAGCTTTCGACACTATGTGCCTTCGTCAGGCAAATGCAGCGTTCTGATCTGCAGAGACACTCATATCCATACAGACAGTTACAGATTGCTGATTAGAATGCCAATCCTTACATCTAACCTGCTATTCAAGTGTTAAAGTGGCTAACAATGTGTGTGAAGGGAATCCTGAGCATTGGTTAGAGAATTGTGTATTTCTCCAGACAGCACAGTAAGTGAGGTTTTTTGCTAACCCAGGCAAGTTACGGGGGTTACAGATAATGTGTCATGAAGCCAAGATCCCTGTTAAGACCGTCCTCATGTGTGCGGAGCTTGGCTATCAGTCTCTGTTCAGCAACTCTGCGCTGTCGTGTATCACGAAAGCCCCCTTGAAGAACATTTACCCGCAGGTCGGAGGCCGAATGCCCATGACTACTGAAGTGTTCGCCCACAGGAAGGGAACTGTTTTGCCTGGTGATTGTTGAGTGATGCTCATTCATCCGCTGTCGTAGTGTCTGCATGGTCTCCCCAATATACCATGCTTCGGGACATCCTTTCTTGCAACGTATTAGGTAGACAACGTTGGCCGAGTTTGCTCAGAATTTCCTCAGATGAGGAGGATCGTGACAGACACCTCCAGACGCTGAAGGATGCCCTCGTGAGAACAGGATATGGCGCTCGACTCATCAATTGACAGTTCCAACGCGCCACAGCGATAAACCGCACTGACCTCCTCAGAAGACGAACACGGGACAAGGTGGACAGAGTACCCTTTGTTGTCCAGTACTTCCCCAGAGCGGAGAAGCTACGACATCTTCTCCTGAGTCTTCAACATGTCATTGATGACGATGAACATCTCGCTAGGGCCATCCCCACCCCCCCACTTCTTGCTTTCAGACAACCGCACAACCTCAAACAGATCATTGTTCGCAGCAAACTACCCAACCTTCAGGAGAACAGTGACAACAATACCACACAACCCTGCCACAGCAACCTCTGCAAGACATGCCGGATCATAGACATGGACGACATCATCAAACGTGAGTATACCATTCACCAGGTGCACGGTACATACTCTTGCAACTCGGCCAACGTTGTCTACCTAATACGTTGCAAGAAAGGATGTCCCGAAGCATGGTACATTGGGGAGACGATGCAGACACTACGACAGCAGATGAATGAGCATCGCTCAACAATCACCAGGCAAAACAGTTCCCTTCCTGTGGGCGAACACTTCAGCAGTCATGGGCATGCGGCCTCCGACCTGCGGGTAAATGTTCTTCAAGGGGGCCTTCGTGACACACGACAGCGCAGAGTCGCTGAGCAGAGACTGATAGCCAAGTTCCGCACACATGAGGACGGTCTTAATAGGGATCTTGGCTTCATGACACACTATCTGTAACCACCGTAACTTGCCTGGGTTAGCAAAAAACCTCACTTACTGTGCTGTCTGGAGAAAATACACAATTCTCTAACCATGCTCAGGATTCCCTTCACACACATTGTTAGCCACTTTAACACTTGAATAGCAGGTTAGATGTAAGGATTCGCATTCTAATCAGCAATCTGTAACTGTCTGTGTGGATATGAGTGTCTCTGCAGATCAGAACACTGCATTTGCCTGACGAAGGCACATAGTGTCGAAAGCTCACGGATTTACTATCAAATAAATTGGTTGGATTTAAAATTGGTGTTGTAAAACTTTCCTGGCTGTGAGGCAGCAATACTAACCACTGTGCCACTATGCTGACCTTTCTGCCAAAATGAACATGTCCACATTTTCCAACATTATGGTGGCACAGTAATTATGGGCAGCACGGTGGCACAGTGGTTTGCACTGCTCCTCATGGTGCCAGGGACCTGGATTCAATTCCTGGCTTGGGTCAGTGTCTATATGGAGTTTACACGTTCTCCCCATGTCTGTGTGCGTTTCCTCCAGGTGCTGCGGTTTCCTCCCACAGTCAAGATGTGCTGGTTAGGTGCATTGTCCCGAACAGGCACCAGGGTGTGGTGACCAGGAGAATTCCACAGTAACTTCACTGCAGTGTTAATGTAAGCCTTACTTTACTTTTACTCCATCTGATAATTTTCTGTCCACTCTCTTAACCTATTGCTATCCGTTGACAACTTACTCTCCTACCTATCTCGGTGTCATCTATAAATTTAGCTACCATACATTCAATTCCTTCATCCAAATAATTGATGTAGATTGTAAATAGTTGAGGCCCCTATGGCAATCCACTAGTTACAGCTCAACAACCTGAAAAAGACTGATTTTATTCTTACTCTGTTTCCTGTTGGCCAACCAATCCTTTATCCATGCTGATAAGTTAGCTTATTGGCTGGTCTGATTTGAACATCAACTCCACATTACTGCCTAACCCCAATAAAATTTCACACTTTTACTTATCAAGAACTTATCGAACTCCATCTTATAAAATACTCAGAGTGGAATTATCGCATCTGTGCTGGGTTTGATGAAGGGCAGGAGCAGAGAATCTGGCAGGAATCAAAAAGTTAGAAACTTGCTATGCTGCTGTTGATCTGTTGTACATCACTCTATCAGGACAGACAAGTTCCCGCCCTCCAACTCCATGCCAAGCTAGATCTTCATGGGTAGTACCATGCTGCTAGACCCATGGACACTCCTGTCCCACCATCTTGGCTCAGTATTGTACCTGAGGTAGGGATCTACCTTGCCCCCCTGATATCACACACCAATGTCTATCTGGACAGGACTCATACAGCCATTGCAACAAAGGTATAACATTCAACCGGGTGGAATGTGAGGTGGGGCCAGGGAGTTCAGTGGAATATTATGATCTGACAAAGACAATGTGGGAAAAGAACTGTGCAAGGGTTCAAAATGACATGCAGAGAGGAAAGGAGAAGATGAAAATGAGGAATAATGGAAGGCAGAAGGGAGGACCCAAGGGAGGAAAGCTAGACCCTGGTAAGATGCATGAAATGCTCACAAACAAAGGGGGGGTGAGGTGTCGAAGGAATACCAGATTGTTTACTGGAAAACATGCACAAACACTCCAGATATGGTGGTTAGGGGTCTAAAAGGGGCACAGGCACCTCACAAGCGATGGGCTTGCGAGGAAGGGTAGTTGAATGGAGTAACAGGCTTTTTCTCGAGGCTGTGAGTCTTTTCTCTCTAGGTTGCTGACATCTGCATGGTCTGGTGAAGATAGGTGGGCTGGAGAGAGTGATACGAATGTGCAGGACAGGTGTTTAAGTATGGCAGCAGGACCTTTGAACCTGTTAGCTGAAGACAGAGGAAACAGCGGCTGGCCTGCCAGATGATTCAAAAGGGAACTCACTCATACATACTTAATGATGCTCCAAAAGCAGAATCTGTCATGTGATGCCAACATTCAGGCCAACGGGAAGACACTACTGGAGCTGTCCACCATCGCACTTAGTCTCAAAACAGAGAATTCTACCCAAACATCTGCCTCCATCAGCATTTGTAGATCTTGTGAGTTCCAAAAACTCACAGCCTCTGACAGAGACAGATTTCCCTTATCCCTGTCTTAACTGGATGACCCCTTATGTTTAGCCCATGACCCTTAGTTTTGTATCTTTTTATGTTGGCCAGCATATTTCCTTCATGTGGTTTAGGATGTGCAGACATACTTGTCCTCCAGTCTTTTGCTGCTGCCTGTTGTAATGTGCCACCTCCTTCAGTTAGAAGGAGCAAAATGTGTCAGTGCCTGTGGTGCAGTGTGTTTATTTGATTGTCATGGTTGAATAACTGCCAGTATGTGTGAGTCGTGAGTGAAATCAGAAACTGGTTCCCCAGTTTGATCCTCATGCAAGGTGAATTACCCAACTTTAAACAGGACAGCTTCAGAATCACAACTGGTGAGAGCTGTAATGCTGCCACTGACCTAGGAAGGGGAGGTGGGGAGAAGAATCAGAAGTGTTCCCAACACTAATCAGTGGATATGTGCTTTTTTGAGCAAATTAGGGGTTAGCTCTGATCACAAATCATAGAATCCTATAGTGAGAAGGAGCCACTCAGCCTATTCAGAGTGCACTGAACTCAATCTCCCAGGCGCTATCTCCATAACCTCATACACTCACACTAGCTTGTCCCCTGACACTAAAGGGCAATTTTTAGCATGGCCTGTCTACTTAACTGTCACATCTTTATACTACAGGAGGAAACCGGAGGACCCAGAGAAACCCATGCAGACACTGGGAAAATGTGCAAACTCCACACAGACAGTGACCCAAGTCTAGAATTGAACCCAGGTCCCTGGTGCTGTGAGGCAGCAGTGGTAAACATTGTGCTACCATGCTGCCCATTGTGACAGCATGCTGCCCATAAATGTGATGTCACCCTTAGTCAAATAGTGGGTAACAATCAGCAGAGGCTCAAATTTAAACTACTGGAGATCTGTCAGTGCCCTTGGAATGGTACTCCAGAAAGAGTCAGCACCTTTAGCAGAAACTGCAAGATAATGAGAAGAAAGATTGTTAAAAGAGTATGCCTCCGCATACACCTTCAAAAAAACCAGTCAGCTCACAATACAGTACAAGAAAGCTGCAAGATTTGGTGATAACATTTTATTAATCTATCTACCCTTTTATTACATTTTATATAAACAAATCTTCTTGAAGGTTGAGAGCTAGGTCATTGGTTTCAAGGCATGGCAAGTTAATTTAATGCTGAGACTTCACAATCAATATCTTTATCAGCGCAATCTCCAGACCTATCTTTATACATCTTAAATCTTCTTTGCCCTCTGTACCAGGACATGAGGGTGAAAAAAAAATATATTCAAGCACAATCCTGTCCCAGGTTTTGCTGCCAGTGGCATGTGCACTCAAACCTGAATGTACATGCTGACTGCTCAGATGAGAACTAAAGTTAACTTACATATTTTGCCATCATTTTGTTAAACTAATGAAATTCTGACAGATCATAAACAAACTGTAGATATAATACATCCAATTCAAATCCACCTTTCTTTCCCTTAATGACCCTTACAAATATGCTGCTTCATCTGCCTTCGGCCTTCAATCAGGTCTTGATCCAGCTGGGAACTGGATAAACTTATATAATAAGCATTAAAACATACAGCAAAGAAGGAAGCCATTCTGCCCATTGTGTCTTTGCGAATTTATTCAATTAATAGCATTCCCTTGCTCCTTCTCCATAGCTTTATATCTTTTCCTGCAAGTATTTTGCTAATTTCCTTTTGAAAGTTTCTATTGAATCTGCTTCCACCATCCTTTTAGGCAATGCGTCCCAGAGCATAACAACCTGCTATGTAAAAACAATTCTCATCATCTTTCTGGTTCTTTTGCAAATTACCTTAAATCTGGAGTTTTTTTTTGATAATCCAACCCTCTGGCTAGTGGAAACAAGGTTCTCCCTATTTATTCTATCAAAGCCCTCATAATTTTGAACACTTCTATTAAACCTCCCTTTAACTCTATCTGCTTAAAGGGGAAGAATTCCAGCTTATCTGGTTTTCCTAGATTACCAAAACCCCTCATCCTTGGTTCCATTTTGGTAAATCTCTGTTGCGCTTTCCCAGACCTCCTCCTTAGAGTGTTCACTATTGAATACAATTGAGACCCAATTCATAAATAAACCTGATTTATTCTCTCTCCTATTTTGGCAAACAAAAACAAAAAGAATGATCTTTGGAGGTTATATTCCAGCATCTATGCAGCTGATGTAACTGCCCAATTACAATAGTTCTACAATTTGATTTGTGTGGAAAGCTTCCAATTGACAACTGCGCACAGTGGCATGACTGAAATCAGAGTTCAGTAAGCATGGAAATGTAAGAACAGACATACATCTCATCGCTCAGTGATATTACTTCTTTGAATGGCCCTCAATCAAAATATTGGTTGGATTATGGCCATCAACATAAACTTGCTGAATCATACTGCTTAGTGTAAAAATAAAATTCATTTCATAATCAGTATTCCTCTCAATGTGAGATTCTGACAGCCATCCTCCTCCACCCTCCCAGAAATAGAAACATTAAGATTCATACTCCTGTCAGTAGTTTACTAACACATCCACAATGTCAGTATGCAGTAGGACGCAGAATTGCATAAACAATTTCCTACATCAGATGATCACGGCTGGATGCAGGTAGATCTCAATGTGAAGAGTGGATCCCGAGGCATTGTTTTCTTTTTCACTAAATGGGATCAGCTTCTTGATAAACAGCAAAGCATTAAACTGCCCCCTCACTGAAGTGAGGCCAAAGATTGAAAAAAATTAACACTTGCTAGAATGACATAAATAAATGTGTAATGAGAATGTGTCTAACTTCCAAAGGCACAATACAATATTTATAGTTTTATGACTGCCCCCATGTTGTCAATATGTACAGATAGGTCAATGTGAACTTCAGGGTGGGCATAGCAAATGGACAGTATAATTTAATTTAATCACTTTAATGATCATGTTTGACTGCGGTTAAATTGTAATTTTTGGCAGTTTCATTTGGGTAGGTACCCACCTGATATTCAAGTGCTCGAAAACCAATTGGTTTCAGACCCTTCTCTAGCACTTCAGACCATGTGAGCTTCATGATCATTAATGTGTGGTCTCAACTGGTCTGAAGTCTAATTTCAGATATTGAATGGAATATTTCCAATGCAGGTGGGCGGCACAGTGGCAAGTGGTTAGCACTGTTGCCTCACAATGCCACGGACCTAGATTCAATTCATGCTCAGGTCAGTGTCTGTACACAGTTTGTACGTTCTCTCCCTGTCCGCGTAGGTTTCCTCCGGGTGCTCTGGTTTCCTCCCACAGTCTAAAGATGTGAGGGTTAGGTTGATTGGCCATGCTAAATTGACCCTAGTGTCAGGGAATTAACAGTGTAAATATGTGGGGTTATGAGAATAGGGACTGGGTGGAATTGTGATTGGTGCAGAATTGATGGGCTGAATGGCCTCTTTCTGCACTATAGAGATTCTATGATTCACTCTCTTCCGGAGACTGATTTGATTTGATTTATTGTTGTCACACGTATTAACATACAGTGAAAAGTATTGTTTCTTATGTGCTATACAGACAAAACATACTGTTCTTAGAGAAGGAAATGAGAAAGTGCAGTATGTAGTGCTAGTCATAGCTAGGGTGTAGAGAAAAGTCAACTTAATGCAAGGTAAATCCAATTAAAAGTCTGATAGCAGCAGGGAAGAAGCTGTTCTTGGTTGGTTGGTAGGTGATCTCAGACTTTTGTATCTTTCTCCCAAAGGAAGAAGGTGGAAGAGAGAATGTCCAGGTGTGTGGGGTGCTTAAATATACTGGCTGCTTTGCCAAGGCAGCAGGAAGTGTAGACAGAGTCAATGGATGGGAGGTTGGTTTGCGTGGGCTACATTCACGAAGTTTTGTAGTTCCTTGTGATTTTTGTTTAGGAATTGGAGTAGCCCCCATTTTGGGGGAGTCCATTGACTTGGTACCTGAAGACCAGCAAGATTCAGATCATTAGGGACCATGACAATGGTTTGCCAATAAAAATTCCATCACATCCAAATGATACCAATTTCAGATGTAACTGCAGATTTAGTCAGTTTTGAAGACCAGAATTTGAAACTAAGCTTTACAGCATTGTATCTATTCTATTTTCTGTGGACTTTGTGGTGATTACAAATAGTTGCACTGGTAAATGCGGCAGGTATGACCATTAAGACATCTCAAGTTAAATATTGTGCAGTTAAAAAGAACGTAAAGCTTTTTCTGTCTGCACATTTGTTTGCGAGATCTTCCTCATTTCTTAGAAAATTTAATCAAATCTGCAGTGATAAAAATGTTTAATATACATGGCATTGAAAACAAGAAATAAGCCAGGTAGCATCACAATAAAACTTAATCTCTTCGCACTCTTCCACTTTGCAAAATTCACTTAACAAAATTGGATCAAAATTTGACCACCTTAGCAAGTAGCTAAGAAAATGCTGCAAATGCTCAGGTAAGAAAATGCTGCAAATGCTCAGTGGATATGGAGAAAAAAATATGGTGAATGTTTCAGGCTTGGAGATCTTTCATCAGAATTCAATGCAAGTTGTTGATAGCCTGAAGTACTCTCTGTGCACCTACACCCACAATTTAGAAGCTGCATTCAACTGAGCAGAAGTTGGAGCATCCTGCAACCTTCTAACTGATTCTTCACTGCAGTCCCTGTCTTTACCGCCTGCACTTGTGATATGAGTCACCAGGTGAAAACCCAACTTTTTTCCATACTGGTCTCAAAATAGCCAAGTGTCTGAGCTGCTGCATAGTCTGCATGAATTCTGTGATGGTGCACTCTCAGAAGTTCCTCCTACACCATCTCCCTCAGGATACCTGAAGGGCTTGTGGAGGATTAGACATATGTTCGAACTGTTAAAGTAAGAGAGCTTAAAATGCTTATTATGTGCATGAGCATATTTGACTCACTACTGGCATCAAGTCAATATGTGTATGTATTGAATAATATATGCCTATCTCGTATTTACTTCTGATAGCATTATTTGGGTAAGTCCCCATATACAATGACCATTTTTGCCAGACTCCACTGAGTCCCAATGTTTCTTCCTCTGTGGCTGCCAGCTGTACAATGAGTGGAGGGCAATTTCTAATTCTCTGCCTCTCCCTCATGTTTTGTGTTTTCTTCAGTTGCAAGAGGAGGAGGACACCTATGCATGAGAATAATTAGGAGGGAATGATTATGCATGGGAATAAGAGGAGGATACAGGGAGATGGTGACAGAGTGATAATGTCCCTGGATTAATATCCAGAGACCCAAGCTAATGCTCCAGGAACAAGGGGCTTAGGTAGGAGTTCAGGTACTTCTCACATGCCGGTGCAAACTCAAGAGGCTGAAGGTCCGCCACTGCACAGCATGATTCTGAGACATGGGTTCAAATTCCAACATGGCAGCTGGTAAAATTTAAATTCAATTAATATAAATCTGGAATTAAAAGCTATCATCAATTATCATAAAAACCCATCTGGTTCACTAGAGGATATCTGCCATTCTTATTTGGTCTCCAGATCTATAGATGGTTGCTTGGTTGATCTTAACTGCCCTCTGAAATGGCTGAACAAATCATTCAGGTTAAGGATAATTATGGATGAACAACAAATGCTGGTCTTGCCAGCGATGCCCATAAACTATGAAAGAATAAATTTTTAATAACTACAAAGCAGAGACATAACATTTCATAAATGTGAACAGGATTGTCATTGTTGGATGGACAGACTAAGGACTGCATCCATAAAATAAGTTGGTGTGAGGAGAGTAAGTCTAGGTAAAACATGGGATTGACATGATACACACATCGGGGGTGTACCACTATGGAAACATTTCCTGTTTAGGTCATTAAACTGCTTTTAGCATTGAACCCAAGAAAATGGAACAATGTTCCTGTTGCTGACTTCCTTTGTTACATCCATCCACCCTCTCCTGGTTTCGCTGCAGGCTTCTTCCTCCTGTCAGTAAGGGATTGCAACCTGGAGCATAACAGCCAGGCAAGCATCACTAAAACAAGGTGTATCCTTTGAGCATGTAACTCCATTCCATCACTTCCTATGTTCTGTCCCCAACTCCAGATCTATCAAGTTTCTTGTTTTGCAATTGCTCTTTAAATACTAGGATTGAATTGGACTCACTGGGCTCATCATCACATTGACTCAACCAAATGGGTTGGTTGAGTATTTATGCCAGTGATGGACACTGCCAAACTTACTTCCAGGTTTTCATGAGCCGCACCATTAATAAACTCCTTCTCCCAACCACTACCCCCTTGCCCCGCCAACACCCCGTACCCCCATATCTCAGCAATTTTAATTCTAGCCCCAAGGTGAATTTACTCTGTACAGTCTTCATAGCTTTAATATTCTTTCAATAATGGAGAACTGAAACTACATACCACACCCTGATTATGGTATAGCTTATGTTTTGTACAAATTAATCAGTATTCTATACTCCTATAATTTATGAAACCTAATTATGAAACCCAAAATGGGGTTACTTTGTTACAGCTTTATCTACCTATAATTGGATTTTCAGGAAATAATTCATTTGAATCCCTACAGAGTTTTCTCCATCCACTCCCACCTCCACATGTTTCCATGACATCTATGCTCCCATTTTCTCCTGCAAAAATATATTACCTCATACCTTTTTCATGCTAAATCACATACTTTTGCCAATTCAGTAATATTGGATTTAATAAGTGTGGATTTAGAGAAGAAATAATCCAAATCTTTAAGATTGTTAAAGTCATAGGCATCAAAGATTTACTACTCACATCTGATGGAAACGCATATAATAGGACAGCTGCAAGTTTTATGTTTTGTATAAGATGATCTGACATCCATCATTATGAAGTGCTTCAAAAGGGTAGTCATAGCATGAATCAATTCTAGCCTCCTGGACTGCCAGGATCCACTACAGTTTGCCTACTGGTGCAACAAGTCCATAGGAGATGCCATCTCCCTGGCCTTGCACGCAACCCTGGACCACCTAGGTAACAAGAACATCTATGTCACACTCCTATTTATTGACTATAGCTCAGTGTTCAACATTATTATTCTCATGAAATGCATCTCCAAACTCCATGGCCTGGGCCTCAGCACTTCCCTCTGCAACTGAATCCTGAACTTCCTAACCCACAAACCATAATCAGTAAGCATAGGCAACAACATCTCCTCCACAATCATCCTCAATACTGATGCCCCACAAGGCTGTGTTATCAGCCTCCTACTATACTCCTTATACACCTATGACTATGTGGCCAAATTCTCCTCCAATTCGATTTTCAAGTTTGCTGATGGTACAGGATTCTTATACAAAAAATAGGTCAGATCTCAAACAATGATGAGACAGAATATAGAAACGAGATAGGGAATCTGGTGAACTGGTGCACCTCGATGTCAACAAAATGAAGATTATCATCAGGAAGCATAAATGTGAATATGCCCTTGTCTACATCAACATGGATGAAATAGAAAGGGTCGAGAGCTTCAAGTTTTTAGGTGTCCAGGTCACCAACAACCTGTCCTGGTCCCCCCATGCCATCTCTACAGTTAAGAAAGCCCACCAATGTCTTTACTTCCTCAGAAGACTGAGGAAATTCAGCATGCCAGCTATGACTCTCGCCAACTTTTACAGATGCACTACAGAAAGCATTCTTTCTGGTTATATCACAGCTTGGTATGACTCCTGCTCCATCCAAGACTGCAATGAACTACAAAAATGTTGTGAATGTAGCCCAATCCATCGCGCAAACCAACCTTCCATCCAATGACCCTGTCTACACTTCCCGCTGCCTTGACAATGCAGCCAGCATAATTAAGGACCCCACACAACCCGGACATTCTCTGATCCATCTTCCTCTTTCAGGAAAAAGATACAAAAGTCTGAGGCCACATATCAACCAACTCAAGAACAGCTTCCTCCCTGCTGCTGTTAGATTTTTGAATAGACTTATCTTGCATTAAGTTGATCTTTCTCTACACCGTAGCTACGACTATAATACTATATTCTGCACTCTCTCGTTTCCTCCTCCATGGAAGGTATGTTTTGTCTGTTAGCGTGCAAGAAACAATACTTTTCACTGTATGTTAACATGTGACAATAATAAATCAAATCAAATTGTGTGCAACAGGACTGCAGCGAAGGATTAGGAGCCAGAATCCTTAAAGGCCTTCAAGAAGATGCTGATTGGATGGCAAATGGAAAGTAAGAGTACATAAAATAATTAGTGAATCTGGACTCTCCTGTTGCTGAACCACTGAGAAGTTTTGAACAGAAATCTTCAGATTTATCGACAGCTCTATGCCATTTCTCTCTCTCAGGAGGTGGGAAGAGGGTCTGATTGCTACTTACCTAAGCCCTTGGATGGGGTGAGCTTGTAAAGATAAGACTTTACTTATCTGGAGTACAATAAAGAAGAAAACAAAAAAAGTTGCATTTATATAGCACCGGTTCATAATATAAGGGCATTCCCAAAGTACCTTTCAGCCAAATAAATGTTTTTAAGTGTCATAGCTATTGTAATGCAGAGAATGCAGCATTTCCAGTTGTAAATGGATAGTATGTTAGTGAAGCATTATAAACTGTTTCAGTGCACTGCCATGTTATCATAATGATTGACTTTCCTTGTTTAAGTCAGTTAAGTTTTAAACTAATATTAAGGCAGTCAAATGTCCCTTTAAAATAAAAATACAAAACAATTACATTTGCTAATGAAAAATTCATTAGTGTCCCAGTAACCTGGATCCAATGGTCACTGAATGTTACTATGGTTGCAGGTCATTCAGGTAATGCAACGACTAAAGATGGCAAATTGTCCTATTTTTCATAAAGTAATGTGGCAGCCTCATTAGAACTTCCCATGATGTAGGATTTCAGAACACTGTTTATTGAAGCTTTGCACTGCAAAACATTTGGTACTTTCAAAGGAAGAGCAAGCTGAGGTTGGTTACAATAGATCAGAGTAGGTGCAACAGATAAGGTTGCCTTTAATGTCGCTGTTTGCTGCAAGGTACAGTTTGATCTTTAATAGCAGATGCCAACAAAAGGCAGTTTCATAGCCACCATAAACCTATCATCTTACCAGTTCTTTGATGCTGGGCTTGAATCTTGTCAAGTCTAATGCAGAGTTTTACTGTCTCCTTAAAGTTTTAGTTCCATTCATTTCATCTCCACTTCCTACCAAAACAAAACACTCATTTTTATTTCCTATGTGAAGAGGCAGAGACTGTATGAACTAACTGAATAAAATCTAAGAACAGAATGTCTGGTCTTCAAGTTTTATTTAATTATTGAGTAGCACAAAAAATGTGTTTCCTTGCATTTTGATGCAATAGAATAAAATAATTTAATTAAGTAATTTGTTTTATTCTTCCATGGGACGTGATAATCACATGAAAGGCCAGAATTTGTTCCCCATCCCTAATTTCCCTTGAGAAGGTAGTAGTAATCCATCTTCTTAAATCATGCTGCTGTCCATGTGGTATAGGTAACCCCACAGTGCTATTTGAAAGGAAGTCCAGGTTTTGATCCAGCAACAGTGAAAGTATAGAATATGTTTCTAAGTCAGTATTGTGTAGGGAGTGGATGTTGAAAGTAGTGGATGTTATGCCAGTCGAGTGAACATAGAACATAGAACACTACAGCACAAACAGGCCCTTCAGCCCACGAGTTGCACCGATCGAAAGTGGGCTACTTTGTCCTGGATTCTTGAGTGTTGCACCCAGTGACAAGTGGACAGCATTTCATCACATTCCTGACTTGTGTCCTGTAGATGGTGGATAGGCTTTGGGGAATCAGGAAATCAGTTACACTGCACAGAATTCCCAGCCTCTGATCTGCTCTTGTAGCATAGTATTTATATGACTGGTCCTGTTAAGTTTCTGGTCAATGGTAGCCCCCAGGACTATGGGAGATTCAACATCAACAATATCAATGAATGTCAAGAAGAGGTGATTAGATTATCACCTGTTGAAGATAGTCATTTCTTGATACTTGTGTCATAAGAACATAAGAAATAGGAGCAGGAGTAGACCTTCTAGCCCTTCAAGCCTGCCCCGCCATTCAATAAGATCGTGGCTAATCTGAACTGAATCAGTTCCACTTTCCCACTTTCTCCCCTTAATTCCCTTGTCTATCAGAAACATATCAACCTGTGACTTAAATATATTCAGCAAGATAGCCTCCACCACTTCAATGAGCAGAGAATTCCAGAGATTCACCACTCTTTGAGTGAAGAAGTTCCTTCTCAACTCCGATCTAAACTGCTTCCCCCCCAGCCTTTATTTTGAGGCTGTGTCCTCTAGTCCTGCTATCCTTTCTAAGCAGAAGAATCTCTTTACCTCTATCCTATCTAGCCCTTTCATTATCTTATATGTTTCTATAAGATCCCCCCTCAACCTTCTGAACTCCAATGAGTACAGACCCAGTCTATTCAATCTCTCTTCATAGGCTAACCCCCTCATCTCTGGTATCAGCCTAGTGAACCTTCTCTGCACTCCCTTCAAGGCCAATATATCCTTCCACAAATGTGGCAACCAAAACTGCACACAGTACTCCAGCTGCAGCCTCATTAGTATCCTATACAGTTGCAGCAAGACCTCCCTGCTTTTATATTCTTTCCCCCTCACTATAAAAGCCAGCATTCCATTCGCTTTCTTGATCACCTGCTGCACCTATTGCACCTGCAGACTGGGTTTTTGCGATATGTGCACAAGAACCCATAGGTCCCTCTGCAGCATATCATGCTGCAGCTTTTCGCCTTTTAAATAATAATCCCTCCTACTATTATATCTACCAAAGTGGATAACCTCACGTTTGCTAACATTATACTCCATCTGCCGGGTCCTCGGCCACTCACTCAGCCTATCCAGATCTCTCTGCAGACGTTCCGCACCTTCCACACAATTTGCTTTTCCACTCATCTTCGTGTCATCAGCAAATTTCATTATCCTATACTCAGCCCCCTCCTCCAGATCATCTATGTAAATGGTAAACAGTCGAGATCCCAGCACCGATCCCTGCGGCACTCCACTAGTCACCAACTGCTAACAAGAATAGCACTCGTTGATTCCAACTGTGTCATACAGTTATTACTTTTTTTTAATTCATTTGTGGGACATAGGCACCTCTGGCTGGCCAGCATTTATTGCCCATCCCTAGTTGCCCTTGAGAAAGTGGTGGTGCCACCTTCTTGAATTGCTGCAATCCATATGCTTTAGGTTGACCCGTAATGCTGCTAGGCAGGGAGTTCCAGGATTTTGACCCGACTGCAAAGGAATGGCAATATATTTCCAAGTCAGGATTGTGAGTGTCTTGGAAGGGAAGCTGCAGGTGGTGGTATTCCCATGTACCTTCTGCCCTTATTCTTCTAGATGGAAGTGGTCGTGGGTTTGGAAGGTGCTGCCTAAAGATCTTTGATGAATTGCCACTTATCAACCCAAGCCTGAATGTTGGCCACATCTTGTGAGATATGTTTCACTCCAGATGTGATTCTACTGACAAATTGTGAAGCTTTTGTCAAAACAAACTTTATTTAATAGTACAGTTAACTATAACAAATTAATTAGCTTACTATTTACCAATTGAATAGTTAGTTCGAATTGAACGGCTAAAGGTTGAGATACAGGACATGTGGTGAGTCAAGGGCAAGTAGTTAACTGATGTCAAGTTTAGATTTTAGAAGCCCATAAACTGCAGAAGGAAAGGGAGACTGACAAAGGTGAGGAATTCAACATTTTGCTGGAAAAATAAGGTAGAGTAAGAGACAATGTATTGAGCCCTGATATTAACAGTAAAGGTACAGCAAGGAGGAGGCATGCACTTGTTTATTTTGTGAAAATGACAATGCATATTCAGTGGCTTTGTACTACCTTGAAAAGATGAAAATAATAAATATGGTATTGAAAAAATCAACAGTCAATCAATCTATAATTCTTGCATCTCACAAACAGTCCCTTATTGGTTCTCATGACACATTTCAAATACCTTTTCTATTTTGTGCTTTCTGCTGGTAATGGAGCAAACTGACCTGGTAGCTTGTTTTAATGATTACTCTTCATCATTGAGTATCCAGTCACAGAGGACATATCTAAGTTGCCTAGGACAGATGATATGCTATTTCATAAGATCAGGAACATTATACAATATATAAAAACTCAAGTGTATTATTTCTCTGCTAAAGCATATTCCGCTGAAACCAAAAATTTGAATTACTGTGAAATTACCATAGAAAGCCCAATTAAAAGGCTGCTGCTGTCTGAATAAATACAAAATATGTTTATATGTCACTAGATTAGATACGGCAGGCATGTTTTGTGATTCTGAATATTTTCTTTAAGGGTATGACATAGAGGGGACTAAACTGATAGTCTGTGAAATGATCAATCTGGGTTCACTGATATCAGTTTAAGCAGGACACCAACTTTGTGTTAACTGCCAATCTGAATGATCTTATGTCCAGTCAACACTAACCATACTGTCCATCGGAGGTTTAGCAGCAGCTGATTAGAATCCAAACTGGGAAAAGGTGAGTACTGACATACTTGGAGAGAGTGTTGGCACGAAGATTTTAAAATGCTGACTTGTTAGAAAATGAGAAAGGAGAAGAGATGTTCTGTATCCACAATGAGGAGAAGGTTTGGCAGACATAGTGAAAAAAATCTGGGAGCAGAAAATGGAGATCAAGACAAAAGTCAAGTCCCAAAGATCTAGTTACAGTGCTGCAAGAAGTCCAGTGACCTCAGATAAGTCCCTTAAAGCCCTATCCTACCAACTGCACCAGTAGCTTCAACCACTGCTCAAATCATCATATCCTCCCATCATTCACCTAACAACAATCTCTATCAACAACAACAGAATTTTTAATGAAAGATCCCAAGGTGCTTCACAGTGTATAATAAAACGAAGTATGAAATAAGCAGATTTTAGGCCAAATAACCAAATGCATCGTTATTAAATGTTTGGTTTTAACAGTTAGAAGAATCATATCATAAAAATTAGGAGGGCAGTAGGAAATTCAGCCCCTTGAGCCTGCTCTCCCATATAATTTGATCATGGCTGAACTCATTTCAATCTCAACTTCACTTATCTGTGCATTCACCATAGCTCTTCAAACCCTTACAAATTAAAAATCTGTCCACCTCATCCTCAAATTCATTCAAAGTCCAACATCCAAAACTTTTTTTAAGCTTTGGCAAAGGATCACCTAGATTCAAAATGTCAGCTCTTTTCTCTCCTTACAAATGTTGCTAGACCTGCTGAGATTTTTCCAGCATTTTCTCCTTTGGTCCTAGCATTCACCATGCTTTGGTGTTGTGAATTCCACAGACTTCAGATCTGTTGAGAGAAATAATTTCTCCTTATCATTATTTTAATTCTGTTATCTCTTATCCTAAAACTATGATCTCTTGTTCTAGATTTCCCCAAAAGAGGAAACAATTCCTCCACGCCTATTTTGTCAATCTCCCT
Organism: Sphyrna mokarran; assembly: GCA_024679065.1. Lineage (NCBI taxonomy): Eukaryota > Metazoa > Chordata > Chondrichthyes > Carcharhiniformes > Carcharhinidae > Sphyrna > Sphyrna mokarran. The sequence goes on along the minus strand of JAGIQG010000020.1, from coordinate 38,863,298 downwards.
TATCATCTTGCACACATCAATTAGGACTCCTCTCATTCTTCTAAACTCTAGGGAGTATAGGCATAAACTGCCCAATTTCACTTCATAAGCCAAAATCCTCATCTCTGGAACCAATTTAATGAACCTCCTCTGAAACGCCTCCAATACGATGCATCTCTCCTTAAGGGGACCAATCTATACAGAATATTCTAAATGCAGTCTCAGAAATGTTTTTTAAGTTTATTCATTAGTGTCACAAATAGGCTCACATTAACAGAGCAATGAAGTTAAAGGCAAAATACTGGAATCTGAAACAAAACAGAACATGCTGGAAAATCTCAGCAGGTTTGACAGCATCTATGGAGAGAGAACAAACATTTCGAGTCTGGACGATCCTTCAGATACTGCCAGATCTGCAGAGATTGTCCAGCATTTTTTGCAATAAATTTACTGTGAAAAGCCTCTCGTTGCCATACTCCGGCATCTGTTCTAGTGCACTGAGGGAGAACTTAACTTGGCCAATGCAGCTAACCAGCACATCTTTCTGACTGCGGGAGGAAACCAGAGCATCCAGAAGAAACCCATGTAAACATGGGGAGGATGTGCAGACTCCATACAGATAGTGATACTCCATACAGATAGCCGGGAATCAAACATGAATCCCTGGCGCTGTGAGGCAGCAGTGCTAACTATTGTGCCAGCCACCTGCCGTGATACTTCACTACTTTTATATTCTATTCCTTTAGCAATAAATGGCAAGATTCCATTTAGTTCCTTACTATCTGCTTTATCTAGTTCTCTCAGATAACTAGACAACAGCATACTAGTTACCTGAGATTCATTCACAAGAACATCCAGATCCCTCTGCGCTATGAAGCACTATGAAGCACTGATACACTACAAAGTTTCTCTCAATTTTTAAGGAGTGAGGTAGAAGGCAGAGAGATGTAGGAAAGGGGATTCCAGAGTATGGGATCTATGCAATTGAAGGACATCCATCAATGGTGGGGCAATTAAAATAATTAAAGCCAAATAATTTAGGCCAAACCTAGAGGAGCATAGATATCACAGAGAGTTGTGGGTCTGAAGGGGATTACAGAGATAGGGAGATACAAGGCCATTGATGGATTTGAAAATAAGGGTGAAAAATTTTGAAATGGACATGTTGCTTGCTCATTAACCAATGTAAATCAGTGAGGTGATAAGAGAAAAAGATTGGCTGTGATTTAAGACTCCAGTAGCAGAGTTTCGGATGATCTCGATTTGAGAATAGAATGTGGGACCAGCAGGTGTGTGCTGCAATAGGTAAATTACAACATGAGCGAAGGTTTCAGCAGCAGATGAGCTGCTAAAGAGCACCTCCGATGCTACAGAGGTGGAAACAGCCTGTCATCATGAGGGCATGAACATAAGGTCAGAAGCTCATTACGGAATCGAGGCTACGAACAAACTGGTTTAATCTCAGACAGGAAGAGAGACAGAGTCAGTAGCTAGAGAAAGATTTAGAAGCATCTATTGGAAATAATGGCATCAGATATGATTGGCTTTAGTGTCTTACAGATTAGAAAGTTCTGGGGCAAATGGGATCAAAGGCTATGGAGAGAAAGCAGGATTAGGCAATTGAGTTGGACACTCTGTCATGATCGTAATAAATGGCGGAGCAGGCTTTAAGGGCCAAATGGCCTCCTTCTGCTCTTATCTTCTATATTTCTATGACTATTGATTGCCATTCAGTATCACTCTAAAGGAAAGCACAATATATATTAGCCATGGTATAGACCAACTGCAACAATGTAGAAGTGACAGCAGTAGTAAATTGTTGTAAATTGGAGGACTCTATGTTCTCAACAAGTCTTAGATAGAACTTCTGAGTAACAACTTTTGGGATGAATTTTGGAAGAGATTGGAGGTAATTTCTCTTCACTCTTGCTATCTGCAGCTGCTTGGCAACAGACTTTTAAGTTGTGATTGTTTTGATTTTAAACATAGTGTTTGAAATAATTAGCATCCTTCCTCCTGTGTTCTTAATTACTGAAGATTTCTGCATTTGTGCATTTGGTTATTAATTTTTGATGTTAATGAGATGCATCATTAAGGTTCCAATAGGATTTGGACCAAACATTGCAAAAGTTTGGAGGGTATAAGAACTGATACATATAAATCAACAACCTAAAGTGTAATTAGAGCAAATTTGAATTACAATTTTGGATCACAAAATGCATTTCAATTAGAGTGTTGAAAAAAATATAAACACTGGTCAATATGACTGCAGCAAATAAGAAGCCACAAATAAAACCCGAAAGTGTTTTTGGTACAAATCAAAAACAAAGCTGGTGATGCAGCAATAAATTTAATCATTGCGCTAATACTTGATAGCTTTTAAAGAAATCATTCATGCGACTTGAGGCACTGCAAGTAAGGCTAGCATTTATTGCCTGTCTCTAAGTTTCCCTGGAAAAGTGATGGTGAGATACCACCTTCAACTGTTGCTGTCCTTGGGATGAAGGTAGGGTGAAGATATTCCAACAGTGCTGTCAGGTAGGGAGTTCCAGGAATTCAATCCTAAACAATGAAGTGACAATAATACATTCCCAAGCCAGATGGTGTGTGACTTGGAGGGAACTTGCAAATGGTGTCTTGTTCTTCTAGGTAGTGAATTTCAAAGGTCTGTTGATTTGGATACTGTCAGATTTACTTAACTTTCCTGATATAATTTGTGAGGTACCAATACAGCACCAATATCAAAATATTGCAGTGCAATTGTTAGGGGTGTTGGTAACCAAGCAGGAAGCACAGAATTAGAAGCGAGAAATACAATGGATGGGATTTTACAGCCTCACTCATCCCAAGACCGGAAAATCGTGTCTGAGGTCAATGGATATTTCCATTATACGCCCCCTGCCTGCTCTGATTCTATAGTGGGCGGCGCGATAGAATTCCATGAATCAGTCAACAGTTCCAGTGAACAATCAGCTTCAGTATAGGTAAATTGGGCTATCTTCTCTAATTAAATTTTGATGATAAATAGACAGCATGAGAAGTGTTTATCAGAATATTAGGCTAATAAAGGAAATCCATAATGTAAGACCTAGAGAATGAAGAGGGGAAGGAAAATGATAGATTTAAAAAAATCAAGATGCTGATTTGCTAATTCTGGGTTATAGTTAAAATATGGAGCTTGTAGGTTTAAGTCACACTCGGAGCACAAAATCTAGGCTAATACTCCAGTGCAGTACTGAGAATGGAGGAATCAAATCTATTGATGAAAAAGATGCAAGAGGTTTGAAGCAATGACAGTAACACATTGGTGGAGGCAAACATGTCACAGAGTAGAACTGTGGTGATGTAAATACAGAAAGTGCTGGAAAAGCGCAGCAGGTCAGGCAGCATTTGTGGAGAGGGACCAAGTTGACATTTCAGGTGGATGACCCTTCATCAGAAAACATACGTCCTGGTGATGGGTGGGATATAGAATTTGAAGCACAGTTCATGGTCAAACAGAACACAGAGATTTTCATTTGATTTATTATTGTCATATGCATTAGTATACAGTGAAAAGTATTCTTGTGAGCTATACAGACAAAGCATACTAAAAACAGAGAAGGAAAGGACAAAGTGCAGAATATAGTGTTACTGTCATAGCTAGGGTGTAGAGAAAGATCAATTTAATATGAGGTAGATTCAAACATCTGATGGCAGCAGAGAAAATGCTATTCTTGAGTCAATTGGTATGTGACCTCAGACTTTTGTATCTTTTTCCTGACAGGAGAAGATGGAAGAGAGTACGTCTGCGGTGCATGGAATCCTTGATTATGCTGGCTGCTTTTCTGAGGCAATGGGAAGTGTAGAGTCAATAGATAGGAGGCTGGTTTGCTTGATGGATTGGGCTTCGTTCATGATCCTTTGTAGATTAAGGTCCTGAATAGAGCAGGAACCATACCAAGCTGTGATACAACCAAAAATCATGCTTCCTATGGTACATCTGTGAATGAGAGTCATGGCAGACATGCCAAATTTCCTCAGTCTTCTGGGAAAGTTGAGACGTTGGTAGGCTTTCTTAACTAGCGTCGATGTGGAGGGACCAGGACAGGTTGTTGTTGATCTCGGCCCTAGAGTCTTGAAGCTCTCAACCATTTCCACTTCATTCTCATTGATGTTGGCGGGGGCATGTCTTTCACTACGCTTCCTGAAGTTGATGACTATCTCTTTTGTTTTGTTGACATTGAAGGAGAGATTATTTTGTCACACCAGTTCACTAGATTGCCTTTCTCTTTCCTGCACTGCGTCTCATCATTATTTGAGATCCGACCCACTGAAAGTTGAGTTGAAGGGAAATTTGCCCACACACTGCCAGGTTAAGAGCAGTCAGATCCAACCTGAGTGAGTGGCCAAGAAGGGGAACAGAATCAATATCGATTTTTTTTGGATGTAAACTGAAAATAAGTTCCGAGATCTTTAGAGGGCTGAAGAGCTGATTGAACAAATGAAGCTTTGAAGTGAGTGAGAATGGATAAGATCACAGCAGGAGTGAAGCAGGGCACATGCACTGGTCAGGTAAATGTATGGAATCTTGAAAATAGACTGAATGTTTTTTAAGCATGAAATCACTGTTGACTTAGACGCTGTCAGATTAATTTAGTGCCTTTTATGTAATAAAATGCCCCAAGGCTTTTACAGAAGCATTACAGAGCAATGTTCGACACCAAATCACATGGAGTGATATCAGCCTGAGGGCAGATGGTCAAAGAGGTATGTTTGCAGAAGCATCTTAAAATTAAAAAGAAGAGAGGTAGGGTGTTTCAGATAGGGAATTCTAGAGGTTAGTGCCTAAGGCATAGCCACTAGTGGCAGAGCAATTAAAATGTTCATGAGACCAGAAATAGACGAGTGCAAGGGCCGTAGAAGGTTGTGGGGCTACAGTAGATTTTAATGACAGGGATGGGTGAGACCATGGAGGAATTTGAAAATAAGGATAAGAATTTTAAAATTGAGTTGTTGCTTGACTGGAGACTAATTTAGGTCAACAAGCGTAGCTGAGTAGGATTTGTTATACAGAATTTTGGATGACCTCAAGTTTATTAAAGGCAGAATGTGAAAGACCAGAACTGCATTGCAATAATCAAATTGAGAAGTAAGGGGGGCGAAGATTAAGGTTTCAGCAGCATGCAACTATGGTGGGGCGGAGTTAGGCAATGATACTGAGGTGGAAATAATGGTCTTAGTGATGACGAATATATGTGTTTGTAAGCTCACATCAGGGTCAAAAATGACAGTGAAGTTGCAAACAGTCTGGGTCAGTCTGAAACCGTTGCGAGGGAGAGATCTGGTGTCAGATGCTAAAGTTTGTGGTGAAACCCAAGGACAATGCCTTTGGTCTTCCTAATGTTTAACTGGATGACATTTCTTTTCAACCACAACTGAATGTGAGTTCAGCAGATAATTTAGCAACAATAATTTAGCATTGAGAGAAGTCATTGTGAGGTAGACCTGGGTGTCAGCAGTACATGTGAAAACAAATGCTATGTTTTTGGAAGATATCATTGTGAGGGTGAATGTAGATGATTGGGGAAAGTCAAGAGAGATCCATGGAAACAACAAAGGTAATGTTGAGGGTTGTGGGGAGAGAAACAACTGAAAATAATAATGTGGCTACAATTATTTAGCAAATGGAACTAAATGACTGTGCTCCCATGCAACTGAATGATTGAAGAGAATCATTGGTGTTGGATGGTATAGCAAACTGCTTCAAAGCTGCAGGCAGGTTGGGAAGGATAAGTAGAGATAGTTTAATTTTATCCCAAGGTGGTTTGCAATGGGCTCTCATCTGCAAAAACATAACAGTGAAGAATTTATTTTTAAGGAGACGGAATATTTAGAGAAAGGGATATTCTGAAGAGAGAGATATGTTAATAAAATCAGTCAACATGAGGACCAGGAAAGGAAGGGATCATAAGAAAAAAACTGGAGTATCCCCTGAGGTAAAATGTTGCTGACTGCATTGACCAGGATGGCTTCAGGTTTACTAATATTGAGTTAAAGAAAATCCAGACTCATCCAAGACTTCAGAACTGCACGATGCATTAATAGTCATGTGAGCGAGGATATTGCTGAGGAAATACGTCTGGATGCCATTAATATGCATATTGGTGTTGATCCCATCTTCATGTCTAATGACACAACAGCAATAAATGAGGCAAATGCATTCGGGAACACGGAAGATGACTTGGTGTCAGATGCTAGAGTTTGTGGTGGAACCGAAGGACAATGCCTTTGGTCTCCCTAATGTTTGATTGGACTAAGAGGAACTATTAGGCCAGAATTTTTTCAGTGTGTGCCATTCCAAATGACATAATCGGACCTCTCTCTCTCTGCCGTTTCCCACACAACTACAATTAAAATTCTAAGTGCTAGTGGCATGCGGTCAGTGGTGGGGGAATCTTTTCATTGGTGAAACCTGCCTTTATTGATAATGCAATAGATACAGACGAGCTGTAAAAGAGCCATCTGATCAAATAGAGAGGCTCTGCGTCATGGGCACAACTTTGCTGCCCAATCTCATTAATGTTGAGATGACCAAGTTGCAAGATGTTTTTCAAAATTAGATTCCATTTATAAACAATCCACATTACATTGGCATTACATTTTATGGGTACATCATTGTTATTTACTAAGGCTAGCTAGGTCAGAAAGCTAAATATATTAGCCACCTCTTGTTGGCACTCACCAATGGTTACACAAGTATTATGGCCATTTCATTTATTGTGATGGATTTGAACCCGTGTCTCCAGAGTATTAGCCTACATTAATAGCCCAGTAACATTATCACTACTTCACAACCTCTCCTCTGCCTCTGCTTTAGTCACTACAAGCACACAATCACTTTCTTTTCCATTTAATTCACTACATCAGGCAAAAATTGCTCTACCAGCTCTGAACCAACCAGTTCCTTTCTCTACATAACAATTCCCCTTCTTAAAAACTGCTGTCACCAGCCACTTGCTTTAAAAAATACCTTCTTACACTTTCATTAACTATTCTATAATTAAAAATTCTTTCCTCTCCAAAGTCCTTGAATGAGCTATTGCTACCAATCTCTGTATGATGAGCTGAGGTTTAAGTCTCACACTTGTTGCTCTTATCCAATTTACCAAGTTATATTTTGTTCTATTTGAGCATATGCACCTTTTGAGATAGTCAAACATTCCATCTTACATAGTCCACCTGTTTCCATTCATGCATGTCCAATAATACCTTCAAGCTATAGGGGCTGATATATGGAATCCACAAATGTGAGAAATATGGCATGCAGGTGACTTAATTTGATAGAATGCAAAATTTTGATTTCCCAGTGCAGGCTGATGAAGAGATGAAGTAATATTGTACATTAACTTTATAAATAGTCTCTTCCACTTATACAAACTAGATCCAGCAGATGCTCTCTGCAATGCCCAAGCAAGCTACTCAGTTATATTAAATCATTACAGCAAACCATTAAACCGTTACAATAAAGTTGATAAAGAATGAGACCGGTTAGCCCACCTAGCATTGACCTAGGCATCGATTCAAATTTATTTTGTTCGTAATGAACCAATCGCATGCTTAGTCCACTGATTCGAAAAGAAGGGCATAAATAAAGAGAAAACTTTAAAAAATTTATTAGCAGCCTTCACCCCAAACAAATTGATTGTTTTTTTCAAAACCCACCAGTATTGTACAGCAACTGAATTTTCATTTTTCCATCACTGTAATGGCCACAAGTTTTCAAATCAGTGGGCTAACCATGCAATTGAGACATTACGCCAAAAATACATCTAAATTGATGCTTAGGTCAATGTCAGGTGGGCCAACTGATTCCATTCCTTATCAACTTTACTGTATTTGGTTTAATATAACTGAGTAGCTGACTTGGCCATTGCAGAGATCTTCTGCTGCTCTGTGGTGGGTACCTAATTGTAATACATCCTTGTTCCATAAACCAGTCTTTAATAAAGTCAGCATCGCATGACAATCTTGTGTCACCTAGTTCACAATCATTTAAAGGTGGTACCAAACAGCTCTGGCACAGCTGTGTGTAAAGTTAGTAGTTTTCCTTGTTTAACTCTATGGCACAAGGGAGCTGAGCAGGGGAGTGACAGCTTGCATGGAGGCTTGGGACTAGCAAGAGTCAGTGGTGAGGGTGATTGTGAATTGGAGTCAAACCATGGAGAAGTGATGTGGGAAAGGCCTGGCATCCCGGATATCACATCTGGGGTATTAGGAAAAATTAGTCAAGATCAGAAAATCTTGAGCCTAAAAGGTGATGATGGTACTGTATGAGTTTGGCCCCAGACAGGACAAGTCACACTGTTTCAGACAAGCAATTTTCCATGGTTTGATGAAAGTCAAGCCAATCATGAGTCATGAGCATTTTAATTGTGTCAATGCATTAGAGCTCCGAATTATATCTGAACAAACTGAACTTATAAATAAGAAATGTTTTTTAAAGAAAGGACATATAAGCAAAAAACTGGCTGAGACTACAAAGTAACTACTTCTTCTGTAGGTTAGATTCAGTCCCAACAGACACAACAAAATGCTGCACCCTTTTTTAGACAGAAACATTTTAAAATAAGCAGCCAATGAAGAAACTGAACTGTAATCTCCTACAGAGATAACAGAATGATTGTTTCTGCTGAAATGATAATCTCCTGTGAGTTAAATCCCAGACATGTTTGTGGTTTCCCCATCCAAGAATACATAAGAATAGAGATTAAAAGCCAACTGTGTCTCAGTTCTCCATGGAAGAACAAAACATCCCTATTGATGTCAGGTAGAAAGTCATGTTCTCTCGCTAATTGTTGGAAGCAAGTTTCAAGTCAGCAAAGCCTCAGTCAAAAGGAAACAGGACAACTCATTCCAGCTAACCTGCAGAACCAAGAATCTCTAAGCCAACTGCTCAACAGCCAAAGTTGGTGCTACTGGAATCATTCAACTTAAAGGCTACAATGTTTCACTATCTACTCCTCAAAGACAAACCAAAAACTGATCTGCATATATTCTAACTTTTATTTTTGGACTCACTTCTCATTTCTAATTGAAGTGTGTGTGTGTGTTTTAATTTTTTTTCTCACATTTTAGTAACTAACAAACTCATTTTTTCTTTAACTTGGTTCTGTTTGGACTGGAGAAAGGTATGCACAGGGGAAGAGATCTTTTTTAAATGAATATTATTATGACAATCCTAGGGGGTTGAATATAGATGGGGAGCCAGTTCATCCTCCTCAACTAGAAACATAATAATGTAAGAGTAATCATCCGGAATCCTAGCAAATTGAGGGACCACAGTCGGGAACTGATTATAAAAGTTGTAGTCCTCAAGTTAGAGTAGCAGAGAAGAGTTAAGGTTAGTTAAGTCATATCAAAGTTAAGAGATTGGATTTTGATGACATGGAGAGTCAAAATTTTCTGCTAGCCAGCATACGCTGTGGATAGAAGTGGCAATGCCAGCTGAAAATCCTGCGAGTGACTGAAATGAGAAGCTGCCAGCAAGATCTCATTCTTTGATTTTCCTCAGCTCCTCACTGATGATGTAATGCTGTTCTTATCCAGAAAGAACATGTTAATAAATTCAATTAAATTTAACGAGCTTCCCCCTACACCAGCATAATGGCTCTTGGGGAGCTCCGTTAGGAGAGTAGCCCTTGTGTGTCATGGGGTCCACTTATGTGTGGGGAAGGTTCCCTTATCAATTTGGAAGGATAAGTGCTTGTAGGAGGAGCTTTCCCGGATTCATGGCGAGGATGCCCCAGTGCTTGTGGGGCAGAAGAAACTCCTTGTGTCTGTGGGGGGAGGGAAAGGGGGTGCCTAGTGCTTGAGGGAGCAGGAGTACCCCATATTGATGGGCAGGGCGGCAATATTCTTTTGAGCACTTTTAAAAGAGCACTCAAATATCTGTGGAGCTGGCATTGCCAGCTCTTTCAGTACCGAGTACAGAAAGAATGTGTAAGAAAAACTCAGTGCATGTATAGAGTGAAAAATTTTGCCTTGAGTTGAACTCGAGACAAGAATTGTTTTGTTGGTCAACAGAAGCACAATATGATGGCAATTGACAAACCAGAGGAGCAGCTATTAATACTTAGAGAAGCCAATAAATCAGAAGATCATTTTCTTTTCTCCCCAGGAACACAAATAACAGCATGAAAAATTGCAGGTCCTTTCTAACTGTTCACCTCAACTGCAGAAAGTGAACTCAGGAAAGGTCATAATTAAAGATGAGGCTTTCCTTGTCCAAAAAGCACTTTCCCACATCAGACAATGAAAGTTTGTATCATTGCTTGTTTGCGATTGTCAAATCTAAATTCCTTTTTTTCCCTCTCCACTGTCAAATGCAATTTGCTCTCCATCTGACATCCCTTTATAAAGCCCTCCTTGGGAAGATAACAGAGAGCAACAGTTGAGCACATCTTTGCAATTCTGACAGGAAATGGTTTGCTACAGTAATAACTCCGCACTGAGTGATCTGTACTCTGTTCCTCTGATGATTTTAATGTAATATTTCCAGCTTGATTCAGTGGCTAATTAAAAATCAGAACAACTGAAAAAAGTCTGCAGCAATTACTGCCTCCTAGGATCCCTCGTCATGCAGAGTCTAATTTGTTCTATTCTCTGCAGGCCCTCTCCCCCAATGGAATTTGATGGACGCGTAAAACCTTTCATTATCCTAGATGAATTTATCCAAGTGTATTGTCCCCATGCCTTCACCCGCCTCACTGTACGAAGGCAAGCAGGTGGCTGGTGCATCTGAAGTAATTTTCTTTCATTATTCTCTCAAGCGAAAAGAGCACTTATTCCCCACCCCCCTGCCGCCCTCCAAAAATCCAGTTCTTACACTACCACCCAGTTAACCACCAACTACCCCCCCAACCCACCCACTGCCTCAAACAATCCTGATAATGAATGCAATTGCTGCAAGATGATTTAGTTATCTCTATAAATAAAAAAGGCAAATTGATTTTATTTGTTTGGCCAAATCTACTAGGATTATTGCTACTGTTGAATTTCAGTGTCACTGTAGACAATGGTGATCAATAGGTTCAAAGTGGAACTATTAACTACCAGTTGTTTTGTTAATTAAATGCAGCAATTTGTTGTAGAGTTCTTTCAACGTAAGTAAGACATTTTGATTGAACAGTTCTTGATCTTTCAACTGAAAAAATGTTTTACATCATGATTGTGGTCCCTGCTAACTGTTGAATAAAATCCTTTGAAATAGTGCTAAAAGGACCTCGTCACACATAATTATAGCATAACAGTATGCGTAAGATTTGAGACTATCTGGGGCCCACTGACACAACATACCAATCTTGTAACACAGTATAAAAAGTTTATGTCACACAAGGCTGTTTGGTGCTCATGACATAGCTTGATACCGGTGTGTGTGCATGTGTGCAGTGATGCAATTAAAAACTGAACAAGGATGTAGCTGAAAGCAACGATGTGGTTTGGGATGATTGACGCACTAGCACATGTAGTAATTATATTTGGAAAAAAATAATTACTCTACATGTGCATTGGCTCCTGCATGCATGCAGAGTGCAAAAATGATGTCAAACTATGATCTTCTTTCCCAGCAGCAGAAACAAATACCACAAACAGGCGTAAGTTCCTCCCCACAGCACACTCATGAAAGGCCACACAAATGCAGAATACTTTCTTCTCACTGGGTGCCACTCTGCACATTTTGTAGCCTCTGACTACCGGGCATGGTCTAGGAAACTTGTTCCAAAATTGAAGAATTCATTGATATTTAGATAACCACCTTTGCCATAAAAAAAGATTGATAGGGATAGACTACCTCTAGTTTGTAGTCACTGTTGATAGGTCTTTGGTGCAATATTGTCACTAAGTCAGTGAGAGGTTTCTGAAGGGTGTCACAGTTACATGGAATGCTTTATCACTGGGAATTGTTGAGGCAGAGCTTAATGCAAATTTATGAAAAAAATGGATAAATATTTTAACTGAGGGAAATGCTGGGTTATGGACAGACTGCAGGAGCGTGGCATTAATTTTAGAGTATTTCAACAAAGAGAAGGTTTTTAGCACAAGAAAAGGCCACTCAGGCAGTCATGGCAAAGGCACAATGGGTTGGATAGTTTCTATATCTGCAAAGCAAACTTGTATTGCTATAAGATTACATGTACATGCAGTCTTCAAACTAGCAATGCCGAGAACAGGGAAAAAGGGGTTACGTGAAATGGAAGACAGAATTTTACTTAGTTTGAGTGGGTATGCCACCAGACCTGACAGCATGTGATATCAGGCAAGAGATCAGGCATGCATGCCAACATCTTCAAGCGCTCACTCAATTTTTCGCTCAGCAGACATATGCGTGAATCAGAATTGCACCCACCAACAGTTAAGCAAGCAATTAAGCCCATTAAGGAATCAGTAAAGGCAATTTTACGTGGTCCATCCATTTCTACAGTTAGCAGGTAGGCCAATCTGCCAGGTGGGCTTCATGTTTTTGCTCCAACCTTGATCCAGGATGGATAACTTGTCTGGGATGAAATATAATAAAAAAGGAACTCAGTGGACTGAGATTTACTGAGCTCTGCTGTCAGATGTTTGAGCGTGCTGCACAGACAAGCTTTGCTGCATTTTATTCATCACATTTAATTTGTAAGTCTGCGGCTCCCTGAGGCAGCTCCACAGCAGCTGTCCATCTTGAGGGAGTCCATTAGAAGTAGCAGCCCAAACCCTCCCTTTCCTCTATGCCCACTCTCTTTCCATGCACCCCCTCAACCCTCAGCAGTGCTGTGCCTTATGCAGTGCATGTTTTATACTGATTGCCAGTTAATTTGCTAACCAGTGTAAAATCTTCTTCGGGGTCCAACTGCGGCTGGAAGCACATTTCATGTCGGCTTCCAGGCCCACTAATCGTACCTGCTCGTTGATTACAACAATCAGCTCAAAGATTTCTTGTCCACACTGTCACAATTAATTTCATTGAGGCAATACCTTGACTGTGATGAGTTCGATCCATATGAACAGATTAAGACTGAAGATCAAGTATGTATTTGACTATGGTCTTTGAGGAAAAAATTGTGCAAAGGATCACTGCAGGGGTTACATTGATACAAAAGGAGAACGAAATAAAGCAGCTTTAATTGTGGTGAAAATAGATAAGAAAGGAAAATGTTCTCTTGACAGCCTAGAACTTTGCAGATATTATTTGACAATATGAAGACTGAGCCGTTATTCAGCTATGCACTTCACAGATATGTCAGTAGACTATCAAGAAAGCACAAATGCAGCAGGTGTCACCAAACTGCAATGTTTTCTGGCAATTTTCTCAGAATTTCCCTGAAATTTGTTTTGAAGTTGCATCCTCAATGCCTTAAGGGAAATGTACGTGGTACAGCAGTCGATGAAGGTGTTGTATTAATAGTTCCCAAATGCAAATGTTGCTTTCACCATATAGAATTGTTACCAATCATTTGATGATCAACAAAAAGCTATCCTGCTACATTCATGGGCTGAAAGTTGCCTTTCATGTGCCATTTTGTCACATTACTGGGACATCTGGCTATTAACCCTTGTTTTATGTCTTTTTAAAAACTGAATTAAATATAAGTGATACAGAATGAAGAATAAAAACAGCTATGCTCTTTATGGCTGAGTTGGTGATGGCAACACAAAGCAGAAAACTTAATCAAGAATGTCCCGGGTTTGAGTCTCTCAATTGTGCTGGGTTTAGCTAATCTCAGTCAGGGAACAATTAAATTACTACAATTAGCTCAGGGACCATGTATCAGGAAATTGAAAAATCAGCTGGAGTTCCAACTCCTGGCTGTTATCTGGTGACTCCTGCTGAAATGTGAAGATATACGGACAGCAGCAAAGAACGAGATTGTATTCTGCTCTGATGACCCACCATTAAATCCCTGGTTGATTTTTACTGTTGAAGTTCATGCCTGAAGAAAGGCTAGTTGGATGAGATACCAAAGAGATACAATGTGGTGCCTGTACAATAATATAGCAGTAAGAGAGAAAAAATTGAGAAAGAAATGTCTGCCAAATTCAGCAGCAGTCAATAACATTAGGAACATAGAATTGTTGTAATGATAGAGGAAAAACACCAAATTATTTCCAGAAATACTGAACTTTAAATAAGACCTATGAGTTTTTTTTTAATTTGACTTACAAGCTAAAGGTGGCTGAGGATGTAAAGTCAGTAACTGGTTGAATTGCTGGTGGGTGATAATCAGAGAGTCAGTGACCAAAATTCTTCTTTCTAGTTTGTGGCTGGGACTTTTCAATGCTGCTGAAAGTGAATGGAATTCTGGTTGGAACACCAAATTTTCTGTTCTCACTTGCCATGGGTCCCACCATGGACAAGATTGCAGAATCCCATCAAATGGAAACATAAACTGTTTCTGGACAAAGGTATTTCTAAAGCATACAGAAATTAATTGCTATCTCTGGTGGAGACAATGGGAGATAAGTATCACCTCAAGAAGAAATATACTGTGCCTAATGTTCCACATGGATTATGGATTTCACCTACCGTAGGGCTAAAAGCCAACTGAAAAGCTGCTGTATTTGTGTGTATGTGTGTGTGTGTGTGCACGCGCGCACACGCGCCAACCAGTGGCAGCACTCTTGTAAAACATTATCTGCAGGATTGTTGAAGTAAGCCAAATCAGCAACGAACATAGAGGCAAAGGAAACAGGGGCATATCTTGCAAAACTGCAGAAAACTGGAATCCCGAAACTGACTATTCACCTGCTGAAGTCAGACTACTGGAATTACAAATCACAATGGCTGCAATGTTCAATCATTTACCCCTCAAAAGTCGTTATATTTTGCATTCCTTTCTTAAAACTTACTTTGGACTCCACTCTTAGTTCTAATCCGTATAAATGTATATGCAGTGTTTTATCATTTTCTTATCTTTAGTATTAATGAAATCACTCTTTCTTTAACTCAAGAAAGCCTTGTTGAATTGGTTTCCTTTTAAATATAAATATTGGGACCAGAAAAAAGTATCTGCAAAAGAAGAGATCCTTCTTAGATTAACCTTGTTGAGATCAATGGAAGGAGTTGAATGATGAAAGTTCATTCCTTCTTAGCCTGGGGCATTACAATTTGAGGGTGTCCCAGCCCATCTTTAACAAATTGAGATACTTGTCCAGGCTTTTAACAAATTGTGTGCTCATGCTGAGATAGTTCCCATAGAGGGGACAGAAGAATTTCATCCCGATTAACAAATTCATGGAACTCATCTGGGGATTGCTCATCAGAGACTTAGGAGCAGAAGTAGGTCATTTGGTCCTTCAAGCCTGCTCTGGCCTTGACTCCATTTTCTTGTTTGCTTCCAATAACTTCCTTGTCTATCAAAACCCATCTAACTCAGCCTTGACTAAATTCAATGGTCCTGCCTCTATTGTTTTCTGAGGAAGAGCATTCTACAAAAAAAGTCACTTCATCTCTCTCTTAAAAAGGAGGATCTCTTACTCTTAAAGTGTGTTCCCTACTTCTAATCTCTCCCACACCAGGAGCTAACTTTCCAGTATCCGTTCTATCAAGCCCTCTCAAGATCTTATATGCTTCAATGAACATCACCCTCATTCTTCTAAATGTCAATGGGTACAGGCCCAATCTGCAGAAGCTTTCATCATAAGCTCCTCATCCCTGGAATGAATTGAGTGAACCTTCTTTGAACTGCTTCTTATGCAATTATTTTCTTAATCAAATAAAGAGACCAAAACTATATGCAGTGCTCCAGATGTGATCTCACCCAGGATGTCTACAGTTGCAGTAAAACTTCCCTGCTTTTATGTTCCACTCTCTTGCAATAAACACTAACATTCCATTTCCCTTCCTAATCACTTGCTGTACTTGCATACTAGCTTTTTGTAATTCAGGACACCCAGATCCCTCTGTATCACTACATTACTGCAATCACTCTCTATTTAAATAACATACTGCTTTTCTATTCTTCCTGCCAATGTTGTGAAATTCACATTTTCCTACATTATACTCCATTTGCCATATTTATACTTTAAGTTATCCATGTCCCTTTGCAGGCCCTCTATCTTGACAACTTACTTCCCTCCTATTGTGGTATCACTGGCAAATTTAATTTGGTCTCTTTATCCAAATCATTGCAAATAATTGAGGACCCAGCATTGACCCCTGTGGCATTCAACTGGTTATGTCTTGCTAACTCACAAACTAGCTATTTTCCCTGCTTCTGCTTCTTGTGCACTAACAATCCTTTATCCAGACTAATATGTTACCCCATGCACCATGTGCTCTTCTCTTATGTAGTAATCTTTGAGCATCAAATATCTCAATGGTTTGGGGTGGAATGTGGAAAAGATTGAAGGAGGCTGGCTTGCTGATGGAGCATTTCTCTCACTGACAATCATTTCTGATGATCAACTGTTCATCAGCTGATGATGGCGATCAATTCCAAGTCCATCACCCAAACCTTCTTGACGAACATTGCTCCTATACAGGAAATGTTACTGATTTTTGTTGTATCCAAGTCAATGAGGAAAAATGTTCAATCAGTGAAAGCATTGTATGAAACTTCATGTTTTATTAAGCTGGTGGAAAAAGAGCACTTTGCAAAAGAAAATGGATCTATTATCTAGGTTCTCTGGCTATCAGCTGCCAGGGCACTAAATGATGATTGTATTCCAATGCCATGACAACTGTGGTGGTGACATGTTATTCCATTGGTCGATCTCAAGGAATTAGAATAAGCCACATAACTATGTGTTGCTAAGCAGCATTGGCAACTCCCTGGTAACAGATCCAGAAGGAAAAACCAGTTCAAAATGATCAAATCCCAGTAAAAATCAGTAATACCGGCATCAGTAATATTGGAATTCCATTTTAAAATATTCAAGATCAGTTCTGACAAGTTTTATTGCTTTTTTTATCCTTTCGGGATGTTATAGAGAATGGCCGTGATTGATAATTGCCAGGGTAGGTGTTGTGCTATGTTATAGTTATGAGGTAATTCCTGCAAGTTTATTGGCTGGTTGACAATAGTTAATTAATAGGATTATATGGTAATGAAGATATTATCTATACAATATAGGTACAGCATTCTATGTTGTGTATTACAAATAATTATATATGGCAGATATCATACAATTGCAGGTAGATGTGATTCACTCTGTTCATTTTAATGGTACTTATATTCTTCTAATCATACCAGTCATTTTCCCAAATAGCCCTATTTGTTTTTAGAGGGCCATGATGGTTATTCCACAATAGTGGAATAACTACTCCAGTATCTCATCCAAGTTACCGGTCTTCAAGTGTGAGCTCAGAGTCTTTGTAAACTGTTTGTATGATTCCTGCAAGTTGCCTTTCCACCTATTCTGTGTTGTCTGCAAATACCACTTCCCCAAATATCAGTTGAGTAAACCTTTTCTGAATTGCATCTAATGCAATTATATCCTTTCTTAAATGAGTCCAAAACTGTACATAGCATCCTGATGTGGTCTCGTCAATGCCCTGTACTACTGCAGCAAATCAACCATACGTTTATATTCCATTCCGTTGCAATAAACAACAACATTCCATTGGCCTTCCTTATCACTTGCTGAACCTACATACTACTTCTTTGTGATGTATGTACCAGGACACCCAGAACTCAGATCCAGAACTCTGTACCTCGAGTTCTGCAATCATTCAGTATTAAATAATACTGTTTTTCTATTCTTCCTGCCAAAGTGGACAAGTTTACCTTTTCCCAAAATGTTCCAATCTTTTGCCCACTCAAGCTTATCAATATCCCTTTGCAGATTCCTTATATTATCTTCACAACTTACTCACCTACCTACCTTTGCGTTAAAGTAAAGAATTATGATCATAAGTCCTGCTAATATTCATATGGTTTTGTTCCATTGTCATTGGTGCTCCAGAATTGCAAAACTTTTCAATATTTTACACCTCTGTGACAGAATGTGAGAATAAAACTCCTTTGCGATCAATATGTGTCAGAGTTTACCTGTTTTGCCTTAGAGTGTGCTATTTAACAGAAATATGGTTAGATTTGAAAAGACTACAATTCTTCATGGGCAGGATGGTTTGAGACCCATTAGGTCACTAGAGAGCATGGACATGATCTGTTAGCCACTGGACTGAAAATACATGTTGCCTAACTGCAAATCTGATTAGGTCTGCCAACTAAAAACAATCTTACCGATTAGTTAGTCAAATTGCATAAATTTATATTGATTATTGGACCATCTAAACTTTTGTTAGACCACCATGAACCTGAGACACTCACTGTAGGGCAACTTTTCCAAACATCCAGTATATGGATTGAATTGTCTCCTTTCTGCATTCTAAGATTGTATGACTGTAGTAGTATGTTGTTGGGATTGGAACAAGGATCCTGAGAGGGTTCAACAGTCATAATGAAGGCAAGGATAGCCCAAGTGCTGGATAATGTTAGCACATGAGTATTGGAAGGGTAGCAGTAGTATAGCGATTATATCAGACATGGAGGAAACTTATTGAAAAATACTAGCCTAGTTTAATTAGTGTCAGCCTTCCTATCAAGGAAAAATTAATATTTTAAACACAGGCCATAACTTGTACTCACAAGTGACTTTTTCTCTGTCTCTTTTCCTGAAGGCATTACTACATGTTGAGGGGCAGTAGCTTCCTTCAATAATCACTCAAGTCAACCAAATTTAATTTGCAAGAATAGATAAAAACACAAATATTCAACTATGGAAGGCATTATAGCTGAGCAAAGTGCAGCATACTGAAGGTACATTTAGATTTCCAGACGGCAGTTTCCAAGTAGTGATTAGATGCTGAACTTCTAGTTGGATTTCTCTCTCCCTACTGAGGTCAAGTGTAACTAGACCAACTAATTCAGCACAATTCTTCCTGTTCTGTATAATTCAATTCCATACCAATGGTCCACCTACCAAAACAGATGTCAGGGAATTAACGGGTTTATAGAAAGTTTAAAAATCTCACCCAACCTCTGGAACAAACTTCTGTTCTGTGTCCCAGCCTGGTCATGAGAAAGGAATGAACGATTTTTCTCTGAGGACAGATTTTTATGTGGCTGGCCTCACAATAGTTATGGAAGCAAGGACATATGGGATACATTTTTGTTATCACAATGGTGAACAAGAACAAAAGAAACTAAAGAACTGATCACATGTGTAAACATGACTAGGGTCGACAGCAGTCATTTTTAAATCACAGACAGAGCAAACAATTAAACCCTGTGGAGTTAACATGGGAACAGTCCTTAAAAAGGATTTGTTTAGCACCAGGGAAAAGTTTGTACTGTTTCCATTCTGCATTTTTTGCCAGGGTCATTGGAAGGCCGGGTTTTTGTTGACCAGAGGGCTGGTGTGTGCATTGTTGGTCCAGCTTGTCTGCCAGACTAAAACCCAACGAGTGAGAAATAAAATGCCTGCAGATAGTTTCATAAATCACAGTGACACTGTCTTTTTTCACAAATGTGTGCAAGTGACAGAGGCCATTTATCTCTGTGCCATCGACAGCAAAGCAGTAAGAGGAATCAAGCCAAACGAGCAAGTGGGTTTACACCCTGTAAAGGCACATAAAAAAAGAAGACAGTTTTCCATTGCCATGAGATAGCATTTTCTTCAGTACAGCGTTGGACAGACTCATCCGATTGAAATTGAATGAATTAATACGTATGTGTATTAGAGTCTGATCATCCAATGATTTTCTTTACTGTGGAATTGTACAAAATGCAAACATTTTATGAGGCACTTTACAATAGATTGCTTTTTTTATTGAGATGCCTGGGTACAGGCAAACAAGCAACAATGCTTCGACAGATTTGTAGCTTTGACCCTTCAAAACCATGCTGCATTGTTTCATCCCAAATGTCAGAGACTTTCATCTCTACTGATCTAATATAGCCCAGTTAAACCAAGGACACCTCATGTCCAAACCAGAGTGAACTGGCATCACTTTCTGACTTGATTCCATCATATCCAGTTTATGGGAACTTTATTTTTGAGGCAGGTGACATGAGCAAAGAAGTGCGGGCAGTGACCAACCAATGAGGGACCAACGTATGATGCACAGAGCAGCATTATCATTGAAGTGAGTAGGAGGGAGGCAAAAAAGAGTCATTACTCAATACTAAGCTTGTAAGAGGAAGAAATGCTCAAAGATGTAAGAGGCAATTGCTCAGATTTGTGTGGTTGCGAAGAAAAACTTCTAAGATCGCACAGATATATCCCCAAACAACAATGATATAAATAGTAAGCAGGCTATACAAGTAACTTTGCTGGTTTTCTTTCGTTCACTTAAAGAAATACTGTTCTTTTTCAAATTACATCCTATGACTATTCATATGCAAAAGCTGAATTGCCACAATGCTCCTTGTTTAATTTTTCCAGCTAATGTGGGAAAAATTAAAAATATTAATAAAGTGTACAGGCAGTAAGCTCATCTCAATGTTTCTGTTTAAATTGAATTGGATCACTTGAGCTGTTTTGAGGTGATAACCATTAGGAATTCTGAAAGGGAAAGCTTAGAGAGAAGCTGACAGAGATTTTTGAAATTCTGAACCATTTAATGATCCCACAGTATATGTAAGAGAAAGCCACTGATAAATTCAATATGGAATTCAGGAGAAATATGTTAACTCAGAGAGTGGTTACAATGTGGTATAAGCACTGATATTGAAAAAGAACTAGATTCAGAGAACAATATAAACGCTTAGCATCTGGAACACTTTGGGGTGTCTTGGGATGCTGTATGGTTCTATGTAAATATACATCCTTTTTCTTTTAATTATCGAAACAGTTCATGTATTTACTTTGGGCTCCTGATGAATGTCCTTCATCAGTATGAATCTTAATTAATTTAAGATTAAAAATCACAAGTTACTACAAAAGAAACTTTTTCAGCAAGAATGTTGGAGAAATAACATGTAGGTCAGCATTTGTAAGCTCCAGAAGGGAAAGAGGGGATGCATTATATATCCTGACGCAGGTCAATACACTGTCTGGGCAGGGAGCTTAAATCAAACAAGGAGTATTATTAGACAAGAGGCTCATTGGGTGGTAAGTCTGACAGCCCAACTGCCTGTACAAAATTTGTGGGCAAAGCAAAGATGAAACATTTGCCAATATCAGAGTAAGATGATGTGCTGGTTCCAATAAGAGCTGGAGTATCATCAGGAACTCAGAGAAAATACAGGAACTGTTTCTGTAATTGAAAGAAAAAGAATGTATATTTACATAGAACCATACACCATCCCAAGACACCCCATAGTGTTTCACAGCCAATGAAGTGTAGTAACTGCAGAAATCCAGTGAGCAATGAGTTAAAGACCAGATGATATTTTAGGCAGTTTCCAATCCTGATCATCTGCCATTTATCCTACAGATAAACATATTTACAATACTCAGTATGAACAGGATCAGATTAACATTTAATTTCCCTCCCTCCTTATATCCTGATTGTTAACAACTAGTCAATCAGTGTGTAACTTCACACACAAAACTGGCGAGAAGCACAGCCTTCAGAATGGGAAGAGAAAGAAAATGAATGACAAAAAATACAGAAAATAAAACAATATGCAACCTCCATCTATGTGCCTAATCTAGACTCTTTTAGGGTCCCAGCCTTCAGTTCCTAATGATTTACTTTCAAGTCTTTATTTCAGCCAGTAAAATAACAGGAAACTTTCCTGCTTCTTCCCCTTGCTTTCCAAATCTGCTGCTCTCTCAGATATCTTGGCTCATTAAACAGATGTGTGCCTCTTTGATAATACATTAGCATCACTCTATTTTTCACCTTCCATGTGGCAGAGTTTAACGAGGAGCAACATTACTCCTTCAAAGTGCCTGTTGTGACTCAGCTGAAATCCTATCCCAAGGCTTAAGCTCAAAAATGATCAAAGTTGGGTGTTCTGGGGAGTACTGAGGGAGTGCTATGCTGTTGAAGGT
Organism: Sphyrna mokarran; assembly: GCA_024679065.1. Lineage (NCBI taxonomy): Eukaryota > Metazoa > Chordata > Chondrichthyes > Carcharhiniformes > Carcharhinidae > Sphyrna > Sphyrna mokarran. The sequence goes on along the minus strand of JAGIQG010000020.1, from coordinate 38,841,353 downwards.
GTCATTTTACAGATGAGGTGTTGAACCTCTCAGAAGACGCAATGTAATTTGAAGAGGAACAAGGCAGTAATCCCTCCTGTCTTGGCCAGTGCTTATTCATCAATCAATGCTAAATTACTTGCCATTATTGCATTGCTGTTTATAGGAGCTTGTTGTGTGCAAATTGGCTGCCTTGTTTCCTACAGTACAACAGCAACTATGCTTCTATCATACTTTATTGTCTGTAAGGTACTGTAGGGTGCCCTGTGGTCATGAGTGGCACTGCAGAAATGGAAATCTTCCTTATTTTTTTCTAATATGTCCAGCAATTCTAATTAGGAACCCCAAAAGAGAAAACATTGGTGGAGTTGCATGCAGCAAGACCTTCCCAACTATTCTCTTGCCAATTAGAAAACTCAACTCAGGATTTCTTTCTCTCATAATTTTTAAACCATTAATTTAAGTCCATGTTTTAATTCTTCCCAAAATGTTAAAGGATGATTCCCTGAAAGATGGGCAGTTTTTACTGTGGAGTAATAAATTAGTGTGGAAATTGTAATGGAGAAATCAAGGCAGTTGTGCCTTGAGTATGCAGCAGTATTTAATTTTCTTCCCTCCCCCACCTGCTGTGGAGTAACCTACAGACAAAAATTATGGCCATGAATTTCTAGCCTCACCATGCCTGCGGGCCTAAAGATGTGTTTTATGCTTGGAACCAAAGAGTTTCCAGTTGTCTGGTTCTTCTGTGCTGGCACAAATCAGATCTCACCTACAGCAGGCATGACGTTGATTAGCATAGTAGAAAGAATCACTATTGGTCTCCACTAGCAGACACCAGGCATAATGGCCATTGCCAGAGAGATGGTTGGGGTAGAGGGTGGGGGGGGAGTCAGAGGGCATTGGAGCCCCCAGGTGGTCAGGGATATGGTTGGGCAGTGCCAACTTGTAAAGTGGCAGTACCAACCTGGTACACTGGCAGTGCTAGTTGGACAATGCCAGTTGGGCACTGTCAGTGTGCGAAGGGCAATGCAAAGGGGCTGAGGCATGAGAGAGGGTGGGGCATGAAGGAAGGTATGTTATGGGGAGGGCGTTAAGTGAAAGCATGTCAAGGGTCATGAAGAAGGGGGGCTATATAGAAGGGGCTATGAAAGGGAACATCAGGGGCCATAAAGAGGAAACATTTTAGGCCTTGTGAAGGGGGACCCTTTGGGAGGACCGCAAACCCGACTGTCCATGTTAGAAAGAGGGTGGGAAACATGAAAGGGGAATCCTAATGTCCATGGGAGTGGGAGTGGGTCTTCCAGTGCACTGTGAGATCGGGGCACCGAGTGCAAATTGGATTTCCAGCTTACCACACTGATTGACCAGCATGGCAAATTGCTAAGATTGTGCCCATGGTCATTTTTTGGGCAAATTCCAATTGAAGCATTCCATTTTTACTGATCGTGGTCAGTATGCTTACATGTAAGGGGTGTGTATTTTTAAGCCTCAGAGTGATTGTCCCAATATTAGTAAATTCCAGCAGCAGACTTTCTGTGCGTTTAAAAGCAATTAAGTTACTATTATCACACACATACCCCAGAATTTAAAATGTGGTGTCTCACTCACTTGACATACGCTATCAAAGAAATCAAAATTAGACATAGGTTAAGGTAAAACAATACAATTACAATTTGTAATTGTCTCAATCTCTTGTGTGGCAAGCCTGTAGTTCCTGATACATAAGTTGATGCTTTAGTTGAACTTAAGATACTGTAAAGCTGAGAATTCTCAATAAGCCGCAAGGCTTCTTGCAGTCAAATTTCCAGAAAGTTGATTCTCAGGTGAACTTGAAGTTGAAGCAAGTGGGAGGAGTGGGCGAGTGGGGAGTCCTTCTCCCACTTTCAAGATATTGTTGTTTTTACCTTTGCTGCATAGTTGACTCACAGCCGATTTGATGGCTTTCTGACGGAAAGGGATTTCTCAGTTTGAACATTTTTCAAAACTTTTCTCACTCAAGGGGCCAATGAGCAAGTTTCGGAAAGATAAAGTTTGGCAGTAACAATAAACATGAATCATAGCAAAAACAAAACTGAGATAGGAAAACAAACAATTTGTTGCACAAAAAATTGGTAATAAATAAAGATGAGTACTACAGTGTAATAGGGGTAGAGTGTATTTTTCTAATTCACTCCCAGAATGCTCGTTTACTCAATTTCACCCATTGTGAGAGTGGGTGAGAGTATACGATGGTCTGATGATGAGAGTGAGATGTATGGATATTTTCTAACCTCACTCTCACCACACACTGACATCCACACCCCCACACTTTCTCACCCACCATATACTCCCATGCGTACCTTCAGACTCTCTTGCACTCTTCAACTCCCTCTCACACTTGCTGCCTCTCTAATTCTCTCACTCCCCTCACAACCTTTCTTCTTCTCTCCCCCCCACACTCTCTTACATACTTCTCTCATAATCTCCAGTTACTCATTAAGAAACACATGCCAGTGGGCCAGCTTCCTGCTGCCTCAGGCTTTGCTTCACTGAGCCTGGGTCACCTCTGCATCCCAGTACCTCTGCCCCCTGAGCCCCAAGCCTTGACTGACACCTGTGCTCCCTGAATCCCATGCCCCAGCACCTCTCGTTCCTAGGCTCCAAGCCCTGGCACTTCTGCTCTCTAAACCCCAAATCTCAGCATCTCCGTTCCCTGGGACTTTCTCTTGGTCATCAGCTCCCCAACTGTTCCTTGGCTCTCCATCCTGTGGCTTCTCAGCTTCATTCTCTGATTTCTCAGCTCTCAGCTCCGTGGTCCTGATTCTTAGACATGATGTGGAGATGCCAGTGTTGATTCTTTAGCTCAGGCTTCGACTGCCAGGTATCAAAGTCACTGTTGCTGGTGTTCACTGCTCTTTCAATCACAGTTAGGCTCATCAGCAACAAATGTGGCAGAGAAACAATCAGCAGCAAACATGGGAAGGCAATGGCCTGCAATTAGAGGAACAACTCCTTGCAGATCCTCCCATTCAAACTTAGCTGTTTAACTGGCATTTTGAAAACTGGCTCTGGGGCTGCATATAGATGTTTCAGGAGCTGTATTTGGGATAGGCCTGGTTTAGGGTATATCACATTGGCATGGATAGAAGATTGGCTGGCTAACAGGAAGCAGACAGCAGGCACTAATAGGTCTGTTTCAGTTTGGCAAGGTGTAATAGGTAGTGTGCATAGGGATATATGCTGGAGCCTTTCATATAAATGACTTGGATCAAGGGATGGATGCCAAATTTGCTAATGACGCAAAGATAGGTAGGAAAGTAAGTATGAAGAGGACATGAGGAGGCTACAATGGAGCATTGGCAAATGAAGTATTGTCTGGGAAAGTGTGAACATATCCATTTTGGCAGAAAAAATAAAGAAGAGTGCAGTGCTCTGAGATGCAGATGGATCTGGGTGTCAGAATGCATGAGTTGCAAAAGGCTGGTAAGCAGATGCAGCAAGCAATTGGAAAACTAATAGAATCTTATTTATCAAGAGGGGAATTGAATATAAAAGTGGCGAGGTTATGCTTCAATTATATAGGACATTAGGTTGAGACCACATCTGTACAGTATTGGTCAACTTATTTAAAAGAAAGTTTAAATGTATTGGAAGCAATTTAGAGAAGGTTTACCAGACTAATAACTGGAATGAGTGGATTATCTTATGAAGAAAGATTGGACAGGTTATGTTTATATCTGCTGGAGTTTAGAAGAATAAAAGATGACTTGATTGAAAAATAAAAGGGGTCTTGACATGTTTTCTCTTGTGGAAGAATCTAGAATTAGGAGTCACTTTTTAAAATAAGGAGTCGTCCGTTTAAAATGGAATTGGGGCCAATCCTTTTCTCTCAGAGCGTGATGAGTTTTTGGGGTTGACTTCCCGAAAAGGCAGTTCAAGCGGAGACTTTGAATATTTTTAAGGTTGGGGTAGATTCTTGGTAAGAAAAGAGGTGATAGGTTATCGGGTGTAGGTGGAATACTACAAAATCAGCCATGATCTTATTGAACAGTGGAGCATGCCCAAAGAATTGAATGGCCTACTCCTTTTCCAAATTTGTATGTTCATATCTATATTTCTAACCCCTCTGCTGAAGGTATTCTTGTGGGACACAGGTCGACAAGTATTAGCGACTCCTAGCTTCCTGTTCAGGAGAGTTAAGCACATTTGTAAGATTCCAACTACTGTGTCAGTTAAAGTCAATTAATTCAGAACTACCTGGGAATTGAATTTGATCTGTTTGACTTATTTCCATACATAGTCATGACTTGATCCAAAACTAGTCTGTAATTTATCCTCTCCCCAATCTTTAAGACTTTGACAATTACTTGCCTGCCCCTTCTGAACTATTTATCCCTATTAATAATGAATTATTAATCAACAAGATTGCAGAGTACTGAAATCACACTTTGTTTGAAGGCAAACAAAATCATGAACAATTTACATTGATCTCATGAAAAGCTGAGCAATTGGAAAGCACCTGAAATCCCAAATTAAGGACTTAGCTGAACTTATCAGGTATGGTTTGGGAGCTGAGGGACTGTGTCACTATAGTAATTGCTGGAGTACACTACTGTCATCAGTAAATTAGTATTCCTGTGTGATTACGAAGATGGCAAGCAGTCAGGAATCACTCATCTTAATTAGCCTGCTGGTAACTTTCAGTTGTTTTTCCCGTCAATATTGCCTCTAAATACTATAAAAGATGCTGCTGTTTCAAACCAAAGGACCTTTCTTTATCTTGATTCTTTCTGACTCAGAGCTGATGGGAATTACCATGATGGGGGTCCTCAGGGTACATCAGAGCACTGTGTAAACCTTAATGATGACAGGAAAATTATTCAGTTTGTTCTCTCATCCTAGACTTTATGCTCCAATCAGGACCACAGTCTAAGATTAACTACATCAGTTTGTACTATACAAGTGTATCTGAAAACTATAATTATGTTGGTCAGATTAATTAAAAAGCAAACAAATACAGTTCCTCAACACTCCTCCAATGGCTCAGTTGGTAATTACTCTGACTGCTGTGCTGCTGAGTCATCCAAACTGGAAGATCTTGTTAATGATGAGATACCTGATCTCTGCTGGAGATGGGTTTTGATGCTGTAAGAAATATGGATCTTTAAGAAATGATATTTTGTCAGAATTGTGTAGAACAGTAATGGGATTAGCTGGTACAACATTAATTCACTCACTCGCTCACTCTTGAAAAAAATAAACAATTTTAAGGAGTTGGGGACCATGACAAAGCAGAGACAAAGATCACAAAGACTGCATTCCCCACACTGGGGTCACTAGACTCTACAAATATTCCTGAGCCAATAACAACACCTTTATAACAGCATATCCTTTATCTAGAAAATGGTCTCCAGTGTGAGGAAAATTTAAAAATGACACCAGTGTGATGGACAGGGAGGAAGGTAACTATCCTAGCTCTCTTGGGTGCCTGTCCTGTACTGATTGGTCAGAAGAATTTGACACAGGGTAAACTACTAGCCACTAGAAATAAAGTATGTTAACAAATACTTATATGTTAACAAATACCTTACATTCAGGTAGCATAGAAGATAGAAGGAGATTGAAGGAAGACCTCCTGAACACTTTGACTACAAGGCACACTGTTAAAACCACAGGCTACTGAGATCAACACACTTTGTGCCATCTGTCCATTGTGAACCATTCTCCACTGTCACAAGTTGCATATATTTCCTTTCCATTTAGCTAATATTGAAGTAGTTACCTAGTAAACTACCTTAAAATTACTTATGAATACTTGATTGCCTAATTTAGATATCTATGGCTCTTGAACTCAAAAGCTTACAATGCTCTTTAGTTGTGGGAAGATAAATTAAACCAAGTTTTTGACTTGGTCAGCCAGTGACTCCTCCATTTGTATGGACAGTGTGTGAGAACAAATTAGTTATGATAATCTCCATAAATGAATACTGCAGACATGACTGCATGGAAAAGAAAGAGCTAGCATTTATATAGCAGCTTTGATGGCCTTGGGTTGTTCCAAATTGCTTTAGAGCCACTGAAGTATGTATAAATTGTCACCACTAGTGTACTGTAGGAAATGCAAAAATTAATTTGTCCACAGCAAGGGCGGACAAACAGCAGTTTGACAAAGCCCAAATAATTTGTTGGAGCTCAAATGTGAATGTGAATAAAATACTGGTAGCCATGGAATTGTACCAAATAAGATAAACACCTTCAGCAAAATCTGATGCTAGTTTCCTGAAGTTATTATAGGCTCAGCATCTGTACACCCCTCGTAACAGAAGAGGGTCGAAGTCAAAACCAGGATGTACTCCAGTGTCTAAGCTACACATTCATTCCAAGTGTTGATCACTTTTTGTGTAGAAAATTAGTACCTGGCATTAATTCTAAATTTGCTAATGATCAGTTTGAGCTTCTGATCTATCCTACCACAGAAATAGAATTTGAAGTACTATTCCAGGCTTCCTTCTTCTATGTCACAGTTATCTTGTATTCCACTGTAATATTTCCCATATCCATGATCACGTCTTCTCCATAGTTAATGTTCTGGGGACCTGGGTTCGAATCCCCAACAGCAGATAGTGGAATTTAAATTAAAAAAAATCTGAAATTAAGAACCTACTTGATGACCACAAAACCATTGTCCATTGTCGGAAACACCCACCTGGTCCTTTAGGGAAGGAATTCTGCCATCTTTACCTGGTCTGGTCTAAGTGTGACTTCAGAGCCATAGTAATGCAGTTGACTCTCAACTGCCTTCAGGCAACCAGGAGCGGATAATAAATGCTGGCCAGCCAGTGATGTCCCATGAATAGAAAATATTGATTTATAAATCCTCTCTTTTCATGCTTCTATAGATAGTTTAATAGACTACATGCCGTCATTTCTAAACATTTACAAACTATTTACTGTATTCAGACATAGGCTGTATGGATGCACTGATGATCAATAAGTATTTACACATTGAGTTGCTTAATCATGCCATCATGATGATGAGAATACTACATACACAAAATTATATTGTTATTTTGAATGCTGCACATGGTTTGTTTCAGTTTATAAACCTGTTCTGTTGCACGGGGCTTTTTATTCTTTTCCCTTGATGAAGTCTAATTATGCTGTGTCATTTTAATTTGTAAAGCAGTTTAGTTGCCTTTTAACAATAATAGTTTCATCCTTTGACACAACTTCAATCCTGTAAATCTAGTTGTGAGCTGGATTTATGACAGAAATATTTTACAAAGGAGATGAGACAATGAGTGCACATTCATGTGTCCTTTCCACAATAGCCTAAATGCATATCTTCAATAACCATAGGGTTTACTCCTGATAATCTGGCCATTTTTTGATGCTTGATATAAGTTAAGGAATGGTTATTTGAGCAGCAGAAGGCATAAGGAATTAGAAAAGTGGGAGTGTTTAAAAGCATTGAGTGGGTGAACCTAATAGGTCACCTGTCTGAAGTTGTTTCGACCAGATGGTCACAATTTCAATATGATTTGGGTGAGAGATCTGAAATTCTAACCCCACTTTCTGCTCGTCTCCCCCACTGAAAGATCCATTATTCACAAATCATTCCCCTTCTCAAGATGATGAGTTCCGATCTTTCAATGTAATGAAGTGGAAGTATTAAAAACATCTTGCCATTTGGATTAATAGCATAACATACCCCAATCTGTTCACATACTTCCAGCAGGTACGCTCAAAACAGAACTGATAACTGTTACAACTCCTCTCAGCAGGATAAAGGTGCATTTTGCAAGGGTCAAATTTTTGTCCCTTTAGCTCCTTTCCCCAAGCAACCTTATATCGTGGAAGGGAAGAACTGCCCCCCACCTGAACAACCATGTTAACTAATGTCAAGTAATCTGCTGCTGAAAAATGTGCTTGCATTTTGAAATCAGGTAAGGATTAGCGTTAGTCACATTCCCTTTCCAATGATGTAATAATCTCCCAACATTCATATATAGGTTCACACAATAAGCGTAGTCATTTATATGTGATACCGGCGCCGGTGAAACCATACCCCAGCATGGGTCCTGTGAACTCAGGAGCAGGGAGAGGAGAAAAATCAAGCTGCATTTCATTGTTAAAATATCAGCAATGCAAATATGGTCTGCAGCTCCAAACAGCCCTTTGAAAATCAAGCCTTTTATCTTGCAGCAGACCAGGTTGTTTCCCTGAACCCAACTAATTTGATGAAAGAGGTATCTTTGTCTTCCAGCAGAGGTTTTATTCTCTGAGGAGATCTGTCTGTGACCTTCCAGTGCTCTCACAGCATAGCGATCTGAAGGAGAGAATGGTATGGACCAGACTGACATTGAGACACTTGTCTCGAAAGCAAAAAAGCAATGGTTCAATCAGATTCACTCTGTGCTCATGCTATGCCATTGTCCAGTAACGGTCAAACAACAAACATTCCCCTATCACCAGGCCTTCCTGTCATGTGGGAGGAAAACACAGAATCTGCAATGAAGTTTCGTTCAATTGCTCATTTATCATTTTTAAAACCTTCTTTCCCCCACCTCCCTAGTTTTCTTCCTTTCCTTACCTTCTGAAGCCAGTGACTGCGTAGTGATGGATTCCAGCTACAATATCTCACTCAAATGGCCATTCTTCATGTTGTTGCAGCATCATATTACAGTTCCCACACAACATCCTTAAAGGTGAACTTTCCAGTAAGGTCACTGCATAGAGATGAGCAGCATGAAACCTCGAAGATTCTTGCTCCTTTCGTATTCTCAAGGAGAGCTTTTGCATTAGAATTATAGTGAAATCAGCAAATTTAATTGAGAATCTGTTTCTGAGCATCTTCAGCTGTAGGAATAATGAACATCTCTGAGAGAATAAACAAGCATCCATTGTGCAATGTTAATGTTTTAAAGGCAACAGCTAGGCACACTTCAGAAAGCTGTGTTCCAACCCACACACCCAGTTGTTATGAGAAAATTCAAAGTCTTCCACTTTGATTTACACTTATAAATATGTACCATTCAGCTCAATTAGCACATAAAATTGATGAATGTGGAATAAGTAAGTAGTTGCTTTTTATCACTGTTAATTTATGTTCAAGTTTGTAACTTCTGGAGTGTAAGTTTTAAAAGTAACCTAATTTCTGCTTTTTTCTAAGAAAGACTTCTTTATGCAAATGTATTAATTGGTTCTATATGAGCGTTTTTGGTCACTGCATTTGCAGAATTGCTAGCAAGGCTTGAAGTAAAGTGAAGTTGGGAATTGGAATGAAGATGTGTTTTACTTTATTTCAACAATGGTGCCATAGTTCCATGAGTGAGGATTTTGCTTGTGCACTAATAATGATGGACAGTTAGTTTGCTTGTGTGAGAGTTTAAGTGCCCAGTATGATTTGAAAGCTCCATCCAGTTTGCACTGGGAAACTCCTTATATTATTACACCATAATCAGGAAAGAATTTTGCCATGCATTTGCCAGCCAACATCCATGAGGAAATACACGGACCAAGGATAGTAATCAGTAAAAGTTTAATAGATTGTAAACCTCAAACAAGTCTACCCAAAATCATAAGAATAAGCTTCCCTCCATCTATTAACTTAATTTATTTCAAGTTTATTTATTAGTATCACAAGTAAGCTTACATTAACACTGCAATGAAGTAACAAAGTCCCCTAGTCTCCACGCTCTACGCCTGTTCGGTTACACTGGGGGAGAAATTAGCATGGCCAATGCATCCAACCATAATGTCTTTTGAACGATGGGAGGAAACCCGCAGCCACAGATAAACTCGCAGATTCCACTCAAGACAATCACCCAAGCCAGGAATCGAATCCAGGTCCCTGGTGCTGTGAGGCGCATGTGTTTCAGTGTTTCTCTTAAGGTAATTACAATGTATAACTAACTTTCAGTGCCAATACATGATTTAAGGAAATAAGAAGGGCGGCACAGTAGCACAATGGTTAGCACTGCTGTTTCACAGCACCAGGGACCCAGGTTTACTATCTGTCTGTCTGGAGTTTGCACGTCTTCCCTGTGTTTGTGTGGGTCTCCTCCAGGTGCTCCAGTTTCCTCCCACATTCTGAAAAACATGTTGGTTAGGTGTATTGACCCAAACAGGCACCAGATTGTGGTGACTAGGGGAATTTCACAATAACTTCATTGCAGTTTAATATAAGCCTTGTGACTAATAAATAAACTTTAAGAAAATTAGAAAATAGACTATTTGAGGTTCAAAAGACAAGTATAAGCTAGAAATTCATGTTGGCAAGATAGTGCATTTCAACTTTTTTGCTCAAATATTGAAAATGCCTGAAATTCAAATATGGACAGCCTATGTCTCAATGCAATTTCAATAACTCTGCATCTTCATTTTTTATAGAATTATTTAATAGTACAGCAAAGAAAGAGACTATCCAGCTCATCAACGCTGAACCAGTTCTTCAGAAGAATAATCCATTAATTCACTCTCCTATTCTTTCCTCATATTCCTGCAATTTCCTTCTTCTTCTAGTATTTATCCAATTTTCTTTGAAGGCTACTATTGAACCTATTTCTACCACCCAACAGGCTGTTGTGTTCCAAATCCTAACTACCTGTGGTGTAAAAAGGTTTTTCCTCATTTAGAGTTGTTTTTAAGCTGTCAGTTTCTGCTACTTTTCAAGGTTGGCAGGTCTGCAAAATTATGGCAGTCATTTTGCTGCAGCATGCACCTGCTGCTTCTTAGCACAGGATCAGGGGTGATGTGGAATTGATAGGAGGTTGATAAACTTTAAAGTGAAAAGAGAGTGGAGAATGAAAGCAACAAAAGAAATAAATGAAGAGGGAATAACTAACATGGATAAAACAGAGAAAGTGCAAAAACGTGGAACAATGAATTAGAACTATAGTTCATTTGATTTAAGATTCTCAGCAAAATGGAAGGGAAGACTTTCATTCTCTCAGGTCCGTGTGGGATTCAAATTTATGGCAGAAAGCTGAATGATGGTATGTTAACATATTGTGGCACCAAGTCAGTTGAAATTATAAGGATAATCTTAACCCTTCCAGGATAGGGCGATGGAGGTTACAGGGTTACAAATAGGAAATCCAACCTCAATCTTTGAGAATGGTCCTATTTTTGATTTAACCACAATGGATTTAGGTTCAGCCCTGAGTAAGTCGCTTGAGAGACAGGTTGGTGACTGTATCTAAATGCTCTTTGTTTCAGATTTTGCTAGGAATTTGGATCTTAGGAAATATGATAGCCACTGGTAGGAGGCGATGGCTAGATCCAGCTGATCTGTGTGTTTCTCCAGCACTGCTTGTGGACCAAGAGCAGCCAGATTCTTCCTCCCGGCTCTCATGTAAACCTGACATGATGTCACTGTCCCCCACACTCAGTCCACCATGATCAATCTCTCTCTCTCTTCTCCACCATGCCTTGTCCACTGCCTGCACACGTGTTAACGTCTCAACGGTCCCAGAATTTCTTGGTTTCCCAACTGTTGGCAGGTTAAAAATCCTGATCAAGGTTAACATTTTTTAAAGAACTGGCCTGAGTAAAGAAAAAGCATTAGCAAGCAGTTTAGCCATGTGGTGAACCAATCACTTGGACTCCTAAACAAATTCCATAGGGTCATTAAATGAACTGTGTCAGCTGCTGCTTACACCATATATGAGAGAGAGATAGGTTCCTGTATCATAGAAGCCTCTCCCAAAACAGTCACATCAGTTTGAGGGAGCTCTGTCTCCAACAGATGACAATGGAGTCAAATGCTAAGTGCTTTTCACAAGCCTATCTGGCAGGCACACAGTCAGGATGGTCAGCTGCTTCTGACTTTGAGTATATCCAACTCAAAATTAAAAGGCTTCTGATGCAAAAACGTCATGGTAAAATGACAAGAACTGAATGAAGAATCTGATCCCCACAATGAGCTGAATTATCCTTTATCTACCTGCTTCTCAGAAAGACCTCGGTCTTAGAAATTGGATGTTGCTGTGCTGATTGTACAGACGTGTGTGTGTTCAAGTAGACAAAATGGCAGGCAGTATGTAGATGGTCATTTATGCCAGTAGCACAATGCTCACTATATTCAAGCTCTTCCACTGGAATCCAGGGTACAAACCAGAGATAATGAAAAGGCTCATTACAATATTTAAATAAATGCCCTACACTTATTGTAGGTCCCCTCTTGTGAAATTAGTCTACCCCACTTCCAAATTTTCAAAGTGATAGATCCACTTAGCAAACGGTGGTGCCAACAGGCAGAAAGAACCTGGCAGCAATACTATTTAAACGTTACAGCCAATCCAAACAGGTTAGTTGTTGGTTTCTCCTTTCAACTCATTTACTTGTATGTGTTTTCCGACCTAACTTTTGCATTTTACAACTGACTTTTCTAATTAAGTTTTTGTTGGTTATGGAATACTTTCATCTCATGAAAACCATTTTATTAAAATCATGGATAGTCTGGTAGATCAGGATCAACAGAACAATTATGAGGCGAGAGTGGAGGAAGACGTGCAGGAAACCATACTTATAGATTATACTTATAATGGCTTTTCAGGAATCACTGTTCAGGTCTCTGCTTTATTGAGGAGCATCACTTTGCCAAGGAGGCTGCTGCTAAGTGATGTCACTTGCTGTCTGTGACTTTCAAGGCCATCTTGGCCCTAATGGTTTACTGAATAGGATCTTTCCTGCATGCAGCAAGTGACTTCAGTAACATTTTCCAATTTCCAACTGTGCACAGTTACGTTCAGGAAGTCAGCAACATTCTCTGTGCCAAGAGGAATATGTGTATCACTTTTCCAATGGACACAGCAAAATGGGATGAAAGAGTTCTATGGCTTGCTTACATCGCAGGTTTCCCCAGAGTACAAGGTGCTGCAGCTGAACCAATATTGCATTGCACGTTCCCCATCATAAATCCTGGCATCCTTCTGCATTGAAAGAGATTCCCACAGTATCACGTGTAGACAATTGTTATGTTTCCTGGTGTTTTCCGTGGTTCAGTCAATTAGTGTCAGACCTCTGTGCTGCCTTCATCCCAACGAATCCATTAGATCACAGGCTGGCTACTGAACAACAAGGAGTGTCTGTTTCAGACACAGTTCAAGGTTCTACTTTCTACATTGGAGTTTTTTAAATGTCCTAATAATCCTCTTACAGTGGATGGCAAGATCCTTGATCACATCTGTCACACCCAGAGCAATGGTCTCACCTTTCTTCCACAACAATATCAGGGTTGCCTTTGTACTCATTTTCCATCCAATAAGATCCTAGATTCACCAGATTAACCATTTTCGCCTAATCTGGACAGGGAGAGCAGGGAATAGACGTTCCCCTTAGTTATAGGATCAGTTACGAGAAGATACAAGGTCAAGAGTGGTACATGGATGAGCACCTGGGGCATCACAACATTTAAGGCTACAGGCCAACTGCTGACAAATGACATTAGGTGATAGGTTAGGTGTTTCTTGTGTCGGTGCAGACTTAATGTGCTGAATGACCTGGTAGAGGCAAACTCGCTGGGGTCTTTTAAAAGACTTCTGGAGTGAGTATATGGAAACGAATGGGATGGGGGTTATAGATAGGTCTGTGGATTGGTAGATTTAGATGTGATCGGTGCAACTCGTGGGCCGAAGGGCCTGTTTGTGCTGTATTGTTCTATGTTCTATGTTCTGCACTGTGTGACTCTGTAATTCTGCAACAACTTCCTCCCACATCATTAACCAAGAAATTCAAATACTCCTTTTTGTGTATATACATAGAAAATAGAAGCAGGAGTACAGCATTTGGCTATTCGAGCTATTTCATAGCTGATCAAATTCAATATACTGATCCCACCTTTCCTCCATATCTCTTGATCCCTTTCGCCCCAAAAGCTATACTTAATTCCTTCTTGAAATCACACAATATTTTGGCCTCAACTAATTTCTATGGTAGTTAATTCCACAGATTCCCCAATCTCTGGATGAAGAAATTTCTCCTCACCTCAGTCCTAAAAGGTTTACTCTTTATTCTCAAACTATGATTTCTAGTTCTGGACTCCTCCAGCATCAAGAACCTTCTTTCTGAATCTACCCACTTCTAATCTTGTTAAAATTTTGTAAGTTTCTATGATATCCCCTCTCACTCTTTTAAACTCCAATAAATGTAATCTTAACTCTACTCATATGACCAACCTGTCAACCTCGGGTATCAGCCTCGTAAAGCTCTGACGCGCTCCCTCTATAGCAAAAACATCCTTCCTCAGATAAGGGCACCAAAACTGCACACAATACATCAGATGTTGCTCACAAATGCCCTATCCAATTGCGGTAAAATATCCCTATTCTTATACTGAAATCATTTCACTATAAAGGCCAACATACCATTTGCCTTCTTTACTGCTTGCTGTAGCTGCACGCTTACTTTCAGCAACTGATGCACAAGGACACCAAGGTCTCGCTGAGTGTTACCTCTCCCGATTTACACCATTCAAATTATAATCTGCTTTCCTATTTTTGCTCTTAAGTGGATAACCTCATATTTATCCATATTATACTCCATCTGCCATTCGTATGTCCACACACTCAGCCTATCCGAATCACACTGAAGCATTTCTGCATTCTCCTCATAGCTCACCCTCCCACCCAACTTTGTACCATCTGCAAATTTAGAGATAATACATTTAATTCCTTTGTCCAAATCATCAATATATAATGTGGACAGTTTGGGCCCCAGCACAGATTCTGCTGTATACCACTAGTCATTGCCTGCCAAGTGGAAAAACACCCATTTAATCCAACTTTTTGTTTCCTATCTGCTAATCAGCTTTCTATCCATCTCAAGACATGATCCGCAATCCCCTGCATGTTAACTTTACATAGTAATCTGCTGTGAGACCTTGTCAAAAGCCTTTTGATAGTCTAGATAAATAACATCCACCTGTTCTCCCTAGTTAATTCTACTAGTTACATTTTCAAAGAATTCCAGTAGATTTGTCAAGCATGATTTCCCTTTCATAAATCCATGCTGAGCTTGTCTGATTATACTATTGCTTTCCAAATGTTGTGCTATACTTGACAACATACTCTAGCATCTTGTCTACTACCAACATTAGGCTCACCACTTTCTCTCCACCTCCCATTTTGAATAGCAGGCTGACACGAGCTTTGTTCTAATCTGTAGAAACCATTCCAGAGTCTAAAGAATTTTTGAAAATGACCACCAATGAAAATACTCTTTCGAAGGCCACCTCCTTAACTACTTTGCAATGAAGATTATCAGGCCCTGGAAATTTAACTGCCTTCAATCCCATTATTTTGCCCAAGACCATTTCTCTACTAGTTCTGACTTCCTTCAATTCCGCACTAAAACTTTAGTTTCTCAGTATTTCCAATACATTATTCATATCTTCTTTAATGAGGACAGAAGCAAAGTACAAATTTAGTTCCTCAGCCATTCCTTTGTTCCCCATTATGAAATATCCCATTTCTGAATGTAAGGGGCCTACATTTGACTTTGTCAATCTTTTGCTCTTTACATACCTATAGAAACTTTTACAGTCATAGGTGATATAGCAAGTAGTGTGCATACTCCAGTCTAATATCCTGTACTTATTATTAATGTTGCCAATCTCTACTAACAGGAAGACCAAATAGATTTGGTAAGCATGACTGCAAACACTTGTGTTCTCGCTGCAACTGTGACTCCAATTTCCCTGTGCTATTTCAGTTCCCGCACTCAGCTCAATATTTTTGGTCTCTCTTGCTGTTCCAATTAGATTTAACACAGTCTCCAGGAACAGTATTTCATCTTCTCTCTGGGCATTCTGTATATTAAATTTAGTAACTTGAGATCCTCTCTATTTCCCATATAGTTGGTTGATGGCTTAGATAAGGACATGCGGATTGATATTTCAGATGTTCACTCTCAGTTCTATCTTGGGGGATGTGTGCCTATGGCACTGGCCTGTTATTATTCATATTTTATATGAATTATATTTATATGTGGCCAGCTTTTGCTGTCTTTGTTTCAGAAAAGTTGTTATGGTCAATAGGTTGTAATATACACAGCAGGTTAGGCAAGAGAGTCTACTACATGCCTTTGATGTCAAATATTTTCCAATGTATCAAATTACTCCTCCACTGCCCAGTACGTGTCAGCTTCAGATCATTTTACATTTATTAGTTCAGTCAGAGAGATTACAGAAAACAAACCAGTAGCATCATTTATCTCTCCTCTTGTGAAGGTGGTGCTTTACACTGGGAGTGTGACACCGATCACCCAACACCAAGAATGCATGTTAACCGTTTAGTGTGGAGCCAACTTCAAGCAAAATCTATGGGTGCTACTAAAGAAAGCAGCTGTGGTGTTCAAATTATTGAGTTCCTTCCTGTGTATTTTCAAGTAGGATTTATTTTCTCTTCATCTTCTTCCATCTCTGTTTGACATGTCCGTCATAATCTATTGAAGCAAGGCATCAGAACTATTGGAAAAGCAGACACATAATCAATTGCTAGGATTCAACTTTCGAGGCCAGGGAGTCTGTGATTTCAAGCCTTTTATTGAATTTGTGATCCAGTTCATCGTATGTTTTGATAAGGAATTTGATTTTTCTTTCTCTTGAAGTCAGTTAATATGCTTACACTACATGTGAAATGTTTGACATATCTGACCTCAGATTTTTTTTCAATTTCTTTAAAAGATAAACAACTTTTCAAATTAGATTCACCCCATGCATTGTTTTTAGCCTATTCCTTCTTGTATCCAGTATTTACATTTGACCAATACACGCGTATGAGATGTTAGTTCACATGCATGTTATGTTTCCCATTGTGGTGACCAACAGTTATAAAATGGAAAATCTAGAGCATTGTGAAATATAAGGCACAGTGATTAGCACTACTGCCTCACAGTGCCAGGGATCCAGGTTTGATTCCCAACTTAGGCTTCCATCTGTGCGGACTGCTTCAGTTTCCTTCCACAATCCAAAAGATGTGCTAGTTAAGTGCACTGGCTATGCTAAATTCTCTCTCAGTGTACATGAACAGGCTTCAGAATGTGGCAACTAGCAGACTTCACTGCAATGTTAATGTAAGCCTACTTGTGACATCAATAAAAAAACTTTTAAAAAAGGCTCTTATTTAAAAATGTTTGTATTGCTCAAAGTATAACAGGCGCTGATTTGGGAGGTGAGAACTCAGTGAGGCATTCTACTCAATATCCCCACGGAAAACCTCTGTTGTTTTGTAATGTTGAGAAAGAATTGAGTTGGGCTCAGTTTTAATAATAATAGTCTCAGACTCATGCATGAAGTGTGCCACAGGGTGAATTAATAGGGGCAAAACTTGGATGGCACACAATTGCCAAATCATTATACATTTTGGTCAATTTTCATTTCTATTAAGTAAAATTAAATTTAAAATATTACCAAAATTAAAATTAGGACCTTGTGTAAAACAGGACACAATTGATTGTTCCTATTTTGTGGTGGCACCAAAGATGAAATTCACCCTTTTTGTGCCTTCGTTAGCAGGATGAGGCAAAATATCAAACTGAATCTAGAACACCAAAGGAAAGAACCAGTGATAAAGCAACAATTGTCACATGGTTGACAATTGGATTTATTAAACATCTAACATTGGCCACAGTAAAATAAGATATTGAAATCTGATAGATGAGACAAATCTCTAGATTTTCCATTGGCTTCCTGCCAATTGTGTGGTGCCAGACAGGTGGCAGCACGAAATGAGGTACAAAGGTTATTATATCAGATAGCCTTCCAATTTAGCTGTTGCCCCATTTGCTGTTGTGATTTCCAGGAACTGGCAAAAGCAGTCAGTTGAAATAGATGAGAATTACATTCAGAAGTTTGTTTTGTGTAACATGCTATTTCCAAATGTTAAACCACAGAATCCCAAAAATGTAGAAAGAGACTATTCAGCCCATTCAGTCCGCACTGACCCTCAGACCACCCAGGCCCTCCCCTCTGCCCAATCTCCATTAGCCCGTACATTTACCATGGCCAATTCACCTAACCTACGCATCTTTGGACTGTCGGAGGAATCCCGAGTACCAAGAGGAAACCTATGCCAATGCAGGGAGAACATACAAATTCCAAACAGTCATCCAAAGATGGAATTGAACCTGGGTCCTTGGCTGTGCGACAGCAATGCTAAACATTGTATCAACACACTGATGTGTTCTGATATGCTGGACATTGGATGTAAAGAATATGCATGCAAAATATTATTCTAGGACAAGTAGAAGGCAGAAAGCAAATTGAAGATCAATTGATGTTCGAGTAAAGATACTTCAGTCCATCTTTCTATTATTATATTTTTTTTGCTGGTATTGAGCTTCTGATGAGTTTATATTTTGTCCTCAGCAATATATTTTGTCCACTGGATTCCCAAATTTGAACTAAATTACATGGAAGAATAGGATGACCAAGAATACGACATTAGGCAGTCTATATACAAGATGAACCTCATGATCACTTGCTGGTGCACATCTTGAAAGATGGTACATTATTCATATCCATTCCTTCCACTCCATTAGCATTTGGAACTGACCATGGGAAAGCAAACAATGTAATATCTGTCTACAATCCAACTGCAGTTATTTATAGGCAGAAATAGTCAGTCCTGTAAAATCTTGTACCCTGTGCTTCTTTTACAACAATCAGGTGTATATATGAACAACAATAGACTATTCTCAGGATCTCTGTTATAATGACCAGCACTGCAGCTGTCCCTTAAGCTGTCAGGTGCTTCAGGGTGGATAACAGTGTTCAGCTAGCTGTTCACTCTTTCAATACCATTGTGGATTGTTAACTCCTCCAATTCCATTTGCTAGTAGTAGCCTTCACAGAGCTAGATGCTCAACAAGTATTCTTCCTTTAAAAACACAACCTTTGAGACTTCAATTTCAAATTCTTCAACGAACTGAAAAATGGGCCATTGCTTCAAATCACTGCTTTGTTCTATGCTGATTTCACAGATTAGGGATGTTTACTTTAAAGTGATGGCATCTTTTTCTGGAACTGTTTCCGTGGTGATATTGACCGCTGTATTTAAGTAGCCTATATCAGTGGGTTAAACCTGGACAGCCTAGACCTCATGAGACTGCCTCTGCTGATCATTTTTACAGTAGTGTCAGGTAATTGTAGCAATTATAGAGAATTGCGCAATTTTCTCTAGCATCCTTTTTGAGTGCTGATACTGTGGAAAAAGGCCTGCACCTCCTCTCCAATTTACTGCTGAAAGGTTTGACTGACACTTACTATAAGCATGTGTTGAAATATTCAAGATCCAGTGATGCCTTCTTGAAGAAGAGATTGGATTTACTACAAAGGTGGCTAGTCTTGACCACAATTGTACTGTGATGTGGAAAATCTGCAGTAACAACAGCAGTGATTGCTTGTACACTTATTTGTATAACTCCTCACACAATAAGCTTATGACTTAATCAGAAGGATCTCAGCTAGGGGAAAGCCAATGAGAGATAAGATCACATGTAACTACTGATTAAAGTGTTTGTAATGTTGCCAAAGAATCGTTTTTGCTGGAAAATACAGCAGAACAATTATCCTTTAATAAGACCATATGAAAATGGAGCAGAATCAGGTCATTCAGCCCATCTAGCCCTGCATTCAATCATGGCTAATATGTTTCTCCATCCTATTCTCCCATCTTTTCTCTGTGGCCTTTAATCCACTTAATAATCAAGAAGCTATCTATCTTTGTCTTAAATACACTCAATGAAATGGCCTCCACAGCCTTCTGTGGAAATGAATTCCATAAATTCCCTGCTGAAGAAATTCCTCCTCATCTTGGTTCTACTCTGAGGCTGTGCCCTCAGATCCTAGTTTTCCCGACTAATAGAAACTTCTTCTCCATTTCCACTCTATCCAATTCTTCCAATCTTTCAATATTCTGCAAGTTTCAATGAGATCCCCCCCTCATCCTTCTAAACTCCTACAAATACAGACCAGAATCCTCAAACACTCCTCGTATGTCAAGCTTCTCACTTCCAGAATCATTCTAGTGAACCTCTTCTCGACTCACTCCAAGACCAGCACATTCTTCCTTAGATATGGAGCTCAAAATTGCTCACAATATTCCAAATGTGGTCTGACCAGAGTCTTACAAAGTCTCAGCAGTACATCCCTGCTTTTGTATTCTACTCCTTTCAGAATTAATACTAACATTGCATTTGTCTTCCTAACTATCAACTCAACCTGCAAGTTAACCTGAAGAGAATCCCGAACTAGAACTACTATGTCCCTTTGTGCTACTGACTTCTGAATTCTCTCCCCATTTAAAAAATAGTCTATGCCTCTATTCTTTTTATTAAAGTGCATAACCTCTCAATTTTCCACATTGTATTTACCATTTCTTTACCTGCTCTCCTAACCTGTCCAAGTCCTTCTGCAACCTCCCAATCTCCTCAATAGTACTTGTATCTCCACCTATCTTAATAATCTGCGAACTTAGCCACAATGTCCTCAGTTCCTGGAGGTTGCTGTCTGAGAGTCAGAAAATGGGTGTCCAGTGATGTTAAAAGGCTGGAGGTCTGGCAACTCATGTTAGTCTGAGTGTTTTTGCTAACTGATTCTGAAGAGCAGTCTACGTCTAAGGGAAATATTACATAAATTAGAACTAATAGATGTAGCTAGCATTTAAGAATTATACATTGTTATACATAAATATTTTGATTGGTAAAAGTTATGCTAATTCTTTTTGTTATAGTTAAACTGTATTATAGTTAAATAAATTTTTTTTAATAAAGATTTCCTAGAGGATCAACAGAATCTCACTTGGAGTGAAACATTTTATACTAACACTAATACCAAAATCAAAAAATGTTGGGGTTTAGGCTAACTTCATAATATATCTTGGAGTTTCTGATCTGGTCCCTAATACTTGAAACATGTTGTTCATGGATTAACACAGCTCTTGTTTATTAAAGGGTGACATTTCAGTTACATAGTACATATACTCAGGACTTACTAATAAGGCATCAACATTGTTAATTATGTGCAAATTCATATATGATTATGTTTTGTTATAAACAGAAATAAGATCCTTATCAACATGTTGTGCTTCAAACCAAAGAGCCTGTGCTTATACAGCACTGTTAGCATCGTAAAACACTCCAAGACACATCACAATAGGGTGGGAATGGTCAGACACCAAACAGAATTTAAAAGATTTTGGGGAAGATAATTGAAAGAATGGAAAAACAAATAGGTTGAAGGATGATCTTGAATAGGACGGGGTAAGGGTTGGGGAAAACACTAGGAGAGATGTAGGAAAAATTTAGAAAGAGAGTTGCAAAGCACACAGCCACAAGTAATGATGGTTAGAGTGGAGGGAAAGGGATTTACTGCAGGCCAGAGGTGGAAGAGTACAGGATGTTGGCAGGAATGAAGGGCTGGAAGAGTTAGGATGGGTGGGACTAGGTAATAGCCAAAGAAAACAAAGTAAAAAATAAGACAACATGGACAGTGGAGAGTTGAATAAAGTAGCATTTATGTAGGATGGAGCAGAGACTCTACCAAAGAGTGTTCAGAAGAAAAAACACCTGGATGTGACAATAGGGTAGACATCGCTTTCAATATTAGTAAGATTCTTGAAGAATTGGAGGCAGGTAATGCGATAAACAAAGTGATCTATCTTACAATGTTAAATTACTGTAGTTCCAATTATTAGCCTAATCCTGCAATTATTACAAGCCACATTTTCCTGTATTCTGGATTGTGCTTCTTTTAGCAATTTGCTTTCTGGGTTTAATTTTGAGAGGATACAATTAATTAGAAAAAAATAGCTCTAGGTGGATAGAACAATTAAGGAGTCTGAGTGGTTGTGGCAATAACCAGTCACAAGTAGCCTTAAGACATCAGCAGGATTTTAAACACAGATTGGCACACTAAGCAAGGGCAAGAGAATTCATGATTTACCCTGAAGTGACCATTTGTACTGGTGCCATAAAAATACCTGTATTAAATCAGCAATTATTATGGCACTAATCAGAAATGTGCAAATAACAGTTACAAAAAGTAAGCTGTTACAAATGCTAATTGTCCATCTCTGTCTGCTTGCATGTAATCACTTTCACAAATTTATACAGTCAACAACCATGCTAAGGTGACCTGCTACCAGATGTTAGCATTAGGGGCTATCAAGCACATTAAGCTTACTGGGTTAATTGCGGGGAGCATGTTATAAAAGGTTGAAGTTCATAAATTAGCACAATGTAGTTGTGGGTCAGAATTCCAAATGGGAATATATAACCCTGTAAATGTCACACTAATCTGTCCAAATATTCTGTTTTCTAAAACACTGTTAATTCCCAAGGTAAATTTACTTCTGGCTTGAAAGATAACAGGTCAGGAAATTCCTCAGAGCTTTATATGCTCCACTAGCGTTACTTTGTCAAGATTTTTAACATCTTTCTGGTGAAGTAAGGTCAGCAGAGCAGCCTCAAGGAATCCCTTTCCAAAATTATGAGGCTGAAACAGATGGAAGGTGCACCAAAGAGAATGTAAAATGTCATCAGGTCCATTCAGGACCTCTCAAGAAAATAAATCTTCAGCTAGGCCATTCTTCTTCAGAAAATCCTCAATCTGCCACTAATTCCAACTGCATTTAGCTTTTTTTAAAAGAATACAAGAATGCTGGATTTATGTGCAACAAATCCATGTTCCACATTATATGTCAGAAGCGTTATATTCAGAGCTCTTTTCAAGATGTCAGGATTCTCAGTTGACATACATAACAGTCCTCAGATCTGGGTCTATGTGCCACACCCACCCCTCCCCCGGAAAATGAATTTCCACTTTCAATCACAGCATTTTTGGGAGGTAGTGGCTTGGAAGTTAGAAATCTCTTGCAGGAGAAAAGCATAGAGGCAGATTAAATAGCTTATTTTAGTTGCAACTGGGTATAGCCAACGAACTGAAAGGAGAGAGAAAGGAAGAGAAAGTGATCTTATGAAAAAAAAACTCTCTATTGCAACTTTTCTGGTTTGTATTACATTGGTTTTTAATTGCCAAAATTCCTCTGAACTTTTCTTTCTTGTTATTTGAAGCTTCTCATTATGATTCAGGCTATCAACCCAGGCTGATATCTCTTAAATTTTTCAGTTACGATGATTTGGCTGAAACCATGAATCCATTACAATTTAAAGTTCACCATGAAGAGGAGTAGTATGTTATAGGATTAATAGTTATCCATTTATCACTGGAATTTACATTTGAATTGTTTTACCATGCACACCTGGTTTCATCATAGGGAGAAAGTTCACTTTGGTGGTCACACAAAACTAGCAATAGCGAATTGTTAGCCTATTTTTAATTGAGCTTGGTTTTTCCTTACATAGAATCATAGAAACCCTACAACGCAGAAAGAGACCATTTGGCCAATCAAGTCTGCATCCACCGCAATCCTTCCCAGGCTCGACCTCCACATCCTTACATATTTACCCGCTAACCCCTCTAACCTACACATCTCAGGACACTAATGGGCAATTTTAGCATGCCCAATCAATCTAACCCCCACATATTTGGACTGTGGGAGGAAACCGGAGCACCCGAAGGAAACCCATGCAGACATGAGGAGAACATGCAAACTCCACACAGACAGTGACTCAAGTCAGGAACTGAACTCAGGTCCCTGGAGCAATGAAGCAGCAGTGCTAACCATATGCTACCGTGCTGCCCACTATGCTATTGTGCTACCTCTGCCGAGATAAATGTATCTATTTCCCCAACAAACGTCAGATCTTATAGCTCACTCCATTACAAGAAAGAAATTCACATATCAACAAAATGAGTACTGCTGAATTAAATGCATTTTTACATTAGCATTGTATCCTAGTTTAAACATAGTATGTGCTTAAGTTGTAGAATGTTTGCAAATGAGTCTCTAAATCTTAATATGACACACATTGAGATAACCACAGTAACATGGAAATGAACTGTGCAAATTAGTGAACTGCAAAATTTGTAGAGCTAAATGCAAATGTAATTCTCCATTAAAGCTTTTGACACAAAAGATCAAAGCAGACCTCTCATATCATATGTCTAGATTGAGACATCAACTACCTTACTTTCAGGATATCCCCTAATGAAGCAACCATTACAAATGATGATTTAGTTTCCCCCCTCTGTGGTAAACCTGCATAGATTATGGCCTTGCAAACCTGATATATTAACCAAACAACCTAGACTTTGATGAGAATCTGTGCTCAGGGAATAATATTAACAAAGGCAAATCACCCTTCTTTGATGCTCATAGTCAGTTGTATGGTACAGTGTTTGCGTATAGGCCTGCAAGAAAAAGACAAGAAAGATGAAAGAATTTCTTTCAGAAATAACTAACAGAATTTCCTTTTTATGTTTTTGGTATTTTGCCAATAAATGCATTGTCTTACATGCTAGGCTCTAACTCCTGGATAGGAATATGAAAAGTGAGGAATCAGCTTGACCAAAACAAATGGGAATAATTTTTATAGTTATGCCCAAATGCCATTCCCTAACCAAAACAACCAGATAGTTGGTGGAGAGTGGTTGTTCAGCCATTAAAATCAAATGAAAGAAGGCCAAAGGTGTGAATACAAGAGAATGGTTCCTGGCAGATGACAAATGATCCAAGAGGGAAATTGTTTGGAGAAATGATTGAAAGGTGGGGGACAGAGGTGGTGGGGGAAGTCTGAGATGAAGAGGCCAAAGTTTTTCTTATGGAGCTCAGAGGAAACTAAATTATTTCTTAAACCAACATTGCTGAGCCCTTTCTGGCCCTGGCTGCAGTTGGAGAAAAATGGAGGAGCCACCATTGCTATATCATTGGATCTCATCACGTGGATTTATTGAGGGCCCCAACAAGCTTGGATTGGATGTCCTTGGCACCAATAATTTAATTTCCTGTTCAGCCAGATTGGGAAAGTTAAGAATGGAGTAATGTCCCTGCCCCTCTATCAGTCAGGAGGAATTAAAATCAATCCCATTTTTTTCCTGAGATTTTCAATGTATTAAATTCAAGCTCACTAGATTGTTTCTTAAAATAACATCACTTTACCATATTTTTTATTCCCTCCTGTTCTACTCAACATTAGTTCAAGCAAAATTAACCATTGCTCATCTGCTACATTTTCAAACAAAATAAACCACATACCAAGAGCTTAGGAGATTGTTTTTAGTATGGAGTATGATTGTTTCTGATACTGAAACTGGTAAGAATCAGAACCATCTCAGATACACGACTGAACTGCATTGACCACTCCTAGTAAATCATTCAACAGCCTATAGCACTTTCCAGAGCATAGGCCTTTGTTTACAGAGGACTCTCAACAATTTATTTCCTCTAGTGTTGAAATTGGACTACCTTCATTACCAAGCCTTTCTCAGTTATTAGCTTCACAATTATTTTTGCCTTGTTCCACTTTCACATGAAGCTGAATTGGAGAGGACTGTTGCTTATCTTTATATTGCGAAGTGCCAGTCTTAATCAATGCACTTTGACAATAAGTGAGGTTATCTAACTGTGTACTGAGGCTGAGGGAGATCATTATTACTAGTGATAGAATATTGATCGTCATTGCAACGGGAATTGAGAAAAAAAGTAGACATGTTTGTTGTACCTGAACAGGGGCATTGGTGAGACCACACCTGGAGTACTGTGTACAGTTTTGGACTCTGTGATAATCTGCACAAGGTCCATGAGGTATCAATGATTAATCTCCCAGTGGGGCTTGTTGAGTACAAGTTTCCCCTGTAGCAGACAGTGGTCTGCCCTGTTGGAACTCATTACTTGAGCCTTTTATAAGGCAGGTCCAGGATTGGGGCTGCTGAACATTAGCCTAGGCAGGGACTAGTGTGTTGTACACCATGGTAGTGGCTTTACTTTGCATTCTATAATAAATTATGTTCTTTTCCAATTGGGCTTCCTGAGTCTTAACAGTGTCCTAAGAAAGGATATAATTGTATTCATAGTTCAAAGGTTCATCAGGTTGATTCGTGGAATAAAGAAGTTGTCTTATAAAGAAAGATTGAGCAGGTGATATCCATACTCATTGGGATCTTGAGGAATGATAAGTCATATTATTAAATCATGCAAGACTCTGAGGGGGTTTGATAGGGTAGATACTGTGGTAGATAGGGTAGATACATGGGGTACCAGTGGTCAAGATTACTATTTAAAATTGGCTGCTGACAGTGAAATTCCCTTTTTAAAAGAAAATTCTGATGCTAAGATTGTTTTCTTAAAATACCTTTGAAGAAAATGATGAAACAATGCAAGTTTCCCTTGTATCTGAAAAGACAGCTGTCTCCTTGCTCACTGATGATGTAACTAACCTCTAAATGGATACTTGATAGATGTTCAAAACTCATTCCAGTTAAAGATATTGTGCACTTTTTCAACTCACTTTTGCAGTTGCCATTGATTCACATTCCAATAATATCTGTGCTTAGCGATACTTGCTGTCTTTGCAGTATGAGGAAATAATCAGTCTTCTAAAGTGTGCTTGCCTGCTCCACATCCTCTTCACGTATAATTTTACCTAGACCCTGGTCTCATTTTCTGCAGCTACTTTTAGACCCAGTACTCAGGATCAAATGCATTAATATCTGTATCAGCACCAGGTCAAATTAAATGGAATAAAATCAAAACTCGTGCAATACCAATCCAAACTAAAAAAAATTCAAGGTGAGTAAAATGAGACTTGTGTATGATGCTGCTGTTGCATTACTTTTATGAGTACAAACTACTTACATTAAGTGGATTTCCCACTTCTGGATTCAAAATATTTAACAGCAGATTTTTTTTGTGTTTCTTTTCCAATTCTTTTTCTGCTCCTCTCTGTAGGTGCTTACTTTATTTCACTTAACCTTACTCCAATTCAGGGTCGTGGGGAGTCAGAACCTATCCTAACAGAGTATGGCTGTTGGGCAGGGTATACCGAGGATGGGACACCAATCCAACACATTGCACACATTCACATACAGGCAAACTGAGGGGCAATATACCAAGGCCAATCTATCTAACCTGCACATCTTTGGACTGTGGGAGGGAACCAGAACACTCAGTGAAAATACATGTATATGTGGGGAGAACACGCAAACTCCACACAGACAGAGACCTGAGGTCAGAATCTGACCTTCGTCCCTGCAGCTGTGAGGCAACAGCACTAACCACTGCTCCATCATGCCATCCCTAGGTACTGAGTCATTATGAAATATAGTTCCAAAAGCTGCAAACATTGGGACAACTTTGACATGTCTGAGTAAACAGCTGCTTTCAACCAGACCATCGCAGTCTGCAATTTCTTTCTTGCCTCAGAGCCACTGACGACCAAATACCGTGAATTAGACTGAAGATATTTCTAAAAAGCAGAGTTGAAATTCCACACAGCTTTCCCAATCCTTCTGTGGTACTTCAGACATACATTGTCTCAGATGGGACGTACAGCCTCAGTAACCCTGGGATGGGATTGGGTACATCAGCCAGAGTCCTGCTTTGACTTGCTATGCACAAGGACACAAGTAGATTTGTGGTTAATACTATTCAGCCCCTCTAATCTGCTCCACCAATCAATGAGGTTATCTGATTGTGGCCTCAATTTCTTATTTGGTCCCCATAATCCTTGACTCCCTTGTCAATCAAAAATCTGTAGAACTGAGTCTTGAATATATTCAATGACCCAATCACTACTGCTCATTAGGAAAGAACTAAAATTTACACGGTGGCACAGTGGTTAGCACAACTGCCTCACAGATTCAGGTGGCTGCTTGTCTGGTGTTTGCATGTTCCTCCAGGTCTTGCATGGGTTTCCCCTGGGTGCTCTGGTTTTCTCTCACAATCCAAAAATGTGGGGGATAGGTTGATTGGCCATGGCATATTGCCCCTTAGTGTCAGGGGATTAGTAAGGTAAATGCAAGGGTTACAGCAATAGGGCCTGGATGGAATTGTTGTCAATGCAGACTCGATGGGGTCAATGGCCTCCTTCTGCACTGTAGAAATTCTATGAATAATCTTGTAAGAGAAAAATAAAACTCTATTAATCTTAAATAGAAGACCCTTAATTTTAAATTGTGTCCCCTATTTCTAGACTCCAACTAAGGGAAACATCCTTTTGGCATCCACCCTATAAGTCTCCTCAGGATCATGTATGTTTCAGTAAGATCACTTAATTCTTCCAAACTTCAATCGGTGTAGGTCCAACCTGTTTTAACCTTAACTCTACACAGCATTCCAAATGCAACCTAACTAAGGCCCTATGCAGCTGCAGTAAATTCTTTGTATTTTATTCACCTTACAATAAACGCCAATGTTCTATTTTGCTTTCTAATCATTTGCTGTAACTGTACAGTAACTTTTCTATAATTTGTGTACGAAGGCACCCAGATCTCTCCATATTGTAGAGTTCTTTACTTTCTCCATTCTTTTTTAATTCATTCAAGAGATGTGGATATCACTGGCTCAGCCAACATTTGTTGCCCATCCCTAATTACCCTTGAGAAGGTGGTGGTGAGCTGTCTTCTTGAACTGCTGCAGTCCACATGGTGTAGGGTCACCTACAGTGATGTGACAAGGGTGGGAAGACTGGATGCAGGAATGTTGATTCCTCTAGCTGAATGGCCTAGTAAGAAGTCTCACAATACCAGGTTAAAGACCAACAGGTTTATTTGATAGCAAATGCCCCTAGCTTTTGGAGCAGTGCTCCTTCATCAGGTGAGTAGGAATTCTGTTCAGAAACAGGGCATATAAAGACACAAACTCAATTTACAGAATAATGATTGGAATGCGAGACTTTACAGCTAATCAAGTTTAAAGGGACAACAATGTGAACGGAGAGATTATTAAGCACAGGTGAAAGGGATATATATTGTCTCCAGACTACAGCTGGTGAGATTTTGCAAGTCCAGGCAAATCATGGGGGTTACAGAAAGCGTGACATGAACCCAAGATCCCAGCTGAGGCCATCCTCATGTGTGTGGAACTGGGTGATTAACCTCTGCCCAGCAAGTCTGCGCTGTCGTGTGTCGTTAAGGCCATTTTGGAGAACGCTTACCCTAAGATCAGAGGCCAAATGCCCGTGACCGCTGATGTGTTCCCCAACACGAAGAGAACAGTCTTGCCTGGTGATTGTTGAGCAGTGTTCATTCATCCGTTGTCATAGCATCTGCATGGTCTCCCCATTGTACCATGCCTCGGGACATCCTTTCCTGCAGCGTATCAGGTAGATAACAAAGAACAAAGAACAAAACAGCACGGGAAACAGGCCCTTCGGCCCAACGAGCCCGTGCCGCCACCCTGATGTTCCCACCTCTACCCGTGATCCCTGTCCATGTTTATAGATCTATGGATTAAAAACCAAATTTGACACAATTTAGGGAGAATTTGTTTTGCCAATTAGCCTAAGAGCACATCTTTGGGATGTGGGAGGAAACCGGAGCATACAGAGAAAACCCACGCAAGCACGGGGAAAATGTGCAACTCCCACAGACACAGGCTCAAATCCATGTATCTGCGCAACACAGCGATAGTCACTGAGCTGTCGTGTTGCCCATCAAACGGTCCAGGTCAAGCATACACTAACGACGTGAAGCACTAGGATACTCTCGAAAAAAAATCCAAGAGCAGCCCTCTCACGATCCATCGCATGTACACCCCTTGTTAGACAATAAGGTGGAACAAAGCACCTGTAGGATAAAAACAAGTACATCAATATCATCATCTATTTACACACTTCCCAGGGACTCCCAAGGCTCATGATCCCTATTTTAAATCAGTTCTCTATACCCCTCCATTCCCATTCTGTTCATGTGCCCATCTAAGTATTTCTTAAATAACTCCAGACTGCCTGCCCCCACTACTTTACTTGGCAGCGCATTCCATACCCCCACCACCCTCTGTGTGAAAAAACTCCCTCTAGCATCCAAATTATACCTTACCCTCCTCAACCTAAGCCCGTGACCCCTCCTGCTATTTGAGTCCATCCTAGGAAAAAGCTTAATCCTGTTTACTCTATCTATACCCCTCATAATCTTGTACACCTCTATTAGATCTCCTCTAACTCTACGTCTTTCTAAGGAAAGCAGTCCCAATTTGCCTAACCTCTCCTCATAACTCAGACCTTCCATACCAGGCAGCATCCTGGTAAACCACCTCTGCACTCTCTCCAGACTCTCCGGATCCTTCCGGTAGTAGGGCGACCAGAACTGGACGCAGTATTCCAAATGAGGTCTAACCAATGTTTTATACAACTGCAACATTAAAGGCCAGCTCTGTACTCTATACCCCTTCCTATAAAGGCTAACATACTATATGCTTTCTTCACAACTTTCTCCACTTGCTCTGCCACCTTCAGAGACTTGTTCACCTGCACCCCCAGGTCCCTCTGCGTTTCTATACTCTTAATAGGTCTACCCTTTACCATATACCTCCCCCCTACATTCTTTCTCCTGAAATGCATCACCTCACATTTATCAGGATTGAATTCCATCTGCCATCTGTCTGCCCAAGCTACCAGCCTATCTATGTCCTGCTGCATCGCCTGACAATGCACCTCACTACCCGCAAGTCCAGCCATCTTTGTATCGTCTGCAAACTTGCTGATCACTCCATTTAGTTCCTCTTCCAAGTCATTTGTATATATTACAAATAGAAGAGGTCCCAGTACCGAGCCCTGCGGCACACCACTAGTGACCGACTTCCAGCTAGAAAAACACCCTTCCACTATTACTCTCTGTCTCCTATTACCAAGCCAATTACTTATCCATCTAGCTACCTGTCCTTGTATCCCATTAGCCTTGACGTTCTCAACTAACCTCCAATGAGGGACTTTATCAAACGCCTTACTAAAATCCATATTGATGAAATCAACGGCTCACCCTTCGTCCACCGTTTTCGTCACCTCCTCAAAAAATTCTACCAGATTCGTAAGGTACGACCGCCCCTTAACAAATCCATGCTGTGTATCCCTAATCAGATTGCAACGCTCTAAGTGCCTATACATCCTATCTCTAAGAATCCCCTCCAACAGTTTCCCTACCATTGACGTCAAACTCACTGGCCTATAATTTCCAGGGTTATCCCTACTGCCCTTTTTAAACAACGGTACAACATTAGCTATTCTCCAGTCCTCTGGGACCTCACCTGTGTCCAAGGAAGAGACAAAGATTTGCGTCAGAGGCCCAGCAATTTCACCTCGCACCTCCCTAAGCAGCCTGGGATAAATGCCATCAGGCCCCGGAGATGTATCAGTTTTAACGCTACCTAGAAGCTCTAACACTTCCTCCCTTGGTATGGATATTTCCCTCAGCTGGTCTACAGCTCCCTCAGAGACAGGAGCTCTCAACAAGCCCCTCTCCTTCGTGAATACCAACGCAAAGTATTCATTCAGGATCTCTGCCATTCCCTCGGGCTCTAAGCACAGTTCCCCTCCTCTGTCCCTAAGAGGTCCGATTTTTCCTCTCCACCCTTTTATTCCTAACATAGGAGTAAAAAGCCTTTGGATTTTCCTTAATCCTATCCGCCAAAATCATTTCATGCCCCCTTTTTGCCCTCCTAGCTCCCCGTTTGAGCTCCCTCCTACTCTCTCTATATTCCTCCAACGCTGTCTCTGTTCCCAGCTGCTTTGACCTATCATATGCCTCTCTTCCTAACCAAGTCCTCAATATCCCTAGTAATCCATGGCTCTCTAATCCTACTTTACCATCTTTCCTCTTGTCCAGCACATATTTATCTTGCAACATTTTCAGTATTCCCTTGAAAGACTCCCTCATGCCTAGCATGGACTTACCCTCAAACAACCGTTCCCAATCAGTTTCCATAAGTTCCTGCCTAATCCGACCGTAGTTAGCCTTCCCCCAATTCAGCACCCTGCCCCTAGGGCAACAAGCATCCTTTTCCATCTGTATCCTAAAGTAGACAGCCAAGTTGCAAGAATATGTACCGTGTACCTCATGTGAGATGATGGCATCTGTGTCGATTATCTAGCATGTCTTGCAGAGGTTGCTGTGGCAAGACGTGTGGTGTTGTGGTCACTGTTTTCCTGAAGGCTGAGTAGTTTGCTGCGGACAATGGTCTGTTTGAGGTTGTGTACAACTTCATAACCTCTGCACAACCTCAAACAGACCACTGTCCACAGCTACAAACCAGGATCTTGGGTTTATGTCACACTGTCTCCAAATCCCACAACTTGCCTGGACTTGCAAAATCTCATAACTGTCCTGTCTGTGGACAATACACATTTCTTTAACCTGTGCTTAATGCTCTCTCCATTCACATTGTCTGTACCTTTAAGACTTGATTAGTTGTAAAAACTCTCATTCCAATTATTAGTCTGTAAATTGTGTTTGTGCCTTTATCCGCCCTGTTTCTGAACAGAACTCCCACTCACCTGATGAAGGAGCAGTGCTCCGAAAGCTAGTGGCATTCGCTATCAAATAAACCTGCTGGACGTTAACTAGGTGTTGTCAGACTCCTTACTGTGTTTACCCCAGTCCAACGCTGGCATCTCCGCATCATGGATGGCCTAGAACAAACGGTTATAGTCTCAAATATTGGGCAGGCCATTTAGAATTGAGATGAGGAGAAACCTCTCCACTCAGAAAGTGGCGAATCTATGGAATTCTTTGCTTCAGAAAGCTGTGGAAGTCAAGTCATTGAAAATATTTAAGAAGGAAATAGATTTCCAGATTCCAGCATAGAGAAGTATGGCATTGAGATGGAGGATCAGACATGATCAAATTAAGTGGTGGAGCAGGCTGAAAGGACCAAATTTTTTATGTTTGAGAGAGAGTTCCAGAATTTTGATTTTTAAATAATATACTGCTTTTCTATGCTTCCTGCCACATTATACCTTTTTGTAGTGTGGGTGTGGTGTGTGCTTACGTCTGCTGAGAACAATGGCCTTGATGTAAAGGACAAGCTAGCACACAGTCTTACTTCGCACATGAAGCAGAGGTAAACTACCAAAAAATCCTGGCACCTAGCAAATTTTATCATCTTTGGGGATGGGCTGGGGGTGTGGTGGACGACTGGCATAGCTAATTGTATGTAGAACACATTGTTCAGTTGAAATTGCCTGCCATTCATTTTGTAAACCAGGAATGGGGAGTGACTGCTCACACCATACTTATCACAACGCTACTTCTTATCCAGTTCAGTTTAAGAGATGCTAACTAATCATCTACATTTACAAGATGAGAATCTGGCAACAATGCCAGCCTCTGCCACTGTCAAATGGCACAACAGGCAGGTTTCACACAGAGAGTTTAAGTGGGAGGTGCCGCCTCAGAGCACTGGGTTTGATTTATTCTTTGTCTTTGCGATGTTCTCTCCGTATGTCATACAATCTGCCTCTGTTCATTTTATTTCAGATATCCTTAACCCGAAGAGAACTCCCAGTAGACAATATTCAAAGCTACAATTTCTGTTCCTCCACCCCCTACTTTGCCAAACCTCATGGGAGCTACAGTTTTTTGAAACATAATAAATTTTAATCTCCAAATTTAGTTTTCAGTCATTCAGGCATTCACTTTGTTTCATCACATCCCTCCCCCACAGACAACACACACTCACACCAGGGTTAATCCCAAAGGCACTGGTTGTTTTTCAGTAGCTTGACTGGGGCCCATCAATGTTTATACACTGGTTTGTCCAATTGGTGTGGTATTAATACTGGTATAAACCAACATAAAGCAAATAGTTTGCTGCAGATATTACAATACTCACTGATTGATTAATTTAGACTCGAGTGATAGAGGCAGTTTAAGTGCACTTTTGAGCAGGGATCACCAAAAGAGCTTGCAGTAGCAGGAATCCAAATGTTGTGCCTTGACTGCTGTCACAGTGAGGATAGTTAGCTCAGCACAAGTCAGGGGACTGATTTTTGAGCCTTCTAGGTCTGTGTCTCATTTTAACATTGTAGATTGTGGGTTTATCCACTAAGCCATTTCAGAATAAAAGAGAAACATTTAGCAGGTTAGGTAGCATCTCTGGACAGAGAGGCAGAGTAGTTAGATTTCAAATTTGATGATCAGCTGTAATGAAAGATCATGGATCTGAATAGTTAGTGGCTAGGCAGAATCCTGTGGAGATGATCAGGGTCGTGGTTGCAGATTAGACAGCTGGCTAGAGCACCTTGTCATCTCTAAGAAAAAGTCCACCGTATCTTGTGCCAATCAAGCACTTAACAGAACAGAGGTGGGTCTTGCCTTGTCCTGGATTCAAGAATGCCAGGAGGCTAAAGTTCTATCTCCAAGTGCTACCAGCCAATCAGAGGCCAATAATCCTCCTGTACTCAGTAGCGCCACCAAGAAGGTACTACATCCACCCACTGTCTTTGTGGAGTTTGCACGTTCTCCCCATATCTGTGTGGGTTTCCTCTGGTGCTCCAGTTTTCTCCCACACTACAAAGATGTGCAGGTTAAAAAGACTGGCCGTGCTATATTGCTGCTTAGTATCTTGAGATGTGTATGCTAAATGGATTAGCCATGATAAATGAGCGGGAATATGGGGATAGGGGTGGGCCTGGGGAATATGGTCTTTCAGAGAGTCAGTACAGACTCAGTGGGCCAAATGATCTCCTGCACTGTAGGATTTTATGGTTCCCCCCAAGCACATGTGACTGATGGTGAGAAGAGATTTGCGGAGGGTTGGATTTCAACCACCCTCCCCATCGCCTTTCCAGTGTCTAGTCCCTCAATTAAGCACTAAGGGTTTTTGAAACCAAGAAGACTGCAAACAAACATAAGAGGTTGTGTTCTCTGCCATTTCCAACATTTTCTGTTTTTACTCCAAAAAGGCTCAGAAGATAGATCCAGCAATGGTGAAATGAGGCCAATAAGTGGATTTTACTTGCCCAGTTAAAAACTTTAATTGGCAGCAGAAAAGGAAGATTATCCGTGAACCATGGACTGGCATGGAGGTAGAAAAATACCAGTGATTCCCTTCACCACCCTCCAAACTGATTAAATGCCCTGCCACCAAACTCAGCATGGCGGTGGCGGGGGGAGGCGGGGTGGGAACAACACAAGATCCCACTTTCTTTCTCTAAGCATACATTACCTATCCTGCTTTCAGCATTTTCTGTTTTTATTTCAGATTTCCAGCATTCACTGTAGCTCTATTTGCTTCAGTGCATCTTTAGGCAGCTGATCCATGCCCTTTTAATTACAGATAGTTCTCTGTACAAATACAGAATGAGTGACACATGTGATAGACACTCTGTGTTCTAGCAGAGATATTCAGACGAAGGATACATTGACTTTCTTCAAATGGAATCGATAATGCCAGTTTCTTTGTCAATGTGTTTGATTCAGCAGACAAGCAAGCAGAAGAGATTTCCGTTGTTATTTTCCTACAACTAGTTTCTATCTGCTAATCTAAGAAAACCAACCAGCTCCTGAACTTGTTATTGTCCAAAGCAGTGACAATACCAGAAGCCTAATAGCTGAAGTCTGGCATAAACAGACTCTGCCAGTTTTATTTGTCAACTTGTCTCACTGAGTATCAACACTTGAGTAAATACAAAGACTGTTCCTCCTGAATAGATCATTTTGACCCTGTCTCCGGTCTCAACCATCAGATGGATATTGCATCATTTAATGTAGCAAAGCAATTGTCAAAACAACAAAATGTTCCTTCACATACAAAAAATTCCATTATCTTTTTCCTCCATGTGATCCATTGATTTTATGCAGAGGTGCATTCTGTCCTGTCAGAGATCCTCCTTTGGCCCGCAGCCTTCTTGCACACCATCCCCATCCCCAAAATTTTCTTTCTCCCCGACTACATATTCTGTCCTCTTCACCTGTTCAATGTCAGCTACTGCAGGCTCCCTAATGTAATGATACTAATGTTTTCTACATCAGTATCATGATTAAGCCTCAGGCCTAGAGGACAGAATCACCAATATGCTGCTGCCATTTCATCTAGTATCCTCTAAATCGTGAGAACCCCAACATCACTATTTACCAACAGGGTGAAAGGAAAATTCAGGCACTAGGGTAAAAGTAGAGGGCAAGAAGGTTAGCGGTTGGGAGGTAAAGAGCTAAGAGTGAGGAAGAAAAAAAATTATCCTGAAAAGATGTAATTGTGGAGTTGTGAAATTGGGCTCAGTGCTGCCCATTGTTTGGTGCTACAAGAGTTGGGTGGTGACCAAATAATTCACTTGTCCTATGAAACACACTGGATGCCGTCTTGGTGAGGATGGCAATCTCACAATACTAACTTGCATAATGTTAACATTTGTCAGAAGTATATGCAGAACAAGAAGAATGTCATTTGAATCAGCTGTAACAATGATTTGACATCAGTGGAGACATTTGAGCTCCATGCTCCAGTTTACACTCTTTACTAACCTTACAAAGCTGAAAACATTTTATTTTATTAATTTACGGCATGCAGGCATCGCTAATTGAGAAAGCATTTATTGCCCATCCTTATTGCCCTTGAACTGAGTCACCTGTTCGACCATTTCAGAGGACATTTAAGAGTCAACCACATTTCTGTGGATCTGGATTAGGCCATATGTAGGCTAGACCAGGTAAGAACAGTTGAATTTCTTCCCTAAAGGACTTTAAAGGATTGTTTTACGATAGTCGACAATGGTTTCATAATCATCATTAGATGTTTCATTCTATGTTTTCTTTTCTTGAATTCTGATTTCATCTTCTGCTGTGGTGGGATTCAAACCTGGATTCCCAGAGCATTATCTCTGGATTATTAGTCCAGTGAAAATACCACTGTGCATTCACATCCTGAATGGTTGTTTGGCTGGCTTACTGTATCCACTAGGAGGGAACTCCACAGGACTGGAAAATGTATAATTTCTTTCAGTTCTGTTCCTCCACTGTCATTTAATTAGCTACATCAAGAAGTAGAAAGGAACTCCCACCAGCATGATTTAAAGCATCATCAACCCCTCAGATTAGTTGCAGGTTGATTTCTTCTGGCTGCTGCTTCAATTCCACAAGTGTTTCATAGTTCTTTCGAGTTCCAAAAGTCTAAAAGAAACTGGTGTGGCATGTGTTAAAGGACATTTTTGGGAAAATAAGAGATACATGCTTTCACCACCTGTACCTTGTATAACATAAATTATTGCTGGATATAGGGCAAGTGAGATGTTTGCAGGAGAATTATGTACAAAATTACCTCATCTTCAATGATTTCAGCCCCACCATTGGCCACAGCTTCAGCAATGGCCTTCCCCCACAAGAGTAACGCAAAACACTCTTATTCGCTTCCAGTAAATTAGAATCAGTGGGGGTGATGGTAGTGGTATTATCACTAGACTATAAAAAACTCTACTAATGTTCTGGGGATCCGGGTATGAATCCCGTTACATGCTGATGGGGTTTGAATTCAATAAAAATATCTGGAATTAAGAATCTACAGATGACCATGAAACCATTGTCAATTGTCGGAAAACCCACATTTAGGAAATTAAATCTGCCATCCTTATCTGGTCTGGCCTACATGTGACTCTGGGCCCACACATGGTTGACTCTCAACCATCCTCAGGAAACTAGAGATGGGCAATAAATATTGGCCAGCCAGGAACTCCCAAGTCCCAATAATAAACAAACTAAAATCGTAGAATTCCTACAGTGTAGAAGAGACCAATTGACCCATCAAGTTTAATCCAGTTTTCTGACAGAGAATCTTGCCCAGACACTCTCCCCTGTCTATAGCGGCAGTATGATGGTACAGTTAATACTGCTGCCTCACAGCATCAGGGACCTGGGTTCAATTACAACCTCAGATGAATGTCTGTGTGGAGTTTGCATGTTCTCCCCATATCTGTGTGGGTTTCTTCTGGATGCTCAGTTTCGTCCCACAAAGATGTGTTGGTTAGATGGATTGACCATGATAAATTAGCCTTAGTGTCAGGATAAATATGTGAGGTTACGGGGACGGGGCCTGGGTGGGATTGTTGTCGGTGGAGACTCAATGGGCCAAATGCCTTCTTCTCACTCTATGATTCTATCCCTGTAACCTCACATATTTACCATGGTTAATCCATCTAACCTACACATCTTGGGACATTAAGGGACAATTTAGCATCACCAATCCACCTAAACTGCACACTTTTGAAGTGTGGGAGCAAACCAGAACACCCAGAGA
Source organism: Sphyrna mokarran (assembly GCA_024679065.1). Taxonomy (NCBI): domain Eukaryota; kingdom Metazoa; phylum Chordata; class Chondrichthyes; order Carcharhiniformes; family Carcharhinidae; genus Sphyrna; species Sphyrna mokarran. Next base: position 38,803,272 of record JAGIQG010000020.1, on the reverse strand, counting down.
AAACCACAATATTTGGGGAGAAATTGCAAACTCCACACACACTGTCACCCAAGGCCGGAATTGAAGCCGGGTCCCTGGAGCTGTGAGGCAGCATTGCTAACCACTATGCCATGAGATGAAATTTTCTGTCCTGCCATCCATTCAGACTTGAGTTCTAGACCCTTACCATCCTTTCTTGCAGCTTGGACTAAAACTACATCATTGAAGCTTGTTCTTGCAGATCCAAACTATTTCCAGGGTTGGTGGACGTGATTCCCATTACAACCATCTCCTGAAATTAAAATCTGACCATTGGGGAGGCTATTTTTCAAGAGTCAGAATCGTAGTGCCCGGACTTTTGGCTTTATGCTCCTGACCCAAGAGTTAAAATTCAGGCTATAAACTCTACACAATATAAATACTTCCATCTAACTCTGAATATGATGGAATTGAGAGTATGAGTTGAATGCTGACAATGTATGAAATATCATGCAAGGAAGTAATTGAAGTGAATTTGGCAAATTTGAAACAAAGAAGTTTGAACAAAGTGGGAAGTTTCACATGTTTTAATCACAGCAGAGATCAGTCAAATAAATAAAAGTAAGAAAGCGAGAATTAGTGTGGTAAAAAAATGATTAATTAGAGCCTGGATGGGTAACTGTTAGAGTATCAGACTATGCAGATATAAAAGAAAATAGAAACACCATTATTGGCAGATAATTAAAAGACAATACAAGAACAGGACAGAAAGAAACATAGGCAGGATTTTCCAGTCTTACAGGATTCCCCTGTAGCAGATCCAATGAGCCAACCAAACACCCCTTGATTTCAAAGGACTAAAAAACCACTGGTGGGTGGGGATGGAAGATTCCAGCCATTCATTGTGTGAAATAGGACCAAGAAACTCTAGACCGAGTTTCAGGAGTATGATAATAGAAACAGAACTAAACAGAAATCAAAGAGCAGTTGTGGAACTAATATTGCAAACATTGAGACAGAAGTTAGGTAATAATAGTAAGACTAAAGAGGAAAATAAATATTGGGAGGCAGGAAAATGTGAGCCAAATCAGCGAATGGCCCAAGGAAATCTTTGGGACTAAATAGACTAACCTGTGTAAAAGGGTGCAGAATTGTACTGTATGATTAACCTACACCCATTGATTGAAATACAAGTAGTGTGCCTACTCACAACAACCCTGAATTTCTTACTAATCAGAACTCATATAGCTTCATTCCATCCTCACACACTTAGCACTGTTGCAAAATCTTATATCCACATGATTAGACAAAATTGTGACATGAACCAAAGGGATTGTATAACATTCATTGATGCACTTCTCTCTCGCAGGACAAGGTACTGCACAACAGGAAACATCACAGTTTTTTAAATGTTTAAAGGATAGGAGATTTAAATTTCTTAATAGCTCTGATGACAAAGCTCTTGACTATTCCAATGAGCTTGACAGTTTCAATGGGTGGAATTTTACTGCTGCGCTCATCATGGAAATTTGAGCAGATGAGGGGCGGACCATGAAAAGGTCTGTTGATCTCGGGTGTGATTTTACGGTTTTGGAACGAATGAGGTTGTAAAATCCTGCCCAGTCTATCCACTTTTTGCACACTCATGTATATTTTTAACAATTCCAAAAGACACTTTACTTCTCCCTTTCTCAAAGTGCACCTGACCTCTCCCAAATTTGTCCCAGGACGATATTCAAAAGATAACCTTACCTCTAAAAATAACACTGCTAACTTTAAACTTTCTCCTGATAGGTCTAAAGTGTACAAGTCATGTTTTGGACATTGTACTGGCAAAAACCAGATCTGACTAAAGGTAGCGGCACTTTAACATAGTTGCTCCCCCCGCCTCCCATTTTGAATAAGACTGAGAGCCTTTCTGTCTGTGTGAAAATTCAAGCCTGTATACCTACAATACAAGTTTTGCATAAGCATGTATTTGGTGTAAGTATCACACGTATTGCCTGTATCCTATACCCAGCATCTTTTGTTGTGAACCAGTCTATCTTCCAACTCACTGAGAATGAGAAACAACTGTGCTAAATTTAAATAAGGGTAATTACAAAAGAATGGGGGTAGACTTGGCAGGATTGGATTGGATTGGATAGGTATTCAGCAGAAAAGATGATTGATCGTAAATGGCGGATGTTTGTGAAAATAATTCATGACTCACAACACAGTTATATCCCAGTGACGAAGGAGAATTCCTGCGAGGGGAAAAGTCAACCATAGTTAACCAAGAATCAAAAATAGTATTAAAATGGACAAAAAGGGTTTATTAAATATATAAAATGGAAGAGAGAGGCCAAAGTGAAAATAAATCCTTTAGAGAATAAGAGTGGGATAATAATAATGAGAAACCAGGAAATGACAGAGGAGTTGAGTAAATACTTTGTGCCAATATTCACAGTGGAAAACATGAATAACATTCCAAAAAAAAACCGAGAGGCAAAAGTGGGAGGGGGGAAGGAAATAAAGTATCAAAATACCAGGGATATGAATAGGGCTAAAGGTCGATAAGGCCTGATGGACTGCATATTAGAATAATAAAGAAAGTAACTACAGAGATAATGGATGCACTGGTAATAATCTTTCAAGAATCCTTAAATTCTGGAAGAAATCCCAGCATGTTGGAAAACTGCCATTGCAACATCCTTATTCAAAACAGGAGGAGAAACAAAAATAGATAACTATAGGCCAGTTAGCTTAACATTTGTCATTGGAAAAATGTTAAAGAGTCTATTATAAAGGATGTACTAGCAGAGCATTTAGAAATACATAACACAATCAAGCAGAGTCAACATGGCTTCACAAAGGGAAAAGCCTAAAAATGAATTAGAATTCTTTGAGATGCTAATGACCAGGATAGATAAAGGACAACCAGTAGGTGTAATATACTTGGATTTACAAAAAACCTTTGATAAAGTACTCCACAAAAGGCTGCTTAAGATAATAACCTATGGTATATTAGCATGGATAGAGAATTGGTTAACTAATAGAAAACAGAGAGTCTGGATAAAAGAGACACTTTCTAGATAGCATTCTGTAACTCGTGAAATGCCACAGGATCCATACTGGGGTCAAAATTATTTACAATAGCTTGGACAAGGGAAGTGAACGTACTACTGTTAGGTATGCAGATGATACTCAGGCAGGAAGACAAGTGATGAGGATGACATAAAAAGTCTACACAGGGATATAGACATTTTAAATGAGTGGGCAAAAACTTGGCAGGTGGAACATAATATAGGAAAATGTGAAATTATGCATTTTGGTAGGAAGAATAAAGGAGCTAAATGGAGAAAGACTATAGAAAACTGCCAGCACTGAGGGATTTGAGGGTCCTCAGGTATAAATCTGGCAAGTTCAGCAGGTAATAGGGAAGGCAAATGGAATGCTATCCTTTATTTCAAATGGAATAGAGTATAAAAATAGGGAAGTTTTACTGAAATGATACAAGGCACTAGTTAGGCCATACATGAAATACTGTGAATAGTTTTTGGCCCCTTAACTAAGGCAAGATAGGTGGATCCCAAATATGGAGGGATTTTCACATGAGGAGAGGTTCAGTAGTTTGGGCCTTTACTCATTTAGAAGAATGAAAGACGACCTTATTGAGACATGTAGGATTCCCAGGGAGCTTGACAGGATAGATGCTGACAGATTGTTCTTCCATGCAGGAGAGTCTAGGATCAGAGGATAAAATCTCAGAGTAAGAGTCGCCCATTTAAGACAGAGCTGAGAAAGAATTTCTTCAGAGTGTAGTGAATCTGTGGAATTCTTTACTGCAATAGGATGCAGAGGCTGGGTTGATAATTATATTCAAGGCAGAGATTGATTTTTAATCAGTAAGGGAATCAAGGATTATGGGAATAAAGCAGGAAAATGGAGTTGAGGATTATTTGATTAGATCAGTCACGATCTCATTGAATGATGGAGCAGGCCTGTGGGCCAAATGTCCTATATCTTATAGTGTCACCATAAATAATACCACCAAAGACTCATGAATAATATTTTAAGAGTCATACACCAATACCAGAGTGTGAGACTTCAGATGTCACACTTGCTACAAGTGCAAAATAAAATATTGATTGTTTCTAACTTTCAGCCTGAACTGATAAAGCAGGTTCCAATCTGAATGGCCTTGATCTGTTGCAATTATGTTTTCCTTATCTTACAAGGATAGAAAAATTTGAACATACCTCGTACAAGTAACAGACTAATACATTCTGTTACACTGTAATGATCTGACTTACAGTCAGCGGTGTTGTGTACATCTATACTAATATAAAAAGGTTTTATACTTATCCACCTGTAGAAGCTGGGCTACCAATTTGCTATCAACTGTTCTATTTCATGGTACAAGACAAATCTCACTCCGTTGACATTTTTGCCCATCACATTCTACAATTGTCTTGCCCCAAGCTACCCACTGCACAGCACCCATGTCAGATAATACATTGCCAAAAATTCAATACTGCTGTTCTTAAATCACCAGTAGCAATAGAACAAATGATTCTCCCTATATATCTCCCAATAAATAAAAAATATTTATTTTTCATCTCCCTATGGTTAAATACTTAATCTCAAAGTAGTATTTGTAGTATTATTGCACCACCTCAAGCAGACTGAGGGGCTGAATAACCTACTTCTGCTCCTAGTTCATACGTTTGTTTGTATGTTTACTATAACATGACCACCTCCCTCCCCGCACGCCCCCCCAATTATAGGAACATTGCTACTAAAGATGGATTGCCACATCAATTGCCCTCCTCTAGTTTTCATCTTGCCTTTCCTTTCCTTTACAATACCAGCCTGTTTTTTTCTCCTTCCCCCCATCTCCTCCTGCACAATGATGAAATTGAGTAGTGACCAAACTTGCCTCAACCGAGATCAGCAAGTTTAAACAACCTTTAGGGTTGATCTCATGCGCTGGAATTCCACAAGTTAAGCTACCTGGCTGCCTCAATCCTTAGTTCTCATTAATATTTTGTAAACAAAACAAGATGTTTGCTACTGAAATAAAAGCACACAATCGGAGTTTCTATTTTCCCTTACTTTCAATTCTATTCAGATCACATGACTGCCAAGTCCTTCATCCCACTAATCTGTGTAGTGTTCTTAATCGTAATAGAATTTCAAATCCTTTTCCCCACTGGAAAACAAGCATTTTTAATCCCTCTTTAATTAGATGTCAGGACAGCCCAATAGGACACAGAATACCCTGACTACGAGCCTGGGCCTGTAGTGTTTGAACAAAAGCAACACTCCTAAATTATTGATTTTTAATATCAAACACTAACCCACTAACTCTACTCGGGTCTGAACAAGCCTGTTTCTAATTATTTTTATATAAATCAGACAAACTACAAAGACAATGAGCATGGACAGGATGGTTTGGGTACAAGCTGTTCAGCCTTTGCTATGTGGAATCTACTATTGAGGTTAATGAAAGCGACAGTGATATATTGTGTTATTATATCCTCAGGCTAGATTGTTCCAGACGGTTGAAAAAAATTCTCTCATGTAGTTCTAGTAATTATTGTTACAGCACACCTGTGGCACAGCTCTTACTGTTGGAGTTTGAGTTATTTTCTCTCCTCCTCAGCACTCTATTTTGGTGAGGTACAGTTTCAGTAAGTGCTAAGCACCATCTGGAATTGTACATAAATATCATTTTTCATGTATTAGCCTAAACAGTGAGTGTTAGTAGGCTATTCAACCTGGAGAAGCATCAGAACTAAGTTCTGGTCTCACCCAATTCCTACAAATGTACAGTTGTTTCCAGGTTCAAACATTAAGAATGACCGTTGGATGAATTAACAGTAGCCAAAAACATCAGCTTGGCTCAATTCCGCTTTCAAGTCAGATGAATGAGGGATCTTCTAATGTGATAAGGCACTACAATAAATACAAGCTTAATGCTTTTTATCTTCATCACAGTTGAAATCTATTAAGATGCACAGTCAAACTTAGCTCACCCCTGATTAAATGCCTCAGAATGCTAGATGGTAGACTTATTCACTCAACAAGCGGACAGTTCAGCCATTTTGGTACACTACACAAAGTACATATCCACTCCCACTCAGCAATATCATTCACTATTGTGACTGAACATTTCCAACAATTACAGTTTCCTCCTTGGCCCTCCTTTGTGGTTCCATTAACATAACCCATGTTATGGTTTGGAATATGTAGTTTCACAATATACAAATTTTTCATATCCATAGTTCTTCATATTGCATTTTCAAATATATTCCAATTCCTCATATTACAGTAATGTAATAATGCTGACAAGATTGGTGCTATATACGTTCAGCCCTCACTCAATACTATTTAATTACAATTATTTCCAACATAGTAAATTATAAATCTAACTTTTCTCTCCTGATGTCTTATGTTGGTGCATGTAAGGGTTATGGTTCCATGAGTGGTTTTGATCATCGTCTTTCACTTGTGTTGACTTCTAGCTGGATGAGGTTTCTTACTCAGAGTGATTCGGACAGAGTCTGTATTGTTTTTATTATTTACAACTATTTACATTCAATACCTCATGGTTAAGTACATTATTCTCTGGACACCTGACCCTGATATGCTTATCATCATTAAACATCATTGTCTAATTAACAGAGCTATTAACACTTTATCTGGTTACTATGCACCCCATCATACTTCAATCAAATCTTTCTCCATCTGTAAGCCTACTAATAATTTATATTTGTTTTGGAGAGTTGTAGACTCTCTTTGATGCAAAACTTTTGATACTGCACAGACTGCTGGCTGATTCAATCCTTGCTCTGTGTTGAATGAGTAAATTTTTTGCAGAGAGGCAAACAGGGGTATTGCAGTTGGCCTCAAAATCCTTGGGGTAGGAAGAGAGGAAAAAAAATCAGCTAGAGTTTCCGTTTCTGATGACTATCCATTGCCAGGAGAGTACACATGTGGATGTTAGTTGAGGCACAGCTTTTATGACCTCCGCTGTCAATTCACTGACACCAACTAAATTCGTACATGAAGAATGTTTGTGGCACCATAATGTAGAGATGCCGGCATTGGACTGGGGTAAACTCAGTAAGAATCTGGCAACACCAATTTTAAATCCAACCGATTTATTTGATAGTAAATCTGCAAGCTTTCGGCCTTTGTAGCCTTCGTCAGGTGAATGAGGTGTTCTGGTCTCCAAAAGCACACATATCAGCACAGACAGTTTACAGATTGCTGATTAGAATGCGAGTCCTTACACCTAACCTGCTATTCAAGTCTTAGAGTGGCTAACAATGTGGGTGGGAGGAATATTAAGCACAGGTTGGAGAAATGTGTATTGTCTCCAGATAGCACAGTAAGTGAGGTTTTTTGCTAACCCAGGCAAGTCATGGGGGTTACAGCTAGTGTGACATGAAGCCAAGATCCCTGTTAAGACCGTCCTCATGTGTGCGGAACTTGGCTATCAGTCTCTGCTCAGCAACTCTGTGCTGTCGTGTGTCGTGAAGGCCCCCTTGAAGAACATTTACCCGAAGGTCGGAGGCCAAATACTCGTGACTGCTGAAGTGTTCGCCCACAGGAAGGGAACTGTTTTGCCTGGTGATTGTTGAGCGATGTTCATTTATCCGCTGTCGTAGTGTCTGCATGGTCTCCCCAATGTACCATGTTTCGGGACATCCTTTCTTGCAACGTATTAGGTAGACAACGTTGGCCGAGTTGCAAGAGTATGTACCGTGTACCTGGTGAATGGTATCCTCACGTTTGATGATGTCGTCCATGTCTATGATCCGGCATGTCCTGCAGAGGTTGCTGTGGCAGGGTTGTGTGGTATTGTGGTCACTGTTCTCCTGAAGGTTGGGTAGTTTGCTGCAAACAATGATCTGTTTGAGGTTGCGCGGTTGTCTGAAAGCAAGAAGTGAGGGGGTGGGGATGGCCCTAGCAAGATGTTCATCATCATCAATGATATGTTGAAGACTCCGGAGAAGATGTTGTAGCTTCTCCGCTCCGGGGAAGTATTGGACAACAAAGGGTACTCTGTCGACCGTGTCCCATGTTTGTCTTCTGAGGAGGTCAGTGCGGTTTATCACTATGGCACGCCGGAACTGTCAATCGATGAGTCGAGCGCCATATCCTGTTCTCATGAGGGCATCTTTCAGCGTCTGGAGGTGTCTGTCATGATCCTCCTCATCTGAGCAAATTCTGTGTATACGGAGGGCTTGTCCATAAGGAATGGCTTCTTTAATGTGTCTAGGGTGGAAGCTGGAGAAGTGGAACATTATGAGGTTGTCTGTCAGTTTGTGATACAGTGAGGTGCTGAGGTGTCTGTCCTTGATGGAGATGTGTGTCCAAGAATGCAACTGATTCTGGAGAATAGTCCATGGTGAGTCTGATGGTGGGATGGAACTTGTAGATATCATCATACAGTTGTTTCAAGGATTGTTCACCATGAGTCCAAAGGAAAAAAATGTCATCAATGTATCTAGTATATAGCCTTGGTTGAAGGTCCCATGTGGTGAAGAAGTCTTGTTCGAACCTGTGCATGAAGACTTGAATAGCAGATTAGGTGTAAGGATTCGCATTCTAATCAGCAATCTGTAAACTGTCTGTGCTGATATGTGTGCTTTTGGAGACCAGAACATCACATTCGCCTGACGAAGGCTACAAAGGCCGAAAGCTTGCAGATTTACTATCAAACAAATCGGTTGGATTTAAAATTGGTGTTGCCAGATTCTTAGCGTGGCACCATACCCAGCTTGTGTCAACTCCTCAGGAAATGACAAGAGAGAATTGAGGATACTAGAAAGCATTGTATTGTCGATTATTATTATATTAAAATGCAAAACATTACATAATGCCAGCACAAATTAGAGTTTGGAGCCCGGCTTTTCAGAGCACTTGTCTCTCAAAATTTTGAGCTCATCCAACAATCACCATAGGCACCAATGTAGGTGAGACTCATTACAGTTAATTCACTAATTACTGACCCCCTCCCCTACAATGCCTCTGATTGACAATTACTTCAGCAGCACCGTTAGCCTCTCATTAGGTGCACACAGTCGCTTTTACCTAATAGATAAACAGTGACATGGCTGGTAATTTGCAGTGAATACTCTTAAGGCAGCTTCTTTTGTCTTTTACTGAGGGGCATTTCATCCCTGCCATTAAAAGAAAGAACAGTTACCATGGTGATTAATCATTCAAACTCTAGTCAGCAACTTTTGCCAAATGTCAGTGTGCTGTGTGTCAGACGACAAAAGGAAATTAAATGAATCCATATTTTGTTCTTTTGGAACATTTTTTGGCGGTAATTTATTGTTACCTTTGACTCTGCTTTGTATTGAGTTGTCGTCTCATTAACACTGGATGCTGTTGGCTTACTTTTCTCAATTCTAAGACTGAAAGAAATTACAGAATTATAACTTATCAGCAATAGCATTTAATATTATTCTTTTCATGCTGCAACAATTCACCTCAAATCCCTGCTCTCAACCTTCACAATGACTCAAAGGATGATCAAATCTTTCAAGACTGCAGTTACTTTTTTCCCCCTTTTATTCTGTTATTGGTTGCAGGCAACACTGGTTAGATGAGCATTTGTTGTCCATCCTCAATTGCTCAAGAAGGTGACAATGAGAAGCCTTCTTTAACTGCTACAGTGCATGCGATGTAGGTACACGTACAGTGCTGTTAGGGAGGGAGTTACAGATTTTGACCTAGTGATAGTAAAGGAATGGTGTTATAATTCAAGTAGGATGGTGTGTGGTTTAGAGAGGAATTTGCAGAAGGGGTGTTCCCTTTTATCTTCTACCCTTGTCCTTCTGAAGCAGTAGGAGTCAAGAGTTTGGAAAATGCTGTCAAAGGAGGCTCAAGTGAATTGCTGTGGAGCATCTTGTACACACTGCTGCTATTGTGCTCAACTTCAGAGCACAAATTCCAGGCGACATTGAGGGATTGCTGGGTTCAGAGATGTCATTCATTTCTTGAGCAAGATTACTAATTGTCTAGTCATTATCACATTGCTGTCTTTTGCACCTAACTGCCTGAAAATTAGATATTGTGTTTCCTACATTACAGCAGTGGCCAGGCTTTCAAAGTATTTCATTAGCTGTGAAGCCTGAGTTTGCAAAAGGTGCTACATAAATGCTGTTTATTTTTTAGGAAGTGTATGATTTCCCTTGCTGTTAAGTAGTGACTGGGAATTACATCAAAGAGAAAAGTAATGAGGTGTGCGTTTAAGTCAAACACAATGCAGGTTTATTTAGGAGATGTCACTTGTTCCAAGACCAAGATCAAAGTGCCTCTCTCTGCTTGTATCACTACAGATCATGTGATGTTATACCAGCAGGGATGCAACCACTTTGCTACTTTAGTCTCCAAACAACATTTCTTAATGTTTCAGCAACATTAATTGGCAACAGAATCAATTAAACAATAAATCCATTATTTGGAATCATTATTTTCCACATAGACAATTAATAAGACAGCATCTCAGATGGGCATCTATTTCTTTTGGATTATATTCAATATTCTGAAATTTGGCTACTCAAAGACCTTTGAGGTATCCCCTTTCTTTTTGTTGGTAATTCTTCATGTAAAATGACTTTGATATCAGTTTCCATTGGTGTTGAAGATTCAGATGGGGCAGGGATGAAATGCCCCTCAGTAAAAGACAAAAGAATTTGGATTTTTTGTTCAAAGGTACCACTTCTTAGCATTTCCAATGTAAGTACTCCTTGTGAAGTTTCAGTGATTTCATTTTGTGAGGCTAGCATCTGACAAGTATGATGTTGCCAAACTCTCATCATCTGCCTGTACAGTATAAGATATTGGATCTGCTTGTGCTAGTAAAACAGCAGGTACCCATTTTTTATTGGTAATGTAGCTTCTTGCTCATGCTCATTCTCACTGAGTAAATGTTTTCTGTTTAGAGTTCTGTTCCCTCCAAGCAATGTGTTTTTTTACTGTTGTTTGACAATTTCTGAAGTATCAAAAGGTCAAACTTTGTTTTTTACCTTTCTTTTTAGAAGTAGCATTACTGGTGAACTCTCTCATTGCATGTATGGTGTTCTTGTATGATACCAAAAGGTCATTTACTCATCCTGACAATGTACCTCAGTCAACTATATAACAAAATAAAAGCAAAATACTGCAGATACTGGAATCTGCCTGAGTGGAATCCTTCATTTTCTGTTTTTGTACGTTCGTTTTTTGATGCCTTGATTGAATGTTTGAATGACTGTACAAATCGTTTGGCCAATCAAATTGTAGATGGATAGTATGGAGCTAACTTGACACATTGTATGCCATTTCCTTTCAAGTAGTCTTCAAACTCTTTGGAAATGAACTGTGTCTCATTGTCACTCAAAATTTGCTCTGGTCTACCAAATCTAGGAAATATTTCATTCAGCTTCTCATTAGTCTGTTTGTTGTTGTGAATTTCATGATCACTACTTCTGGCCAGTCCCCCTGTTGGCCCAGCGTATTCTATGTGTGCACTCTAGCATGGCTGTTTTGGGTTGTAGTGGTGGAGTGTTTCTTAGTTTTGCACAGGACTAACATTGTCCCACTTTCTCTTCAATTTGTGCATCTAGTTCTGCCACCAAAAGTAACTACATGCCAATTCCTTAATTCTCACCACACCTGGATGTCCCTCGTGTAGCTGTAATGAGGATATCATCTAGATAATATTGTACATCATTTAATCCACTTAGAATTTGATCTGACTCCAAAACAGCTGCACCATTTCAGTTTTCTACAAATTGCAGCGTTAAGTGTTTGATGAGAAAGATCTCTACAAGTCTACAAATTTTCTAGAGCAGAGCAGTTGTCATCACCATACTCCTGGACTGTAAAAGAACTGGAGAAATTCCATCAGCAATGCCTTCGCTGTGTCCTAGAACAAAGAACAAAGAACAACACAGCACTGGAAACAGGCCCTTCGGCCCAACGAGCCCGTGCCGCCGTCCTAACGTCTTAATGACATATAGGGACCAATTTGTTACCCAATCAGCCGAAGAGCACATTTTTGGGATGTGGGAGGAAACCGGAGCACCCGGAGAAAACCCACGCAACCACGGGGAGAACACGCAAACTCCCGCAGACACAGGCCCAAATCCATGCGTCTGCACAGCAACAGCGATAGTTCCTGAGCTGTCATGGTGCCCATCTGATGGTCCAGTTTAAGCATACACTAACGACGTGAAGCACTAGGCCACTCCTGAAGCAACATCCAAGAGCAGCTCTCGCACGACCTGCCGCATGCATGCCCTTGTTGGTCAACAAGGTGGACCGAACATCCTGTGGAAACAAATAGGATATTTAAACAGTCCTACTATATCCCTCTATCTGCAGACCGCTCATGTGGCTGTCCAAGAGACCCTTAAACAACCCTAGCCTGTCTGCTCCCACCACCTTACTTGGTAGTGCATTCCACACCCCCACTACGCTTTGTGTGAAAAACTGCCTTCTAATATTCGTCTTATACATAGCCCCCCTCACTCTAAGGCCGTGACCCCTCGTTCTATCCTTTTCTAATGGTGGAAAAAGCTTTACTCTATCTATACCCCTCATAATCTTATATACCTCTAATAGATCCCCTCTCAGCCGACGTCTTTCAAGGGAAAACAACACCAGTGCGTTCAATCTTTCCTCGTAAGACAGCCTTTCCATACCAGGCAGCATCCTGGTAAATCTCCTCTGCACTCTCTCCAGGGCCTCCACATCCTTCCGGTAGTAAGGCGACCAGAGCTGGACGTAGTACTCCAAGTGAGGCCTAACTAACATTCTATACACCTGCAACATTAGACTCATACTCTTGTATTCTATACCTCTTCCTATGAAGGCTAATATACCATATGCTTTCTTTATCACATTCTCCACCTGTACTGACACCTTTAGAGACTTGTGAACCTGCACCCCCAGGTCTCTCTGCATCTCTATACTCTGGATAGTTTTACCTTTTATCCTATAACTCCCCACTACATTTTTCTGGCCAAAATGCATCACCTCGCATTTATCCGGATTAAATTCCATTTGCCATCTATCTGCCCAATCTACCAGCCTATCTATGTCCTGTTGTATTGCCTGGCACTGCTCCTCAGTTCCTGCCAATTCAAGCATCTTAGTGTCCTCTGGATTCAATCGAACTTTTGAACAATGTAGTGGCCTTCTTGAAGATGTGTCCACATGCACTAAGACAAAACTCCTGCAAAATCAATTTCAATGAGTTGGATATGGTGTCAGGATACCTAAAAACTATATCACCTGGCAAGTTCCATTTTCTCAACTCTCAAATAGACAGTTTTCTGGGGAGGACCAAGAAAATGCTTCAAAGAACTCTGAAGCTCTCCTTGAAGAATGGCAGCATTGATATTAATAACTAGGATCAGCTTGCTACTAATCATTCAGAATGAACCTCATTTCCTAATTAAACAGTTGTCAGAACTTGGACATGAAAAATGAACCCTTGGGCAAGAAGCAGAGGAAAATCCATTGAACCATAGTCAGATAAGAAGTCAGTGACATTAGGAGGAGAAAGAAAAAAAATGAAAAGTTTACTGGCAGCGCAGTCAGGACAAAGATAACTTTAAACATAAAAAAATACCCCCAGTTGTTGCACCAAGGTATCAAAAACATTTATAGAAAATCCAGGGAAAACTTAGCAGTTCTGATAGCATCTGTGGAGAGAGAATTTTGAGTGTGGATGACCTTTGGCAAAGTTGGGCTCTGAGCTGGGGTCATTTAATATTTATTATTATTTTAACATATAACATTCACAAGGAAGACAGCACCTCTCACAATTAAGCACTCCTTCAATACTGCACTGAATGCAAATTATGAGCTTAAGCCTTTAGTTTGGCTTGAAAAAAGATACAATGTCAGTTAAGGATACTTTCCTTTCCCGTTACTTACTCATGCTGTGACTATAAGACATCGCATAAATCTTAATCACTGTAGCCGAATCAATTATAAGTCATAATTGTCAAAAATAAACTGTGTCCCTAAGAGCACCCCATTAGCAAAGGGAAAGGCATGGAGCTCTATTAATCGTCAATGCAACGAGAGCCTGATGGTGATTAACATATAATTTATATGTGCCACTATAAAATTATGTTTTCATATTTATGAAAAATTGAAGTGTTTTGAAAGACAGCTGGATAACCCTGAGGCAGATGAAAAGGAATTTTGTGTTAACTCTGCTTGTTAACTCTACTTTTTAAACGCTTTGTTAATGAATACACAGTTAGATTGCTATTGAGCCAAGCAGATCAGTAAAATCCTGGTCTAACACAAATACTAGGATAGCAGAAAGAGAGGTAAAATTAATTTTAATGATATTGGGCTAGAGAGATGCAATAATGAGCTAGATCTTGTTCCTTATTACTCAAATTCAATAAAAGCAGAGTTGGGCTCAGTTGTGTTGTTCTCCGTGGTTGAATAGTCTGCTTATATGGAGGCATGGTGACTTGGATGAGATACTGAAAGATGACTGAAGCTTGATGAGCCACATTGCAACATTAGTCAATGCATTCAGAAAAGAAAGAAGGAAGAACTGTGCATACACATGAAACACTAGAGTTAAAATGTTCACAATCCTTCAAAGAAAATAATCCACAGTTTTATCAAAATTATTTATGGGGAGAGTTTTAAAACTGTGCTGAAAGTGTAACAAGATATTCAGCCATCATTGGCTGTCCCTCAGTTTGATTACGATATGTACTCAGGGTGGTGTGTTGTTACCATAATAAAAACATCAGAAGTTGAGCAGGAGTAGGCCATTTGGCCTCTCAACCCTGTTCTGCTATTCAATAAGATCCTGGCTGATCTTTTCGTGAACTTAGCTCCACTTACCTGCCCGCACACCATAATCCTTAATTCCTTTGCTGTTCAAAAATTTATCTGTCCAAGTAAAGTGGTGGAGGCAGGTACTCTGGAGTTATTTAAGAAATACTTAGATGGACACATGAACAGAATGGGAATGGAGGGGTATAGAAAACTGATTTAAAATAGGGACCATGAGCCTTGGGAGTCCCTGGGAAGTGTGTAAATAGATGATGATATTGATGTACTTGTTTTTATCCTACAGGTGCTTTGGTCCACCTTGTTGTCTAACAAGGGGCATACATGCAATGGGTCGTGAGAGGACTGCTCTTGGATCTTTTTTGAGAGTATCCTACTGCTTCATGTTGTTAGTGTACGCTTGACCTGGGCCATCTGATGGGCAACACGGCAGCTCAGTGACTATCGCTGTGCTGTGCAGATACATGGATTTGGGCCTGTGTCTCTGGGAGTTTGCGCATTCTCCCCATGCTTGCGTGGGTTTTCTCTGTGTGCTCCGGTTTCCTCCCACATCCCAAAGATGTGGCAAATTGTGACTAATTGGCAAAACAAATTCTCCCTAAATTGTCTCAAATTTGGTTTTTAATCCATAGATCTATAAACATGGACAGGGATTGCGGGTAGAGGTGGGAACATCGGGGTGGCAGCGCGGGCTCATTGGGTCGAAGGGCCTGTTTCCCGTGCTGTTTTGTTCTTTGTTATCTTAATAATATTCAATGAGGTAGCCTCAACTGCTTCACTGGGCAGAGAATTCCATAGATTCACAACCCTTTGGGTGAAGAAATTCCTCCACAACTCAGTCCTAAATCTGCTCCTCCTCATTGAGGTCATGCCCTTTACTTCTAGTTTCACCTGCCTGTGGAAACAATCTCCCTGCTTCTATCTTATCTATTCCCTTCATAATCTTCTATGTTTCTATAAGATTCTCCCTCATTCTTCTGAATTCCAATGACTACAATTCTAGCCTACTCAGTCTACTAAGCCAATCCTCTCAACTCCAGAATCAATCTCCTCTGCGCCCCCTCCAGTGCCAGTATATTCTGTCCCAAGTAGCATGGGTCCTGATATGAGCGAACAGGCCAATGCTCAACCCTCAGATCTTTGGGCACGTGGGGCAAGATGTCCCAGGCAGTAGTGGGATCTGTCAAAATTAGTTTCCATTTCTTCCCTTATCTGCCATTGTACTGTCTCATCATTAAGACTTTGGAAGTCAAAGTGTGATGCAACTTGATGGACAAGTTGTCATCAGCTCTTCCAATGCCTTTGAAGTGTCCTGGTTCCTCCTCTAGAACATTACCCATTTGAGAGAGTTAAGAGAAGAGATGCCAGGAGAAATGGATTTCAGCCACCAAACCAGGCTATCAAAGTTTATTTTGCAGTAGTTTTGTAACGGTGCTTGTGGATCTAGCTTCAAGGACATCACGTTGTTCAATCGTTCACCCACTGAAAACAAAGGATGTAGTGGAGTCATTGCTGATGGAATTTCTCTAGTGATTTTAATTTGTCTCTAATATACAGTGCAGGAGTATAGGAGTATGGTGACAACAATGCTCTCCACATTAGGACTTTTGTTGACTTATAAAGATTCTTTGTCGTCAAACACACAATACCATAGGTTGTAGAAAAGCTAAACTGGTGCAGATTTCTCTTTTAAGAAACATGGCTACTGATTGTGGGAAGTGCTTAACAAAATGCAAAGTCAACAAAATGGAAGGTGGGATATTTGGCTGATTAGGTGTGGATTAATATGAGTTTTCTTTTGGTAACACTCAACGATAGGTTGAGTCTCTCGTACACTGAATTGAAGAGATCGAGAGTGGCTTGCAAATCTGGTGTAGAATAGGAACAACAGTACCGTTATCCAGTATGTCATGTATATCTATTTAACCAGACAGAAAGTATCACAACCAAGTCTGAGCAATCCTCAATCAATGATTACTTTCATGCATTTTTAATTATGGGTCACGAGATAATGATCAGAAGTGGAAACCCTGACTGATCTTTTCCCACTCCCTTACCTGATTGTAACATACCTAAAGAAAAGAAAATCTTTGGAAAGGAATTAATGTGGGAAAGAGGAGATGAATCGGGGCAGGCAGAACTGATCTCTGCACCTTCACAGTTTCCTACTTTTTCATCTATCACTTCTCTTGCCAAGGCTTGAGTATCAAGCAGAGCAGGAGTCCAGCTGTGTCTCTACGGTAACCAAACTTAGCCATTTCCAGCTGGAGTTGAAGTGTTAATAGCTAAGTTAGTAACGGAAGAAACAAAGCAACCCTGAGGCCTGGGCTTACCAGCAGGACAATGTCATCGCATTAAGCTGGAGTCAGCATTTCTATTGGACTTCAATCTGACTGACTGAACTGTGTACAGATTATCTCTTATCCTTTGGCTCATTCAGTTGATGGTTGCTTCAGCTACTCGATGAAGGACAAGGAGAAAAGATGTGAAAAAAATGATGAGTCACCAGCAGCAATGAAATTAGTCCATATATTTCTTTATATTGCCATTAATACATGCTTTGCTGGTTTTACAGCATCTTGCTGCAGTTTAATAGATTGCAAACGTAGCTGTGCCTACTGTATTCATCTCCTAGCCTCTGCCTCTTAGTCACATATGTCTATCACATTAGAAAGAGTAAATAATTTGAATTTGGCAAATGATATCCCATTAGGAAATTTAATTGTAATTATTTTCTAACTTGCACTTCTTTGCCTTTATTTATCAATTTATATCCCCTCTTGTAAAGATTGTGACTAATGCTGAGGTGCAGGGTGGGATTTTCCAGCGCTTCTACTTTGTGTTTTGCGGTGGCGGGAGGCGGTGTGTTGCTCATTGATGGCGGGATCTTGCCATTGTCAACGGGGTTTCTTGTTGTGTGCACTCCTTGCCGCTGGGAAACCTGTGGCAAGGGTACACATCGGCAGGACCATAGGATCCCACTGGCGTAAATAGCAACAAGATTTTGGCAATAATCTTGCAATACATTCGTAGGTTGCCAATTTGCATCTGAAGTGGTCTATGCAATCAGCAGGCTAGTTGACTATGGTGTGTATCACAGCCAAGAACAAATGAAAATGGAAAGTATGGGAAAACTCAGCTGCATGGCAGCATCTGTGAAGAGAGAAGCAGAGTTAATGGATGGGATTTTTCATGCAACCTCATTGCACATTTTGCAGAGGCAGTTGCATCCCACCATTGGCTGGCAGAGGGTTCTTCTGGTCTTACCACAGTCAACTGGGTTTCCCTTTGACTGCATCCCTCTCTAGTGGGGAAACCAGCAGTGGGGATGTGCCATCAACGGGACTTGAAGATCCCACTGGTGTGAATGGCTGGGAAATTCTGGCTAACATTTCAAATCCAAAATGATTCTTCTTCAGAATAGCCAAGGATTATCATTCCCATCAAAATGAGCTAACATCAGCAAAAGGAGCATTTCTTGCTCTCCAGAACTTTGATACCATTCCTAACTTAAACTATTAATTTTCATTGCTCAACTGGTCATTTTGTTGATTCTCAACTGACACCAATGGGGAGCAACTGGAAAGAAGAATTCTAATCAAAGAAAAAAAAGGATGGAGATAGAACAGGTAAGACCATTGTCAACAACAACTGAGTTAATATTTCAAATGTAAGCCTTTCAGTGTGAGCCTCTCCATTTTCCTTCTCCCTGTAGTCTACTGCTCCAATGACCAACACAGCTAAGATCAAACTGTAGACTAAAACAGCAACCTCTTGAAAATGTGCAAATCTTTAATCCTGGCTTAAAACACAAATCGACTCATTAGAAACTCTGATACTGGCACTGACCCATCTCAGCACCTGGCATCAAAGATAGTTTCCCTTATTTTAATAAAACAGGTATGCACTCATAGGATATCTTAGGCACTCTGTCCAGCTCCTTGTTAAATCAATTGTAGTCTCAGCCACAATAACATTTCATAAGAATCCTAATAAAGCTAGATAACAAGTCTTGGCTAAGATCCTTAGGGACAGAGGAGGGGAACTGTGCTTAGAGCCTGAGGGAATGGCGGAGATCCTGAATGAATACTTTGCGTCGGTATTCACGAAGGAGAGGGGCTTGTTGACAGCTCCTGTCTCTGAGGGAGCTGTGGACCAGTTGAGGGAAATATCCATACCGAGGGAGGAAGTGTTAGAGCTTCTAGGTAGCATTAAAACTGATAAATCTCCGGGGCCTGATGGCATTTATCCCAGGCTGCTTAGGGAGGTGCGAGGTGAAATTGCTGGGCCTCTGACGCAAATCTTTGTCTCTTCTTTGGACACAGGTGAGGTCCCAGAGAACTGGAGAATAGCTAATGTTGTACAGTTGTTTAAAAAGGGTAGTAGGGATAACCCTGGGAACCCTGTTGTAGAAGAGTCGGTCTGGACAGCCCATCCAGCTGGGGAAGTGGAAATAACCACCTGCATCTTCATATCAAGCCCTGAATAAGGGTACGGGAGCTAAAGCAAACATCGCAACTACCGCAAGCAATGGGGGTGCCCAGGACGAAGGCACCTTCATTGAGACTGTTATAATCAAACCTACAGAGGACCATTCAGAGGTTAAGGAGGTGGTGATCCATTATCCCACTGATGCATTGTATTGCAAGCCCTGCAATTCCATACTCCCCACGGTTGGAACTTTTAGAGACTATTTCAAGACAATGCACAAGACCAAGAACATTGTGACCGAGTGTCTCTCGATGTGATAAGTCCGGGGAGTTCCACTCTATCGCCAGCCACTACCCGAAATGTCAGGGCAAGAAGCCCCTGGCAGTTGGGCAGTATAAGTGCAGCGCCTGTGAGTTGGCCTTTACCACAGAGAGTGGACTCAGCCAGCATGAGCGACACCGTCATCCAGTTCTTCGCAGTGAAAAACGTGCAGAGAAGGCACTGCCCAAACCTTCAGCCAAATGGGGAAGGAGTAAGGCATATGGCCTAAGGAGGAGGAATCACTCTTCGAAGAGCTTGGAAAGAGATTTGCTGGCGCACGATTTATCAACAAAGAGATTGGGAGTATTCTAACATCCAAAATGGCCAAACAAATCTCTGACAAGCGCAGGCTACTTGCAAATGCATGCAAAGCAACAAACACACTCCCAGTTGTTTCTGAAAACCCAGGCTCCCAAGCAAGATCAGGAGCCAGAGGAGGCGGATGTCGGAGAGCCAGTCCCGCAGGTAAGTACCACCAGTTAGCCCTCGGCTCAAGTCCCTAAACACAGGGACGTGGATGAACACCTCATCCAGGCCAAGAGGCTCCTAACCGCGTGGAACGACCCCGATAAACGAGCCCTGGCAGTGGGGATAATCAAGAGCATCACCGACCTTCTGATGGGCGGTGCGACTAACGGGCAAGGAAAGGATGGTCCGAAGGACAAGGCACAAGAGAAGGATAACCGAAGGCCTAGGCACAAGGTTAACAGCGGAGCGAGGAAACGATGGGCAAAAGAGAAATCCGTTTTTAGAGCAACGCAACTGCTTTATAAGAACAACAGGTGCCAACTTGCCTGGCAGATCATGGGCACGCCTTCACAGATGAAATGTCCACTTTCTGTAGAGGAACTGAAGGCAAGCTTTCGAGAGAAACTCTCCAGTCAAAACAATAAAGCAAACACCAACAAGTTCCAACCATACAGCGGGAAAACCGATAATGGCGTGTTGATAAAGCCGATCACTGAGGAAGAGGTTACCCAGGCTATCAAGGGCATTAAGGAAGTCAGTGCGCCCAGACTGGATGGTCAGAAATTGGAGGATATCCGGGATATTCATGAGGCTTACGAGACCCGCATACCTTGCCTCTTCACCTTGTGTTTGGCTTCAAAAATGATCCCGAACTGTATGAAAGAGAGTCGAACAGTCCTGATCCCAAAGTCTGAGGATAGGGAACGCCTTAAAAACATAGACAACTGGCGACCAATTACGATCGGTCCAATGCTGCTGCGCCTGTTCACCAAGATCATGGCAAAGAGACTGAGTGAAACAGTCAAGATAAATCTAAGACAGAAAGGGTTTTTGGCAGCTACTCCCGGATGCAACCAAAACATCGCAGTGTTGCAGAACATCATGAAGGGAGCTAAGAAGAACCACAAGGACCTCGCAGTTGTGTTTGTTGATTTGGCGAAAGCGTTTGACTCTGTCAGCCATAAGTTACTCATTAAA
Source organism: Sphyrna mokarran (assembly GCA_024679065.1). Classification (NCBI taxonomy): domain Eukaryota; kingdom Metazoa; phylum Chordata; class Chondrichthyes; order Carcharhiniformes; family Carcharhinidae; genus Sphyrna; species Sphyrna mokarran. The sequence continues at coordinate 38,782,296 of JAGIQG010000020.1, read as the reverse complement.
TAACTACAGAGAGTCAACCTCCCAAAAGCCTTTGTGGAGCTCATCCAGGACCTGTACACTGGCAACACAATGGTGGTGGAAGGCGAGAAGTCCAAAACCACCCTAATAAAGATTGAAAGGGGTGTTAAACAAGGAAACCCACTCTCAACAATATTATTCAATATTGCTTTGGATCCACGGCTATGTAGTCACAAAGTGGCGAAATCTGGTGTCAGCATGACGCTAGACAGAGCAAGAATCAACTGCTCGGCCCTTGCATTCGCGGATGACATTGCCCTGCTCAGTGACAAGCACACCTGGATGGCACGAAACCTGAAGATTCTCCAGTCTTTTTGTGAAATGAGTGCTCTTGCTGTCAACACCAGCAAGACCAAAGGATTCCACTTTACTTACAACAGGAAGACCTTCATATACAACGAATGCAAAAACTGGCAGATTCAGAAGGAAGACATCGTGTACATCCCCCCAAGGAGAGACTGAGAAATACCTGGGAGCCAGATAGACCCGTGGGCTGGCATGGAAGAAGGAGCATGGGAAGAGAGGCTGAAGACCTGGATCTCCAGCCTACAGGCAGCAGCTCCTCGCCCAAGACAATGCATTGAGTTGCTTATAGTTCATGTCATCCCGAGACTATATTATCATCTGATCCTGTCAGAACTGTCTCAAAATACGCTAACTAAACTGGACCAAATCATTTGCAACGCTGTCAAGCAATTCCTGCACCTTCCACCTCATACAACAGATGGCATCCTCTATTCACGGACTCGGAATGAAGGTCTGGGAATTCCCAAGCTCGAGATCCAGATTCCGTCTGTGGTGATCCGAAAATGGGAATCACTGTCTGCCTCAAATGACCGAGTCATTCGCGCCTCTTTCCAGCTCTGTGAGCAGAACGTTGGCAGGAATATCGAAGAATTCAGGTCTCTCAAGGCATTGAGAGAAATCGAAGACTTCATGCCAACAACCGAAGACGGCAACAATGATGAGACGGAGTCATTGGCAATGATCAGAGCCACATTACCAATGCTAGCTGCGGAAGAGACAGGCCCCAGAAAGCCACTGAACAGATATGGAGGGTGGAGGGAATTGGAATTCCACAAATGGAGACAAGCTAACATGTCAAGGAGTGGGAGTCCATTACTATCACAATGATAAAATATCCAACATTTGGATGAAGGCTGCATATCAGCTGAAATCCCATCGCCTGACCAACAACATGTTGCTTAGATGCAACTTATATCCGATGAGGGTGACCCTGTCAAGAGGGAATCCCTCTGCCACAAAAACCTGCCGAAGATGTGAGGCAGGTTAGGAAACACTTGGACACATTTCTGGCTTTTGCTCATTCGTTAAGAACTGCCGAATCAAGCGCCACAATAGGATCTTGGAACAACTGCGCAGTTACGTTGGAAAATACGGCTGGACATCCTACCTGGAACTGAGGCTCATCGCCAAAGACAGCACCCTCTGGAAGCTGGACATCATCTTCAAGAGGGAGAAAGTTCAGCAGGTTGTGGTGGTGGATGTAACAGTCTGTTTCGAAGACAATTGTGACAGTTTGGAGAAGGCATGGCAGGAGAAGTGCCTGAGTACCAACACCTCAGACCAGAGATTGGAAAACTGACTGGATGCCCGAATCCCCAATACTTTGGATTTGTTGTTGGCGCCAGGGGCAAGTGGCTGGAAAAGAACAACAGCCTCATGGCTCTCCTGGGCATAAACGGATTCTGCTCATTCGCCCAACAAATCTCAAGGCTCACCCTGTCGCTTACGTTGGAGCTACTGGGGATCTTCAACGACAGGTGAGAGATGTTAGAAGACCGCAAGACAAGCTGGCCACTTGTCAGACATCAGGGCTCATAGCCCACAAGGAGACCATATGGATGCATATGGTGGACTCACTGGTGTTTGTTGTACTGTTTGTAAGTGTTGTTTCATGTGTTTTATGTATAAATGTTACTAACAACACCTATTCCATCCACAGGTGCCACAGTCCATCCACAGTGACATGGGGTATGTACTCAGTGGGTTGTGCTTGGATGGTTCTCGGGTATCGATCTGAGAGTTGTCCAGTACTTCACTGCCGGCAGTGCGTGCTAACCATGGACTGGTGCACGGGCAGCACGTCAGCCCAGTGAGTAGCACTGTTGGCTGTGCAGCTACAGAGACCCAGGGCGGTACTCCCAGCCTTGGTCAGTGTCTGTGGGAGTTTGCACATTCTCCCTGTGCTTGCGTGGATTTTCTCCGGGCACCCCGGTTTCCTCCCACACCCCAAAAACGTGCTAACTAGGCTAATTGGCAACGGCTAAAGTGTCACCTAATTGGATTCCCTCTAATTCGGCCCAATTGTTCACCAAATTTCCACCCTTCCACTGGAGAAACTTGTGCACTTGGTACAGACAAATGGCTCACTAGTAGGCCCATTAACATCAGGGATGACAATAAATAATCTGGCTATAACGCCTTAGCTCTGAACTTAACTCACGTTCCCTAGTTAGAACATCTTAGCTTTAACGCCAACGCACGTACCTCAATCAAGATCAAGTGGGCCCTTGACTGGGGTTCCGCTAGAGGTTGACAAAACCATTGATGAGCGACGTAAAGACTCGAACAAGGCACTCATTTGAGTGTATTAAAATAGGCCGGTGAGTTTGACGTCAGTGGTAGGAAAGCTGTTGGAGGGGATTCTTAGAGATAGGATGTATAGGCACGTAGAGCGTTGCGATCTGATTAGGGATATGCAGCATGGCTTTGTTAAGGGGAGGTCATGCTTTGTGAATCTGGTAGAATTTTTTGAGGAGGTGACGAAAACGGTCGATGAAGGGCGAACCGTTGATGTCGTCTATATGGATTTTAGTAAGGCGTTTGACAAAGTCCCTCATTGGAGGTTAGTTGAGAAGGTCAAGACTAATGGGATACAAGGACAGATAGCTAGATGGATAAGTAACTGGCTTGGTAATAGGAGACAGAGAGTAATAGTGGAAGGGTGTTTTTCTAGCTGGAAGTCGGTCACTAGTGGTGTGCCGCAGGGCTCGGTACTGGGACCTCTTCTATTTGTAATATATATAAATGAGTTGGAAGAGGGAGTAAGTGGAGTGATCAGCAAGTTTGCTGACAATACAAAGATGGCTGGACTTGCTGATAGTGAGGAGCATTGTCAGGCAATGCAGCAGGACATTGATAGGTATCTTGGGCAGTTAGATGGCAGATGGAATTCAATCCTGATAAATGCGAGGTGATGCATTTTGGGAGAAAGAATGTAGTGGGGAGGTATATGATAAAGGGTAGACTATTAGGAGTATAGAAACGCAGAGGGACCTGGGGTGCAGGTGAACAAGTCTCTGAAGGTGGCAGAGCAGGTAGAGAAGGTTGTGAAGAAAGCATATGGTATGCTAGCCTTTATAGGAAGGGGTATAGAGTACAAGAGCTGGCCTTTAATGTTGCAGTTGTATAAAACGTTAGTTAGACCTCATTTGGAATACTGCGAACAGTTCTGGTTGCCCTACTACCGGAAGGATGTGGAGCTCTGGAGAGAGTGCAGAGGAGGTTTACCAGGATGCTGCCTGGTATGGAAGGTCTGAGTTACGAGGAGAGGTTAGGCAAATTGGGACTGTTTTCCTTAGAAAGACGTAGACTTAGAGGAGATCTGATAGAGGTGTACAAGATTATGAGGGGTATAGAAACAGTAAACAGGGTTAAGCTTTTTCCTAGGAATGGACTTAAATAGCAGGAGGGGTCACAGGCTTAGGGTGAGGGGTTAAGATATAATTTGGATGCTAGAGGGAGTTTTTTCACACAGAGGGTGGTGGGGGTATGGAATGCGCTGCCAAGTAAAGTGGTGGAGGCAGGCACTCTGGAGTTATTTAAGAAATACTTAGAAGGGTACATGAACAGAATGGGAATGGAGGGGTATAGAAAACTGACTTAAAATAAGGATCATGAGCCTTGGGAGTCCCTGGGAAGTGTGTAAATAGATGATGATATTGATGTACTTGTATTTATCCTACAGGTGCTTTGGTCCACCTTGTTGTCTAACGAGGGGCATACACGCGATGGGTCGTGAGAGGGCTGCTCTTGGATTTTTTCGAGAGTATCCTAGTGCTTCACGTCGTTAGTGTACGCTTGACCTGGACCATTTGATGGGCAACACGACAGCTCAGTGACTATCGCTGTGCTGTGCAGATACATGGATTTGGGCCTGTGTCTGTGGGAGTTGCGCATTCTCCCCGTGCTTGCGTGAGTTTTCTCTGTGTGCACTGGTTTTCTCCCACATCCCAAAAATGTGCTCTTAGACTAATTGGCAAAACAAATTCTCCCTAAATTGTCTCAAATTTGGTTTTTAATCCATAGATCTATAGACATAGACAGGGATCACGGGTAGAGGTGGGAACATTGAGGTGACAGCACGGGCTCATTGAGCCGAAGGGCCTGTTTCCGTGCTGTTTTGTTCTTTGTTCTTTCTTTCTTTATCCAAGTGGGCCCATAATGGAAATCAGAATATTTGCTATCCCAAGAAAACCACAAACCAGCAGAACTCAATATGAGGCCAAAGCATTTGCCAGTCTTGAAGTTTCTTCCTAATGGCCATATCCTTTTCGGCACTGGGGTGAGGCATAGCACTGACAGAAGGATTCCCAAACATCTTTCGGAGAGGCACCAGAACATTTTTTTTAAAGCCCAAGATCAATTTAGGAAAAATTTTGGAAATTTCTCTACAATCCCTAAAGGTAATTAAGAAAACTCGAGGAGACAGTAGCATATCAAAAATCTAAGTCCTTCTGTACCTAATAATGAGCCAGTTTGGAGCCATGAACAAACCATTACAGAGAGCACCGGTATAATATTCTTATCTCTGACAAAGGGTCATCTAGACTTGAAATATTGGCTCTATTCTCTCCCCACAGATGTTATAAGACCTGCTGAGATTTTCCAGCATTTTCTGTTTTTGTTGTTGCATATCGTGTACATTCCCTTGTTAAAATCAAATTTTAACTTCTGTTTGAGTTGCCTCAGGGGCTTGGACCTGTCACTAGTTCTGAAGTTATGTATGAAATTGGCAGTATGGGATTGGGAATCTAAGACTCCTCTGAGAATAATATAGTGAATGAATTTGTTAATAAATATGAAACAGCTGATTTTCAAGTATTAGGTCACACAGCAGTAATGGGCAAGCAGCATCCAATAGTGCTCAGAATGGCTCATCTCTCAGTGTGAGTCAATGCTCTTAGAAATTACTCCAATGACATCAAAGCACTGCTTACAACTGCCAGACAAAAACCTAAAACCTGCTGTAAATTGTACTGATGAATTCATGCCAAAATTCCAAACTTTGAAGGAGAAAGACTACGCTTTGCACTGATTGATGCTGGATGTTTGTTAAGTAGGTATACGTGTAGCTGAAGTAAAATTACTTATATTGTACCCAAGGCCTTTTTAAAATTTGTGCATATAATTGAAAAGGTATTTCTGTAGCCACACCTGTAGCTAGTCAGCATTTTTATTGGACTTCATTCTGACTGAACTGTGTACAGATTATCTCTTATCCTTTGGCTGATTCAATTGATGGTTGCTTCAGCTTATTTTTGGCCCTCCATAACAAAAATATCCTTCAAGATGGAGGGGTTCATGATACGCAGAAACATACTAATCTGTCCAACACAATTGTCAAGGCATGTGTCAAGTATGACAATGTTAGTGTGTGTTATTGCTAAGGAAAATAGATTACTTTCCTCAGGTTTATCAAAGTACTTGGCTCATACTCCCCTTTGATCTGGTAGTCTCTATACTAGATTGCTCTGTCAATTTAATCAATAAAGATCATAGGCAGTTTTAAATATCAAGGGGCTGTAAGAGTGAGGGGTGCAAAGTCACAAGGTCTGTTGGTCTGAATAGTGTTATGCAGGAGATTGATGGGAAGATTGGATGTGGAGCTTGGCACTTGAAAGTGTTATATCACTCTCCTGCTTTCCTGAGATACTTGAGCCTTTTGAGACACTGTCCGCAGATTCAAAGAACCACCTCCGACTCCTTTTCCACTCTTCCTTAGTTGGAGAGGTTGATTTCTTCCTCCCATCCCTGGAAAACATCACTTCAGTCTCAGATCGTGCAGTAGGACCTCTGGGTAAAAGCCAAACACTAAGGCGAAAGCCTTCTTAGAGTCATAGAGGTTTACAGCATGGAAACAGGCTCTTCAGCCTAAGTTGTCCATGTGTCCTTTTTATTTAAAACCCCTAAGCTAATCCCAATTGCCTGCATTTGATCTATATTCCTCAATACTTGTCTTATCCATGGAACTATCTAAATGTTTTTTAAAAGGCAATATTGTACCTGCCTCTACTACTACCTCTGGCAGCTTGTTATGACACTCACCATCCTCTATGTGAAAAAATTGCCCCTCTGGACACTTTCGTATCTCTTCTCTCTCACTTAAGCTTCCTATGCTCCAGGGAAAAAATCCTAGTCTATCCAACTTCACTTTCAAGGAGCTATGAACATGTACCCCTAGAACTCTTTTTCTGTAACTCTCCCCAGCGCTCTACTATTAACTAAGTCCTGCCCTGGTTCAATCTACCAAAATGCATCATCTCGCATTTGTGTAAATTAAACCTTATCTGCCATTTATCAGCCCAGTGGCCGAATTGATCAAGATCCCATTGCAATTGGAGACAACTTAACTCACTGTCCACAATGCCACCAATCTTGGTGTCATCTGCAACTTACTAACCATGCCTCCTATATTCTCATCTAAGTCATTAATATAAATGACAAATAACAGTGGACCCAGCACTGATCCCTGAGGCATACTACTGGTCACAGACTTCCAATTTGAAAAACAACTGTCTATGAAGCCAATTTTATATCCATTTAGATACCATGCCCTGGATCCTGTGAGATTTAATCGTATGTAACAATCTACCATGTAGTATCTTGCAGGTCTTGCTAAAGTCCACGTGGACAACATCAACTGCACTGCCCTCATCTAGCTTCTTGGTTACCCTTTCAAAAAACTCCATCAAATTTGTGAGACATGATTTTCCACTCACAAAGCCATGCTGACTGTCCCTAATCAGTCCTTACATCTCTAAATGCCTTGGATTTCTTTTCCATGCCCATGTTTGCTGATACCATAGAAGTCAATGAGCTTCAGTAATTCTGACTCCTGCTGGGTTTCTTTTAATTAGAAATCCTTTCTTTGACATGTGCAGCCCATCATCCTGCCCACCCTCTCTTATCAACTGGGAAACCTGAAAGTTACATATTAATATTGTGGTTGAGTTTAAGATTTGTTTCAAAAATTTGTTTCAATGTCAAATGTATTTCAAACCTGTTATTGACCTCCTCATGAGTATGGGTCAGATTTAATATGAGGCCATCTATTTAAAAAAAAACTTCACCAAATGACTAATCTTCTTTCTTGAACTTGTATCACATTTCTCTCCCAAATTATCAGGCTTGGTAAGAGATAAAATACATGGGTGAAATAAAAGTATTTTAAACTAACAAAAATTCTAAGACCTGCATTTGCCCAATAAATGGCATCACAACAGATAACCCGGACATTGCTAATTTATCTGACCTCAACTAGAATGGCAGTAACGATGCTAAAGTTGACCTGGCTGTCCCATGGGTTGGGAAGGGGTGAAATAATTCATCAAGGATCTTTATTTTTGATTTGAAGCCATGTGTTTCAGTTGAATGAAGTTGAACGATTCACCACTGTCCTTTAAGGAAAGAAATCTGCCATCCTTACCTGGTCTGACCTACATATGACTCCAAAGCTACAGCAATGTGGTTGACTCTTAACTGCCCTCTGAAATTGCCGAGCAAGCCACTCAATTATAACAATCACTGCGAAGTCTCAACAAAGAATGAAACCAGACAGACCACCTGGCATTGACCTGACCACTAGAAAAGACAACAGCAAAACAAACAGCTCTGTCGACCCTGCAAAGTCCTCCTTACTAACATCTAGAGCTAGTGCCAAAATTGGGAGATATGTCTCACAGACTAGTCAGCAACAATCTCACACAGTCATTCGCACAGATTCGTACCTTACAGATAACACCCCAGACACCACCATTACCATCCTGGATATGTCCTGTCCCACTGACAGGACAGACCCAGCAGAGGTAGCAGCACAATCAACAAGAAATTGCCCCAAGAATCCTTAGCATTGGCTCCAGACTCTGTGAAGTCTCATGGCTTCATTTTAACTATAGGCAAGGAAACCGCTTACTGGTTATCACATACTGTCCTCCTTCGACTGATGAATCGGTATTCCTCCATGTTGGACAATGCTTAGAGGAAGCACCGAGAGTGGCAAGGGCGCAAAATTTATTCCGGATGGGGGATTTCAATGTCCACCACCGACAGTGGCTCAGCAGCAGCATTTCTGATCGAGCTAGTCAGATCCTGAAGGATATAACTGTTAGGCTGGGCCTGCAGCGGGTGGTGAAGGAATCAACAAGAGGAAATAACATACCTGACCTCATTCTTATCAATCTGCCAGCTGCAGATGCATTTGTCCATAATAGTATCAGTAAGAATGACCACCGTACAGTTCTTGTGGAGACAAAGTTCTGCTTCACATTGCGAATAACCTCTATCATGGCACTATTAACTGCTAAATGGGACAAACTTTGAACTGATCTATCAACGCAAGACTGGACATCCACGAGGTGCTGTAGGCCATCAGCAGCAATGGAATTATACCCTAGGATAATCTGCAATCTCATGGCCCGGCATATCAACCATTATCATCAAGCTAGGGTATTAACCCTGGTTCAATGAAGAGTGCAGGAGGGCATGCCAGGAGTAGCGCCAGGCATACCTAAAAATGAGGTGTCGATCTATAAAGCTACCAAACAGGACTACTTACATGCCAAATAGCAAAAATACCAGATGATAGATAGAGCTAAGCAATCCCACACCAACAGATCAGATCTAAGTTCAACAGCCCTGCCACATCCAATCGAGAATGGTGGTGGACAATTTAACTCACTGGAGGAGGAGGCTCCACAAATATCCCATCCTCAATGATAAAAGAGCCCAGCATATTAGCGCAAAAGGTAAGGCTGAATTATTTGCAGCAATCTTCAGCCAGAAGTACCGAGTGGATGATCCATCTTAGCCTCCTCCAGTGGTCCCCAACATCTCAGATGCCAGTCTCCAGCCAATTCGATTCACTCCATGTAATATCAAGAAATAGTTGGAGGCACTGGATACTGCAAAAGGCAATGTGTCCTGATAACATTCTGGCAATAGTACTAAAGACTTGTGCTCCAGAACTTGCCACTCTCCAAGCCAAGCTCTTCCAGTACAGTTACAATATCTTCCGAACAATGTGGAAAATTGCTCTATGTCCTGTACACGAAAAACAGGACAAATCCAACCCAGCCAATTACCGCACAATCAATCTACTTTCAATCATCAGTAAAGTGATGGAAGGGGTCACCAACATGTTATCAGACAGCATCTGCTCAGCAATAATCTGCTCAGCAACGCCCAGCAGGATCTCTCAACTCCTGACTTCATTATAGCCTTCATTCAAACATCGACAAAAGAGCTGCATTCTCTGAGGTGAGGTGAGAATGGCTGCATTTGATCGAGTGTGGCATCAAAGAGCCCTTGCCAAACTGGAATCAATGGATATTGGGAGCAAACTCTTCACTGGTTGGAATCATACCTGGTACATAGAAAGATGGTTGTGGTCGTGGAGGGTCAGTCATTTCAGCTCCATGGCATCTCTGTGCGGGTCCTTCAGGATTCTACCCTGAGCCTAACTATCATGAGCTACTTCATCATGACCTTCCCTCCTTCATAAGGTCAGAAGTGGGGACGTTTGCCAATGATTGCATAATGTTCAGCACCATTCACAACTCCTCAGATATTGAAGCAGTCCATGCTCAAATGCAATAAGATCTGGACAATATCCAGGCTTAGGCTGACAAGTGGCAGATAACATTCATGCCACATAAACATTAGGCAATGACCATCATCAATAACAGACACTCTAACCACTGCCCTTTAACAGTCAATAGTGTAACCATCACTGAATCCCCCAGGTTGACATCCTTGGGGTTACCATTGACCAGAAACTGGTAGGTACTGATATCGGTAGGTTCTGATATCTGGTAGGCACTGATATAATTGGCACAACTTGTGGGCTGAAGGACCTGTTTGTGCTGTTGTGTTCTATGTTCTATGTAGAAACTCAACTGGACTCCCCAGAGCCTATCCACCATCTACAAGACAAAATCAGGCATGTGATGAAATACTACTTTCAATCTGGGATGGGTGCAGGTCCAACAACACTCAAGAAGCTTGACACCATTCAGGACAAAGCAGCCTGCTTGAAAGGTACAGGAAAGGATGGCTTGGATATGTATCACAGAAAAACAGAAAATGCGTGAAAATCTCAGCAGGGTTGACAGTATGAATGGAGAGAAAATAAAACTGACATTTTAAGTCAAGATTATGAATTGAAACATTGGCTCCATTCCCTCTCTCTCCACAGATGTTGTCACACTGGTTGAGATTTTCAAGCATTTTCTGTTTTTGTTTCAGATTCCATAGCATCCATAGTATTTTGCCTTTAGCTTGGATTTATATAATGCCTTTCCCAACCACCAAACATTTCCAAGTGCTTCACAGTCAATGAAGTACTTTTTGAAATGCTGTCGTTATTGTAACATAGGAAATGGGGCAGCCATTTTGTACACAACAAACTCTCACAAACAGCAGTATGAACAGTAATCTGTTTCCATGAGATTTATTGAGGGAATAAATACAGGCTGGACAGGCAAGTTAAATCCCTGTTCCTTCTTGAAATAGTGCCTTGGGATCTTTTATGTTTATTTGAGAGAGCAGAAGGGATCTTTTATCTGAAAGACAGACCCTCAGACAATGAAGTACTTCCTCAATATCGTGCAGGATGACAGCCTACATTTAGAATATAGAACATTACAGCACAAACAGGCCCTTTGGCCCACAAGTTGTGCCGATCATATCAATACCTACCAGGCCATACAATTATCTGTAACTCCCAATCCCATTCAATCCCATGTACTCATCCAGAAGTCTCTTAAAAGACCCCAGTGAGTTTGCCTCTACTACCACTGACGGCAGCCAATTCCATTCGCTCACCACCCTCTGAGTGAAAAACTTACCCCTAACATCTCCTCTGTACTTGCCCCCCAGCACCTTAAACCCGTGTCCTCTCGAAGCGACCACTTCAGCCCTGGGAAATAGCCTCCGAGAATCCACCCTACTATTCCGCTCAACATCTTATAAACCTCTATCGGTCGCTTCTCAACCTTCGTCTCTTCAGGAAGAAGAGACCTAGCTCCCTCAACCTGTCTTCATAAGGCATGCCTCCCAATCCAGGCAACATCCTTGTAAATCTCCTCTGCACCCTCTAATAGCTTCCACATCCTTCCTATAGTGAGACGACCAGAACTGCACACAATACTCTAACGTGGGGTCTGACAAGGGTCTTATAAAGTTGCAGCATTACCTCCTGACTCCTAAACTCAATCCCTTGATTAATGAAGGCCAGTACACCATACGCCTTCTTGACCATATCCTCCACTTGCGGGGCCGATTTAAGAGTCCTATGGACCCGGACCCCAAGATCCTTCTGCTCCTCAATACTGCCAAGACTCCTACCCTTGATATTACACTTCTTCATCCCACTGGTCCTGCCAAAATAGACCACCACACATTTATCCGCATTGAAGTCCATCTGCCACTTCTCCGCCCAGTCTTGCATCCTATCTATGTCTCGCTGCAACTTCTGACATCCCTCCAGACTATCCAGAATCTTTGTATTGTCGGCGAACTTACTAACCCATCTTTCCACTTGCTCATCCAGGGTATTTATGAAAATGACAAACAGCAAGGTCCTGGAACAGATCCCTGGGGCTCGCCACTGGTTACTGACCTCCATGCAGAAAAAGACCCATCCACAACCACTCTCTGCCTTCTGCAGGCTAGCCAGTTCTGGATCCACAAGACTAAAGCCCCTTGGATCCCATGCCCTCTCACCTTCTCAAGAAGTCTTGCATGGGGGACCTTGTCAAATGCCTTGCTGAAATGCACGTGAACCACATTCATTGCTCTTTCTTCATCAATGTGTTCAGTCACATTTTCGATGAACTCAACTAGGCTCGTAAGGCACGATCTGCCCTTAACAAAGCCATGTTGATATTTCTGATCATATTGAACTTCTCTAAATGCTCATAAATCCTGTCCCTCAGAATCCTTTCCATCAACTTACCTATCACTGAGGTCAGACTCACTGGGCGGTAATTCCCTGAGCTATCCCTGTTCCCTTTCTTGAAAATAGGCACCACATCCGCAATCCTCCAATCTTCCAGAACCTCTCCCATCTCCATCGACGACGCAAAGATCATTGCCAGAGGCTCTGCAATCACTTCCCTCATCTCCCACAGTAACCTGGGGTACATCCCATCCGGTCCTGGCTACTTATCTACCTTGATGGAATTTAACAGTTTCAACACATCCTCTTTCTTAATGTCCACATAGTCAATCTTTTCAGTTTGCTGCAATCCTGCAGTATAACCTCCCAGATCAATTTCCACTGTGAATACTGAGGCAAAGTACTTACTAAGCACCTCTGCCATTTCTTCTGTTCCACACAGACTTTATTTTGTACAAGTCCAGGAGTGGGACTTCAACAAAAAAACATCTGATTCAGGTAGGACTGATATCAAAAGAGACTCAGTTGACAATGAATAGGATATCTGTTGCCCCAGGAACTGTACCCAAGCATGATTCAGTATCCTTAGGAACATAGAAAACTGGTGGAGGATTGAAAAGCAATCTTAAAGCTATTTGTGCTCACAGCTTTTTAAATTGCTTTGGTTTAGCATCTTTTAATATTTGGATTGCATGTGGGTGAGTTCCTGTAATTAAAGTCTCTCTTGAATGGATGCTTACTCTGCATACTTCCCAGCTGCCTAACAGCTACACTCCGTGTTGCTTCCTTTTTTGTCAACTATAGCCTTCTCTTCAATTAGGTACTAATGTTTAATGGACTTCTGGCTACAGGATCAGGCCATTTGTTAAATGAACAGTCAGTTTCTCTGAAATGCAAAAGCCTCCTTACCATCAAGTAGACAGAATAATCAGGATTATTGGTTTTCCAGACAGAATCTGCATTATCTTCCATGTATTCACTCCAGTAATTTTTAATCTTTTTTTTATATAGCATTAAACTGAAATAAAGTGACATTGGATTAATCATCAGTAGGAGCCTGACTGATGGGCTAAGCTGAAATGCCAGACTTGTTTCTATCTAAATGCGATTGTGTATTCACTGTTGACCAAAACGGAAAAAGCACATATTTTCTCTTTCACATCTTCATTTTTTTTTCTCTTTTTCCTAAAGGAGCTTGATTCATGCTGCAGTTCAGAAAACCCGAGTGCCCTCTGGTATCTTACCCAAGAGGTCTTTCAATTGCAACCTTAAACAGTAACTACTGGTCAGCTATTTGACCTTATTGGGCATCACACAATTCATTCCTACCTGATGTACACACAGATAAATAATACAGCAGAGATCACTGGATAGTGACCAGAAATATGAACTCTGGCCCCTGAACACTAAGATCAATTGTGTCACACTGCTCTAGCTGAGATTAACTAACCATCAATCTTCAGATTTGAAAAACATAATTCTCTCTTTCCCACTGTATGCCTTTTTTCCATTATGATTGGTATTCTGTGTATTTCTTAAAACTTTCTATCCTTTTTCATCCAACAGCTACATTCCCTGTTGCTTCGAGTTTGCACAGTAATACAATGGTTAGCACTGCTGCTTCACAGCGCTAGGGACTCGTGTTTGATTCCCAGCTTGGATCACTGTCTCTGTGGAATCTGCACATTCTCTCCGTGTCTGCGTGCGCTTCTTCCAGGTGCTCCAGTTTCCTCCCACATTCTGAAAGACACGCTGGTTAGGTGCATTGACCCAAACAGATGCCGGACAGTGGCAAGTAGAGGAACTTCACAGTAACTTCATTGCAGTGTTAATGTAAGCCTTACTTGTGACTATCTAACTTTTTCTCCCCCAAGTTCTGTATTCATTTTGTACATTCACATGCTGAAGGTATATCCTTCTTCAATATGAATTTGGACAATCACGACCTTGGGTCAGTTCACAGGCATTTTTTAGAGAAGTCACTGAAGAGTGGTGAATTGGAAATGTAGCTTTCTTTCTTCTCCTTAATCTAGGCTGTTGAGAAGAATAATAGTGATCTCACTGCCTCTCCTGCTGAGATAGGTGAATTGAGCAGAGACTACAGATTGAACTTCAGAGGTTCAGCATCACACCATGCAACGTGGTTTGCCTACTGAATCTTCTTTCAGATGTTCTTTAGAGGAGCTCCTATTACCTATATAGGAGCTGCTGTTTCCATCTGTCTAATGCAGGTTGGATTTTTTCCAATATGTTGGTACATGCATAAACAACAAAGACTGCCACGTAAAGAAGTCTGGTGAACTTCTCATATGTTTTGGCGTGAGAATAATGCATATCATGAGATTTCATTTCAACACTGGTTAACATGTTCTTGTCAAATTTCTGTTTGCACCACATGTTGCAGTTGCTAACATATTTAAACCAGTTTGCTAAAAATAGTGCACACAGGAAATTAAACCAGCAGCAAGTAACGTGATATGTTAGGCATTTTATCTGGCTTACAAACAGAGGTTGCAGTGATATTGCCAAGATTTAGATTTTGTCTGTTATTAATTTGAGTTTGTTATATTTAATGTTTTTGGCTTTCTGATGTCTTATGGTAAAAGCACTACCACATATTCCCATAGTTATGCACAGTTGGCCCACCTTAGTTGGGATCACTATAGAGGCATAACAATTGCAACTATATTTAAATGAGGTGCTCAATATTGGCAGCACCTTGAGCCTACCCATACCCAGTTCACGCCAGCAGGTAAAGAAATTCCTTTATCAATGACTACAATTACTGTCTCACTAATGCAAGGCTAGAAAATACTGTTATTTGAAGGAACAAACAACTTATGGGTTTTGTAGGATACATCTTTGTCTGTTATATTAGCAGATATATTAAGCCAATAACAAATGGGAGAATGCCTCTATTGAAACATCACATTAAGAACATAAGAAATAGGACCATGGGTAGACTAAATGGCTTTTCAAATCTACTCTGTCATTTAACAAGATCATGGCTGATTTTCTACCTCATCTCCAATGTCCCATATAATCACTTAATTCCCTTAATATCCACAAATATAGAACTCTCTTTTGAATATACTCAGTGACTGAGCTTCACTCTTTGTAGTTAAAAAATTCAGAGATTCAACATCCTTTGACTGAAGAAAATTCCTATCTCAATCTTATTCTGAGATGTTTCAGCAATCACTTCAGACTAAACTTCAGAGAACATGGGGTTAATCTATTCAATTTCTTCTCATTGAACAATCTTCGCATCTCATGAGAAAGTCTACTGTACTTATATCACACTCCTTCTGAAGTAAGAGTATCCTTCATTAGGTAAAATAGTCAAAACTGTGCATTTCTGTGTGATGATTGCTAATATCAACAACAGTAGCTTTCAGCCTCAATATATGGGTAAAATATCTCCCCTTTGAACCCTTTGCATTTAGCGTCATTAAATATTTCAGAGTTTTCCAAAATAAAATGAGATATTAATTGGTAATTGTACAACTGGCCTCTGCCTCTGGGTTAAGGATGGAAGATTTCTGCTCCTGATCTCAATCCAGTGGCCCAGTTAGAAAGTGGGTTTCTGTGGATGTCAGATGAAGCTTAACTATAATGAAGTCCATGGCTGAAAATAAATATTTCAAGTTATTTCCAAACATTTTCCCTCTTCCAGCTTCCAACAGGCCAGCACAAATATGAATGGCCTTTTTCTGCCCTATAAATTTTCTATGTAATCTTGACTATCAGAATCAGAATACATTTTTACACCCCCCCCCCCCCGTCCCACACATCTAAAATTCTTTGACTCTCTCCCAAAGCTAATGATTCACTATCCCAGAAGTATTAAAATCAGTATCCTTATCACCACTTCAATTGAAATCAGTTATCTCACCAAAGATCAAACTTGGCATCTTTCTAATCTGCATAGCCCAGTTGCACACTGGTTGGTGTATTTAGCTACTGAGCCATTCAGAATGCTCAACAAGCTATTGTTTGTCTGAAAAGTTTCTGTTATTTCCCAGAAGAACAGCAAGTAATACGCCATAACACAGAGTTCATTGCAGTATGATTAATGAAAGTCCACATGTAACTGTAAGCACATCACATCTTCCTAATTTACTGGATTTTTACACAGATGTGACCAAGTTATTAGATAGGACCAATCCAATACATAGTCAGCATCTTCAATTTCAAAGACTATTTGATAAAGTACTTCACAAGATATTCTTAGTCAGATAAGGTCCAGAAAATTAGTAGAGAATAGTGGATCGAAAATTGACTAGAAAACAGGAAGCAGAGTGTAATTATAAATGGGAATACTTTCAGCTAGGGAGAAGTGACTGTTGTAGCTCTCCAGAAATAAATGCTTGGACTTTGATTTTCACAACCTATTTTAATAAACTTGAAGAGAGGATTAGAAGCTATTCTGTGAAGTTTGCTGATAACACAGATTTATGTAGGATAACAAGTAGGCAGCATGGTAGCATGGCTGCGGTTAGCATTGCTGCCTGCTGCCTCACAGCTCTAGGGATCTGGGTTCAATTCCCTGCTTGGGTCACCATCGGTGTCAGTTTGCACGTTCTCCTCATGTTTGCATGGGTTTCCTCCGGGTGCTCCAGTTTCTTCCCACAGTCCAAAAGACGTACTGGTTAAATACATTGGCTATGCTAAATTCTCCCTTAGTGCACCCAAATACGCAGCAGAGTGGTGACTAGAGGATTTTCACAGTAATTTCATTGCAGTGTTAATCTAAGCCTATGTGTGACTAATAAATAAACTTTACTTTAAAATACAAGAGGTCTGGACCAACTTATTGGTTTAAGTAACAATTGACAACTTCCCTTTTAACCTGGATAAATACAAGACAAAATGCTGTCACTTGGAATTTAATCAAGGGCAATGGTAGGCTCATTGAATTTCCATAATAAGTCTACTCAAATTGAGGATAACATAAAGTTGCACCAAAATACATTTTGTTCTTCCTTCTGGTCTACACCTGGAGAAAACGGTCTGAACTATATAATATGGAGTGAAATACTGTTAGTTACAAGTTCCATTAGTGGAAGCATTAGTCAGACATATTTATGATGATGAATGAAGATCATACAAAAACATTGTGCAATATGTCCTATGTTGAATTTGCACCAATATACCAATTAAGCCTAATGTTATGAAGGGAGTCACACCCAAAATGCTAGTTTGTTCAGTTTCTCCAGAATCTAATTGACCTGAAATTTCTTGATTGGTTTCCAATGACTACATGGGCGAAGATTATTGCAAATTGAACAAGCAGGAATTGAGATTGGGAGAATTTAATATTTCCCATTGAGTGTGACTTCATGCAGGAGAGACCCTTCAGCTTAACTCATTTGTAAAAGAGCTGAACAAAATGTCTGATTCTGAATGAGATTGGATGTTGGAGGGGTTAATATAGGCATGGATCGTTACTGTGGCTCTAGTTTTATTAGAGCTATCTGGGGAAGATTACTTATGCTTATTGTGTTAATGAAATCATAAACATTGGATTTATTTCCATGGTAACTGTTTCTAGTAAAATTATAAACACATTCTTTTAGAAAACCCTGATGATTGACTAGAAAAAAACAGCAATTATACCAAATCCCCCAGATATCTCTGTGATGGTCACTAACAAGAAGTAAATACAGCAACTCTTCTCTCTGTGTGAAATATGAAGTCATGATGTAGAGATGCTGTCATTAGACTGGGGTAAACACAGTAAGAAGTCTGACAACACCAGGTTTAAATCCAACCAATTTATTTCGTCAGGTGGATGAGGAGTTCTGGTCTCAAACAACACATATAACAACACACTGTTTATAGATTACTGATTAGAATGCGAATCTAAGCAGGTTAGTGTAAAGATTCACATTCTAATCAGTAATCTGTAAACAGTGTGTTGTTATATGTGTTGTTTGAGACCAGAACACCTCATTCACCTCACGAAGAGCAGAGCCTCAAAAGCTTGTGAGTTTACTATCAAATAAATCGGTTGAATTTAAACCAGGTGTTATCAGGCTTCTTACTGAAATATGAAGGTCAGAGTTACTGATAAAGATTGATGGGGCTTTTTTACTAAATTGGTTTTGGAATCTTGGCAGAGTGGAGGGGGGGAAGATTAGTGGAGGGTGGATTTCAGAGTTTGTGGTACCTATGATTATTTACTATTCAAAAGATTGAATTAGGACAAAATCCATCACAACTTCAGAATGGACTTGATGGGACAAATGACCTTTTTCCAGACTTTCTACACAATGTGTCAGTTTGGAGTTTTCTCATGGCTCAGTTAATAAATGCACAGGCTTAATGTGGAGATAGGCAGATACAGCCTCTGGGCTCTATGAAGTTGGCTGATCTTAGCTAAATTAGCAATAGGGTGTTCCAATTAGTGTCAGTGCTGTGGGCTACAGACAGGAAATAGCAGTCAGGGTTCCCATTCTCCAGTGAACCCATTGGAAAATATGAGTGGATTCTGCACATTATTTTATATTTATCAATATTTAATTGTAATCTGTCAATCAATAGTTAAACTGGTGAGCTTGTTCAGTCTTTTTAAATATCAAGCTTCACTTACCACACACATTTGTGTTATCAGCATTTTTTTCTGATGCTCTCATCTAGTCAAGTAGGTTTCAAAATGAATTCTATAAATAATTCCTCCTCTTCAAAGCTTATAAAACTTTTCTTTCATGAAGGCAATCCTTTATGATATTGATGTGCTGCATTACCACATTTTCAATCTAAAATGAAAATAATCTGAAAAGTATTCAACCTGAAATATAAATCCTAGCACCTTTTCGCTGCAGGAACTGGCTGTTCTTCTGTTTTGGGCTTCCAACTTCTGTTTTTTTATTTTAGATTTTCAGAATATGAACTGTTTTGATTTTTTTTCCTCTATGAAACTGGGCTATTTGACCAGAGGAACAGATCATTTAAGTGTCTAAATGAGACTTTTAGTGCCTAATCGAATCATTTCTTTTCTCGTGAATGAGAGAATATAAATTTTGCGAATGAAGGCAATTAACAGGGAGAATGTGTATGTGGGTAATTGGTTGTTCAATAATTGCATTAAGAAATCACTAGTGAAACTGCTAAATCTCGATTCTGAAGCTTTTAATAAAAAAACGCTCCGTTATCCTAATTCACTATGAACAAGTTCTGAAATTTATGTTAGAATTTCTTAACAATCTTGCAATGCAAAGTAAACGGATCCAAAGGATGATGACGGCTCTTTAGCAGAGAGTTAGCGATGAGATACCGGTTTCCGTTTGTTTGCGGGGGAATTGCTGTCTGGCACCAGCTGCTACTTGACATAACTATGATTTTGAGTTTAGGTGAAGATGCAGTTAAATGTTGCTGGTGCCAGCAGTTGCAGCGTGAGAAATGAAATGACATGTCAGATGCTGAGATGAATGTTTATTTTCCTTTCTCTGATCTGGTGATTGACCTGATGACAATAATAGGGCGAGACTGGATGACGGATGAGGCTTCACGCCGCCTCGGTTGCTGCATTTTTTTTTCTCCATGACTAAGTAAAACGCAACAAATTGGAGAAAGAACAGTGAAGGGGAAGGGATAAAAACAGGGCACGGGGAGAAACGATGGAACTACAGAGGAAAAGTCGGTGAGGTTTGACATCAAGAATAATCAGGAAGGATATTTGGACCACAGCAAACCTGAAACGACGGTGTTGAGCCTGGAAAAGAAGGAATGACTGTCCTTCCGGAAGAAATCTTGCCAAATGGGAAATAAAGGAAATTTTAGAAAGACAGAGAGAGAGAGAGGTAAGTCAGGGACGGACGGATAAAGCAGCGCAGTAGTCCTGTAGAGAGAGAGAGAGACATCAGATCAGCAGTTCCAGACGGGGAACGAGAGCGGATCGGATCGCAGCCCAGGGACAGAGTGGAAATCAGAGCCCGAGCAAGATACAAAGCTGCCAAGATAGAGCGACATATACACTGAGGCTCAAAGCAGCCCGGGAGAGGCGATCTAGGGTTAGATAAAGGAGTAACAGGAGACAACAGCAGCGCTCAGCTATGTCGAAGCAGCGGATCAGCAACCCTTCAATCTTTCTCTTGAAGATGAAAATGTGAATTTAGAGTCTTTAATAACATCTAATTCCTCCACTACGTCTGCTCCTTTTATTCCGAGTGTGAGCAGTTTTTAGTAACTGACACCTCGTTGGACGGGGACTCGACCTGGTATCCTTGGTTTTTACATATCAATGGAAAAAATATCTCCCGATGAAAAAAAAAACAAAGGATTAAATTGTACAAAAGATAGTTTTAACCACTGACAACGATTAATCTTTTTTTCCACTGGTGCGGGATGATCAGATGTTTAGCGATTGCAATTGGAAGGATCGGTGAACTCGATGCTTGCGAACTTTTCATTGCAAACTTTTTCTGAAGTCGACATATCGCAGCGTGGATTTTCCCTTCCTCTCCCATGGAGAGCCAGGATCTGGCGGCCACCCGGGTGGTCCCATTCATCAGGCTGGTTAAGGAGAACGAATTACTCTGGAGGAAGTTCCATTCAGTGGGCACCGAGATGATAGTGACGGGCAGAGGAAGGTACAGTAATAGGCAATGTAACCTTTCATCATCCAGAGGATTTCATCCCAACGTCCTTTCCTTTATTCCATCTCCTCAGGTCCACGCCTCATACTGGGATGCGGTTTCACAGATTCATCGCCAAGTGGCCAGTCCGCAATAATAATAATATTTGCGACTGGAAATGTAATGGCCATTACCGCATTCAAATATTCGGCTCAAAATAGGTCCACACATTCTAAATTAATGGAAAGTCTCATTTCTGCAAGAGGTTTTAACCATTTAAAAAAAACCTATATTGAGTGCAATAGTGTTAATTCTATGACAGCACCAGGGATGATGAATCAGCCAATGTTCCTGCCGCCCGCTTTGAAATCCTGCACCGACATGAATTGCTGGCCTGGGCAGATTTCAGCGTGGCTGTGGCCGGAGCAGATTTACGGAGGATACCGACAGAAAACCGGTTGTGAGAGCACAAAGAGCGAAATTTATTACCCTCCCGGGGAGGGTTATTCAATTAGGTAAGTTGGTTGGGGAGGGGGGTGCCGGTGAGGTGGGGGTAGGATGGTTGAGGAATGTAAGATGGGGCTGGGGGGTGGTTCTCGTGGAGTAAGGTGGGAGTAGAGTGGTTAGGGGAAGTGAGGCTGGGGGGTGGGTGATTGTTGTGGGGTGAGGCGGGAGGTGAGACAGAACTGGGGGTGGTTGAGGAAGGTGAAGAGGGCTTGGGGGTGTTTGGGGGAGGTGAGGAGAAGCTGTAGAGGCCCGAGAGGAGTTGGGGAAGAGTGGGAGGTGTTATGGGGCGAAAGAGCGGATTGTTCAAAGGTACTCAGTGCTTATTGTGGAAGGGGGAATCTACTAACAGCCATTCCCTGCCTTGCTGCTGACCCCTCACACCTGACCCATACTTTGCCATCACTCACCTATGGCCTGAGGTTCAGCAATAACGCTAAGCCTTCAATGGATGTAATAATGGCAGCAGCTACTCTTTCCTCAGTGGCTCTGCCCATCAATAAAACTATTGGCTTCTGGCTGGCAGCTCTTGGCAGGCAAGACTTCCAACCCTGAGTCCTTGTGAAAACTCCATCACATTCCAGGTAATTTGGCCGTTCTTCCCTAAAAGGGACAACAAAGGATTCCTGTGGCTCTCTTGCTGATGGGCAAGAACTGTTATTTAAGTTTATTTGTTTCACAATTGGCCTTACATTAACACTGCAATAAAGTCACTGTGAAAATCCCTTTGTCATCACACTCTGGCACCTGTTCAGGTGCACTGAGGGAGAATTTAGCATAACCAATGCACCTAACCAGCACATCTTTGGATTGTGGAGGAAGCCAGTGCACCTGGAGGAAACCCACGTAGACACAGGGAGAATGTGCAGACTCCGCACAGTGACCCAAACTGCGAATCGAACTTGGGTTCCTGGTGCTGTGAAATGGCAGTGCTAACCACTGTGCTACTGTGCCTCCATTAAATCCAGCAAATGAGTTTGCAAAGGGGATAAAGATATGTTAAGTGAGTGGACAGATATTTGAAGTATGATGCAGGAAGATGCGGGGCTATCCACATTGGTAGGTATAATAGAAAAGCAAAACATTTAAATGGAGGGAGATGAAAGGATATTATTTATTAGAGTCACGAGTAGGTTTACATTAACACTGCAATGAAGTTACTGTGAAAATCTCCTAGTAGCCACACCCTGATGCCTGTTTGGGTATATTGAAGAAGATTGCAGTACAAAAGAATCCAAGTACCCATGTACACGAAGATGGAATGATATTAGTATTTACTGCCATTATTTTCTGTGGAACTTCTAAACATTCTAGTTAAATTTGTTTGTAATGCAGTGTGTGTGTATGTGTGAGTATGAAATGTCCTTTTGTATCATATCAAATGCCACTCATGGATTTGTTCAGCCACCCATCTATTCTCTTCATATATCTTTTCTCAGAATGTACTTCCCCAGGTTTATAATTAAAAATGTCCACAGTAAAATTAGCACTAATTATCCTGATAGCTAATTTCATTAATGTTGTACTAAGTCATAGAGATCAAGAAGAACCCAGGTTCAACATAACAGCCAGTTAAGGCATAACAATTTAATGTCCACATCCCTGGAATAAGTAAAGGAAAAATGAGCAAAGTTCCTCCTCCATTAACCTTGTTAGAAGTGGGTGTGGATGTTAGATCGGAACAGGTTGAGCTTGTTGAACTTTGCCTATCAGAGAAAGTCTTGTATTGAAAAATGGCACATTATGATACACATGGAGAAATTCAGAAACAGGCATGTGACAGATCTCTAAAGAATTATGTTCCCACCATTCAGCTTCTAACCTTCAACTTCTAACTTCCATCTCGAAGTAACATTTCCAGAAGGTAATTGATAAAGTATCACATCAAATTGTATTGCGTCAAATAAAAACTTGTGATATATGGGGTAATATATTGGCATGGATTGAATTATAGAATCCTACAATGCAGAAGGAGGCCATTCAGCACATTGAGTCCGCACAGACCACAATCCCACTCAGGTCCTATTCCCATAATCCCATGCATTTACCCTAGCTAGTCCCCTGACACTGAGGCTCAATTTAACATGGTTAATCTACCTACCCTGCACATCTTTGGGCTGTGGGTGGAAACTGGAGCACTCAAGGAAACTCATGCAGACACAGGGAGAATCTGCAAACTTCACAGGCAGTGACCCAAGCCAGGAATTGAACCCAGCACCCTGGTGCTGTGAGACAGCTATGCGAAATACTGTGCCCCCCAGAAGATTGACCAGTTAATAGCAAACAGGGTTGGTATAACTGGGTCTTTTTCTTGTTGGCAGGATATGATGAGTGATATGCCACAGGAATCAGTGCTGGGGCATCAACTTTTTACAAATTATACAAATGATGAAGGGACTGAATATATGGTTGCTAAAATTACAAAGATAAATTGTGAAGAGGGTGTGAAGAGGCTAGAAAGGGACATAGGTTAAGTGAGTAGGCGACCTTTGGCAAATGTATAATGTGGGAAAGTATGAAATTGTCCACTTTGGTAGGAAGAATAAAAAAAATTATTGGAAAATGAGAGATTGCAAAACTGAGGTGCAGAAAGATCTGGATATCCTAGTGCATGAATCACAGCAGATAATTACAAAAGCAAATAACATTATCATTTATTGTGAGGGGAATTGATTACAAAAGTAGGAAAGTTACACTTCAGTTGTGCAGGACATTAGTGAGATCACATCTGGAGTATTGCATACAGTATTGGTCTCTTTATTTAAGGAAAGATGTAACTGCATTAGAAGCAATTCAGAGAAAGTTTACTAGGAAAGTTTACTAATACCAGGAATGGGTGGTTGTTTTATGAGGAAATGTTGCAAAGGTTAGGTTTGTATCCACTAGAGTTTAGAAGAGTAAGAGACAGTTAGATCAAAGCCTTTATGATTCTGTGGGATATTGAA
This sequence comes from Sphyrna mokarran, assembly GCA_024679065.1. Classification (NCBI taxonomy): domain Eukaryota; kingdom Metazoa; phylum Chordata; class Chondrichthyes; order Carcharhiniformes; family Carcharhinidae; genus Sphyrna; species Sphyrna mokarran. The sequence goes on along the minus strand of JAGIQG010000020.1, from coordinate 38,758,048 downwards.
AAGGGTTAATGTGGAGAGAATGTTTCCTCCTTTCAGTGGATCAAAAATTAGGGGTCATTGTTTAACAATAAGGGGTCGGTCATTTCGGACAGAGATGATTTTTTTCTGAAGATGGTGAGTCTCTGGAACTTTGTTCCTCAAAAGATGGTGGAAGCAGAATCTCTGAATCATTCTAAGGTTGAGCTAGATCAGGGGTAGGCAGGGATGAGTAGCAGATCAGTTATGATCTTATTGAATAGTGGAGTAGGTTCAAGCAGCTGAATGGTCTACTCCTGTTCCTAATTCATACGTTTAGATGTAAGGATGTACCAAAATATTTTTTTTAAATTTCAAATCTTCTCCCTTCTTCTTCTATCAACATTAACTCCTGCTAGGGTATTATTCTATGAGTATTAGCAGCCATTCAGTCCCCAATCTACATGGTGATTTATTGGTAACCTGACCAATGAATGTTGGTAGTTTATTCAGCATGAAGTGCATCAGAGCTTGACTTTAGTCCTAATGTGATCTTATGTCCAAACGTACAAACCTTCTAGCAGGGTTTACTGGTGATGACCAGCAGTAGGAAACCATGCTGACTATCCACGTTCTTTTCTTAACTCAGCACACTAAGACCAATTGCATCTAATAGGGCCATGGCTAAAATTAGAAAATAAGCAATTAAACTCGGGCTCCTGAATTATATGGCTCAGCTCTACATTGGCCAGTACTATTACATGGAGCTGTCACAGTCGGTAAACTGGTATATGCTATTAATGTAATTACCCCCAACTTCTTTCTTCCTCCCAGCAAGAGCAATACAATTCTTCAAGAAACATTTTGACTCACACTTATACGATGGTGAAACAAGATCAACTGCACTCCATGTGCTTATCGATTCAGTCTGTATTTGCTGCACAGCTGCAAAAGAAATAAATTATAGAAACCCGATTATAAAACTACAAAAGGCATTTTGTTTTAACCAATTACAATATCTTTGTAGAAGAGCTTTTAAATTACATGTCATCCAGCACTGGCTACATGTAGTAATTGCTTTATTTCTTTAATTTGGTACACACAGAACAAAGGAGGCAGTTTCCCCTATTTTTCCCTTCTTTTAAAGATAGTATTTGGAATGCTGGAATAGAATTCCATGAGTACTATTGGTGTTTTCATAATTGCTCTAGCCACCATTTGGAAGCTGAGGCAGTGGACCTAGGCAGCCTATTTAACTTGATGGGGGAACATGAGAAATTTCCATCAAGGCTATCGGTTAGTATATATACACCAGCTGTCAATGTTTCATGCTGACAGTTAATGTTTTGGAAGTCCAATTTCTATGTTAATGCTCACTGACAAAAAAATCAGCACGAACCCTTGCCCTATTGCTAATGCAAGTGATTCTGGACCATACATATCATAATCAGGAATTGTTGTGATCAAAAGTTCTATCTACATTAAGTTACAGCTGGAATGATTCTCATTAGCAGCAGTAGTCAAGTAGGATTGGCACTGTAGGAAATCAATCACTGAAAAGATGAAGTGTAGGGGAGGGGGGAAATCAATGGCAAGATAAGGGGAAGAAAGATGCAGCAGTTGGGGCTAGTGCTATTGTGGAGGTAGGAGGTGTGAAGAGCAGGAAGAAGAGAGCATCAGGGTGAATTAACCAAAGATATTAAATTGAATTGAGTTGGGATAGGGTAATGTATTGATGGAGTGAAAGGATGGGGCAGTAAGTCTGTGGGTTGAGTCCTGAGCGTATATGGTTTTGTGCTGAAGTGTGAGGATTAGATGTGGGAGAGTGACTGTTTCTATGACATTTAGGGATCTAATAGTTGACTAAAAATCCAAACATCACTTAATTGTGAAGTGTGAAAGTGCTTCAATATTAAGTAGAATGCATCACTCAATTGAGATTAACAATTTCCTAGCAGATCTAAGACCTCAAGCCTAGAAAGTGGCTATATCTGGGGAATGGAAAGTCCTGGGGAAAGTATTTGGATGCAGTAAGGGGAATAGAGTGAAGGATGAATTCTAACAATAGCTACAGAACGCATGTGTAAGGAGCTATGTAATAATGATGTCACACACAGGAGAATCTTAGAGTGTTTTGTTCATGAGACTTAGGAAGAGGAATGGACTACTCAGCCCTTTGGGTCTGCTCCACCATTTGATAAGATCATGGCTGATCTGGTTGTGTCTCAATCCCACTTTCGTATCTATTTCCCTCCTCCCCTGGTAACAATTGACTCTCTTGTTTATCAAAAATCTGTTTAATTCTGCTGTGAATAAATTCAATAATCCAGCCTCCAAAGCTTTCTGGGGTAGAGAATTCCACATTCTAATTACCCTTGAGAGAAACAAATTCTCCTCGTCTCAATCTTAAATGGTGTACCTCTTATACTTAAACCGTATCCCCTGGTTCTGGTTCCCCCCCCAATACAAGTAGAAACATCCTTGTGGTATCTAGTATATCAACACCCTGCTCACAATCATATGTTCTAATAAGATCCTGTTGAATATGCAAATAAAGATTACTTTGAAAAAGGATATTTGCCTAAAGCTAAATCTCTTGTTAAGAGGATGACATCCAACATCTTACAAAGGACTGCCCAACAATAAGAGATGGTGGCAGAATGACCGGATTCACAGAAACACAGTACAAAATGGTAGGAAACAGCCTGAAGAGAAGCCTAGCAGTCACTGAGCATTGCAGGTGGAAAGCTGTGAGGCCTACCTGGTAATCAAACCAGAAGGGGAACTTTCACAAAAAGCAGCACAGGAAGTGGGAACCTCCATGCAAGGTGATCAATGACTTTTGTCTTACCTCCCCAGAATTATTCCAAGACATATAGGGTCCCAGACAGGCCAAGCAATGGCAAAACTGGACGACGCAATTTATTAATTTTCAAAATGCTCCAGATCTTGATTAGGACTTTGTTATATGGCATCAGTAGCATTGCAGCTGATATGCTGGAGGCAGGGGTGGGTGAATGAGAGAGCCTTCTATGAGGATATCATCAGAGCTTTTAATTTATATTTTAGCCTTAGTTGAAACACTGTCATGGACAAAACTCAACTGCTGAAATTAAATAACAGGCAAAAGGATCAATTCATTTACAAATGATTCTCACCATTTGGCTGATAACTGTGAGTATAGAACATTAAAATATTATTTAGTAAAAGACAGAATAGTTATCAAGTGTCTTGAAAGAAAGCTTGTTAGACTTTTTAGAACTTAGAGAAGATTTGACTTGGAGTAAAGTGGTACAACTGGCTAAACAGGCTGAAGTGTGAAAGCAAAGCAAAGTGTTTGTAAGGAATGAACGAGAAATTTTGTGGGGAAAAATAAGGCATTCAATTTATTGAGTACAAAACTGAAAGTTCACTGTGGCAGCAAACAGAAAAATAAGCTTAAAGAGTGCCAACCTTTGTTTTATAATGCCCCACTGTGGCTGGAGAAAGATCCACCGGTCCCACCCTAATCACAGAATGTCATGGATGCGACAAAGTTGGTTATTTTAAAAGTGCGTCACTCAAAAAACCCTGTGTTTGCGAAAAAACACCTTTTAAAGGCAGTTTCATACAAGAAATATAGGAAGACAGACAGCCCGAAAATATTTTTTTTCGATAAAATCAAAGCGAATAAAAGCCAATAATGGAACATTAACATTGAAGTTAATGAATATCATACAACATTTAAATTGGATATAGAAACTGGTGTCTCAGTTGTCCTGATGGAGTTAACAGGCTACAAAAATTTACGCTGCAATCTTCATCAATCTAATTTTAAAGTTCAGGATGAATCAAGCTAAAAATCATAGATGCAATATTAAGGTACAAAGACAGAACAATCTCTGAGACACGAGAGGCAGGATTTTCCAGCTATGCTCACCCCAAGGTTGGAAATCCCACCCAAGATTAACAGATCTTTGTACTGTATGTGTCCTGCCTGCTATGACTTTTGTGGCAGGTGGAATAGGAAAATTCCGCTCCCTATTAAGCAGGAAAACCTGTTAAGGTCTGAACCTAATCCTGAATATTGGTGAAGCCAACAACCAAGAACATGGCAAGAAATTTAGAAGAGAATTTCTAAAATACATCAGAGAGTTGGGAAAATTGAAAACTGTGTACCACATCACACTAAAGGCAGATCCAAAACCATCTGTCTGCTTGTTTACATCCAGGAGAGTCCCACAGTCAATTCTAAAATGGGTAAGAAGTGAGAAAGAAGCGATGCTTCAACAAGGGTCAATTTATCAGTTACAAAATCCAACAAGGTTTTTTTCTTAATTCATTTACAGGATGTGGACATAGCTGGGTAGACTAGCATTTATTCCCATCCCTGGTTGACCTTCAGAAGATGGTGGTGAGGTTCCTGAACCACTGCAGTCTCTGTGGTGTAGGTACACACATTGTATTGTTAGGGAGAGAGTTCCAGGATTTTGATCCAGCAACTGAGGAAACAGTAACATATTTCCAAGTGGCTTGGAAGTGAACTTCCAGGTGCTAGTGTTTCCAAGTATCTGCTGCTCTTGTCCTTCTAGGTGGTAATGTGGGTTTGAAAGGTGCTGCCTAATGAACTTTGCGGATGGGGTATGCATGGCTGCCACTTTCCATTGTGGTGGTGGCATTAAATGTTTGTGGAAGGGGTAGAAATCAAGCAGGCTGCTTTGTCCTGGATGGTGTTGAGCTTCTTGTAGTGTTGTTGGAGCTGCACTCATTCAGGCAAGTGGAGAAGATTCCATTATACTCTTGACTTGTATCTTATAGATGGGACAGGCATTGGGGAATCAAGAGATGAGTTATCTGTCACAGGATTCCTAGCCTTTGACCTGCTCTGGTAGTCACAGTATTTGCACAGTAGTCCAGTTCAATTTCTGGTCAATGGTAACCTCCAGGATTTTAATAATGGGGGATTCAGTGATGGTAATGCCATTGAAAATCAAAGGGTAATGGTTAGATCCTCTCTTGTTGGGGATGGTCATTGCCTGGCACTTCTGTGATGCAAATGTTATTTACTACTTGTCAGCCCAAGTTTGGATATTATCTCGGCCTTGCTGCATTTAGAAATGGACAACTTCGATATCTGAGGAGTCACAAATGCTACTGCAATCATCTCTGAATTTCTGACTTTATGACTGATGAAGCAGCTGAAGATGGCTTGACCTAGGAATCTATCCTAGGGTCTCCTGCAGTGATGTCCTGTAGCTGAGATGGTTGAGCATCAACCACTACAACCGCTTTCCTTTGTGTCAGGCATAACTCCAACCAGCAGAGGGTTTGTCCCTGATTCCCACTAACTATGGCATTAAAGAGGAGCCCTAGCAAAACCAGATTCAGTCAAATGCTGCCTTGATGTCAACAGCAGTCTGTCTGACTTCATCTCTGGCATTCAGTACTTTTGTCTTTGTTTGAACCAAGGCTGTAATGAATTCAGGAACTAACTATCCCTGGCAGAACCCAAACTGGACATCCATGAGCAGGTTATTGCTGAGTAAGTGCTGCTGATAGAACTATTGAAGACTCTTTCATTGCTTTATTGATGATCAATAGCAGAGTGAAGCTGTGATTGACCAGGTTGGATTTGTCCTGTTTCTTGTATACAAGACATCCCTGGGCAATTTCCCATACTGCTATGTAGATGCTAGTATTGTAGTTGTATTAGAACAGCTGGACTCAGGGCATGGCAAACTCTGGAGCACAAGGCTTCAGTATTATTGCCAGAATATTGTCAGTGCCCATAGTTTTTGCAGTATCCAGTGCTGTCAGTTGTTTCTTGATATCACGTGGAGTGAATTGAATTGATTGAAGGCTGACATATGTGATGATGGGGCCTCTGAAAGTATGGTTCCAGTTCCAAAGCCAATTGGATCCATCAGAATCTCTGTTGACCTAATGCAATTGAGCAAGGTGATAAAACAGGAAATATATCTAATGACATCTGTAGATGAGAACCTAGGCAGACTCAAGAAGAGTACAATCTTTACCAAACTCAATGTAAAGAGTGGACTCTAGTAGTTACTGCTGAATCAGGAGTCAAAACTTCTAACCACTTCCATAACACCCTTTGGATGTTACCATCACCTTTTGACATCACCTCACAAAGGAGATTTTCTAAAGGACAATGTCCAATTTAGTAGACGATGTGGAAAACACCATATGAGCCATCGATTAGAACACCGTCTAACAATGGAAGAATATGATAAAAGAGCAAGTAACTATTAAAAGCACTGCTACATACTGGATTAACACCTAATGGGGAATATGAATTTTCAAAGTCCACACTAAAATTTTTAAGCCACATTATCCTGGAAACAGGAATCACTGTCAATCCATTGAAGACAAAAGATATAAGAGAATTTGCACCACCAGGAATTTGAGCGTACTCCAATGGTTTGTAGATATGGTGAACCAACTGGGAAAATTCCTACTCCATCTAGTTCCAGTAATCAAATTTTTAAGACAACTTTTGAGACAAGATCATATGTAATGCTGAATGGAGCATCAACAGCAATTTTTGAGGGAATTAAAAAGATATTGATACTTTCAGAGATCCAAGTTGCTGTAATCTTAAACTTCCAAATATTGTAATGGTGGATGTGTCAGCAACTACATGACTGGGAAAAGTCGTGTTCCTGATCTAGAGTAATGGGACAAAAAGATCTGCCTATAATGCATCAAGGTTCTTAACTGAAACCAAATAGCACCACGCTGTAATAGAGAAAGAAGCCCTCACAACAACATGGACAGGTGAAAGAATTTGTGACTACATCTTCAGCCTACAATTCAACTTTGAAACTGATCACAGATTTCTAATAATTGAAAATGAAGGAAATTGCAATGATCTCCCCCAAATCCAGAGATTCAGATTGAGGCTGATTTAATAGGGAAAATATCAAATTGCTGTTGACACTCCGTCACAGATACCAATTAATCAGAACAAGAAGATAAAAAAAAATTGTTGAGGAAGACAAGGCCTTCACCACTGTAACCACTCAATTTTACCAACAATAGTGAATTTTGGAGCTCAAATGCAAGATGGGGAATATGTGCAGATTCATACATATTGCTGGATGAATGAATATGTTCCCAGTAACACTGTTGTGAGGCAGTCCTTTGAATAACATCTCCACATCATTGACGACTTCTTGGCCTATGATCCGTTGTTGGTCCCACAAGCATGCCAAAAGATTTACCATGGATCTCTTGGCACTACCAAGTGTCTGGCAAGGCACAACTGTCCTTATGATGGCCAGCTATCTCTCACTCTATCAAAGACATGCTCTCTAACTGCATTACCTGCAGTATTCACTGACAGGAGCAGCAAGAGCCACTCTGCTCTCCTCTTTCCCATCCAGATCATGGAGTGGACTTAAATTCAAAGGGAAAGTATTTCTCATCATTGTAGATTATTATTCCCACTGCACTGATGTGCAAAAGCTACATGAGCTCACCTCTGAAGCCATTATGATCTCTCTGAAAAGGATGTTTTTCACACATGGCATTCTGAACACTGTCATCTTTAACAGTGGGTCACAATTCAGCAATGAGTGTTTCCAATCTTCTACAGCATCACATGGGTTTGTCCACTTTACAAGCAGAAACTTTACAACCTCAAAAAAACACAGTCCACGTTCAAGGAGATTGGTGACATCACCATAAAGATTATCCCTGTAAAAATAAGTGGCTGAGTACATAGCATATAGAGATCAAGATTTGCAAGAGAGATAGAAAAAAATTAATAGGTCGTAAGGAGCTATGTAATAATGATGCTACTCAGGAGAGGGAGAGAAGAATTTGAGAGATGAGCAGTAGCTATGTTATCTTGTACATAGTTGAATATATTAATAAAGGTTACTATGGAAATAGATCTTTGCCTCCAGATCTTGCTGAGAATACCCACATCTTCCAAAATGATCCAACATTTTTATTTTCTTTATTAATGTCACAAGTAGACTTACATTAACACTGTAATATAGTTGCTGTGAAAATCCTGAATTGCCACACTCTGGCACCTGTTCAAGAACACTGATGGAGAATTTGGCATGGCCAATGCAACCAACCAGCATGTCTTTCGGATTGTGAGAGCAATCTGAGGAAACCCATGCAGGCAAAGGGAGAATGTGCAGACTCTGCACAGATAGTGATCCAAGCTGCAAATTGAACCCAGGTCCCTGGTGCTGTAAGGTAGCAATGTTAATCACTGTGCCACCGTGTCACTCCACAGAGTTACAGGCTGAAGTAATAGAGGATAATAATTTAAGGGTTGCTTTTTGAGCTATTTGCCGCACATGTTGGGAAACCATGCAATGCTATTTTCCACATCTGTATGGACATTTTCCATCTCCGTTTTCTTTTAAGAGCACTAGAGGTCCAGTTGTAGTGAATACAAGTGCTGAATATGATTACTGCAGTCTCAGTGAAACAGTTTACATGGCCCATAGCAATCATTAATGAGTCAACAATTCTGAATATTTCAACAGCCTTTAAGGGTTGTGTTTCATGTCAATGCGGTACAATTTCAGGATTAAACCCACTTCTCCAACATAGCAGGGCTAGTGACTGTGGCTTCTATATAATATGTCTTTGTGTCTATTTAAATATTTTGTTTTCAAAGAATCACAAAAATTTTGGTGCAGAAGTTCCATTCAGCCCATCCTACCTGTGCCAATACTAGCTCTCATTAAAACTAACTTCTATACTCCTAGTTTTCACATTATTTTCTGAATCATTGAAAAGTCTTCTTCAAGCGTGTACCCAACACATTTTTTAAATGTAATTTATCCGTGTACAATAGCTATTTGTGGAAATGTATTCCACGTTCCAATAACTCTTTGCAAAAAAAAAATTCCTCCAGGCTTCCTTTTTTTCTCCTAGTATTAATTTTACATTTATGCTTTCATATTACTAAATCAGTGACCAGTTGATATCATGGTTTACTGTTTGCCATCTTAAATTCTTTCAATGTTTTGAAAACTGTTAGATCTTTACTTGGGCCAATTAATGCAGCCATAGCATTTCAAATGTGCCATTATAAAGATGTCCTGTTAACCCAGTATCACCCTAATTAATCTATGGTTTCACTTTGTCCATGGCCCCAATATCTTTTCTGTTTATAATTAATGAATTTTGTGATCTCAGGTGAGGAAATGTTAAGCTGTGAAATGGAACATAGTTCCCTTTGGCACCCAGCCATAGCAACAACCATTCCCAGTTTATGTATGACACATTTTAGATATAAATTATGACTCCTTTTGCACTGTCCCACTAATGTGCACTCAATTTCAGAGGTGCATTCCCTGCTCCCTTCATGGCTCAAAGAGTTTATATAGCGATTAGATAAGCCATATGGGCAAGGAAGGTTGCAGATTTTAAAAATGGTTAGTGCTGAGTTAACTGACTTATCTCAGCAGGGGCAGCAGTTGAAGAAGTGTAATGAGACATGCCTGCCCACTCTGACCCATCCCCCTCTTTAATCTTTACAGAACTATAATACTACAGGGCAAATGCCACATCACTTCTAGTTAATAATCTAAAATACAGAAAGAGGAAAGATTATTTGTTCCATCAAGTCTGTCTCTTCTACAAGTAGTGTAAAATTTACCTTCCAGAAATCCAGTAAAGTACTATCCCACTAACAAGTACAAATCTTCAAGGGAGAATGAAGAAAATAGGCAACAAAAAAATCAGCTTCCTTTTCTCCAATTTGATATCTGCGTTACCTACACCAGCCTGATTATGACTTTGAGTGAGACAGTCAGTTTCTGCTGAATGAATGTGTTCTGTGAAACTGCGTCAAGTCAATAAGACTTGGATTGAGAATTGTACTCACTTTGAAATGAGGAAGAGTTCAATTTGATTAGTCTGGACTGGGAAGAACACTATTCCCCAAGATCTTAGAGGAGATTGGTTAGTGTATTTATCTTATTGTACTATCTAGTTCTCAACAAAATTATACGCAACTATCTCCTGGAGTACTCTTCAAAAATTTACTAATCTTAAATATGAACATAATATAGGACAAATTATACGCTTGTAAAAGGGAAATAGACTTCATGTAACAAATGGCCTTTATTTCATCTTTTCTAATGTTTGTAAGTGCTGTGGAATTTTCCCTTTTACAACTTGTCCTGTCGAGATTGGCAGCCAAATCAAGACCAGAAACTGTTAGTCTCCGATTATAGAAACTAGTGAAATTTTCATTAATTTCTGGCAGGACAAAGAAAGATAAATTTAATTACATTGAATATTGACTTTTTCTGAAAAAAAGGTTAAGGCTTGTGGCATTAATTGATAGCAAGGTATCTGCATTGAAAATTGAACAGGAAATAGGTGATGATAAATGAAAGTGCCACAGTCTGGAGGTGTGACTAGTTAGGTTTTTCAGGATTCTCTCCATTTATACTATCTATAAATGTCATGGAGGAGAGCACCTCTTGCATATCGAGATGACAAAAATATTTTAAAAAGTGATAAAACATGCATTTCCTTCAAATTTCATATTGTATTTTCTACACGACATTAAGAAAACAAAAGTGTGAAGATGCAAAGACAATTATTCAACACAAGTTCTACAATATCTGCGTCCTCCAAATTATTTTACCAAAGGGAAGTACAGGATTGTGACTCACAGCCTGAATAACAATTAAAATCCAACCTTACTTAGTGTTTATCCAACAGCAATTAGACTTGGTGGCCTTAGAGAATACTGATTTACTTTAGGAGCAGAAAAAGCATTTGATTCATTGGTAGAATCATTTCAAGTGATTTTGCTGGTGTAGTCAAAATTATCACATGACAAAAATCATTGCAAAACAATCTTAAATGTTTGTTGTTTTTCAACTAAAAGCTCAAATAAACAAGCACATTTCAATGTAGAAAGCATCTTGATCAGCAACAGTTTAAGTCTTATGCCAGTCAGTGATATTACGCTATGGTTACTACTAAAGGTTATTGCGAATATAGAACATAGAACATAGAACATTACAGCACAGAACAGGCCCTTCGGCCCTCGATGTTGCGCCGACCAATATAAAAAGCAATGACCCTCCAAACTAAACCATTCCCTTCTCTTCCATATACTTATCAACCAACCTCTTAAACGCCACCAAACTTGGCGCATCTACAACAGCTGCAGGCAGGGCATTCCACTCCCTAACCACCTTTGAGTAAAGAACCTACCTCTGATATCCGTCCTATAACTATACCCCTTAATTTAAAGCTGTGTCCCCTCGTGCTAGCTTTCTCCATCCTAGGAAAAAGGCTATCACTGTCCACCCTATCTAAACCTCTAATCATCTTATATGTTTCGATTAGGTCCCCTCTTAGCCGCCTCCTTTCTAACGAAAACAACCTCAAATCCCTCAGCCTCTCTTCATAAGACCTGCCCTCCATACCAGGCAACATCCTGTAAACCTCCTCTGTACCCTCTCCAATGCCTCCACATCTTTCTTATAATGTGGGGACCAGAACTGCACACAATACTCCAAATACGGCCGCACTAGAGTTTTGTACAGTTGCAACATGACGTTGCGGCTCCGAAATTCAATCCCCCTACCAATAAAAGCTAAGACTCCATATGCTTTCCTAACAACTTTATCGACTTGACTGCCTACTTTCAGGGATCTATGCACAAATACACCAAGATCCCTCTGTTCATCAACACTATTAAGAATCCTACCATTAGCCCAATACTCTACACATTTATTATTCCTGCCAAAGTACATTACCTCACACTTTTCCACATTAGTGGAATAGGTGGAATTTGGAGGTGAGGCCACAGTCAGATCAGCCATATCCTCATTGAATGGTAGAGCTGGCTTGAGAGGCTGAATGGCCTACTGCTCCTAATTTGCATCATCGTATCACAAATAGCAACTAGACCTTCTGGCTTTAAAAGAACAGGCTGGCATGAGCACAATTCTACCTTATTAATAGAATCCTTATATCTTGTATAACATTCTTGTCTTTATGTTGGAAAGCTTGCTGATGACACATCTATGTAGCCAGGTGATAAATATAGATGAGCCAATTAGTATGCAAGAATATTTGATCCAATTTAGTAAGGAGTGGCACATAGACTTTAACCTAATTGTGGTCACCATGACCTGGACTCAATTTTAAGTCATATAGTGTGATACTCAAACATGCCTACCTATTACAGTTGTTAAAATTACAGAAGTAATTTTATTAATGTTCATAAACTACAAAATAAAACATTTAGAAACAGTTTAAAAAAACGTAATTTATTTTCCTAATTGTACTTCTTTTGTCTTCCTGTATACCATTTTTTTTTATTCTGTTTTCTTTTTATTTCTTTTCCTGACTCCCGAATAACAGGTAATCAAAACTTTAAAAAAGGATGACAGGAAAAAGCTTCACTTTGATTTTATTTTTGATGAATATATTATGTCTCCTTTTTTATTTGCATCCTGAAAAATACTCTCCATTTTATATTCTATTAGTAATGTAGCAATAAACTGAGCAAAGGAATAGATAGTGTGAGATTGAAAACTGAAGAACAGCTCTAGGGTTTCAGTTCATGTTCACTCCATTATTTAAAAATGTATCAATGGCAGAGATAAAAGAAAATGAAAGAACTAGAATTTTCAAATAAAATAGGAAATGCTGAAAATGGCCAGTGGCCTACTTAATGCTGCCCTTTCCTCTCCACCACTGATCCTCCACCCCTCCTCCAAACAAAAGAGTTAGGTAGGATCCTTTATCAGAACATTTCTAATGAAATAGCCCATTCAAAATACTAACCTATCTTCCTAATACAAATTATGCTGAATCTACTACAAAATTGTGCCAAATTGGAACTTAAGTAACTGGGTAAAGACTTAAGTAAAGCCAATGAAAGTAATGACATGCTGGAAAGTCTGAAATAATTCGTAGTTTGTACACACAGTAAATGGCAAATAGGCAGCTCACATCACAACTACAACTCTTCAAAGGATAAAGGAGCAAATGTCAGTCACGCTTGAAGTAAGAGAGGCCATAACCTTCATGTGTTAGTGTGCTGGATAGATGTAAAATCTTTCTGGTAGTGTACTTCGAAAAGTGAGCGATATAACATGACCAGTTATTCGAGCTACCCACCCTACATCCCCACACTAGTCCTGAGACTAACAGATGAAAGTCTGAGAATATTTTGAATCAAAAAAAGTGTTACTTTGGTGTTTTGTTCAGCAAAACAAACAATTTCGATGGATTTCTGATCAGGAATCAGACTAAAGGATATGATGAAAAGCTGGATTTGTGGAGTTGATTTATTAAAACTGAATGAATCTTTTGGTCTGAAGCTTTTGGTGCTTGCTTGGCCATACTGCACTGCCCATTCTTCCCTTTAAGTACAGTTAATATGATACTACAATTGGTGAGCAGAATATTCTATTTAACCATGACAAATTGACAATTTTAGTTTTTCCTCCTCTATTCTCCTCTTCAGCTGCTTGTGAGAGATTATTGATTTCTTTTTGCAGTATTTCATTGAGTTGCTTGATACATGAGTGTCTAATATATCTCTGAAATCTAGAATAGTTTATCTTCAAAGCACTGGCTCTAAAAAGCATGAAAATTACCCAACTGAAGCCAAGAATCCCAGTGGCAGTCATGAGCTTTACACTTGGTGCAAAGATGACACCAATTCAAATAGCATTATCATTGTGCACATTGCTTCACAACATTATGCATTGGTTGAGTTAAAGAAACATTGCCATACTTCCTGATGCTTCAGTGGCCATGTTCACTGCCCAGTGAGATATACAAACTATGGCGGTCCCAAGTTCAATTCCCAGACAATATGATTTAATTCTGAAAGCAAACACAAGCATAAAGTGTCTTATAAACTTGAACCAACAACTGAATATGGAATTGGAAAAGGACAAATTAGGGCAGGCCTTTACATTTTGTAATATATAGTAAAAATGAGAAAGGAATAATTGGCAATCTGGTTGTGCAAGGCCCTTTGGGGACCATACTATAAGAGTGTAACAAAGCACTTTCACCGATTTCATTAGAAACACAAAAGATATTTAGTATGAAAACAGAAGCCTCATGGCTATACGTAGCCCCCAAGATGTCATTATCTAGGAGAACACTATTCACCAGAATGATTTCCACACAGACCATGTGATCCTTTTTCCACTGTGCTGCTCTTAAAGGGACAATCAAGATGGAGAATGATGTAGTTGATTCTGAGACAAGGGTCCTGAATCTAACTGAAGGAAACTACAATGGTATGCAGTACAGGTTGGCTATGGTGAATTAGGGACCTCTCCTTAAAGGGATGACAGTGATGGCAAATATTTAAAAGTGGATGAACTACAACAATTGTCTATTTCTGTCTGAAGCAATAATAAAACAAGAAAAATGGCCAAACCACAGCTTACAAGAGAAATCAGAGATATGTAACATAACAAATAACATGCCAAAAATGTTGGGGAACACAGGGTTTAATGCGCTGGAGGAACTAAAGGAAATCGTTATTATTGGGAAATGATGATGGTAAATCCCAAGGCTTGGTAACCTACATTTCAGAATACTTAAGGAAATGGCCTTAGAAATAATGGATACATTGGTGCTCATCTTCCATGGCTTCTGGAACAGTTCGTACCTAACCATTTAAAAAGAAAGGTAGAGAGAAAATAGGGAATTATAGACCATAAATGCAAGTAGAATCCACTATAAAAGATTAAATAGCAAAGGATTGGAAAACAATGGCCAGATTGAACAAAGTCAGCATTGGATTTACAAAAGGGAAATCATGCTTGACAAATCTACTGCAATTCTTTGAAATATAACAAGAAGAGTTGATGAGGGGGAGCCAGTCTTATGTTTTATTTGGACTTTCAGAAGGTCCCATGTAAGAGATTAGTGTGTAAAATTAAAGCACATGGGATTGTAAGTAGTGTATTGAAATGGATGGAAAACTAGTTGACAAACAGGAAACAGAGAGTAGGAATAAACAAATCTTTTTCAAGTGGTGGGCAGTGACTAGTGGGGTACTAATGCATCAGTGCTGGGACCGTAGCTATTCACAATGTATATTAATGGTTTAGGTGAATGAACAAAATGTCACATCTCCAAAAACTTGATGGAGAGTGAGCTGTGAAGACAATGTAGAGATGCTTCAGTGTGATTTGGAATAGTTGAGTAAATGGGCAAACGTATGGCAGAAACAGCGTGATGTGGATAAATGTGTGGTTATCATTTTGGAGCAAAAACAGTAAGGCAGATAATTATCTGAATGGTTATAAATTGAGAGAGGGGAATGTATTACAGGACACATGAATGTTGTCCTACAGTTGTTGAAAATAAACGTACAAGAGGAACAAATGCTGAAGAAGGCAAATGGTATGTTGGCAAGAAGTTTCGAGTACAGGAGCGGGGATGTCTTGCTGTAGGGCCTTGGTGAGACTATCCTAGCAATAAGTGTGCAGTTTTGGTCTCCTTACCTGAGGAAGAATGTTCTTCTTATGGAGGGAGCATAGCAAAGATTTACTAGGGTGATTCCTGAGCTGGTGGGACTGGCACATGAGGAAAGATTGAGGCAGTTAGGATTATATGCTATGTTATATAGTAGAAAGAAGGATCTCATAAAGACTTATAACTTTCTAACAGGACTAGACATGGTGGATGGAGGAAGGATGTTCCTGATGGAAGAGGAGTCAGGAACCAGGTCACAGTTTGAGAATGCAGGATAGACTATTTAGGACTGAGATGAGGAATAATTCCTTCACCTAGAGAGTAATGAGCTTGCGGAATTCTCTACTACAGAAAGAAGTTGAGGCCAAAACATTTTCTGTTTTGAAGGGGTTAGATATAGCTCTTGGGCTTAAGGAGTCAAAGGATATGGAGAGAAAGTGGTAACAGATGACCAAGCCATTATCATAATGAATGGCAGAGCAGGCTCGAAGAGCTGAATTTTCCTTCTTTTCCTATTTTTTTATGTTTAGAAATCTTTTCCAGTAGAGAATTTTACACACTTTACTATGCTCCTCATGCAACAACATTATCCCTCAAGAAGTACAAGAGGTCACCAAGCATTTTCAATAATGACTTGTACGGTACACAGTTATTTTGGTCCTTTATATGTTACATAATTTTAACATAAAAAAAAACAAATTGAGCATTTTATATTATTTCCAGGTGTTTATTCCCATCGATTGTGGTCACTCTGCACGGGCTAGACCCAGAAAAGTCATACACACTTATGGTGGATATGGAATCAAGCAGTGACCAGCGCTATACCTACACACAGGAGCGAGGTTGGTGTCCATCTGCTCCAGCACGACAGCAGGTGAGATATAACATTTGGCACTCCTTTGAAACAAGTAGCGATATATAATTCAGTGACCAGATTATCAAAATCATCAAATTTCTTTGGTACTGATTAATGTGGAAGCTAATCAGTTCAAATACATAGATTGAGGAGTGCATAAGAAGTCCATTTTAAGAAGATGATACATTTCTTGTATGCTCTGAATAGTGCAGTTTAAAATAGAAGTGTATGACTAGAGATGGCAGGAATCTATTCACAGAGTAGAATGGATTAGACTATCTGAAAGTAGGTATGGTTTAAAGCTGTCCTTCAAAAGATAATTTAACAGTTTTTTAACTGAGGGGAATTTTCCTGGTTATAGGAACAAGATTGTTGGTATAAGATTATTCCCCTTATTTTTGTCCCTGCCAGATTGGTCAATGCTGTGCATATCTGAATGGGGCAGCTTTGTAGGCCTTCTGAGTCTATACATGCCCATTGCATTCAGATATCAGATCAGAAACCCAAGGTATATTATGAAGTCAGATTATGCCCCAAACATTTGCTACTTCAACATTAATTTGAGGATAAGGCATTTCACTCCAGATGTGATTCTATTGATATACGAGTAAGCTTTTATCAAAACAAACTTTATTTAACAATACACATAACTCATAAAAAAAGGAATTAGCTTAATTTTTACCGTTTGAACAATACTTAAACATGACAAGATACATAAGAATTGTATTAAAGCAATATTCCTCTTATAGACTTAAACCGCTCCGCAAAATCAAGACACACATGCATATACCTGGGCTGCCAACCCTCAGATCTCTAGGACACTTCTAAAGAGAGAGACAGAGAGATGAAGATCTATTTCTCCCAGCAGGTCTGAGGCAGCAGCCTCCAGAGACAGAGAAAGAGAGAGATAAAACAGTAGCCTCTAGAGAAAATAAGACAGAAACACATCTTGTTTCTTTCAGAACCCAGCAGTAACTGCCTGCATTCCCATGTAAACTTAGCTTCTCCCCTTGAACATATGACTGTCTTTGTCAATCAATCCCTACTGTAATCAAAACCCTATTCTGAAACTCCAGAAGAAACCACAAGTAACAAAAAAAAATTAACTCAACAAAACAAACACATCCCTAACTAAAATCTATCTTAGCCTGCATTCTCAGCATATTAGCTGCCTGGTGCCCAGACAAATTTGCACCATGTAAAATAGAACTGAATTTTAAACATATCCCTTACAAGAAACACAATATAATTATATTTCTTAAAGGCAAAGTATCATCAAGCATGTATCCAACCTAACCCATATACCCAACTATAGCAAGCCAAAGTGAATTGGCAGTGACTTGACTAGGTGGGATTCAGAAGTGGGTCACAGCAGTTATAGCACATTGAAACTAAGACACATATGGGAGAAGCTCAGGTCATGTACTTAAGTTCTTAATCAAGCATCACAAAAAACATAAAGGTCTAACTAATGTAACTGTCAACTCATGAGTAATCTGTTAACCAGTAGAAATCAGTTACGTAACTTGTTTAAGAGCTGTAATGCCATGCCATTAACTATCTTAAGCACTGAAGCAGAACAAAACGGGTTAGTGCCATACTGGAAGTAAATCAAAAATGACTGAACAATCATGCACATGAACATAAATAACATACTAAGGCAAACTGGTTGCATTGCTTTTTTCCATTCCTAAGTCCTTATGTTTCTGAACCATTTGTGTTTCCTCCTTTGAAAATTACACAGCAATCAAGTGGAGTGTATATCCATTCAGATACACCAGCCCTTGGAGCTGAGTTGAATAAGAAGCCCATATCTTTCAAATTGCTCAAAATCTGCACAACAAATGGGATTGGAAACAAAGGCATGGTGAGTCTGTATTTGTTAAAAAAAAAATCCAAGGTGAGGGTTGTTTGGGACATTTATATTTGGTTTGATCTTTGTCTCTCCTTTCTCCTGAAAGTGCATTTGATTACATTTGAATGGTAGTTCTACAGCTGCTATCAGTCACAGCCCTGAAACTGTTGTCAAATTTTAAGTTACACCAGTAACTACTAGTGGACTGTTTGTCTCTGAAGAACATTGCAACCATATTTGATATCCATCCAGGTGCACTTTTCAAGAACTTATTTGATTATGATGAGGAATAGGAACCTTGGATTATTGGAGTTGTTCTTACTGTTGTCTTGGCTGCGACCAGATAATTCAGCATCCTATACTAGCATTTAGTAGGCATGCAACCAGAAATTTGCTTTAGGTGTATTGCTCAGTACCTCAGAGCCACCAAAAGGAAAATGTAAGTGTGGAATTCAGGAAGTAGGGCTGAGAGGAACTTACACAGTTTGACATAACAAATGGGAAGGTACTGGAGGCTTAAAAATGGATAAATCCCCTGGCCCAGATGAATTGCATCCCAGATTGCTGTGGCAGGAGAGGCAGGAGATTGCAAGTTCTCTGACACAGATTTTTAATTCCTGTCTATCCATGGAGGAAGTGCCAGAGAACTGGAGGATGGCTAACATGGTTCCACTTTTCAAGAAAGATGGTATAGATGAATCAGGAAATTACAGACTGGTGAAGTTCATGTAAGTGGTAGGGAAACTGTTGGAGAAAATTCTGAAGGAGAGGATTAATGTTCATTTGGAAAGGCATGGTTGATTAGGGATAGTCAACATGGCTTTGTCAGAGGGAGGTCATGCCTAACAAATTCGTTATTTTTCAAAAAAGTAACCCTGTTTGTGGATGATTGAAGTTCCGTTGATGTAGTTTATATGGATTTTAGCAAAGCTTTTTACAAGATCCCACATGGATATTGATTGAGAAGGTTAAAGCATATGAAATTCAGTGAACTTTGGTGAGAAACTGGCTTACTAACAGCACTCAGAAGAATAGTGGTAAAAAGGTTGTTCCAATGACTGGATGTTGGTGTCCACTGGTGTACCACAAGGTTCAGAACTCGAAGCTTTATTGTTTGTTGTATACATAACGATATAGATGAAAATGTGGGGGGAACAATGAGCAAATTTGCAGAAGATACCAAGATTGGTAGGGTGGTTAATAGTGAAGAAGATGATTGTAGGTTACAGGAAGATATTGACGGATTATCAGATGGGCAGAGCAGTGGCAGATGATATTTAACCATGATAAATGCAAGGTGATACATTGTGGAAGAAGAAACAAGATGAGGAAATATTTAATGGCAGGACACTGGGAAGTTCAGAGGAATCCTGGAATAATTAATCACAGATCCATGAAGGCAGCAGAGCAGGCGAATAGGATAATTAAAAAGACATGTGGGATACTTGTTTTCATCAGTCATGATATGGAGTACAAGAGCAAGGAGGTATTGTTAGAGCTGAACAGCGCATTGGTTAAGCTAAAGCTTGAGGTCTGTATATGGTTCTGGTCACCTCACTATAGGAAGGATGTTACAGCATGAAAAGGGATACAGAGGTGGTTCACCAGGATGTTGCCTGGGATGGAGCATTTGGGCTATAAGGAAAGACAAAATAGACTTGGGTTGTTTTCTCCAGTGCAGAGAAGGCTAAGGGGGGACACGATTGAGGGTTATGGACAGGATGAGTAGGGAGCAGCTATTCCCCTTGGTTGAGAGGTTAATCATGACGGGGCATAGTTATAGGATGAGGGGCAGGAAATTCAGAGGGGATTTGAAAAAAAACACTATCACTCAGAGGGTTGTGGGAATCTGAAATGCATTGCCTGAGAAGATAGTTGAGGCTGGAAAGTTTACAACCTTTAATAAATACTTGGATGAGCACTTGAAACATCAAAACATCAAAATATGGGGCAAGTGCAGAAAGTTCATGGAGTCAGTTTCATGAATTCAACTTTTAAAAATAGCCACCCGCAGTTTGGACTTCTAGTTGGAGTGGTTGGGATAGGCAACTTAGGGACAATTGCTGAGGTTGCCAGATGCAGAGTGGGCTAAGTGTGAACTGGATGCCAGCCTGTGTGCTTCACCATTCCTAAATACAAATAAAAACAAAAAATCCTCAAGCACTCCCTATGCCACATCTTTGCTGACCTGTCCCATCCGTTTAGCCCCTCGCACACTTGATGCCAATCCATCCATCCCCATGCCAGTTCATGCCCCATTACCGAACCTATTGCCCCCAAACTCCTCTGCTTGTCTGGTGACAAGTCACGCTGGCCCATGCCCCAATCATCACTCTTTGCTCTTATTCCTTCTACACTTAGTATAATTTACAGTTGGTCAGCAGCTTTTACACTTCCTTGACAGTTTTGACTGCTGGACAGTTCTTTGACAGAGGGACAGCTCTACAATAGACTTCAGCAAGGCATTTGACAAGGTCCCACATGCAAGACTTCTTGAGAAGGTGAGAGGCCATGGGATCCAAGGGGCTTTGGCCTTGTGGATCCAGAACTGGCTTGCCTGCAGAAGGCAGAGGGTGGTTGTGGATGGCTTTTTTTCTGAATGGAGGTCGGTCACCAGTGGAGTGCCCCAGGGATCTGTTCTAGGACCCTTGCTGTTTGTCATTTTCATAAATGACCTGGATGAGGAAGTGGAGGGATGGGTGAGTAAGTTCGCCGATGACACGAAGGTCGGTGGTGTTGTGGATGGTCTGGAGGGATGTCAGAAGTTGCAGCATGACATCGACAGGATGCAAGACTGGGCGGAGAAGTGGCAGATGGACTTCAACGCGGATAAATGTGTTGTGGTCCATTTTGGCAGATCCAACGGGATGAATGAGTACACTATCAAAGGTAGGAGTCTTAGCTGTGTGGAAGAGCAGAGGGATCTTGGGGTCCGGGTCCATAAGACTCTCAAATCGGCCTCCCAGGTGGAGGATGTGGTTAAGAA
The DNA here is from genome assembly GCA_024679065.1 of Sphyrna mokarran. Taxonomy (NCBI): domain Eukaryota; kingdom Metazoa; phylum Chordata; class Chondrichthyes; order Carcharhiniformes; family Carcharhinidae; genus Sphyrna; species Sphyrna mokarran. Next base: position 38,736,940 of record JAGIQG010000020.1, on the reverse strand, counting down.
AGCTTACGGTGTACTGGCCTTCATTCATCGAGGGATTGAGTTCAGGAGTCAGGAGGTAATGCTGCAGCTTTATAGGACCCTTGTCAGACCACACTTGGAGTACTGTGCGCAGTTCTGGTCGCCTCACTATAGGAAGGACGTGGAAGCTATTGAAAGGGTGCAGAGGAGATTTACAAGGATGTTGCCTGGATTGGGAGGCATGCCTTAAGAAGACAGGTTGAGGGAGCTGGGACTGTTCTCTCTGGAGAGACGAAGGTTGAGAGGCGACCTAATAGAGGTTTACAAGATGTTGAGAGGAATAGATAGGGTGGACTCTCAGAGACTATTTCCCAGGGCTGAAATGGTCACGACGAGAGGGCACAGATTTAAGGTGCAGGGAAGCAAGTACAGAGGGGATGCTAGGGGAAAGTTTTTCACTCAGAGGGTGGTGAGTGAATGGAATCGGCTGCCGTCGGTGGTGGTCGAGGCGAACTCGCTGGGGTCTTTTAAAAGACTTCTGGATGAGTATATGGGATCCAATGGGATTGGGGGTTATAGATAGGTCTATGGCTGGGTAGGTTTTGATGTGTTCGGCACAACTTGTGGGCCGAAGGGCCTGTTTGTGCTGTAGTGTTCTATGTTCTAATAGTTCCCTGATCGATGGAGAATTCCTTGATATCTGGATAACTTCACTGACAGCTGGATAGCCCTTTAACATTTCTGACAGCTGGACAGTTTTTTAACAGCTGGCTAGTTCTTTAACAGTTCCTTGATAGCTGGACAGTTCTTTGACAATAGACAGCTCTTTAACAGTTTCTTGAGAGCTGGATAATTCCTCGAAAATTGGACATCTTTTAACAGTTCCAAGTTGTTTGACAGCTATACAGCTCTTTATCAGTTATTTGACATCTAGAAAGCTCGTTGACTGCTGGACAGCTCTTTAATAGTCCCTTAGTTGTTGAACATGTCTGTGACAGACAGCTCTTTAACAATTTCTTGGTAATTGGATATTTCTTTGTCAGCATGGCTGCTCTTTGACAGTTCGTTGACAGTTGGGCAGTTCTTTGACAACTGTACAGCTGTCTAACATTTCTTTGACAGCTGGACAAATGCTTGACTGTTGGAAAGCTCTTAAACAATTCCTGAGTGTTGGGCTATTCTGTGATAGTTACACAGCTCTTTTACAGTTCCTTTGTGGCTGGACAATTCTTAACAGCTGGAGAGCTCTTTGAAGCTCGATAGTTCCAATGAGTTTGTGTCTAAAATGTAATAATCATATTCATTAGTAAAATCTCCAAAAATTGCTCTACATCTCCCAAAGGTGTCTGAGGCCATTTCCAAATGAGTACCCAGTCTCTCCAAACAAATCCATCAAGTCTGACCTCCTTTTACCTGTTCTAATCTATGCAATCCATGTTTCATGTTTCTACCCTTTCAAAATCCCACTGCAGTGGAGGCAGTTGGTGATTTAAGTGGCCAGCACCCTTTGCAAATCTGTGAATTGCATCAATGCAAACCCTGGCCTAATTCCAGCCCCAGCTCTGTGAAAATGGGAAATGCTGAGTTTGGTCACGCATTTCCAGGATTTTTGCACAATGAAGAGGCTCTCTTTTGTCATAGAGATCTAGACCTTAGTCTTATTTTGTTCTGGCTTAAGTTATGTAGTAACCACAATATAGTAGGCATAGAGGTGATCATGGGATTATACAACTCAGAAGGAATCTATCCTTGCCTTGGCTCTTTGAAAGAGATATTTTTTTCCATGCAAATTATTTATCCAATTTCCTTTTTGAAAGTGATATTGAATTTGATTCCACCTCCCTTTAAGCCAGTGCATTCTAGATCACCATAACCCACTATGTAAACATTTTTTCCCTCATGTTACTTCTGGTCCTTTGCTAATGTTAGAATGAACTCCACAGAGACACTGGACTTGCACAATATGTTGATGTCACAACTAACTAGTTAGGCATTACTTCCTCTAAATGGGGTACTGTCTTCATTTGCAAACATGTGGCAATCCTTATTTTTGCTCACTTAGGGAGAAGAGCTGTGTATCTTAATCACATTATTTGCAGATAAAGTTTTTTTTAAAACGTTTTATATTCTCACATTATGCATAACCTGATGAAAAGTATTGCAGAAAATGTATTAGTTTGAAAAGCTGACCCTTTTAAAAGATAGTTCTTTCCCCTCTCCCCTTTCACTTGTCCAAAATTAATAAGTGTCCTTCTATAATAAATGCTTTGGCATCAAAGCAATTTTAAAAAATCTGTTTTTACAATAGAACTGATTGGAGACCTTAGAAACATGACATTTACATTACTCGATGACAGTACTGTCTGGTCAATGAAATTTTAACAGGCATTTAAGTGAACATTTAATTACTTAAGTAGATTAGCATTTGCAGAGGTGACAATGAAGGACATTAATTGTTTTAAGTGTTTATTATGTGTGTGCAGACTACAAACCATACACTTAAATAAAAATTAGTCTTGCTTACGAAATTGTCTTTTTTACTTGTTGATTTCCAATGGTCTTATACAGAGTGAGCAAGTGTAGTCTTCAAATGAAAACTGGACTTGGCATGCAGATGTAACTCAGACTTATATTACACCATGAACATTTTCCCTCTTATTTGTATATTATCATTATAAACACTGATGTCCATATTTATAACGGAAACTGCCTATGGAAAAAAATGTATATTTAAAGATGCACCTGCTGATTTCAAGCGGATGTCCATGATACCAACTCAGAAACAGTTAAAATAAAAATGCTGGCTGGAAGTAAGAGAAGATAACAGGTTCTGCACCTTTCCAATGTCCTTGGTCATGGAAGTTGTTGCAGATGATTGTAGAATCATCAATGTTTGTTCAAAAAAGATGCAACATTTGGACATATTTCTTTTGCCTGCAGAGGCCAGGTTCCTGCATGTGAAAATATGCACCTTTTAGCAAACGTAACATTGTCAGCTTGACTGATAATCTTAAATTGTTTGTAGTGTAATTCTTAGTATGCTCACCATTTTTTGTCCCAAGATTGGCACATACGCAGTGGTCCTGCACTGATGGCCTCCTGATTGCTGGACAGCCCCGTGGCCCCCACTAGACCAGCTCTCTTGCCCCTTGCTAGCCCCCAGCCATTCCCAGACCCAGTCCCAAACAGCCACCCCACCTCACCCCAAATGCTGGGCTCCTTCCTTCTCTGACCAATCCTTAGGCAATGAGACCCCTCCCCACCCCCACTGATCGTTCCCTAGGCCCCACCTCTTGGGATGGCACTTTGTCCCTTGGGCAGTACTAAAGGGCATAGGTTGATACTGCCAGGGTGCTCGTGCCCAGGGTTAGGGGGCTCTACTGCCCTGCTGCCCAACTTCTGGGGGGCCCCAATTGCCCTCCCTTTCCTCCAGCAGGGTTGGGCCATCAGTTCCCTGAAAATGGGGAGCTAGTATAATCCTCCCTGGAGTGAAACACTAGTAAGGTGGGAGAGGCTAGTGGGCCCGGGCCCTGGACTCACTAATTTCATCTAAATTGTAGGGAAATGATTATTTAAATCATTCCGGCATTCCTCACCAATTTCCAGCTGCAGGAAATTCAGCACTGTGAGACACAGGCAGAATGTGAACATTCATGCAAACTTTGCAAATTCGCTGCCATGGGATTCTCCTGGCAAAGTGCTAAAAAAATTAGTGCAGCGGGAGGGGAGAATCCCAGCTTTTATCCTAAGTTTTGCAAGCACAGGCTGATTGGGTATGGTCAGTATTTTGCCTAATGCAGAATTGTATATGAATTCATATACCACGTATCTGTCATTAGTCAACAACAAAACTCATACCACATTACTTATTTGTGTAGTTGGCAGAATGTATTTTTGGCTTCATGGCAGCATTCTGTTAGTGAAAAACAACATTTGTGATGCCACTGCAGAGTAACAGTGTGAAACACCTAGTTTTTCCTGATATTTTTGAAATACTTTATTCTTCCAAGTTAATTTGAGATGTACTCAAATTCGAAAATTCCAAGTTCGAAAATGGCAGCCTAATGCCATTCATGAATATGCGCAATACACAGCAAGCACTGAACTAATCGACAGAGCTATTATTTGTTTGATAGCTTTGATGCTCCTTATTATGGAAATTACACATCTAATGTGGCCCCACGGTCAATTCACCTTTCAATTAGAATAGTCTAATGAGCTCCCTTTCCTGAACATGCTAGTTGCGAAATCCATGAATAGGTGCTCTCCTACATCTTCCTCAAATATGCATTAGAATTCCTACAGTTTCATGCTACAAAATTGGTCTTACTGGCAAGCTCATAAACAGTGTCCAATCCATTTGCTCACTCTGCCAGCTTGACACTGAAATAGGATGCATGTCCTGCAGTACATTGCTTGCCACACAAATAAGTAACCTGGTATATGAATTTCAGTGCCAAGTACCAGTATAAAATGTAGTACATAGAAAACTATAGCACAAACAGGCCCTTTGGCCCACAAATTCCGTTGACCATATGCCTACCTACTAGATCTACCTATAATCCTCAATCCCATTAAATCTCATCTACATCCCATATGTAGGCAGTATGTCTCCAAACACTCCAGACACACCTTCAGCTGTTCGCAACAAATGGAGTACTGACTGTACTCAAGCAATCAATGCTTTCAACACTCAGACACAATGTTTAATGTTAGATGTGATTCCATGATTGGGTGATGTTTGCTAAACAATCCTAAGTGTGCTAAGAATTACACTAACAACTAATTTAAGATTATCCATTGGGTTTCCAATGTAGCTCACTTAATCTCGTCAGAAGCTTTGTATTCATATGTAGCAACCTATTCTCTACAGGCAAAATAAATCACCAATATGACACATTTATACAAAATGGAAGAAGGGTATAAATCAGATAACACCTAGCATTATTAGTGGGTATGGTTTTAGTGGTCATTATTTGTGATAAATATTTAAATATCAAAACATCAGAGCTAACTGCTTCCCTAGTCGAGCTGTTACAGTACAATTACGGCACCATCATTTATCCAACAAAGTGGAAAATTGCCCAGGTACAGCCAAGCCCCCAAAAAGATCAAATAAATCTAATGTGGCCAATTATGAAATCTATCAATCTCTTCTAATCATCAGTAACATGATGGAGGCAGTCATGCCATTAACCAACACCTACTCACCAATACGAGCATTCAGTTCAGGTTCTGCCAGAGTTTGTCACATGGGTATAATAGTTAACTACAGGGAGTTGGGATTAGCTGCTGTTGAAGCATCATTCAACTGGATGCAGCACCAAAGAATTGCGCTATTAATAAAAAAGAAGCCAATGGAAATCAAAGTGAAAACTCTCAGTGAGTAGTGTCATATTTGCAAAGGAAGCAGATTGTGATTGTTGAACAGTAATCATTAAAGATACAGAACATCATTGCAGGAGCCCCTCAGGGAAATGTCTGTAGATTAATCATCTTCCCTCAGATATATAGTCAGAAGTGGGACTGTTAGTTGTCAATTTAAAAGTCTTCAGCTTTGTTTAAAAAAGTGATTTCTTCTTTGGTAAAACTGCCCTAATGTGCAACTTCTAATATTTAGAAGAACCAGGGCATTAGAGATATAGGAATACTAACATCTCCAAGCTACAAACTATCCTAACTTAAACATTAATCACCTCCTCCTTGTTTCAAGGACAACTGTGAAATTCTCAAAAAGAAACAGTAAGATCCAGTAAGAAGCAAAACTGTTGATTCTTTTATTCTCCTTCTAGACTCCTTCTGCTGGTGCATGTCTATGATACCCTTAAATGGACAAATTACACAATGCAATTCTCTATATACCACATCCACCTAACATATTGTGAGATCATCGTTCAAGAATGCCAACTACTACTTTTCCATGCAAGGAAAGAGGGCAATAGATGCATTTTTATATACTGATAAATTCAAAATGGCCATGCAATGCATTGAAACAGTTATTTAATTTACAGTCCATAATAGACTTCTTTACGAATTAATGGATGAATTTAGATTCCAGTTTTGGAACTGAGCCACACGGACTATGAAACTTAACAGTGACATTCGAGCTAACTGATCTCTGTTAGAGTGGCAGTCTGAGTGTTATAATTGGCCTCAATTTAACTTATCTTTGGTTAGGATAAAGGAAAAGCCAAGAATCACTGATTATTACCCAGTAACCATTGCTGGAAAGTACAAATGTAAGTATATTAGATGAGGTCAGGATCAGGCTTGACTGTTATGCCTCTGGAAGTTGAATAGCATAAGCACACAGCATATAGTTTTGCAAACCAGTAAACTACAGTTAGAAAGAGTGATTGAAGTTCTACAGGATTTTTCAAGTAGAAGAGAAGGAACTTGAAATGGAAGTTCCCTGCTTCACACCATTAATAAAATATTAACAGGTTAGTTCAATTTAAAGAAAAGCTTCTCCAAAGGGAATTTTAAACAGTTGCAACATAAAACCTCTTGCTGTCCATATCCATAACTGACGATTGTTTTTTACAATTTTGATACCATTTTAAGAATCTCCAGTGGAAAATTCCTCTTAAAATAAATCCATAGCCTAAATTGCTAATGGAAAGAAATGTTTTAAAATTCTGACATATAACAGGTTGATTATTCAAATTATAACACTCAGTTTAAAAATCCTTCAAGCCCCTTCAATTTTATTGTCATAATATGTCACCTTTTTCTGCACATTGGACCATTCAAATGATATCATAGATTGAATCTTTCTCAAACTATTTTTCTTTATGACATCATTCAGGGAACAGTTCAGGAGAAATTAGATTCTTGGCAGGAAAGTTGAAGGTGCAAAGAAAGAATTTTGAACTTGTTGAATGATGAGACTTAATGAGGTACATATTAACTGTCAGATTTCACAGCAAGTGCTTTTAGCTGAGTAATTTGCTTTGAGTGTGCATCTGAGACAAGTCTGTATACAAATTGTGAAAATTAATTTCTACACTTCGTAGCAATGTACTACATTACTAAGAAAATATAAATGTGTTTTTCATGCATGTATATTTTTAAAAAAAATAATCAATTTTCACTGTTTGCAATATGATGGTATATTTTAAAAGGAATATGATTGCTTTTTTGTGGAAGCTTTCAGATCAGAGTTTAAAACATTAGTTTCTACCCTAACTGGCAGGTGGAGCCTTTCAAAGTGCCACATGCAGACTGATCTAGAATCTTCACAATTGACGAAGCAGCAGGGAGCCCAGTTTAATGCTGTAAAGTGTCACAGTTATTTTTGTATGTATTGAACCAAAATGGCAGGTGTAACTATTTTCCCTGCGGTTAGCTAATGGAGTTCTTTTGTAACGAGAAGATTGCTGACAAACCAGCCAGTAATTACCCTGACAGTCAGAGCCGCTCCTCACTTGTGATGTTGACCGCTATTTTACTGCTGTTCAAATGCTGATAATCCCATCTTTTACTTGTCGAGTTACATTTTTTTTTGTAGTGCCATTACAGGCGTAATTAATGTAAATTGAAAAGAGTTGAAAAGATCTTTTCCATGTTATATTCTGGAGACAGGTAGATATTGTACTTCTTTTGTTCTAATTTTGCTGCTCATTAGAGAGAGAATTGACAGTACACAAGAGTTGGGAATGAATTGTTCTCTTCCACATTGCATACAATACTGTGGTACTACTAAAAGCATGTCAAATGAAAAGGGTACAGCTCTTTGAATTTTTAAACGTACTGGCACTGAGCCACTCATATCAAAGTTTTCAACTCTTGGTCTGTGCTGAGATGGCTAATCTTAGCAGGAGATTGGCTTCCTGTTCCCATAAACTAAAGAAAAGGAGAAGAGGTATCCCACTAATGATCAAGTGATCTATTCATACACTGGTTGCGTATGTGGATAGTGGATGAAGACCAAGGAGCTAGAAAGCTCAGGGATGATCTAATGGAGGTCTATAAAATAACGAGGGGCACAGATCAGGTAGGGGAGTCCAAAGCTAGAAGGCATAGGTTTAAGTTGGGAGGGGAGGATCCTCTGTCTGGAATGAGCTACGAGAGGCAGCAGTAGAGATGGATACTATTTTGTTTTTTAAGAAGCATTTAGATAGTTACATTGGTAAGATGTGTATAGAAGGATATGAGCCAAACACGGGCAATTGGGACTCGCTTACTGGTTTAAAAAAAGGGCGGCATGGACAAGTTGGGCCGAAGGCCTGTTTCCATGCTCTAAATCTTTATGACTCTGTCCTAATATTCAAATTACACAATAGTTTCTAACTTCATCACACCCCATGGAAAACATTTCATACATTTTTGTCCTCATTCTGACTGACAGTTTAAAATTGATGCCCTCCCCATCACTAGAAGAAATAGTCTTTCCTTATTCATTATATTACACATTAAAACCCTTCTAAATGTCTTTCGCCTGTCTTGTTTCAATGAAAATAATTCCAATGCCTCAGTTCGTGAATGCAGTTTTCAATTTCTGTCATCTTTCTTTACCTACACTATACATTCTCTATAGCTTGAATGTCATTTATATATTGAGGTTGTACTGTAAATCTGGCCAATCCAATGTTTGAAATAGATTTATTTACTTTTTGCTCATACATTCTATAATAAAATCTAAAATGCTGGGGACCATTTTTTATGACTATATCAACCTGTACTCATCCTTTCAGGAAATTATGTATTTGATTCCATCGTTCATCCAGATTCTTAAGCAACTTCAACTCGATGTATTCTCCCATTTCTTATTTTCCCTTTCAATACGCTTTGCCTCACATTTAGATTTTCACCTATCCACTTATTCTGCTAACTCATTTGTGTGCAAATGGTTTATGAGGAATTCCAACAGAAGTCCAAATATTTCTAAAGTGATAAATTCACCTTAGTTCTGATGGAGTTTTGTTAGGTAATTGTGAGAAACTGCACTATCATCATGGAAATTCAACTGTCCATTTATCACTAAAAATGGTAAGAGAATTTCAGTTGGGTATAGTGGCAATCATAATATCATAACGTGTGCAGGGCAATGAACCACAAATATACTTTAGGGCTATGTTCTATAGATATCAATAATTGCAGGAATGCTGCACACAAAATTGGAAAGTCATTGACATCACTAATATTCTGTTCACTAGCCGAGAATTCCCCAATAAATTGGGCACTCACAAAATCGAAGAGTTAATGCCAGCCAATCAAAATCTGCTGGATTATTTCAGTGATTTCTGATTATCAGAATTGCTTATTTAAATAATATAAGCTATGCTTAACTAATGCTGATTTTTTTAACCTGTGACAGATTCCTCTAACCCCAATGCACAAGTACAAGCCCCGAATTCACTTAATCCAGAATACGGAGGAGCTGAAATCTAAGCTTTGTTCATGGACATACTGCTTCCCAGAAACAGAATTTATAGCTGTGGGTCACTACCATAACAAAAAGGTATGTTTTTGACTTAGGGGTGTTATATAATATGTATAATATCTATGTAATCAACTCCAGACTATCAATTAAACATTGAGTTACAGTATGATATTAAAATTTTGAGCCACCAAGTCACAGTAAGGACATTAAGTTGGTTGGATTCATACCTAGCACAAAGAAAGATGGTTGTGGTTTTGTGAAGTTAGTCATCTCAGCTCTAGGACATCACTGTAAGAATGCCTCAGGGCCCTTCGGCCTAACCATCTTCAGCAGCTTGATCAATAACCTGTCTTCAATCATAAGATCAGAAGTGGGAATGTTTGCTGATGGTTGCACAATGTTCAGCACCATTCATGACTCAGATACTAAAACCGTCTATGATCAAATGCAGCAAGACAAGGATAATACTCAGGCATTGGTTGACAAGTAGCAAGTAACATTCATGCTACACAATGCCAGGTAATTATCCGTTGATATTCAATGACATTACCATCATTGAATCCTCTACTATCAACATTCTGGGAGTTAACATTGACTAGAAGCTGAACTGAATCAGCCATATAAATGCTACTCAAGAGTAAGTCAGAGGCTAGGAATCCTCTAGTGAATAACACTCAATCTATAAAGCACAAGTCAGGAGTGCGATGGAATACTGTCCATTTGCCTGGATGATTGCAGCTCCAACAATATTCAGAAAGCTCAGCACCATTCAAGACAAAACAGCCAACTGACGATACCTCATGCATATTCACTCTCAATGGTGCACAATGGCAGCAATGTATACCATCTACAGGATGCATTGCAGGAACTCACCAAGGCTCGTCAGACAGCACCTTCCAAACATGACTGCAATTGAAGGACTTGTATAACAGATACAGGGGAACACCTGGAAGCTCCCCACCTGGAAGTCCCCAGTGAGGTGATTGGCTGCTGTGTTTCCTACATTAAAACAATGACTCCACTTCAAAATATATTTCTTCCGCTGGAAAGCACTTTGAGATATCCGCTCATCGGAAGAAACGCTACATAAATGCAAGTCTAATTTTCTTTACGGTGTATATGTAGTGTAATGTTGATCACATTTTTCTAACACACAAAAGGTCCCTAATTCGAAACTGGGTAGAAACATTCTCAAAATTGTTCATTCAGCATAGAGATAACCCTCAGTAAGGCTATTGTGAGTTCTCTATCAGTAGTCTATACACCAACAATCTTTGTACTTGTGTTGTGATTGTAAAAATGGTGCCTAGAATGCTGTGATCTGTACATTGGGAGCACTGAAAATTGTAAAGTCTATTTTGCTTCTACACAGCAGCCATGACCCTTGATTTTGACCCTGTATCCATTTTTGCATGGCTCTGTAAAATCAGATGACAATTAAAACAAACTGCACTGCAGCACCAAAACATATTGGATTCTTGCCTGAATATGCACTATTAGTAACTGAGCAAAGCTTGTTCATTGTGCTTTAGACCCTTGAGTCCAGAACTCAGCTGAGTCTTGTTCTCCATGGTTTGAGCAGGAAATTAATAAAGTGCCCCTTCAATTGGCCCAAAATTGCTGTGCTGAATTCCTGCCAAATGCCCAGAGAAACATCCACTACCAATTTTTTCAAGCTTGCTTTTACAAATGTGTCATTCATCAGTAATTGTGAAAATATTGCTCTTAACATTTCAAGAATGGGACCAGTCTCCAACTCACCATATCACCCACCAATTTCCTCCCATCTTTCTCCCTAATCATTGTTTCCTAATTCCCCTGGATTGTCTTTTCACTTTGTTTATTGATCACGCCCATTCCTATCTTCGTCTCACCCTTCCCTCCCATGTTCTTTCCTCAGTCTTGGTTCCATCTCACCTTTCACTCTTGTATTCACTCCAAGTCCTGCCTCTGTCTCATCACTCCCATATTGTATATTCACCCCACTTACCTTCCCTTCTTAACTCCCTTCCTCATCCTTTGAGTTCTGCCCCCATTTTACTGTACCCTCTTGTGTTCTACCACCAAGTTCTGCTTCTGTTTGATCCTTCTCCATTGGTCAGACCTTCCATGCTGAAACTTGACACTTGTATTACAGGCACCTGATATTTTGCAATTACAATATTAAAGGAAGACAAAAGCAATACCTGTTGACCACTGAATCATGGATAATTCATGGTCAACAGCTTGGCAGAATGAAGCTTGGCAGAATGTGCCACTTATATATAGTTGTAAATCACAGCATTCTAATTATCTGGTGGGATACTTAATTTGCAAGGGAATATAATTCTGGTGAATTGGCCTTTTAAGGAACATTCATGAGAGGTAAATGAACATAAATGTAGTGCTCGACATTGATCAAAGGGAAACTCAACCTGCCTTTATCCCACCATCAAAGTCAGAAAAAAATTCCAAACTAAATTTCCATGATAGGAAACTGACTTTTTCATTCATGCCAAATTTAGTACTCCTGCCTGCCATAATTCATACCACTGGCAAAATGGAAAATTCCAATGGGAAGTATCTCCATCAATGCACCACATCCACCTACAACTGAGATTTCTCCACTGACCTCAGCTGAGGAGATAACACCAGACTTGCTCATATCTTTGGTAATGCTGCAATCAGATGCTAAGATCAGAAAAATCAAAATTGGATTTGAATGACTCAGTATCATGTGACACAATGGTTGAATCTATCTGTGCTGCACCTCCCTTACCATTCCATGATGACCTGTTCAAAACACTACTGCCCACCCTCCATCTTGGCATCCTATATTGAACACCCTCCCTGAGCAAGATCTGCCAACAAACATCCTTTGAATTAAAGAATGGAAAACAGGAATCAAGTACCTTGTGATGAATAGCAGGCTTTGAGCTACCATGGTTATTGGCGTCCTTGCTAAACAGGTTCAGGACAGGCCAAAACCCCAAACTCCACCACTGGGATTTCAGTCCGAACTCCTTCTGCACGGCTGGCATAGTGGCACGATGTTTAGCATTGCTGCCTCAGAGTGCCAGGCATCTGGGTTCAATTCTAGCCTCAAAGCTAGAGTGACTGTGGAGTTTGCACATTCTCCCCACATTCAGAGATGTGCAGATTAGATGAACTGGGCATGCAAAATTGCCCTTTAGTGTCCAAAGATATATAGGTTAGGTGGATTAGCCATAGTAAACCTGTGGAAAGAAATAAACAACACTGCACATTACATTGCTGATGAGTGTTCCCTCTACAAACTATGTGACAGACTAATCATCATAAACTCAGCAAATATGGGGGCTGTTGCTTGCTTTGGGGGTTCACACTGACCAAATAATAATGTGGCACATTTAAAACTAGTTTTTGGCTCTATTGCACAATTGATTAATTTAATTTCCTCTTCTCAAAGATACTGCTCCATTTTTTGGATGAAGATTCCACCTGATTGTTTACATTAACATAAAAACATATTGTGCTATTTAAAAAATAGGTAGATCGGTCAAGAGTTGTGGAAAAAACATTCCTCTCTACTGAAAGTAACTGAAAAGAATTTCCTCTTGACATCCTAAAGTGTTTCACAGCCAATGAATTACTTTTTGAAGTGTAGTCATGCTTATAGTAGGGAAAGATAGCAGCTAATTTGTTTTTAGGAATGTTCCACAAACAGCAATGAGATTAACGATCACACCAACTTTATATTTGTGATGTTGACTGAAGGATACATATTGTCCAGGACACTGGAATAAATCCCCTGTTCTTCAAAAATTGTCATGCTATGTTCATCTGACAAAGCCTCAGTTTAATGTTGTATCTGAAAGATCACATCACCAACAGTGGAGCATTTCCTCAATATCTTCTTGAAGTATATCAGCTTAGATGATATACATATCTCTGCAGTGGGAATTGAACAGATGATCTTCTAAACAGGGATGGGACCACATACTCTCGCTGAATTACAGCTAACACCTAAATGTAGAATATTTTTATTGTTGGTTTTGGGATGTTGCTAAAATAAGATACATATACAGATACTAGGCTTGTCTAATTACGGTCACTGCATTTCGAAAGTAATTTGTTACATTAAGCACTGAGACATTGATGTGACAAAATGCCATATAAATGAAAGCATTTTTAACTATGCTTTCAATACTTAAGTAGAAAATATTTGAGTGAATACAATTTTAACAGACATTATGATAATCATATAATAAAAAGCAGCCTCAGAATCTCCACACTTGAGAGTTAATTTACCAAATGCAAACTGCCAGCAATGAGCCATATAGTGCATATTGAGAAATCAAAATTTCCATGATTTCCCTGCTAATCAAACAAGGTTTTGCATTAGTGTGGCAGAATTTAATGAGTAGTGAGTTTAGTGGTGGGAAGAAATTTAATTCTACCAAATTCTTGCCTCTGTCTCAATTAAGACAGTGGTAGGAAGGCTCTTAAACAGTTCTTCCAGCATTGGGAAGATGAGGGCCTGCTGACAGCCATTTCTTGACCTTGCTGCCAACCACTGTCCTCTTCCCTAGCAACACCCCCCTCCCCCCATCATCACGCCTCTAGCTGGGACCCCTCAATAATCATGGTTTGTGGGCACTTGTGCAGCTGTCTGCACTACTGAGAGCAGCCATCTGTGCCAACAAATAGCAAATGACCAGATAATTTGTGTTACTGACATTTGTTGATGGGTAACTATTAGCCAAGACAATAGGAGCAACCCATTTTTCTTCCTTGGAAAATGCTGTCTTGGATAACTTGAAACAGATTTTGAGCAATGACATTCCACAAACTGACCCATCTAACTTTAATGTATTTTAATGCTCACATACTGCGCTTTGTTTAAGACTACGTAAATTCATATTGCTTTATAACATATCACTTAAATATAGCTTATTCCAAATCATTTACATGAAAAAATAAAATCAAAAATCTCAAAATTTAACATCTGAAGACACTGAAATCATGGAATGATTCTTCAAACTATGGCAAGATTTCTGGCCAAGTCATGAAGTATAGGCATTTTTGCATTTATAAGTATTAAAATGTTTCATGCTATGAAAATTTAGGGTTCATATTGTTGTGTGTCATATTCTAGTATATTATGGAATTTCAGTCAATACTTTATATTTTAAAACCACAAAAGCTGACAAAAAGATGGCCGTCTGAGAATCACCTTGTGGATTGAAACAATTCACTGTTCCAAGAGGAGATAGAAGAAACTTTGCAGACTGATGCCTTTCCTGAAACTAATTCAAAACAGTAAATTCAAATTGAATGGATCATTCAGATAAAAGTGGCTTTGTGAATGGAAAATCATGTCTCACAAATTTGATTGAGTTTTTTGAAGGGGTAACCAAGAAGATAGATGAAAGCAATGCAGCTGATGTTGTCTACATGGACTTTAGCAAGACCTCTGACAAGGTATCACATGGTAGGTTATAGCATAATATTAAATCTCATGGGACCCAGGGTAAGGTATCTAAATGGATACAAAATTGGCTTCTTGGCAGAAGCCAGAAAGTGGTTGTAGGGAGTTTTTTTTCAGATTGGAGGTCTGTGACCAGCGGTGTGCCTCAGCAATCAGTGCTGGGTTCACTGTTATTTGTCATTTACATTAATGATTTCAATGAGAATATAGGAGGCATAGTCAGTAAGTCTTCAGATGACAGTAAGATTGGTGGCATAGTGGACAGTGAAGAAAGTTATGTCCAATTGCAACAGGATCTTGATCAGTTGGGCCAGTGAGCTGACAAATGGCAGATGGAGTTAAATTTAGACAAATGCGAGGTGATGCATTTTGGTAGGCTGAACCAGGGCAGGACTTACTCAGTTAATGTAGGGTGTTGGGAAGAGTTACAGAACAAAGAGATCGGTGAGTACATGTTTATAGCTCCTTGGAAGTGAAGTCACAAGTGTACAGAATGGTGAAGAAGACATGCGGTATGCTTGGTTTCAATGGTCAGAACATTTTTTACAAGTTGCAATGTCTTGTTGAAGTTGTACAAGATATTGGCAAGTCACATTTGGAATATTCTGTGCAATTCTGGTCACTCCATTACAGAAAGGACATTATTAAACTAGAAAGAGTGTAGAAAAGATTTACTAGGTTGCTACTGGGACTTGATGAATTGAATTACAAGGAGAGGCTGGATAGAGTGGGACTTTTTTCTCTATAGCTTAGGAGGCTGAGGGGTGATCTTATAGAGTTCTATAAAATAATGAGGGGAACAGATAAGCTAGATAGTCAACACCTTTTCCCAAAAGCAGGAGAATCTAAAACTAGAGGGAATAGGTCTAAGGTGAGAGGAGAGAGATACAAAAGTGTCCAGAGGATCAATTTTTTCACAGAGGGTGGTGAGAGTCTGGAGCATGTGCCAGAGATGGTAGAGGCAGGGAATATTTTGTCTTTTAAAAAACATTTGGATAGTTACAATGGTATGGTGAGTATAGAGGGATATGGGCCAAATGCGGGCAATTGGGATTAGCTTAGGGGTTTTTAAAAAAAGGATGGCGTGGACAAGTTGGGCTGAAGGATGTGTTTCCATGCTGTAAACCTCTATGACTCTAAGTACATTGACTATCTTAAACTCTCAACATGTGAAAATCATCACACAGGATGTATAATAACTCACCTTGTTTAGAATAGGACTTTGGATGGATCACATAGGAGGACATGCTTTTAAAACAGCAAGAAGCTGTTTTTCAGACAGATTCGACCAAAAGTTGTAAACTAACTACAAGACCTCCAAGTAGCCAAATAGCAATACCTTGAATGCAGGAGATTCATAACAACCTTTACCTAATTTGTTCTAACTTCAAGTTCATCTGAGAACCAGTTTCCTAGAATTTCAACCACAGAGAACCTTGCAGTTTATTGAGAATCCTCTGCTTTACGAGGTGTCTGCCTCAACATCAGCTAAGAAATTACAGGCCTATCATGAAAGAAACAGAAACAATCATAAATTATAATTGTGTTGCTTTATCCTCGTCTATATCTAATTTTTGTTTGGATAAATTGAGTGATTGAGATGTTCCATTTAAACCTCTGGGACAAGTATATAAGACATAGAACATTACAGCACAGAACAGGCCCTTCGGCCCTCGATGTTGCGCCGACCAATATAAAAAGCAATGCCCCTCCAAACTAAACCATTCCCTTCTCTTCCATATACTTATCAACGAACCTCTTAAACGCCACCAAACTTGGCGCATCCACAACTGCTGCAGGCAGGGCATTCCACTCCCGAACCACCCTTTGGGTAAAGAACCTACCTCTGACATCCGTCCTATAACTATCACCCTTTAATTTAAAGCTGTGTCCCCTTGTGCTAGCTTTCTCCATCCTAGGAAAAAGGCTATCACTGTCCACCCCATCTAAACCTCTAATCATCTTATATGTTTCGATTAGGTCCCCTCTTAGCCGCCTCCTTTCTAACGAATACAACCTCAAATCCCTCAGCCTCTCCTCATAAGACCTGCCCTCCATACCAGGCAACATACTGGTAAACCTCCTCTGTACCCTCTCCAATGCCTCCACATCTTTCTTATAATGTGGGGACCAGAACTGCACACAATACTCCAAGTGCGGCCGCACTAGAGTTTTGTACAGTTGCAACATGAAGTTGCGGCTCCGAAATTCAATCCCTCTACCAATAAAAGCCAAGACTCCATATGCCTTCCTAACAACCTTCTCGACCTGACTGCCTACTTTCAGGGATCTATGCACATACACACCAAGATCCCTCTGTTCATCTAGACTACTAAGAATCCTACCATTGCCCTATACTCTACACATTTATTATTTCTGCCATAGTGCATTACCTCACACTTTTCCACATTAAACTCCATTTGCCACCTCTCGGCCCAGCTCTGCAACTTGTCTAAGTCCCTCTGCAAACTATAACACCCCTCTTCACTATCTACCACTCCATCGACTTTAGTGTCATCTGCAAATTTACTAATCCTTAAGACAAATAATCTTTTTTGTTTTTAAATTCATAAAAAGCTTGCTGCTGGGATTATTTAAATTAGGACAATCACCCTGAGGCTAAGAAAAGAAAGGTGTATAAAAGGTTCAGAGAGCTAGGAGATGTTAGGGATCTAGAGGAGTATAAGATGTGTAGAAGGGAGCTTAAAAAAGAAATTAGGAGAGCCAGAAGGGGTCATGAGAAGGCCTTGGCGGGTAAGATTAAGGAGAATCCCCAAGGCCTTCTACAAATATGTGAAAAGTAAATGGATGAGAAGAGAAGGGATAGGACCTATAAAAGGTGAAGGGGGAAAAGTCTGTGTGAATCCGGAAGAAATGGCAGAGGTGCTTAACGAGTACTTTGCCTCAGTATTCATGGCGGAAAGTGATCTGGGAGGTTGTACTACAGGTTTGAGGCAAACGGAAAAGATTGAGTATGTGGATGTTAGGAAAGAGGATGTGTTAGATCTGTTAAATTCTATCAAGATAGACAAGTCGCCGGGACCGGATGGGATGTACCCCAAGTTATTGTGGGAAGTGAGGGAAGTGATTGCAGAGCCCCTGGCAATGATCTTTGAGTCGTCCATGGAAACGGGAGAGGTTCCGGAGGATTGGAGGATTGCGGATATGGTTCCTATTTTTAAGAAAGGGAACAAGGATAGTCCAGGAAATTACCGACCAGTGAGTCTGACCTCAGTCGTTGGTAAGCTGATGGAGAGGCTTCTGAGGGACAAGATTTATGAACATTTGGAGAAGTTTAGAATGATCAGAAATAGCATGATTTTGTCAAGGGCAGGTCATGCCTTACGAGCCTAGTTGAGTTCTTCGAAAAAGTGACTGAACACATTGACAAAGGAAGAGCAGTGGACGTGGTGTACATGGACTTTAGCAAGGCGTTTGATAAGGTCCCCCATGCAAGGCTTCTTGAGAAGATGAGAGGGCATGGGATCCAAGGGGCTTTGGCTTTGTGGATCCAGAACTGGCTTGCCGGCAGAAGGCAGAGAATGATTGTGGATGGGTCTTGTTCTGCTTGGAGGTCGGTCACCAGTGGAGTGCCCCACGGATCTGTTCTGGGACCCTCGCTGTTTGTCATTTTCATAAATGACCTGGATGAGGAAGTGGAGGGATGGGTTAGTAAGTTCGCCGACGATAAGGTAAGGGTATGGAATGCCCTGCCTGTGGCAGTTGTAGATGCGCCAAGTTTGGTGGCGTTTAAGAGGTTAGTAGATAAGTTTATGGACGAAAAGGGAATGGTTTAGGTTAGAGGGTCATTGCTTTTTCCGAATTGGTCGGCGCAACATCGAAGGCTGAAGGGCCTGTTCTGCGTTGTAATGTACTATGTTCTATGTTCTATGATACAAAGGTCGGTGGTGTTGTGGATGGCCTGGAGGGATGTCAAAAGTTGCAGCAGGACATAGACAGGATGCAAGACTGGGCGGAGAAGTGGCAGATGGACTTCAACGCGGATAAATGTGTAGTGGTCCATTTTGGCAAGAATAATGGGATGAAGGAGTACAATATCAAGGGCCTTGCAGGTGGAGGAAGTGGTCAAGAAGGCGTATGGTGTACTGGCCTTCATTAATCGAGGAATAGAGTTTAGGAGTCGGGAGGTAATGATGCAGCTTTATAAGACCCTTGTCAGACCTCACTTGGAGTACTGTGCGCAGTTCTGGTCGCCTCACTATAGGAAGGATGTAGAAGCTATTGAAAGAGTGCAGAGGAAATTTACAAGGATGCTGCCTGGATTGGGAGGCATGCCTTATGAAGATAGGTTGAGGGAGCTGGGACTCTTCTCACTGGAGAGACGTAGGTTGAGAGGCGACCTGATAGAGGTTTATAAAATGTTGAGAGGAATAGATAGGGTGGATTCGCAGAGGCTATTTCCCTGGGCTGAAATGGTCGCTACGACAGGACACAGATTTAAGGTGCAGGGAAGCAAATACAGAGGGGATGTTAGGGGTAAGTTTTTCACTCAGAGGGTGGTGAGTGAATGGAATCGGCTGCCGTCAGTGGTGGTAGAGGCGAACTCGCTGGGGTCTTTTAAAAGACTTCTGGATGAGTATATGGGAACTAATGGGATAGGGGGTTATAGATAGGTCTGTAGATTGGTAGGTATAGATGTGATCGGCGCAACTCGTGGGCCGAAGGGTCTGTTTGTGCTGTAGTGTTCTATGTTCTAAAACACATACCTCTCACATACAAAACATATTGATCACAAGCAGTAAGAAGAGACATGGGCTGGAATTCTTTGGTCTTTCACATCTGACCACCACTGCCAGCCAAACTTCATTCACTGCAGCGGGACTGGAGAATTCCAAATGTAGGTGAGATTGGTGAATCCAGCCCATAAATTCTGTCGATAATATGTGGGAGTGAAATTGCAAATAGGGAGGAAACAAATTTAACTAGCATTTTCATCTTATCCACAGATGAAGAAGATGAAGATAGAGTACAACCCTTATGCCAAAGGTGCTCTACCACATAGCAGAAGACAGAACAATGTATCACAAAGGTCAGTGTTTATTCTTGGCTCGATAGCAAATATTACACGGTCTTGCTGTGTGCCGTACTTGTATGTGAAATCTGTTGTAATTACCTTAACTGATTGTAGAAGGATAATGGTAGAAGGATAGTGACGACAATGGGTGCATCAGTATTGTGAAACACTGAAAATTCATCAAAAAATACAAAAGATTATGGGTGACATGATAGCACAGTGGTTCGCACTGCTGCCTCACAGTGCCAGGGACCTGGATTCAATTCCAGCAAATGCAAGGGGATGCATTTTGATAGATCCAATTCAAGTAGTCACTGTCTCTGTGGAGTTTGCTGTATCCTTCTATTCCCCGCTTGTTCATGTGTCTATCCAGCAAAATCTTAAACGTTGCAAACATATCTGTCTGAACCACCTCACTCGGCAGTGCAAATTTGACAGTGGCCCCCATCACACTCCATGTAAAAAAAACCTTCCCCACACATCTCTAGTGAATCTTTCCCCTCTTACATTGAACTTGTGCCCCCTGTGTATTTTCATTTCTGCCCTGGGAAATAGCTTTCAACTGTTCACTTTATCTATGCTCCTCATAATTATATAAACCTCTATCAGTTACCCCCTCAGCCTCTGTCTTTCCAGGGAGAATGATCTCAGTTTATTTAATCACTCCTCATTGCTAATACCCTCCATATTAGGCAACATCTTGGTAAACCTTTTCTGTACTCCCTCCAAAGTCTCTACATCCTCCTGATTGTCCAATTTCTCACCAGACTCAGTTTCCCAATGTGGCTCAACCAATATTTTATATAAGTGTAACATAATTCGCCAACTTTTATACTCGATGCCCCAGCTGATGAAGGCATGCATACCATATGCTTTCTTTACCACCTTTTCCACCTGTGCTGCCACTTTTAAGGATCTGTGAACCTATACTCCCAGATCTCTCTGTACACCTATGCTCCTGATGATTCTGCCATTTATTTTATAGCTCCCATCTGAATTGGATCTACCAAAATGTCTTGTATTTGTCCAGATTAAATTCCATCTCTACCCAATTTTCCATGCTATCTATATCCTGCTGTATTCTCTGACAATCTTCAACAGTGTCCACAACTCCAGCAAGCTTAGTATCATCTACAAACTTGCTAATCAGACCAGCTACGTTTTCTTCCAAGTCATTATATATATTACAAACAACAGAGTTTGATATTTGATCACACAGATTTCCTTCATGTTGAAACTCTGGAGTGTTTGAGAGGTAATTTGGTGTTACTAGCAAGTCAGAGTTTCAATGTTTTGCATCTCAATTAAACTTCATTCGAACTTGGCAAGTGAAGTTTTCCATCTATTTCTTAAAAACGTCCAATTATCTCAAGGACCTGGGTTTGAACCTGATCCAGACTGAATGGAGATAATCAGAGCACAGACGTATCTACACTCTATAAGTAATTGGACCAACACTAAAGAATAACTGGTGTGGGAAATCAGATTTAGACCTTATAAGTAACTGAATTGTAAATATTCCCAATTTCTTTAGCCAAGTTGTAGTTTAAGATTTGAACCCACAATTTTCTAATTCCAATGCAAAATTGTTACGCCAAGACATTTTTTTTTTAAAACCCATCATATAATTTTGCATTTCATGATACTTCCAATTTTATTAGATTTATGGAAGCTGTTTATCACAAATCCTTTCTCTCCCAATTCCTCAGAGTGTCTGGGTCATCCAGACCCTTTCTCTTCTGAGATTAATTTCTGATGTCCAGTGTCTGGCAATGCAGTATGTTTATAAAAGGTTGATGGAGTGACCCAAAATATTGATGACTGTCAAATCAATATTATTCTTTTCTCTGAACCTATGCTATTATTGATTTTTTCTCATGTTCTCTGCTTATGTTGTGCCAGCACTTTGCACAATTGGTGCATTTAATGTGCTGAAAAAAGCTAGTTGCTATGAACAGCAACAATGGAAACTACAATATCCCTTTTTATTGGCCTGTGTAGACTGTCCTTGTAATCTCATTAAGACAGTAATTTTCCCCCTTTTGATCTGTGAAAAGTTATTTTAATATCCTGAGTCTGTACTAATAACTATTAAAATAGCAGTACATAACCCAATGCATGACATATTTAGCATCATTTGAGGGTTAGCATTTTCTGCTCTCACTTCAATCTGTTCCAGTCAAAGTAAATTAGAAGGAAAATGGGTCAGAAAAGCAAGCTAATTAAGATAAAACAAAGATACAAAAAGGCTTCTTTACTAAAGTTTAGTCCCCAAGCCCAGTAGATAAAAGCATAGGCTGGTGTAGAACAAAGTTATAAAATGAAAGTCCAATTGTAAATCTGTGTTCAGTTAAATGACTTTTGTTGAGTGTCATTGTGCTGTCTTGGTAGTCTGGGCAGAAGAGAAAAACAATTTTGTTTCTGATTATTATTATCCAAAGCTACCTCTATGCATGTGAAGATGTTGGATGGCAATGGAACTGAGCTTGTGTTTCAATACATTGCCTGGGTTCACACGTGGATGAGGAATAGGGAATGCCTAGCCTCTGTGCAACAATAGCAGCATGACCTAATACCTTTGGGGAAGGAGGATAGATTTTTAAAAAACCTTGGCATTACACCCTGTCACTAGAGTCAGAAAATTGTGGGTTCACACTCACTCACCAACTTTATCAAAAGAGCAGGCACAAGATTCAATGTCGAACTAAAGTAAGTGTTTGGCAAAGTCATGATTCTGTAGTTCAGATTAAAGAATTCAAGGCACAATTTCAGGGGGTATTCAAGTGACAAAAATGAAACTCTGGATCAGATGCAGTCTATGAGATCTTTTGATCCAGCCAGTTCCTAGCTTCTTCACATTTATCTAAAAACCCAATTTTTGTTTTTTGAAGTTCCTAAGTCTAGAAGACACTAAAAGCATCTTCCTGACAACCCAAAATCTATTAAACAGGAAGCAATCTTTCTCAGTCCTCCACATTTCAGAACTTTAAAGAAAAAATCTGGAAGTTTTGTTTGGTGTGCAAAGGGCCTCACTTCTGGAAATCTCAGTTTTTAGAAGTATTGTCCATGAAACTGATGAGACCCTCACCAACCTGATTCCCATGAACCCCAAGGGAATTAAGTTCCTAATTGAAAGCAGGAGTTTTGGCACTGGATCTCCCAGCTCCACAAGAACATTTAATTGCCACATTTTTCTAAGTAGATCTGAAATCTCACCCCAAAAACTGACGAGAATCGGAGGCTGGCAGCATCAACAGGCTTCAACCAGGGTTCATTGTTGTATCTCTGGAGAAAAATAAGTGAGGATGGTTGGAGATTCTGGGTAAAGGGCTGCTGGTGATGTGGAGAGGGGCATTGGAGAAAAGGGCAGGGAGGTAACTGACTGCAACCGACCTCCAAGCCTTTCCACCCAATTAATTGGTGGGGGAAAGGGACATGGAGGGACTCCCACCTTCCACCATCTTGCCTGATCAAATGGCCTCCCTGCCTTGAAACTTATTCTCAGTGGGGTGAGAGGAAAGGGGACAGTAAATTCTTTCATTTGTGTGTATGGATAATTAATCATATTTTTGTGTGGAAAACCTTCAATATTACGGCCAGGTCATGTGGAACCCATTCTGGTTATACCTCAAACTTCAATTTCAAAATGCTGGGCATACTAATTGATGTGGAGATGCCGGCATTGGACTTGAGTAGGCACAGTAAGAAGTCTCATAACACCAAGTTAAAGTCCAACAGGTTTATTTAGTAGCATGAGCTTTCAGAGCACTGCTCTTTCATCAGGTGAGTGCAGGATTTGGTTCAATAATGGCATATGTAGACACAAACTCAATTTACAAGGTAATGGCTGGAATGTGAGTCAAAATGGGTAAACAAGTCTTTACAGGTACAGACAATGCGAGGGAAGAGTGGGTTAAATACAGGTTAAAGAGACACGAATTGAGTATCTGTATGGTATGCAGCACCATTGTATGCAGCAGACTACCCAGCCTTTGGGAGAACAGCGACCACGACACCACACAACCCTGCCACAGGGTGCCATCATCTCACATGAGAACATCATCCACCAGGTACACAGTACATATTCTTGCAACTTGGCCAACATTGTCTACCTGATACACTGCAGGAAAGGATGTCCCAAGGAATTGTAGATTGGCGAGAACATGCAGATGTATGACAATGGATGAATGTTCTCCGCTGTACAATCACCAGGCAGGAGTGTTCCCTAGTGGAATACTTCAGCAGTCAAGGGCATTCAGTTTGTGATCTTCCAGTGCCAGGGTTCCTGTTGTGTTCCCCAAGATAGTCTTCAAGACACATGACAACGCAGAATTGCCGGGCAGAAACTGATAGCTAAGTTTTGCACATGTGAGGACGGCTTCAACTGGAATCTTGTGTTCATGTCACACTACCTGTAACCCTCATGACTTGCCTGGGCTTGCAAAATCTCATTAACTGTGCTGGCTTGAGATTATTCACACTTCTTTAACCTGTGTGCTTAACCCTCTCTCCACTCACATTGTCTGTATCTATAAAGACTTGATTACCTGTTAAAACTCACATTCCAATCATTATCTTATGTCTATACATCCCTGTTTGTGAATCAAATCCTTCACTCACCCGATGAAGGAGCAATGCTCTGAAAGCTCATGCTACCAAATAAACTGTTAGAATTAACCTGGTGTTGTGAGACTTCTTACTATGCATGCTAACTGAAGAAGAATGGGGGATTCTACTGGTATTCTGGCCAACATTCTTCCCTCAACCAGCATGACAAAAGTGATTATCCGTTTGATGTTTGTGCATGGTGTGCAATTAGGTGCATGTGTTTCAGTAGAACTATACCTGCTCCATATGTTTTTTCCAATGAAACCAGAAACTGATTATAGAGGAATGGGTAAAACTTGACACACTGTTTTGCTCCAAACCATCCTTATTTAAATTCAGCAGTGAAGTATACAATATCCCTTCAACATTACCTTGACTTTGTATCACAATGAACCATGAAAACCAAATTTTGAATTGCAGGCAGGAGTTAAGGTTTCACAGATGCATCTTGAGATTTGCCTATCTATGTTACATTAATATCAGCACTTACCACTACATATCTTGATTTTTTTTTGTAAGCTCTGCCAAGTCAGTTCTGCATTTCAGCAGGTACTAATCTGAATCTGTTATCTGACTCCATTGTTATCACATATTGGGCAGAATTTGTAGTTACGTCACATTTATTCAGTTACTGAAACTGAAAGAAATTGAAACTGCAATTTAAATTGCTCAAAGTATTTAAAATGAATATACAGAGTTTCACACAAATATGCCAAAAGTACTCAGGGTAAAAGCGAGCTAAATGTCTAGGGCATTGGCAAGTGAAACTGCTTTTTGCTTTGAAAAATGTCAGAGTTAAAATTCTGTTTCAAAATGCTTCAAGTCATTTCACTTATGCACAGTTTAGCAATTCCTGTGCACTAGCACTCTTTATTTCGACAATGATAATAAGTGCTTTGTTGCTGCTAAAACAAAGACAGGAGATTATTATTAAGTGCTTAATCATAAGAAAAAATAAAGACCTACATATACTGATCGCGATCTAGCAGCCCTGTTAGTCATGGGTGCAGATCCCGTAACAGCCGCTGAATCTTATGAGTGGCCAAAAACAGAATTTGTGTTCACACCCACAAACATATAATTAGAAAGCCTGATGCCATAGCATCTACTACAATGTTTCCTCTTTCACTCCAATGTCATCACATCATGCTGGCGTAATCACTACTGGTCTTCAAAATTAGTATCAGTTAAAATGACTGTGTCTGAGGGCATACAGTTAGATTTAGCCCTTCCAGGTGGTGTGAGACACAATCAGTGCCAGGGTGACAGTGCCAAGAGTAGGCCCTCAATGGAGGGGGGTTATCCTTATATGTGTGTATGAGGGAGCAAGGGGTGAGTGATGTTTGTTGGAGGAGAGGTGTGCGTGCGATGGCTTGGGGAGTAGACCAGTGCACCACCAGACATCTCAGTTCTTTACAGCCAATTATATATTTTTGAAGTGTAATCACTGTTGTAATGTAGGAAATATCAATATACAAATAGCACATCCAAACATACTAGTCTATTAGATAATCAGCACTGCTCCATTGGTTTCAGTGTTCTGTTGAGGTGTGGGTATAGAAAGCAGGGGAGAAGCATTTAAGGAGATGATGAAGAAAAGAAGCCAAGGGTTATCTTTATGTTCTGGCACTATTTTTGGGGTAGCACAGTGATTAGCACTGCTGCCTCACAACACCAGGAACCTGATTCAATTCCAGCCTTGGATCATTGTCTATGTGGAGTTTGAACATTCTCCCTGTGTTTGCATGGGTTTCCTCAGGTGCTCCAGTTTCTCCCACACTTCAAAGATGTGTAGATTAGGCTGATTGGCATGATAAAATTGATCCTTATTGTTGAGCAAATAATGGGGTTACAGGCATAGGGCCTTGGTTGAATTGTTGTTGGCTTGACAGGTGACTGGTCTTCTTTTGCACTGTAGGGATTATATGATATTGGAAAAACAAATTGTTTTCGCAGAAGTGAGTGACAGCAGGTAGCATTTGATATGACCCAGCTAGATGTGGAATTGAATGACTAGACTAATAAGTGGTAAAACAATCTGAGATATTTCACATGAGCATACTAAGTCAAAACTGAACATCAAGCCAAAGAAGAAGACATTAGGATCAGTAATGAAAGCTTAGTCAGAGGTAGGTTTTAAGGAATGTCTTAAAGGAAGGAAAGAAGAGAATTTAAGGAGAAAATTCCAATTCTTAGGTCTCAAACAGCTAAAGCTGGACTAGAAACATTTAGGAATGCACAATTGGATACAAGGATAAGAAATGTAAACTCAAAGTTTTGGTGGATTGGAAGACCAACATCGATAAGCAAACAGGATGGATATTCAGTTAGGATAATGAACAGTGGCGTTTTGGATTACTTCAAGTTTATGGAGAATGTAAGAAACAGGAGTTCATATAATAATGCACCAGACACAGATAAGGAAGTGGAAATTATCTCTGACTCAAGGCAATAATCTAGATGTAAAAGCGTAAATTTTGCTCGAGGCAAGAACATTGAAATTAGAGGTGAATAAATGATTGAGAAAATAGACAGCTACAAAAGTATCAGGGTAAGTGGAGAGCCAGAAGCTAGCAAATAGGAAATTGAACGTGCAGTTATAAGTGACAAGGGAATGAGATTCTTTTCCAGACAAGTATGCAGAAAGAAGTACAGTTAGACAAAGTAAAAGGTAGTGATGGTGAGAGATGCAAGAAAATGATTGACAGAGAACATGGCATTATAATGTCATAGGAAATGGTGAGGTTGTGAGGGTGGTTCTGAATGTGAACAGTTTAGTCAGGACAGAAGTATACTGAAAGCAAAAGGAGCTGAGGCAGGTTGAAATCACGACTGATGAGGAATCATCATGTCCAGATGTCTTTAAAAACTTGGAATTGCAACTGGATAGGGTGGTAAACAACAAGTATTTTAGAGGGGTAACAAGAGTGGAATGTGGTGGGGTTCTTAAAGGATCAGGTATAATATAGGAATTAGAGAAAGATTGAAGTGCAACTTGGTGATAAGAGCCATACCACTAATGCAACAGGCTGAGCAGGCCACATGGAAAATGTAAGTACACCAAGAGGCTTTGGTAAGGAGCAAGTTTTTTTTTATGTTGTTCCAAAATTCATGATTGTCTTCAAATCAGATATCTGTGACATCCAAACACGAGTCTGGTTTTGCCAGCATGCTGCTGCCCATCATCAATCGAATAGCATTTTTTTAATGTGGCAGTAAACACTAATCTGGAATACTGGAAAATGTTTGGTCCCAAAAAGCCCATTGAAAGCATGACATTTGACATCTTTATATTGATAATGTGCTGATGGTAATGGAAATAGGATACATCTTCTTCTGGTGACACAATCTCAACATACAAATCCGTCATCACTGGAATTGCATTTTAAAAGAAACTTCAAAGATTTATAGCTTATGAATTACTGTTATGATATCAATGGGCACATCTAATGCACTCATATCATATTCCTCTTGTTAATATCTACTAGAATAGTAAATAATTACTGAATTAATAACTGCATTTAAAATAGCAGATAAAAGAGTATTCTGCAAATGTATAAAAGAAGTACTCTGCTAATACTGCCAAGTGTAACTTCTGGCTTCAAATCAACATTCCTGTGTTTCTTTGTTTATTGATTTAAAGAAAATCATTTAAACCATGATGAAACTATCAGAAAAACTGGTTTGTTGAAGCCACTGCTGAGTGCAACATTGCAGGGTGCTGAAATAATATCAGTACTCATTAATCCAAGCTACTTCAATTTCATCCACAAATGTTAATCCAGCTCTCTTGTAGTGTCAGATTCAATTACTATTTCAAGCTAGATCCCCCTGATGTCATCAGCAATCACTGTATAAACAGTCTCAAGGAGGGAATGTACTGGCCTACCTGTTGCTCAATACCTTGGAGATGTCAATCAACTCGCAGGCACATTTCTTCACCAAGTGCTCTTAACTTGAGGACTTAGATAAACTAATTGGGCGATGAACAAATCTGGTTTGCAGTTTAGGACTTAGGTGAACAGACTAAGGTTACTGATGTATCAGTCAAATTGTCCCAGTTCACCACACTAAAAGCAACTGTCTGTCAAATTTCCAAAGAGGAAATTTGAATTTTGTGCTAACAGCTGCTGGAAAGATGCTATCTGGAATGTGAACACATACATCTGTGGATACTTTGAGTCATAAAAATTAATCAATTGCTACTCTGGCTCTGAAGTGCCAATGATGCAACCAACTTTTAATGAAATATATCTAAATTGTGATCAGGAGCATAATAGCAATTCATTTTAGTATTGCTATCAGCATGCCATTGAGGATCTGGTCCTCATACCTGCATTCTGCTTACTGAGATCACATTTGCAACTGCTAGTAGTTTAAGTTGCAACTAATGGCTATCCTTTCGTATGTGGGGTGGGTTGGTAGAACATGATCACTGGATCAAATTAGTTTTAAGATGGCATGACTGGCACCGGATGATTGAAACTAAGTCTGCCCTCCTTGTTGAATTTGGTAAATACAATACAGCATTCAGGACACAAGCGATGATTCAATACCCAATTTGATTCATTAATGGGGCATGAAGAGGTAGATCTCTCACTGAAAGCTCAGGTGTTTTCCATGCGGCTCCAGTTAATTCTAAAAAACGCATCTAATGGGCAGAAGTGTTCTAATTATACAGGCAGTAGAATGTAGTACTTTGTGCTGTTCAGTTACTGGTTTTAGCTGGCTGTGTTCCAGTCATTTGGAGACCTCAAGGCATAGCTCATACAAACCTGGCAATATATTGTAATGCTGTATGGATGTACAGGTAAGGACTTTGAACTCTGCAGACAAATGGAAACTTTGACTTGTGTAGATTTCTCATTATTTTAGTTTGGAAACTCAAATATTGTGATGGATGTCCACGCATTTTGACTCAAAAGAATCGAGAGAAAAAAGAAAATGAGACAGAAAAGAAAAGAAACTAAGGCAGGAAAGAAGAATTACTACATTTAAAATTTGACATCTTTAAAATCATTAACAATTCACCACCTAAAGAAAAGAAACTACACACTTCAATTGTTCATTTTTTGGGCTAGAAAGTTTGATTGGTAATCAATTATAATTACATTGTTAAAATATTACACATTAACTGCTGGACTTAACTGTCTGTGATCAGTTTAATGGGCAATTATTGTATGAATGCAATTCTGTGAAATTCATACAGAGATTAAGGGTGAAACTTTGTTTAAATTTATTTATTTATTAGTGTTACTGTAACACTGCAATGAAGTTATAGTGAAAATTCCCTAGTCGACAAACAGGATTGCCTGTTTGAGTACTCTGAAGGGGAGTTTATGCATCTCATCAGTGCATCTTTTGGACTGTAGGAGGAAACCAGAATACACAGAGCAGATCCATATAGACATGATGAGAACATGCAAACTCCACACAGACAGTGACCCAAGCTGGGAATCAAACCCATGTCCTTGGTGCTGTGAGGCAGCAGTGCTAACCACTGCCATAGAGTTCTTTATCCTCTTGCAGGTTGTTGGCTGATTTTCATAATACTAACAGCATCCATTGTTTACAGAGCATTATTTTAGCACAAAACAGGTTCAACTGATATTTCCCACTTTAAAAAAAAATCTACAAAAAAAGTTGGCATTTATGATGCTACTAGCCAGTCTTGCCATATTTAGCGAATTCAGGAGGTTTACCCTAGTTGGTACTAGCTGTGTGAGATCCACTCTTTGGAACTGCAGGCATTTTCATCCCCTGGACACTAGTAGAAAAGCAGCTACGGTTTTTGAGATGTAGGAGGTCCACTTTTATGGTTAACTTAATTTGCATGTGTGATTTGTGTCTAATTAGGTTTGTTCATTAATAGATTATCTGTGAAAGGGTAAAGATGATATACATGTAGGCGTTATAGTTTAAGCGTTACTGAGAAAAGTTCATTTATTTTCTAATTGACCCATGTGAATTGGGTTATATTAGCATATTTAATTATGTGATTCCATAATTGCATAGAGATTATATCTTGCAGACTTTTCAGCCAATAATGGAACTATGAAGAAAGCTGAAACTGAAAACCACAATGCTAGTTCTTTGTCCTTTTATATACTGACCAACAAGTACCCTTTGCCAAGAACATAGAGCAATGTCCTTTATAGGGTTATGCAGAAAACCAACCTGCAACAAGTATATATATATTTGTTTCAAAATAAATTCTTGATACTACCAAGATGATTGCTTTTACCTGCATAACACCATGTATAAGATTCATTCTTTGAAGTTTTTTTTATTATACATCTTTCCATTTTTGCTGTCAAGAATTTTCCTCCTCATTTTCTATTTTCCTACACAGAAGTTAATGATATACAGAAGATACTTTAAACATAGAATTATAGAGCAGAATTCTCTCATTTGGGACAAAGTCCCATGGTGGGGACAGTGACGGAGATTGTTTCCTGCGTGGAGGCCGATGGGAAACCATACTTTCCTATTAATTACACATTAGCGAATTTAGCACTGTATTCCATAGCAGGGCAAGCTGATTGTATGTGTCCTGCTGTCATATCAGGGGGCCACATTGAAAAGGCCCCCAACATTAGCAATCCACTATTGAAGAAAAAAGAAAATGTATCTTTAAGAGCACACTGAGGCTGGAAGATGGATCTCCTTGACCCCTGAAGCTGGAAGAGCCACCTGATAGATGCTCCTGCACCCATTACTGTGCTGTTCGAGAGTCCGGGGTCACCGGTGGCCTCCATCCTGAACTCCGGAGGTAGCCTAAGGTATTATTAAGGTAAGCCCTAACTTCAGCACACATCTGTCCAGACGTGCTCTGCACCAGTGTTTTTCTCCTGTTAGTGTTGTGGAGAATCGGTGTGCGTGGGGGTAAAACATCCAACAACAGTTAAATCTTCATTTGCATCCTACTAGCAGGATGCAAATCAGCTTCATGCCACCCCACCAGCAGGTTCCTTGATCTACCATGGCAGGCACCAGCAGAAAATCCTGAGGAGATTCATGCTGTGTGGATTCCCGTTGAATTCTACTCTCCTGTTCGCCCTACCCTCACAAATGTCATTTAACATGCTGACAGGGCATGGGAGAATTCCACCTGTGAAACAGTCACAGTGCACAAAGGGCCACATAGTTGCTTTCTTGCTGCGCTGGTTGTCTGCAAATCCTACTTCTTTGCCCTATCCCTGTAGCCCTTTCAATCTCCTTTTAAAATCAGAATTGAATCTCTCTCCGCTATATTTTAGGCAGAGCATTCTAGCAGACCATTCATAAAAAAAGATTCTTCTCATGTCACCTTTAGTTCTTTTGCTATTCATCTTAACATTGATGGCGACTAGTTTTTCATAGAAATAGGAATTCCAACAATAGGAATAGTTTCTCATTTTACTCTCCAGATTCCCAATAATTTTGAACGCCTCTATCAAATCTCTTAACTTTCCCTTCTCTAAAAGGAACACCCTACTTTTGCCAATTTATCCACATAACGGATGCGGCCCATCCATGGAACTATTCTTATAAATATTTTCTACACCCTCCCTAAAGCTTTCACATCCTTCTTAAACACAGTACTTCAGTTGAGGCTGAACCAGCATTTTATAAAGGTTCACTATAACTTCTGTACTTCTGTACTTCATGTCTCTACTTATAAAGTCCAAGATTCGTATGTTTCATTTACCATTTTCTCAACCTGCTCTGCCACCTTCAACAATTTATGCACATAATGTCCCTAATTTCTCCATGTCTGCACCATTTTTAGTCTTATCCTTTATTTTACATTGCCTTTTATCATTTTTCCTACTAAAATGTACTACTTCAGTCTTCTCTGCATTAAATTTCAACTGCCAGATGTCTGCCTAAACCACTAGTCTAGGTCCTCTTAAAGTCTATTGTTATTCTCCTCACAGTTCACAACACTTGTTTTGTGTCATATGTAAATTTTAAAATCGTGTACTATATTCCAGGTCTAGGTCATCGATATAGATCAAGAAGAGTAGTGGTTCTAATAGTTACATCTGAGCAGAAACCCCACTATATAACTTCTTCCCGTCTTAAGAACAACCATCTACCATTGATCTCTATTTCCTAGCATTTAAACAACTTGATATCCATGCTGCCACTGTTCTTTCTTTTGACAAGTCTGTTACGTGTTACTTTATCAAATGCTTTTTGGAAATCCATATATAGCACATCAATAACGTTACCCTCATCAACCCTCTGTGATCAAAAAATTCAAATCAAGTTAATTAAACATTTAGTATATCTGAACTTCCTTAATTAAGATACATTTGTCCAAGTGACTGTTAATTTTGTTCTAATTATCATAGAAGTTTTCCTATCACTTAGGTTAAACCAACTGACTTATAGTTGTTGTGTTTACCTTTGGACTCTATTTTAACAAAAGTTTAAATTCACAATTCTCCAGTCCTTTGACTCTAATACTTTATCTAAGAAGGCATGCAAGATTATTGCCTGTGCTTCCACAATTTATGTCATAGTTACTTCAGGATTCTCTCATGCATCTCATCTGAATCTATCAACTTTAACTACAGCTAGCCTTTCTGATACTTCTTCAATCAATTTTAACCCATCTACTGTCATAATTGCCTACTCTTTCACTATGACTTTGGTAACCTCTTCTCCCTTGGTAATCACAGATGCAAAATATTCATTTAATGACTCGGTTATGCCCCTTGACTCCATGAGTAAATCCTCTTTTTGGCCCCTAATTGACCCCATCCATCCCTTTACTACCATCTAACTATATATATGCTGATGGAAGTCTTTTGTTATGTCAGCTGCCAGGTCACTCACATCACTTTGGAATCTCATTACCATAGTCAATCTTTGTATCAGCAGATTCTCTGATCATGGAGAAGGTCACATTTAGTATCCATACAAGCAATTTCCAGCATGGTTTATGAGACAGCAAACTGGAACAAGAACTGTATTGTGTTGTGAGAAGGACTTCTCTTATATCCTATCTATATACTTAACTACATAACAAAATCAGTTACAATGGCTTTATCATATCCAAAGGCATTTCTTCCCCAACTGGTGTGTTTTAAAATCACATTACAGGTCTTTGCGAAGAACTGATGAATATTTATTTGTTCAGTATACAGTTTTTAATAACTCAAGAACAAAGAACAAAGAAAATTATAGCAGAGGAACAGGCCCTTCAGCCCTCCAGACTTGCACTGATCATGCTGCCCAACTGAACTAAAACCCTCTCCTCTTCCATGGACCATATCCTTCTATTGCCATCCTCTTTGTATATTTGTTAAGATGTCCTTTAAAAGTCGCTATCATATCTCCTTCTACTATCTCCCCCGGCAGCAAGTTCCAGGCGTCCACCACCTTCTGTGTAAAGAACTTGCCTTGTAAATCTCCTTTAAACCTTGTCCCTGCATCTTAAACTATCCCTCTAGTAATAAACTCTTCCACCCTAGGGAAAAAAGCTTCTGACTATCCACTCTGTTCATGCCGCTCATAATCTTATAGACTTCTATCAAGTCACCAGTCAATCTCGCTCATTCCAGTGAGAACAAATCAAGTTTCTCCAACCTCTCTCCTCGTAACTAATAACTCCATACCAGGCAACATCTGGGTTGTCTTTTCTGTACCCTCTCCAAAGCCTCCATATCTTTCGGGTCATGTGGCGACCAGAATTGAACACTATATTCCAAGTGCAGCCTAACTAAGGTTCTATAAAGCTGCAACATGACTTGCCAATTTTTAAACTCAATGCCCAACCAAATGAAGGCCAGCATGCCATATGCCTTTTTGATGCCTTCTCCACCTGCGTTGTCACTTTCAGTGTACCTGTACACTCAGATCCCTCTGCCTATCAATACCCTAAAGATTCTGTCAATTACTGTATATTTTCCATCTGTATTAGATCTTTCAAAATTCATCATCTTACATTTGTTTATTTGCCATCTCTTCGCCCAAGTCTCCAACTGATCTACATCCTGCTTATCCTCTGATGGTCCTCATTGCTATCTGCAGTTCCACTAAGCTTTGTGTCATCTGCAAACTTACCAATCAAACCAGTTACATTTTCCACTAACTCATTTATATATATTACAAACAGCAAAGGTCCCAGCACTGATCCCTGAGGAACGCCAGTAGTCACATTCAGAAATGCACTCTTCCATTGCTACCATATAAACAATCCTGAATCATATTCATCAGGAAGGTCTCATATCTGTGCTGAATGAGTATATGTTCTTTTGCATGGCAGTTTTTAACGTGATATTGGTTCTCCCAGAAATACTATCATAGTGAAGTATCCAATCTACATTACAAAATAGCCATTTGGGCAAGTTATCAAAGACCTAATGATATCTGGTCCATTGTAAATCAGTTCTTTGAATGTCAAACTTCAAGCAATGAAAGACATTCTACTTCCAGTAATAATGTCAACATTTCGCATACCTAAATTAGGTAAGTAAATGTTGGTGATTCATTCCAACAATGCACCCTAATCCCAGTCTCTCAGCAGTTTGACATTTCCACTTCCTACACCAGATATCCTAATAATTTATGACATAACACTTTTTTTAAGTTAAAAATTGAACCAAACTAGGTTGAAATTTCCCAAATGTATTTTAAAATCAGGTCCTTTTTAGAAGGAGAAAGGACTGTCATCACACTTGATTTAAACTCATATACCGTAAGTGAAATTACATCTTAATGAGATTTAGAAATGACACAAAGTTTAAATGGTTTTATGCATAGTAGCAATATAAATCTTCAACATATATTTTTTTGAAAATATATTTATCAATCATATACTGTGACTAAACAGAACTTCATCATCAGTACTTACCAACTAGTAAATATATGAATAAAATGCTATGGTATCCAAAACTGCTATATAACTGACAAGGTCCTAAGTTCAAGATTGAACATGGGGTATGATCATGGCTGGGCTTGAATGAGTTGGATGTGCCTGAAATCTTTCTACATCCAAAATAGAGCTTGAAAAACATTCTTACTGCCAACAACCAGCAAAGTACAGCAGGTTTTTTTTTGTATGCAAAGAAGAAAATTGAGTATTATCTGTAAAGACTGAAGGCAACAAACAAAGTTAATGTAACTTTATGAATGTGTGAATTGTACAAATTTACTGGAATTTAAGGAGACAATTGCATTACTGTGTGAATAAAAGGAAAGGCATTTTATATCTCAAAATCAAGAAAATAACTGATGAAGTCTCTGAAAAGTTACAGCTCACAAAAGAATAAAGAATGAAGCTGCAAGTTAAATGGCAAATTGGTTTCATAATAGAAAATGAGGGTGGTTATAAATGGAACTTATTCAGGCCAGGAAGCAATGACTAGCCAATTCTCATAGGGATCATTCCTAGGTCTCCTGTTATTCATTATATATAATAATGACCTTGAAGAGGGACTATAGGCAAAATGTCTAAGTTTGCTGAGAATACAAATTAAATCTCGTTAAGATGTGAGAAAGAGCTGGATGTCATTCAAGTGGATATTCCTCATTATGGGTGTAAGAAATATCTTTCAGTATTGATGAATTTACACACATAGTAATTATGATTGCATAAGAGGTCTTCTGTTTTGGAGAAAACGAAAGGAAGGTTTGGGTGCATCAGCTGATCCAATCTTAAAAATATTTCTATAATTTTCAGTGATCTAGAGAACAAAGTGAATACTAAAGATTATTGTAATCATGATCTGCTTAAGGACAGCTCCTTTTGCTTATTTCTTCCACGTTCCACTTCAGTTGCTCATCAAAGTCTCCCATTTTCAATTGCAATGAGCAACATGAAGAGGAAAAACATATAGGAGACAGTTTTCCATTGCCTTCCTTACATGCACTTAAAGGATACACAAATCCTCTTCCTGAAGAATCTTTTGCTTTAAGCAGTTGTTGTCTCTCAAAATTCTAGTTCTTCCACCATTACCACTGAAAATTCGCTGGTTCCACTGTTCGCTATAATCCTATGAGCTTGAGCACAATCCTGCAGCAACTCATAGAAGGGAAGGGATGATGACCCCGATTAAACATTATAGGCAAGTACAAATAGTGCAATAGAAGTGCAAGTAATACTAATGCTCCGTAACAAGAATGACTCCACATTCAACTTGCAGGTAGTTTCAAAATCCAGAGGATGTTGGATTAGGAAGAATCTAGATGATATAGATATCTAGTTTATTCTCACTTTAAAGAGATTCTAGGAAACCACAGATTGAGGTAAGCTGTGATACCCCCTTGGTTGCATAGTGGATGCCACTCAAAAGGCTCAGGTATGAATGATGGTATCATGACAACAATGGTCTATCAGCAAGCAATAACTCAGCATGCAGCAAATGCTGTTAGAAAGAAATGAAATAAAGGATAAAGGAAAGCCTTTTTGAAACAAAATTTCCTCTCTTCCTTTGTCCCTTCATTAGTAGCTGTATAGGCCTAACTCCTTGTTTCACTTAATCTCTCCAATTTTTTTTTGAATCTTCATAAAACTATTATAGAGTCATAGAGGTTTACAGCACAAGTCTTTGGCCTAATTTGTCTATACCATCCTTTTTTAAAACCCCTAAACTAATCCCAATTGCCCAATGGCCCTTATTCCTCTATACACATCTTACCCATGTAACTATCAATGCTTTTTAAAAGATAAAATTGTACCCACCTCTACTACTACCTCTGACACTCACCACCCTGTGTGAAAAAATTGCCCTCTGGACACTTCTGCATCTCTCCCCTCTCACTTTAAACCTATGCACTCTAGTTTTAGACTGCCCTCCCTTTGGGAAATGATATTGACTATCTAGCTGATCTATGCCCCTCATTATTTTATAGACCTCTAAGTTCACCCCTAAGCTTCCTAAGCTCCAGGGAAAAAAGTCGCTGTCTATCCAGCCTCACCTTATAACTCAAACCATCAAGTCCCAGTAGTATCCTAGTAAATCTTTTCTGCACTCTTTGTAGTTTAATAATATCTTTTCTATCCTTTCATCATGTTTAGTAACCACTCTTAATAGAAACGTAGATCACTTTTCACCAAGGTAGGACATTATATCCTTGCAATTCTTGACCTGGCTGATTCCACTGTGGGGGTAAGCACCTCATAAAACCCCTGCTCACCCAACTTTCATGGAGTGTAGCTAGCTTTTTGAGGACTTGTGGTTCACAGTCTCTCAGAGTATTCGTGTATCAAAGTCTGGATTCAGGATAGTTTGAGTTATAAGGTGAGGCTGGATAGACTGCCACTATTAAATGGTATGTTTTAAAGGTCTTGCACATCCCTCTCCATGCTTCCATGCCCCTTATCATTTTAATGCACGCTCACCCAGTATGTACCATGAGCCATATAAATGATTATAACAATATATATGAAGAAAACTCACTCAGAAATATACTCTTGCAACCTTATAAAAGTATCAAGAAGATGCTGCCATTCGTTGTTTCAATAACAGAAGTTTTTTTCACTTCACACCTTTTAATCTTGTTTAAACAAACGTACAGGTATTGAAAAAGACAGAACAATGAAATAATACTTTATTATAACCCCATAAAGATATCAGTCGATCAAAGCCAGCGCTCCACTTGTATGAATAGACGCCTGCTGAGTTAATTCAGCAGTAAGCCTTGGAGCATTTCACAAGTCAAGTTTCCTGTCTCTTTAGCAAAAATCCAGCCCAATATTTCAGACCGATGATGATCCAACAGCAACCTGAAATATTAAACCTGTTTCTCTCCACAAAATAGTGGAGAACATGCCCCTGTCTACACAATGGGAAAGAAGTAGAATATTTGAGAACTTCAAGTTTTCAGATGTCTAATCACCAACAATTTGTCCTGGTTCCTCCAATGCTGACACTATAGTTAAGAAAGTCCACATATGCATCTACTTTCTGAGGAGACTAAGGAAATTTGGCATGTCCACTACAACTCTCACCAATTTTTACAGAAGCTCCGTAGAAAGCATTCTTTCTGGTTGTATCACAGCTTGGTATGGCTCCATCTCTGCCCAAGACTACAATAAACTGCAATGGGTCATAAACGAAGCCCAATCCTTCACTCAAACTAGCCTCTTTGGGCACTGACACTGTCTACACTTCCTGCTGCCTTGGAAAAGCAACCAGTATAATCAAAGACCCCACACATTCCAGACTTACTCTCTTCCACCTTTTTCTGTTGGGAAAAAGATACAAATGTTTGAGTCACATACCAACCGACTCAAGAACAGCTACTTACCTGCAGCCATCAGACTTTTGAATGGACCTACTTTGCATTAAGTTGATCTTTCTCGACACTCCAGCTATGACTTAACACTATATTCTACACCCTCCCTTCTTTCTCTACTTACAGCATGCTTCATCAGTACAGCACGCAAGAAACAATACTTTTCACTGTATACTAATACATATGACAATAATAAATCAAAATTCTACCTGATCTCTAAAAAATTTCAATATTTTCTGTTTTCATTTCTGATTTTCAGCATTTGCAAGGCTTTGTTTTTGTAATCAAAGCCTAATTTCCAGAAAATTATGTCTACTGAATTGAACCACTGACCAGTAAAGATACAAAGTGCCCATGGTGTGTATGTTTGCGATACCAAACTGGAAATTCCTTCAGTGACATCCCTACAGCTTTTCCGAAATCAAATTTTATTATTACTGGTTACTGGAATGTGAAACATAATGGAAGCAGTGACCTTACATCTGTCATCACTGGCCTATCGCACTTATTTTACCACTTCACGCATTGCTGTTTTACACATAATGTTTGTTAATTTTTTTATGTGAAAGTGAGTCAAGTATTTAAATTATTTCATGAGTTGTGTTCACTGCAAGTTACAGCTATGTTAATATCATTTTAATTCCATGCTTTAAATTAATTTTGTTAAGAGGACTCTTTGGTCTTGCCCATCTATAACTTTGGACCACCCTGAGACTCCAAGGAGCACTAACAACATTGTAATAATCTTGCCAAGGCCAGTTTTCTGTCACAAACTTCCTTTATTTACAATGTACATAAAGTACTGCTTCTATGGCAGGTCAAGCCTCAGGAGTCCTTCAGCTGCTGGCCTGAGTGGAGCCAGCTGGTTTTAAACCCTCCGCTGCTCCTTCCCTCTTGGGCAAGCCTCCACTGGCTTAATAGGACAGCTCGTAGTCTACAGGCCTATGGAAAGATCTGTTGACAATCCCCAATGGCCATTACAACATCCCTCCGTCTCAAGTCCGTTTCTGCCCCAGAGCCCCCTGATACAGCAGGCCGTTTTCTGCCATTTGCACTGGCCTAGGGTCAATTGGAAGGAGGACCAGATTTGGGGTGTGAAGCTGATCACAGACA
Source organism: Sphyrna mokarran (assembly GCA_024679065.1). Lineage (NCBI taxonomy): Eukaryota > Metazoa > Chordata > Chondrichthyes > Carcharhiniformes > Carcharhinidae > Sphyrna > Sphyrna mokarran. The sequence continues at coordinate 38,697,160 of JAGIQG010000020.1, read as the reverse complement.
TTTGCTTCCTGAGGGAGCATTGAAAAGCTATTGATGTGGATTCTTCCTGATGTCTTGCTTCAGTTGGAGCACCAGTCTCTTCCTTTTCCATTTCAGAATGTGTGTCCTTATCATTTGGATGGACAGGTGTAAGGAAGACTTCTAGTGGCTCGATGTTGGCAGTGGTTGTCTCCATAGCTGGTACTGAAGCCTACACTAAGACTCCCTATTCCAAGTGCTTCCTCACAACTTTGCCCTGCACTTGGACCTTATCAGATATGGACCCCATTTTTTCCATTATAATACCAGGACAAAACTGGGATCATCCCCAAAGTTCTTCATGTGGATCAGGTCGCCGGTTTTGAGCAATCTGATTTGCAGGATCATAGTTCTTCTTCTGGTTACCTTGTTGGGACTCCACCTTGCCTGCCAGATTTGGAACAGTCAGCTTAATCTTGTCCAAAACCTTCATCCTATTAACAATTCTGCTGGAGTGATTCCTATGGTCACGTGAGGGATAATCCTGTAGTCGAATAAAACTCACATCTATTTGGTCCCTATGGATACTGCAGGTTGCTTCTTCACGTCAGACTAAAAATGCATGGGGTTAGATGCATTGACCCGGACAGGTGCTGTAGTGTGGCAACTGCGGGAATTTCACAGTAACTTCATTGACGTAAGCTGTATTTGTGACTAATAAATTTACTTAACTTCATAAACTTCCAGTTTACCAAAAAGGAAGATTATTTGTTTCAAAAGTAAAGGTTGTCCAGAGAGAAGAAAAAAACTGTTTTATTCCTCATCGTCAATGTAATAATCTTGGCGAGGCCAATCTTCCCATCACCAACACCCTTTAGTTATAATATGTATTAAAAAACAGCTTCTGCAACTACAGTGCACAGGTCAAGCCTTGAAGTCCTTTGACTGACAGTCTGGGTGGTTTTAAACCCCACATTGCTTCTTCCTGATTGGGCAAGCCTCCACGTACTTAACAGGGGAGCTGATACATTACGAGGCCCATTGGGAGATCTACTAGTGGTCCCCCATGGCCATCATAACAAACATGAGCAGCAAAAAAATTCGCTAGGCTGGTGAGCAGTGCCAATATCAGCCTTGTGTGTAAGATAAAGACCAGGACAGAGTATTTAGGCCAATGGCATATTTCTGTATTGCATGTTTCTAGAATTCTGTTATCATTATACTCATTTCATCTTAGATTGTTTACCCTACGAGATTCAGAACTCTCTTCAAAAAATAAGTCACTGCTTCAATTAGATCAACGCTAATTTTAAATTAACCTTAATCTGCAGCCCAATGTTCAATTCCAACCCTATTCTAAACCTAACGAAGGAAGATTTTATTTTGAGATCCGGTCTATTTACTGATATTGGTGGTCACAAGGTCTGTACAGATGGCATCAAATTAGGAGCAAAGTGAGAAGTTTTATTGTGTGATGTAGAAAAAAAAGAGTTTTACAACAAATGCAAATATTTGGGAACACGACAGGAAGGTGTGGTAACAAGATTAATAATACAGGGAAAAACATGACAAAAAAGTTTAAATGTATACCTAGCTGTACTATAATGGTAAAAATGTTTTGGGGGTACAGAAAATTCAGGACAGAAGTAAGCACACAGGAATGTCTTTCAAGTCTCACATGATTCAGTAATCAATGAAAAAAGATCATTTTTAAAAATCTTGTGACAAAAATTGAGAATAAGTACAATGCTGACATAAAGAACAAAACAACTTCCCAAACTGAGGCCACTTCAATTACTACTTTGCCGATGGAATGAGTCATGAGAATATAATAAGAACTCGGAGCAGGAGTAGCCATCTTGCCCTCCAGCCTGCCCACTATTCAATAAGATCATGGCTGATCTTTTTGTGGACTCAGCTCCACTTACCCACCTACTCATATAACCCTTAATTTCTTTATTGTTCAATAATGTATCTATTCGTGCCTTAAAAATATTCAGTGAGATAGCCTCAACTGCTTCACTGGACAGGGAATTCCACAGATTCACAATCCTTTGTGTGAAGAAATTCTTCCTCAACTCAGTCCTAAATCTGCTTCCCCTTATTTTGAGGCTATGCTCCCTAGTTCTAGTCTCACCTGCCAGTGGAAACAACTTTCCTGCTTCTAACTTATCTACTCCCTTCATAATCTTATATGTTTCTATAAGTTCTCCCTCATTCTTTTGAATTCCAATAAGTATAGCCCCAGTCTACTTAGTCTCTCCTTATCAGCCAACCTTTCAATTCTGGAAGCACCCCCTCCAGTGCCAGTATATCCTTTCTCAAGTAAGGTGTACAGTACTCCAGGTATGGCCTCACCAGCACCTTTTACAGCTGCAATGTAACCTCATTGTTTTTAAAACTCCATCCTTCTAGTAACGAAAGACAAACTTCCATTTGCCTCCTTAATTACCTATTGCACCTGCAAACCAACTCCTTGAGATTCCTGCACAAGGACACCCAGGTCCCTCTGCACAGCAGCATGTTGTAATTTTTTACCATTTAAATAATAGTCCATTCAGATGTTATTCCTACCAAAATGGATGATCTCACATTTATCAACATTGTACTCATCTACAGACCCTCGCCACTCACTTAGATTATCTATATCCTTTTGCTGACTTTCAGCGTCCTCTGCACACTTTGCTCTTCCACCCATCTTAGTATTATCTGTGAATTTTGACACACTACACTTGGTCCCCAACTCCATATCATCTATGTAAATCGTAAATAATTGCGGACCCAACACTTAACCCATGAGGTAATTGATCACCAATCAGAAAAACACCCATTTACCCTCACTCTTTGCTTTCTGTTAGTTAATCAATCCTCTATCCATGCTAATACATTACTCGTAACACTGTACATTTTATCTTGTGTAGCAGTCTTTGGCACCTTGTCAAATGCCTTCTGGAAATCCAAATACACCGCATTCACAGGTTCCCCACTGTCCACTGCACATGTAATGTTCTCAAAGAATTACACCAAATTAGTCAAACATGACCTGCCATTTATCAATCCAACTAGATTGATAGATTGAAAGATTCACTATTAACTGCAAAGAGTTTAAATAAAATTAATTTGGCCTATCTTATTCTAATTCCTATTGATCAGGAATTTTCAGTGTAAATGTGCTTATAATTTCATTAAGTCAAGCTTACTCAGAAACTAGGAGGATGACTCATGAAAGCTGCAAATGGCACACTAATTGAGGAAAAGTTCCTTTCTAAGGTTGCAGTTGGTTAAAACTGCATGGTTGAAAAGATCACATTATGGATGGAACTTAATGCCCACCTCCATGATGGGTTTGGCGGCAGTTGGGACATTTAATCAGGTGGGAGGATGGTGGATGCGTCACTATCACTTTCCAATCTCCACTTCAATTAAGTCCATGGCGGAAGGTCCATGGATGACAATCCCACCCCTCTATTAACTGAGACCCTTAGTGGGAAAGTAATAAGTCAAATTCTAAACCTTAGCAGATCCCACGTGCACCAAATTCCTCATTGTTGCACTCAGTTTAGTTTATGAAACACTTCAATCACTAACGCACTGTGCACCATACTCTAATTTTGCTGAGCCGGACAACTGTCAATTTCTTTTGATATCTGTGCTGAACAAGTAATAACCAAAGTGACTCATGAAGTAAACTTTTTGAGTATTATTATTAGAATTTTTTTTATTTGGATCGCATGTTCACCAACAGTGACATTTTCTTAACTTATGACTTATTCCAGCTAATCACAACTGGATTGATACTGTCTTTACCTTTATCTCTGTCAAGCACAAATAGTTCCTACAGATTAAAGAATAGCTAATGGAACCCCACTATTTAAAAAGAGAGATAGAGACAAAACAGAAAATTATAGAATTGTCAACTTGATATCAGTAGTGGGTAAAATTCTATTTTTAGAGATATTATAGCAGAGCATTTGAAAAACAGGGTGTTGGTGAGCCCACACCTGCAGTATTATGTGCAGTTTTGGTGTTCTTATCTGAGGTAAAATGTTCTTGCTATAGACAGAGTGTAGCAAATGTTTACCAAACTGATTCCTGGGATAGCGGGACTAATAACTGAGGAGAGATTGAGTCAGTTAGGATTATATTTGCTGGAATTCAGAAGAATGAAGGGGCATTGCATAGAAGTCTATAAAATTCAAACAGGACTAGACAGACTAGATGCAGGAAGGATGTTCCTGGTAATGGAGGTATCCAGAAACAGGGGTTATAGTCTATGGATAAGGGGTAAACCTTTTAGGGCTGAGATGAGGAGGAATTCTTTCATCTGAAGAGTAGTAAGGCTGTGGAATTTGCTACCATAGAAAGCAACTGTGGTATAGTGGTTAGCACTGCTTCCTCATAATGCCAGGGATCAGGTTCCATTCAGGCCTTGGGTGACTGTTTGTGTGGAGTCTGCATGTTATATAGAGTCCCTACTGTGCAGAGAGAGGCCACTCAGCCCATGAATTTGCACAGACAACAATTCTATCCAGGCTTTATCCCCGTAACCCCATGTATGTATCCTGATAATCCCTGTGACACTAAGGGGAAATTTATCATGGTCGATCAACTAACCTGTACATCTTTGGACCATAGGAGGAAATTGGAGCATCAGGAGAAAATTCATACTGACACAAGGACAATGTACAAATTCCCAAAGAGTGTTCTCCCTGTGTCTGCCTGGGTTTCCTCCAGATGCTCTGGTTTCCATCTACAGTCCGCAGATGTGCAGGTTAAGTGGATAGATCATCCTAAATTGCTCCTTCATGATTAAAGGTGTATACGATTAACCTCCAGTTTTCTCTTACAGTCTGAAAAACCATAAGAACATAAGAAACAGGAGCAGGAGTAGGCCACCTAGCCTCTCGAGCCTACCTGCCATTCAATAAGATCATGGTTGATCTGACAGTGGTTCAGTTCTACTTACTCCTGTTCTCCATAACCCTTAATTCCCTTATTGATCAGAAATCTATCTACCTGTGACTTAAACACATTTAACGAGGTAGCTTTGACTGTTCAATGGGCAGAGAATTCCAAAGATTCACTAACCTCTGAGAGAAGAAGTTCCTTCTCAACTCTGTTCTAAATTGACTCCCCTTATTTTGAGGCTGTGGCCCTCTAGTTCTTGTTTCCTTTCTAAGTGGAAACAATCTCTCTGCCTCTACCCTGTCCAGCCCCTTCATTATCTTATATGTCTCTATAAGGTCGCCCCTCGGCCTTCTAAAGTCCAATAAATACAGGCCCAATCTACTCAATCTCTCCTCATAAGCCAACACCCTCATCTCCAGTATCAACCTAGTGAACCTTCTCTGCACTCCCTCCAAGGCCAATACATCCTTTCGCAAATAAGGAGACCAAAATTGCACATAGTACTCTAGTTACAGCCTCACTAGTACCTTGTACAATTGCAGCAAGATCTACTGCTTTTATACTCCATCCCCCTCACAATAAAGGCCAACATTCCAAGATGTGCTGGTTCGGTGTATTGGAATACTAAATTCTCCCTCAGTGTACCTGAATAGGCATTGGGTTGCGACGAGGGAATTTTCACAGTAATTTCACTTCAGTATTAATATAAGCCTACTTACGATTAATAAATAAACTTAAGCTAGCCAAGTCATGGTAAATGCACAGTATTTCAGGGATGGGGGGGATGGTGGAAGGAGTGGGAGTGGTAGGGGGTTAGGAAGAGGTATGTGCCTGGGTAAGATGCTCTCTTTTGCAGAATTGGTACGGACTTGATGGGCCCAAAATGGCCTCCTTCTTCACTTAGGAATATTTTGATTGTATGTTTTCAAGAAGGAGTTAGATATAACTTTTGGGGTGAAGGCGATCAAAGAATATGGGAGGAAAGAGGGATCAAGCTATTGCATTAGATGATCAGCCATGATCATAATGAATGGTGGAGCAGGCTCGATGGAGCAAATAACCAACTCCTGCCTCTACTTTCTAAGCTTCTATGTGGTTTCTTCTTTATTGTGGGTGGCTGCTCTTAATCATTTACTGAATGTAATACATGTGTTAACAATCAAAGAGTCCATAAGTTAAAATGACTGTGGAATAATGGAATTTAAAACTTAATTTAACTTAAGGATCTCTATGCTTTCATTTTAATAATGGTTGGAAAACTTTATTTACCATTTGGATACTTATAAGATTCATAATTTTCAGCAATGTTATAAACTGTGTTGGCAACTTTCCAGCCCCAGATGTAAATTGCATTTTGGTGCTAACCCTCATGAGAGGACCGTAGCAGGATTTGCACCAGAGAGATTTCAGAATGAGATCTTTCCTTCTCCCCTGAAGTTGAACTAATTAGGTTCACACCTAACAAGGGCATGAACCAGATTTCCATCAACTTAAATATACAGAAAAACCCTTATGCCATAGCTTATGGGTTCCCGATATGTTTCTCCTCATCGTGTATATGAAAATCATGGCCATCATATCAGGAGCCTTGGTGAGTGAAATGGGTGGGCATTGACCTCTGGCATCCTGACATTGCCAACATGGCACTGCCAGCTTTGGTACTGTCAGGATGGGGTTAGGCAAGAATCCAGAGAGAGGGCCACTAGGGAACCCCATTGGGGCACCTCAGTATGTCAGTGATGATGGTGGTTGGGGAGGAGGAAGGGATACTTGCATAGGAAGGCGTTGGGGGCTATGATGCCCTGATGCTGGCAATGATGGGGAAGAGGGCGATCATTAACTTTAATTTGAGATTGGGGCACCCTTCATGATTGCTGGTGTTTTTAGGCCCCACCCCTCAGGAATGAGAGTGCAAAATACACCCGCTTGCTTTTGACACATGAGAGAAGTGGGGGTGCAGTGGAATCTTACCAAAAAAATTCTAAGTTCCGAATAGGCATGAAAACGGGAGAGTTTCTGATCCATTTTTTTTTTAGCGATGCCACAAGTCCAATCTTATGCCACTCTATGCATTATTTTTTACACAATTTCTTTACTGCCAGTAGGTGAAAGGGCAGGGCTTAAGCTAGCAGTAGACAGTGCAATCGTGCATGCACAGGTCTCTGTTCTGTGCAACAGAAGAGGGAAATTTGTCAGACACCTCCATCCCCTGCATACCACCTAGCTCCAGACCCCACTCCCTGGCCAATCAACTCCTTGCCCCCTGGATATTGCCTCCCTCCACTGGTATGGCCTGGTCGATATCCCCCAGCCTGGCCTGATTGATTGCCACCCCCCCCCCCCAGGTTAATCATCAGTTGCAGAGTACGCAGCTTCCATCCTTGTCTGATCTCAGTTTCTCAAGACTGTGCAGTTTCCCCCATCCCTGTCCAATCCCAGAGTGCGCAGCTTTCGCCATGCCTACTGCCCCTTAGGCCCTGCCTCCAAAGTCTCCAACCAGTTGGCCGTGTCTGGTGTGCATGTTGGGTACTGCCAGTATGCCAGGCTGTCAGTGGCAGGGTGCACTGTTTCATTAATATTGCAACTCACCTGTGAATCCACCTCATTGTTCTCTGGGACAGAGTGTTTGGAAATGCTGGTGGCTGAGTGTGAATTTTTCAATTTGCTTTTTTTTCTCTCTCTTTGAGTGCTTTTTGCTGCTGTAGTTAGGCCTGGGGCTAGCTGGGAAGAGAACCGTGGAGTATAAAAAGAAAGTGGCAGTAGACAGCGGGCAGTGAGTGTCAGTGGGAAAGCAGAGTGACAGATATAAGGGCTTTGGCTCGCGGGGCTTGGGCGAGAGCAGGCTTAAGCACAGTGTGCTACTGGTTTTCCATTGGAATTCACACCTCCAAGGTGTTCATGACAATGGCAGGAATTAAGGGAAGACACCTCACCTGTGTACGGTGTCATATGTGGGAGTTCCTGGAGGCAAGACCTCTCCTGAAAGTTCATGTATGCGTCAAATGTTTGGAGCTACAGCGTCTGAGGGCTCGGGTCAAGCAACTAGAGTGGCAATTGGAAGATGCATTTTTAGTCAGGGAGAACGAGGCAATCATGGAAGGGAGGAAGAATAAGGTGGCGGAGCTGGAGCCTAAGGCGGGGGAACCTGACCCTTACAGGTGGATTACTGTAAGGAAGGAGAAAAAGGAGAGGGGAGACAATCCAAAGACTCCCCCTGAGGTAGTCCCCCAAAATAGCGAGGGCGGAGGGTTAAAAAAGGCAAGGCACGAGGACCAGAGTACCTCAAAGGGGAGGAAAGGGGTTAAAAGGGAGATAATGGTGGGGGATGGGAGGGTTAAAGGAATAGTTAGGCACTTCTGTGGTTCAAGGCGGGACTTCAGGATGGTAGTTTGCCTCCCTGGAGCAGGGGTGCAAGATGTGTCTGACAGGGTAGAGGTCATTTTGAAAGGTGAGGGGAACCAGGCGGATGTGATTATTCACGTAGGAGAGAAGGATGTAGGAAGGAAGAGCAGGGAGGATATACGAAGGGAGTTGAGGGTAGGCTGAAGAGCAGGGCCTCCAGGGTGGCGATCTTAGGGCTGCTTCCAGAGCCGGGTAATAGCGGAGCCAAGAGAAATGAGATCCTACAGCTGAATGCGTGGCTGAAGGACTGGTGTAGGGCAGAGGGTTTCATATTTGTGGATAATTGGGAAGTCTTTATGAAAGAAGGGCACCTGTAAAGAAGGGACAGGGAACACTTAAATGGGAAGGGCGTGAATATCTTAGCTGGGAGGTTAGCTGGAGTGTTTCGGCAGGATTTAAACTAATATGGAGGGGGGGAGGGGCTGAGACCGATAGCTCGGTAGACAGCGAGATGGGAGATAGAGTAAGCTTGGATGAGAAGAAATACACCAGGGAGAAAGAGGTTCCGAGTGGGCTTGAAGGTCTGGAGTGTGTCCATTTCGATGCGAGGAGCGTAACAGGAAAACGGATGAACTTAGGGCCTTAATGTTTGCGAGGAACTTGGATGTGGTTGCGGTGACGGAGACGTGGTTAAAGGAAGGGGAGCAGTGGCAACTGAACATTCCTGGGTATAACTGTTTCAGGCGTGACAGAGGAAGGTCCAGAAGAGGTGGAGGAGTGGCGCTGTTAGTTAAGGAGAGCATCACGGCAGTGCAGAGGGAGGACAATACAGAGGAGTTAGGAGTGGAGTCACTGTGGGTGGAGTTGAGGAATAGAAAGGGGGCAATTACTATGCTAGGGATGTATTATAGGCCACCCAACAGCCCGCGGGGTAGTTGAAGAAGGCATATGTAAAGACATTTTGGATATGTGCAGAAAGAACAGAGTCATTGAAGAGGGAGATTTTAATCTCCCTAGGGTGGATTGGAAAGTACCTAGACCTGGGGGTTTGGACGGGCAGAAATTTGTAAAATGTGTACTTTTACAGAAGGATCGTTGGAGCAGTATGTGGCTAGCCCGACTAGAGAAGGGGCTATATTGGATTTAGTTCTGAGTAATGAGCCAGGGCAGGTGGTTGATGTTGTAGTAGGGGAACATAAGGCCAACAGTGACCACAATTCTGTCTACTTTAGGATACAGATGGAAAAGGATGCTTGTTGCCCTAGGGGCAGGGTGCTGAACTGGGGAAGGCTAACTACGGTCGGATTAGGCAGGAACTTATGGAAACTCGTTGGGAACGGTTGTTCGAGGGTAAGTCCACGCTAGGCATGTGGGACTCTTTCAAGGGAATACTGAAAATGTTGCAAGATAAATATGTGCCGGCCAAGAGGAGAGATGGGAAAGGTAGGATTAGAGAGCCGTGGATTACTAGGGATATTGAGGACTTGGTTAGGAAGAGAGGCGTATGATAGGTCAAAGCAGCTAGGAACGGAGACAGCGTTGGAGGAATATAGAGAGAGTAGGAGGGAGCTCAAACGGGAAGTTAGACGGGCAAAAAGAGGGCATGAAATGATTTTGGCGGATAGGATTAAGGAAAATTCAAAGGCTTTTTACTCCTATGTTAGGAATAAAAGGGTGGTTAGAGGAAAAATCGGACCTCTTAGGGACAGAGGAGGGGAACTGTGCTTAGAGCCCAAGGGAACGGCGGAGATCCTGAATGTGTTGGTATTCACGAAGGAAAGGGGCTTGTTGACAGCTCCTATCTCTGAGGGAGCTGTGGACCAGTTGAGGGAAATATCCATACCGAGGGAGGAAGTGTTAGAGCTTCTAGGTAGCATTAAAGCTGATAAATCTCTGGGGCCTGATGGCATTTATCCCAGGCTGCTTAGGGAGGTGCGAGGTGAAATTGCTGGGCCTCTGACGCAAATCTTTGTCTCTTCCTTGGACACAGGTGAGGTCCCAGAGGACTGGAGAATAGCTAATGTTGTACCGTTGTTTAAAAAGGGCAGTAGGGATAACCCTGGAAATTATACGAGCGACGTAAAGACTCGAACTAGGCACTCAGCCGAGTGTATTTAAATAAGCCAGTGAGTTTGACATCAATCGTAGGGAAGCTGTTGGAGGGGATTCTTAGAGATAGGATGTATAGGCACTTAGAGCGTTGCGATCTGATTAGGGATACACAGCATGGATTTGTTGAGGGGAGATCGTGCCTTACAAATCTGGTAGAATTTTTTGAGGAGGTGATGAAAACAGTGGATGAAGGGCAAGCCATTGATGTTGTCTATATGGATTTCAGTAAGGCGTTTGACAAAGTCCCTCATGGGAGGTTAGTTGAAAAGGTCAAGGCTAATGGGATACAAGGACAGGTAGCTAGATGGATAAGCAACTGGCTTGGTAATAGGAGACAGAGTAATAGTGGAAGGGTGTTTTTCTAGATGGAGGCCGGTCACTAGTGGTGTGCCGCAGGGCTCGGTACTGGGACCTCTTCTATTTGTAATATATATAAATGACTTGGAAGAGGGAGTAAGAGAAGTGATCAGCAAGTTTGCAGACGATACAAAGATGGCTGGACTTGTGGATAGTGAGGAACATTGTCAGGCGATGCAGCAGGACATAGATAGGCTGGTAACTTGGGCAGACAGATGGCAGATGGAATTCAATCCTGATAAATGTGAGGTGATGCATTTCAGGAGAAAGAATGTAGGGGGGAGGTATATGATAAAGGGTAGACCTATTAAGAGTATAGAAATGCAGAGGGACCTGGGGGTGCAGGTGAACAAGTCTCTGAAGGTGGCAGAGCAAGTGGAAAAGGTTGTGAAGAAAGCATATAGTATGCTAGCCTTTATAGGAAGGGGTATAGAGTACAAGAGCTGGCCTTTAATGTTGCAGTTGTATAAAACGTTGGTTAGACCTCATTTGGAATACTGCATCCAGTTCTGGTCGCCTTACTACCGGAAGGACGTGGAGACTCTAGAGAGAGTGCAGAGGAGGTTTACCAGGATGCTGCCTGGTATGGAAGGTCTGAGTTACGAGGAGAGGTTAGGCAAATTGGGACTGTTTTCCTTAGAAAGACGTAGACTTAGAGGAGATCTAATAGAGGTGTACAAGATTATGAAGGGTATAGATAGAGTAAACAGGGTTAAGCTTTCCTAGGATGGACTCAAATAGCACAAGGGGTCATGGGCTTAGGGTGAGGGGGGTAAGGTATAATTTGGATGCTAGAGGGAGTTTTTTCACACAGAGGGTGGTGGGGGTATGGAATGCGCTGCCAAGTAAAGAGGCAGGTACTCTGGAGTTATTTAAGAAATACTTAGATGGGCACATGAACAGAATGGGAATGGAGGGGTATAGAAAACTGATTTAAAATAGGGATCATGAGCCTTGGGAGTCCCTGGGAAGTGTGTAAATAGATGATGATATTGATGTACTTGTTTTTATCCTACAGGTGCTTTGGTCCACCTTGTTGTCTAACGAGGGGCATACACGCGATGGGTCGTGAGAGGGCTGCTCTTGGATTTTTTTATCGAGAGTATCCTAGTGCTTCACGTCGTTAGTGTACGCTTGACCTGGACCATTTGATGGGCAACACGACAGCTCAGTGACTATCTTGCTGTGCTGTGCAGATACATGGATTTGGGCCTGTGTCTGTGGGAGTTTGCGCATTCTCCCCGTGCTTGCGTGGGTTTTCTCCGGGTGCTCCGGTTTCCTCCCACATCCCAAGATGTGCTCTTAGGCTAATTGGCAAAACAAATTCTCCCTAAATTGTCTCAAATTTGGTTTTTAATCCGTAGATCTATTAATATGGACAGGGATCGTGGGTAGAGGTGGGAACATCGGGGTGGCGGCGCAGGCTCGTTGGGCCGAAGGGTCTGTTTCCTGTGCTGTTTTGTTCTTTGTACCTTTGAACTACTAAACTAAATATCTAAAAATACAAGTTTAAAGCCAAATAATCAAGATTCTGATTGCACAGTTGTCTCTTTCGTGCCTTTTCCCTTCTTTTTCTTCCTCCAGGTCCTGCACAAACTATGTTACTAAAGATTAAGACAACAAAAAGATTATCTTAGATAATTTACAAAATTATCGTACAATTAAGAATATTTAGGAAGTTCCAGAATACTTCTGAAGTTTCAATAATGATAATTGACATTGTAGCCCATTTGGCATTTTAGTATTATAATTGATATAATTTATTTCAATGTACATTAAAGGAGGTTTGTTTCATAGAATAGAATCATAGAATCCGTACAATGCAGAAGGAGGCCAATTGGCTCATCGAGTCTGCATTGACAACAATCCCACCAGGCTCTATCCTTATTGCCCCAAGTTTATCCCTGCTAATCTCCCTGGCACAAAGGGGCAATTTTGCATGGCAAAGCAACCTAACCTGCACATAGAACCATAGAAAGCCTACAGTGCAGAAGGAAGCAGATAGGAAATTTACAGTAAATGGCAGAATCCTTAAGAGTATTGATAGGTAAAGGGATCTGGGTGTACAGGTACACAGGTCACTGAAAGTGATAATGCAGGTGGAGAAGATAGTCAAGAAGGCATACTTGCCTTCTGTGGCCAGGCTAATGAATTCAAAAATTGGCAAGTCACATTGCAGCTTTATAGAATTTTTGTTAGGCCGCACTTGGAATATAGTGTTCAACTGTGGTCGCCACATTACCAGAGGGATGTAGAGGCTTTGGAGAGGGTACGGAAAATATTTACCAGGATGTTGCCTGGTATGGAGGGCATTAGCTATAAGAAGAGATTGGAGAAACTTGATTTGTTCTCACAGAGGTTAAGGGATGATCTGATAGAAGTCGACAAGATTATGAGAGGCATGCTCAGAGTGGATAGTCAGAAACTTTTTCCCAGGGAGGAAAAGTCACTTATGAGGGGCACAGATTTAAGGTGTGAAGGGCAAGGTTTAAAGGAGATGTCAAGGCAGATTTTTTACACAGAGAATAGTGGCTGCCTGGAACTCGTTGCTAGGGGAGGTAGTGGAAGTAGATATGGTAGTGACTTTTAAGAGGCGTCTTGACAAGTACACGAATAAGATGGGAATAAAGGGATATGGTCTCCGGAAGGGTAGGGAGTTTTAGTTAAGTCAGGCAGCATGGTTGGTGCAGGCTTGGAAGGCCGAAGGGCCTGTTACTGTGCTGTAATCTTCTTTGTTCCTTGAAGGCATTCGGCCCATCGAGTTTGCACTGACAATCCTACCCCAAGCCCTATCTCCTCAATCAACTGCATTTACTCCACTAATCCCCCTAACCTATACATCCCAGGACACTAAGGGGCAATTTAGCATGGCCAAACAACCTAACCCACACATCTTCAGACTGTGGGAGGAAACCAGAGCATCCAGAGAACATTCACAGAGACACAGAGAGAATGTGCAAACTCCACACAGACAGTCACCCAGGAACACGGGTCCCTGAAGCTGTGAGGCAGTAGTGCTAATCACTGTGATACTGTGCCACCCCAAATCTATATGATAAAAGGTTGTTTTACTCCATAATATACTGTAAAGAAATATCCCTTAGTAAATGCACATGGGATCTCTTTCAAAGTTCACTCATATCAACAATCCCTTCCTGATTTAATCTAGGGTACACCAAAGCTCAATATGGCCACAGTTATATTTTGTTTATTTTCCCTTGAAGGTCCTAAACTCTAGCCAAGATGCAATCATATTCACCTCAGTAGGCCTCTATCTCATTGTTGAATAAATGTTGTGTTTGTGTGAGATTCTTGATTATGCATATGTAGCCCATTCTATTGTAGAATAGAGTTGAGCCCACTCCTATCTTTACCTGACGTTCACATGTATATTTTCTAGCAGACAATTATATAGCAAATTAAGGGCCTTCATCAACCCACAAGGGATGAGGCCAACTATATTCATTCCAATTGTCATTAAAGGTCAGCAAACTGTGCAGAATGATGAAATTTTCTTTTCTGTTTGTCAGATGATATTTTTATGAATTAATCCAGCAAGAAATCATCCTGTTGCATTTGTGACAGAACATCTTTGCTTCTTGATTGGTTATGAAATACTGGTTAACTATCAGCTAGCTACAAATGCTCTTCAACTTATGTAATGTTCTATATGGTAAGCTACAGATCCTGCTTTTGTTTTATCCATTCTTTTAAGTGGTCTTCAGACCTGTAATATCTTGACCAAAGTCACTGAGTCAGCCTCAAAAAGAACAGAACCTGGAGGAAAGAAAAGGAAGAGGAAAGGCACAAAAGGGGCAACTGTATGACAGAATCTTGAATATTTGGCTTTAAACTTGCACTTTTAGATGTTTGTTTTAGTTGTTCAAAGATAATATTACTGAAATGAAATAACTCCTGATGCTTGAACTGTTTTACTGATTTATTGATGGTTTGTTCTCACTAACGCATTGTAGGAGCTGAGAACCAGGAGCAGTCTAGGAGTTTTAGTTAATAGCAGTTCGAAAGTTAACCTGACCTTTATTTTTTCAAGGTTACTATTTTACTAAGCTATTCAATTTTATTTTTAAACAATTTAAAAATGGGTTACAGCTGAGAATTGATTCTAGAACCAATTGATTGTATCTGTCACAGTACTAAACAGTACTTAGGAAACAGGGTCACGCACAGCTGCAGTTTGCTTAGCTTGTCACATTAAAAATGATGGCCCTGGTGGGGATAGCTGATGTACCACTCCAATTCTAATTAATTAAAAGGCATACTTCTACGTGGTAGATTTTCATGATAGAATGGCAATATTAGACATTCTATTGCCAACACTAACGTAAGCAATAGAGGTATCTTAAGGTCAATAACGTCTGCTAAAGTTACTTCCCACAACAGTGCACATCTCCCTGTAACTATTTCCTTTTCAGCTAATTAGAATTGAATTGAAATGTGATTTTGGAGGGGGCAGAATCAACGTTCGAATCATTATGCTCACCAAAGAAGTTTTGATCATAAGCTCCTGTAATGACCTTGGGCTTGGCTGGAGGTATGTTTATGACTCCTTCCACTCTGGACGAAGGGAGAGAATAAGTTGGGCACTGAAGACAGAAGCAAGAATGTTCTGTGGAAGAAAAAAAAGAGTAGTTAACGATGTATCATTTTTACCGATTAATACTAAGTATTAATATAAACTGCAAAATATACATAAAGCTTTGTTGGAAAGAATTGAAAACTTATTCATCCAGTTTTTGGAAATTTCCACACTTGTTAATCCGCTAGGTGAGTTATGGGTGAAAATCATTACATTGCATCCTGCTGACCTGCAGTCTAAAGCCTTCCCTCCATTTAATTCAGATCAATTTCTCGTAAAGATCTAAAATCCCACTTTATTTTCATTCCTCAAATATAACATTTTTTCTTTTACAGTTTATTGAAATTCTTGTGGGTTTTTTTGTAAAAACTATAAAACCCTTCTATTTTGTCTCTTCTTCTGTATGGCTCTTGACAGGCAAGCACACATCTCTCGCAAACAAAATTATGAATTGTTTCCGGACCTTTACAATCTAATTCTTTCCCTAGTCAATAATAAATGTGCAACGGTAGAGATGATGACTCCTTGATCTCTCTGAAGTGCTTTGCCACTGCAGTAAAATTAAATAAAAGCAGAAAATGCTGGAAATACTCTACAGGTTTGAATCATATGTAGAGGAGTTGAGTTAATGTTTCACCAATCTGACAAAAGGTCATTGATTGGTTTGTTTTTATTTTTGATTTTCAACTTTTGCAGTAGTTAAATCTGTGCACTCATTGTACTATTGAATCATACAGGCAATCTTCGACTTTACGAAGTTTAAATTATGACGATGCTTATAAATGGACACCCTGTTTCGACTTTACAATGTTGGTTTCCACCTTATGACACCACGTGCTTGATACATGTGCATTATCCTTAATTTTTGTTATATATTGGATGCTGATCTCAAATGAGCTTAGGGAAGTGCAGAACCCTCCCTCCAGAGGTTCAACCCTCAGGATCCTTAGGCTAGCATTTTTATTGTCCGTCAGAATTAGAATCCAGAAACAAGGTAATAGTTTTCAGGGAATAATATTGACATTGCGCGGCCAATCACTTCACTGCAATGGAGTGCACTAACTGGGCTCCGCTGATGATGAACAGCCCAAACAGTAAGTCAGCTTTTAGCAGTGGTCTGAATGCGTCAGCACAAACTTCTAAAATGAATTTGGTGGTAAAAATGTTGCCTTATCCCACTGACAGTTTGCACAAAAGGATTCTGCGGCTTGCGATCTGACGCCTTTTGTTCTGGAACTGCGGTCGTAATTTTCCAGCAACCCATGCCTGCAGCATTTCCCGATCCCACATACGATGCACTCTGCCGCAGGTTTCACAACGGCCAAGGTTCATTGAAGGGAGAACCCTGTTGACAACGGAGGGACCAGAATATCCTGTCAGCAGCCAATGGTAGGCTCCCTCTTCCACCGGCAAACAGGTGGTGGGTTGCACAATAAATCCCATCCTGTTATTTGATTCAGTAAAGTTTTACAACACCAATTTTAAATCCAACCAATTTATTTGATAGTAAATTCGCGAGCTTTTGACTTTATAGCCTTCGTCAGGCAAATGCAGTGTTCTGGTCTGCAATAGCACTCATATCCATACAGACAGTTACAGATTGCTGATTAGAATGCAAGTCCTTACATCTAACCTGCTTTTCAAGTGCCATTCTTCATGCACAGGTTCGAACAAGACTTCTTCACCACACGAGATCTTCAACCAAGGTTATATACTAGATACATTGATGACATCTTTTTCCTTTGGACTCATGGTGAACAATCATTGAAACAACTGTATGATGATATCAACAAGTTCTATCCCACCATCAGACTCACCATGGACTATTCTCCAGAATCAGTTGCATTCTTGGACATACGCATCTCCATCAAGGACGGTCACCTCAGCACCTCACTGTACCGCAAACCGACAGACAACCTCACAATGCTCCACTTCTCCAGCTTCCACCCTAGACACGTTAAAGAAGCCATTCCCTATGGACAAGCCCTCCGTATCCACAGAATTTGCTCAGATGAGGAGGATCGTGACAGACACCTCCAGACGCTGAAGGATGCCCTCGTGAGAACAGGATATGGCGCTCGACTCATCGATCGACAGTTCCGACATGCCACAGTGATAAACCGCACTGACCTCCTCAGAAGACGAACATGGGACACGGTGGACAGAGTACCCTTTGTTGTCCAGTACTTCCCCGGAGTGGAGAAGCTACGACATCTTCTCCGGAGTCTTCAACATATCATTGATGACGATGAACATCTTGCTAGGGCCATCCCCACCCCCCCACTTCTTGCTTTCAGACAACCGCACAACCTCAAACAGATCATTGTTCGCAGCAAACTACCCAACCTTCAGGAGAACAGTGACCACAATACCACACAACCCTGCCACAGCAACCTCTGCAAGACATGCCAGATCATAGACATGGACGACATCATCAAACGTGAGGATACCATTCACCAGGTACACGGTACATACTCTTGCAACTCGGCCAACGTTGTCTACCTAATACATTGCAAGAAAGGATGTCCCGAAGCAAGGTACATTGGGGAGACCATGCAGACACTACGACAGCGGATGAATGAGCATCGCTCAACAATCACCAGGCAAAACAGTTCCCTTCCTGTGGGCGAACACTTCAGCAGTTATGGGCATTCGGCCTCCGACCTGCGGGTAAATGTTCTTCAAGGGGGCCTTCGTGACACACGACAGCGCAGAGTCGCTGAGCAGAGACTGATAGCCAAGTTCCGCACACATGAGGACGGTCTTAATAGGGATCTTGGCTTCATGACACACTATCTGTAACCCCCGTAACTTGCCTGGTTAGCAAAAAACCTCACTTACTGTGCTGTCTGGAGAAAATACACAATTCTCTAACCAATGCTCAGGATTCCCTTCACACACATTGTTAGCCACTTTAACACTTGAATAGCAGGTTAGATGTAAGGATTCGCATTCTAATCAGCAATCTGTAACTGTCTGTGTGGATGTGAGTGCTATTGCAGACCAGAACACTGCATTTGCCTGACGAAGGCTATAAAGTCGAAAGCTCGTGAATTTACTATCAAATAAATCGGTTGGACTTAAAATTGGTGTTGTAAAACTTTACTGAGTTTACCCCAGTCCAACGCCGGCATCTCTACATCATGTTTGATTCAGGTCAGGGATGGCATCATTGGATCCCAGGAAAGTTCTGAAACCCCACGCCAACCACCTGGCCCTCTTTGTTTTGGAGACTAAACGCAAAATGATCTGTTATAACCTATAAAAATCATGAAAATGTGCGAAAAAATATGAAATCATTTGCCAAAATGTTGAATGTAATGTCTGAGACCAAGTCGGAAAGGTTGACAAACCAATCCCCCATTTATAACATGGTTCCTATTGGAAAATCAATTCTGACTTCCAACATTTCGACTTGATCGTGGATTTCAGGAATCAATTGTGTTGTAAATCTGAAGACTGTCTGTATTATCATAGTGGTTCTCTTTCTAACTGGCTTTCATCTTCCAAACATTTTATTTTGCTGCCATTCGATGGTGCCCAAGTATTGTTTCCCTTCCAATATGTCACCCAAGCTTTATTATTCATATTCCTTCACTGATGAATGTTGGAAGATTATTTTACCATGGGCTACACATCATTGTTGACTATGATTCTATTTTCTATATGGCAAAATACTGTGGATGCTGGGAATCCGAAATAAAAACAGAAAATGCTGCATAAACTCAGCAGGTCTGGCAGCACCTGTGCATTTTTGGATCCAAAATGTTAACTCTGTTTCTCTGCACAAATGCTGCCAGACCTCTGAGTTTATTCAGCATTTTCTGTTTTTTATTTCCGATTTGATTTCCACCTGACACCATTTATTCTGTTATATAACAATTGCAAACATTTTTTGTTACTGTGTTTCATGTATTTAAAAAAATAAAGAGAACTTGCATTTCTAAAGCAATTCCATATCCTCGGGAGATCCAAAAGCATGCCATAATCAATTAATTATCTTTGAAGAATCACTGGTGTTACATTGGTAAATGCAGCATTGAATTTGCAGGTCTAACCACATGTGGGGAGCTGATGGTGTGGTGATAATATCACTACACTAGTAATCCAGCAGCCCAGATTAATGCTCTGGGGTTTTGTGTTCAAATCCCACCACAGCAGCTGGTGTAATTTAAAATTCAATTAGTTAATAAATCTGGCATTGAAAGTTACTCTCAATAATGGTGCACCATAAACCTATTGTTTGTCACTAAAAACCCATTCTTTAGGGAAGGAAATCCTTACCTAATCAGGCTAATATCTGACTCCAGACTCTCAGCTTTCTTTTTGGTAAAAACTATTAAACTAAAGCAGACAAAATAAGGATAAAGCAAGGAGGTGGCCCCTTAAAAGAGGGAGCTGCCCGAAACTAAAAAGAAAGCATAAAGGAAACTTAGAACTTCAAGCCAAAATGTGATTAAAGGCGTCGATAATATATCCCAGTCCCTATGCTGCCTAGTGAGCATGGAAGGTCTTGATGATGTCCGTGACATGCCCCTTCCCCAAGACACTTGACTGTAGCCACAGTAGAGGGACAGCCAGATGGTCAAGTCAGACGACCCCCTTGGTTGCCCACTGTTTGGACCTGTTTATTGCACATTTAGTCAAGTCCAGGAGCAGATTCATGCAGAGGTCCTCCTCTTGCCCACATCTCTTGGCACCAGGTGCCCAGACTCACAGCAATGTAGTTGATTCTGGAGTAGCCCAGTGAGTCACTCGGGTGTACTAAATTGGTACAGATACCAGATGGACTGCAGCAATTGGCAATTAGGGAAAAGAAACAAATGCTGGCCTTGTCAGAAATGCTCACATTCCATAAAACAATAACAAAAATAGGCTGGTGGAGTGGCAGGTGCAATTTAATGCAGAGAAGTGTGGAGTAATGCATTTTGGTGGGGGGGGGGGCAATATATAAAAAAAATACAATTCTAAAAGGTGTGCATAGAAATCTAGAGGCGTAGGTATACAAATCATTGAAGTGCCAGTAGAGGCTGAGGAAATGGTTGATAAAAGACATGGGATTTTAGGCTTTATATAAACAGAAGCATAGAATACAAAAGCAAAGAGTTTATGATGAACCCTTCTAAAATACTGGTTTGGTTACTGGGGTACTGTGTCTAATCCTGGACACCAAACTTTAGGAAGGAGAGTACTAGAGGAGAGTGCAGAAAAGGTTTACAGGAATCACTCTGAGGATAAGTAACTTCCATTAAGACAATAGATTGGAGAAGCTGAGGCTGTTTTCTTTAGAGAAGATTGAGAGGAAATTTGATAGAAGAGTTCAAAATCGGAAACATGGTGGCACAGTGATTAGCACCGAGGACCCGGGTTCAATTCTGGCCTTGGCTGACTGTATGAAGTTTGCACATTCACTGTGTCTGCGTGAGTTTCCTCCAGGTGCTGTGGCTTCCTCCCGCAGTCCAAAGATGTGCAGGTTACATGATTGGTCAAGCATGATTTCCCTGCTTCTGCAATTTATACTTCAATTGATAAAGGCTAAGTGCCAATATGCTATAAGCTTTTTTCACCACCCTATTAACCTGCTCTTCTGTCTTTAGAGATCTTTGAACAAACACACCAAAGCCCCTTTGTTCCTCAGAACTTCCTAGTTTCATGCTGTTCATTGAATACGTTCTTGTCAAATTATTCTTTCCAAAGTATATCACCTATACTTTTCAATCAGAGACTTATTTGACCATTCCATCTATATCTTATTGTAACCCAAGACACTCAACGTCACTGTTAACCAATCTTTGTGTCATCCACAAGCTTACTAATCCTTTTCCCCACATAGTCATTTATATAAATAATAAAGAATAAATAATAGGAGGCCTATTCTTGTGGTACATCAATGGACACTCGCTTACTGTCACTTATTAGCCTTTATCATCACCCTCTATCTCCTACAACTGAGCCAATTTTGAATCCACTTCATCAAATTACCTTATATACCCAACTTGGAGTATTGTGCGCAGTTTTGGTCGCCTCACTATAGGAAGGATGTAGAGGCTATTGAAAGAGTGCAGAGGAGATTTACAAGGATGCTGCCTGGATTGGGAGGCAGGCCTTATGAAGATAGGTTGAGGGAGCTGGGACTCTTCTCACTGGAGAGACGTAGTTTGAGAGGCGACCTGATAGAGGTTTATAAAATGTTGAGAGGAATAGATAGGGTGGATTCGCAGAGGCTATTTCCCTGGGCTGAAATGGTCGCTACGACAGGACACAGATTTAAGGTGCAGGGAAGCAAATACAGAGGGGATGTTAAGGGTAAATTTTTCACTCAGAGGGTGGTGAGTGAATGGAATCGGCTGCTGTCAGAGGTGGTTGAGGCAAACTCGCTGGGGTCTTTTAAAAGACTTCTGGATGAGTATATGGGAACGAATAGGATAGGGGGTTATAGATAGGTCTGTGGATTGGTAGATATAGATGTGATCGGCGCAACTCGTGGGCCGAAGGGCCTGTTTGTGCTGTAGTGTGTTCTGTGTTCTGTTCTAAATCACCCCTCAGTACTAAGGAGATTAGCAAGGTAAATATGTGAGGTTACAGAGATAAGATCTGGGTGGAATTGTTGTCAGTGCAGACTCAATGGGCTCAATGGCCTCTTTCTGCACTGTAGGGATTTTATGATTCTATGAAAATCATGAAAGATCTGAAAAAGTGGAAAGGGAGAAACTATTCATTTCTGAAGGATTAAGAACCAGAGGATACAGATTTGAAGTGAATGATGAAAGAACTAAAGGCCACGAGTAAAAGCTTTCTACTGTAGCTAGCGGTTAAAATCTAGAATGCGTGGCCTTAGCGGTGGAGGGGTGCTAAAGGAAACTTGGAAGGAGGGACTTCAACAGGATTGGAGAGGGGATGAGAATGGAAGAGGGAGTGAGGAAAGAGGGATAGATTTTGAGGCAGGAGAAGTTGAGATATAGGGAAGGAATTGGGGAACAGATAGGGAAAGAACAGAATAAAAGTAAGGAATGGGTGGTGCGAGGAAAGGAAGCTTGAGAAGGTGTTCAAGGTGGAAAGGAGGAGGGAGAAGGAAAGTGGAAGACAGACTATTATATCTTTTGTTTCCTAGAAATTCAAAATAATGTGTTTCACACAGATACAGATGCTGACATCATTTTTAAAATCACATCCCACAATATGCTGCTGAGTGATACATTGTTATTGTAGTTGAGTATTATACTGCATATAGTTGTGCGTGATAAGCTATCCTCAGTATATGCATATAATAAATAGTATCTAGCTCTTGAATAATATAATGTCCTTCTTTCTTTTAAACAATGTAATGCCTCTACATATCAATACAGCCTATTTCTTACACTTTAGGAAGGGTGTGAAGGCATTGGAGAAGGTGCAGAAAGAATTTACCAGAAGAGTAACAATTGACCCTTTATAATTAAATTGAACACCTTAAAAGTCTCATAGCTTATTTTCTTTATTCGAAAACAGTATTCATGATATCACATAAGTGGTAGGAGGTTATGCCTCCATTTCATGGATTTGGTGTTTATCACTCTTAAATAATGAGTTGGCACACTTTACTGGCTGTGTTGTGCGTTATGTTCTTGGTGTTGTCAGAGTTGTGTTTGCTGTTGTCTCACTTGTTAGTGATACTGCTGGTATAGCTGATAATCTTTTCTGCTTTTCCAGCTCAGATATAGGTTGAATGTGGACTTTCATTTGTCTACCAATTTTGTTCATAGTGAAGCAAGATGTTGAATTCTCTGTTTCACCAAAAACTTTTGCTAGATTTCAGGTTCCTAGGGCTAGATTCTGTACCTGCATAGTTTATCCTCTCAACAACTCAGGCAAGGGTTTGGCATGTTTGTTGAAGTTTTGATCTCTTATCTGTGCAGCAGTGTGTTGACATGTTACTTCCTTCTGGTCATTTGAGGATGTATCTTGCTTGGCAAAGTTGTCTTATTCTTTTTGTTAATGAAAACTCAGCAAGTGATTTTGTGTCAACCTTGGGAAGTATAGTTTGGAGTGAGAATAAGGCAAATTTAAGTCTCCCCTTGCCTCTTGCATTTCATGAGGGTTTGCATGACAATCTACTTGCATCTTTTAATAAACTCTGTTCTGATGGGTAATGTGGTGATGATGCTGAATCCATACCACTCCTTCACTGTTACTGGATCAACATCCTGAAGCTTCCTTTCTAACAGCACTGTGAATGTTCCTACAATACATGGACCACAGCAGTTCAAGAAAGCAGCACATTACAACCTTCTCGAGGGCAATTTGAGATGGACAATCAATTATGGCTTAACCAGCGATGCTCACATCCCATGAACAAATTAAAAAAAAAGCTGATGCTCTATCTTGGTTGTCACCACGTGAGCAATTCAAGATGAAAAATCTAAGTGTAAAGATCCATCACCCAGTGAACTGAATACTAGCGAGCTGTGTCAAATTACAGGTAAGACCAAGTGATCCAGGGATGGTTTTATAAAGTGCAGCAAAACTGCAGCAATACAGCAGTATTGATCAATCAATGATGACATCTCATGAGAAGGTGGCTGGATACAGAATCATCATATCCAAAACTTCTCCAGAAGTTATATGAAGGTCACATGGGAATTGGGAAGTGTAAACTCAGGCCAGATAAGCTGTACTGAATAGGCATCCACAAAGCACTGAAAAAAAGTACACATATAGTACATGCAGAAGTACAAAGTATACAGCAGGGTGCGGGGTGATGATACCTACTGAAGTACCATCAGACTGTGGTATGCTATGGGAGCCAATTTATTCACTTGCAACCAACAATAGTATCGTATAGCTGCAAACTGTCACTCAAAGTTCCCATTCATCAGAAAAGTCAAAGATTTGAAAGCTACCACAATCACCTTAAAATTCTACTTGCTGTGCATGGAATTCCTGAAAATAATATACGATAATGGAGGTCACCTGCAGAGAATTAAAGAAATTTTCTGAATTTTTCTGAATGTTTAAAAATGGTTGATAGGATGCCAATCAAGTAGACTACTTTATCTTGGATGGTGTTGAGCTTCTTGAGTATTGTGGGAGCTGCACCCATCCAGGCAAGTGGAGACTATTACATCAAACTCCTGACATGCCTTGTAGATAGTGGACAGACTTTGGAGAATCAGGAAGTGATTCTGCAGAATTCCCAGACTCTGCCCTGCTCTTGTTGCCCCAATATTTATAAAGTTAGCAACATTTCTGTTCCTGACTTGTATTTCAGAGTGAAATTTTAACCGAAACTTCGTGTTATTTCTTCAATTTTGTTGGTGTTCCATGCAAATCTTTCTTATAGATATGCTCCAATAGATGATGATCATTCTCTACTATAAACTACTATTGTCCCTACATTGAGACTCTTCCATATTAGGAATAACCTAAAATTAGAATAGGATAATGGAATTGTTACTATATAGTTATGACGGCGGCGCGGGCTCGTTGGGCCGAAGGGCCTGTTTCCCGTGCTGTGTTGCTCTTAAAAAAAATAAACAGTTTCACATAAAAATACATATGGAATTTCTCACATCCATACATTACTGCCAAAAGCTCTCTTTCTATATTGACAAATCTGGTCTCAATGATGTTTGGATGTGATTGCTATCAGTTTTCCTTTGTGTTACAGCTTGAAAAAAAGTTTGGGGGGCTGTGGAGGATGTGCATGGAATAGATAGTAAAAAGGCAAGGCAGGGAGTAGGAAGGAAAGGAAGGAGATAGGAGGGAAAGAGGATAGACGACAGAGGTAGTGAGGAGGAAGGGCATGGGAGAGGGTGAAAAGGGGAGATGGAGGAGAGGGAGATAGAAGGGCAAAACTGGGCAGAAAGGATGTGTATGGGCAAAAAGAGAAGAGGAGATGGGAGGACTGGGAAGAGTATGGGGAGAAGGGTGGAGATGAGGAGAGGACAGTAGAGGGGAAAGATACTAGCGGGAGAAATGGAAGAAGGGAAGACAATATAGATGAAGAGAGAGTCAGGGGCTAAAAAGGGAAGGAGATGAAGAAAGCAAGGAAATAAGAGTGAAAATGATAGGAGGACAGTAGGGGGAGACTGGATGCAAAGATAGTGAGAGGTGGGAAATGGGGAGATAAGGAAGATTGGGGATGTCTTGAGATAAATGGGAAGGGAAAAGGGGAAACTAGGGGGTTGGTGGGAGAGGACAGGAAGATGGGGTGATTGGGAAGAAAGATAGAGATGGGCAAGGAAGGAGACTAGGAGATGGGGAAAGGAAACAGGGAGGAGTAAGGAAATGGGGAAGAATAGTGAGGGAGGTAGATGGAGGAAACGTGAAGATCTGGGCTGAGGTGACATCAGAGGAATTTTAGAAGTATTTTTCTACTAAACACTTGAGGCAGATGACTCTCTTCACAAATGTTTTATTTTACTTTTGACTCTTGAACATGAAATTTTGGGAGAAAAATAATTTGTGTACAATTACCTCCTTCACACCTGCTGAGATACCCACTCGACCGATTAGTCTTTTCCCCCTTCAACTGCTCTCTCTCGCGAGAGTGACCGGAATGAATGCAGCAAGCCTGGGTTCCGGTGCCGCTGCGCAGGCGTGAATCAATTCTCTGGTAGCGGCGCTTCATGAATGTGTAGTCCTCAGTCAGCTGCGCTACAGTCAGTGCAATGGGCTGCTCCAAGCGGCCGCGTTGCCCATGTCCTACCGCTTCAGCGCCGCAACAAAGATTCAAAAGGGCAGGTGAGTGGGAAACAGTTGTTGTTTTTTAATTGTTATATATATTATGCAGTTGTTGTTTGAGTGGGTAAGGTGTTTGACAACTGATCATCACCATCACCATCATCATCATCATCATGGTCGGAGACCTGGTTCTTCTCTCATTGGGGAAAGTGAGAGCGGAGGCAGCAGCTACGGCGGCGGCGGGGAGCTTTGTGAGATGGTGCCCGCTGTGGAGGGCAGCGCGAGCGCTGGCGGTTAGGAGTGGGGGGCTGAGCGGGAGCGCTGGCGGTTAGGAGGGAGGTGACTGTGAGCCGGAGAGGGGGGGGGGGGGTGGGAAGGTACTCAGCAAATGTCTAGGATCTGGATCTGGGGCCGGGGAGGGGGGGGTGGGTGGAGTTGACGCAAGCGGAGAGAGATGGCAGGGGGCGGGTGCGGTAGTGCGAGCCGGGAGAGGTGATTGTTGGCCGGATGAGGTTGTGAGGCGTGGAGGAGGGGGAGGGGGGGGGGTGATGATGTTGTAGCGCGAGCCGGGAGAGTGATGACGGTTGGCGGCGGAGTGAAGAGGGGGGCGGGGTGGTGGCGCGAGCCGGGAGAGGTGACGGTTGGCCGGGTGGAGGAAGCGCGAGAGGGTTGGGAGGTTTTGGCGTGAGTGAGCAGGTTGCAGGAGCGGCAGCGGCAACAGCGAAGGCGGCCCCCGAGGGTGGGAATGTTATAGAGAGAGGATAATGGGGGGTCGGGGGGTGTTTCTGAGCAAGTTCTCGGGATCTGCAGCTCGATCAGATGCGGGGTAAGGAGGGTTCAAAGAAGGGAGGACAGAAGAGAGAGGGTGTTGGCAAACGGCTTGATGGGGATGGTTTCTTTCTGCATCAAATGCACAGCGCACGCATTGACATTTAAAAAAAGACCCGAAATGTGACAGTTTGTGCTCTTGCTCCGCAATCCTTTTAGCCCCGAGTGTTTTCGTAGCCTATCGCAGACTTATTGTTTCATCTGATGTGCGTATGCCCGTCTCCAGCTTCATCGAAAGGGAGCTGTCCAGAATTAATAATACTTAAGAATCTGGATGCCTCTTTTACTGTTGCTGGCTTTGTGGGTACCATGAGGAGTCGGGATCCATGAGGAGAGGAACTGTAAATACGTTGTCTTTCATTTAATATATCCCCCCCTCCAAATCCCGAAAGCTGTCGTCATGTCAGAGAGCAGATGCAAAGTTTAATAGATTTCCTCCTCCGGTTGAATGTCAAAAATGATAGAGACGCGAATTCCTCCCCTCCTCTCCGCTCGTAAATAACGTGGGTTTTTTTTATGGAGGCGTCTAACATGAAGCAGACCGTTTTTGTTTTCTTTCAAGACATTCGACACTGTGCAAGATTTAATTTCTGGCTTCGCAAACGTATTCTTACATTCAGATGTAACTGCATATCGGTAGATCGAAATGATGCCATTGCTAAATGAGGTTACTGCCCTTTCCATCATTTACGTTCTTGCGAGTTTTATTTCCTTGAGGTCAATATTGACTTCGACTTGATCGATAGGCAAAAGGCGGTGATTTCAACGAAGCGGTTTCTGAATCATTCTGTAAATGTATTTTTTATTACTTTAAGGAGTGATCGAGACCTTTAGACGTGGAGAAAGGACAGCCGTGCGGATTGTTGTTTTTTTAAAGCGGTTCATATATTTTAATTTCTATCCATTGCATTGAGTTCACCATTTTGTCGGTAGACATGCTGAGTTAGTCAGTGGGATCTGACTTCGCCCTGAGTTTTTTTATTCTCTAGGGGTTTCACGCACGTTTACCTCGAGGAAGATGCTTCCCTTCAAAAATTATTTTAACGCTGCAGTTGAGTGAAAACCCATATTCTTAATCTAATGATTTGACTGTTCTAGGAGAGTATGCACCTTTAAAAATGTTTACGTGGCAGCATTTTCTGTTCGTGCAAACATTTTCTGTTGACACCCATTTTTCGTTCAAAGCTTATTAAATTGTTCTGCATGTAATAGCAAAGTTAGACCGTGAAGTTAGTTGGGAGATTTGAACCTGCCTGAGCTTTTAATTTGTTTAACAGACACGTTGGCTTCAGAATAAATGGCAAGTTGAAGACAAACATTTTCATATTAGCATTCAAATAATTTAATACATTTTATTTTAAATAACTATTCTCTCTACATCTTGTAGATAGCTCTTAAAATGTGCAAGAAAATAAATTTTGCAAATATTGCGTGAAATAAACTTTTTGTGATTTTTAACAATTGGAGGACGTAGCTTCTGTTTATCCCTTGGTCGCTTCCTCGGCTGTATTTCTGACGCAATGGAAGTGCCTTCTACAGGCAAGAGGTTAGAATAGGCACACAATGCCATTGATCAGATTGCAAGAGGTGCTTTAAGGTGCGTCGGTTGCCTCTTTCTTTAATAATGAGACTTTGTAAGCTGGTTCGTTTATATAATTTTTTTTAATATTCCAGTGAATAATGCAATAGTGTATTAGGGAATAATGACATTGCGGTCTTTTTTTAACCGGATTTTCACGCTACCTTTAATTTATTTAGGTTTATTTTCACTTTATTGAGACTGAATTATTTATTTTAAACATACATCTAGGACAGAGAAGTGCTGCAATTTTATCTCTGGGTTTAGCTCACAAATGTAAACGACATATTATTTGCCTTAGAACAGTGAAATAACTCATGATAGTCTATGAATTCATACAGGCAAATCCCTCAGCTGAATTTCTTAAGATAATGTCATTTTATTATTTCAGATTTAAATGTTTTAAAATACTCATGAATTATGAAAACTTAATTTTAAAGACAACAGCAGTATGCAATGTACATAGCTATAATGGATTCGTTTTTGTCTATTTTTTGTTTTGAAGCAGGGTAGAACACAATATTCAATTTCTTTACTCTGAACATTAACTGATTCACTAAAACATCAACATGTCATTGAAAATGCATCTAAGTCAGACAAGCCCATGATGTACAAGCATTACTATACATATGGATGTATACATTTGGTTTTGCCCCAACCCTGCTTATCACTTATGGCCTAAGATGTAAAATATTTTATTGAGGTGGGGAAGAGCTGAGTGCATCGGAGACTTTTTAGGATAATATGGCAGAAGAGAAGTTCAAATAATGGCAGGCTTACCAATAAAAGGGATCAGGCATTTGAATTTTTTGAAAAGTTTCATTTTTTTTTCTTGTGCTTGTTCTAAAAAAAATTATTTCATTGTGTTATTTTGGGAGAATTGGGGAGAGCAGTTTAAACAATTTTATAAATCAGTTTGTTAAAACTTCTTATCCCTATATAAAATGTTTATTCTTTTCAAATGTTTGTCTTCGTTTTCAGGATGGCATAGTGGTTAACAATGCTACCTCACTGCCAGGGACATGGATTCAATTCCAGCCTCTGGCGACTATCTGTCTGTGTGGAGTTTGCATGTTCTTCCTGTGTTTGTGTGTGTTTCCTCTGGATATTCTGGTTTCCTCCCACAATCCAAAGATGTGTAAGTTAGGTGGATTGGCCATGTTAAATTGCCCCTAGATGTCGAGTGGATCAGCAGGGTAAATACATGAGGTTACAGAGAGAGAGCTTGGGTGGAATTATTGATGGTCCAGGCTTGATGGACTTCTGCAACATAGGATGCTATAATTTAGTTAGGAGTGATCTTTAACTGTTGAGTTCAAATTCACGTGGACCTTCAATCAAATTTTGAAGAAGCTTGGTGTAATCTCCCTAAGAAAATGACTTCCTTTCCCCTCCCCATCCTGCATTTTACAACAATGCAAAACTTACGATTTTTACAATACAGCCTATATATGAATAATACTGACTACTGACTGCTGTGTGTGTGGTGGCGGCAGTGGTGGGGTGTGTGTGTGCACGTGCGGGTGGTGATGTGTGTGTACGTGCATTCTAGGTTTAAGTTTGATCTCCCTGTAACCACTCCGGCTGTGGCAGTGAATGGCATGGTCCCTTTGTTGACCTTCTCTCTGCCAGAAGTTTAGAAGTCCTTTGCCCAATAAATGCTTTTTATGCACTTTTTTTAGACATTTGGAAACATTTTGATACCAGGGTTGCAATCTCCGCTTCAGGGTGGTTTTAATTTTTAAACTTGACATGGTTTCTTTTTCTTTTGTCAGTGAAAACCACAATTTTCTCACCAAGTCATGCTCTCAACTGCCTTTATCCAGGTGCTTAACATAACTAGATGAAAAATATAACAATGATGTATATGTAACAATTTAGTAAGTATACTGTCAATTATGGTAATTGACTTAATTCTCATTAACTAGCAAAAGTTAATTTTGCTAGTTAATGAGAGATTTCCAAAAGAGAGATTTCCCAGATTCTTGCAATCAAATAAAGTAAAAGAAAATGGATGAACAGTGTGGTGCTTCAATGATCAAGGAAGGTGCCGGCGTAAATCATTGGAGTCCTGTTGGTATTTGGGAAGAAAATTGATTGAGGAATGTAGTTTCTGAACTATATTATGTATGTGAATTCTGTGGCTGGTCAAATGGACCAAAAGATGTTTTTCTTTGTGTTGTATGTTCCTTTACTATACCAACCTAGGTTTTTGTGTTTTAAACTTGGGTAATTAAAAATGTGTTTGCGTAGAGTATTTTCTGAAACAGTGAGTTGTTTCAAAAATGTTACAGGGTAATGCAGTAGATAAGACAACTTTAAGTATTGGTGTGCTCGTCTTCTTTTAAAATTCGTATTTAAAATCATTTCTCCCTTGAAATTGAATTATATATATGGCAGTGCAGTATTTAAATTGTTTTGCTTATTTTGATTTGATTTATTATTGTCACATGTATTAGTATACAGTGAAAAGTATAGTTTCTTGCGCTCTTTGCAAACCAAGCATACCATTCATCGAGAAGGAAATAAGATAATGCAGAATGCAGTGTTATGGTCATAGCTGGGTGAAGAGAAAGATCAACTTAATGCAAGGTAGGTCCATGCAAAAGTCTGGCAGCAGGAAGAAGCTGCTCTTGAGTTGGTGGGTATGTGACCTTAGACTTTTATATCTTTTTCCCAATGGAAGAAGATGGAAGAGAGTATGTCCAGGTTAATGGGTTCCTTAATTATGCTGGCTGCTTTGCCGAGGCAGCGGGAAGTTTTGACAGAGTCAGTGGATAGGAGGCTAATTTGTGTGATAGATTGGGCTACGTTCATAACTTTTTGTGGTTTGTTGCAGTCTTGGGCAGAGCAGGAGCCTTACCAAACTGTGATACAACCAGAAAGAATGCTTTCTATGGTGCATCTGTAGAAGTTGGTGAGAGTTGTAGCTGACGTGCCAAATTTCTTTAGTCTCCTAGAAAGTAGAGGCATTGATGGGCTTTCTTAATCATAGTGCAGGCACGGGGACAGGACAGGTTGTTGGTGATCTGGACATCTAGAAACTTGAAGCTTACGATCATTTCTCCTTCATCCCCACTGATGTTCTCCTTTCAAATTCCTGAAGTTAATGACAATCTCCTTCATTTTGTTGCAATTGAGGGAGGGATCATTGTCGTTGCACCAGTCCACCAGATTCTCTATTTCCTTCCTGTACTCTGTCTCGTCATTATTAGAGATTTGACCCACTACAGTTGAGTCGTCATCAAACTTGAAAATTTGAGTTGTAGGGGAATTTGACACACAGTCATATGTGTATAGAAGTTTATTAGGGGTTGAGAACACAGCGTTGTGGGGCACCGGAATTGAAGAGATCATTGTTGCCCATCCTCACTGATTGTGGTATATGAGTTAGGAATTTCAGAATCCAGTTGCAGAGGGAAATGCCGAGGTCCATGCCACGCACTTTGGAGATGAATTTTGGAGGAGTAATGGTGTTGAAGGCTGAACTGTAGTCCGAATAAATAGGAATTTGATATAGGTGTTTTTGTTATCTAGGTGTTCCAGGATTGAGAGGGGAGGGCCAGGGAGATGGTGTCTGCTGTCGACCAGGTGTGATAGTAGGCAAACTGTAATGGATCCAGGCAGTCCAGGAGGCTGGAATTGATTTGTGCTACGACTAATCTTTCAAAGCACTTTGTGATGGCGGATATTAGCATGACCGGACAATAGTCATTAAGGCACGCTGCTTAGCTTTTCTTTGGTACTGGAATGATGGTCGTTGTCTTGAAGCAGATAGGAAGCATATATGAAGAGTGTTAAAATTCTAGTGAAAATTTGAATACTAATTATACACAGGATAGATCAAAAGCAGTATGATCATATCAAAGCTGATTGTCTGTTGTAAAATTTAGAACTACTGATACAATTAAAATTCATTTTCTATCTTGTACTATTAAATCTAAATATTAATGCAGGTATAACTAGTTTATGTATCAAATTGATAATGAAGTCCATTTTATTAACAGCATACTGAAGAATGTCAAGTCTGAAGAGTATACAAGTTCTTTAACTTTTCATGTTACCTTCAAACGTTCCCAGATTGCATAAAGTACAAGTATATAGATATTTTAGACTTGGGCTACATTATTGGAAAATATAGTGGGGATTTTTTTCTGTTCTACCATTGTCATTGCATACCTTCCCAAACTTCTCTCCTACTTCAAGACTTTCATTATAAACCACCTCGTTAACAAAGGTTTTCGAGGCCTCTCCTAAAATGTTTTTACTTGGCTCAATGCCTATTTCATGTTTGATTATACTTTGTAAATCGTTTTTGCCATTTTTCTGCATTTATAGTGTTATCTCAAAGCAAGTTGCTGGTTTCATATCAAGGTGTTTTGGAGATTATGATTCCACCCACACTAGAGGTAGAATTAAGACTGTCTTGTCGAAAAATATTTGTCAAGTAATTTGCAAATGTTGTGGAGACCGTCCTTGGGGGGAGCTTACAAACTGATGAGTAAAATTAAACATTCTGGTAATTGCTGACTGTTGTATATCCAATAAGGTGTTTTGATTTGAAAAGATAATTTAAAACTTTAAATTTGAAAAATAATTTCTATTTTGGGAACCTGAAGATTTTTTTATATCAAAAATCAACATTGCATAAGTGAGCTGAAAATTCCAGCTTGATGAAATAAAGAAACAGTAAAATTGGTTCGTCCTGAGGCAAGTATGAATCGCTGTGTTGAATGATCTATCAAGTTTAGTGATAGAAAAGAGGACTTTGTGTTAAAGCACTGAGACACTCACTTTGTCCTTTAATTAGCTATGTCCTTTATTTCAATGTTAAACCTGCTGGATCATTCACAAGAGTCTTTAATAGAAAGTGGTGCCTCCAGTCATAAAAGTGCTCAATCTTTGGCAATGCAGTGACTGAATCTTTTAATTAAGTTTTTTTTAAAAACATTTATTTCTAATTTTACTAAAGGGAAACAGTCTTTTTTCACAAAAAGTGTTATTCTTTCAGGGAGAGTGACTGATTTTAGACTGCAAACGGAAAATGCAACAGCACTTTGATTCGAATTAATGATTTTTGACAATCCGTTCTTTGGTTACTATCTCAGGCTGACAACCTTGGTGTCCTGTTTGACCCTGAGCTGAGCTTCTGATCTCATATCTCCTGCACCACAAAGATAATCTACTTCTACCTCTGATTAAATTACAGTGTGGCTGCCCTGTCTCTAACTATCTGCTGCTAAAACCCTCCCATGCTTTTATTACTTCAATGTGACTGTTCTAATACTCTCTTGTCCCTCCTTCCTCTTTCCACCTTCCATGTGAACTTGAGCTCATCCAAAATTCTTTTGCACGTATCCTAATGCATGGCCAAGTCTGGTTCATTTATCAGCCCGTGCCCGCTGATCTTCAATGGCTCTTAACCCACTAATACTTCAGTTTTCCATTTCCTGTCCTCATTAAGAAACTTCCATTCCATTTCTAAGTATCTTCATTCTGCAGCTCCTTATATCCCTCCATCTTCCTCTCTTGTGCACCCCCATCATGGGTGTCTCTCCCTTGTCCACAGCCTTGCAGGTTACAATGCAGATTCAAGTATTTTATTAAATGATGTTGAGGGTTTCTGCCTCAACCAGCAATCCAAACTGAGCATTCTAAACCTACCAGCTCTGGATTAAAAAGTCTTTCCTAATATCCTCTCGAATCCTTCTACCAATCACCTTAAACCTATGTTACCTGGTAATTGACTTCTCCACAAGGGAAAACAAATCTTCTCTGTCTACTTCACGTAGGCTCCTCATAATTTTGTACACTTCAGTAAAGTCACCCCGCAGCTTTCTCTGTTCGAAAGGAAACAACTCTAGCCAACCTAATATTTCCTCATTGTGATATTCTTGCGAATCACTTGTAATTATATCCTTTCTGTAATGTGATCTGAACTGTATACAAATTCCAGCTGTGGCCATAACAGCATTATTTACAGTTCTAACATTACATTCCTGCTTTTGTATTCTATGTCTCATGCAATAAAGAAAAGCATTCCATATGTCTTTTTACCAATTAAGCTACCTGTTCTGCCAATTTAAGCAACCTGTGGACATGCACTCCATGGTGCCCCACTTCCTTAACACCTCTCAATATCCTCCCACTTATTGAATATTCCCTTTTGTTTGTCCTCCCAAAATGCAGAACCTCTCATTTTTCTGGATTGAAAATCATTTGACGCTTTTCTGTGTAGTCAGCCAAACCATTGATATAATTCTAGAGTCCACAGCTATCTTCTTGTCCATTAACTGCTTGGCCAATTTTTTTGTCACCTGCAAATTTTCTGATCATACATTTAAATCCAAATCATTAATATATACCATTAAACAGCAAGGAACCCAACAATGGTGTGCCACTGGAAACTGCTTTCCATGCATGAAAACATCTGTCAATCATTATGGTTTGTTTCCTATCATTGAGCCAATTTTGGATCCAACTCCCCACATTCTCCTGTAGTCTATGGAACAGTGTGCCATCTAGGACCTTGTCAAATACTTTACTAAAATTTATATAGCCTACATTTGCAGTAGTACCCTCATCAATCCTCCTCATTATTTTCTCAAAAAAATCAGGCAAGTTGGTAAGATACAATTTTCCCTAAATGAAACCATGCTGACTATCCCAGATTAATCTGTGCATTTCCAAGTGACAGCTTAATCTGGCTGTTGGAATCACTTCTAATAATTTGTCCACCACTAAAGTCAGACTGACCTATAATTCCACCCCTTTTAATCAATGGTACAACATTCGCAGAGTATGAATCCTCTAGTATTTCACCTGCATGTGATAAGAATTGAAAAATATTCCTTAAGGTATCCATTATTTCCTCCTTAGTTTACATTAACATCCTGGGATACATTTCAATTGGCCCTGGTGTTTTATCCACCTTCATGGATGTCAATTCCTCCAGTACTTACTCTCAATTTATTGTATCTAACATTTCACGGCTCCTTATTAACTAGGATGTCTGTGTCACCCATCTCTTTGTGAAGATAGAGACAAAAGTATTCATTAAAAATCCTGCCCACATCTTCTGCATCAGCACACAAAAGTTACCTTATACAGGCCTTGATGGGGCCCTACCTTTCAAGTTAAATCCAAGTTATTGTTCTGAATCATTGTCAAGATTACGGTAGTTTTGAACAGACTATTTACTATAATTGTTTATTGCTTTCTTCTTTTTGGCTGAGCTCCATAACTGGAAAATAGGAAACAATAGCTCCCTAATTTAGAAAAAGAGAAAGAGAGAACTGAGAATTATAGTCCAGTTACCCTAATATTAGTAGTTGGGAAAATGCAAGGATCTATTGTTAGGGATGTTGCAATGGGGCATTTAAACAATCATATGATTAAGCAGAGTCCATGTGGATTTATGAAAGGGAAATTTTGTTCAACAAAATTTGAGTTTTTTGGTGTAACTAATGAGATGGATAAGAGAACGTAAAAAAAAATTGCTAAAATACTACACAAGGTTACACAAAATTAAGACACATTGAGGGTAATATTTTAGGATAGAAAACAGCAGGAATAAACAAGATATTTTTGGGTTGGCATATTGTAACTAGCAGTTTAATATCAAAATATATACTTGGGCCTTAGCTATTTACAGTCTATATCAATAACTTGGATGAGGACGCTAATGTGTCAAAGTTTGCTGACAATACAAAGCTAGATGGGAAAGAGAGTGATGAGGCTGCAAAAGAGTATATCATAGATGTCGACACATACGTCAACCTTTGTAGCCTCAAAATCCCTACCAACGATGGGGTTGTCTTATACATGTAGGATAAAAGTGGCTGGTGTGGATGATTGCCATTTTGAAATATCATTGGCATCCAACGTAGTGGGTGTGTCTTAAACTTTCTAGTGTCTTCATGTTGCAGCCTGTAGTGCTTATTTGATCCTTATGCCTAATTACAAGATACCAGTAAGTAAAGCATGCAGTTGTGAGAAGAAAAATTGAAGCTGACTGCTAAAACGAGTGCAACATATTGAAGTTGAGTGGTTGAGGACAGTTTTAGAGTTTGACTTAAGTGCCAGGTATATGCAAAATTATTATTATTTTAGTTGGAAAAATGGGGTCATCTTATACTGGCTGACTTTGCCATGATTTACAATAGGCAAGTTGGTAAATGGGCTACAATGTGGTGAAGTGTGAAGGTATCTTAAATTGGTAGAGAATATAAAAAGGCAGAATATTTGAAGTATGAGAGACAGGAAAATACTTTCATCCTTAGGTGTCCTTGTTCTTTGAGGTGAAATTGAATAGACTAGGCTTATATTCCTTGGAGGTCAAAGAAATGAGAGGTAATGCAATTGAAACATCAAATTTTTAAGGGGCTTGACAAGGTAGACACAGAAAATCTTCCCAATATTTCTGCTGGCTGTGGTATCTGGACCGTGAGTCAGAATAAAAGTCATGATGTGGAGATGCCGGTGTTCGACTGGGGTAAAAACAATAAGAAGTCTCAACACCAGGTTAAAGTCCAACCAGTTTATTTGATAGTAAACCCACAAGCTTTTGGGGTTTGTCCCTTTGTCAGATGAGTGGAGAGTTCTGGTCCAGACCAAAACTCTCCACTCACCTGACGAAGGGGCAAACCCCAAAAGCTTGTGGGGTTTCTATCAAACAAATTGGTTGGACTTTAACCTGGTGTTGTGAGACTCCTTATTCAGAATAAAAGTTAGCCATTTAGGATTGGGATAAGAAATTTCTTCACTTGCAAATGTTCTGAATCATTGGAATTTGAGTCCTCAGAGTTAAACATATACAGGACAAAACTCGTTTAGGTTTTTGGATAGAAAAGAAATTGAAGGTTGTATGGATAGTGCAGTTTAGTGGAGTTGAGAAGATCAGCTGTGATCTTGCTGAATGATGCAGCGTGCTCAAAGGGCCAAATGCACCTAATTTTTTATGTTCTTATCATCAGCTAACTTTTTTCTTTTGTTGTAATACTGTTGTCATTTACTTTTGCCTCTTAATTTGGACTTGATTTGGAAATATTTTAATAGAAATTCATTGCATCACTTGTATCCATTGAATTTATAACTTGATTCACTTTTTGGTGTGTGACATTACTGGAGAATAGAAGTAAATTATAAGTTGAAGCAGACATCTTTACTCTCTTCCACAGGTGGCTCATAATTTATTGCAGTGGATGAATGGATGGCAATATACAGCATAAATTTTATTGTCTAATATACAATATCTCTGTTAACTTTCTCCACTTTCTTTCCTTTATATTAGAATACATTTAATGTTTCAAATTAGAAGCAGAAGCCATTTTTCCCAATGATTATACTTGAAAAACAAGATGGCAGTGTAGAGATTTAAAACGTCGCCTTTTATGTGTAAGCAAAACATGGTACTTATCACATCAGCCAATCTCTTGGAGAAATTGAATCAGTAATTAAATCCCACCGTTGTCCTGGTTCCATTCAGACCATGAAATTCTATGTGGAATTTGAGTACAGAGATTCCACAAGTATGCTGATGCTGTTTTCCAGCTTAGATGCAACGCTTCCAGAATAACTGTTGACAAAGTTGAACATGTGAGCCAATGCAATGGTTTGCTTTTTAACACAAATCCTGCAGGCTTTAGAGATGTGTTTAAAGAAGCCTATTTAGGACCAACAAATCGCATTGGTCCCAGTTTATCAACTCCTTTTAATTTTAAATTTAAGTGGCAGTAATGTAAAACTGGTGTTAATCCAACAAAACGATGATTACCATTAACATTTGGAGGCTGAACTATGACGAAGGTAATTGTGATGTAGTGCAAAAAGGCACAGGGAAGTATGAAATATGTAATAATATAAATCACAATTTCCTCTTCCTTCTGCTCTATCCAAGTGTTTAATATTGGAATGCTATTATAACGTTGCATTTTCCAGGAAAATCTCTGCAATTGTGTTACTACGCTGAATTGTGCTGAAAGAGCCACCCAGTTTCTAGCAGCAAGAATTACTATTGTCTCAGGTTTTCTCAAGGAAAAGAAATGTGAAAAATTTAAAATCCCTGTAATGGTCTTTGTTACAAACCTGTATATCACATGACCTATTAGCCTAGCATTTCAGATACCATATTACATTTAGAAGTTACAAGATTGTGACAAAGTGTTAAGTATTCAAATTGCTGTACTTCAATAAACAAAACTGCAGATGCTGGAAACTTCAGACAGAAACAAAACACTGGACACTCTTGGACCAGGTAGCAATTTTAGAGAATAGATATTGCAGGAGCTCCTCAGTTCCTCCTGCCCTGTGTCCAAACATCAGCTGTTTCATCAATGATCTTCCCCCATAATAAAGTCAGGAGTGAGGATATTCATTGATGTTCAGCGACACTCATGGCACCTCATACTGAAGCAGTCACGTGCATATGCTGTAAGACCTGGACAGTATTCAGGCTTGGGCTGATGAGTTTATATGTTACTTGCCACTTGCATAAAAATTGACCTTTGTGACTTTTGGCTAGAAAATTGAATTTTCATTTGTCTTGAGTGAAAATCAACCTAACTTTTCTGGAATTGAATTATGCTGGGATTATTAATTACCAATCAATAATTACTGTTCATAATTTAAAGGCATGTATGGGAGCCTTTAAATTTTACCTCCATCATTTCCAGAGGTAATCTCACACTTAATTGACAAAACTAATGAGTATCACGTGATCTATCACAATGCCTTTAAAAAAATAACAAGTATGCAGCTCATTTTAAACTGGAGAAAAAAGTGCCATAATATGTTAACAAGCATCAGAAAATTGGTCGTACTATTATTCGCACAGAGTCATCTGATGCTACGTCATCAAGCGAAAAAGATGGTGTTTCAGAATTCAAAGGCAGTATCAGATAAGAATAATTTATTTTCATCAGAAAACAAAAAAAAATCACAGCATCTGCTACCTGAACACAACGATAAAATAAAATTCCACCATTTTGACACCAGACATTGAAAACCTACATTGAAAACATGGATGGAATATAATGTACTTGGACATGCCAGCGAATAAGGCTGTTACGAATATTGATTTGGGGATGGGGGGAACCTTTGTGAAGACAACTGGCCGTGTTAAGATGTGGTTCCATTTTGTCTGAGGGTTGGCACAAAAATAAAGGTGATAGTGCTATTTAAACATGAAGTTGTCCATAAAAAGAAATTTTAGAAAGGCAGCATTGTCCACGCCCGCAAAGTTTGGATGGATGAAGACAGTTGCCAAAAGTATGGAATTTGAGAACAGGAGGTTGAAGTAAAGAAAATGCTTTCCTTATTTTGGGCATGTTAAAATTCCGCCTTATTAAATAAGTAGCTACATGTCAGTTGTTCCTGACAGTCATACGGTTGTTGTTCAGCCTTGGATGTGTGTAAGTAAATCTCATGGTACACTATCTAAAAGATGTGATGCAATTGACTTATTGCAAGGCAAAACATGTAGTTAATCCCTTATAATTGAGTTCTTTAGTGTTCTTGATTTTTTTTTTACTTTATTCCATTGCAGCAATATTTTTCTGGGCCCAAATTAAGCACTCATCAATCCATCAAAAATATTTTCCATGTAAAAGTTGATCAACCATTTGACTTTGGCCTAAACGGTTGTTCTCCAGTTTTTGTGTGCGCACACATCTTTGCATGGTCGTGCAATTACGATTGCAGAATCCCTCCATCATCAACATCCTGGAGGGTTCCTGTGGACCGGAAACTAACCATAGTACTACTGTGGCTACAAGATCTTGCCAGGGTGAATGTTGCTCCAATAATACTCTATGCTCAACCATCCAGGATAAATTAATCCGTTTGATTTGTATCCCATCCACCACCTTCAACATTCACTCTCTCCATCTCTAATGGTGTCTACTATTTACAAGATGTACTGCAGCACCTCAGCAAGATAGTACCTTCTAAACCTGCAATCCTTGCCAACAGAAGGACAAGAACAGCAGATACGTGGAAACACCACCACCTTCAAGAACCCCTTCAAGCCAAACAACATTCTGAACTGTATTGCCATTCCTTCACTGTTGCTGGATCAAAAATCCTGTCACTCCCTTAGTCCCATGGGTATATCTACAACAAGACTGCAGTAATTCAAGAAGGTGGCTTACCACCACCAGTTAGAAAAGGGCAACAATTGCTGACTTGCTGGTGATGCTCTCACCCCATGAAATAATGTTTTTAAATTTGACATTGTCCTTTTCCTCCTGCTGTCCTTTTCCTTCTGCTTTCCTGTGGATTCAATTAGAAAATGAAGAGCTGGCCTTCATTCTCTGAATTGGCCTACATTGGACATAGGTGTAAACAATGCAGAGATCATTTTGGTATTGTACTATACCTGGCATTTAAGTCTTCTGTTTTTAAACCTACTAATAAGTTAATTTAAAGAAAACTGTGATCCTAGATCTCCTATAGTAATTGTAGATTTCAATGTTATTTAAAACAAACTGCTTGTCCTTCTTTATTTTTGTTGTTCAGACCTATTCTGCCTTATTTTTCCCTCTGGTGCAATCATCCTGGTTTTTGTTAATTTTATGTAAGCACTCAATGATTGAAAACATAACTGGATTTTTTTACTATATACTTACTCAGTTTGACCAGAAGACAGTCACACCACTTTGGTAGAAGCATTTGATTTGACTGGTGTTGGGATAGTGGGGTGGGACTGCGAGTCAGGCAGATAAGGTGATTGAAAAGATGAGGGTTGAATAGCCTCAGTCCTTGCAACCGAACAACAGGTGAGGTTTTGCAGCATGTATGGACAAGAATGAGGCTGCAGTGTTGGATGAGCATACTCAACATGGTACAGGAACCTATTCAAGTGGAATGGTGGAGAGTGCAAAGGAATGTAGTGGTATTTAGGGGACAGTTTTCAGGGGGATAGACGCTGTTCTGCAGCCAAGAAGCTATGTTTCCTGGCTGGTACCAAGATTTGGAATAGCTGCTCCAGGTTGGAAAGGAACTAGAGATGGTTATCATGGTCATGCAGATACTAGCGTTATAGGTAAGATTTGGAAAGAGGTTCTGCATCAGGAGTCTGAGAAGCCAAATGCTAATTTAAAAAATAGAATCTCAAAAGGCATTATCTGAGTTATACCTAAGCTGCATGAAATTGATATAGGGTAGATAAGATTAGAGAGATGAACGTATGTCTGAAAGACTGGTGTGAGAAGTGAGTTCTAGTTCTAGCGCGTGGAAAGTATGGTTTATACCATTGGAGCAGACATCACCTGAACCGTGCTAGGACTGATGCCCGAGAATGTCATACAACAAGGAGAGTAGAAAGGTTCTTAAACTAAATAGTGGATAAAAGGGAAAATTAAGTAAAGGGAAATGACAAGATAATAGATCTAGGAAGTAATAAAGGTAATAATCAAAGTAAGATAGGAAGGGTGATTGCAAATTTAGAATGTGGTATCAGGTAGGGACAGAGTTTACAAACAAAGGAGAAAAAAATTAAGGGCTCTGCATCTGAATGCTCACAGTATTCTCTGTAAAACAGACGTATTGTCAGCTCGAATAGAAATTCATGTGTATGACTTGATAGTCATTACGAAATGTGGCTTTTGGATTTCCAGAAGGCCTTTGACAAGGTACCACGTAGGAGTTGCTGAATAAGATAAGAACACCATGGTGTTGAAGACAAAGTACTAACATAGATAGAAGATTGACTGGTTGACGGAAGGCAAAAAATGGGGTTAAAGGGGTCCTTTTCAGGAAGGAAGTCAGTGACAAATAGAGTTCTGCAGGAGTCAGTATTGGGACCACAACCTTTTACTTTATGCATCAATAATCTAGATGAAAGAACTGAGGGCATTGTGGCTTAGCTTGCTGATGATACAAAGATAGATGGAGGGATAGGTACTATTGAGGACATGGGGAGGTTGCAGAAGCACTTGAACAGATTAGGAGAGTAGGCACAGAAGTGGCAAATGGAGTGCAATGTGGGGAAGTGTGAGGTTATGCATTTTTGGTAGAAAGAATAAAGGCATAGACTATTTTCTCAGTTGGTTGAGCTTTCAGAAATTGAAAGCACAGTGGGACTAAGGAGTCCTAGTGCAGAATTCTCTTAAGGTTAACTTGCAGATTGCATTTGCCTTCATAACTACCAATTCGATGTTAGATAGTATTCATTTCAGGAGAACTAGAATACAAAAGCAGAGATGTAATGCTGAGGATTTATAAGGCACTGGTCAACCCACATTTGGAATATTGTGAGCAATTTTGGGCTCCATATTGAAAGAAGGATGTGCTGGCCTTAGAGAAGATCCAAGGAGGTTCACAACAATGATCCCGAGAACGAAAGGCTTGACGTATGAGGAGCGTTTGAAGACTCTGGATCTATGTTCGATGGAGTTCTTGAAGGATGAGGTGGCGAGGGGAATCTCATTGAAACATACAGAATACTGAAAGACCTTGATAGAGTGGACGTGAAAGAGATGCTTCCATTAGTCATAGAGACTAGGATCTGAAGGCATAGCCTCAGAGACAAGGGACAACCCTTTAGAACAGAGATGAAAATGAATTTCTTCAGCCAGAAAGTGATGAATCTGTGGAATTAGTTGCCACAGAAGACTGTGGAGGCCAGTTCATTGAGTGTATTTAAAATAGAGTAAGAAAAGGGAATCATATATTACAGGGATAGAAGAATCGGGTTTAGAAACATATCAGCCATGATTGTCTGATGAAGTAGATTCGACGAGCCAAATAGACTAATTCTGCTTCCGAATCTAATGGACTGTAGTTTAGAAGATCAAAGGGAGTTAAGATTTAGTTTTTATTGAGAGAAGTCACAATGGCAGATTTGAAGAAGAAAATACTACTATTTATTAACATGGTAAACCAGGAAGGGAATAAGACAGAAACTGCTGAAAATATTCAACAGGAACAAGCTTTCTGAGTTATCGGTTGGTAACACTAATCATTTGAGTGAGAAGATTTTGGGCTCAAGTCCAATTCCAGGGCCTGAGCACAAGAAAGCAACGCTGACTGTACTGAGAGTGTGCTGCACTACTACAGGTGCTGCCTTTTGAATGAGACTTTAAACTGAGGTCCCATCTGCATTTCCTGGTGAACGTGAAAGATCCCAACACAGTATTTTACAGAAGGGCAAGGAGTTATTTCTAGTGTCCAAGCTAATACTTATGATCTGGTTGTCATTGCTGTTTGTGGGAGTTTGCTGTGCACAATGTGGCAGCTAAATCCTACATTGCAACATTTCAGAAGTAATTCACTTGCAAAGCACTTTGGGACATTGGACATGAAAGGCATATATAAATGCAATTTATAAACACGTACTGAAGTCAACTTGTAAATCGACTTTTATCATCTGATGCAAAGTCACTCCATATAAAGTTTTAAAAGTGAAGTTCTTGATTGTTCTTAATCAGTATTGAACGTAGCATGTTTTAAAAGATATGTAATCATGAGTGCATGTTTATACAGATCTAAAAGAAGGTATGGTAGGAAATTAGGTTTAAATGCAACATATCTTTGTTCATTATCTACATCAGCATTATTTGAGTATTTGAATGTTTCTATATAACAATAGACCTTGTATGAGAAATACAAGA
This sequence comes from Sphyrna mokarran, assembly GCA_024679065.1. Classification (NCBI taxonomy): domain Eukaryota; kingdom Metazoa; phylum Chordata; class Chondrichthyes; order Carcharhiniformes; family Carcharhinidae; genus Sphyrna; species Sphyrna mokarran. The sequence continues at coordinate 38,653,206 of JAGIQG010000020.1, read as the reverse complement.
TTGCAATTTTAAGAGTAATTTGGAGCAGAGGTAGACCAGTTTAATCCTCAAGTTTCCAAACCTCTGATTCCTTTGTGTTTAAACACTACTGGCGGTCTTCGTTTGATGCTGTAAATGTTGCACTATGGCTCTAATGTACATGTTACACTAACTGTAGTCCTTGTGACTTGTACTCTAATAACATTGACCATTTTAATGGTAAATATTCCGAGTCATGTGACATTGTGTAAATGCTCCCAACTAATATTCATGAAATGTAATTCAATAAGCGAGATTTCTATCTGCAAATGGCAGTAAGGGCTGTGCTGAATTGAAGCCGGCACACACAGCCTCATTTTATTACCTCCTGCTTGCCTGAGAATTGCTTTTTTCCCTTGAGTGATCCTGCTAAAGCTGGTTTTATTGTGTTAACCTATTTACGTGTCAAGAGCCATTGTGCCTCTTTTTATCTGTTTGTATTTGGTAGTGCAGAGAAGGACAAGGTGAAAATGGATGGCTGGTCAGCTCTTTGCGCTCGGGGTAATGAGTGGTTGCTAAGCGATTCGCATGCATGGTAATCAGTTTTATCTAGAGGATGTCATGTACAATTATAAGCCCGCTGACATCTTTTGAAATCAGCCTAATGGGTATTTTAATTTATTGTTGGGGAAGATTATTGCACTTCTTCAATTACAGGATGCGCCTTTTATTCCCGGGGCTGTGTGGAAAGGATTGCTTCTGTGCACATAATCTCACAAGGAGAGGCTCTTGGTAGAGGTCATGCAGGATTACTTGCTGTTGCAAGTCGCTTCACTTCCACAGAGACACATGGCTTTGAAAACTGCATAGTCTATGCAAAGTGGAATAGTCCAGTACTTTCTCAGAGCTATCATGAGTTGCCTCATTGATGTTTGTAAAGAGATGGACTTCCACTGGTGGTAGAGATGCTGAATCCTTTATAGTGAAGCAGTTGTATCAAACTCTTCAAAGTCCTTTTTCTTTGGCAACATTTGCAGTTCTCATTTGTTCATATCGGATCTCTGCTTGGATTTTAAAACAGAAGAGATATTCTGTAGTTAGCCTAGAAACCACCTGACTGCTGTTTTCAAAACAACTGATTGCAAATCTTTTCAGTACTCCTGTGATTGAATTTTAATTTCCTTGTGATCTATGTACTATCATATCTAGTTATGACAAACTATTAAACCCACATAGATTTTCTCCCATTCCCCTGAGACCTTGGTTACGATTCTGATTTGTGGATTTTTCCCCATATTAAGTTTATGAAATGTTGAAACCTTGTACTTTGAACAAATAGGGTAGTCAAAATGTTTGCTAATGTAAAATATTTGACCCAATTTTATAACAGTTTTATTTTAAATTCTTTGCTGAAGATAGTAGTGTGCAGAAGATCCCAGCTGCCTCAATATCTTGATAGGTGTTATTCTGAGATATATTAATGCCTTGGACAATAAATGAGTGGTGCGGAATAAAAGAATCACAGCAAAGCCTGATCCTCTTGAAACTTGATATTCAAAAGCAGGAATCACTGAATAATTGTCATCAGGAACATAGTGATACAGGTTCAAATGTAGTAATTCACAGTTTTTTTGGCTAAGATCGGTGAAAATTAAATAGACGAAGGATTGAACTTGGGACCTCCACAGTCTCTTTGATGCATTTACTCCAGTCCTGTCTTTGAATCATCTGGGGAACTGACACTCGTTTAATGTTATAAGATATTTGTAATGGCCTGGATTTTGTGGTCAGCAGTGAAGCAAGGGTGTTCACTGCTGACCTCTAAAGAAACCTTGCCCACAAAGCTATAGTTATTTCTGGGGTATTGTTTTCCCATTTCCTGACAGCTGTTAAATTGCCAATTTAAAGGACTGTCTTGACATCTAGCAGTAGTGATGTCAGCAAATGGGTAAAAGCAAGCTGCAAAATGACTTGTTGAAAAGCCAAATATCGTGGATGCTGGAAATCTGAAATACTGCAAAAATCTGTGGAAAAATAAAACAATCAAATCTGCTGTATATTTAGGATTTGTTTGAAAGAAGCTCAGCTTTGCATGCATCGTTTGACTGCTATATAATTGATCTCTCACAAAATTTCATGGGGATCATCACTTTTTGACTTTGAGAGATCTATCCAAATTAGTGCTGCCCTTTCTAATGGTTGTTGGCTTTGTTGCCCAATACAAACTTCCTGCTTTAATTTCTGTTTTTCTTCCTCTTCCTCTTCCTCCTCCAGTTCGAAGCTCAGGCTAGTCTTGTAACTTTTTAATTTCTAACACTCGGACTTCATTTTAGAGTGGTAGGATTTAGTTAGTGTCTTATAGACAAAAATAATCCACAAAATTGCTTTAAGGAACAGTCACAATTTGATGTGTAGACAGATAAGATGGTCAACATAGCTAGATCATATAAACATCTCATCTAAAGGATGACAGTTGTAAAAAGCAGTTCTCCCTCAGTACTCCATTTACAAGCCCTGAAATGGGGACTGAACCCACAACCTTAGGACTCAAAAGTGAGACTTGTAAATTTTAGTATGATTGTAATGTATGCAGTGTGTAGATAGCTTTCACTATTCAGATGAGCCCAAAGGATTGGAATTTTCTCTGTCAGGGATTGAAAATATTGAAGAAAGGATGGATAAAAAATCAAGTAGTAGAAAAACAATTACACATTTTACCTTCAGTTCTGAAAAGAGTCATGTTGGACTTAATGTTAACTGTTGTTCTCCATAGATGCTGACATACTTGCTGTTTTTTATTTCAAACTTCCAATATCTGCAGTATTTTGTTTTTATTTGATGGATAAGTTGGTAAAAGGAGCAAGAAATGAGACTTTTGGTTGCATATTGGTGTGGCACAGTAGTTAGCATTACTCAATGCCGGGGACCTGGATTCAATTCTGGCCTTGAGTGACTGTGTGGGGTTCACATGTTCTCCTTGTGTCTGCATGGGTTTGTTTTGGGTGCTCCAGTTTCCTCCCATTGCCCAAAGATGTGCAGGGTTAGGTGGATTAGCTATGCTAAGCGGGTGGATTATAGGGATAGGGTGAGGATTTGGTCCTGGATGGTATGTTCTTTTGAAGAAATTGGACTGAAAAGCTACTTTCTGCATTAGGGATTCTATGGTACATGCAGGAAATCGAGATCCAAGTAATGCAGTCTCGTTTGCTCAAATATAAGTTTAGGCATTTAACATGACAATTTTTGTCCCACAATAGAAATGTGGTGTTTACACAGATCTTTTCTGTCTGAACGGGTTAATTAATAGGAGATGTACAAAGAATTACTTGTATTAGTGTTTTAAGTGGGCTTACATTAACACTGCAATGAAATTTCTGTGAAAATTTCTGAGCTGCCACACTCTGGCACCTCTTTGGGTACACTGAGGCAGAATTTTTGCATGGCCAGTATGTCTTTTGGGTGTGTTGTGGCCATTTCCAGACTTATTTGCATTTGATAATCTCTGTCAATAACTATTTCAATAATCTCCAATTTTGTTTCTCAAAGAACAGTGAAAATTACAGCACAGGAACAGGCCTTTCATCCCTCCATGCCTGCACTGACTATGCTGCCTGACTCATTAATTTCCCTTGTCCTTCTAACATATACACCTTTGGATGTCAGGGAAAATTTAGCATGACCTATCCTGCACATTTTTGGAGTGTGGGTGGAAACTGGAGCATGCAGTGGAAAATGTGCAACATCCACACAGACAGTGATCCAAGGCTGGAACTGAACGCAGGTCCCTGGCGCTGTGAAGCAGCAGTTCTAATCATAGTGCAACCATGCTACTCATGTACAAAAGATAACTAAAACCCCCTACTCTTCTGGGGACCATACTGAGTTCTGGTTTCCTTCAGTTTAATGTTTGCAAAAATGAAAGTCATCCTGCTTATCTTTTGTACATGAGTAGCATGGTTGCACTATGGTTAGAACTGCTGCTTCACAGCGCCAGGGACCTGCGTTCAGTTCCAGCCTTGGATCACTGTCTGTGTGGATGTTGCACATTTTCCACTGCATGCTCCAGTTTCCACCCACACTCCAAAAATGTGCAGGATAGGTCATGCTAAATTTTCCCTGACATCCAAAGGTGTATATGTTAGAAGGACAAGGGAAATTAATGTATGGCGTTATGGTATACAGCAGAGGGTGGGCTGTGTTGAAGAACTGATACAGATTCGATGAGTTGGATGGCTTCTTTCTGCATGGTAGGGTTTCTATGGTTCCATGAACATACAAACTACAATTTAAGCTAAACCTACCAGAAAGAACCATGGCTTAGTTTGAATTCAGGTTCCGCTCGCTCGCCCACCCTCCCACCCCCTGCTGCCTCTTGTCCAAAATATTGCCAACCACTATTCCTATCTCTTTCCTACCTGGCTAAGGCACCTCAACCCAATGTACACAATAATAGACAGGCCATCTAGGACTGAGATGAGGAATAATTTATTCAGAAGATGGTGAATCTTTGGAATTCTGTATCCCTAAGAGCTGTGAAAGGTCAGTCATGTGTTCAAGAATGAGATAAAGATGTTTTTAAAAAGTAAAAATCTAAAGGAATACTAGGATAGTGTTACTAGAATAGTAATACTAGGATAGTACTATCTCCCCAGCATCCAGGCACCCACCATCCTCTGTCAGAAAACCTACCTCATACATCTCCTTTTAAGCCTTGCCCCTCGCACCTTAAACCTATGCTACCTGGTAATTGACTCTTCCACACTGGGAAAAAGCTTTTGACTATTACTCTGTCCATACTCCTCATAATCTTGTAAACTTCTATCAGGTCACCCCTCAACCTCCATCATTCCAGAGACAGCAAACCAAGTTTCTCCAACCTCTCCTCATTAATGCCCTCCATACAAGCAACATCCTGGTAAATCTTTTCTGTATCTTCTCCAAAGCCTCCACATCCTTCTGGTAGTGTGGTGACCACAATTGAACATTATATTCCAAGTCAGCCTAACTAAGGTTCTACAACACTGCAACATGACTTACTGACTTTTAAACTCAGTGCCTTGGCGGATGAAGGCAGGCATGCTATATGCTTACTTGACTATCTTTTCAACCTGCGTTGCCATTTTCAGTGGCCTGTGTTCCTGTACACCCAGATCCCTCTCCCTATTAATATTCTTAAGGGTTCTGCCATTTACTGTATATTTCCTATCTGTATTAGACTTTCAAAAATGCATTACCTCACATTTGTCCAGATTAAACTTCATGTGCCCAAGTCTCCACCTGATTTATAACCTGCCATATCCTCTGGTCTTCATTACTATTCGCAAATCTACCAATCTTAGTTTTATATAGATATTACAAACAGCAAAGGTCCCAGCACTGACCCCTGAGGAACATCACTTGTCACAGCCCTCCATTCAGAAACGCACCTTCCACTGCTACCCTCTGTCTTCTATGACTGAGCCAGGTTTGGATCCACCTTGTCAGCTCACCCCTGATCCCCTGCAACTTCACTCTCTGCACCATGAGGGACTTTGTCAAAAACTTTACTGAAGTCCATGTAGACAATATTATGTCATACCCTCATTGATCATCTTTGTCATTTCCTCAAAAAACTCGATCAAGTTAGTGGTACACAATTTCTCCTTCAAAAAATCATTGCCTCTTGCTAATAGTCCACTTATTTCCAAGTGGGAGTAAATCCTGTCTCAAAGAATTCTCTCCAATAATTTCTGTACCATTGATCATGATCAGCCATGATCTCAGTGCGTGAATGGTGGAGTGGACACAGAGAGCTGAATGGTCAATCCCTATTTATGTTCTCCACATGCCCCACTATGGAAACCTTAGCTTGCCTTTAGCACCTTGAGGATCACCACCTTCCTTCTTTAAATTATAAATCATTCAAAATATTGGCTTGTTCTCAACTGCACCACCAGTCATTACCAAGCTCCACTGGCTTCCTATGTCCAAGAAAATCTACTCAAAGATTTTCATCTGAAACTTCAAGCCCCCTCATTGTCTAGATCGTATTACCCCTTCAGTTTATTTTAGCGCTCTGATTTCAGTTCGACCAGCATATATATTTCACACCTATATTTATCTTTCTCTCTTTTTCCCCAATGCCATTCCTACATTCGCTGTACACAGCATTTTCAGGAACATTACTCCAGCAAAATCAGTATCACTCTTTCCTTCTTTCAGAAATCTCTTTTACCCATTGTATTTGATGTCCACTGGCCAGTCAGTATCCGCTGAAGCACTCAATTTGTCTCAAATATGAATACTAATAATGAAAGGAAAATTTGCATTTATCCATTAACTTCCATAACTACCAGAGCATTTGACAATGAGTGAAGTACCTTGAGGTTTATTCACTGTAGTAATGTAGGAAACATGTCAACCAATTTGCATACAACAACCACAATGTGATAATGACCACGATCTGATTAGGGATACGCAGCATAGCTTTGTTAAGGAGAAGTCGTGCCTTACAAATCGGGTAAAACCTTTTGAGGAGGTGACGAAAACAGTCGACAAAGGGTGTGCTGTTGATGTCGTCTATATGGATTTCAGTAAGGCATTTGACAAAGTTCCTCATGGGAGATTAGTTGAGAAGGTCAAGGCTCATGGGATATAAAGATACTAGATGGATAAGTAACTGGCTTAGTAATAGGAGACAGAGTAATAGTGGAAGGGTGTTTTTCTAGCTGGAGGTCGGTCACTAGTGGTGTGCTGCAGGGCTCAGTACTGGGACCTCTTCTATTTGTAATATATATAAATGATTTGGAAGAGGGACTAAATGGAGTGATCAGCAAGTTTGCAGACAATACAAAGATGGCTGGACTTGCGGATAGTGAGGAGCATTGTCAGGCGATGCAGCAGGACATAGGCTGGTAACTTAGGCAGACAGATGGCAGATGGACTTCAATCCTGATAAATGTGAGGTGATGCATTTTGGAGAAAGAATGTAGGGGGGAGGTATATGATAAAGGGTAGACCTATTCAGAGTATAGAAACGCAGAGGGACCTGGGGGTGCAGGTGAACAAGTCTCTGAAGGTGGCAGAGCAGGTGGAGAAGGTTGTGAAGAAAGCATATAGTATGTTAGCCTTTATAGGAAGGGGTATAGAGTACAAGAGCTGGCCTTTAATGTTGCAGTTGTATAAAACGTTGGTTAGACCTCATTTGGAATACTGCGTCCAGTTCTGGTCGCCCTACTACTGGAAGGACGTGGAGACTCTGGAGAGAGTGCAGAGGTGGTTTACCAGGATGCTGCCTGGTATGGAAGGTCTGAGTTACGAGGAGAGGTTAGGCAAATTGGGGCTGTTTTCCTTAAAAATACATGGATTTAGAGGAGATCTAATAGAGGCGTAAAAGACTATGAGGGATATAGATAGAGTAAACAGGGTTAAGCTTTTTCCTAGGATGGACTTGAATAGCACGAGGGGTCACAGGCTTTAGGGTGAGGGGGATAAGGTATAATTTGGATGCTAGAGGGAGCTTTTTCACAGAGGGTGGTGGGGATATGGAATGCACTGCCAAGTGGTGGAGGCAGGCAATCTGGAGTTATTTAAGAAATAATTAGATGGGCACATGAACAGAATGGGAATGGAGGGGTATAGAAAACTGATTTAAAATAGGGATCATGAGCCTTGGGAGCCCCTGGGAAGTGTGTAAATAAACGATGATATTGATGTACTTGTTTTTATCCTACAGGTGCTTTGGTCCACCTTGTTGTCTAACAAGGGGCATACACGCAATGGGTCATGAGAAGGCTGCTCTTAGATTTTTTTCGAGAATATCCTAGTGCTTCACGTCGTTAGTGTATGCTTGACCTGGACCATTTGATGGGCAACACGACAGCTCAGTGACTATCGCTGTGCTGTGCAGACACATGGATTTGGGTCTGTGTCTGTGGGAGTTTGCGCATTCTCCCCGTACTTGCGTGGGTTTTCTCTGGATACTCCAGTTTCCTCCCACATCCCAAAGATGTGCTCTTAGGCTAATTGGCAAAACAAATTCTCCCTAAATTGTCTCACGTTTGGTTTTTAATACATGGACAGGGATCGCGGGTAGAGGTGGGAACATCGGGGTGGCGGTGCGGGCTTGTTGGGCCGAACGGCCTGTTTCCCATGCTGTTTTGTTCTTTGTTGTAATAATCTGTTTTTTGTGATGTTTACCAAAGGATAAATATTGACCAAAACACCAGCGTCAATTCCCCAACTTATCACCTTTTTTTAAAAGAAGAAATGGGTGGCACATTAGTTAACACCACTGCCTCTCAGTGCGAGGGATCTATGTTCAATTCCCGACTTAGATGACTGTCTGTGTGGAGTTTGCACATTTTCCCATGTCTGCATGGGTTTCCTTCAGGTGCTCCAGTTTCCTTCCTGACTGAAAGAGATGATGGTCAGATGCATGGACCTGAACAGACGCCGGAGTGTGGCGACTAGGGTAACTTCACAGTAACTCTACAGTGTTAATGTAAGCCTTACTTGTGACTAATAAATAAATTTTAACTTGGGATATTTACATCCTCCCAAGACAGAAGGCAGGGCCTCATACAGGATATCTCATCCAAAAAATGACAACTCGAGCATTGCTGTAGAAATATTTTATTTTGTGAACACTTAATATTCTGTCTGTGCAAATTAGCAACACTAATGTGGAGAGTGCTCTCACTTTCCTATATAGTATACAGTTGGGTGAACTAAGCTCCTTGGGGAGAAGACTCTGAGGATGTAGTTAATGATGCTCAACAATTTTAGCATTATACATGATGGCAATTGCAAACATTTATTCACTCTGTTTTCAATTGTTTGTATTTTTTTCCAAAGCTGCTGTTTTGCTGAGCAAACCTAATCTCAATGTTTTGTTCGCCAGAGAGTGTTTTTTTAAATGCCACATGCCAAAAAGAGAAATGAAATATTATCGACCTCATTGTATAGATAAGTTTTTAATTTCATTGCCCCCCTGCTATCACTGGGAATGACTATACACTGTAGATGCTGCCCACACAATGCACTGTAATATCATTCTTAGCGTGTAGACAATTCAAGCCAGGCAGTATTTATTGCCCACTTCTAATGATAAATGGTGAGTTGCTATAGTCCTTTGGTGTTTATTAGGGAATTCCAATGACCATTAAAGAGTACAAACTTATTTGGTCAAATTGAGGTGGAGGAATGTGACCTTGAAAGAAAACTAGGAGGTGATATCCACAACCTTTCATTGCCACCAGTAACACTGGGAATGGCAACACGGAAGAAGACAATTGTATTGCAACCTATAGACTGTATATTACGCACTGCACTGTTTGGAGGAGATACGTATACTGTCCAATGACAGGAATTCAAACAAAATATTCTGTTCTGGGTTGTACAAGCTTCCTGAGTGCCATAACAAGTCACCCGCATAAATCAGAGGCAAGTATTTCACCACCCTCTTGATTTATGCCTTCAGAATAGTGGAGAAATTTTGGTAAGGAGCTGAGCTATTGCAGAATACCTAAGTTTTTTTTGTAGTATTAAGGCACCAGAGCAGAAACCTCAAAGTATGTTCTGAAGCCTGACTAGACCCCAAGTTTTTTTACTTTTAGTATTAATGTGTGGATAAGGTGTTTCACTCCCAATGTGTTTTCATTGGCACACTAGGAAGCTTTTATCAAAATAAACTTTATTTCACAATTTGTTTTAACTATAACAAATGAATTAATTTAACATTTACCAATTTAAATATTCAAACATGACATGATACGATTCTTAACTGCTAACCTATGTCTTATTACTACAAGTAATATTCCTCTTATAGACTTAAACATCTTCAAAATCAGTAAGCAACACACAGGCTTGTTTACTTGGGTTGCCATCAGTCTTTGAGCCTCTAAAGACAGAGAAAGAGACTACATCTCCTACCAGCTCTCAAACAGCAGCCTCCAGAGAGTGTATGAAAGACACCTCTTGCTTCTTTTACAACCCATAGTAATTGCCTGCTGTTGCCTGTAAGCTTAGCTCCTCCTCTTAAGCACATGACATCAATCAACCTAATCAAAACCATATTCTGAAACCCCAGGGGAAAGTCCAAAGAAAATGCATTAACTCGGATTAAAATAAACATAACCTGAGCTAAAATCAATTATTAGCTTGCATTCTCAGCGTGTGAACTGCCTGCTCCCCAAACAAATCAGCACCATGTAAAATGCAGCTGAAATTTAAACTTACGACTTGCAAGAAATATGAAAAAAATACATTTCTTTAATGCACAGTATCATCACAGTAGTCATGGTTGGTGTGGCTGGTTTAATTAAGCTTCTGGTGCATGTCAGTCTTAGCTTCACGACAGAACTCCATGGCACTAGTTTGAAGATGGCTCTGGCTGTTTTCCTAGTGCCCTGGCCTACATTTATTAATCAACTCACACCACTAAACCTAGCCATCACTTGTGTGCTGGTTGTGACACCTTTCCCTGTACAAATGGCTGCTTTAGTTCCCTATAATTGTGAATAGACTTTGGAATGTGAGGCTATAATAGCTCCAAACTCATTCCTCCACACCTTTCATTCATTTTTATGTTTGCTTATTCCCAAATTTGTTTAGAAGTAGAGGAATAATATACTTGGTGAGTTGTAATCATCTTTTCTTAAAAATAAAACTGACAAATACTATTAATTTGCACAATTCTCCTTTCTTGTAGTTTTCCGCCTGTGTTCATTTGGAGTACAATCTCACCAATGTTTCCAGCAGGCACAATTTGCCTGTTCTTCTACTTTTTGCTAATTATGCTGACTCCAGTTAAAACCACTTTGTAAACTACTCGAATTCAGATACAATACTGACTGCAGTACTAATTTTTACGTTGCTATATGATTTTTTTATTCTAGTCTTGTCATTGCAGCACAGGTGCATTTTTGGTTTTAATTAATGTAGCATTACGTATCCTTGGGTGTGAGTTTTATCAACAACTGACTGGAGGCTATGTGTTACACGAGTTCAGCACTGAAGTACACAGTGGGTGCAATGTCAGTTTCATTCTTGGTCAGTTTTAGCACTGGAGGCAATTGCAGGAGTGCAAGAGATCACTAGGGTGACAAAGTGGCAGGGCTGCCTGAAAGGACAGTGGCAGGTCATTGCACTTTGAAGAAATGTGAACAGCTGCTTGAACTGTCCAATGTGGCTGAACCATTTAACAAGGTTTATGGTTCGTGGTTCTAATTGATGCCTATGATAATGACAAATGTTCAGCACCACATGTCCAATGTAAGCACACAAGAAATACTAATAGGAGTACTCCATGCAGTTCATCAAACCTCCTCCGCCAAATGTGAAAATGCCCTGCCTGATAGGATGGCAGAAGCAGATTCAGTTGTAGCTTTCAAAAGGGATTTGGATGAATACATGAAAAGGAAACATTGGGAGGGCTATTGAAAGGAAGCACAGACTTTGTGGTCTACTTCCACTATGAAATGTAGTTTTCAAAAAAATAATTGATTTGATTACTTATCAGTTTTCATTTATTCATAAAATATCCAACTAAATTTTAGTTATTCAAAGTAACTTGTAACTTTTAGTATTTTTTAACCCTGTACATGACATGGTCTGATATGTGATACCTCTGAAACCATACTTTGAGTGTGACCTCTCTCTCTTTTACTTGTACAGATTTGTGATGAGTGCAATCAGTTTGTATAACTACGTGTAACAGTCCTATTTTTAAAAAAAATCCTGCTGCTAATGGAAGAATATGATTACAGGCTGTTTTCTTTGATAAATGTACTGCTCCAAAGGAAGTATTTTGGAGGCTGTCTGCATGCTTTAATAAATGCAATTCACATTCAAAGTGCAATTACTTCATCTTGTGGGTCGCAGAAACCTAGTAATTAAATTTTCAAATGTGGCTTAATAAACAAAGTGGATTTACAATCTGCTGAGTGTATCTTTAAATAGATCTGACAGTTATTTGTTAAATTCCTGCTCAATGGTTCAATTCACAGGAAGTGTCTCATTGCTAGGAACAGAGTAAACCATAAGTGAGTAAAAACTGTCCTTTTTTTTAAACAAAGTGACTAGTTAATATTCCTTTTTTCTATTCTCTCTCCCGCTTCCTCCTATTTCCTCAAATTTACAAAGCATAGCAAAATGTATATGCTAAAATTGACTAATGACAGGATTAGGATTGGTAATGATGACATGATTGGCTTGCTGATAATCACTGGATCCTACATGAAGAATGGTTAGTTGGATGAGATACCAGATGGCTGCCACCTACTTCAAACTATACTGTGGTATGAGTCATTGCTTCAGTTGTGAAATGCAAGAGATATTATTCGTTTCCTTGTCATGCTTGCTTCTGTATGCCACTTGATGTTAGATGCATGGTGTAATCAAATTTGAAGACGGTTGCACAACTGTGGGATATATTTTTGTTTAATTTGAATAATTCCATAAATGAGTACCAAATACAGAGAATTCCTATAACAAGTCAATACACACAATCATAAATAGCAAACCACTAAACCAACATAAACAGGAATTTTAATCCTCAAGAGACAATAATGTTGGATCAAATGGGATGTTAAAACTCTAAACTTGTAACAACCATGCCCACTAACTTCTAGTTTTAATGGAGTCAGTGTGTGGCAATCATCCTGCTCACAAGAGACATGTTAGTCAATTAAGTATTATAATGAGTACTGTATGCTTCCTATTTAGCCTCTTCCAGGTCTAGCAGTCCAGGTTTCCTGGGCTTTTGGGAAACTCATCAGCTTAAGGGGATATAAGGGCTGCTTCTGAGAAAAGGCAAATGCTGTTACAGCATTGCTTGTGGGACAAGGGGAGTAAGAATGTTTCCTCATAGCCTAACATGTTCACCTGCTATTAATCAGAACCATCTTCCTCTCCCAAGATTAGTGGGTTTTCTCAGCACCTCAGGTTTCAGTACTTCCACAATTCCCAAAAAAAAACCTTGCAGTGTGCAAAGAAACTCTGACTTCTGCATTTCCCAATCACAACTCTTCAGGATCGTCGGACAGATTTCATGGTGGGGAGTATAAAATTGTATGGATGGGATTCCCCTGGGATCCCACCCACTCCAACACACTTTCACGGTTGAGTGGGAAGCCTGCCATTTCACTCATTAAGGCTTTTAAGTGATTACTTAAGGGCCTTTTCTTCCCAGCTTCAATTTTTAGGCTGGCAGGACTGAGTGCGAGAAGGATAGAAAACAGAGAACAAAAACTTCTCGACCTTGGATGGGAAGTTTGGAGTGCAGAGATCGTGGGGAAACAATGCCTCAATGTGAAGCCCAATTCAGGTTTGGGGCATTCCCCACCATGAAATTCTGTCCTATGATCCTGAAGAGTTTTGATTAGCAAATCCAGAAGTCAGAGTTTTTTTGCACACTGCAAGATTTTTTTTGGGAATTGTGGAAATACCGAAACCTGAGATGCTGAGAAAACCCACTAATCTTGGGAGAGGAAGATAATTCTGATTGATAGTAGGTGAACATGTTAGGCTATGAGGAAGCATTCTTACTCCCCTTGTCCCACAAGCAATGCTGTAACAGCACTTGCCTTTTCCCAGAAGCAGCCCTTACATCCCCTTTAGCTGGTGAGTTTCCCAAAAGCCCAGGAAACCTGAGCTGCTAAGTTTAAACCTGGGAAAGAGGCTAAATACGAAGCATACATTACTCATCATAATACTTAATTGACTAACATATCTCTTGGGAGCAGGACCTTGGAGCTTAGTTGCCTGGATGACCAACTCTAAACATTAGCTATGTTCTCTCTCCACAGATGCTGTCAGGTCTCCTGAGATTTTCCAGCATATTCTGTTTTTATTTCAGCATCTGCAGTAATTTATTCCCATCGTTTAACTTTATATGCCTGCACATCATCCCCATAACTTGTCCTCTAAAAATCTTGACCTTGTGTGAGAACTTTGTGTGTGCTACACATTTTGTTTGCTTGCTTCAGTTACATGGACGTTTGAAGGATGACCTCAAGGTGCTTAAAATATTAAAAGAATTTGAAAGGATAGATTCTGAGAAACCATCTCCAATGGCAGGGAAATTGTTGATTAGGCGATGTAATCTTAATATCAGCAGTAGGCCAATCAGGAAGCAATTTTTCACAAAGGATAGCAGAAATCTAGAACCCTCTCCCCAAAAGGTTGTGACTTGTGGAGCAATTTGAGGTTAATAGATTTTTAATTAGGAAAAGATATTGAGCAAGTAGTAAATTAATGGAATGAAGATGAAGATTAGTTATAACTTTTTTTGAATGTCCATAAGTACCATTTATGTATTTTTCTTTCCCACTTTTGTTACTGTGACAGTCAATTCAGGCTGCAATGCAAGAAACTGAGACCTATTTGTGCAAGTGTACCATAGATCTGCATGTTGTAGGTCCTGCAGTCAGAGGCCTTAATTTGAATAGATATGTAGATATGTTTTTGACTATAATGCTGTTGGGTGATTTTAAAGATGGAAATACAGCTAACAGCAAGAGGACCATTTGTTAGATGTTTGCATCAGTTGGAAAGAAGCACCTAAAGTGGGTTTTGTTGCTAAGAGGTCACAGATGATTGATTTATCTAGAGAAGAAAACTTCCTGCTGAAGCAGTCAGATTGCTGTTCTGAAGTTAAAATTGAGGTGATTTATTAGAAGCAGAATAAAAGGTCTATGGTTAAACCTGACAGGAAAATGCTTGTTGTAGATTTAAATACACAATCTGGTCTGCATTGTGACGTGGAGTCATTATAATGAACTTGCACTTGATGAGAAAAATAGTGTTCAAGTAAAAGGAGAATTAATTAGATCAGTTAATTTGCAGATTGGTATAGTGTGCCAAAAAAATCCTTAGCCTTCAAGCTAATGTTTTATGGATACAGCTTTTATTCTCCCCATTCATGATGAGCTCAATTTTTAAATCATTTCTCTTTGACCATTAAAGATCAATTGTTGTCATTTAATCAATAAATATTGTAAGAACATATACATTTACAACTTAAGGAAGCAAAATTTTTGTTAAAGTAATCTAAAACAGCTGTACCTTCTCTGTTAATGGTCTTTGCTCTAGCTGTATTTGACTTTGATTCATACCAATAAATTATACCCTGTGACTGCAAAGCTGAGTAAAAATGTTACTTGAGTACCAGAGCAAAACTTCTCATCATATCCACAGTGTATCGATATGAGATTGAGTATTTCACAGTTCCTTACATTATTGGGATATGGCTGTAATCATATTAAGAATTCACAAAATTAAACAATGCTTTTATTTGGCAACTTGGCTTTTTTGTGATTGCCCCAGCACAACTGGGGCTGAATGGTGGCACAATGGGTAACACTGCTACTGCACAGCATCAGGGACTTAAGTTTGATTCCAGTCTTTGGTGGAATTTGCAAGTTCTTTTTGTGTCTGTGTGGGCTTCCTTTCTCAATCAAAGATATACAGGTTAGGTGGATTGGCCATGGTAAATGCACAGGGTTACAGGGTTAGGACTTGGAGTTGATGCAGACTTGTTGACCCAGATGTCATCCTGCACTGAAGGGAATCTATAATTCTAGAACATCATTGTAGGGGTTGTGCTCTCGGCCAAAACATCTTCAGTTGCTGCATCAATTACCATCATATGGTCAACAGTGGGGATGTTAGCTGATAATAGTAATGTTCAGTCCATTTGCAACTCTTATTTGCTGAAGCAGTTTCTACCAGCATCCATGAGATTTGGACAATAATTGTCTCCCCTTGGCATTCAATGACATTATGATCACTGAATCCCCCACCATTGTCCTGGGCATTACCATTAAATAGAAACATAAATGGACCAGCCACGTGTTTATTAATTATCACAGAATGATAGATGCAAGAAGTTCTTTGGTAACTTGCCGCCTTACTCCCAAAGGTTGTCTGTCTTCTAAAACTATTAATTACTTTTTGTAGTGCCTTTAATATAAAATGTCCCAAAGTGCTTTACAGGGACATCACAATATGACTCAGTATCTAACTTTGCTTTGTGAGACTTTATGGTAGGTAACCAAAGCTTGGTCAAAGGGGTAGATTTTATGGAAGGCCTTAAAGGGTGAAAAAGAGGTAGAGTCTGCTGTGTTCAGGAAGCATAATTTCCAAGCTTGGGTCAAACAAAGAATTTGCATCCTTAATAAAGCATGAATACCAATAGTGGAACAATTAAAATTGTGAATGTTTGAGAAACTAACTTTAGATGAATGCAGAGAGATCTCATGGTTGTGGACTGGAGAAGATTCAAGATCAGAAGTTTTAGGCCATGGAGGAATTTGAAACAAGGATGAGAATTCTTGAAACCCAAGGTGTTTCCTGATTGGGAGCGAGTGAAAGTCAGTGAACACGAGCAGGACACAGTGCAAATAAGGATCTGAGCAGCAAACGTTTGTGTGACTAAACTTTCAAAGGGTAGAACTGATAGGCCAGTCAGGACTGCATTGAAATAGTTGACCGTTGAGGTAACAAAGGCATGAATGAAGGATTTAGCAGCAGATGAAATAAAGCAATTAAGCAACTAAGGACTGTACAGAAATGAAAATGTGATTTACATGGTGCAGATGTGTGGTCTAAAGCTCATTTCTGCAGCAAATATGTTATCAAGATTGCAAACAGGCTAACTTCAGCTTAGACAGTTGTCACGGAGGATGGAGTCAGTACAAAGGAGTTGTGTTTGGGTTAGATGGTCTGGACATGTGCAGGAGGAACTGGGTCTAACACAGAAGCAGTTTTTGAGTTCCTGGCTAGGAATTGCTGGAATACAGAGGTTTTTGTTTTGCAAACTGCTGAAACTCATTCTCTCTGCTTTAAGATGTCAACATATTTGAACTAAAACAGACGTAAGTTAGAAATTAAAGTTGTTTCCTTTTATTTTTCAACAAGTTCCACTATTAAGCTGCTTCATTTGTTAGAATTCTCATTGTACTGTGTTATTAAATTTTGAATTACTCCTGGACAAAGCATCCTACCCTCATATTTATACCAAAATAGGAAAATGTTGGAGTCTTGTCTGGCTTTCTGGTATAATTTGGGGATTCTGGTCGAGGACCCTAACAACTTAATGATTTGTACAGGATTGCTGATAATTGTAAATATAGAAACCTACATTCTGAACTTGGAGAGTGGATTGGTACTTGGGACTATGATGTTGGGCCATTACGGAGACATGGTTAGAACAGGGACAGGTTGTGGCAGTTCCGAGATATAGATGTTTCAGTAAGAGTAGGGAAAAAAGATGGAGGAGCAGCATTGTTAATCAAGGATAGTTTAACAGCTGCTGAAAGGCATTTCGAGTGTGATGTGTCTACTGAGGTAATATGGACTGAAGTTAGAAATAGGAAAGGATCAATTACTTTGTTAGGAGTTTTCTAAAGGCCCCCAAATTGTAAAAGAGATGTGGAGGAGGAAATGGCAAAGCAAATTATGGATAGGTGCGGAGGTCACAGGGTAGTTGTCATGGGTGACTTTAACTTTCCAAATATTGATTGGAACTATTACAGGTCAAATCGTTCGGATGGGGCACTTTTTGTACAGTGTGTACAAGAGGGTTTCCTGACACAATATGTCGATAAGCCAACAAGAGGTGGGGCCACATTGGACTTGGTACTGGGTAATAAGCCGGGCCCAGTGTTAGATTTGTTTGTGGGAGAAACTTTGGAGATAGTGACCACAATTTGGTGTCCCTCATTATTGCAGTGGAGAGGTATAGAGTCACACAGCAGGGCAAGGTTTTTAATTGAGGCAGGGGTAATTATGATGCGATTAGGTAAGAATTGGACATAGGATGGGAACAGAAACTGTCAGGTAAGGGCACAAACAAAAAGTGGAGCTTGTTCAGGGAACACGTACTGCGTGTCCTTGATAGATATGTCCCTGTCAGGCAGGGAGAAAATGGCTGAGTGAGGGAACCATGTTTCACAAAGGAGATTGAATGTCTTGGAAAGAGGAAAAAGGAAGTTGGGTCGCTTGAGGATTACAAGGTAACTTGTAATTACAAGTTAAAAAAACTTAAAAAAAAGTTTAAGTTAAAAAACTTAACTTAAAAAAAGTTTAAAAAAAAAGGGCTTAGGAGGGGACATGAGAAGTCCTTGACGGATCGGATAAAGTCATCTACCCATCTGTCAACCAACTGCATGATGTTTCAGGGTGCTCCCAAAACTGGATGGATCTATTTGTTTTTTGCATCAACCTGACACTTAATAAAGTGACAGAAGCATTTTCCCATGTCCCCAGTGGACGAAAGCCTGATTAATGAAAGCACTGTATTTTCAAAGCTGGATGACAAGCAGCTTCTGGCAATTTCCCCTTGAGTACAAGCTGCTACCACATACACCATTTGGCAGATTCTGCTTTAATGGCTGCTGTTTGGAATCACTGTGATGCCACATGTATTTCAAGTACTAAGATGACCATTTTGCATGTTTGTTCACAGTACAATGGTGGAGGAACAAAACTAGGCAGGGCTGATACTGAATGAGAAATATGAATACTCCAAAACCTTGTTTTGATTTCTGGCTGTGTCATGAGCAATAAAGGCATCATGGTGGACAAACACCAAGGTAAAACTAGCTGGTTACCAACCCCATCCTTCATTCCAGATGACCTCCTTGGGGATGGTGAATGAGTCAGCAAAAGTTTTACCAAATTTGGCACAGGTCTCAACCTTTTGAGACATCTGTACATGAAAGACCAGGCATGTTGCAAGTCCCAGCAACAAGAGGAAGCATTCACTCCTATCAAGGTGATGGTTCTCATCTAACGTTCTAGCCTACTATTGTCCATCCTTACACACCATTAGAGCAGCAAGGACTTCATCCATAGGCTTTGGAGCAGTCTTATTCCAGGAGCAACTGGATGGAAGCTGTTGACCAATGTACTAAACTTCCAGAGGGCAGTTGGACATGGAGATGAGATATGCCATCATAGAAGTGGAAGTCCTCAAGCAGGCAAAAAGTTTGCAGACCATGTCATTGGCCTAAGGTCTCAAATTGAAACGGGCCATAAACCACTGATCTCATTATTGATGAGAAGAAAGGTACTGAATGAGAAGGAGTTAGCAAAGATGACTCCCACTTGCACTTCTGATGGCATGTGTCCAAGGTAAAAATCAAACAATGGTAGCCATGCTTTCCAGGGCCATGTGCCTTCTAATAAAACAGGGGATCAATCCCATTGAAGAGCTGTGAGCATATTCCCTTTTGACCAGAAGACACCTGCCAACAACGACAAACACCAGATTCGTTGGCCTCTTTTAAGGAACAGATTCAATGGGAACAAGTGCGTGCCTGCACTTGCCATGGCTACAAACAAAGATGGCTGCATACAAACAAGAGAGCAGTTCTACAAGTAGAAACAAGCTTCCACCTGCAATAGAAAGCACTGCACCAGATGCTTGTCACAACTATGTAAAGATGATGAGGTCTGGATTAAAGACTTAGGGTATGATCATCAGGAAGAATGATTCTATTTGTATGTGACCCTAAAGGGTACAAGTCAAGAGAAATGGTCGTTGTCTCATCCGGAGTCTGCCCATCCCACAGTGTAGTGGGGAGAGATTGAAAAAAGATATGTAGATGCCTGAATGACCTCCCAAATCAACAGTTTGCTTGCAATGACAGGACCTACCACTTCTCTGACAGAGTGAATGAGACGTGGAAAAGTTATAAGGTCTCTGGACCGCTTGAACCAAATAACTCAGTCTTTAAGGGGGATGATGTTGTAAATACATGGGATAAACAGGAATAATTTGAAATACATTGGATAACGACTTGGGGGAGATGTAATACAAAACTCTGGCACAAATAGCATTAACTGAGTTTAATACCATCCACATGATGATGCAAGAGAACATGTGACTCAGACCTAGGGATAAAACTGATGTTGGGTAGAGCTGTGTGCACAAGCAAGCATGTAAACGGCTGTCAGTTTGATCCGTTTATAGTTCATTTATTTATTTTGGCTATTTTCCTAAATTCTTTGGACTCTGGAATTATTCCAGCAGATTGGAGGATAGCTAATATAAGCCTGCTATTCATAAAAGGAATTAGAAAGAAAACAGAAAATTATAGACCAGTGAGCAATTAATACTGGGGAAGTTGCTAGAGTCTATTATCAAGGATTTCATAACTTGACATTTGGAAGGCAATGGTATAAGCAGACAAGGTCAGCATGAATTTACAAAAGGGAAATCATGCTTGTTGAAATCTATTGCAATTTTTTTTTGAGGACTTAACTAGTAGAGTTGACCAAGGAAAACCAGTGGATGTGGTTTATTTAGACTTTCAGAAGGCTTCTGACAAGGTCTAAAATTATAAACTAGTATGTAAAGTTAAAGCACATGGGGTTGTAGGCAATGTCTTGAGGTGGATAGAAAACTGATTAGCAGAGAGTAAACAAAAAATTAGCATAATTGGGTTTTTTTTCTGATTGGCAGTCAGTGACTAATGGAGTTCTGCAGAGATCTGTGCTAGGACCCCAATTGTTCACGTTATATATTAATGATGTGGAAAAGGGAACAGAATCTATTACTCCACATTTGCAGATAATGCAAAGTTGGGTGGGAGAGAGATGCTTCAGTATAATTTGGTGTGTGGGCACCTGCATGGCAGATACAGCATAATGTGAATAAATGTGAGGTTATCCACTTTTGGAGCAATAATAGGAAGACATTATTATTTGAATGGGTGTGAATTGAGAGAGGTGGACACTCTCAAGATCCTGAAGTTCTTGTGCATCGATTGCGGAGAGTAAGCGTGCAGGTACAGTAGATGGCAAAGAAGGCAACTTGTAGGTTGACCTTTGGAATGAGAGGATTTGGGATAGGGATGTTTTGTTGCAATTGTATAGGGTGTTGGTGAAGCTGCATCTGGAATACTATGTGCAGTTTTGGTATCCTTACTTGAGGAAGATGCCTTTGCTAAAGAGGGAGTACAGCAAAGGTTTACCAGGCTGATTCCTGGGATGGCAGAAATCATGAGGAGAGATTCAGTTGGTTAGGATTCTTCAGTGTACCCAAAGAGGCGCTGGAGTGTGGCAACTAGGGGATTTTTATAGTAACTTCATTGCAGCATAAACGTAAGCCTACTTGTGACTAATAAATACACTTTAACTTATGTAATTACAAAACACATAAAATGATCCTACTTCAGACTACAAAAACTTCATTTAAGATCTACCAAATGGAATCCAGCACTCTACAACACTGCCTGTGCCATCTTCCACCATACTGTTGGTATCAGAAGTTCAGTTGCTAAGGGATTTCCTCACAAGAATGCAATGACCTTCTAAAAGCCCATCTTTGATCAAGCTTCTGGTCTCTTCTAAGTCACTCCTTCAAAGGCTCAGTGTCTGCTTCTCTTCCTCTGAAATGTTGGAATGTTTCTCCCTGCTAAAGGTGACATGTAAATGTTACGGACAGCTGCTATGATATCATCAATTCACGGAAGGATTAATTAATCCTTGTACCATAATGTATAATGAAAGATATTAAACATAATATGAAATATCTGGAATTATATCAGAAAGGGTGGTTATAGAGAAGTTAAAATTTTAAAGGTAATGCTGATGAAACTGAAGATGAAAGTACCATTTTCACCAAAGAGGCTGACAACTTGATATTCATTTGGCAGCATACTGGTATATTAGAGAATTTTGAAATTGTTATTGAAGTGGTAGTTAAGATAGATTGGCTTCGTCCAATGAATACCAAAGAACAAAAAACAACTGGCATTAATTTAAGAATGTTACAGATCCTGTGAAATTCTGATATTTTAGAAAAATAACAGATTGTGACAGGCAAGCGGAGGGCCATTAATCTAACATCAATTATGGTAATTGGTCTAAGGACTAAACTGAAGTATGTATTTCGTGCTAAGGTTAAATCAGTCAGCATTAGCAGACAAACTTTTAATTAGTTTGAGGGCGTGCAGATAAATAGGATCTGTTATGATGTGATTTATGTGCATTTCGAAGAAGCTTTTGACTGCGTTCCCCATGAGGCTGTAATTGAACTAGAAATCTTATAATCCCAAGTGTGATTGAAGTTTACTACACTCAGGAAGGATCAGAGGGATCTTGGTGTATATCTGCATAGATCCCTGAAATATGGCAATCAAGTTGATAAGGTTCTTAAGAAGGCATACGGAGTCTTAGCTTTTATTGGTAGGGGGATTGAATTTCGGAGCCGCAACGTCATGTTGCAACTGTACAAAACTCTAGTGCGGCCGCACTTGGAGTATTGTGTACAGTTCTGGTCCCCGCATTATAAGAAAGATGTGGAGGCATTGGAGAGGGTACAGAGGAGGTTTACCAGGATGTTGCCTGGTATGGAGGGCAGGTCTTATGAAGAGAGGCTGAGGGATTTGAGGTTGTTTTCGTTAAAAAGAAGGCGGCTAAGAGGAGACCTTATTGAAACGTATAAGATGATTAGAGGTGTAGATAGGGTGGACAGTGATAGCCTTTTTCCGAGGATGGAGAAAGCTAGCACAAGGGGACATAGCTTTAAATTAAGGGGTGGTAGTTATAGGACGGATATCAGAGGTAGATTCTTTATCCAGAGGGTGGTAAGGGTATGGAATGCCCTGCCTGCTGCAGTTGTAGATGCATTTGGTGGCGTTTAAGAGGTTAGTAGATAAGTTTATGGATGGAAAGGGAATGGTTTAGGTTAGAGAGTCATTGCTTTTTCTTAATTGGTCGGCGCAACATCAAAGGCCGAAGGGCCTGTTCTGCGCTGTAATATTCTATGTATTGATGGGAGTCTTTTGGAAGTCAGTATTTGGGCCCTTATTATTTTTAAAAAAATCGAAATGAATGAACAAAATCTGGTCACATGACAGACTTGATGCAACAAAAGAAGCAGAAGATTTGGGTTGATTTTGTATAATTGGACAGGTTTATCAGTATCAAATTCTATAAATTGTATTCTTGTGACGCAATTTTTGATTAAGTGAAATTAAATTGTGAATGATGATGTATTCTTAACTTGAACAATGTATCAAAAAAAGATAGATTTATGTCTTAAATTTCCTTTGTTTCTCTGGTTTCTTCTTTCCTTCTCCTGCCCCTGCGCTGTCATTGCCCTACTGACTCAATTAGATCCATAGTCAGAAAAATCAGACTTCTACTCATGACTTTTCATTAAGTTTATATGTGTATTCTTAACCATAATACTGAGGAGCAAACTGAGGGCCTATTGAATCTGTTATGCCATTCAGTAAGATCATAAAGTAAAGAATTCCACAGATTCACTGCCCTCAGAAATTCTTCATCTTCCATTTGAGTTGGTGTTGGCATTGTGAAATTTGTCTGCTGGTAAGTGGACTAAATTTGGAATTGTTATTCTTGTTTTTTGTGTAGTATTAACATAAACCACATCGTGGCTGAAGGTCCTTTAATTACAAAAGGATGGCATGCTCTGACAGTGGTTAGCAGTGCTGCCTCATAGTGCCAGGGACCCAGGTTCAATTCCAGCCTCGGGTCATTGTCTGTGTGAGATCCACATTCTCCCTGTGCCTCAGTGAGTTTCCTCTGGGTGCTCCAGTCACCCTCCACAGTCCAAAGATGCATGGGTTAGGTTGATTGACTCTAGTGTCAGAGAACTAGCAGTCCTCACTTAGAGTAGACAAAAATAATCCTAGATTGTTTTGTTCCAAATAATGTTTAAAATTAAGCACATGGTTGTCTATTGGAAAATGTTTTCAATACTGATGGACAAATAGAAGGAAGAATAGGAATAATCATGTTATCCCTGTTCCTCATCAGATGTCATAATATAGTAAAAATACTGGGCTAGTGATCAAGCTATGAATCAAATCCTACCATGGCAGCTGGGGAATTTTTAAGGCTAGTGAATAAATTCACAGTAGTGACCATGAGACTACGAGATGACATTTAAAAGCCTAGCAGTTCAAGAGAGAGCTTACCAACATTTTGTCAAAGATCATTAGGGATGTGGAATGAATGCTATCCTTGTCAGTGACACCCAGATTCCTGAACGCACATTTTTAATATGGAAACTAGTAAAATAAAAGTAAAGCTCTTTGTTGTAGCATTGTCTATAGAACACACTTCTGAATATTCCAAATTGATACTAAAATATGAAGTTTTCAAATGGAATAGAAACATAAAACATAGGAACAGAAGTAGTCCATTTGGTCCTTTTGAGTCTGCTTCACCATTCACTATAGTTTTTCATCCAAATCCTAATCCAATCTTTCCCCTGCCCCCCCCCCCCCCCCCCCCCTTATCCTTTAATCCCCTAAATCCTTATTGAAAACATTGGCCTTAATTGCTTTCTGTGCTAAAAAAGTCTACAGATTTACTGTTCTCGGTGAAGAAGTTTTTTCCTCACCTCATTCAACAATGAGATTTGTAAAAGGTTTATCCTGGACCCTTAGACTACTACCCCTGGTTAAGTCTCTGAGGTTTAGGTCTGCTAAACTTTCTCAGCACTTCCTCTATAGCAAGAACATCCTTTCTCAATTAATGAAACCAAACCTGCACACAGTATTTCAGATGTGGCCACACCAAGGTTCTATATAATTGCAGCAAGATCTCCCTGCTCCTCTTGCTATGAAGAACAACATACCATTTGCCTTTTTTATCACCTATTGCACCTGCATTCTTATCTTCAATGACTGGTGTATGAGGACAACCAAGTCTTAAGTACATTCTTTCTCTTAATTTATAGCCATTCAGATAATCTGCTTTCATGATTTTGTTACCACAGTGGATGTTATCACGTATCTACATCATGCTGCATCGGCTATGCACTCACTCAGCTTGTCACTGAAGCATTTCTGCATCCTCCTCGTAGCTCACCCTCCCCACCTAGTTTTGGCATCTGAAAGTTTGGTGATATTATGTTTAGCTTCCTCATCATTTAAAATATATTGTGAATAGCTGGAATCCTTGCACCAATCTCTGCAGTATCCCAACAGTCACTCTCTGCCATTTGGAAAAAGACCATTTATTCCTACTGTTTCCTGTCTGCCAACCATTTTGATACACTACCTCCAATCCAATTTTACATGCTAATCTCTTATGTGGGACTTTGTCAAGTCTAAAAAATACCCACATCTGTTGCTCTCCCCACTTCAAACCTTTGTTATATCCTCAAAGAATTCTCGTAGATTTGTCAAGCATGTTTTTTATTTTGTAAATCCATGCTGATGCTGTTCGTACCAAGTGCTTCACTATGAAACGTTTTGATAATGAACTCTAGAATTTTCCCTACCGTGTCAGGCTGACTAGGCAATAATTCCCTGTTTTTTTTTTTCCCCCACCTCCCTTTTTAAATAGTGGGGTTACATTAGCTACCTTTCAATCTGTACAAACCATAGAATCTTGAAAGATGACCAGCAATGCATCCACTATTTCTAGGGAAACTTTCTTAAGTACTCTGAGATGTAGATTATCAGATTCTGCAGATTTATCAGCCTTCAATCCGATCATTTTCCCCAACACCATTTCTCTACAAATTCTGATTTCCTTTAGTTCCTCCCACTCACTAAATCCTGTATTCCTCAACATTTCTGATTAGGGATAGTTGAATAATCAGAACTGACATATATATTGTGTTGGTCAGACACATTCTCTGTTTTATATTCCTCTGAGGACCTACATTTATTTTCACCAATCTTTTTCTCTTTATGTACCTGTAATAGCTGTAGTAATCAGATTTTATGCTCCTGTAAGCTTACTCTCATGCTATACTCTTAATCAATCCCTTGGTCCTCCTTTGCTGAATTTTAAATTTCTCCCAATCCTGATATGTTTTATTTATGGCCAATTTGTCAGCCTCTTCCTTGGATCTGAAGCCATGATCTGGTCACCTTCCCACTTTTTATTTTTGTGCCAAACAGTATGAACAGTTGTTGCAATTCAACATACAAACTTTTTGCGTGCTTGCCATTGTAACATTTCCCAATCCATTATTGTTTTCTTTATTGTACATCACCTATTTTTCTTCTGTAAACGTCAAACTGAAAATGCTGGATACACTTGCATTAGAGAGTATCTGTGAGCAAAGGTCTTTGCTTTCCTGTTAGTGAAAAATCCACACCCAAAATGTTACCACTTCTTTTGTTCTCTCCACAAATTCTGTATGACTTGCTAAGTGTTTACAGCATTTTCTGCTTTTGTATATCAATTCTGTCTTATGCATATAGCAAATTTGAGAATTGGTATTGAAGCTTGGCTTTCCCCTGCCTTTACACAGTGGTTAACACTACTGCTGCACAGTGCCAGGGACCTAGTTCAGTTTCAGCCTCTGGTCACTGTCTGCATGGAGTTTGCACATTTTCCCCATGTCTGTGTGGGTTTCCTTCTGGTGCTCCGATTCCCCCTCAGAGCCCAAAGACGTGCAGGTTAGGTTGACTGACCATGCTAAATTGATCCTAATGTCAGGAGGATTAATAGGGTAAATATGAAGATGATGAGAATAGGGCCTGGATGAGATTGTGGTTGGTGTGGATTTGATAGACTGGTCGCCTTCTGCACTGTAGAGATTCTATGGATTTTGTATCTGAATTTAAAGTAGCTTCTGTGGGTTTAATGTTTAATTGTATTTTGGTCCTTTCTTACATGATTGCTTAAAGTCTTTATTTTTTGATCAGCTAATTTGATCTTATGAATGCATTTTACCAGACAATATACAATAACTTGCTTGTAATTGTACTCAACTCTATATGTACATGTACTTACAAGATTTCACCTTTCAAAGCAGTTGTTCAGTCGCATTCAACTCTTGCAGAAACTTTAATTCTGGAACAGGTAGTGAAATGCATGGCCCTTGCTGTTAACATGCTAATGTAATCTCTAAGTAGATCTTCAATACTGTGTCTAAAATTGCTTTTTAGATTAACATTTAATTATTAACAGCATTCTCCATAAAGCCTGCAGGTCATGAGTAGATTGCAGTTGCTAAGTATGCATTAAGTAAAGCTGATTGAGACATTTACCAAGTGAGGAGAAGGCAGAAGGGGAAGGTCATTTCTGTGGTATGGTGTCAACATACCATAGTTTATTATTGCCTTTAGCAAGGCAGAAATTTCACTACACAGATGTATATATAAAAAAAAATCATAAGACTTTAACCTTTCTGCTGCTTCACATTTTTGCACTTTTTTTCCAGGAAAGATAAGCTTTTGAATTGTTACACTTGTTATATTTTTGGCGATCAGATTGAACTTGAAATTAACTGGAAATTGCCATTAATCGGTGCTAGTTTAAATGAAATTCACTTCTGGTAATTTCATGCCAATGCCAATCAGGCGTATGCTAATATAACTTGACGGAAATTCATAAGCAAATTTGTTATCCTCTGTATTGCTTTGTACATCTTGTTTGACTTCAATGCTCTATTCGAACTATTCAGATATCTACAGTCAGCATGTTTGGATGTATTTCTATGCCAAGTGAATGATATAAATGGAAGTTATTGTAATCTCTTAAGGAGGTTTGAAAATATACTTGTCAAACAACAGACCAAAGGGTGACATATATTGGTGGTCATTCGGGATCAATTTCCATAAATTGCACATAGTAATCGTGTTGTGAGTTGTGGAACATAAACCAGAGTTACAATACAGTGATAAGTAGTTTGGTAACTTTACAGCTTTGTTCAGCTTTTATTAGCAGAGATCCCAGAATAATTTGCCTTCTTAGCTCCTTGGCTGAAAAATCACATGAAAATCTGGGAAAGAATTTTAGATCTTTATATTACAAAAAAAGGAAGTGATTCTCAAGCTACTCCCATTTACCATAAATTAAACTGCTTTTTTAAATGTCAAAACTCACTGACGAAGCCCAATCAAGATTTGGCAGGTTGAATTCAGCTCTGATGCAGACAGTAGTGGTTCTACTACTGGGGATTTTAAGTGGCCTTTTGGCTGTTTTGAGTGTACTGCAATATAAAATGCTACAAGCTTCCAAAATCTTACCATTTTGGAATCTTAGATGAAGCGCTGACTAAGAATTCTACTCATTAGAATTTCACCACCCCATACAGAAAATAAAAGTAGAGAGGTATGTGACCAGATGATCTTTTAATTTCGCAGAATGGGGTAATGGATAGAAAATGCATTTGAGAAATGAAGCAGAAAATCTTTAGCTCACCATCCATGGAATAAAGTGAACCACCAAACCTTTGAAACAGCTTTGAGAGCAAAAGCCTGAAAGCAAACAGTACGGGAGACCTCAGTTGAAAGTGGCAGTAGGGCATTGGCGAGAGGCAGAGTATGTGGGAGGAAATCAACAAAAAAAATTGTGATGTCACAAGAAAGTTGATACAGATATCAAACTCCTTATCTTGTTTCCCGTTATCTGTGAAGAACCCAAAAACCAGCTATAACTGAAAGTAGCACCTTGGCTAGCATTTTGAACAAAACCCTTTCTATTATTTTTCATACCTTTTTATTTTGGGTATTGTAAATGCACGTTGGGCTTGGGATCCAAAATCCATAATATCTCCAAATCCAGCATACGTCCAGCCTCGAGCTTCCTGGATACCGGATCCGGTAGCTGTAAGTGATTGGTGAATATTTTGCTTTACCTTTTAGTTTAAACTTTGACTAGGGAAATTAAACATTTCAATCAAAGTATTCTAACAGGAAGTGAATTCACGAGTGTATTAGCACAGAGCAGGCCTAAAGAAATTGATTAAAATTAGCAGATCAAACAAAGTATTAACTAGATTCTAAAAAAGGGAATAGAGATGAATAGACAATTGAAATCTACAATTCTTATGGTGTGTAGGAATAGCATTCATGCATCAGCTATGTTGCTATTGCTAGAGCAGACTCCCCTTGTCCTGTTAGCAGAAACTTTCCGACCTTTTTGTTGGAGCTGGGATTGCATTGCTAAAATGAGCTTACCTACAGTAGCTGTAAATATACATTGGTATTATGGGTGCTAATCCAGCAGGCTGTTTTATTCTAGCTGTTGTTGAACTTGGATGTCTTGCCATGAACATTGGAGTTATAATTGTCCAGGCAAGTAGAGAGTATTTCATGACATTCCTGATTTATGCCTTGTTGATGGTAGACTACTTTGGGGAGTCAGAAATGAGTAGCTCACAGTGCAATTACTATCCTGTGACCTGCTCTAGTTACCGCAGCAATTATATATGCAGCTATGATTTTGGTCCAGGGTGATGACCAGGATGTTGGTGGTGGGGTTTTGACATTACCAAAGCTATTGAATGTCAAAGGAAGGTGGTTAAATTCTGTCTTGTTGAAATCAATCATTGCTTAGCATTTGTATTGTGTAAATGTTACTTGCCTTTTTATTGACCAAAACGATGCGAGAGTCTTGCGGCACAGACTTGCATTCTGAGGAGCTGTGAATGGAACTGAACATTGTTCAATTATCTGCTAACCTTATGTAGACCACACAGC
The DNA here is from genome assembly GCA_024679065.1 of Sphyrna mokarran. Classification (NCBI taxonomy): domain Eukaryota; kingdom Metazoa; phylum Chordata; class Chondrichthyes; order Carcharhiniformes; family Carcharhinidae; genus Sphyrna; species Sphyrna mokarran. The sequence continues at coordinate 38,623,837 of JAGIQG010000020.1, read as the reverse complement.
CCATTGAACCTGCCTGTCATTCAATATGATTGTGGTTGATCTTGAGTTTCAACTGTGTTTTCCCATCTGCTCTCCATTCTCAATTTCTTGAGACCAAATATTTGTCTATCCCAGCCTTAAATGTATTTAACGATGGAACATTCACAGCCCTCTGGGGTAGAGAATTTCTTTTTGAATGAAGAAATGTATCCTCCTCTCATTCCTAAATGATCGACTCCTTATTCCGAGGCTGTACCCTGTGTTGTAGATTTCCAGACCAGTGGAAGCAATCTCCTAGCATCCACGCTAGATTTCGGTGAGATTGCCTGCCAAACTTCTAAACTCCACAGAACATGAGCCCAGTTTACTCAGCATTTCGTTATAGGAAAAGCCCCCTCATCCCAGGAACCAATTCAGTGAATCTTCACTGTACTGCCTCCAATAGAAATATGCGCTTTCTTAAATGAAATCAAAACTGCAGAGTACTCCAGATGTGGTCTGTCAAAGACTCTGGACAACTCTATCAAGATGACTTTATTCTTGTACCCCAAACCCCTTGCATTAAGGCCAACATGTCATTTGCTTGCTGCATTCGTATGCTAACGTGGTTAGCATGCACGTGCAGCAAGAATGTGAGAATGAGCAAACTCCTCACAGATCCCCAAGACTGGAATTGAGCTCAGGTCCCTGGTGCTGAGAGGCAGCAGTGCTGACTACTGTGCTGCTCTAATTGTCAGGAAAAAAGTCCACAATACTTGACATGTTTGGAAACCATTGTTGCTGTGACAATAGCTGATGTCAAACATTATCTTCTTTAGGTACACACAAAATCATCTTCATCCAAGTGCATGGCAGCACACACCATGTATCTGTAACTGCCATGCTATAGTAGTAAATGCAGTCCATTTCGCAGAGTGTACTTGTTCCATATCAGCATTGCCTTGTGTTTATTAGCAATTTAACATCTACATTTTATAGATATACTAGCCTAAACACTTCTCCGGTCTGTTCTTTTCAACCTGCTTTCCAGATTGCAGAATGACGTTAACTGCTTTACAGGTATTGCTGATATTGAGTAATAATTGGATTGGTAACTCTTACTAAAATATATAGAATGAGGATCAAGATTATTAGCACTTTTGCTTTTCTAAATACTGGATCTTTAAACTATTCAAAGGAACCCCTGCTGTTCCTTCCAGTGAATTGGAGAAATTTGTGCATAAATACAATAATATTTTGACCACTGATTTGCAATGACTAAGTTACGTGCATTTCATTGGATTACTGTAGGGGTGTTAATATTTTCAGACTTTTAGTTCTATAATCAGATTTGCAGTAGACCATACATATTAATAGCTTTGATTACTATTAAACATTCATTTTAATGTAGTTAATTTTATCTCATTGTGTGAAGCTTACACATTCTCCCCATATCTGTGTGGATTTCTTCCGGATGCTCTGGTTTCCTCTTAAAGATCAAAGATGTGCAGGTTGGATGAATTGGCCATGCTAAATTGCTCCTTGGTGACCCAGAATTTGTAAGTTAGGAAATTAGCAGAGTGAATATGTGAGGCTAAGGGAACAGGGCCTGGGTAAGATGCTCTGTCATAGAGTCAATGCAAACCTGATGAGCTGAATGGCCTCCTTCTACACTAAGAAATCATAGAATTCTTTTTGTGCATCTTTTGTTGTTTGAACTAAAGTTGTAATGAGGCCAGGAGTTGTATGACCCTGACAGTTACTGTTCAGCAAGTGTCACTTGATGGTGCTTTTGATGACCCCTTCCCTTGTTTTACCAGTGATCAAGAGTACGTGATAGGGTAATAATTGCACATATTAGATTAGCCCTTCCTTTTCTGTACAAGACAAACCTGGGCAATTTTCTATATTGGGTGGCTAGATACCAATATTGTAGCTGTACTGGAACAACTTGGCTAAGAGAGCAACACTTTCTGGAACATAAGTCTTCAGTACTATTGCTACAATATTTTCAGGGTCCATAGTCTTAGAAATATGTTGTCAGAGCCTATAGTCTTTGCAGTTTATTATCCAGAAGTATGAAAAAGGGTTTCCCCAAATGTAACTAAAACAAATACTGTGAAGCAGTTTAGAATTTAGAATTGTTTGCAATCAGTGCTGACTGTGCTATTACGGTGATACTACCACTTTTTGAATTCATTCCCTCACATTAGTCCAGCCTCCTGGGTCCTGAACTGTTGTTGATTTCAGCCACACCCAGTTAGATGATGGAAATATGAAACAGAAAGATGGACACAGCCTGGGAAACTGAGAAGGAAATAATGCATAAAAGCAAATTACCGTGGATGTTAGAATCTGTAACCAAAAGAGAAAATGTTGAAAAATCTCAGCAGGCCTGACAGCATCTGCAAGGAAAGAAAAGAGTTGACGTTTCGAGTCCAGATGACCCTTTGTCAAAACTCAGATAAAGATGATGCAGTTTATTACATGAGGGCAGACGTTTAAAAACACATTGTTTTAAGCAACAATAGGAAAGATAAAGTCATCTTGATATCAGGCAAATATTTTTCAGTGAACGTTTTTTCAATGATGGTAATATTGCTTGCATTTCTCTCAGCAGTATTTTGATATTAGGCTTGAAAACAGAATCTCACTTCACTAGCAAACCTAATGACATCCGAACAGTGTATCGGTTGTGCTAACTTTTAAAAATTATTAAGCTTTTTTTTTGCGTTTTGGTAAAATCTAATGATAGAGGTTATGAAATTTTCATGTTTTATTTCTTCGAAAATTGCAGCCATATAATTACGTGATTTTTGCCTTTCCAAGTATGTCCTATGGCTGAATAAAGCAGTTTCAGTTGTGTAACATTAGTTTGACGTGGTGATTGTCTAGTCTGATGATTGAACACTTTCAGATGATGAATTAACAGTCTGAAACACAAAGTTCATTGACACCTAATTGAAGTTTCTTTTTTCAAATTAATTTTGTGCATTAATATCAATAAATAGAGTAGATCCATTGTCAAACATGGATTGTTCAATTTTACTTTTCCAAAAGTAATGGAAGAAAGTTCCTAAATTTTAAAATAACTGTATTAAGAATGAAATATTGTTGTTCAAAACATGTTGCTGTGTACATGCCAGCTAACCCATGACGGTGGTGAAGAAAAATATCCTTGCGTAGGTTTCCTTTTGAATTTGCACCTGCAGTTTCACTGATTCAGCGAGAGAAATCCTGATGTCCCCATTGCCTAACAAAATAATATTTCCCCAAATATTTTTCTATTGCGGCAAAGCATTTAATTATTTATGTCAGTTAGTTACATGAATAAAATTAGATCTATTTACTAAATGGTTGCTTTGGTAATCTTGCACAATTCACCAGAAAGATCCCATAAAGTGGCTCTTAGTTGTAAAGTTTGCTTGAAGTTGTATCCCAAAGTTTTAGTTTATTATAACATTTGCTTTAAAAATTGATGAAATTGAGACCTATAATAGGGTTTTATTTTGTGTGCGCATTTCTTGGGCACATTCCACTGTGCACGTGCTGAAAGTTAAGTTTTAAGCAGATCAATATTGTAGGATCCTATGCAGTTTCCAGAAATACCACCAGAGCTTGAAACATGTTGCCTCAACATTAGCGTGTTATGAAGAAATCCTGGATTTGGCTTACAAGATTTTGCTTCCAAGTTTATTTGAACACCTTGTATTGTTTATATAAAATGTTGGTGAATCCATTATGTTCAGTGAATTATAAAACCTTCTCTATTACATAGTGTTTATTAGTTCCATGAATGCAAAACATGCTCTTGGAATATTGGGAAGACTGAAGCCGTTGTCTTAGATCTTTGTCACAAACTCTGCTCCTTTACCATCGCTATTCTCGATAACTGAGATTGAATCAGGTTATTCACATCCTCTGGTGTCATATATGATCTGGAAGTAAGCTTTCAACCACATTGGTGCCATCACTAAGACTGGTTATTTGCACCTGCTTAACATTGCCCTTCCCTACCATTGCCTAATTCCACCTGCTAAAACCCTCAACCATGCCTTTTCTACTTGCAGGAAATTCTAACACTCCTTGCCAGCTACCGAAATTCTACTCTCTAATTTTGAGGTCATCTAAAACTGCCTGTATCCTCACCAAATACTATTTACTCATCATTCTTGTGCTCATCGCACCACATTGGCTCCTGGTTAAACAGTATCTCGATTTTAAAATTCTCATCCTCATTTTCAAATTCTTCAATGGGCTTGCATCTTCCTTCCATATCTCAGCCTTTTACTCTGAGATATCTATGTTCCTCTAATTCTGGACTTCGAGCATCTCAATTTTAATAACTTCCTATGATGGCTATGCGATCAACTTCCTTGGCCCTAACCTCTGGAATTGCCTTCCTAAACCCCTCTGCATCCTTTTCCTCCTTTTAAGATGCCTTAAAACCATGCTCAGTGAACAAGTTTTTGGTTGTCTGCTCTAATATCTACTTCTGTGACGCAGTTTGTTTTACTATGTCTCTGGAGTACCTTGCAATGCTTTACGTTAAAGATGCTATCTAAATTCAAGTTAAGTTTCATTTGTATTGCAGAGTTAGTCACAAGGATTGAAAAATAGTTTAACTTGCTCACGTATTCAGTTGTGCGATTCAGATTGGTTATAAATGAAATAGTTGCTTTATTTATAAGTTAGTTAATATAGGTTTCATAGCAAAAAAATAAGTAATTTTCATTTGGTCTGCAATGGGTTGCAGAACAACCCGAGCTGCATTGCCACTACCATGAAGACAGCTATGGAAAACTGTGTCCCTGAACTGAAAAAAAGAGCTAGATGTTTTTGAAGAAAATAACAACCATTAGTAGCATGTATTTGTGTATGAAGTGTAAACAAGAGACTATGAATCTGAACTGCAGGAGAAGATATTGCATAAGAATAAGGGGAACTGAATAGAAGGGGTTGAGAAAATATAGTATTTTATATTTATCGGCAGAAATTGTGAGCTTGAAGACAAGATTGAAGGGGATGAAGAAAAAAGAACATGAGACAGAAGGGGAAAGGCATGCTCAGTAAGGTAAAGAAAATAACAGAGAAATGCAAAACAGGAATGAGAAGAAGGAATATAAGAGGGACAACAATGAGAGATGAGTCCTGATGTGAGGAAAAGTTAACTAACTGGAAATTTTCAGGGAAAATTATTTGGAATTATGTACTGGACATGAGAAAATACATACCAATGTGATACTGTTCTTGCTGTAGGTGAAGTACATCTAGATTACTTCAGTGTTTTGTTTTGAGTATAATTAAATAAGGTGAAGCATTGTATCCTTTTTCTACTATAACAACCTGCATTTTAAAGCACCTTTAACATAACAGAACAACCTATGGTGCTTCACAGAAACATTGTCAAACAATATGTGCCACTAAGCCATGTGAGATATTAAATTGATTAATCAGGACTTGATCAAGTAGATAAATTTTTCTCCCACAAACCTATGAAGGTAATTCTCCTATAGATTAGTTGGAATTGGCGCCAAGAGTTGGAAAGTTGCAGAAATTGGCATGGGTGAAACCGTGGAAGGATTTGAAAACCGGAATGACATTAAAAGCAAAACATTGGACCTAGAGAAATGGTAGATCTAAGAATTACTTCACATAAGTGATCCACTACCAGAGTACTGCAGTAAAAACCTTGGAATTAATTATGTGCAATCTTCTCAAACTGGAAATGCATGTCCCTGCAAAGAAGCAATCTGTGTGATGGAAAAGAGAAAATGAATTTTTGCTCAGTTATGAGATCTGGGCATAATTGGCTGGATCAGCATTTATTGCCCATCCCTTGTTATCTTTGAGAAAGTGGTAGTGAGTTGCTGCCTTAAACTGCTGCAGCCCTTGAGATGTAGGTACAAGCACGGTGCTGTTATCAAAGGAATTGCAGAATTTTGACTCCACAACAGAAAAGGAATGACAATATTTCCAAGTTAGGATGGTGTGTGACTTGGAGGGGAATCTCCAGGTGGTGTTGCCCTTATCCTACTAGATGATAGTGGTCATGGGTTAGAAAATACTGCCTAAAGAACACTGGGGACTTCCTGCAGTGCATCTTGTAAATGGCAGAAACTGCTGCAAATGTTTGTCAGTAGTGTAAGGATGGAATATTTGTGGAAGAGTTTGCAACCAAACGGGCTGCTTTGTCTTGCATGGTGTTGAGCATCTTGAGTGTTGTTGGACCTGCATCCATTCAACAAGAGGAGAGTGTTCCATCACATTCTTTGACTTGTTGATAGTGACAGGTTTTGGGGAGTCAAAGTCTGTCCACCACCTACAAAGCCCAAAGATTTCTAGCCTTTGACCTGATGTAGCGTTTCTGGTCAGTGGTGGCTCCCTGGAGGTTGATAATGGGAGATTCAGCTATGGTGAATGCCAAGAATTGATGGTTAGATTCCCTCTTCTTGGAGATGATCATTGCCTCACCCTTGTGTGGCACGAATATTACATTGCACTTGTTAGCCCAAGCCTGGATATTGTCTATGTCTTGCTGTATTTGGACATGGGCACCTTCAGTATCTGAGGAGATGTGAATGGTGCTAAATACTGTAGCAATCATCAACGAACATCCCCACTTCTAACCTTATGATGAATGGAAGGTCATTGATGAAGCAGTTGAAGATGGTTGAACGTAGGACACTACGCTAAGGCGGTGGCACAGTGGTTAGCACTGCTGCCTCAATGCCAGGAACCTGGGTTCAATTCCCGGCTTGAGTCACTGTGTTTGGAGTTTGCACATTCTCCTCGTGTCTGCATGAACTTCCTCCAGGTACTTCAGTTTTCTCCCACAATCCAAAGATGTGCTGGTTAGATGCATGACCATGCTAAGTTCTCCCTTCCTGTACCCGAAATGTGGCGACTTGGGGGTTTTCACATAACTTTTATTGCAGTGTGAATGTAAGCCTACTTGTGACTAATAAATACACTTCTTTACTGGAGCTAGAATGTTTGACCTCAGTTCACCATAACCATCTTCCTTCGTCAGGTGTGACTCCAACCAGTAAGAGGTTCCCCTGATTCCCATCACTCTGTTTTCCTAGAGCTTCTTGATAGTACAGTCAAATGGTGCTTTGACATCAAGGGTAGTCACACTCGCTTCATCTCTGACTTCAGCTCTTTTGTTCATGTTTAAACCAAGGCTATACTGAAGCTTGGAGTTGAGTCACCCTGGTACAATCTAAACTGAGCATTAATGAGCAGGGTATTGCTGAGCAAGTGGCACTTAGTAGTGCTGTTCCCATCAACTTATGATGATTGAGAGTAAACTGATAAGGCAGTAACTTGCCAGGTTGGATTTTCCGTTTGGATAGATGCCAATGTTGTTGCTGTACTGGAACAGTTTGGCTAAGGGTGCAGCAAGTTTTGGAGCACAAGCGTTCAGGACTATTGCTGGAATATTGTCAGGGCTTTTCAATATTTTAATAACCTTCAGTTGTTTATTGATATCATGTGGAATGAATTGAACTGATTGAAGATTGGCATCTGTGATGCTAGAGACCTCTGGAGGAGATGTTCCACTCAGCACTTTTAGCTGAATCTTATTGCAGATGGGGACATTTGTCGAGGAGCCTTCTCCAGTTAGTTGTTAATTATTACCACCATTCAGACTGTTGTGGCAGGACTGTAGAGTTTATTGGTTGTGGAATCACTTGGCACTGCCTATTATTAGTTGCTAAGCTGTTTGTCATGCAAGTAGTCTGTATTATAATTTTACCAAGTTGACATCTCATTTTTAGGTATGCAATTGGCATGCTCTGTAGCAATCTTCATTGAAACAGTGTTGGGCTCTGCCTTGATGGTAATGGTAGAGTGGGGTTATGCCATTGTGAGGTAATGGGTTATTGTAGTGTACAATTCTGCAGCTAGCTCACAGCGCCTCATGGATGCCCAATTTTGAGTTGCTAGATCTGTTCAAAGTCTATCTCATTTAGCATGGTTGTAATGTGCACAGGATAGAGGGTATCCCCAATGTGAAGCTGTGTCTTCATTACTACAAAGATTTTGCAGTGGTTACTGTCATGGACAAATGCATGTTTGGCAGGGAGATTGGTATGGATGTGGTCAAGGTTTTCCCTCTTGGCTTCCTCACCACTTGCTACAGTCGCCATCCAGCAGCTATGTCCTTTAGGGCCCTGCCAGCTTAATCTGTGGTAGTACTACTGAGCCAGTCTTGATGATGGACATTAAAGTTTCCCACCCAAAGCATATTCTGGGCCCTTGCCACACTGCTTTATGCAAGTGATGTTCACCATGAAATACTGATTCAATAGCTGAAGGGACAGTTTATTTTAATTGTCAGGTGGTTTCCTTGCCCATGTTTGACCTGGTATTGAGAATTCTTGAGCTTTAGAGTCAATGTTCAGGACTCTCTGAGTAATTCTCTCCTAATTTGTATACCACTTGCCCCCATCTCTGCTGGGTCTTTTCTGCAAATGGGGCAGGACATACGCAGGCATGGTGATGGTGCTGCCTGTGACATTATCTGTAAAGTATGATTTATAAAATAATACAGATACTCACAAGGCAATGGCTTAATGGTATTATCACTAGATTGTTAATTCAGAAACTCAGTTAATATTCTGGGAGCTCGGGTTCGAATCCCACCATGACAGATTTGAATTTGAATTCAATAAAAATATCTGGAATTAAGAATCTACTGATGAACACAAAACCATTGCCGATTGTTGGAAAAATCCATCTGGTTCACTAATGTCCTTTGGGGAGGGAAATCTGCCATCCTTACCTGATCTGGCTGACATGTGACTTCAGACTCACAGCTCTTAACTGTCCTTGGGCAACTAGGGATGGACAATAAATGCTGCCAGCCAGCGATGCCGATGTCCCATGAATGAATAATTTAAAAAATAGAAATAGAAACAGGAATAGCCATTCAGACCTTCAAGCTTGCTCCACCATTCATTTTGTTAATGACTAATCATATTCAATATCCTGATTTCTTCCTCCTCCCCCATTTCCCTTGATTGCTATTATCTCCAAGACCTATATCTATTTTTTTCTTGATCTCACATTTTGGCTTCAGCTATTTTCTGTGGTAGTGAATTCCACAGATTCACCACTTTCTGGGTGGAGAAATTTATCCTCTTCTCAATCTTACAAAGTTTATCCCTTTATCCTCAAACGATGACCCCTAGATCTGGACTCTTCTATCTTTTGAAAACATTCTTTCAGAGTCTACCCTGTCTAATCCTGTTATAATTTTATATGTTTCTCAGATCCACTCTCACTCTTGAACTCCAACAAATACAATCCTAACCTATTTGGTCTCTCTTCAGGGATCAGTCTGGTAAACCAACACTGTATTCTCTCTATAGGAAGTACATCATCTTCAAAGTAGGGCAACAATACTGCATATAATACTCTGGGTGTGGCCTCACCAACAACATACACAATTGCAATAAAATATCTTTATTCTTATACTCAAATGCTTTTGCTATGAAGACTAACATACCATTTAAAACCACCTCACAACGAAAGTAGGCCTTCACCTTGAGTGAACGTGATGTCAGAAGGAGATACTTCTCTCTGTTTCCAAGTCCCCAAAAGTCTTTGTCGCTTGACACAGTTTTCAGTTCTATGTCAAATCCACTGCTTTGCTTGAACACCTGCTGAAATTTTGCAATGTTTTCCAATGTCCATTTGAATAAAAGAATTTGAGATAAACAATGATTTATGCCATCTTTAACTCCTGAAAGCATCGGTTGAATTCCTTTTTCAATTTGTTCAGGTAGTCGCAGAAATTGTTTGGATGGGACCCTTTCTGTTTTGACCTGCTGTTACATTTTCTCCAGATTTGGGAAGTGCTCAATAATTTTGTTTTGTTTTTAAACTGGGAGGACCACAAGCCTAATTTCAACTTGAGAACAATCACTGCACTGATCTGTCTGTCAGTGGCGATCTGCACTGTCTTTCCCCTGCAGTTCATGGCACAACTTATTCAATGTTGCTCTCATGTCTGCAAGAAACACCAAGTCTAGCAACCTTGCATGATCTGACAGCTCACTATATATCTCACTTATTGATTTTAAAAAAGGTGACGGTTTCAGGGAGCAGATCTAAAAATCTCTAGAAGACTTTTCCTCCACTTAACTACCTCACTGTTGGTAACATCAAACTTGCGTAATGATTTAAATAAACGACATTGCAGAACTCTGGCACAATGAGTTGACAATCCTGACAACTGTTGTGACATGAGAAAAATAATAACTTTGTTCACTAGTGCTTGTTGGTGGACGACAGTAGTAATTCAGGAGGAGAATTCAGAATCATTTCTGCAAAATGCAACAAAGCTGCTTTACTGCCTGCTGTACCTACGCGCTTACTTTCAGCGACTAATGCATGTGGACATAAAGATCTTTGAGTATCCATCTCTCAGTTTACACCTATTCAAATAATCTGCCTTCCTATTTTTACTCCCTAAGTAGATAACCTCTCATTTAACCAAATTATATTGCATCTGTTTTGCATATGCCCACTCAGAGCCTGTCCCAATCACACTGAGGCATCTCTGCATCGCTCTCAAAGCTCACCTTTCAACCAACTTTGTATCATCCGTAAATTTGAAAGTAATAAATTTAGTTCCATCTTCCAAATCACTAACATATATGTCAAGTCTTTGTTTCCTTTCTGCTAACCAGCTTGCTATCTACCTCAATCCACTACCTGTAATTTCATCGTTTTAACTTTCCATAATAGTCTGGGTTGCTTGATTAGTCTGAAAGACAGTTTTCCCAATTTTGGTACAAGCCTCTAAGGAGAACCTTGCAGGGTTGACAATCGTTTACAAGTTTTGAAAAGTGACTGAAAAAAACATTCTGATCAAGAAACTGGTTTCAGTCACAACTGATGGTACACCCTCAACACAGGCTTTGTTGCATTTTGCAGAAATGATTCTGAATTCTCCTCCTGAATTACTACTGTCGTCCACCAACAAGCGCTAGTGAACAAAGTTATTACTTTTATCATGTCATGACAGTTGTCAGGATTGTCAACTCATTGTGCCAGAGTTCCGCAACGTCGTTTATTTACATCATTACTCAAGTTTGATGTTACCAACAGTGGCTAACCCTTCATGCAGATGTGAGGTAGTTAAGTGGTGGAAAAGTCTTCTAGAGATTTTTAGATCTGCTCCCTGAAACTGTCACCTTTTTTAAATCAAGAAGTGAGGTATATAGTGAGCTGTCAGATCATGCATGGTTGCTAGACTTGGTGTTTCTTGCAGACATGAGAGCAACATTGAATAAGCTGAGCCATGAACTGCAGGGGAGGGACAGAGACTTGTCACACATGATCAGTACAGTGATTGTTCTCGAGTTGAAACTAGGCTTGTGGTTCTCCCAGTTTAAAACAAAACAAAATTACTGAGCACTTCCCAAATCTGGAGAAAATGCAACAGCAGGTCAAAACAGAAAGGGTCCCATCCAAACAATTTCTGCGACTACCTGAACAAATTGAAAAAGGAATTCAACCGATGCTTTCAGGAGTTAAAGATGGCATAAATCATTGTTTATTTTAAATTCTTTTATTCAAATGGACATTGGAAAACGTTACAAAATTTCAGCAGGTGTTCAAACAAAGCAGTGGATTTGATATAGAGCTGAAAACTATGTCAAGGGACAAAGACTTTTGGGGACTTGGAAACAGAGAGAAGTATCTCCTTCTGACATCATGTTCACTCAAGGTGAAGGCCTACTTTGGTTGTGAGGTGGCTTTAAATCAAGTCTAAGTAATGCACTACTCTTACAGTTACCCATCTGTTGAACTGAGAGACTGGGTATCTCAAACTGCAACGCAGACATCGTAGTACTCAGTGATAATGTGCAAGCACAGCTTCTGTACTAAGGATAAATGAGTGTTATGCATAAGTACATTTTAGGGGTTTTCGTAAAATTTAATTTTTAAGGAGTAGATCTCATGCTACATTTTGATACTAAAAGTGACCTTGGACTTAAAAAGATTAGAGATTGCTGTTTTACACAAAAGTGAGAGAGCAGTTAGGACATTAAATTAATGACTCATCTAAAAAACTGCTCCTCTGTCAGTGCAGGACTCCCTCAGTCCTGCATTGGAGTGCAGGACTCCCTCAGTCCTGCATTGGAGTGCAGGACTCCCTCAGTCCTGCATTGGAGTGCAGGACTCCCTCAGTCCTGCATTGGAGTGCAGGACTCCCTCAGTCCTGCATTGGAGTGCAGGACTCCCTCAGTCCTGCATTGGAGTGCAGGCCTCCCTCAGTCCTGCATTGGAGTGCAGGCCTCCCTCAGTCCTGCATTGGAGTGCAGGCCTCCCTCAGTCCTGCATTGGAGTGCAGGCCTCCCTCAGTCCTGCATTGGAGTGCAGGACTCCCTCAGTCCTGCATTGGAGTGCAGGACTCCCTCAGTCCTGCATTGGAGTGCAGGACTCCCTCAGTCCTGCATTGGAGTGCAGGACTCCCTCAGTCCTGCATTGGAGTGCAGGACTCCCTCAGTCCTGCATTGGAGTGCAGGACTCCCTCAGTCCTGCATTGGAGTGCAGGACTCCCTCAGTCCTGCATTGGAGTGCAGGACTCCCTCAGTCCTGCATTGGAGTGCAGGACTCCCTCAGTCCTGCATTGGAGTGCAGGCCTCCCTCAGTCCTGCATTGGAGTGCAGGCCTCCCTCAGTCCTGCATTGGAGTGCAGGCCTCCCTCAGTCCTGCATTGGAGTGCAGGCCTCCCTCAGTCCTGCATTGGAGTGCAGGCTTCCCTCAGTCCTGCATTGGAGTGCAGGCCTCCCTCAGTCCTGCATTGGAGTGCAGGCCTCCCTCAGTCCTGCATTGGAGTGCAGGCCTCCCTCAGTCCTGCATTGGAGTGCAGGCCTCCCTCAGTCCTGCATTGGAGTGCAGGCCTCCCTCAGTCCTGCATTGGAGTGCAGGCCTCCCTCAGTCCTGCATTGGAGTGCAGGCCTCCCTCAGTCCTGCATTGGAGTGCAGGCCTCCCTCAGTCCTGCATTGGAGTGCAGGCCTCCCTCAGTCCTGCATTGGAGTGCAGGCCTCCCTCAGTCCTGCATTGGAGTGCAGGCCTCCCTCAGTCCTGCATTGGAGTGCAGGCGTAGTCTTTGATCCCAGTTGGGGGAAAACTAAGGACATTGTGAGGTTAAGAGCAGGAACAGGAGTATAAAGGAAAATTGCAATAAATAGGTGAGAGTGAGAATATCTTGTAAAATGTAGTTGGCTGTGTACTTCTATTGTCTGAATAGCATAGTTTTCTGTGACTGAAGATGTAATGGTTTAAAAGCAGAAGTATCTTTTCATGGTCCTCATGGCTATCTTTTTTGTCTCATGACACAAATTAGCTGTCAATCAAGTAAGCAGATAATCTGCCATTATGACCCTTTTTAGGGAACTGAAAAGGATGCAAAAGTGATTCAAGGTGGGCTTGGCCTCAACTCCCTATTATTGTGAAGCATCTACTCAGTACTTTGGCACAGCCAATATTCAAAACTTAAGACTACAGTGATAGTCACAATACCAAATCTTTAAAAGGGAATGGTTCACATCAGGAATACAAAGTGCAATGATTATCTGTAGTAGCATTGCCCACACAAAGTAAAAACAGAACTTAAAGCCCATGTAAAATTGACGGTACACATTCCAATTAAGTGACGACAATGTGATTATTGTTAGACAAATAGTCTGAATTGCTTAAGCTTTGTTATCTTGCATCATCTGAACCTTAAGGTTATAAGTGAACAAATTATTTTCTTTCCTTGCTCATCTCCCAACATCCAGATTTTATGGTTTCATGTTTGCATTCAGGCATAAACTCTGCGAATGTCTCATGGCTTGTAGCGTGGTCATTTAGAGATTTTGTGTGTACTAAAATTTTCCCAAAACACAATCCCACTGACAAGCACTCCTTATCTAAATCCTTGTGCATGGTGGAACATTGACAGCTGCAGAAGAGTAATTGTATTGGGCAGACCTTGATGCAGATGTTCTTTGAGATAAGGACTGTACTAGCAATGTTTTGTCAGTAAAGTCTACTATGGATTATATTGGACTGTCTTATATGCACTTTTTTTGCTTATTGGAGTTATGCAAAAACCTTGGACTTATCTCTTTCTCCCACTTTTTCTTATCAATTTTCTTCAATCCCCAGCAGGCATTTACTCTGCGTGGCTTATGATTCTGAGAATGTTGCATACTTTTGTCTAAGTTTATTGGTTGTTAGCCATGGGATATTCAAGCTGGAATTAAATTGCCCTCACCTGGTGTCCACACAAGGGTGAGAATATCTTGCAAGATGTAACTGGTTGTATATTTGTATTATCAGAATAGCATAATTTTTCTGTGATTAAAGATGTAAGTTTGAAGATAACAAGTTAGAAAATACAGTAGACTGCATGGATCAGGAATTTACATTGGGACATAAACACTAAATAAATTACAAAACCATTGAGGTTATCCTCTTTGGATTGAGAAAGCCAAATTGAATATTGTTTTAATGGTGAGAGACCAAGATCTTTGGAGGAGCAAAGGACTTAGCTTTATTAGGTTACATGAACAATAGTGTTCCCTTTATAATTAAGTTGCTGTCTGCCAAGCTTTTTCAGTGCACAGTCCCTTTAATTTTCTTTTTCTGCATTCTAACATGCATAGTATTTATCACATAATAAGGCCTGAATAAGGCTGCTTCGTGGCTATGTATTAATGCTATTATTTAGTGGGAACATTGACTAAAGTAGAGAAGATTAAGGGGAGAATTTATAGAGGTATTCGAAATGAAAAGGGATTTTGATAAAGCAGATAGAAATAAACCTTTTCTCTTGTGGGAGAATTGGTAACCAGAGGGAACACAAGCTAATTGACAAAACAAGCCAAGGGAAAAGGATGGCTTTTTAACTCCGATTTGGAATGCATTGCCGAAACAGGAAACAGATTCAGTAGTATTTCCAAGAGGAAGTTTGTTAAATGGTTCAAAGAAACACACCAAATGACCATCATTTGGTCATTCTCATTATATCAACAAAATGCTTTGCATGGTGAATAATTTTTGAAGAGCATTAACTGTTATATCATAAATAATGGCAATTATTCTCCACCAGCAACGTGTCTTTCAAACTGTAGAATTCTAGGTGCTCTGGTAACTTTTCATGTGTTTCTAACTTTGCTTCTCAGAAGTATTTCCTCCTTGTAATCCTCATTAATTGGGTTATCCATTCTGCATCTTTTTTAAACTGTGCAATCTCAGCATTACAGTGCACTGTTATTTTGAGATTGTTTACTTTGTTTTTGACAGAGGTTTTATTGAAGTTTCAAGTGATACCTCTAATTTAATTACTTTCTGATAAATTTCATCTGAACTGTCATTGATTTATTACATGTGCTCAGAATTTGTACTTGTTAATCAGTATATTTTTATTGTAGGTGAATTTGTTGTAAAATAATTGACCATTCATAGTTACTGAATATAAATACTGAATCCCTGCCTTTTGAAAGTCCACACTTTTGCAGCTCTGTAGCTCTAATCTGCATGAGAAGTGTCTGAAGGGCTAATGATTTGCATTTTTCTTTGATTTTTGTTATGGTCTACAAGACGAAGGATCTTGGTTGAATAATTTTCCCCCCAGAGGGGTGTGTGTGAATTTACTGTAATTATTTATTTTTCACTTCCTAAGTCATGCCTTTTTTCTATTGAATATTGGGAACTATATAGTGATAAGAATGCTATGGATCTTGGTTGTTCACAGACGAAACTAGTGTTCAAGCCAGCAAAATGTGGTATGATTAGAATTATGGAGTCCATTTGCTGGATGCCAAATATTAGTCAATCCACTATAACATCAGTTCACTGATTACATTTAGATTATCTGAATTTATAGAATAAACTTCTATTTCAGTTTAAATAGAGGGAAGCAACACCTACATTGGTTGTAATGGCAATTGATATTTAAAATATAAGTTTGAATAATTAACCTTTTATGATTCAAACTGTTGTGATTGATCTTCTGTGGTGCATATGACATGACATGAAATATAATATAATTACCAATTTGGAGAATCTTATTAATTTAAAGTATGCAGTCAATATATCCCTGATCTGGCTCTTGAAGATAATAAATTTAGCACAGCATTATCATTCCAGTCTGTAGCAGATTTGAACTTTGCATTGTAAATTTGAAAGTATGTAAAATTTGAACATATATAACGATTTAAATTTACATTGTGGAGGTGCTATCATTCCAATGAGACATTAAACTGAAGTCCCATCTTCCATCTGATTTTTTTTTTACATATATTCATTCATGTGATGTGAGCATCACTGGCTGAGCCAGCCTTTATTGCCTATGTCTAATTGCCCTGGGTAAGGTAATGGTGAATTGCCTTCTTGAACTGCTGCAGTTCATATAGGTGCACTTAGAAGGACTTCGGCCCATGAAGGAACTGTGATATAATTCCAAGTCAGGATGGTTAATGGCTTACAGGAGAACTTCCAAGTGATGGTGTTCTTATGTCCACTGCCCTTGTTCTTCCAATAGTAATAGTTGTGGGTTCGGAAAGTGCTGTTTAAAGAGTCTTTGTGAGCTCCTGCTGTGCATCTTGTAAATGGTGCACATGGCTGTCACTGTGTGTTGGTGGCAGAGGGAGTAAGTTTTGTGGATGGGGGGCCATCAGACAGACTGTTTTGTGATGGATAGCATTGAGCTTGAGTATTCCATCACATTCCTAACTTGCGTCTTGTCAGTGGAGGACAGGCTTTGGAGGTCAGGAGGCAAGTTACTTGCCACAGGATTGCACGCCTCTCACCTGCTCTGCAGGTACAATATTTATATGGTTTGACCAGAAACTGAACTGGACTTTGGGAACCCCAAAGATGTTGATAATGGGAGACTCGATGACGATGCAATTTCAGTTCTGTCCTGATAAATGTGGATGCAGATTTGCAACAGTATTTGACAATCGTGACACAAGGGGCTAAAAGATTTGACATTACATCCGCAGCTTTGTTGCTCCAATGTGCCATGGCTCAAATTCTGTACACACTAGAAGGAATTCAGTGCTACTTAGATAATAGTTAGTGAGAAGGATGAAGAAGGGCATCTTCAAAATTTAGATGATACACTCCAGAGACTAGAAGATTGTGAGCTACAAATATGGAAAAATAAATGTGAATTCTTCAAATCTATTGAATACTTGGGGCATGTTATTGATGCAAAGGAACTGCATAATTACTTCAAAGGTTAGAGCCATTACTGAGACATCTGAACCTCAAAAGGTAAATCCACTCGATCGCTTTTGGGCTCGTTGAACTATTATCGAAGGTTTATTAATCTAGTAACTATTCCTTAGCCTGTACACTTATTGTGCAAAAATAGGACATGGAAGTGGGTGGATCAGCATGAGAGGTCTTCCATACACGTCAAGAGACGCTATTAAAGTCAAAAGTACTGACACGCTTTGATCCCAAGTTACTGTTGCAACTGGCTTGCGACACACCACCTTACGAGGTGGGAATAGGCAATGGCTAATGATGAAGAGAAGCCAGTGACATTTGCATCAAGATCCTTGAACAAAGCAGAAGTTAACTTTGCATGTGTTCTGGAGCTAGGATAATTGACCTCCAATCACCACAGCCGCCATCTTTTGTACTAAGTATGATTCCAATTAACAGAGTTCTCTGCCTTATTCCTATTAACTCCAATTTTGCTAAGGCTTCATGGTCGAATGTTGCCTTGATGTCAAGGGCAGTCACTCTCACCTCAGGTCTAGGACTCAAGTGCTTTGTCCATGTTTGAATCATGGCTATAATGAGCATGATTATTATAGGCTGAATGATCCTGGCAAAATCTAGGTTGAGCTTCAATGAGCAGGTTGTGGCTAAGCAATGGTCACTTCATTGCAAAGAACAAAGAACAAAACAGCACGGGAAACAGGCCCTTCGGCCCAACAAGCCCGCACTGCCACCCCGATGTTCCCACCTCTACCTGCGATCCCTGTCCATGTTTATAGATCTATGGATTAAAAACCAAATTTGAGACAATTTAGGGAGAATTTTTGCCAGTTAGCCTAAGAGCACATCTTTGGGATATGGGACGAAACCGGAGCACCTGGAGAAAACCCACGCAAGCACGGGGAGTATGTGCAAACTCCCACAGACACAGGCCCAAATCCATGTATCCGCACAGCACAGCGATAGTCACTGAGCTGTTGTGTTGCCCGTCAAATGCTCCAGGTCAAGCATATACTAACGACGTGAAGCACTAGGATACTCTCAAAAAAAAAATCCAAGGGCAGCCCTCTCACGACCCATTGTGTGTATGCCCCTTGTTAGACAACAAGGTGGACCAAAGCACCTGTAGGATAAAAACAAGTACATCAATATCATCATCTATTTACACACTTCCCAGGGACTCCCAAGGCTCATGATCCCTATTTTAAATCCATTTTCTGTACCCCTCCATTCCCATTCTGTTCCTGTGCCCATCTAAGTATTTCTTTAATAACTCCAGACTACCTGCCTCCACCACTTTACTTGACAGCGCATTCCATACCCCCACCACCCTCTGTGTGAAAAAACTCCCTCTAGCATCCAAATTATACCTAAGCCCGTGACCCCTCCTGCCATTCGAGTCCATCCTAGGAAAAAGCTTAAACCTGTTTACTCTATCTATATCCCTCATAATCTTGTACACCTCTATTAGATCTCCTCTAACTCTACGTCTTTCTAAGGAAAGCAGTCCCAATTTGCCTAACCTCTCCTCATAACTCAGACCTTCCATACCAGGCAGCATCCTGGTAAACCACCTCTGCACTCTCTCCAGACTCTCCGGATCCTTCCGGTAGTAGGGCGACCAGAACTGGACGCAGTATTCCAAATGAGGTCTAACCAATGTTTTATACAACTGCAACATTAAAGGCCAGCTCTGTACTCTATACCCCTTCCTATAAAGGCTAACATACTATATGCTTTCTTCACAACTTTCTCCACTTGCTCTGCCACCTTCAGAGACTTGTTCACCTGCACCCCAGGTCCCTCTGCGTTTCTATACTCTTAATAGGTCTACCCTTTATCATATACCTCCCCTCTACATTCTTTCTCCCGAAATGCATCACCTCACATTTATCAGGATTGAATTCCATCTGCCATCTGTCTGCCCAAACTACCAGCCTATCTATGTCCTGCTGCATTGCCTGACAATGCTCCTCACTATCCGCAAGTCCAGCCATCTTTGTATCGTCTGCAAACTTGCTGATCACTCCACTTACTCCCTCTTCCAAGTCATTTATATATATTTACAAATAGAAGAGGTCCCAGTACCGAGCCCTGCGGCACACCACTAGTGACCGACCTCCAGCTAGAAAAACACCCTTCCACTGTTACTCTCTGTCTCCTATTACTAAGCCAGTTACTTATCCATCTAGTTACCTGTCCTTGTATCCCATGAGCCTTGACCTTCTCAACTAACCTCCCATGAGGGACTTTGTCAAACGCCTTACTGAAATCCATATAGACGACATCAACAGCTCGCCCTTTGTCCACTGTTTTTGTCACCTCCTCAAAAAATTCTACCAGATTTGTAAGGCACGACCTCCCCTTAACAAATCCATGCTGTGTATCCCTAATCAGATCGCAACGCTCTAAGTGCCTATACATCCTATCTCTAAGAATCCCCTCCAACAGCTTCCCTACCACTGACGTCAAACTCACCAGCCTATAATTTCCAGGGTTATCCCTACTACCTTTTTAAACAACGGTACAACATTAGCTATTCTCCAGTCCTCTGGGACCTCACCTGTGTCCAAAGAAGAGACAAAGATTTGCGTCAGAGGCCCAGCAATTTCACCTCCCACCTCCCTAAGCAGCCTGACATAAATGCCATCAGGCCTCGGAGATTTATCAGTTTTAATGCTACTTAGAAGCTCTAACACTTCCTCCCTCGGTATGGATATTTCCCTCAACTGGTCCACAGCTCCTTCAGAGACAGGTGCTGTCAACAAGCCCCTCTCCTTCGTGAATACCGACGCAAAGTATTCATTCAGGATCTCCGCCATTCCCTCGGGCTCTAAGCACAGTTCCCCTCCTCTGTCCCTAAGAGGTCCGATTTTTTCTCTAACCACCCTTTTATTCCTAACATAGGAGTAAAAAGCCTTTGGATTTTCCTTAATCCTATCCGCCAAAATCATTTCATGCCCCCTTTTTGCCCTTCTAACTCCCTGTTCGAGCTCCCTCCTACTTTCTCTATATTCCTCCAACGCTGTCTCCGTTCCCAGCTGCTTTGACCTATCATATGCCTCTCTTTTCTTCCTAACCAAGTCCTCAATATCCCTAGTAATCCATGGCTCTCTAATCCTACCTTTCCCATCTTCCCTCTTGGCTGGCACACATTTATCTTGCAACGTTTTCAGTATTCCCTTGAAAGAATACTTATGCTTAGCGTGGACTTACCCTCGAACAACTGTTCCCAATCAGTTTCCATAAGTTCCTGCATAATCTGACCGTAGTTAGCCTTCCCCCACTTCAGCACCCTGCCTGTAGGGCAACAAGCATCCTTTTTCATCTGTACCCTAAAGCAGACAGAATTGTGGTCACTGTTAGCCACATGTTCCCCTACTACATCATCAAGCACTGTTGATGATCTCTTCCCATCACTTTACTGATCATCAAGAGTAGATGGGGTGATATTTGGCCAGGTTTAATTTTGCTGTGCTTTTTGTGTACAGGTCATACCTGAGTAATTTTTCACATTGCCAGGTAGATGCCCGCATTGTAGTTGATCTGGAATAGCTTAACTTGGGCTACAACAGGTTCTGGAGCACATGGAAGACTTCTACAGAAAATGCAGATGTGTGGAATAGAGGGTGATTTAGCTAATTGGATTAGAAATTGGCTGGCAGATAGAAGACAGAGGGTGGTGTTTGATGGGAGATATTCATCGTGGAGTTCGGTGACGAGTGGTGTGCCTCAGGGGTCTGTTTTGGGGCCCCTGCTGTTGGTAATTTTTATAAATGATCTGGATGAGGGTATTGAGGGATGGATCAGTAAATTTGCAGATGACACTAAAGTCGGTGGAGTGGTAGATAGTGAAGAGGGGTGTTATAGTTTGCAGAGGGACTTGGACAAGTTTCAGAGCTGGGCCGAGAGGTGGCAAATGGAGTTTAATGTGGAAAAGTGTGAGGTAATGCACTTTGGCAGGAACACTAAATGTGTAGAGTATAGGGCTAATGGTAGGGCTCTTAATAGTGTTGAGGAACAGAAGGATCTTGGTGTATGTGTCAATAGATCCCTGAAAGTAGGCAGTCAAGTGTATAAAGTTGTTAAGAAGGCATATGGAGTCTTAGCTTTTATTGGTAGGGGGATTGAATTTAGGAGCCGCAGCATCATGTTGCAACTGTACAAAACTCTAGTGCGGCCGCACTTGGAGTATTGTGTGCAGTTCTGGTCGCCACATTATAAGAAAGATGTGGAGGCATTGGAGATGGTACAGAGGAGGTTTACTAGGATGTTGCCTGGTATGGAGGGCAGGTCCTATGAAGAGAGGTTGAAGGATTTGAGGTTGTTTTCGTTAGAAAGGAGGCGGCTAAGGGGGGATCTTATTGAAGCATATAGATAATTAGAGGTTTGGATAGGGTGGACAGTGATAGCCTTTTTCCTAGGATGGAGACAGCTAGCACGAGGGGACACAACTTTAAATTAAGGGGTATGAGTTATAGGACGGATATCAGAGGTAGGTTCTTTACTCAAAGAGTGATTAGGGAGTGGAATGCCCTGCCTGCAGCTGTTGTAGATGCGCCACGTTTGGTGGCGTTTAAAAGGTTAGTTGATAAGTATATGGATGAGAAGGGAATGGTTTAGTTAGGAGGGGCATTGCTTTTTATTTTGGTCGGCACAACATCGAAGGCCGAAGGGCCTGTTCTGTGCTGTATTGTTCTATGTTCTAAGTCTTCACTGCCATTGCAAAATATTATTGGAGCCTGTATTCTTTGTCGTATCTGGTGTCTTCATTATCACACGTAATGAACCAAATTGACTGAAACTGGCATTTGTGATGCTGGGGACCACCTAAGGAAGGCTGAGGTGGATTATCCATTCAGCACTTCTGGATGAAGATCGTTATAAATGTTTCAGCCTTAACATTGAACCAATGTGCTGACCTGCCTCATCTCTGAGGATGGGTATTGTGGAGCTTCTTCATCCATTAGGTTGTTTAATTGTCTACCACCATTGATGATTGGATGTGGCAGTCTTTCAATGATGTGATCCATTGGTTGTGGAATCGCTTAGCTCTTACTGCTTGCTGTTTAAGCTGTTTGGCATGCATGTAGTCCTGTGCTGTAGCTTCACCTGTTGACACCTATTTTTTAAGTATGCCTGGTATTGCTCCTGGCATATTTTCTTGTACTCCTCTTCATTGTACTAAGGTGGTCCCCTGCTATGGTAGTAATGATAAGAGTGCGGCATAAGTCTGGTCCTGATGTTGCTGACAATTCGACCACAGGAATGACCTAGCAAGTGACTTGGTTGCCTAGTCTTGAGTTGCTACATCTGATAGAAATTTATCCCATTTAGTATCATGGTAGTGCCACGTAAGGCAATGGGGGGACTTCATCCCCACAAAGACTGTCCATGTGTATTTCTCACCCCTACAGATACTGCCATGTGCAAGTGGGTTGGTGAGAATGAGGTCAATTACTTTTTCCCCTGTTGTTTGTTCCCTCCCATCTTCTGCAGACCCAATCTAGCATCTATGTCTTTAAGAACTCAGCCAGTTTGATCTGTAATGGTGCTACCAAAACACTCTTGTGTGATTGATACTCAAGTCCCCCATCCAGAGTATATTCTTTGACCTTGCCGCCCTTCTTGCTTCCCCCAAGTGATGTTTAACATGGAAGAGCATTGATTCATCAGCTGAGGAGAGGGTGGTACATACAATGCAGGAAATTTCCTTGCCATGTTTGATTTGATATGTTGAGACTTCATGGGAGTCCAGAGTTGATGTTGAGGATCCCAGGATGATCTCCTCCCAACTGTGTACCATCGCCACTAACTTCTCAGTCTGTCCTGCTGGTGGAACAATGGTGACATTATTTCCAAAGTATGATTCCATCACTATGATTGTGTCAAGCTGTTGTTTGATTAGACTGTGAGATTCATGTTGTTTCTAATGCCTAGGTTGATGCTGCATGGTCCATTCTGTTTCATCCCTTTTATCCAATTTTCTGTTAGCAGTTTGATAGGTCCTTTCTGACATTGTTGTGGGCCTGGAGTCGAGGACAGCAAATTTATTTCCCTCGAGGGTATTAATGAACCGGATGGGTTTTTAATTGCACATTACAATAGGCTCATGGTCATCATTAGACTTTTACTTCCAGATTCATATCGAATTTATATTCCACCATCTGATATATGGGATTTAAACAAGGTTCTCCAGAGCATTGCCCTAGGTCTGTGGGTTATTAGTACAGAGACACATTGGTAAGCCAGTCCCTCCCAGTAATGTAAAAGGACCCATTAGAGAACCAGTTTTGTTTGTTCTTTAGCTGGCATTTATCCATTTCTTTGCCAATTCTGCTGGAAACAGAATATTTTGTTATTTGCTTTACTGCTATTTGTAAAATCTTGCTGTAAGCAAATAGCTACTTTTCCTACATTTACAACAGTGACTGCAATTCAGAAGTATTTAATTGGCTGTGAAGCACTTTGGGGCATTTTGGATTTTAATAAGTACAGTGCAAATGCAAGTTCTTTGATTTCCTTGCTAACTACACTCCAAGCAGCAAATACCTAGAAATAGTTGCTGAAGGAATCCAAAAGAAGTGGAATTTGGAAATAAGTAGCATTTTTCACACCCTCAAGAAGTCCCAAAGAACAGACAAATGAAGGGAGAAGCACACTACTGTTAACCTGATGTGCTAGTCTGTATTTCAGTTCAGCACAGATGGAAAATAATTCTCTCCAGGTTAGTTGATACACAGAATTTTGTAGCCCTGACATTGAAATGTTTTGAAATAATTTCCATTCAATCTCAATATTATGTAATTTAATTTGTGTCCCTAACTTCATTGCAGCAAGCGAAGTATGATTTTGGATCAGAATCTTTGGAGGAAAGCTCTCTTTTCCTTCTGCTTGTCTGAAGGATAGCAATGATAACAGTAGCAAAGGAAAGATTGTATATGTGCACTGAGGTTAAATCATTAACAGCACCTGTTACTTTGAACATCAAGCTGAAAATGTGCGAGAACTAACCTCCAGCTCATTAATTGCTGTGATGTGTCCCCTGTGACCTGTGAAACAATTGCAAATCCGGTTCATCGAGGTTAAGCATCTCATGTCAGTCTGTTGCACGTTTTATATTGCAAAAAAAGAGTAGGAGCCAAATAATGTTTTATTTGTACATTTGGAAATTTGACTATAATTTAATTCACCTACAGAGTATTTGCACACCTAATTGCCATTTGTCTGCAGAGTGCTGACAGTTGACCTAGCATTCTTACCATGGGAGACAGTGGAATGATTGTTATGAGGAAAGACAGACACTCAGAGAAAGGGAGATTATTCTGTTAATTCTAGTCCATTTGATTCATTGAGACTTGTCCTGTAACCAGAACTTTGCATGTTTTAATTCAGTTCAATTTAATTTCAGATATCTAAGCAATGCATTCTAACACATGCTTAGTGCAGTCATTTCAGTTGAGTCTACGAAGTTGGAATCTGTGGACCTGTTTCATTAAGTTATGGTGATAAATGGATTTTTTTTGGGAGACTGTCATATTGCAAATAAAATGTCTTTTGAAGCAGTATTTTACACTTTAGGTGGAAAAATGTGTTGTGTATGTGTTGTCTGTCTTTTGAGTCGTGATATGCTGCAGGAAACTATGTCCTGAGGCATGTTATGTTGGGGAGACCATGCAGATGCTATGACAATGGATGAATGAACACTGCTTGACAGTCACCAGGCAAGAGTGTTCTCTTCCTGTTGGGGAATACTTCAGCAGTCATGAGCGTTCAGCCTCTGATCTTCGGGTAAGCTTGCTCCAGGATAGCTTTCACGACACCACAATGCAATCGCTGAGCAGAGACTGATAGCCAAAATCCGTATACGTGAGAATGGCCTCAACCGGGATCTTCGGTTCATGTCACACTGTCTGTAACTCCCATTGTCTGGGCTTGCAAAATCTCACTAACTGTCCCGGCTTGAGACAATACAGATCTCTAACCTGTGCTTAACCCCCTCTCCACTCAGATTGTCTGTACCTTTTTAAGACTTGATTATCTGTAAAGACTTGCATTCCAACCGTTATTTGGTAAGTTGAGTTTGTGTCTTATGAATAGAACTCTCACTTACCTGACAAAGGAGCAGTGTTCCGAAAGCTAGTGGCTTTTATTACTTAATAAACCAATTGGATTTTAACATGGTGTTATGAGACTTCTTATTGTGTTTACCACAGCCCAACGTCAGCATTTCCACATGTCTTTTGAGGGACAGAGCTTGCAAAAGATCTAGGGAGTGGGAGTCCTTGCACAGTTGGACTTCTGGTAGAAAAGTTGTGGAGAGAAATAAACAGCCTGTTTTAAACTAAGTGGCTGGCACTGCAAAGACATGCTGCAGTTTTAAAAAAAAATAACCGCAGCAGCCAGAGACACATTTTACCTGCATTGATACATTGTTGTAAAATACACCCAAAGGGAAACCAACTGTATCCAAGCAACAACAGCCTGAGTAAAAAAAATTACTGCACAGTTAGACATAATATATTTACAGTTATGCAAAATTTAATGCAGCAACCACAAGGTAGAATGACGCCAAGGCACAGGAAAAGCAGAGAAGATCCTCGACAAAGGAAAATTCTAAAAAGAGAGGGCAACTCTTTTTAAAAAAAAAATCCATGATACAAGACCTCAAAAGAGGAAATTATGATCTCAAGAAAGAGCAGCACTGAAGCTCAGAGGAGGTAATAAGTCCTCTAGCAAGAGGCAATGCTGAGCTCAAAGTAAGTATTAAAAGTCTACTAAATGGGGGATATACTGTGAAACTTTGAGTGGAAGAGCCAAAAGGAGGTAAATGAAAGACCCCATGAAGAGGGCGACGGAAGTCCTCAAAGGTGGCACCAAAAGACCCCAGATGACTAAATGAAGAACAAAGCAAAACTGAGTTGTATCCCATTCTCTTGTAATATAATTTCCTTGAAGTTGTAGCAAAGAATTATAAGCAAACTATAAAGCTGCAATCAGTCTAAAGTAAGACAAACCACAGAAAAGAAATGAATGAAGAAAGGAAACCTTCACCAGATAGAAAATGAAGTAAAAGTTGCGATCCATACTCTAAATGAGAAGCAGCCCAGCTAAATCAAGTTAAGACAAAAAAATAAATTTTGTGAAAAAGATGGAAGTAGCTAGGAAATTTATTAGGCCCAGTATGAAACATTCACCAGCAGGCAGTGGTATTCGAACTGAAGTTAAAGCAACAAGATGTGAATGAAAAGTAAGGGTTGAGAGAAAAAGCACAAATAGACTCGGCAACAGAGGTCATCGCATGGAATTGACATGGAGTCAAGGAAATCTCGTGATGGATGCTATCAGTTTTGTGATGGGTGAAAGAACGGCTTATCTCAGCGAAGCACCTCAAGGATTTGATCCATGACATTCATGTGATATCTTGTATCGTCTATTGCAAGAGTCACTGTACTGTTGAAGCAGAAATTAGAGCAGAGGTATCATTTATCAGAGCAACTATTGAGAATTCTCTAGCAATCCAATTGAATTATCAAATTACCAGTCATGCAGCAAATACAAATGAGCTGGAGAAATTGGCATTCTGAAAAAGGCAGAGACTACATGGTGTTTGAGGGTGCTGAGGAGAACTTGGCAATGGTCAAACCTAAAGAGAGGACACAACTGTTGGAGCAAGTTAGCAATTCAGAAGAATTGTCTAATTAAAAAAAAAACAAAATATTGAACGTAGAAGTAGAGTTTGATGTAACAAAAGAAATACAGCAGTTGTCTGAAATGTGCAAAGCATAAATATGAAGAGATCATTACCAAATGCTTGAAGGAAATAATAGATTCATCTTGGAAGAAACTTTAAAAAACGGAATAAAAGTAAAACAAGCACATATATGAAATAAAAAAACAAACTGGATCTAAGCAGAAGCTTGTTGCTATGGAAGGTGGAAGAAAAAGACTGATAAGTGAAGCCACCTTGCTTAAGGAGTTGTGCTAGAGAGAACTAGACAAAACAGCCACTTGGGCAGAGAATGAAATTGAGATTACATGCCAGAACAAAATTGCTAAAATTGTTATACTTAAATGCATGAGAATGACATTGGTAAAGCTGCCCAATAGAAACACTAGGAAGAGAAGAAACTTTATCACCCAACTTAAATACTAGAAGTATACCATTTCCATCACAAAGGACAAACCAAGATTGTGCAAGAACTGTCAAACTATAAGACCTTGTTGTATTGCAATGACGGTACCCATGCATTGTAAAGTAAGCTGCTTGTCCAAGAAAGGATGAACAAAGGATCATAGAGTAAAAACATCTACAGAGTAAAATATGTAGTTCTTGGTTGGGGCATAGTTTCGGAAGAGCATAGAACACTACAGCACAAACAGGCCCTTTGGCCCACAAGTTGTGCCGATCATATCAGTACCTACCAGGCCATAGAACTATCTGTCACTCCCAATCCCATGTACTCATCCAGAAGTCTCTTAAAAGACCCCAGTGAGTTTGCCTCTACTACCACTGACGACAGCCGATTCCATTCACTCACCACCCTCTGAGTGAAAAACTTACCCTTAACATCTCCTCTGTACTTGCCCCCCAGCATCTTAAACCTGTGTCCTTTCGTAGTGACCATTTCAGCCCTGGGAAATAGCCTCCGAGAATCCACCCTATCTATTCCTCTCAATATCTTATAAACCTCTATCAGGTTGCCTCTCAACCTTCATCTCTCCAGGGAGAAAATACTTAGTTCCCTCAACCTATTTTCATAAGGCATGTGTCCCAATCTAGGCAACATCCTTGTAAATCTCCTCTGCACCCTCTCAATAGCTTCCACATCCTAGAACTTTGAAAGCAGTAGGCCTGTATGGAAGAATCAAGCAACTCATGTAAGACTATATTTGGAACTTCATGGTTGAAGCTTTCCAGAAGAAGTGTTATATTCAATACAAGCTTCAAGATTCCTCCATTGAACAGTCACTACATCAATTTACAAATGTCTAATTTGTGTATTTAGAATGTTGGTTGAGTAAATCAATTTTGAAAATTGTTTATAAAAGTTAAAGGGGAAAGGATGTTGTGCATGTGGTGTCTGTCTCTTTAAGACTGTACAGAAGTGAGTCACCTGACTTGATGGACCAATGGGAACTGACAGCAAGTGATCAGACCGGAGAGTGGAGTCTTTGGGTAGGATCATCTGAAGCCATTGTAAGCATGTAAGAACTAGAGCACTGCTCCAGGGCAGCCCAGAGCTGCAGCCTTCCAGTGTCTAAGAATCTCTTATCAATAAATATCTTTTGTTCCTCTTGACAATGCCCTGACAGCTACAACATAACAATTTGGTGCTGAGTCTGCCAACAGTTCTAAATTTAAATTGAATTAAATCCTAATTTGAAATTTTTGCTAGCTTGAGTCTAACTAAAAATGGTTGTATTCCTGCTTGTGGTTTTTAATATGATTAAACTAAAGTTGACCATCAATTAATTTTGTCAGATTGGACTAAAATAGAACATAGAACATTACAGCGCAGTACAGGCCCTTTGGCCTTTCATGTTGCGCCGGCCAGTGGACCCTCTAACCTAAACTATTCCAATACGCCTATCCACCAAACATTTGAATGCCCCCAAAGTAGGCGAGTCCACAACTGCTGCAGGCAGGGCATTCCACGTTCTCACCACCCTCTATGTAAAGAACCTGCCTCTGACATTCGTCCTATAACTACCACCTCTTAATTTAAAGTTGTGTCCCCTCATGTTGGTCATCACCATCCAAGGAAAAAGGCTCTCACTATCCACCCTATCCAATCCCTTGATCGTCTTATATGCCTCAATTAGGTCACCGCATAACCTTCTTCTCTCTAATGAAAATAACCTCAGGTCCCTCAGCCTTTCCTCATAAGGCCTCCCACCATACCAGGCAACATCCTGGTAAACCTCCTCTGCACCCTTTCCAATGCTTCCACATCTTTCTTATAATGTGGCGACCAGAATTGTACACAATACTCCAAGTGCGGCCGCACCAGAGTTTTGTACAGTTGTAACAATGTTTGAAAACAGAGCAGACTTTCTCATTATGAGAATGAGGCAGCCACTTCTTGCTTTCACCAGGTTTATTTATCCTGTCTTAAGTTGTTAACAAAGAACAAAACAGCATGGGAAACAGGCCCTTTGGCCCAACGAGCCCGCGCCGCCACCTCGATGTTTCCACCTCTATCCATGATCCCTGCTATGTTTATAGATCAACAGATTGAAACCAAATTTGAGACAATTTAGGGAGAATTTGTTCTGCCAGTTAGTCTAAGAGCACATTTTTGGGATATGGGAGGAAACCAGAGAAAACCCACGCAAGCACAGGGAGAATGCGCAAACTTCCACAGACACAGACCCAAATCCATGCATCTGCACAGCACAGCGATAGTCACTGAGCTGTTGTGTTGCCCATCAAATGGTCCAGGTCAAGTGTACACTAATGACATGAAGCATTAGGATACTCTCAAAATCCAAGAGCAGCTCACTCACGACCAATCGCGTGTATGCCCCTTGTTAGACAAGGCGGACCAAAGCACCGGTAGGATTAAAAACAAGTACATCAATATCATCGTCTATTTACACATGTCCTAGGGACTCCCAAGGCTCATGATCCCTATTTTAAATCAGTTTTCTGTACCCTTCCATTCCCATTCTATTCATGTGCCCATCTAAGTATCTCTTAAATAACTCCAGAGTGCCTGCCTCCACTACTTTACTTGGCAGCGCATTCCATACCCCCACCACCCTCTGTGTGAAAAATCTCTCTCTAGCATCCAAATTATACCTTACCCCCTCACCCTACGCCCGTCTAAAAACTTGGAAGCTCTTGACCTTTTCTACTTCGTCCCCATTGATGTAGACAGGGGCATGTTCTCCTTTATGCTTCCTGGAGTCAATGACAACCTCCTTCATTTTGTTGGCATTGAGGGAGAGATTATTGTTGAAACTACAACACAAGCTGGCCACTGAGGCCAATTAATCCAGGTTGACATTCATCTCTTTGTAATCAATAATATTACTGCTCAGTTCTCATTATCCTTCCAACCCCTTTTCTATCGCTCACATATCAAATCTAACCTTTAAAGTTAACAAAGTTAACAGCTGAGTTTTCTAGCTGCACTCATCCCAAAACTGAAAAATCCCACCCAAGATCAACAGACCTTTCTGTGATCCATTCCCACCCCTCTACAATACCCATGGCACTCGGGAAGGCAAAATTCCCCCCATGGTTTCTATATCGACCATTTTCTTACTTGATATCTGTTGATACCAAGAAAGGAACTCTGATTTGCATTACATACAACCAAGTTTGTCCTTTTGGAAAGTACATCGAGTTAAGTTGAATCAGGTTGATCTGCATTACTTCAAATTTGATTTGTTGACCAAACTAATATGTGCCTGGTTACAAGCAACAAGACTGCTGAGCAGGTGCAGCAGCTGGGGTTATTACATTTGAGTCATTCATCTGACAAGACCGAAATGTTTTAATGGAAGTGCAAAGGTTTCCTTTCAACTAATAAATATTAACAAGACTTTACTTTGATCAGGTTATGATTATAATAAAGTAGCCTCTTCAAAATCCTATCTCTGTATCCGAGAAACTGTGCTTTGCACCTGAATTTAATTGTTGCCCGAAATTCTCCAGCTTTGCCCAGAGTTGAATTCTCCAGTTCCACTCCAATTGGAGTTTTGATTGAGCACCAAATTCTCTATTCTCACTGGAAGTGGCCGTGGGGTGAACAAGATTGGAAAGTCCTACGTTTTGTAAGTTGCACTAACAGCCATACATGCCATTTTTGTGATGAAGTTGGAAGGAGGAGGTAGCAGAATTGTAAGTTGATAAGCTGGAGCAAAATAGCAGGGGTTCAACCATTGAAGCTAGTATTGTGACCCGGAAAGGTTGCCGAGCAGTTTACTGTAAGATCCGAACAATAACAGTCCTCTTGGCTTCAGTGTCCACTGTGGCTTGACCTTCCCTTGCCCAGTTTGAGGTTGAGTTATCCTGGACTTACTTCTGTTGTGCTAAGTTCTTTTTATGGTTTGGAGTCTGCAAAGCAGTGATGCCAGTTTTAAACAAGCCTGCACTTGAATGTATTGGCATATTATTGGCCATTTCTTAGTTGTCAAAGTTTCTTAGCATATATACGACACTGTTCATATGGCAGTTTCTGAGAATTGGGTGATAAGACTAGTTTCTCTCTTCATGGTAACATTATTGAAAATATTAGACACTTTCTGGCATTTTGGACATTCATTGTCAACTTGCTAGAAGAGGAAGCAATGACTTTTGTTATTCTCTTTTGTTAACTTGAATTATATTGTACTTAATTCAAAATACTGAATTTTTTTGAGTTGTGAAATAACATTAGTTATACAAGATGTTGAGGGGAAGGGAAGATCATTTTTACCCAGAATAGCATTGAGTGACTTTGTTTATTGGAAAGAGAATGAGAATAGATTTAAAAAAGCAGGTGTTATGAATGTTCCAAAATTCTCTTGGATTTTTGAGTTATTTATATTGGCATAATTAGCTAAATGTTGGTATTGGTAAGATGTTTCTAACATTAGTGTTGCAATTATGTATTTCCTGAAATATTACATGGAATTATCCAACTTCTGAACTAAATTCTTGAAACTTATTCTAAATATTAGATCTTGGTTATTACCAGAAATGTAAAGAAATTTTGAGCTTATCTTTGGCACAGTACAGTTGATTGTAATCACATGATGTTCTTGCAAACTGGTATCATCAAAAGATATAACAAATAGCATGATTAGGGATCCTTTTTAATCAAATGTGTGTGCTGATCAAGATAAAGGATCTTGATCAAACAAAACCAGAAAGTGCCAGAAAATCTCAACAGGTTAGACAGCATCTGGGGAGAACAGTATTGTTTTGAATCTGGATGACTCTTCATCAGAGTCCTTGATTTTAAGTACTCTTGTACTAAAAGCCAAGTTCCACACACATGAGGACGGCCTCAACCGGGATCATGGGTTCATGTCACACTATCTAACCCTCACAACTTGCCTGGGCTTGCAAAATCTCACTAACTGCCCTGGCTGGAGACGATACACACCTCTTTAACCTGTGCTTAACCCCTCCACTCAATTGTCCGTACCTTTTAAGACTTGACTATCTATAAAAACTTGCATTCCAACCATTATCTTGTAAATTGAGTTTGTGAATATGTATACCTTGTTTGTGAACACAGCTTACCTGACTTACCTGACTGAATGTGACTTACCTGAAGAAGAAATGACACTTCAAAAGCTTGTGCTACCAAATAAACCTGCTGGACTTTAACTTGGTGTTGAGAGACTTCTCACTGTGCTTACCCCAGTGCAGCATCTCTACATCATGTCCCTCATGGGTGCCAAAGGGCTCAATTGTCAGCAAACAGAAGTTCTGCTATAAGCTCTCCTGTGATTTTGCTATGTGCGAGTAGTTGTTTCAGGCTATAGAGACTTGATTGTTTGGAAGCTGATATCTGTGCCCTCCAGTTACAGCAAACAATATTTTGCTGCAAGTTTCATTTTTCATTTTTCATCTTTCATCTTTGTTCACCTAGATTACTGTTCTTGTATTCATTCCTTTATTACACTGCTCTGATTTACAAAGCATAATTGTAGCATATATTTATAGCAGAGAATCTGTGTGTATGGAGCCAATGTGTCTGTGATATCTCTTATTTTCCAGCAATACAGAGGTACTGAGAAAGATACCTCCTGGTTAATTTTACTCTCTTTCATTGCTGGTAAATTGTGGAGTGTTACTTGGTGATTACTTTTCTCTACTGGGTGGGCAGCAACAGGGATATAGTGGACTGGATTGCCAAAGAACTGGCAGTGTTCTGCTTATAGGCTAGGCCGTAAGACTTGTCATGATATGCTAAAAATATCATCTGCATAGAAATTCTTGATGCTCATGGCCTTGATGGTGGCAGGATGAACAGGTCTGTCACTGTTTGGCTGTAGATCTAAATTTCTTCCTTGATGTTTGACTTTTCTTTTGCTGCTGCTCTATTTGCAGTTTACTTGGCATCATTTTCAGAGTTGCCTTCTTCTCAGACATTTTTAAACTCAATTTCACGTGTGTGTGATATCTGTCTAAGTATAGCGTTGCTACTGTTGAATCTATATAAATAAACTGACAACTACTGTTCAGCTACAATTTGGCAGTTATAAGTAGGAATGCTTTTGCAGTAGTTTAGACTAAGGCACATTATTGGGTCATAATTGTATTTGGTAGCTAGGTTGTCTTTTGTTTGGCCTAGGACTGCTGGGTACAAAATGTCAGTGGAGTTATTCACGAGAATTAACATCATATCCTTTTTAGAAAAATGTTAATCTCTTTTGCACTTGCAACCCACCTCTGGTGATATAATATTCACAATCTGTTTTAATTTAAAATGTAAAACTCTTGACTTTGGGAGTTGCGGAGACTAGTCTGAAGTTACTTTGGAAACAAAAACCAAATCCGTTGAAATCAGTTTCAAAACTTTCAAATAATGATTGTCTCCAGTGTGCGTAATTTTTTTTTGTTTGCAGCCTGGTTGTACTGCACGGTCCCTTTAAGATTGTGAACTTGCATTGATGTTTCTACATCAATTGAACTATTTTGCAATCAATGGTTCAGAAATATCTCCAGGCAAGTTCTCTCTGGTGGAGTTACCACTAGTTAATATTTCAGAAAACATCTTGTTTAGAGAAAGAAAGACTTGAATTTTTATGTAGCACAATTTACAACTTGTGCTTATCAGTTAAGTTCATTTGAATGTAGTTGCGTGTAACATGGGAAACACAGCAGCTGGTTTAAGCAAAGCAAGGTCTCACAAATAGTAGGGAGATAATGTCCAAATGATCAATTTTGGAGATGTTTGAGGGATAAATAATTGTCAGGACACTACAGAGACCTCTGCCACGTCATGTGATCTTTCACATGTTGATGAACAGAGGGATCTTGGTGTATTTGTGCATAGATCCCTGAAAGTAGGCAGTCAAGTCGATAAGGTTGTTAAGAAGGCCTATGGAGTCTTAGCTTTTATTGGTAGGGGGATTGAATTTAGGAGCCGCAGCATCATGTTGCAACTGTACAAAACTCTAGTGCGGCCGCACTTGGAGTATTGTGTGCAGTTCTGGTCCCCACATTATAAGAAAGAGGTGGAGGCATTGGAGAAGGTACAGAGGAGGTTTACCAGGATGTTGCCTGGTATGGAGGGCAGGTCTTATGAGGAGAGGCTGAGGGATTTGAGGTGTTTTCGTTAGAAAGGAGGCGGCTAAGAGGGGACCTGATCGAAACATATAAGATGATTAGAGGTTTAGATAGGGTGGACAGTGATAGCCTTTTTCCTAGGATGGAGAAAGCTAGCACGAGGTGACACAGCTTTAAATTAAGGGGTGATAGTTATAGGACGGATATCAGAGGTAGGTTCTTTACCCAAAGGGTGGTTCGGGAGTGGAATGCCCTGCCTGCGGCAGTTGTGGATGCGCCAAGTTTGGTGGCGTTTAAGAGGTTAGTTGATAAGTATGTGGAAGAGAAGGGAATGGTTTAGTTTGGAGGGTCATTGCTTTTTATATTGGTTGGCGCAACATCGAAGGCCGAAGGGCCTGTTCTGTGCTGTAATGTTCTATGCTCTATGTACCTGAGAGGACAGATACTTTTTGAATTTGAAAGCTGACAAAATCTCATCAGTAATGAACTGAAATGCTGCTTAGATTTTGCATCTCTGGATAGTTCTTTTGAGCATTAACATCTGTAATATTATTTGTCTGCTTAATGGAATTAGTGCATTACAATCTGTGGACTGAAATTTGTTTAGTAAATTTGAAAGATTCTATAGTTGGCAGTTTTCAGCAAAAAGTTTTCAATTTTTTTCATTGCCATGCTCATATTTGTTTCAAAAAATTATCACTAGTACTTTAGAAGTCAACCAAATGTGTGTCAGGATTAATGATTCAGGAGATTAGTAAAGCCTAGGTTTTGCAGCAACTTTGTCGTGATTTGCTTAACGGCTCTGGGGATGTATTTGGAATAGTGCCAAAATAGTTGTTTTTTGGAATTTTATTCTTTATGAAACTTTTAATTTATTTCTTGTTGCCTAACTGGTGACTTTCTCTAGTAGTGCTCCTAACAATGAGCCTTTATTATCTAAATAGGAAGAGTCTGTCAACAATAAGTGTCTCAGCCTATGCTGCAAAATAACAGTGGTTTTCATCAGTGTGAATATGAACTTTCAAAGGTGTTTGATAAAGAACCACAACAGGCTTGTGAGCAAAATTTAAATCTTTGGTGGCAGGTGGGAAATGGGCAACAATGGCATTGAATTAGAATTGGCTACATGATTGAAAACACTTGTGATGAATGGCCATTTTGTAGAATTATGGAGTTATGAAGCACAGAAGGAGACCATTTGATTCACCAAGTCAATGCTGACGCTCTCGATCAATCCAGTCAGTTCCACTCTTGTTCTATCATCATTGCCCTGCAAATTTATTTTCCTGAAATACTCATCCAATTTCCTTTTGAAATCATTCATCATTTTGATTTCACCACCTTGGTAGGCAGCAAGTTTCAGGTCATTATCATCCATTGTATTAAAAGGAGGGGGATATACAAGGGAGTTCCCTGGAATTCAATGTTAGGCTCACTGTTTTTGATGTGTGTTGATTATTTGTACTTGGGGTTACAAGACACAAATTTGGAATTTGCAGATGATGTGAAATTTGGAAATATAATGCATTGAAGAAGATTGTAGAATTTCAGATGATTTGTGGAATGAATGGATGTATGGTGGATTAAATTTAACACAAGTATGAGGTGACATATTTCAGTAGTAAGAATGGGAAGAGATCATATATAATAAATGGTACAGTTCTAAAAGGGTGCAAGCAGAGAGACCTGGAGATGTTTGGACACCTGGCATTGAAGATATAAGGAGGTTAGCAAAGCAGTTAATAAACCATCTGGGATTCTGGTCTTTATAAATCAAGACAGGCTACAGAAGCCTGGAAATTGTGCTAAACTTCATAAAATATGAATGTTGCAGCAGCTGAGCTATTGTGGCTAATTCTGGGCACAACCCTTGATGTTTGTGAAGGCTTTAGAATGAGTACTGAAAATTTTTTTTTCAAATGTTTCCATGTTTGGTGGATTATAGTTGTCCAGATAAATGTGAGAAACTCTAGTTGAGCCCTCGACTGTAGAAAAGGCTAAGAGGATATTCGATAAGAGGTGAATAAAATCATGAGTTTAGATGGAACAACTAAAGAGAAACTGTATCCAATGGCTGAAGGATTGATAACTTGAGAGCAAGAGTACCAAGAAATAACGAGGCAATTTTTTTGTTTTGCAGAAGGATTGGGATTTGGAATGCACTGTTTGATAGGGTATTGGATGCAGATGCAATAGTATCTTTCAAAAGTGAATTGAATAGACCAAATGGCCTGTTCTTTACTATTCTTTGATTCATTTGTGAAGGTGAAATAGTGTGAAACCTTGAGGTGATTTCATTCATTTCCTATCACTATCTTACAGCAACAAACTGGAGCAGGGTTAATACATAGCTCAGTTTCCATCAGTCACTGTAAAATGATTGAACAAAACCTGACTTCAGAGAAAGCCTGAAATAATAGGTAGAATTTTTATTTTGTATTTCATTCTTCTCCATCCCTGCCCCCACATAATATTTAGCTCCATGTTTCAAGTCCTGATTTTGCCTGTACTGTTTCAGTAGTGAATTTTGAAATATTACGTTACTTCTCTTAAAACCCTGACTTCCATTATATTCTGTGTGAATATTTTTTCTCCTAAACTGCATGTCAAAGTACAGATTTTTGCTGTATTTGTGGTGCGCTGAATTTAATCTAGGTAGGTTAGTAGGTTGGGGGTGTGGTGGGTGAAAACAAGGCTACAATTTGCTTCAGCAAAGCAAAGTCATATTTCCCATTCATCATCGTTGTCCAGTCATCCACACAGTCCTATTATACTGCTGAGCTACCATGTACTAGGCCTAAGTACCCATTTAAATGGCAATAGTTACTAATTACTGGCATAGACCAGTTGAGCCAAATGAATAGTTGCGGTGTTGTGTGTTGTGTACGTGATACGAGTTGGTAAATGTTTATAGCTTTCTGAAAATGCTAACTTGTTTATGATGGGTGACAATTTCAATGGCGAAGGATCAGTTTTGTAAGTATGATACAGTCCCCAAGGTACTTAACGTGACCTCGACAAATCAGTTTTGGTCATTGCTTGTTTTTTTTTTTAACTTTTAAGTATCATTCACTTAACTTTTTTGTTAAGTCTTTTAAAACATTGTTGATGAAAAGCAGGGCACAATTCAATAGTGATAATTGAGAAACAGCATTTTAGTTCTTAAGAGTTGCATTTTTGACTGAATTTAAAAAATGGCTCTTGTTTACCTCGGATTGCTATCCCCTGTCTTCGTTTAGTTTTCCTACTTAAAAAAAACAATTTCCAAGGATGTTCCAGCAAATATTGTTACAATCCCCATAGAGAATAATGATTTGAATTCCCAGTGATTGACTCATAAGATCACAAGACAAAATTTCATGTTTCGGTATTTTTACTGGAAGAAAGCCCAAAGATATGCAGGTTAGGTTCATGGGCTATGCTAAATTGCTCCTTGGTGTCAGAGTAAATATGTGATGTACAGGAGTAGGGCCTGGGAGGGATTGTTGTCAGTGCAGACATGATGGGCCAAATGACCTCTTTCTGCACTATGGGGATTTTAAGATTCTATGAAACAAATTTGTGGAAAATATTTTTGGGTGGGTTTGCATAATGACAATAAGTCTTAGCCAAAGTATCATGTAATGATACAACTTTGAAAGGGGCTAGTTTCCCATCTATTTGTAATTTAGCTTTTAAAAAAAACCTTTACAGCAACAGGACGACATTCAGCATATTGTGTCTATGCTTGTTCTTTGATAGAGCAATCCAGTTGGGTCCATTTTCTTGCCATTTCTCATAAGATATAGCAGCAGAGTTAAGCCATTAAGCCCTGCTCCACCATTCAGTCATAGCTGATAAGTTTCTCAACCCCATTCCCCCACCTTTTCCCTGTAACCTTTGATCCCAATACCAATCAAGAACCAATCCATCTCTGCCTTCAATGCATTCAATGACTGGCCTACTGTGGCAATAAATTCCATAGATTCGAACCCTCTGAAGAAATTCCTCCTCATCTCAGTTTTAAAATGTCATGCCTTTACTCAGACTGTGCCCTCAGATCCTAATCTCTCCTACTAATGAAAACATCTTCCCAAGTCCACTTTATCCAGGCCTTTCAGTATTATGTAAATTTTTCAATGAGATCCCCCCCTCATCCTTCTAAACACCATCGAGTACAGACCCAGAGTCCTCAAACACTCCTCAGATGTCAAGCTTTTCCTTCCCCATTGGCCTGTAAATTTTTCCTCTCTATGCTTTTATTCACTTCCATTTTGAAAATTATTATTGAATCAGCTTCCATTGCCCCTTCAAGCAATGCATTCCAGGAGATAACTTGTCGCATAAACAAAAATTCTCCTTTCGTGTCAGTTATCTTTAAATCTGTGTCATGTTTGACAGTGGAAACTGTCCTCCTTATTTTATGAAAACCTTCCATGATTTTGAACACCCCAATTAAACTTCCCCTTAAGCTTTTATGCTCTAAGGATAACAACGCCAACTTTTGTTGTCTAAGCATGTAATGGAAGTTCAGGTCCCCGAAACCAATCTACTAAATCTCCTCTGCATTTTCTCTACCTATGATGTTATTCACAGTCAAAAATCTACTAAAATTTCAATTAAAAACTTGGATTTTGACAACATTTTAAATGACTTATCAATCTTGTTTTCATTATTATTGCCATTGAAGTAACAGACTGCAACACTTTTCAAGATATTGCACTTTAAATTTTTAAAAATGGCTCCTCTTTCTAAATTCTGTCCCTTATCCTATTTTATTTTACAGGACCAAAAAAATTAGAATTTTGCAAGGTTATTCCAACAAACATTGTTACAATTTTTATTTGGAAACAAATCTTTTTTGAAAAGATTTGAATTACCAGTGACCAATTCAACAGATCATACAAGGTTTCATTTTGAATACTTTTACTAGAGCAACCTAAAATCAATCTTAACTAAGTATTACTGAATAAACTACAGGAAAAATTTCCCTTTAATTAACAATTGTCACAGTTGAACCCTATGCTGTCCAAAGTTACACTCAGCCTTCAACTATCCCCCATCTTCACTCAACTGTAACTTCAGTGATTGTTGAAACTTCTTTCCCTTAGTCTTCTGAGACATTCTCAACTGATCTCCAGCAGCATAACTCATTCCTGTGATTCCTTCTCCCGGCCACACCAGGATGAATCTTCTAGTGTCCTTAAGTTTTCCTAGGTCCTGTTTCTCTGACTGGAGAATGCCTTCCACCCACCTACAGCCTCCCCTCTAATTTCAGCTTCTGAAATGGAGCGTGTGACAATTTCAATGGAAGAGAGACAGCATTGGACAAAGACATCAGTTCTAATTGCCCATTATGATCATTTTCTTGCTGCAAGCCAAAATAGTGCCATGGTTTCAATAACTTTCAATTGAGCAAATATTTAAAACTTGCATTGGTTCAAACTGCTTTGCTTACACTTTTGAAAGTCTCCTGCCAAATCATACTTGAACACCATTTTGCGTATGTTTTGTCACCTTCCAGCAATTTCCCCAAATGCATTTTTGATAATGTGCTAGTATAGTCATTCACACCCTTTATTCTGTCAATGGACTGCCATTCGCAGCCTTTTCTCCTGGTTTCTGTGGCTATGACTTGTTCATCCCCTCACCCTGCAGTATGAATATCTCCCACGTTCTGTTGTTTAGCTTTGGCAAAGGGTCATCTGGACTCTATGTCAATTGTTTTCACTCCTTATAGATGCTGCCAGACCTGCTGAAATTTTCCAACATTTTCTCTTTTGCCTTCCCTCCTACAATCTGTCTGGAATCCAGCAGAGAATCCCTTCCTCCACATGTGCGTATCCTCCCCTTTCACCCCATGTCTCTGCCTCTGTTTCTCCTTGAGTTCTAACAATATATCAATTGTATAGAATACAAGAGTAGGAGTCTGATGTTGCAGGTGTATAGAACGTTGGTTAGGCCTCATCTGGAGTACTGCGTCCAGTTCTGTTTGCCGTACTACAGGAAGGATGTAGAGGCCCTGGAGAGAGTGCAGAGGAGATTTACCAGGATGCTGCCTGGTATGGAAGGGCTGTCTTACGAGGAAAGATTGAAAACACTGGGGTTGTTTTCCCTTGAAAGACGTCGGCTGAGAGGGGATCTTTTAGCGGTATATAAGATTATGAGGGGTACAGATAGAGTAAATGGTGGTAAGCTTTTTCCACCATTAGAAATGGATAGAATGAGAGGTCACGGGCTCAGGATGAGGGGGGCTATGTATAAGACGAATATTAGAGGCCAGTTTTTCACACAAAGGGTAGTGGGGGTGTGGAATGCATTGCCGAGTAAGGTGGTGGGAGCAGGCACGCTAGGGTTGTTTAAGGGTCTCTTGGACAGCCACATGAGCGGTCTGCAGATAAAGGGATATAGCAGGACTGTTTGAATTTCAGGAGGACCGAATAGTAGTAGACTATCTTTTAGTTTCGTCTCGGGAATGTCTTAGTTTTTTTTTTAGCATGTTTAATTAAGTCTTATTTGTTTTCGCAGGCAATTCGGTCCACCTTGTTGACCAACAAGGGGCATGCATGTGGCATGTCGTGCGAGAGCTGCTCTTGGAGGTTGCTTCAGGAGTTGCCTAGTGCTTCACGTCGTCAGTGTATGCTTAAACTGGACCATCTGATGGGCAACATGACAGCTCAGAGACTATCGCTGTTGCTGTGCTGACACGTGGATTTGGGCCTGTGTCTGCGAGAGCTTGTGCGTTCTCCCCGTGGTTGTGTGGGTTTCCTCCGGGTGCTCCGGTTTCCTCCCACATCCCAAAAATGTGCTCTTAGGCTGATTGGGTAACAAATTGTCCCTATATGGGAATCTTCAACAATAGGCATAGCCTAAAGACAAGGATATGTCATTAGGATGTTAGGACAGCGGCGTGGGCTCGTTGGGCTGAAGGGCCTGTTTCCCGTGCTGTGTTGCTCTTTGTTCTTTGTTCTTGTTCTTTGTATATCAAAATCCACTAGATTTTACATCTGCGGGTTTTCAGCAGTACAACAGGAACCAGATGATATTGGTCTAGTATCATGTTTAAATACTGCATTTACATTGAGCACAGAATGATTTAAAGGGAATATGATGAAAAACTTCTGTGTCTTTATGGCAGTCAGTTCTTCTTCGAAATGGAGTTTGGCTGTGGTCAGCATAAGTTCTTATGAATATGGTTCTACAGTGCAAACTATTCAAAACTAGCACTAAGCCAGTAGTTCTACTCTGAAGACCTTACTAAATGATAAAGGAAATTGAAAAATTTCTACCAACATTTTTGGATGTTATTTGATATATGCCCAAGGCTCATTTTGGGCAGAACACAGAGTATTTTATTATATATCTCCTTCTATATACAATGATGTGCTGATAGGGTTTGATGATAGCAGATGGGAGGTGGTTTGTGAAACGTAAATCAACTGGGCTGTATAATTCTCTAATACAAAAACAGAAAGTAGAGTAGGAATAAACAGGATCTTTTCAGGAAGCATGTTTTAAATTACAAGGTACAGTGTGATCTATACTTGGGTCTGAGCTATTTATAGTATGTAATGACCTGTATGAGAGCACCAAATGTAATGTCTTGAAGTTTGCTCACTGTACAAAGTTCGGTGGGAAAGTGAGCAGTTAGGCTGCAAAGAGTTGTCACCAGGTTGGGTGGGTGACCAAGAATGTGACAGTGTGAAGTTATCCCCTTTTGGGGATTTAAAAAAATTAAAACATTTATGAATGGTGAAAGATTGGGACTGCTTGCATTTGGGAGGGATTTATGTGGTCTTGTACATAGAATCACAAAGTTAACATGCAAGGTAAAGCAAGCAATTAGGAAGACAAATGATATTTAAGCTTTTGTTTCAAAGGAATTGGAGTATAAAGGTAACAAAGTCTTGCTATAGTTATTATACAGGGCATTGGTAAAGTCACACTTATGGAGTAGTGTTTCCTTCCTAAGAATGGATACAGGTAATTGATCTAAAGGGAATGCAATGAAAGTTCATTAAATTAGCTCTTGATTATTGCAGAAGAAATAGGGTAGACAGGATCTATATTCCCTGTAATTTAGAAGAATGTGAGGTGATCAATTGAAACATACAATTACTAAGGGGCTTGACATGGTAATGCTAAGAAAAAGTTTCCTCTGGCTGAGCAATTTACAATATGGGGTCAAAATTTTAGAATAAGTGATATTTACTTTAGATGAGATGAAAAGAAACTTTGGATTTTCTACCTCAGTGAGCTGTGGATGCTTTTTTTTTTAAAGCATGTTCAAGGCAACAGTCAATAGATTTTTGCATGGAATGGGAAGAGAATTAAGGGATATGGATGGGGATACTATAGGAAAGTAGAATTTAGGTAAATGATTAGCCATGCTCTGTTGAATGGCAAACTAGGCTAAACAATTGACTGAGGCTGCTATGGAATTGCAGACCAGACCTTGAATGGTGAAATAGCCTACTCCAGCTCCTATTTCTTGTGTTGGTTTCTGGTCATGAGACAATTTAATTTCTATAAATAGATTTTTGAGTGCATTTATAACTTTGAGTGACTTATTTGAATTGTACCCCATGAGGAAAAAGTGTCTAAAATGATATTGATTCCTTTCTTTCCTCCCTCTCAAATAAGCAATTAAGAACCATGTTGAAGATATGGATTAATTCTAAGTAATGTCAGCTGGCACCCTATGAACATCATTAAAAACAATCTCCAAAATACTCAGATCTGTTTATATAAAAGAAGCTGAGATTGACAGTTAAGTCTCTGGGAGTCCCAGCATTTTATTCCAAACTTAATTAGAATTGCTAAAAGCTTGCCAGTATGAGACAGACAAACTTAAATTTAAACTGAACTGATTTCATCTACCATAGCTGGCTTATTTTCCACAAGGAGTTAGTTTCTTCTCCCTGCTGCAGCAGTATGTGTGTCATTTTAACCATTTCTGAAATCAGCGTTTTGAAATGCTATCGTAAGTTTCAGTGTGAAAATCAATGGGATATTTCTAGTAATTCTATTCTAAATATCCAGTTATATGAAAGCAGAAAACAACGTACTCGGATGGTCAGACGGCACACCAGGGAAGGGAATGGTGGGATTAATATTTCAAGTCCATGATACTTTTCAGAACAGTTTTCATAAAGGGTTTTAGACTTGAAACATTAACCCTATTATT
Source organism: Sphyrna mokarran (assembly GCA_024679065.1). NCBI lineage: Eukaryota > Metazoa > Chordata > Chondrichthyes > Carcharhiniformes > Carcharhinidae > Sphyrna > Sphyrna mokarran. Next base: position 38,580,226 of record JAGIQG010000020.1, on the reverse strand, counting down.
CTTTCTGCACAGATGCTGTCTGATTTGAGCATTCCGTGCATTATCATGGCTAAAATCTACTTTTCTATTTGGCAGAACGTAATATGTATATATTGCAACTATGCATACAAAAGCATGTTCATCAAGGAGCATTAAAATATTATGTAATAACATATGTCCCACTTAGTAGGTAATGTAGCTGGGATATTAGACTTGCATACTATGAAATAACATTAAAATATTTTCCAGTATTGAATGGAATGCCTGGTTTATGTAATGTCTTTTATCGTTAATATTCAAAAATTAAGATATTTGTGCCCTCCAGTTTTAAGTTCGGAATTTGCAAATAGGACTGAGATTAATCCCATTAGTAAAATGGCAGCATGTGACTTTATAGCTTGCCATTAATACAAGAAAAGGAAAAGGCTTATTTTCCTGAGTAATTGTTGGGTGTGAACAGGGAAGCGATTAAAAGGGATTGTGTTTGCTTTGTCAAGAGTTCTTTTTGCATAAACAAGATTAGCATTTTTTACTTTTGGGGAGATGTGTACCCAACTGCATGCTTAGGCCTTATCTGAAAGGTCTTAACATTTTGTGCTAATTGAAGACACCACATTAATTCAACTTAATTGGCAATAAGATAGAATTGGTGCTCAATGGTTTATTGGATTTAATCACGTGGTACAAAAATACCAGTACTTGTATTTATTTGTGCTTTGTAGTTGAAGTGGGTCACAGAAGGGTAATGAGGGATTTGACTTTAATCAAGTTCCTTTAAAGTAGGTTAATTTGCTAGCTTTTTCTTGCTTTAGCCTATATATCTGTGTAATCTTTGAATGGAAACTCAGACACATGGGACCTCTGATTTTCTGGAGAGCACAGGTGAAAAAGGAAAGAGCTGCAAATAGCCCCTCAGCCAGCAACAGGTGCAACAGTGATTATATAATACTATTAAGGTAGCAACATGTCACAGGATGCTTAGTGTGTTAGCAAACAGAGTTGACACCAAACACAGATTTCTTGTTGGATAAAAGAGATAAGTGTTAAGGGGCACTTTACAGAAGGATGGAGAGGTGGAGAAGTTTACAGAGGGTATTGAAAGTGATTAAAATAATTTCAAAAAGAATTCAGAGTTGGAGGAGGGCTGAGACCATAAAGGGATAGGAAAATGAGGATGAATTTTAAAATTCAGACGCATTGCCAGATGGGAGGTAGAGTAAGTCAGCAAAACACAGGTAAACAAAATTTGAGTTAAGATTATAGGTAAGTGTTTTGGATTATCACTATTTTATGTGGAATGGAAGATGGGAAGCTGGCCAGGAAAGAATAGAAGTAATTAAGGCTAAAGGTAACAGGAATGGGTGAGTTTTTCAGGGGCAAATGAGAATAGGCATCATGCCATGTTACAGCTGTGGAAATAGCCAGTCTTATTGATGGAGTAAATACATATTCAAAAACTCATCTTGGGGTCAAACACATCTCCAAGATTACAAAGACCAGCATTTATTGCTCTTGCGAAGGTAAACTGAACTGTTTTCTTGAATGCTGTCTGTGTTGCGTAGATATTCGCAGAGTGCTCTTAGATAGGGACTTAAGATGTTGACCACTCAGGATGATGTATGACTTGTATCACACGATTTATTAAAATAATGACTGTTCTTTGTTTTAGTTTAGACCCTGTGATGTTGAAGGAACAATAATGTATTCTCCACTCAGGATGGTGTATGACTTGTCAAGGGGAACTTGCAGGTGGTTCACACACATCTGCTACCCTTGTACTTCTCTGAAGCAAGTTTGGAATTTACTGTCAGAAAATCTTTGGTGAAATATAAATGGTACACTGCAACCACCACTACAACTACAACTGCTGTGCACCAATAGTTGAGGAAGTCCATGTTTAAGGTGACGCATGGAATGCCAATCAAGCAGGCAATGTTGAAAATTATCCATTGTTACTGCAACTAAAATTCTCTAGAAAGAAATGCAGCTTATAAACTGAGTGTTGAAAATTGTAATAAAAATAGTATAGGGCAGATAGAAGTAGACTGTTTCCGGTAGACCAGTAGAGACTTGAACAGATCCAAGAAAGTTGGTGGTTGAGGCAGATTGTACTCTAGATTAGTTTGGAAAAAGACATCAACAGACATGTCAACAAGCTGAGTCTTGTGGACCGAAGGGCCTGTTTGTGCTGTAGTTTTTCTACGTTCTATGCTAACATGTTTAGGATGGAGGCTGAGCTTCGCAGGTAGAGGATGTGGTTAAGAAGGCATGTGGCGTACTGGCCTTCATCAATTGAGGACTTGAGTTTAGGAGTCAGGAGGTAATGCTGCAGCTGTCTAAGACTCTCATCAGGCCCCACTTGGACTATTGTGCTCAGTCCTGGTTACCTCATTACGGGAATGATGTGGAAGCCATAGAAAGGGTGTAGACGAGATTTATAAGGATGTTGCCTGGATTAGGTGGCTTGCCTTATGAGAATAGGTCATGAGAGCTTCATCTTTTCTCCTTAGAGAAATGAAGAATGAGAGGTGACCTGATAGAAGTGTATAAAATGTTGAGAGGTATTGATCGAGTGGATTCTTGGGGGCTTTTTCCCAGGGCTGAAATGGCTGCCACAAGAGGACATAGGTTTAGGGTGCTGGGGAGTAAGTACAGAGGAAATGTCGGGTAAGTTTTTCATTCAGAGGGTGGTGGGTGCGTGGAATGGGCTGCCGGCAGTGGTGGTGGAGGCAGATTTGATAGGGTCTTTGAAAAGACTTCTGGATAAGTGTATGGGACTTAGAGGGTTACAGTAAGTCTAGTAGGCAAGGACGTATTCGGTGCAACTTGTGGGCCGAAGGGCCTGTTTGTGCTGTAGTTTTTCTATGTTCTATTCACCCACATGGAGTATTACTGATCTAGACCAGTTTGACTGTATGGCTTCTTGTACACCTAAGGAAAGTCTGATATCTCAATGTGGGATAGTTGAATCGCTTGGTAAGGAAGAGCAAGTGGGAATGATAGAATCCCTGCAGTGCAGAAGGAGGCCATTCGGTCCATCAAGTCTGCACTGACAACAATCCTACCCAGGTCCTATCCCTGTAACCGTACGTCATTTACCCTACTAGCCCACTTGACATTAAGGGCCAATTCATCTAACCCGCACATTGTTGGAGTATAGGAGGAAACCCACGCAAACATGGGGAGAATGTGCAAACCCCCACAGTCATTGAGGCCAAAATTGAACTGGATCTCTAGTGCAGTGAGGCAGCAATGCTAATCATTGTGCTACAATGTTGCCTCCATTGTCTATCCCATTATTATTGTTAGCACATAGAGGAATTGGCAATTTAGCTATATGACCCTATTTTGCCATTTATTAAAATAATGACTAATCTTTGCTTTAGTTTCACTCTCCTGCATTATCGCTGTATCCCTTTGTTCCCTTGGAGGATTTTGGATATTGTCTTGAATAAATTAAAGTATCCGAAATCCTCTGGGATAGAGAACTCTAAAAGATTTTGAATGAAGAAATTCTCCTCATTGATGCCTGTCCCTCTTATTCTGAGACTATTCAAGATTCTGCAGTGAAGGGAAAATCTTCATCACATCTACCCTATCCTTGAAACCAAGGCTAAAGAGTCCTGCTTACTCATTATAATGTGGAGCCACCACTATCCGTTGACCACAAATACAGCCCCTGTATGTTCATCCAGAGCTAGCACTTTGTCTCTGAACTTTATGGAGTGGGCTTGAACCCCATTTCATTCAATGGAAGCATATATCTGCCTCTGAACTAGTAGTCATTCTGTCCAGACACATTTGTCCTGCTGGTTGTCAAGCCAGTATTTAGGTATCAGATTCTATTTTTCCTGCCTGGAGCTTGGCTCACATATTAACATGTGTAAAGTATATTTCTTTCCATCTGTTATGCTGTTCATTAGGAAATTGTTTCATCTAACTAACTTGTCAGATTTTTCCTGCAAGTTTTTCAAGTTGCAATATTTGTGTGTAGTCTGATCTTATTATTGATCTTGATGCCTTTCCAATTGAAATATATTCCAAAAGTAAAGCACTGCAGAGAATCATAGAAGTTTACAGCATGGAAACAGGCCTTTCAGCCCAACTTGTCCACGCCGTCCCCTTTTCTTAAAACCGCTAAGCAAGTCTCAATTGCCTGTGTTTAACCCATACCTATATCCCTCTATACCCATCTTACCCATGTAACTGTCCAAATACTTGTTAAGAGACAACATTTTACCTGCCTCTACAACTACCTCTGGCAGCTTGTTCCAGACATCACCCTCTGAAAATGTTGCCACTCTGGACCCTTTTTTATCTCTCCCCTCTCACCTTAAAACTACACCTATAGTTTTAGACACCCCTATCTTTGGAAAAAGCTGTTGACTATTTACCTTTCTACGTCCCTCGTTATTTTATAGACCTCTAAAAGATTACTCCAAGCCTCCTGTGCTCCGTGGAAAAAAGTCCCGGTCTATCCAGCCTATCCTTATAACTCAAATCATCAAGTCCTAGTCACATCCTCGTAAATCTTTTCTGCACTCTTTTTCAAGTTTTTAATAACCTTTCTATAATGGGATGACCAAAACTGAACACAGTATTCCAAGTGTGGCCTTACTAATGTCTTGTACAACTTCAAAACTTCCCAAATCCTGTATTCAAAGTTCTGACCAATGAAAACAAGCATGCTGAATGCCATCTTTACCACCCTGTCCACCTATGACTCCACTTTCAAGGAGCTATGAACTTGTACCCTTAGATCTCTTTATTCTATAACGCTCCCCAACTTTCTGCCCTGGTTCAGTCTATCACAATGCGTCGTCTCATTTATCTAAACTAAACCAAACTCCATCTGCCATTCATCAGCCCACTGGCCTAAATGATCCCATTGCAATTTTAGATAATCTTCACTGCCTGCTATGCCATCAATCTTAGTTGAATGTCTTGTGAAGAGGGGAAGAAAAACGTATATAAGGATGAAAAAACAAGCTTCGGTTAGGTCGTTTGAGGGTTGTAAGGTAGCTAGGAATGAGTTTAAAAAAGGATTTAGGAGAGCTAGGAGGGAGCATGAGAAGTCCTTGGCTGATCAGATAAAAGAAAACCCCAAGGCTTTTTATTCTTATGTAAGAAACAAAAGAATAACCAGGATCAGTCAAGATAGCAGTGGGAACTTGTGGACGGAATCAAAAGAGATAGGTGAGGCATTAAATAAATATTTCAGTGTTCATGAAGGAGCGGGCCATGTTTTTGAGGATGAGTGCATGGTACAGGCATTAGGATGGAGGAGGAAGATGTATTAGCAATTTTGAAAAACTTGAGAGTCAATAAGTCCCCGGGCCAGATGGGATACATCCTAGGATACTTTGAGAGGCAAGGATGAGATTGCAGAGCCTTTAGCTTTGATCTTTGGGTCCTCACAGTCCATGGGGATTGTGCCAGAGGATTGGAGGGTGACGAATATTGTTTCTCTCCTCAAAAAAGGAAATAGGAATGACCCTGGTAATTACAGGCTAGTTAGTCTTTCTTTGGTGGTCAGTAAGTTAATGGAAAGGGTCCTGAGAGATAGGATTTATGATCATTTGGAAAGATGCAGTTTAATCTGAGATAGTCGTCACTGTTTCGTGAGGGGTAAGTCCTGCCTCTCAAATTTGATTGAATTCTTTGACGAGGTAACTAAGTGTGTAGCTGTTGTATACAAGGCATTTGATAAGGTTCCCCATGGCAGGCTCATGGAGAAGATGAGGAGGTGTGGGATAGAGGAAATTTGGCCGATTGGATAAGTAACAGTCTGTCTCGTAGAAGGCAGAGGGTAGTGGTGGAAGGAGAATTTTCAGACTCGAGACCAGTTACCAGCGGTGTACCACGGGTCAGTGCTGGGTCCTCTGCTATTTGTGATTTTTATCAATGACTTGGAAGAGGGGGCTGAAGGTTAGTAAATTTGCTGATGACACTATGTTTGGTGGAGTAGTGGATGAGGTGGAGAGCTCTTGCAGGCTGCAAAGAAACATTGATAGAATGCTGGGCCGAAAAGTAGCAGATGGAGCTTAACCCTGATAAGTGCAAAGTGATTCATTTTGGTCGGACAAACTTGACTGCAGATTACAGAGTCAATGCAGTGTTCTGAGGAATGTGGAGAAACAGAGATCTTGAGGTTCATATCCATAGATCTCTGAAGGTTGGCACTGAAGTGGATAGAGCCATGAAGAAGGCTTATAGTGTGTTAACGTTTATTAACAGGGCGTTTGAGTTTAAGAGCTGTGGGTTATGCTGTAACTACCAGACGTTGGTGAGACCACATTTGGAATATTGTTCAGTTCTCGTCACTTCACTATAAGAAGGATGTGGAAATATTGGAGAGCGTGCAGAAGAGATTTACCAGGATGCTGCCTGGTCTGGAGGGGTAGGCCTTATGAGAAAAGGTTGAGGGAGCTGGGGCTTTTCTCTTTTGAACAGAAGAGGATGAGATGTGACTTAATAGTGGTTTATAAGATGGAGGGGGATAGGTAGAGTGGATGTGCAGAGACTATTTCCCTGGATAGATATAGAGGGGACATAACTGTAAAGTTCATGGGAGATATTGGAGGGATGTCCAAGGTAGCTTCTTCACTGAGTGGTTGGGGTGTGGAATACACTGCCCGCTGTATCAGTGGAGTTGGACACTTTAGGGACTTTCAAGTGGTTATTGGATAGGCACGAGGAGCACACCAAAATTATAGCAAGTGAGATAGCTTGGTCTTGGATTCAGACATAGCTTGGCACAACATTGAGGACCGAATGGTCTGTACTGTGCTGTGCTACACTAACCATGCCTCCTATATTCTTATCCAAATCATTAATATAAATAACATAACAGTGGACTCATCACCGATTCCTGAGCACACAGCTGATGTACAGATGCCGGCGTTGGATTGGGGTGGTAAGAACTCAGTAAGAATTTAGCAACACCAATTTATAATCCAACCGATTTATTTGATAGTAAAAAAGCGAGCTTTCGACTCCTGTGTCTTCAGGCAAATGCTAGTTAGTCTTTCTTTGGTGGTCAGTAAGTTAATGGAAAGGGTCCTGAGAGATAGGATTTATGATCATTTGGAAAGATGCAGTTTAATCTGAGATAGCACTGTTTTGTGAGGGGTAAGTCCTGAAGACTTCAGGCAAATGCCTGAAGAAGACACAGGAGTCGAAAGCTCGCTTTTTTACTATCAGATAAATCGGTTGGATTATAAAGTGGTGTTGCTAAATTCTTACTGAGTTCTTACCACACAGCTGATGACAGGCCTCCAATTTGAAAAACAACCCTCTCAAACCAACCTCTGTCTTCCATCATCAAACCTGTTTTCTATCCAATTGGCTATCTCATCCTGGATCCAGTGAAATTTAACCTAAAGCCCATGTAGACAATGTTGACTGTATTGCCCTCATCTACCTTCTTGGTTACACCTTCAAAAATTGCAATCAAATTTGAGACATGATTTTTCATTCTTAAAGCCATGCTGACTGTTCCTAATCAGGCGTTGCCTCTCTAAATGCCTCTGAATAGGGAACCAAGAAGGTTGATGGGGATAGTGTAATTGATGTTGTCTACAAGGACTTTAGCAAGGCCTTTATCAAACTAGAAAGAATGTAGAAAATATTTAGTAGGAGGCTACCAGGATTTGATGGTTTGAGTTATAAGGAGAGGCTGTTTAGACTAGGATTTTGTTCTCTCATGCTTAAGAGGCTGAGGGGTGATCTTTTAGAGGTCTATAAAATAATGAGAGGCATAGATCAGCTAGATAGTCAATATCCTTTCTCAAAGGTAAGGGAGTCTACAATTAGAGGTTTAAGATGGGAGGGGAGAAATACAAAAGAATCCAGAGGGGCAATTTTTCTCACAGGGTGGTGAGTATATGGAACAAGTTGCCAGAGGTAATAGTAAAGGTGGGTACAAGTTTTGCCTTTTATGAAGCTTTTAGGCAGTTACATGGTCAAATGGGTATAGAGAGAGATGGATATGGCCAAACACAAGCAACTGGGACCAGCTTAGGGATTTAAAAAAAAAGGGGTGACGTTGACAAGTTGGGCCTAACGGCCTTTTCCATGCTGTAAATGTCTGACTGCATGAAACTGTAGATCCTGTCTCTTACCTTTGAAATACCTTTGAACAACTTACCCACTACAGATGTTAGGTTCATTGGTCTGTAGTTCCCAGGCTTTTCCCTGCAGCCCTTCTTAAGCAAAGACACATTTGCTACCCTGCAATCTTCAGACACCTCACCTGTGGCTGTTGATTCAAATATCTCTGCTAGGGTACCCACAATTTCCTCCCAAGCCACCTTCAACATTCTCGGATACACTTCATTGGGTCCTAGAGGTTTATCGACCTTGCTGTACTTCAAGAATTCCAGCACCGCTTTCTCTGTAATATGTACACTCCTTAATACATCACTGTTTATTTCCCGAAGTTCCCTATCATTTGTGCCTTTCTCAACAGTAAATAGCGACGAGAAGTATTCATTTAGGATCTCACCCATCTCTTGAGGGTGTTCATACAGATGATCTTGTTGATCCTTAAGAAGCCCTACTCTCTCCCTAGTTACTCTTCTGCCCTCCATGCATTTGTAGAAGTTCAATTCTCCTTTGCCTTATCTGCTACAACAACCTCATAACCCTTTTTGCCCTCCTGATTTCTCTCTTAATTCCGACATCCTCTACATTCTTAAAGACATCCAGTTGATCCCAGGTGACTATGCACGTCATATGCATCATTCTCCATAGCTATCTTAAAAAGAATGGAATTATGGTCATTGGTCCCAAAATGATCCTTCATTAACACTTTTATCACTTGCCCTTCCTTATTTCCCAAGAGGAGGTCAAGTTTTGCTGCCCCTCTAGTCAGGCCAACCATGTACTGAATGAGAAATTCCTCCTGAATACACAACAGATTTAAGCCCTGAATACTATGGCTGTCCCAGTCAATGTTGGGAAAGTTGAAGTCTCCTACTATTACCACCCTTTTTTTTTGGGAACTATCTGTGATCTTATATATTTGCTCCTCAGTTTCCCACTGACTATTTGGCGGCCAATAGTACAATCCTATCAAAGCGATCTTTCCCTTCATATTTCTCAATTCTACCCATATAGACTCATGGAGCGAACCCTCAGAAATATCCCCTCTTAGTTTTGCATAATGTTTTCCCTAATCAAAAATGCAGCTCCCTTGCCTCTCTTACCTCCTGTTCTATCTTTCCTATAGTATTCGTACCCTGGAATATTGAGCTGCCATTTCTTCCCTCCCTTAGCCATGTTTCAGTAATAGCTATAATATCCCACTCCCATGTAGCCATCCATGCCCTGGGTTCATCTGTCTTGCCTGCTAGCCTTTTGCATTGAAATAACCGCAATTTAATCTAAATTTCCCATGCTGTGCCCTGTTTTTGCCTTTCCTGTCTAGTACTCGGATTACTGACACTGTCTTTACTATTTGCTGTGCTCTCTTCAACTTCCATGCTGTCCTCAACCTTTTCTGTTTCCCTACTGATTTTGGGTTGCACCCTCATGCCAAACTAGTTTAAACCCTCCCAAATGGCTCTAGCAAATCACCCCACCAGGTTATTAGTAGCCCTCCAGTTCAGATGTAACCTGTAGGTCATCTCTGTCCCAGAAGAGATCCCAATGATCCATAAATCTAAATCTAAATCCTTACCCCCTACACCTAATGTCAAACCATGCATTCATCTGCCTAATTTTCCTCTTCCTACTCTCACTAGCATGTAGCACCAGCAGTAGTCCAGAAATGACTACCCATGTGGACCTGCACTAAATCTGTCTGTCTAACTCTCTGTATTCATACTTTAAGACCTCATCCCTTTTCCTACTTATGTCATTGATACCAATGACTTCTAACTGCTCCCCCTCCCCCTTAAGAATGTCCTGCAACCACTCGGCGATGTCCTTGGGCTTGGCACCAGGGAGACCAACACACCATCCTGGAGTCTCAATCGTGGCCGCAGAAATGCCTGTCTGTCTCAAATTACCGAGTTCCCTATTACTACTGCTTGCTTGCTCTTTGCCCAACCCTGCTCTAAAGCAGGAATGATGCCATAGACCTGGCTGGTGCTGGCATTTTCCCCTGAGAGGCTAGCCCCCTCAACAATATTCAAAACAGAATGCCTGTTTGAAAGGGGAATAGCCACGGAAACTCTGCACCACCTGCCAGCTTCTCCTGGGAGTCATTCCTCTACCTGATTGAACCTGTGATGTGAACAATCTCCCTGTAACTAGTGTCTATCCCACTTTGCCCCCTGTATGCTCTGCAATGTGTCCAGCTGTCATGCCAACCAAACAATGTAGTCTGAGAAGCTGCAGCTGGACACAGTTCTTGCAGACAAAGTTGTCAGTTTGCTCCCTGATTTCCTACATTTGGTAAGAGAAGCGTATCACTGCCCTAACTGCCATACTGCCCTTTTACAGTTATAAGGATAAAAGAATCTCAACTCGCCTTTCCCTTACTTGTGGTCTTCTCGGTGACTTTTTGTTTGGTTAGAAGATGAGGTAGGTAGGGAAACACTTTGTTTTTGGGGTTTAATTGTCCCTTGATAACAGCTCCTCTACAAACCACGCTACCTGGAAGCAGCGAGTGCACCAATATACATTTTCCCCGCAGCAGCCAATCAGCGGTACTACTGTGCTGCCCTCTACAAGATGTTTGTCTGTACTTGAACAGGGAGGGTACCTTGCTGAGGTCCACCTTCTAGGAGCAGTGATTTCGCCAATGCACATCTTCCCTGTATCAGCCAATTGGTATTGCCACTCTGCTGCCCTCTGCTGGACAGCAGAGGTTGAAAGTGGCAGAGGCTTCCTGTCCTTGGGCCTTTTTTCTAGAATTCCCTTGCAAAACCATTCTAATGTGAAAATGATTCTTTTTCTTGGCTCCCTTAAAACCCATTCATTCAAGCATGCCTTTGTTTCACTCAACTCTCCTATAAGCAGTCTTTTTTTCTGCCTTTGACCTCCTTGGTTCACTTTGTTTGTTAGGTGTGGTGGCGTGGGCTCGTTGGGCCGAAGGGCCTGTTTCCCATGCTGTTTTGTTCTTTGCTAAGTACTACGAGTGCAGGTTCTTAAGCAGCTCTCAATGTTTGGATAGCTGCAATTAATTCTAATGATCTGTAAAATGAGAAAATTCCATAATTTTTCCAACTCTCCTGAGTCGCAAATCACCCATTTGTCCAGGAGTTGCAAAACTTTTACAGTCTAGAGTTTCAATACAAGATAGCACCGGAGTGAGACAACTTCTTGCAAGCTGTGCTCAGCATACCTTCTAATTCTATCTTTTACTCTTGTTCTACACCCTAGCTATGTCTGTAACACGTTCTGCACTCTCTCATTTCTCTGTGAATGGTATGCTTTGTCTGTATAGTGTGCAAAAACAATACTTTTCAATATATTAATACATGTGACAATAAATCAAATCAGAAATCAAAGAATTGATCTTAGCCTCAAATCCATATGGGTTGTTGATGCTTTGCAGAAATGGAAAACAGAGAGCATTTTCTATCCGGATTTAGACTAAGCCATTTGTCTTCGAACTCCGATCTGAATGTTCCTTCAGATACACCATAAAAAGGCTTTTAAAATGATTTACTATTCCTAATGACAAGAACATCACCAATGCGGTCAGTTAGTGGTGTAATGCCAAACACAAGTCCAAAGCTCTGCCTATCCCCTCACCTGCCTGTTTGTGCTTTTGACTTGACTTGCTGGCTTTTTTGCTCAACTAAATGCTTCCCAACCTATTGGAAAGTGTGAAGTTGGGGAAAAATAGATGTGGAACTGGCAGCAAGACCCTATGAAAATTGAACAAGAGAGCAAGCACCAAAATGTGAGAAAATGGAGAGAAGGAGCAACTTTGTGTAGGTTTATAAGTGGTCGTATTAAAACATGACAGACAAATCTTTTCGTCGAAGTCTGGTCCCATAATGGTTTGTCACTGCATTGAATTACAATTTATGGTGATTTTTTTAAAAATTACAAAATAACATTTAGTTCTGTGTTACAATCCTTGGCCAAGACTTGGGACATGTAGAGCTCTGGTTAGAGACCAATAATATTTTATTTAAAGCAGATAAAGTTTGAGATTCAAGATGCTTACCAAGGGAATAAAAATACAAGATTCCATGGGTTTTGAATAAACAAAAATAAACTTTATTGTACAGGGTCAGCTGTCATTGTTGAAATATTGAAGTATTTTGTTCTTATGCATTTCTCTTTTCATTTAATAGTGTGATAGTTGAGGACTTTGACTGCGGAAATAGGCGCAGCTCCTCCATCATGTTGGCCTGTCTTCAACGAACACAAAATCCACCTTCGCAACGTTTGTCATGTGCCAGTAAAACACTGGAGTCGCTGAAATGTGAGTGAAATTTGATAGTCTGGGATGTGTGTTAATGCTACCACGATAATACACATGGTAGTTGTATTCCCATTTCTTGATTTGGACCTTTCTTGTGAGTCCTATTACAATTCTAACCAATAGAAAAAGTATTTTTGGAGGGTTTAGCTTTTTTAATTAATCAAAGGGCAGGAAAATCCAGGATTACCTTCTATTTTATTGTACTTGAACATCAGAACGGAGTAAGAGAAATATATATGCTAACTTTTTAAAAAATGAAAATTAATTCTTGTAAAAGGAACATTTGCAAATGATGGAATTAAGAATGTTTGAAATGCGCAATTGGTATTATTGTATCTGAAGAAAACTTGTTTGCTGTATGTATTCATCTTTGAAAGTGAAAGATAAACTGTCACCTTTGGTTGTATGAGAAACATGATGTGGAGATGTGGCATTGGACTAGGGTAAACACAGTAAGAAGTCTCTCAACACCAGGTTAAAGTCCAACAGGTTTATTTGATAGTGAACGCTTTTCCTTCATCTGGTGAGTGGAGCATTCTCGCGTTGTATAGTGGGCAGGCCAAAGTGAAGAGTTCCCCACTCACATGACAAAGGAACAGTCTTCTGAAAGCTAGTGGCATTTACTACCAAATAAACTGTTGGACTTCAACCTGGTGTAGTGAGACTTCTTACTGTGTATAAGAAACAGACAAGGAAGAAAAGTTAGCAAGCTGCTTAATGATTAAGTAGGGATCTATTAAATGATACCAGTAAGACAATTGAAAGATGAGATGAAAAATATGCTCATAGTTTTAATGGTGATGACATGAGGTAAGATCTGAAATAAAATCAAAAAATGCTGAAGTGATGTAGCAAATGCCTGAACTTGAAAAGCTGTCACAGTAGGCTCATCACCCACTGGAGTATATTGTGATTTAAGAGATGAGACCTGTAGTGTCAATTCACCTACCCATGATTAGTAATGGATTTGCTTCACACCTACAGCACATTATTAGCCATTCCTGCTAATTACTTTTGAACTAAGTTATTGGGTCAATATTCAAATTAAAGAAAGATTGTACACTATTCTTGTAGCTTGCATTGATCTTGGCTGAAGTATTAACAGTTGCTGTAGATAGGTATGAAAGGATGGTAGGCAGTGGGTTTATGTAGATGGTAGGAGATGATTTGATGAAAACAGTGGCTGACTAAATCTACATAGGTACTAAATAAACACAGTTAGGCAAGTGTATCTTAATATTATGGGTGCACTTACTTACCCAAGCCCATACAACACTTGGGAATACCCAGAGATGGACAGTGATCCATCTGGACTTTCAATTAACTGAAATTGTGCAGCTTGCCAATGAAATAAAAATATGGATAAAATAACTTGCTGCTTGTATAATCAGAACAACAACTTGCATAGTTATAGGAAAAGTAATTAATATTTCAAAGTGGCATAAATAACCCCAAAACAAACATTGGTGGGAGAAAGATGAAAAGAAAGATACAATCAAATAATTGCAATAATAACACTTGAAAGTACTGAAAATACTTAGCAGGTCTAGCAGCATTTGTGAAGCATTAACATTGAGTCCAGTGTGACTATTTTTCAGAGCCACTTCCATTTCTGAAGGAATCATATGAGACAAAGTGAAGAAAAATATATTTCACTAAAAGGAAAGAATCAACCAAACAAATAAAAATGTAAGGGAACAAATTAAGGTTAGGAAAGAGGCATACAACAATTACCTGAACAGCTGAGAAATGCAAGATAATTGAGAATACAAGGAGATCAGGAGAGAAATGAAAAAAGCTATCAGAAATGCAAAGAAAAACTGTGAACTTAAATTATCAAAGAACATAAAACAATATATTAAAATATTTCATGGGCCATCAATAAAAAGGAATGCTGTAATGAGAATAAGACCATGTGGCACAGTGGTTAGCACTGCTACGTCACAGCGCCAGGGACCTGGGTTCGATTCCTAGTTTGGGTCACTGTATGCAGAGTTTGTGTGCTTTCTGTTTCTGCGTGGGTTTCCTCTGAGAGCTTCTGTTTCCTCCCACAGTCCAATTATGTGTGGTTAAGTGGATTGGCCATGATAAATTGCCTGTTAGTATCAGGAAATTACCTGGAATAAATGCATTGTGTTATAGGGATAGGCCAGGGTGGGACTGTGGTCTGTGCAGACTAGATGGGCTGAATGGCCTCCTTCTGCACGATAGAATCCTATGATTCAATCTATAATTAAGGAATAGACAGGATAATACTACAGGTAATGACGGAGGGAAGACAGAAAAGTTTTAAAGTTTTTTCTTTTTCATTCTGGGAATGAGAGTGGCAAAGCCCATTTTGTTGCCCTCCCTAATTGCCTTTCAACTGAATGGCCTGCTATTTCAAATTCAATTAAGAGTTGATCGCATTGGTGTAGATTTGGAGTCACATGTAAGCCAGATAAAATTGCAGATTTTTTTCCTGAAGGATGTCATTGAACCAGATGAAAATTTATGACAAGCCGTGATGTTTTTATGCTCACCATTACTGAGACCAGGTTTAGATTTATTAATTGATTTCAAATTCCATTAGCTGCCATGGTGAGATTTGAACAATATTCCTAGAATGCTGCCTGGGCTCCTGGATTACTAGTCCGGTGACATTGTCACTAGGCCATCATCTTCTCTTCAGTGATTGTTTATCAGGGAGATGAAACAATTAGATAATACATTGAATGATGAGATGAACAATGAGATGTGCGTTTAAAATGAGAAAGGTATATTGAATAAATTAATCCAACTGAAAGATGATAAAGGCTGTCACCTGGATGGATTGCATCCGTGTATTTTAAAAGAATCCAGGGAAGAAATAGCAGAAGTGTTACTACATGTATTTAATATTTGTTTGAATCTAGTGCCAGAAAATGGCAGATAACTAATGTAAATACTATATTTCAATAGGAAGGCAGAACATGCCCAGGAATATAAATATCAGTCAGTTTAACAATGGAAAGAAAAATGGACTCCTGTTAGCAGAGATTAGAAGTGTATTCTAGGAATGAAAAATATGATAATGAATAAATAGCATGCATTTCAAATCGAAAAATCTTGCTTCGCCAACCTTATTCAATTTTTTGAGGAGGCAATAGAGAGTAGACGATCGCAATGTAATAGATGTAATTTATTTGGATTTTCAAATAATCTTCAATAAGGTGCCCCATTATAAAGATAAATGAATACAGCCATAGAATGTGCAATTAAAAGACATTGGCGGAATGGATTGCAAACAGAGAAAGCAAAGGGTGGGAATAATGGCTGCCATTCAGAATGGCAGAGATGGGAAGTAATATTCCACAAGGATCATTGCTGTGATGGAAGGGAAATGTTTTGATAGTATGGCTGCAGAGAGAATGCTGCTTCTTATCAGGAAGAACATAACAATCAAAATACAGTAGTCACCAAGAATTACTGCAAAGAATTCAGAAGAAAATCCTTTACAAAAAAAAGTAATGAGGATGTAAAACTTACTATCAGTGATTGAAACAATGAGCATAGATGAATTTAAGGGGAGGCCACACAAAAAACAAGAAGGGAATAGAAGGTTAAGAAAGATTTAGACGTGGTTAGGTGGATAGAATTTTGAGTGGCCTGCTTCTCTGCCAATGTAATGCTGTATATGTGTTGCAGGAGGAATATAGCGTTCTTGAACAAAGAGATTCCAGAAGTAGAATGTGTGAAACTGTGGAACGTTTTGAACAAGATGAGAATATTTTTTAAAAAAAAGTGTTTTGGGACTGTGGGTCAATGGAGATCAAGAAATTTTAGATTACAGGTGGACTTGGGTTTAATATAAGTCTGCTTGTGTTAAATTCACTGTGGCTTTTTGACATTTCTAGTGTCCGTTGTGGTTTGTCCTCTAACTTCAAAAATGCATAAAATTATGAATTTTTCAACTCTGGAGGTCAGAGACATAGGCAAGGAAACCCAAAATTGAAAGATTTGTTTGAGGTGCAGGTGAGAATGCTATCTATTGCAAATTAGCTGAAGGGAGGCATGCACAGAATAGGGAGCTGGGAACTGTGAGGACCTTGCACAGTGTAACAAAGGAAATGAGAAGGTATTGGAGTCTCTGGTGGGCTTAAAAATAGGCAAATCCCCAGGCCTGGGTGATTTGCATCCTAGACTGCTGTGGGAGATAAGGCAGGAAATTGAAGAGCCCTGGGCACAATTAATTCCTCTCTCTCGCCATGGGGGAAGTGTCTTAAGACTGGAGGATGGCTAACGTGGTTCCAAGGAGGGTGATAGAGATGAACCAAAAAATTATAGACCTGTGAGACTCAGATCAACATAGGGAAGCTATTGGAGAGAATTGGTTTCCACTTGGAAAGGTATGGGTTAATTAGGGATGATCAGCATGACTCCATCTTGACCAACAAGGCGCATGATTCGGCAGGTCGTGCGAGGGCTGTTCTTGGATGTTACTTCAGGAGTGGCCTAGTGCTTCATGTCGTTAGTGTATGCTTAAACTGGACCATCAGATGGGCAACATGACAGCTCAGAGACTATCGCTGTTGCTGTGCAGACACATGGATTTGGGCCTGTGTCTGCGGGAGTTTGCGCGTTCTCCCCGTGGTTGCGTGGGTTTTCTCCGGGTGCTCCGGTTTCCTCCCACATCCCAAAAATGTGCTCTTAGGCTGATTGGGTAACAAATTGTTCCTATATTGGTCTCTATATGTCATTAAGACGTTAGGACGGCGGTGCAGGCTCATTGGGCTGAAGGGCCTGTTTCCTGTGCCGTGTTGTTCTTTGTTCCATCAGAGGACAAGTCATGCCCAACAAATTTGATAGAATTTTTCAAAAATGTGATCGAATGTGAGGTGAGGGAAGTGCAGTTGGAGTTTATACAAATCTTAGCAAAGCATTTTGACAAGGTCCAACATGGGAGACTGAGAAGGGTAAGTTAGCTAATAGTATTAAAAAAAAAAAGTTGCAAAGAGTTTTTTAGATATGAAAGATGAGAGAGAGGCAAGAGTGTACCTTGGGCCACTGGAAAATGACGCTGGAGAAGTAGTAATGGCAAACAAAGAAGTGACAGAGGAACTGAATAGGTACTTTGCATCTGTCTTCACAGTGCAAGCCACCAGTAACATACCAAAAATTCAAGAGAATCAAGGGGCAGAGATGAGTATGGTAACCATTACTAAAGAGAAAGTACAAGGGAAGCTGAAAGGTCTGAAGGTGGGTAAGTTACCTGGACCATATGGACTACACCCCAGAGTTCTGAAGGAAAAAAAACTGAAGAAACTGAAGGAAAAAAAACTGAAGGAGGCATTAGTGGTGATCTTTCAGGAATTGCAGGAGTGAGAGAGGGTTACAGAGGACTGGAAAATCACTACTGTAACACCACTGTTTAAGAAGGAAGGGAGGTGAAAGATGAGAAATTAGTGTAGAAAATTAGTTAGCCTGACCTCCAGTTATTGGTAAGATTTTAGAGTCCATTATTAAGGATGAAATTTCAGAATACTTGGAAGTGTATGTTAAAGTTAGCATGGTTTCATCAAGGAGAGGTCAGGTTTGACAAACCTGTTAGCATTCTTTGAGGAGGTAATGAGCAGGTTAGACATAGGAGAGACAGTGGATGTTATCTGCTTGGATTTCCAGAAGGCCTTCGACAAAGTGCTGCACAGGACGTTGCTGAGTGAAATAAGAGCCCATGATGTTTGAGGCAATATACTGGCATGGATAGAAGATTAGCTGACTGGCAGAAGGTAGAGAATGGAGATAAAAGGGTCCTTTTCAGGATGGCAGCTGGTGACTAGTGGGATTCCACAGGGGTCAGTATTGGGATTACAACTTTATACATCAGTGATGCAGATGAAAGGACTGAGGGCATTGTGGCTAAGTTTGCATATAATATAAGGATAGATGCAGGGTTAGATAGTATTAAGGCGGTGGGGAGGCTGCAGAAAGTGGACAAAGAGGTGGCAGATGGAATACAACATGGGAAAGTGTGAGGTTACGCACCTTGGTAAAAAGAATAGAGGCATTAACTATTTGCTAAATGGATTGACAATTCAGAAATCGGAAGTGCAGAAGGACTTGGGAGTACTAATTCAGGGTTTTCTTAAGATTAACTTGCAAGTTGGGTTGGTAGTTAGGAACACAAATGCACTATTAGCATTCATTTCAAGAGGGCTGGAATAGAAAAGCAGGGATGTACTATTGAGACTTTATAAAGCTCTGGTTGGACTATGTTTGGAGTATTGTGAGCAATTTAGGGTCTTGTATCTAAGGAAGGATGTGCTGCCCCTGGAGAGTGTCCAGAAAAGATACACAAGAATGTTCCCAGGAATTAAAAGCTTGTCATATGAAGAGCTTTTGAGGACTGTGGCTCTTTACTCTATAGAATTCAGAAGGATAAGGAGAGTTCTCATTAAGCTTACTGAATACTGAAAGGCCTGGATAGCATGGGCATGGAGAAGATGTTTCCATTAGTAGGTGAAACTAGGATCCTCGGATACAGTTTCTGAAGGAACCAAGATAGGAGGAACTTCCCAGCCAGAGGGTGGTAAATTTATATAATTGATTGCCACAAAAGGTAGTGGAGACCAGGTCATTGTATATATTTAAGACAGAGATAGGTTCTTCATTGGTAAAGGGATCAAATGTAATGGGGTAAGGGCAGGAGAATGAAGCTGAGAAACTTATCACTCAATTGAATGGTGGAGTAGACTTGATGAGCCAAATGGCCTAATTCTGCTCCTATATCTTGTCGTCTAAGGTTGAAGCACATGGCGTTAAGGAAACTTGGCGAGATGGATCAAAAACTGGCTTGGTAATGGGGCTCAAAGGATGGTGGTAGAAGGCTGTTTGAGTGACTAGAGGCTAGTCTGCCATGGTATATCGGAAGGTTCAGGATTGGGACCCTTATTGCTTGTTTTATATACATAAATAATCTAGATGAAAATGTGGGGGGAGGGAGGTTAATAGCAAAAAAGAATGTGATAGATTGCAGAAAAATATGGGTTATCAGATGGACAGACAGTATTTAACCTTGATAAGTATAAGGTGATCACTCGGAAGAAGTAACAAGACACAGGAATAGTTAGTGAATGGCAGGACACCAGAAAGCTTAAAGGAGCAGATGGATCTTGGGGTACTTAATCACAGATCCCTGAAGGTGACAGCAGATGAATAAAATAGTTGAGAAGGCATTTTTGCACTTTCATCAATCATGGCATAGCATACAAGAGTAAGGAGATAATATTGGAACTGTAAAAAATATTGGTTAGGTTACGACTGTTTTTCTGGTCACCTCACTATAGGAAGGATGTGATTGCACTAGAGGAAATTGGCCAGGATGTTGATTAGGGTGGAGCATTTGTGCTGTAAGGACAGACTAGATATGTCTGGATTGTTTTCTTTAACACAGTAGGAAGTCTGACAACACCAGTTTTAAATCCAACAGATTTATTTGATAGTAAATTCGTAGGGGGTAGTTGCTACCTCAGGGCAGACACATCTTCAGCAGTTTTTTGGTTGTAAGCCAGTTGGAGGGGTCAGTGCATGGATTGGGGGTACTTCCTCTGGATGCTGAATGATGAGCTTACAGGTTTACTATTTAGATGAGCACTTGAAACATCGTAACATTCAAGGATATGGGACAAGTGCTGAAAATGGGATTAGTGCAACTTCAGTAGTAATTATTGTCAATGCAGATTAAATGAGCTGAAGGGCCTTTTCAGCATTGTATGATTCAATGCTTATGAAGTTGACAGACAATAAGAAGATACCCGACTAACCATTTAGTGCTCTGCGCTATGTGCTCCCTTTGTAGAATTGGAGGAGGTGCTCACTAATCTTAATTTGCAATTAGTCATATTGGAAGTGCCCATGGGAAAGTTTGCATAATTGCAGACATAGCTTCTTTCACTTGTTCATATTTCACAGATTGTTTATCAGTCTGTGGGGTCAAGGAGGCGGAGGATGAGGAGGGCTCCATGTGAGGGATAGCACCCTTGATCTCCTCTGTGGCATCTGCCATCTTTAGTGGAGGCTCAAATCACAAGTTGAGGTGCAATTTGCATTCCCTGCAAAGATCTGTGCACCATTGATCAGTTTATGCTACCAAGCACCTCATGGATCTTATAGACATTACTGTGCAATTTCAGTATGCATGAAATGTGTAAATGGCTCTCGAAGAGATTGATCATTCTTTCAATGGAAAAGTTTATGTCTCATAGCCCTAAGCCAAAATGGCACACTGTTGACACTTCCTAAGACAGCACAATGCCTCGGAATTCTGATATGTAGGAGCATACCTCAAACTGTTGATCTAGGTAGACGCTCCATTCCAGTGACTCCTTAGGCCCTGCATCTGTGCCCAGTTGCTCCTCTCCATCTGGCACCTCCTCTTCCACTCTACTGCTGTGAATAGCATTCTATGCCTCAATATCTATGCACACCCAGGGCCCACTAAATATCCACATTAGTGAAAGGTGTGATTGTAAGGCATGACATTTCTGCTGCTTCATGTTTATCAGGACCCATGGAAAGAGAGGCTGCTCAGTGTTTGACATGTTATTGGACAAGGTGGAGTTCATTACACCTGTTTAATGACGATTTTGTGCTCTGTAATCACGAAATCCAGCAAGACCACCTGTTTGAGGTTCAAATGTATCTTACTACGCAAGATATTTTGTTTGCTTTCTGCTCTATTCGGATAGTTTGGTTTTGAAACAGAAACACCTCTCTGGAGCCCCACCTTCCACTGTATATTCATCCCATTTCTTCTGCAAGTATGAGACAGCAAGATAAGGCACTCTTGCTTTTTATAGCCAGTCATCATCTTCTATGTACTAGTTGCTATCTTAGTGCAGACACATCTTCAGCAGTTTGGTTGTAAGCCAGTTGGAGGGGTCAGTGCATAGATTGGGGGTACTTACTCTGGATACTGAATGATGAGTTGGAACCACAATGCAGCCATTGCTATTTTTTTTGGCAATGTTACATTTCACACTGTGATCCAAATAGCTTGAAATGTTTCAAAACTGTGGCAGAATGGCATTGTTTGGCAAACAGCATTTTGTGAGCAATATTCCACAGCAAGTTGCATGATCAGTTGATTTGCTTTTGGTGGTTTGGGTTGAAAGATGGTTCCTGGCCAGCATCATGAGACATTGAAGTTCTCTCTTCAATGGCTAATTGAATTATGAGTATAAGCTGGGAGAACCTTGGTTTAATGTGTTGTTGAATGTTGGTACTCCTAACAATGCAGAATTCTCGCTCTGCAGCACCGGACTATCAAATTATGAGCATATGTCATAAAGGGCAAAAACCCATAACGTTTTGATCCAGGAGTGAATTCACTATAGATTAAATCAAGTTTTTATGTCACCAAAGCTTTAAGGGTCAGTGAATAAGCATTATCTTCAAGGTACAGGTATGCAGTTGCTGTCCTTGATTTTAAAAGAAGAAGCGTGACAGGATGATTTGATTAATAAGGAAGCGAGGTAATGAACTTTCTTTGTACATGCTGTGCATTAATATTTTTAGTGAAAGATTAAAATACAAATTTTAAGAAGCTTATGACTCCCTTATGGGGCTAGTGAATGATAACAAACTCCTGCAGTACTATACCATAAAAAAAATTTGATTTTTGAAACTTTGCCGAATAATAGCTGAATAAAACATTAGTTCCGATGGCCTTAGGCTGGAGGAGGAGGATTTGGGAAAAAAAAAATCAGCTAAAGGTACCACTTTTCACATTGTCACCCGCTACAAATTTTACGAATTTGAATATCACGTAAGAACGGGATCCTGTTTGTGTGCAGTTCCAGAAATTCATATAAAAAAATGACTGGGCGAATCTGGACTTGGTGTCCTCGTAGAAAGTAATGCAGTGGCTCAATCAATGGGATGATGGAATCTGCTTTTCTCCTGCTCCATTCCTAGTCAGTGCCTAAAGTGAGCTATTTGAATTCAACCAGCAAGAATAAGTCTGAAGAGATCAGAGAGGCACTGAACAAATATTTCTCTTCGGTATTCACGCAGGGAGACATAAATGTAGTTGTGGAAAACACTGGGATGCAGGGTTGTAAACTGCAAAGTATTGAAGTAGATAAGGAGGAGGTGTTAGATATTCTTGAGGGTTTGAAAATAGGTAAGTCCCCTGGGCCGGACGGAATTTACCCTAGCATTCTCTGGGAGGCAAGAGAGGCAATTACAGAGCCTTTGGCTCTGATCTTCAGGTCGTCGTTGGTTATAGGTATAGTGCCGGAAGACTGGAGGATAGCGAATGTTGTCCCATTGTTCAAGAAGGGGAATAGAGACTATCCTGGGAATTATAGACCAGTGAGTCTTTCTTCTGTTGTGGGCAAAGTATTGGAAAGAATTATTAGGGATAGAATTTATAGTTATTTAGAGAGAAATGAATTGATTGGGGATAGTCAGCATGGTTTTGTGAAGGGTAGGTCGTGCCTTACTAACCTCATTGAGTTTTTTGAAAAAGTGACAAAAGAGGTGGATGGGGGTAAGGCAGTTGATGTGGTATATATGGACTTTAGTAAGGCGTTCGATAAGGTGCCCCATGGAAGGCTTCTGCAGAAAATGCAGATGTATGAGATTGAGGGTGATTTAGCTATTTGGATTAGGAATTGGCTAGCAGATAGAAGACAGAGGGTGGTGGTTGATGGAAGTTATTCATCGTGGAGTTCAGTTACAAGTGGTGTACCTCAGGGATCTGTTTTGGGGCTTCTGCTGTTTGTAATTTTTATAAATGATCTGGATGAGGGTATTGAAGGATGGATTAGTAAATTTGCGGATGACACCAAAGTCGGAGGAGTGGTAGATAGTGGAGAGGGCTGTTATAGTTTGCAGAGAGACTTGGACAGGTTGCAGAGCTGGGCCGAGAGGTGGCAAATGGAGTTTAATGTGGAAAAGTGTGGGGTAATTCACTTTGGCAGGAATAACAAATGTATAGAGTATAGGGCTAATGGTAGGACTCTTAATAGTGTTGACGAACAGAGGAATCTAGGTGTATATGTGCATAGATCCCTGAAAGTTGGCAATCAAGTCGATAAGGTTGTTAAGAAGGTATTACAGAGTCTTGGCTTTTATTGGTAGGGGTATTGAATTTCGGAGCCGCAACGTCATGTTGCAACTGTACAAAACTCTGGTGCGACCGCACTTGGAGTATTGTGTACAGTTCTGGTCGCCACATTATAAGAAAGATGTGGAGGCATTGGAGAGGGTACAGAGGAGGTTTACCAGGATGTTACCTGGTATGGAGGGAAGGTCTTATGAGGAGAGGCTGAGGGATTTGAGGTTGTTTTCATTAGAAAGAAGGAGGCTAAGAGGAGACCTTATTGAGACATAAAATGATCAGAGGATTAGATAGGGTGGACAGTGATAGCCTTTTTCCGAGGATGGAGAAAGCTAGCACGAGGGACATAGCTTTAAATTAAGGGGTGGTAGTTATAGGACAGATGTCAGAGGGAGGTTCTTTACCCAGAGGGTGGTAAGGGTATGGAATGCCTTGCCTGCTGCAGTTGTAGATGCGCCAAGTTTGGGGGCATTTAAGTAGTCAGTGGATAGGTTTATGGATGAAAAGGGAATGGTTTAAGTTAGAGGGTCATTGCTTTTTCTTGGTCGGCGCAACATCGAGGGCCGAAGGGCCTGTTCTGCACTGTAATGTTCTATGGTCCATGTTCTAAATAGAGAATTACTTTAGGGCTACCAACTTCTTCCTAATCCAAGAAGAATAACTATTTAGAAGTTAGTTTTAAAAAATATAACTCTGTAGATGCAGCTTTTAAAGAAGATACCACGCACAGCATGATCAGCTTTTTGTTCTTAACCAAAAGGTTTCATCAAATATTTGTGACAGATATAATCACACCTCTTGCTATAAAGCACATGGCATTGTGCTTTGCATTAGAAGATAATCAGACAGACTTATAAAAGATGAATTCCATGTATTGTGTGTAATAAGTGCAAAACTACATACATTTATATGAAATTATGCTTCATCTGATGCATTTTTCAGACTTCAACAGGAGTTAATGGAGGAAGAAAGTAAATTTTGGCATACGTTTTGTGACAGATGCCACTGTATCTCTTATGCCAATCATTTTTAAGAATTATTATTCAGTTTTCTCTCATTCTCATTTAACCACAACTCCTTTTCAATCGCTGATGGAAAGGGGCTGGAGAGAGGAAATGAATGTAGTGAATTGTATCCATAATATTGCAAGCAGTTCTTGGTCAAGGTTTGGTGGATTAGCCATCGGTAAACTGTGATTTATAAACCATAAAATTAAGCCTGGGTTGCAATCCATATAAATAATTATTTTATTCTGAGAGAGAAAAGAAATTTCTAATGCGTTATAGTTTATATAGCAGCGGTTATAATATTCTTGAAACTGGTTCAAATTTTAAATGTCTCTGCTTTCTTTATTAAGCTTCTGTGTGAAATTCTGTCCAACTTGAACAGGTAAACTACACCACATTTTGATATTGTTGCTATCAGACTGTCCCTCATAACAGCAAAATGGACTGTTATTTAAATGGTAAAAGATTGCAACATTCGGCCGTGCAGAGGAACCTGGGTATCTTTCTGCATGAATCACAAAAGGTTGATTTACAGCTGCAGCAGGTAATTAAGACAAATGGAATTTTGTCCTTCATTGGTAGAGGGATGGAGTTTAAAAACAGGTTATGTTGCAGCTGTATAAGGTGCCAGTGAGGCCACAACTGGAGTATTGTTTATGATTTTGGTCTCCTTACTTGAGGAAGAATATAATGGCACTAGAGGAGTGCAGAGGAGATTCATTATGTTGATCCCAGAGCTGAGAGTCTTGGCTTATGAGGAGAGACTGAGTAGACTGGGACTATACTCATTGGAATTTATAAGAATGAAGAGGAATCTTATTGAAAAATATAAAATTATGAAGAGAATAGATAAGATAGCAGCAGGAAGATTGCTTCCACTGGCGGGTGAAACTAAAACTGGGGGAGTAGTCTAAAATAAGGGAAAGTAGATCTTGGACTGAGTCGAGGAGGAACAACTTCACCCAAAGGGTTATGAATCTGTGGAATTCCCTGCCCAGTGAAGCAATTGAGACCATCTTGTTGAATGCTTCTAAGGCAAAGATTAATAGATTTTTGAACCATAAAACAATTAAGGTTTATGGTGAGCTAGTTGGGGGGTAAGTGGAGTTGAGTCCACAAAAAGATCAGCCATGATCTTATTGAATGGTGGGGCAGGCTCGAGGGCCAAATCACCAACTCCCGCTCCTACTTCTTACATTGTTAATAAAGAAGCAAACAATGAGAGAAGAACAATTGACCTACTTCTTCTCAGGTCATATGCCATTCCTCCAATGTACCTATTTAATCTTGTGGAGGATGATTTTGGTAAATGAATAATCCCTATCCCCTCTAACTTCTGAGAGTTATGAAGTTGATAGTTCTTCGAAGAATCACCGCACTTGACTTTATTCCTTCCATAAAAGATGGATATCGCTAGTGAGGCTAGAAATTATTCAGTGCAAAATAAGGCCATTTGGCCCATCAAATCTGTGGCAACTCCAAAAGAGCATCTTATCCAGGCCCATACCCTCCCCCACCCCCACAACACCATGAATTTACCATGGCTAATCTGCCTAACCTACACATCTTTGGACTGTGGGTGGAAACCGGAGGATTCAGAGGAAATCCATGTAGATGCAGAGAAAACATGCAAACTCCACACACACCCACTCAAAGCCAGTATTGAACCCGAGTGACTGGTACTATGAAACAGCTAACGACTGTGTTGTCCCTGGTTGGCCTGAGGAAGGTGAAATTTGATGACTTCTCTGGGAAATGCAAGAATCATCCATCCAAATTCATAAGCCATATCTGTTGTCCTGGTGGATATTACATTACTTGAGCAGTCTTTACTGGAGCTTAATGAGAGAGGACAAAATGCTCATTGGTCTTGTCTTATTTTAATCCAGTTACAGAAGAGTTCCAATCTATGTTAAATCTTTGTGTATAACATCAGTTTCAACAATGTAACAAAAAGGGCCCTCCTTTTTGATTCAACATCAATCTGT
The DNA here is from genome assembly GCA_024679065.1 of Sphyrna mokarran. Classification (NCBI taxonomy): domain Eukaryota; kingdom Metazoa; phylum Chordata; class Chondrichthyes; order Carcharhiniformes; family Carcharhinidae; genus Sphyrna; species Sphyrna mokarran. The sequence goes on along the minus strand of JAGIQG010000020.1, from coordinate 38,553,781 downwards.
AAATTGTTATAATTATTTTAGTTGCTTAAACAAAGTAAGTTTTGGTGAACTGCATGGTTTTAATTTGTTAATTTAATACATTTGTTCACATTGAAATCTCCAATCCTCAGCTCTTGGCAGTTTGCCCCTAAGTTATTTCCATTTGGATTAGTAGATTGTGTAGAATAGGGGGTTATGTGGATTTGTTAAAGACAAAGAAAAACTCTACCTTTTTAACAATACAGAACAACTTGCACTTACATCGCACTTTTAACCTGGTGAAACACTCCAAGATGTTTCTCAAGAGTTTTATCAAACAAAATCTATTACAAATTCATACAAAAAGGTAATAATGCAGATGACTAAAGGTTTGTTCAGGAAAGCAAGTTATAAGGTGCATATTAGGTAATGAGGAAAGAGATTTAGGTAGGGAATTCCAGAGTTTAAGGCTGAGACAGTCACTGATTTTACAGGCAAATTTTCATGTTATTAGCTCAAATGTAGTTGGTACAAATGCATTATTGATTTTGTGTGTCGGGAAGAGTATTTCACACACAAGTCAAAGCTGCAGTTTAACTAATTTTCTTAAAAGCTCAGTAATTAGCCTGATACGTCAGTTGCTCTTGTTTCCTTCCAATTGATAGTAAATGAATCTACCTCACTAGTAAACCATCATGTGGCCAGGCCTGTTATAAAGAACAATATAGCACAGGAACAGGCCCTTCGGCCCTCCAAGCCTGCACTGATCACGTGTTCCTGCTAGACCATCTGTTTGTATCCCTCTATTCCAGTCTGTTCATGTCGCTATTTAGATAAGTCTTAAATGATCCTAGCGTCTCTGCCTTAATCATCTTCCTTGGTAGTGCAATCCAGGCCCCTACCACCCTCTATGTAAAATACTTCCCTTGCATATCTGTATTGAAGCTTGTCCTTCTTACCTTGAACTTGTGACTCCTTGTGTTTGTTATTTCTGAGGAAAAAGATTCCAACTGTTCACCCTAGCTATGCCCTTCATAATTTTATAAATTTCTATTAGGTTGCCCCTCAACCTCCGTCTTTGCAGGGAGAACAGCCCTAATTTACTCAATCTTATCTCATAGCTAAGACCCTCCATACAAGGCAACATCCTGGTAAACCTTTTCTGCACTCTCTCCAAAGCCTCCACGTCCTTCTGGTAGTATGGCGACCAGAACTGGATGCAGTATTCCAAATGTGACCTAACCAACATTCTATACAACAGCAACATCATATGCCAACTTTTATATACTCTATGCTGCTTCCAATAAAGGCAAATGTGTCATATGCTTTCTTCGCCACCTTTTCCACTTGTATTGCCACCTTCTAAGGATCTGTGGACTTGTACACCTAGATCCCTCTGTGTGCCTACACTCCTGATGGTTCTGTCATTTATTGTATAGCTCCCCCCTGCATTAGATCCACCAAAATGTATCACTTCAAGTTTATCTAGATTATATTCCATTTGCCATTTCTCCACCCAATTTTCCAGCCAATCTGAATCCTGCTGTATTCTCTGACAATGTTCATCATTATCTGCAACTCCAGCAATCTTTGTGTCATCCACAAACCTACTAATCAGACCAGCTACATCATCTTCCAAATCAAATATATACACAAACAGCAGAGATCCCAATACAGAGCCCTGTGGAATACCACTAGTCACAGACCTCCAATCAGAAAAAGACCCCTCCACTGCTACCCTCTGTCTTCTATGGCCAAGCCAGTTCTATGCCCACCTAGCTTGTTCACCTTTGATTCCATGAGATTTAACCTTTTGCACCAGCCTGCCATGAGGGACCTTATCAAATGCTTTACTAATATCCATCCAGAGCCCTTCCCTCGTCAATCATTTTTGTCACCTCCTCAAAAAACTCAACCAAACTTGAGGCATGACCTCCCTTGTACAAAACAATGTAATCTATCACTAATGAGACTACTCGGTTCTAAATATGTACAGATCCTATCTCTAGGAGTCTTCTCCAACAATTTCCCTATCACAGATGTCAAGCTTACTGGCCTATAATTATCCGTGTCATTCTTGTTACTCTTCTAAAATAGTAGGACTACATTTGCTATCCTCCAGTCCTCTGGGATGTCACCTGTGTCCAATGAAGAAACAAAGATTTCTGTTCGAGGCCCAGCAATTTCATCTCTTGTCTCCCTCAGTAATCCTGGATAGATGCTATCTGGCCCTGGGTATTTGTTTACTTAATGCTTCCTAAAACACCTGATGGTTCCTCTCTTGTAATTATGATTTGTTCTAACGAGTCTGAGACACTACCAATCAATGTATCCCTCTCCTTTGTGAATACTGATGCAAAGTATTCATTTAGGATTTCACCTAATTCCTTGGGTTCTAAGCATAATTCCTCTCCTTTGTTCTTGAGAGGTCTGACCCTTTCTCTGACAACCCTCTTGTTCTTAATGTATGTATAAAATGCCTTGGGATTCTTCTTAACCCTGTCTGCCAAGGGCATTTCATGACTCCTTTTTGCCCTTCTAATTCCCTGTTTGAGTTCTTTTCTATTTTCTCTGTATTCTTCCACTGCTTCATCTGTTTTTAGCTGCCTGGACTTTATGTATGCCTCTTTTTTTCCTTTTTGATTAGATTGTGGATCTAATTTCTCTGGTTATCCACAGCTCTCGAATCCTACTTTTCTTGTGCCTGCAAGGAATGAAGGACATGACTGTCCTGCACTCCTATTAACTGCTCCTCAAAAGACTCCCACATGCCAGATGTGGATTTACCCTCAAACATCCTCTCCCAATCCACAGCCATCAAATCCTGCCTAATCTGGCTGTAGTTAGCCTTCCCCTAATTCAGTATCTTACCTATGGGACAGCACTCATCCTTTTCCTTGACTACCCAAAAGTTTCAAGAATTGTGGTCTTTGTTCACCACGTTCCCCCACTGAAACTGATGGATGATTACATTTTTATTAATTTTAGTTAAATGTGAGGCCAAATAAATTTAGGCTTTTGTCAAAGCTGCATGTTTAAAATGGGACACTACTTATTCTGCATCTTTTTAGCTGGAACTTTTTTTTGATATATGAATTTTGTAATGGCTGTTATGTTTGAAAAAATAATAAAGCAAATTGCACAACAAGCAGAATGTATAATTTCAAAATAATTATTCAAATATTCAAAATTGTTTTTATTATTTTACAGGATGAGTGTTGCTGACTGAATTAAAAATTGAATTATATACGTCATTATCAAAGTCAATTGGAAAAATAGTGTTTTAAATCTGAAATAATGCAAAATTTACAAGTGATCAATAGTCTTGAGGCATTAAAAAATGAGTTAATGCTGACAATTACAATTTTTTCATCAGAATCTTTGTGTGACTATACACACGAGGGTGAGAGTAAGGCAGTATAATTTAACCAATTTTGCTGCCTGATGCATCACTGCACTTGGTTTTCTTCTAAATATTCAATCCAGAAAGGTTTTGCACAGAAAAAGGAGGAAAAAAGACCATTAATGGTCACCCAGTCTATTGCATGACATTCCTCCTACTTGTAGTGAAACTAACTCCTGAGGGATTCAGGAAAACAGCTTATTAATGATTTATTTAGGCAACAATAAAATAATTCTATGCTGAAATTTAGTTCCACTTTTAATTCTGGTGAATGTTTCCCTATTGCTATTCATAGCGTTTGTATGTGCCTTCCATATTTCATTAACATTTTTGCAATCCATGATTGAATGTCATTAAAAAGTGAATATTGTAATACAGAATCTCTTCTATCAACAAAACTGATTATTTTGAAACTGAAATGTTCTCCATTGGCATTTCTGGTTTTGATGTTGCTTTGCAGAGGGCAGGTTTGGAGTGTTCAACTTTGCCACTGACTGTATTGATTTGGATTGCTTTTTAATCTCAGAACTTTTTTTTTCCAGAAGTGTGAAAAGTAATCTGTTATGCACAGAGCAGACAAATAGAATTATTTAATGTCCTACAATAAGATAGGTTGTCTAACTATCCATCTTTGGGTAGCAGACTATCTCTGTGCCAAAGTAACATAACTCCTAAAGCCACTGTGATGCTGTTCTATTTAATTGTTAATAATCTGCTTTGAATTTCATATTTCTGGAGGCTTGAAAAGGTAATCAATCTGAACGTTAACTCCTTCTGCTCTCAAATTAGTTGCCAGATCTACTGACTGTTTCCAGGATTTTCTGTTTTTGTTTTTTATTGCTATTGTTCAGAAATATGAACTTGTCGTGTTCCTGAGGCTGAAGGCTCCCATTTCCTAGCTGGCCCAAGTGGACGAGACCATGTATGCTCAGCCCAGTGTTCCAGTTTTTCAGAGTTGTGACAGAGATCAGAATAGTCTGTGCAGGGAAACCTGACCACAGGACCAGTCTAGCAGAACAAACTATACCCATGTGACTGGGTGTGAGGTAGAAGAGGAAGCTCTAGGCAGCAGTAGTGCTGCTATTGGCAGGCAGTAAGTGGTGAGGGCTCAGCAGAAACTCTGGGGAGCCAAGAAGAGGGCAGAAGGTCAATAGCTTTGAGCTAGGAAGGATTAGGACTCAGTAGAATCTGAGAGAGCCATATATAGCTCAGTGCAAATAGGTGAATTTCACGGTAACTTCATTGCAATATTAATGTAAGCCTTACATGTGATGGATAAATAAACTTTAACATTGGAGGTCGGAGAGACCCAGGACTATGTCGTTTCAGTAAAACCAGTGGTCTGCTAAAGAGCTGAAATTGTGCTGGTGTTAAGGTAGGGATCAGAAACTCCAAAGTATATTGTGAAGCCTGACTACACCCCAACAGTTTTTCTATTTTGGCATTTGTGAGAAAATGGTGTTTCACTCCAGCTGTGATTTTGTTAACATACTTAAAGCTTTTATCAAAGCAAACTTTATTTGACAATACACTTTAACTATATAACAAATGAATTAGCTTAACTTTTACCAATTGTACTTAAATATGACCATAATCAATTCTTAACTGCTTAGCTATCTCTATTAGTTCCAACTTGAACAATATTCATCAAAGACATAAATTCCTCTTCAAAATCAGTTAGTGACAAACAGACCTACTTCTCTCAGCAGTTTCTAAATTGTAGGCTCCAAACGAGAGAGAGAAACCCTTTTTTTTTTTCAGAACTGGTATTAACTGTCTGCTTTTCCTTGAAAGCTTAGCTCCTCTCCTTAAGCACATGACTGTCAATCAACCTAATCAAAACCCTACTCTGAAAACCCAGAGGAGAAAACACACAAAAATGCATTAACTTTGATTAAAACAAACACACCCCTAGTTAAAGTCAATTATTAGCCTGCATTCTCAGCATGTGAGTTGCATGGTGCCCAGCAAATCAACACTGTGTAAAACAGAGCTGAATTTTAAACATCTGCCTCAAAAGAAACATAATATGAATACATTTCACAACTGGTAATTAGATGCTGGAGTGTGACTTCGTGAATCTGTGGAAGGCAGTTTTGGGGGGAAAACAGTGAACTATTAAAAGGTGGTGCAGTCCTTGCAGTCTGAATCTGAGCAGTTTTTCAGAGTGGAATTTAGAGCTAGGTGTTTGAATAGAGACACAAGCCTTTTTGAGGCGGATGGCGTTTTTACAAGATTGGGAACTCACTGTGGGCACTGGCATTGGGGTGGGGTGCTGAGAAATTTGTGGAACCTGTATTGGTCATATATTCCATTGTGCAGTTTAGTGTGTTTCTCCTCAGTTTACCTGTTATTTATTTCATGTTAATTCTTAATATTAAAGTACAAGATAAATATTGTAAATCTAATTTTCTGACTTTGTATGGTAAAATTAATCCTATTTGTTTAAAATCATGAATCCCTTACTAAGTACCTAGGGTTTCAAACATTGTTAACTTTAAATAATATTTTATTACAATATAGTTAGAGACCAGTAATGTTTTATTTAATCAGCAACAAATCCTTAAAACCGCAACAAGATCTTTTATTTACGTAGCTTAAGATGTTAATAAGATCTGTGCAGCCTACAGAGGAAAAACAAATATCCTCATTAAAAAGTTTGAATACTGGTGCTGTCTGCGTTGGGTACTCTTCTTCTGCTATAATCCACAATAATGTGATTCTTTTAATACACTTTCTTTAGGTTTTTGTAAATGTTTATCAGAGTTTATCTTTTTATGAATCTTTATAAATGTATTCTTTTAAAACTGATCAAAGTGTTATATATTGGATAATTTTGAAATGGAGCAATAATTATTAAGGAGGAAAACACAGCTCCTATTGTGTGTATGCAGAACCAGCTAAATGGTGTTGATTTAGAAAGAACAATTCATTATTTTTGTTGAATTATGATCTCTCTTGGCGCCCCCGGCGCGCGCCCCCCCCCCCCACTGAACTACTGGAGCAGAAAGATAGGGTTTAATACAAATCACCTCTTGTGACAAAATTTTGTGTAAAGGTTTGCTGCCAACTCTAGGAGCTACATTAGAAACTTGTATCAAGTATTGCTTTGTTGATCTGTCAGTTAAAGCACATTTAGTGTGGCTGGCTTGGTAGCTGGGATAGTTAAAATATATGTCTGTGTTTCCATATTTTGTGTTAGATGCAATCCATTTTAAACATCATAGAATCCCTGTAGGGCAGGAGGAAGCCGTTCGGCCCATCGAGTCTGTACCGACAACTATCCACCTACACCCTGTCCCTGTAATTCCATACATTTGTGTTACTAATCACCCTTACATTAAGAAGCAATTTAGCATGGCCAATCAACCTAACCTGCATATCTTGAGTGTGGCAGGATACCAGAGCCCCTGGAGAAAACTTATACAGTTACAGAGAGAACATTTAAACACCATATAGTCACCCAAGGCCAGAGTTGAACCTGGGTCCATGGTGCTGAGGCAGCAATTCTAACCACTGTGCCACCATGCTGGAAGTTCATGTGATAGCACATTATTATTTCTATTTTATTTTATTTCACTGCTATTTCTAAATAAAAAAAACTAAGTGGCTTCTCTGAAATAAGTCATGCATATCTTCAAGATATGCACAACTTATTTCGCAGAACGCACTTATTTATCCCCAAGTTTAAAGCGTACACAAAAGTAATTGTAATTTTAAGAACAGAGCATTTGCTCAATTCATCATTCCAAGCAAACTGTTCATATGTAAATCAAGTAGCATCATTAGATAATAAAGTTGATGTTACAATTTTCACTTTTTGAACAATAAAGGATTTGTTGATTATTTTGAAAAATACCTTTGGATCAGGAATATGTAACCCTTTCAGTTAAAATTGTTTAATTAACATTTTCTGATGTAACATTGTTGCATTAAAATACTGAATTACTGAATAGTTTTTAATGGAACAGATTTATCAAGAGTACAAACTATCTTATATGGGGAGTATTGGCAAATTTTTCAGATGGTCAATTTTAAGTTCCTCTGTATTTGCCCAACCATGTATGTATTAGCCTAGATTAGTCCTGTCAGTTTCTTTAACCTGAAAGCATAAGCTGTATCAACCAAAGTATTCTAAGTTGTTGTATCTGACAGATATAAACATTTCCATTATCTTGGGAGAGACTTTTCCAACTGGACTGTTTTCCTTCATAATCATTGGATTAAATGAACTTCATTTAAACTCATAAAACCCATTAATGCTAAAGGGAAAAAAATCACTTCTACAAAAAGCTTTTAAAGTTCTTCCCTGTTCATCCCTTTTAGCATGGCACTTTAGAAGTCTCTCATCTTTCTATTTAAAGACTTCAATTTATCAGTCTTGAGCAGTTTATTGTCTCTCTTATGTCTCCTGTCTTTTATCAATTCAGTATTCACTTGCACTGTTCTACTGAAGTTAAATTTCCTCATTCAAATTCATATTTTTATTCATTGCAGGATGTGTACACCTGTTTATTGCCCATGCTTAATTGCTGTTGGGAAGCATCATAGCACTGTCTTTGTACATCACACAAGTGGTAACCTAAATTATGTGCTCGATGCTCTGGAGTGAGGCTTAAACCCACAACACTGCCTCTCAGTAGTGAGCATGCTACTATGGAGTCAAGATATTTTAGAACAGAAGTGGCTAATGCTATATTCACAACAACCATAGGAAAGACATAGGCATTTGCGCTTTACTTCTGTTACTTGGCCTTTTGGCTAAGATCAAGTGTTGTATGGACATGCTGTGTTTGGTTGAAGTCATTAGGTTACATTTCAGCTACATTTGAAACAATTTTTAAAAGCGGCATCTCGGTCTTTTGGCTAAGATGCAAATGAGATCAAGCCTTGGAGGAGGAGCTATGCTTACTCCAATCAGCTTGGATCATGTAGATCAAGCCCAAGACAGGAGGTGAGTGTCCTGTCTTTCAGCTTGGATCGGGAATGTCTCAACTTCTTGACACTCTGAATTGGACTTGATTTGATTGAATTGGAACAAAAACAAAAAGAATGCACTTCTGTTATGTATTTTTCCTTTTCTCCACTTTTCCTTCTCTGTACTGCTCCCTCTATCCATGTATTATATACTCAATCCAAAAGATCTTTATTCCATGATTCCCAAGATCTGCTATCTGTCATAATCTGCTTAATCGTAAGATATTTAATTACATGAAATATTGCCCACTTTGCAAATGTTTCGCACTTGCCTTTTTTGGCTATCTTTATGTTACCAAACACCATTTGAAATATTTGATCAAAGAACACAATAGGATACGAATGTTTAAGGATAAATCATGCAGAAAAGGTTCAAAGTAAGCTTCTATGGATGGGGAACTACAGTTACCTAGATTGAAGAAGATATGGCTGTTTTTCTTAGAGAAAAGAAAATTAAGAGGATAATTGATAGAGATGTTCAAAATTATCAGCAATCTGGACAGTAGCTAGCAAGAAAATGTTTCTGTTGTTGGAAGGATCAAGAAGCAGATGATATCCATTTCAGGTGATTGATAAACGAAGCAAAAGTAATATGAAGAAAAGCTTTGAGTGATTATGATCTGAAATACACTGCCTTAGGGTACAATGCTTTCAAAAAATACATAATTATCTGAAGAGAGAAACATTTCAGGCCTGCAGGCAAAAAGTGGGGGAATGGAACTCTGAGTTGCTTTTGTTGCATGCCAGCACCAACATGATGGGTCGATTGATTTCAATCTGTGCTGTAACCATTTTATGATTCAATAATCGGGAATTCCAAGTCTTTCTCGATCATCATTCCTGTTATGGATAATCTACATTAGTTCCTTGCCCTGAAAATCTTAAAATTTAAATGCATGTTATATATCCCTTACCAGCATCTGACTTTGCAGTGAAATTACTGGAATACAATTTTACTGTCTGCTCTCTTATGCTTTGAATCTGGTGTAGTATACATTTTCGCCCATGACATTTCCCTCCCACTTAGTTAATGGCAGCTTTTCCTTCCTTCACCCAACTAGGCCGTACATTCTGGAATTTTATTTCCCCTTAGCTTTGTACACTCCTTTTTAAGACTATCAGCGCCCCAACCCCCTTGCAATCTGCACATTTGGCCAAGCTTTTGATTGTGCCTTTAATGTCTGCTTGATGGGTATCCTTTTTATATTTGCACTTCAGCGACATGCTTGAAATGTTTAGCTACCTTAAAATTATTTAAATGTAAGATGCTATCCGAATAAATTGTTATTTCATGGCCTATTCAGTTCATTTAAATTCTTTCTTGGTGCACTTAAAATTGGGTTTCTTCTATGTTTGTAATTTCCTGTGCTGGCAACCCTTTCGGTGTGTTCTGCTTAGCAGATAATGTACATTTCTAGTTGTGAAGTAGCACAGAGGGAAAAGCTCAAATATTTCACTAAGCTCTTCTTTCCACCAAATAGCATTTTTAAGCCAAATATTTCAGATCTTACTTAATTATCTCATGGGCCTCTTAGTGAATAAAGTGCCTGAAGAAACAGGATACATGAGGAAACATACGAGTACTGCTTTTATTTTGACATCAGTTTGGAACTTGAGACCAGTTTTTAGCTTTGGTATATTTTTAGTTTGTATGTGAAATATGTTTGTTGTAGATTATAAATGTCCAGTACAGTATGCATCTGATAATTAAATCATCACTGAACTTTAAAGTATCCAGTGGTTTGATGCACCACATTGAAAATTTGGAGCCAAAAAAATGTTTCTTACTAATTAATATAGCTATCAACCTGCTACAGAACTCTCTGCCTCTGCTTTCATACTTTTCAACCAGGGAAAGAATCTGTGGTGCGTATTGCTTCAAATATTTAGGGATAATGCTCCCTGTTTTCATTCCTCATGTGAAAGTGACAACTTAAAGCTAAACATCACTTTGGTGAGCATGTAAAATGGGAGGCTTAAATTTGTGTTCTTCCATTTTGTGACATTGCTTATTATACTAGTCAAGATTTTCATTAATGTCTTGGAGCTGCTCCCTTTGCTTGAGATTTCTGTCTTGCATTTAGTTTTCATTCAAGAGTAAATCAAATCCTATCTGGCTATTGATAGCCAGAAAATGGGGAATCTTCAATCCAAAGGAAATGGAAACAGCTTTAAATTTAATTGGAATTGATTAAGAACACTACAGCACAAACAAGTTGCACCGTTCATATCCATACCTACCAGGCCCATATATAATCCTCAATCCCATGTGCTCATCCAGAAATCTCTTAAAAGACCCCAATGAGTTCGCCTCTATCACCACCGATGGCAGCCAATTCTACTCGCTCACCACCCTCTGAGTGAAAAACTTACCCCTGACATCTCCTCTGTACTTGCTCTCCAGCACCTTAAACCTGTGCCCTCTCATAGCGACCATTTCAGCTCTGGGGTATAGCCTCCAAGAATCCATCCTATCTATACCTCTCAACATCTTATAAATTTCTCTCAGGGTGCCTCTCCACCTTCATCTCTCCAGGGAGGAGACCTAGCTCCCTCAACCTATCTTCATAAGGCATGCCACCCAATCCTGGCAATATCCTTGTAAATCTCCTCTGCACTCTCTCAATACTTTCCACTTCCTTCTTGTAGTGAGGTGACCAGAACTGCGCACATGGTGTGCTCCGTGTGCCTATCCAATAACCGCTTGAAAGTTTCTAAAATGTCCGACTCCACTATCATAGTAGGCAGTGCATTCCACACCCTATCCACTCTCAGTAAAAAGCCTATCTCAGACATCCCTTCTATATCTCCCACCATGACTGTTATAGTTATGGCCTCTAGTAACAGCCATATCCACCCGAGGAAACAGTCTTTGAACATCCACTCTATCCCCCTCTTAAACTTTTGTTAAGTCGTCTATCATCCTCCTCTGTTCTAAAGAGAAAAGCCCCAGCTCCCTCGACCTTTCCTTATAAGACCTACTCTCCAAACCAAGTAGCATCCTGGTAAATCTCCTCTGCACTCTCTCCAATACTTCCACATCCTTCTTATAGTGAGATACCAGAACTGTACACGATATACCAAATATGGTCTCACCAAGGTCCTGTATAGTGCAGCATAACCCCTCAGCTCTTAAACTCAAACCCCCTGTAAATAGATGCTAACACACTATAAGCCTTCTTCACGGCTCTGTCCACTTCAGTGGCAGTTTTTAGAGATCTGTGGATATGAATCCCAAGATCTCTCTGTTCCTCCACATTCCTCAAAATCCTGCCGTAGACCCTGTAATCCGCATTGAAGTCTGTCCTATCAAAATGAATCCCCTCGCACTTATCAGGGTTAAACTCCACCTGCCACTTTTCTGCCCAGCTCTGCATCCTATCAAAGTCTCTTTGCAGCGCACAACAGCCCTCCATCTCATCCACTATTCCACTAATCTTGGTGTCAATAGACAATTTACTAACCCATCTTTCAGCCCCTTCAACGTCGTTGATAAAAATCATAAATAGCAATCCTAATGGAATGCTTGCTATGGACACTAAATTTACATGCTAAATATTTTGGCTATCCTCACTCACAGTGGAAGCTCATGAGGATTTACGCCTCAAAGTAGCTAGACAGTGACGTACCTTCCTTATTTCTGCCAAAGACAACTTTTGAGTACACAGTTAACAGTTTGATTTTCAATTCATAATAAACATGCATAACTGGTATTTCAGATGAAAAAGCTTTCTTCAGATTTTATACTTTGAAGACATAAGACTTATTTAACTTCATACAAGATTTTTGCCCAGCAACATAACATTGATTTTTGCAGTGATCCATTTTTCAAACACTGAGCGCTGTGTGCAACACTCAGATTAAAAAGTTACAGATGCTTAGCTTCAGTTTTAATAGGAAATTATTTTACATTTACAAATGTGATATTAGAGGTTATATTTATCAGGACGGAAAGCAGGTGGCTCTGAGTCAGTAGAATTATGAAGTAGTTTAATAGGTTAGGTGGATTCAGTTGCAACTATATCCAATAAAGAACTCGAAAGAAACTTCTTCACCCAACGAGTGATTAAAACATGGAACCTGCTACCACGAATGGAGCAAGCAGGGATGATTTCCTCAGTAAAAATAGTTCACTATTCACTTTGCTTTTTCTCTTTTGAAATATTATTTTGAAAACAGTTTGCCTAGGAGCTTCATATTTTTTCACCCTCAGACCTGTATTTTGATTCCAATCCATGCCAGACTGTACCAGTTAAATACTGAAACTAAGATACATAGTGTATATCAATATTCAGAATCAATGTTGAAAACTGTCAGGAAGGCATTGAGTTGAAACTTGGTGAGCTTTTTAATAAAATCATCCTTTTGAGTTAATTACTCAATAGCAGATCCTCAACCATGACAAAGAAAATTATTTAGCCCTGTAAGGGTCTCGTCACAATTTATGAACTTTTGAAGCTATTATGGCACAGTGGCAAATGATTAGTACTGCTGCCTCATAGCGCCCGGGACTTGGGTTCAGTTCTGGCCTTGGATGACTGTGTGGAGTTTGCACGTTCTCCCTGTGTCTGCATGGGTTTCCTCTGGGTGCTCCAGTTTTTGCTCACATTACAAAGATATGTCGGTTAGGTTGATTGGCCATGCTAAATTGTCCCTTAGGATCACGGAGATTAGCAGGATTAATATTTGGAGTTACGGGATATGACCTGGATGGGATTGTTATTGGCACAAGGTCATGAGGCCATTCCCGTTCTGTAGGAATTCTCTGACTCAATGATGTGTTTTTTTTTAATCTAAATGTTCTTTCAAATTGATGATTGTAGTCATGTTCAGGAAAATCTCAAACATATTGAAAGTTGCTAGCCATTTTAAAATATTCTTGAAATTTTGTTTTAATGGTCTAGTGACAAAGGTGAGCAGTTGCTTTCAGAAAAAAAATTTGGATTTGATGGACCCCTTGACGGGCATTTACTGTTAACTTCTATGCATTTCCTTCACAATTTCAATGAAATTGTTATTTTGCTATTTTCTAGTATTAAAATGGCATTAATTTTCGGTATATTGAGGCCTATCTTTTATAACTTTGTTCTGAATGGAATTCTGGCAGCAACACCCGTGAAGAACAGACTGATTACTAACAGGTTGCTTTTCATGGCTGTTAAGAACAGCACAGTATGCATTTGTAGAACTTTGACGGAAGTACCTGGTTTGAATACAGAATATTCAAAATAAAAAATCAAAAGGTAATCAGTGCAAATTTATCATCTTTGCATTTTTTGTCATCCCTTTTGTCAACGTTTCAAATGAGAATTCAGTTTGTCCCTTCCTCATTTTTCATATCTTGAAAATGCCCTTTTTAGGGGATGAATGATCTGAAACCATCCATAACTTGATACTATTAAGAAAGAATATACCCATTATTAGCCACTTATGCTCCATGAATTCAGAAATTGACATTTGAGAATACTCTGAAAATTGGCACAGAATTTCTGTTCTTGATCATCCTTCCCTACTTTGCAGCTTGATATCTGAGAGACTTATCCTTGAAAGCACTAAGATATTTGTTTTTCCCCATACAATGCATTTTGCCCATCAATAGTTATGACAATAATTATCTCAGAGTTTTAGTCTGTAGTTGTTTGACTCTACTATTGTTGCCATTGTTTCTAGTAATTTCATTGGCTAAATGACGACCATTGGCCATTCTGTTTACATTGCTTTTTATTATTCTGCTTTGCTGTTGAGGTGAACATGTGACCAATGCAGGGCTGTTCAGATTACAATTAATTGTTGAGGTTTGGTTATTGCATCAATCCATGTTCCAATTACCATTTCCTTTTCAGTTCTGTAAGGCTGAAAAAGTATGCCTTTGACAATCGGTAAGCTTTCATGCCCACCTTACACTTAGCAGTTCAAGTAAATTCTAGCTGAAAATAAGGTAGCAAAATAATAGCAATTCACAAAGGAGCATTTCTAGAACATTTGAATAAACGAGGAAGGCTGGATAAATAGTACAAAAGTTGTCCAGTTAATTTGGTGGGGTAAATAATATTGTGGAAGTCAATATCTAATCCATTTACTAGAAATATTTCAAGACTTTAATGGGTGGACAGTCTTTGCATTTTAGAAGGGTAATCTTTAAAGGAGGGAAAAACATATCCCTAGTTGATAGTCTACAGGCCAGATAGAGGAAAGGTTAGAAATTCTGCAAACTGTAAAGCAAGAGGAAGTAGAGTAATTTTACACAATGGATGAAGAAGGAAAAATATGAATTGAGTCAGAAGGGGTCAGAGCTAAACTGCAGTGAACATTACAGGTTACTTCAGGTTCAGTATGACCAATAAGCAACTAATGTTACTTTCCTTCCATAAACATGTTAAAGCTATGCAATGCAAATTTTTTTCTGGCAAGAGATGTAGCTCTTCAACATTTTTATTATGATATTGTTGTGACCTAAATGGGGGAGTATGCAGTTTATTCAGCCCCATGACTCCACAGGTTGCATCATTAGTTTAGAAGTTTAATTCACTCACCATAATGAATAATTATTTATCTTCAGAATTGTTAGACCCAGAATAATTGCAGTACACACAATTACATGACTCTTCCCCACTCGAGTACCAATATGGTCAGATGATTTTGTTTTTGGAAAAGACATTCTCGCTACCCATCCCAAAGATATGATCTTCTTGTTTAAGAAAAAACAAGTCTACAAATAATGCAATGTCCTTCCAAATTTTGAAAGAAAAAGCTTGTCAGGATATGATTTTCCCAAATGCTTCAGCTCTTAAGAAATGAAACACCATTTCCAAATGTGTTTCATTACAAAGTGTGCAAGAAAGACGTACACAATATATAAATAAAATGCAAACAATGGCATTTATTCAGCCATTAATTGCTTATAAAGAGTCTGTGCAGATTTTTGATTCCTTGCTTTCCAGATAATTCTATAAAAATTGCATCCTAGAAAATGCATTTATTATTAACAAACTCCATCAGAACAGTCTTCCTAAGTCTTATGTCTATCCTCAAAGGCCAAAGGATTATGGTCAGTATATATGTTAGTTTACAGCCATGATGGATATATGCTTCAAAATGTACAAGAACTAGTTTTCCTTTTTTAATTTTTGATGCTAATTTTAATTTTTCTAGAAAAGTACCACAGTTTCTCTATGTCCAATGCATTTTCTTGCAATAAGACTGCACCCAACCAAGTAACAAACTTTGTGAAGAGTGAGTTCACAAAAGCACAAGCAATTTATCTGGGGGGTATCGTAAGGCAGGGGTGAGTGTTGTCAAGAACAGTGTAAGTACAGGTTTTGATGGAATAACATTAATTGTCACCTTGAAATATTTAGTGAAATCGGATGCAGTTAACACTGGTTCAATAGCCATGATTGCTTTCAGTATCTCAAAGCAGTCCCATGGCTATACCGCCTTTGATGTCTTTTGTAATAATTGTATTAATAGTCAATTATAGTGCGTAGTTTGGCATAGATTTAGGATAAAGCTGCATGTCCCAAAAGATCTCATGATTCTCTGAATCTTAGGGACAGGGAATTCCAGTACTTGCATTGTTTTTGGCAACACTTATCCCTGACTTACAATATGCCCAATAATAAGTTACTTCTGCTTTTGTAAACTCACTCTTGGCAAAGTTTATTACTAGATCTGCCAACTATAATTGTTTAACTAGGGCTTCCAATTATTTGATGTGATCTTTCCACGTGTTTCTATAAAACACTACACCATGGAAGAGAACTACAGAATTAGGAACACCAATTATAACTTGATTCATTATTTTTTGGAAAAATGCTAGAACATTTTTTAGCCAAAATAGCATCACTCAGCAATAATATAGCCCATTTAGCATAACAAAAGCTTTTTTTAAGTTTATTATTATCACAAGTAGGCTTACAGTAACATTGCAATGGAGTTACTGTGAAAATGCCTTAGTCACTGCATTCTGGCGCTTGCTCGGGTACATTGAAGGAGAATTTAGCCTGGCCAGTGCACCTAACCTGCACAACTTTGGAGTGTCGGAGGAAACCAGAGGAAATCCACACAGACGCGGAGAGAACGTGCAGACTCCACACAGGCAGTCACCCAAGCTGGGAACTGAACCTGGATCCCTGACGCTGTGAAATAGCAGTGTTAACCACTGTGCCACCATACTAATATCCCTTATCTCGTGACATTAAACGTACTTAAAAGTAAAAGTAAATTTTGTTCATTAGTCGCAAGTAGGCTTACGTTCGTACTGCAATGAAAGTTACTGTGAAAATCCTGTAGTCACCATACTCCGGCACCTGTGCAAGTACACTGAAGGAGAATTTAGCATGGCCAATTCATCCAACCTTAGAATGTGGCACTGCCAACCTTTTAATACAATCTTCTAAACTAAGGATTGGTTAGGAATTTCTTTTTATATCTGCACAAGCATTTCTATAATCTATACAGAAGTTGGTTGATCCATCAGTTTTGGGCTCTGTCACTCCAACTGCTCTGAGTAGGCTCAATTAGGTGATTTTTCTAATATATTTTGAATTTCTGCCTTCACTTGAGCTTGATTCTCTGGACTTGAACAACAAGGCTATTGTTTTATAGGACAAGATTCCCCTACATCCATCATGCATGACTAAAGTTGTGGTTTATCCTTACAGATTCTGTAAGTAATCTCACTAGATTGGCCTCTTAAGTATGAAATATGGTGTCTAACTATCATAATATTTCAGTGTCAGCAAATGAGTTAGGAAATTCAATTTGTGAAATGTCTAAATCATCTTCTCACTCTCTGTTTTTCTCATCCTCTACTGTCCTTACCACTTATTTAACCTCCTCTATGCAATGATAATGCTTTGACTATTTGGTATGACATTCTGCAATATGGGGTGTCTCACATAATTTACTTTAACAACCCTCTTAATTAATTTGTCTGGACCACTGAACTGTGCTTTCAGAATAATACTTCATCTCCTGCCTGTAATGTTTGTGTCACAGTTTATTTTGTCTTACAGCTTGCAAGATACAATACATTTCACTGTATTTGATTTCAAATCAAAAGATCAAATCATTCTTTGAATTTTGGGTGGCAAATAAAGGAATGTTCTGTCCTTTGACCTAATTGTGTGGTTATTCATGATGGATATGCTTTAATCATGGTTTTGAGAATTTGATGGTACCTCTCAAGTTCCCTTTATCTGTTAATATGTTTTGGATTTTAATTGTTTCATACCCTAATTACACATGTTTGAAAAATCTTAGACTGAAAAGTGAAACCTTGATCCAACTGAATCTCCACTGATGATCATCTTGAGTGAAAATGTTATGTTAACTACTCTACCACTATCTTAGCTGTAATTTATCTTAACTTGATTTCCACGCTATCATTTTATCATGATAATAATAAGGATATACTAGTATCCTACTTTTTCATTTTTGGTAATGGTTCCACACATTCTACTGGCACCTTCTAAATGGCTGCTCTGGTATGGGAAGTCAGGATGCCTGTTTGATTGTAGGTTGTGGTTTTCCTACCATCTGGCACATGGTGCAGTTTTGCAAAACTGCACCTTGTCCTTGTGAAGACCCAGCCAGTAAAAACATTGATTTATTGAGTTTTTCATATCCCTACATTTCCTGCCATATGAATTTTGTGCTATTGGAAAAATCTCTTTACGCTATTTGGGCAGGACTACTCAAGGATCTGCTCTTTCTCTGCAAATATGTGAAGGGATCTCAACTCTTAATTAGATTCCTATTTGTTAATATAATAACATTCTGGAACATCAGGTTCAGTTTATGCTGTTTATATTATCTTTCTTAACTCCAGCCTTGACGAGAGAAGATTTACTAAACATCCCTTTGGATTATCTGAGTCTTTAAAGAAAGTTTCAGCTAGCCAAATTTCTGTTGGTAGTTTCACTTGATCTCTGGATTTACTTAGCCCCAGTAAGAAGGAAAGATTGAGAGGGATAAACCAACCACGGCTATCGAAGGAAAATAGAAAATGATGGAAAATCTCAGGTCTGACAGCCTCCGTGATGAGACAACAGAGTTAATGTTTCAGTCTGGATGGCCCTTCATCAGAGCTTGAATATGAAAACAGATAAGAGCTTCTTTAAAAATAGAAAAAGGAGGTCAAAGTGAACATAGGCCCCATAGAAAATGCATCTGAGGAGATAGTTTGGGTGGCATGGTGGCACAGTGGTTAGCATTGCTGCCTCACAGCACCTGGACCTTAATTCTGGCCATGCATGACTGTTTCCACGTTCTCCCTGTGTCTGCATGGGTTTCCTCTGGATGCTCCAGTTTCCTTTCACACTCGAGATGTGCATGTTAGATTGATTGGCCATACTAAATTGACTTTTAGTGTCAGGGGATTAGCAGTGGGTTACCAGAAATAAGGCCTGAATGGAATTGTTATCGGTGCAGACTCGATGGGCCAAATTGCCGCCTCCTGCAGTACAGAGATTCTATCATGGTAGTGAGGAACGAGGAAATGACAGAAGAGTTAAACAGATATTTCATGTCAGTCCTTCTAGTAGAAGATGCTTCAAACATCCCATTAGAGAATACAGGGAGGAATTAAGTACCGTCACTACGGAAATAGTATTTGATAAACTAATGGGCAAATATGCCCACTGACCCTGATGGTTTTCTTTTTAGGATTCTAGAAGAGTCAGCTATTGAGATGCATTGGCGGTATTTTCCAAAAACCATTGGATTATGAAGAAGTATGGAGGATTGGAAAACTGCAAATGTGACACTCCTCTTCAAAGAGAAGGAAGCAAAAAGTTAACTATAAATTGATTAACCTAACATCCATTGTTCAAAAGTTGTTGGAATCAATTGTTAAGGAAGTAATAACAGCACATTTGGGAAATCATAATCTAGTCAAGCAGAGTCAGCATGGCTTCATGAAATGAAAATCGTGTCTGATTAATTTATTATAGTTTTTCAAGGAAAGCTCAACCGGAGTGGATTAAGAGGAACCAGTAGGTATATTATATTTGGACTTTCAGAAGGTGTTCGACAAAGTATCTCATAAAAGGTTAAATCACAAGATAAAAGCCATGGTTTTGGCATGAATAGAGGGTTGGGTTAATGGGAAGGAAACAGTGATTCTTTTTCAAATTAGTGACTTGTAACCAGTGAAGGTTCCATAGAAATCAGCATTAGGAAGGAAGCAAATGTGCTGTAGCTAGATTTGCAGACAACAAAAATCAATGGAAAGGTAAGTTGAGAAGGATGCAAACGGTTTACAAAGAGGTATTGATAGGCTAAGGAAGTGGGCAAAAAGTTGGTAATTGGACTATAATGTGGGAAAATGTGCAAATGTTTTGGAAGAGAGAACAAAAGAGTAGCATTATTTAAATGGAGAAAAACTGAGAAAGCTGCAACACAATGGAATCTGGGAGTACTTGTGCACAAAACACAAAGCTAGCACACAGGTGCATTAGGTAATCAGAAAACTAATGGAATGTTGGCCCTTGTTTCAATGGGGTTGGAGTATAAAAGTAGAAAAGTCTTGCTGCAACTTGTGAGATCACATCTGGAGTACTGTGAGCAGTTTTAGTTCCCTTATTTAAAGAAATATATTATTTCATTGGTGACAGTTCAGAGAAGGTTCACTATGATCCTGGTATGGAGGAGATTGTCTTGTAAGGAAAGATTGAGCATCTATATGAAACCTCCCCATAATCTTCATTGCCCATCTTGGTTTAATTCTAGTAAATCTCTTGCGTATTCTCTTCAAAGTGCTGTCGCCATGATGTTTTGAAGGAAGCTTGAAGCATTTAAGTACTTAAAGTCTTGTTATACTAATTATATTCCACGAGCACAATATTCGATTTGCTGCAGCTGCAATGCACACGTACACCCACACACCTTCCCTCCCCTGACTTCTCAGGACACGTTTTGTCACTTGTTCAGAAGGAGACAGTTTTAATTTAGGAGGGTGGCTGTGTTTTACTACTATCCAAAAATTTGGCCTGCAGAATAAAAATACCTGTTCAGACAAAGATTTCCTGATGTGCTCTGTGCGACCTTCCAAAATGCATGAGGATATATGTATTTTCTCTGATCCTGCACCAGTTCTCAACTTTTGCTGTCATAAATGTACATTAGTAAGAAAAGCAGCAGAATTTTGTTTTCAACTGAAAAATGTTCTTAATTATCCATGTCTTTTGAGTTTTTCTTACAATTGGTTGAGCTCCTGACTGCGTATGACTTCATTGGGTGAATTAGTTCTGGGAAGTTATTGAGCCTGTCAGTGTACAAGGGGTTATTAACATCAGAGATGCAGTCATTAACCCAGTGGTACATCAATAGTTTTGCTGCCTCAACCATGTGAGTAATTTATTTTCCTCTTACGGCATACACTGGCTTTCTTGGGTATTCCCTTAGTTTCTAGATATTTGTTTAGCAGTTACATTTTGCACAAAATTATTATTAGAAAAACTTCACAGCAGTGAAGCTAATTTTATTCACGCTTGCTGAGTAGCTATTCTGTTTACATTACAAATTGATTTTCTGCTGATTTACTCCAGAAGATAAACATTATTGAAATCTCAACTGAAGATTCCACAAGTGGATTGACTATTCATATGTACAAGAATATTTGCAAGACTCTATTGCATGGCGATCCCTGGGTAGTAAATATTTATCATTCAACTGTCTTTTTCATAAAATGAGTAAAAACTTTGATCTTCTTGCAAACAATTTAAAGTAGAATAGGGAAATGTCAAAGCTTTTAGTCCTCACAGAAAAATTGGTGATGAGAGACTTATTGCATAACACAGAGACTGGCTGATCAAAACCTGGAACCAGTTAACTCTGCAACATTTAAAAGACGAAATTAGTCAAATTTCAAAATGCAAATTAGTTTCTATTCATTGGTTAGATTTTTAGATCCTTGCATTGATTAATGTTAGAAACACTACTTTGCCAAATAAAGAGGAACATCATATGGTAAGATTAGTTCAGTTGCTAATGACCTTTCTTGCTTAATTTTCTCCCATGCCTGGTGGCATATGAGACAGAAGAAGCATGTGTTTATGTCTGTTTTAATGGCCAGTTTTTCCTGAAGCAGGTCACTAGCCTGTCACCAGAATGTATAGCTTGAGGGGTGCCATGCATGCTGATCAGGAGACTCTTCCTGCCTGCCATAGGTGCATTAGAAAAAATTTGCAGTGGATAAACCTGTTTAGTCACATAATGAACACACACTTCTTCCATGACCATCAAGTTCTAATGTGAAACTTGAAACCAGAACTTCTAGCTCTAGAGGCAGGAACGTTACTCAGTGAACCACAAGACCTCCATTTATAAACTAATATTGGAGATGAAAATTTGAACAGAACTATTTTTGCTTTTACAGGAATTGCTTTTTGTCATTCAAATATCCTAGTGAAATGAGTATTTTCAGATTTTGAATTATTTGAATTTAGTTTAAGAAAGATGACCCATTTCTTTATAAGCATAAATCTTCAACTGTGGATATTAAGATTTTTACAAGTGTTCCAGTATGCCAGGTGGAGTTTATAACATCGTACTATTTGTTTTTTTCGCTGACTTAAGACTTTTATGTGGAGGAGATTTTTCAAGCAAAAAATGAAAAACAAGAAAAGTAGAAAACTGTAAAAATGTGCACCAGAAAATGAATTATTTTTCCAGATTGTTTATTTTTCATTTAGTCCTTTAATCGCTGCTGTTTGAATTTGTCTGCCTGGCTGCTGCCCTGTTAATATTACTGCGTGGAGACAAATAGAATGTGACACTTCTATGTGTAGAATGGTATTTGTGGTGACGCTTTGACTACAGATAATAAACTACTTGCCCTGAGGTAATCTAATTCTGCAAACGCCTGTGATGAAACCAGCTTATTCAAAGTATGAAAAAAAGCATAACTGAATGACAGTAGGGCTTCTTCCTTTTTAGATATTTTCTTAAAATCTCAATACATAAAATTATGTGATTATAGCAGCCTTGCAATTTTGAGAAACTATTGCCTAGAGTAAACGTTTAGACATGCTAGGGATAGCTGATGATTCTTTCCTTAATTGTCTATTGTCAGAAGATTTTATTTCATGTTGTGATAATGTGTCCTGACAGAAAAGCTCTTTGTTGGTTTCCCCCTTTGAAAATTAATTGTATATAATCAAAATCCAATGCAGTACAGTGACTAATTGTTTATATCACTTGTGGAGAGACTCTGTTGAATAAATTTGTTGTTCAGCAGTTTCATTTGCATAATGTATTCAGTTGCAGAGACTGCAACTTCTCCTCTACTTCAGTCAGCAGAACAGTGTTTAGTTGTGCAAACAATATATTTTAATGTCAAGGATTAGTTTCAGAATCTAGCTGTGATGTATTGACATATTAAATATTTTTAATACACAGTACACTTTTAGAGAACCATTGAAAGAGGTGCTTCTTTGTTGTTGACAATTGGTAACATTGTTTTAAATGTTTTCTGTGTTTTGTTCCTCTGGACTGGAATCAAATCCCTAGATAAAAATATCAAGGTAGCATTATTTATTCCCTGACCACAAATTTACCAATTTTTTAAATTATATGCCAGTGGACCATAGTGTTATAAATGTCAGCTATTTGCTTAATTTAAATAGTTTGACACTTGGATCTATATATATGCCAGTAATAGAGTTGCAAGTTTTTGATGCATTCTTTCACCAAGTCCTTGAAAGTATGCAAAGATTCAAAGAAGCATTTTGCAATCTTCTGTGCGAAATACTTATTCGCAGATCATTACAATCCTGTGGAGCTTCACAACTCCACAGGACGAGGATGTAATCTGTGATAAAACGTGTGGATTCTCAAAGTAATGAAATGAATTCAGTGATGGGTGGTCACGATTAGGTAAGCAGCCGGAGAACTTTGAAGATGTAATTTATTTAGCTAATTCCAAATTGTTTTTGCGCTAAGTATATAAAATTTAAAACAGGAAAGAACATAGGTAGAAATAGTGCTTAAAAACATTTGCATTATCAAATAATTTGAATTGGGTGAATTTAATTGTAGATTATCTTATTGATCTGTAATTATGCAGCTAATATATACTAAGACTGCATAATTTATTTGATACGCAAACTTATTTATCTGTATACATTTTAAGTCCTTCTAACTTAGTGTTTCTTGCTACTGCCTACAGAAATTTTGAAAAGTAAATGCAAAATTCTCCAGCAATATAAAATATTGGAACCACATGTTTTCAGGCGATTAATTGGCCTTCTGAAAACAAATCCAATTTGCAATTGACTTTTAAATGAAGACAGCAACATTTATGTAACATCAATTGGACTTAATAGCCTTAAAGGGACACAGGATTATCAGAAGAATAATGCATTGCATTTTGTATAGTTTTATCCTGTCTTGACTTAGTTGTTCCACAAATGGAAATAAGCAAACTTGATGTATAGGATGTGGGGTATGAAGCTTGCCCTGAATTGTACAGAATACCAGTATTACTTGCATAAGCTAGCATGAGTAGCCAAGGAACTGGATGGAATTGGTGGTAAGAGAAAAGAGTTTAAAGTTAAATTCAGGAAGGATGGGGCATCTGAAACAATATCTTCAGTTTTTCCAATCATTAATGATCCATCTAAGACTTTCATTTTAGCAGACAAACAGATTATGCATTCATGGAAACTGGTTGGCATTGGCATATGGATGTCTGTAAATGATGTTGAGGGGCAATCAATAGATGAGGATGGAGAGAAGCCAAGGGAAGATTATTGATGAATATAAGGGGAAAGAATAAAAGATCTGCATACCTTTTGAGAATGCAGATAAATAAGCAGAGTGAAAAGTCGTGTATGAGCAAATAGTATTGTGCAGATGGCAAAAAAATTTGTGTTTTGTGGAGTAAGACATGTGAAAGAACAAATTTGCAAAAATGACAGACAAGAATATGAGCTGAAATAGACAGAGTTGGACAAAAAGAGAGCAATGTAGGAGGATATGTGAATTGACACAGATGAATGAAAGTAGGAAAGGCAAGTGTGAATAAAGGAAGGGACAGTGATATGCAAATCAGTAAAGACGTGTCAATGTTAAGAAAGAAACCAAGGTACACAAGTGGAAAAAGCGATCAGTGAAGAGAAATATAGATCATGAGCAGAAACACAGACTTGTGCAGAGTTGTGTTATGAACAGGGGAAAGTGACAAACTGAACTCCTTTGTTTTTCCCACTGCCCTAATTTTTGGAAAAGTCTGTGGTATGTTTCCCCAAACCTTATGTGAAGTCAGTTTTTAAATGACTTGCAGCAAAATCCCTTTAGGATTAAATCAGAATATTGTTTATTCATACATGCAAACTCAGGAATAACATCATAACTACATTCACACAAGTATGCAAGAAGAGATAGGAAAGAACAGAGACAAACAGCTTGCAACAAAGATATGGGTATTAATGTACATGAATGTCAGAGTCCAGTCAAGGTTCCTTCATGTAGGAACTAAAGCTCAGGTAGGTTTAGCTAGCTAAAGGCAGGGGTTGCCAAATTCCTTCAACGTTGGTGATGACATAGCAAGATCTTAATATACAAAGAGTTGATCTGATCTACAAGTGATGGCAGGAATCTTCCAGAGAATCAAGCTTCAAGGCAGGCTTGAAACATGCTTTATCAGCTTGGAGCTCTGCTTTGGAATTGATAGGCTGGTTGATAACAGCAGATTGCCCTGAGAGCCCAGGGATGAAACATTAAAACTTCCTTGAGGCTAAAGGGCTTAGATCATGTGCGGATGCCCATGGTTGAGTCAATTTCGGGTTAACAATCTGTTTCTATACGTCAGTTCCAAATCTATTATTCACCTTAGATGATGGTTATTAGTGAATCCACAGGTATAATTAGTTTCAATGGCACTCTTTATGTAGATCCAGGCTGGGGCAATAGACCATCTGCTGCTCCCTTGTTTCATTCATTGTTATGGTTCCATACATTGATAGGTGAGAGGTTCCATTAGGATGAGGACTGAGCTTTGTCGTACGGTTGCAGTCGGAGATTTTGAGAACTGTTGCCAACTTGCTAATCGTGACTGTGGTAGCTATGTTTTTGAACTGGCAAAGTCCATTTCTAAATAAGCAGAAGGTAAGATTTGATTTGCATCACTACTTTTGAGGTAAATAGCATGGATGGATTTAAGGGGAAGCTAGATAAGTACATGAAGCAAAACGTAATCAAGGATATGTTAATAGGGTGAAATAAAGTAATGCAAGAGGTAGCTTGTGTGCAGAGACCTGTTGAGCCAAATGGTCTGTTTTGGTGCATGTGCACAAAGATTGTTCTGGGCATTGAAACTTAGGTGTACATACATGATATGATTTTTGTAGAAACTGGTCACTTTTAAAATGAAATTTGAACTTTCAATTAATAGCTGAACAGACAACATGACACACGTTCTGAAATGTTTACAATAACAATAGACTCAAAATCTATTGATTAAACACTTCTTGCAGGCAGTTTATACTTTAACTACAGAACATCACTTAGAACTGAAAAACCCACTGTCAAGTATATTGCTAAAAAGAAATATGTCTAAGTTTTGACATGTCTCTTTTTCCAACAATATTCAAATTCAGTACTGCCAAATGGCTATTTCTCAGGTATGTTATATTTCCTCCAGAATCGGATCAAAAATTATTCTTAGCTCCCAAGGGTTGATTTCTTTTTATCAGCCTGGAAACTTAACTTTTAAACTGTGTTTCATGGTACAGGTTTCCTTGAAGACTGCCCCTTGTATCTAAACCTAAGAAAATCTTCTAGCTTCATTTTAATTCCCATTTATTTGATCTTCAACTGTTTTCCTGTGAGATGAATTTGCTGCCTGTTGCTGCTGTCCCTCATTTGGATCTTGGCAAATTGACTGTGCCTGTGAGTTTTTGGGGAAATCCCATCCCTCCCCAAGCTCATTTTCAGAGCAACATGGATCATGTGAAACCTGTATCAAGGCAGAAATGCTAATTATCTACTCTTGAGAACCCAACTCTTTTATTTTAGAAGTGAATGGGCAGTTTAAAGTGTAACTGTTTGCAATCCAACGTTTTAGTCATAATCATAGAGGTTTACAACATGGAAACAGGCCCTTCTGCCCAACTTGTCCATGCCATCCCTTTTTTTTAAAGCCACTAAACTAGTTCCAATTGCCCACATTTATAGATTCTCATTCTTGAGAGGTGGCAGGGATGGCGGATAGAAATTGAAGTGCTCACATACTTTGTGTCTATAACCTGTCCGTCACACTAGTGGCAGGAATGTGTGAAAAGAATGACACGTAGAAAAGGAGATGTGCGCAGAGAGAAAAACTTGATGTGTATCAAATAGTTATTGCCTAACAACTATGTAGAGACAAATGTGCATGGAGTGAGGGGTGAGCATGTGTGTTGCAGTTCGAGTGAATTGAGAGTTGTTTATTTCTTGTGCAAGGTTCTTTGCACATGATATCTCAAGTCTGTTTGGTGAATTTGAATAGCTATATATATAAGCTGTCTTTTCATTTCAGTCAACTAAAAAGTATGATTATGAGGTCACTCAGTTTTCTTAAAATATGTTTTTATCATTTTCCTATTCATCAGACTTGAATATTCACGCCTTAAAATTTCGACGTTTAATGCCTTTTTCATAACTAGGTTTTATTTTCATAACAGTATCTTGAACTTCAAGTTGCTTTTGACTTTAAATGTCTTTTATTTACTTTTTAAAGATCTGATTATCTGTTCAGAGCTACATACCATGAAGAATGTTAGCACACACAGGCAACTGATTTTATCATTAATACTTCTGTCTAATTTTCTTTGCATTTTCGTTTCACTGAATATTTCCTCTTTAATTCATGTAAGCAGCTTTTCTCTCTATCAGCTGACCACTCAATTTATTTATTTTTATTTGTGAATATTATGTTTAGTATTCATTGGTTCTTCAGGCATGAACCCTAAACATCATATATGCCCATATGAAAATTTTGTACCGAACTTTGTCAATTAGACAAAGCTTTATAAGGAATCTATCAAAGTTTCAAGCAACAATGAAGGAATCCTGCATCAACTTGGCACACGGCTTGGATCTTTGAGTACTGAAATGGTGGCCAACTCAATTTGCCCATTTGGGGTGACGTTGCAACTTCCATTGCAGCACAAGGAGCAGCCACCCAACATCTAAACACTGCAGTAGAAACTCAAAACAGCTAGCATATAACATGGGTTACAGTGTTTAAGGGGCTTGCAATCCAGCAATCTCACCTGCAACAGATCACTAAGATTGGTGAAGCACTGCTCTCGGGAATAGCAGTGCTTCTATGGATCATAGGGTCGCCAACCCTCCTCGTTTGATTAGCAGTCTATCTGAATTAGCATCCATCTCCTGATGACTATCACAAAATGGTAGGATGCTATTAAAATGAATGTTTTTTTTCTGCCATTTATTTTGTAAACAATATCTCCCCCTCCCCTCACCCCTGATTCCCATTGACTCAGTTTTGTTAGGGATCCTTGATGCCACACTGTCAAATACTGCTTTGGATGTCAAGGGCAGTTATTCTCTATCCAATCACTTCACCTTTATCAACTAAACAAAAGCTTGGGGGACATTTCCGGGGACATATCTCACAGCAACACAAGTAATCAGAATTGGCTTGAATTTAAAACAAAAGTTTGGAAATAACTGTTGCTTTGGAGAATGCACCAGGCTATCTCTGGCTGTTGCCTGGTGTATTTTCCATGGCAACGTGTCAACCAATCAGCACCCTTTCTTCATGCAGGATAAATTGTCATTCCCATTGAAATTTAGTATTCTACGATTCTGTCCTGATGAATGCAAGATAAAAAGCTTTGACAGTATTTCTCTTTTTTAATCAATATTTAATTATTTATATTATGGAACATAAAACTCTGCTCTAAGGTATTCACATCTGTGTTCTTCCTCACTTACCAGCTTGTTCCTCAGATATACTTCTATTTGGTTCTTTTTTACCTATCAATTCTGATTATAGGAGATCAGTAAAATAACATACATGATTTTCACATTGTGTTACACCAAGAATTATGATTTTCTTATCCAATAAAATTGTTAACTACTTCCAATAGCTTCATGGGTCATTTTTCATGGCTGAAGAAGTGACTGGAGTTTACAAATAGTAAGTATTAATATATGCAGTGAATTGTTAGTCTGTCAATCAAAAGTAATTTGTCAAGTGCATGCTGTAGATTATAGCCTACAGCTTGAATTCTAAATTGAAAATTCTCACCTAGACACAAGCCAATGATGGAAAACATTATTGCAGGCATTTAAAACAGACAATGGTATTGTAATGAGCAAGGTCTTAGTTTTTCTGCTTTCGTTTTGTTCAAACTTTGCTTCTGCTCAATGGGAACTCGATAAAATTTAGGAAGCTTTTCAGAAATATCTGGAACAATTTTGAGCAGATGTTTTTTAACTGATAGATGTGTTTGATTACATATTCTTGCTGTGTGAAGTTTCAAAAAAAAAGACTGAAAGGAAAATCGTGCTTGAAAGATCTACTGGAATTCTTCAAGGATGTAACTGGTAGAGTAGATGAGGGGGAGCCAGTTGACATGGTTTAGTTGGATTTTCAGAAGGCTTTTGACAAAATCCCACAAGTGTGTTAAAGTGTAAGGGATTGAGGATAGTCTATTGAGGATAGAAAACTGGTTGGCATATGAGAAACAGAGTACGAATAAATGGTCTTTTTCCAAATGCAGACAGTGACTAGTAGGTCCCATCAGATCAGTTCTAGGACCCCAGGTATTCATTATACGTAAATGGTTTAGATGTAGAAGTTAAATGTAATCTCCAAATTTGTGGGTGACCCAAAGCTGAGTGTTTGGGTGAATCTTGAGGAAGATGCAGAGATCCTTCAGTGTGATTTAGACAAGTTGAGTGGGCAAATGAATGGCACATGCAGTATAATTTGGATAAACGTGAGGTTATCCACTTTGGTAGCAAAATTAAAAGGCAGATTATTATCTAGCCTTTTATTATCAAGGAATAACAAATTATTCCTTGGGAACAAAGCAGAGAGGCAGCGATTTGTGAGTGGAGAGCTTGGGGTAAACTAGAGTGATTTTTCTTTTTAAACTAACTTCTCAAGTTTTTTTAATTTAAAACCAGAAATAGGAAGGAGTTTTTGCAAAGGGGCCTGGATACTTTTTTTCCTTCAACATAAATTGGACTGGTGAGGAATCCTGATACTCTACATAGAGTATCCCACCCTCCCCCCTCCTCTAACCTTAGAGAGGGAGAGCAGGTAAGTTTGTTTTTTTTGGTGAGCTGTAAAGGCTTTGGCTCTCAGGGCTTAAGCAAAAGGGTGAGACAAGGTAAGTTTTTAAGTTTTTTTTTAATTACCTTTTTCTCTTTTGTATTTCTGACAAGGGCAATTATGAGTATGAGGCCAGTATATTGTTGCCAATGCAATATGTGGGAGGTCCTGATGGCACCTGGTCTCCCAGACGTCCATATCTGTGCTGTGTGTGTGGAGCTGCAGGTCCTAAGGGACCGGGTTAAGGAACTGGAACTGCAGCTCGAGGACCTTCATCTCATTAGAGAGAATGAGGAGGCAATTGACAGGAGCTACCAGCAAATGGTCACACTGGGGCAATGGGAGGAAGGCAAGTGGGTAACTGTTGGGAAGGGGAAAGCTCACATGATGGAGAGCACCCTGGTGGATGTCCCCCTTCATAATAAGTACTCGTGTCTGAGTACTGCTGGGGGGACAGCTCACCTGAGGGAGGCAGTGCCGTGTCTTTGGAGCTGAGCCTGATCCAGTACTTCCAAAAAGTAAGGAAAAGAGAAAGGTCGTGTTAAAAGGGGACTCCATAGTGAGGGGGTCGGACAGCCATTTTGCAATCACACATGGGAGTCGCAGATAGTGGTCTGCCTCCCTGGAGCTGGGATCCGGAATGTCTCTGGACGCATCCCAGATATCTTGAAAGGGGAAGGTGAAGAGCCAGAGGTTGTGCTGACATAAGTAGGAAGAGGGAAGGGGTCATGAAAAGGGATTATAGAGAATTAGGTATACAGCTGAGAAAGAGGAACGTGAAGGTAGTAATCTCAGGATTGCTGTCTGCGCCACAGGAGACTGAGAGCAGGAATAAATGAGATGGAGGATGAATGCGTGGCTGAGAGACTGGAGCAGGGGGCAGGGATTCTGGTTCCTGGATCATTGGGACCTCTTTAGGGGCAGGTGTCACCTGTACAATAAAGACGGGTGGCACTTAAATCTCAGGGGGACCAATACCTTGGCGGGAAGACTGGCTAGGGCTTCTGAAGGGACTTTAAACTAGAAAGGTTGGGGGGAGGGAATCAAGATGAGGTGACTAGGAGCGAGAAGGTTAGCTCCCAAGTAGAGAAGGATTGTAGTCAGTATGAGAGGAAGGTTAGACAGGTGATGAAGAAGAGAGGCGCCCAAACTGAGGGTCTGAGGTGTGTCTATTTTAACACCAAGAGTGTAGTGAATAAAGTGGATGAGCTCAGGGCCTGGATTGCTGCTTGGGAATATGATGCGGTGGCCATTACAGAGACTTGGATGTCTCAGGGACAGGACTGGGTACTTCAGGTGCTGGGATTCAGATGCTTCAGGAAGGACAGGGAGGGAGGCAAAAGAGGTGGGGGAGTGGCACTGTTGATCAGGGACAGTGTCACAGCTGTAGAGAAGATGGATGCCATGAAGGGACTGTCTACGGAGTCTCTGTGGGTGGATGTTAGGAACAGGAAGGGGTTGATAACTTTGCTGGGTGTTTTTTATAGGCTGCCCAATAGTGACAGGGATGTTGAGGTGCAGATAGGGAAACAGATCCTAGATAGATGTCGAAATAAGAGTTATTGTGATGGGAGACTTGAATTTCCCAAACATCGACTGGAATATCCCAAGGGTAAGGGGTTTGGACGGGGAGGAATTCATTAGGTGTGTTCAGGAGGGTTTCCTGACACAGCACGTGGATAAGCCTACGAAAGGTGAGACTGTACTTGACCTGGTGCTAGCTGATGAACCAGGACAGGTGTCGGACTCTTGGTAGGAGAGCATCTCAGGAATGGTGATCATAATTCTATCTCCTTCACGATAGCATTGGAAAGAGATAGGATCAGGCAGGATAGGAAAGTGTTTATCTGGAGTAGGGGGAAGTATGAAGACATCAGGTAGAAAATTGGAAGAGTAAACTTGAAGGTGGTGTTCTTGGGGAAAAGTACTGAAGGAAGGTGGTGGATTTTCAAGGAATGTTTTTCTGGAGTCTGCACAACAATGTTCCAATGAGACAAGGTTATGGTAGGTCACAGGAACCGTGGTGCATAAAGGTTGTGATGAACCTAGTTAGGAAGAAAAGAAAGGTGTACAGAAGGTTCAGAGAGCTAGGGGATGTTAAGGATCTAGAGACATTATCAGACTTGTAGAAGGGAGCTTAAAAAGGAAATTAGAAGGGGTCACGAGAAGCCTTGGCGAGTAGGATTAAGGAGAATCCCAAGGCTCCTACAAATATGTGAAGAGTAAAAGGATGAGAAGTGAAGGGATAGAACCTATAAAAGGTCAAGGGGGAAAAGTCTGTGTGGAACCAGAAGAAATGGCAGAGGTGCTTAAGTACTTTGCCCTGGTATTTACAGTGGAAAGTGATCTGGGAGGTTGTACTGCAGGTTTGCAGCAGACTGAAAAGATTGAGTATGTGGGCATTAAAAAAGAGGATGTGTTGGAACTGTTAAATTCCATTAAGGTAGATAAGTCACCAGGACTGGATGGGATGTACCCCAGTTTACTGTGGGAGGTGAGGGAAGTGATTGCAGAGCCCCTAGCAATGATCTTTGCGTTGTCGATGGAGACGGGAGAGGTTCCGGAAGATTGGAAGATTACGGATATGGTGCCTATTTTCAAGAAAGGGAACAGGGATAGCCTAGGGAATTACCGACCAATGAGTCTGACCTCTGGTTGGTAAGTTGATAGAGAGGATTCTGAAAGACAGGATTTATGATCATTTAGAGAAGTTCAGTATGATCAGAAATAGTCAACATGGCTTTGTGTTAAGGGCAGGTCGTGCCTTGCACGAGCCTAGTTGAGTCCTTCGAAAATGTGATTGAACACACTGACAAAGGGAGAGCAGTGGATGTGGTTTACGTGGATTTCAGCAAGGTGTTTGGTAAGGTCCCCCAAGCAAGACTTCTTGAGAAGGTGAGAGGGCATGGGATTAAGGAGCTTTGGCCTTGTGGATCCAGAACTGGCTTGCCTGCAGAAGGCAGAGAGTGGTTGTGGATGGGTCGTCTTCTGCATGGAGGTCAGTTACCAGTGGAGTGCCCCAGGGCACGAAGGGAACTGATACGAAGGTTGGTGGTGTTGTGGATAATCTGGAGGGATGTCAGAAGTTGCAGCGAGACATAGGTTGCAAGACTGGGCAGAGAAGTGGCAGATGGATTTCAACGCAGATAAATGCGAGGTGGTCCATTTTGGCAGGACCAATGGGATAAAAGAGTATAATATCAAGGGTAGGAGTCTTAGCAATGTTGAGCAGAAGAAGGATCTTGAGGTCCAGGACTCCTATGGACTCTTAAATCAGCCTCACAGGTGGAGGAGGTGGTCAAGAAAACGTATGGTGTACTGGCCTTCATTAATTGGGGGATTGAGTTTGAGTCAGGAGGTAATGCTGCAACTTTATAAGACCCTTGTCAGACCCCACTTGGAGTACTGTGCGCAATTCTGGTCACCTCACTACAGGAAGGATGTGGAAGCTATTGAGAGGGTGCAGAGGAGATTTACAAGGATATTGCCTGGATTGGGACGCATGCCTTATGAAAATAGGTTGAGAGCGCTAGGTCTGTTCTCCCTGGAGAGACGAAAGTTGAGAGGCAACCTGATAATGGTTTATAAGATGTTGAGAGGAATAGATAGAGTAGATTCTCGGAGGCTATTTCCCAGGGCTGAAATGGTCGCTACGAGAGGACACAGGTTTAAGGTGCTGGGGGGCAAGTACAGAGGAGATGTTAGGGGTAAGTTTTTCACTCAGAGGGTGGTGAGTGAATGGAATCAGCTACTGTCAGTGGTGGTAGAGGCGAACTCGCTGGGGTCTTTTAAGAGACTTCTGGATGAGTACATGGGATTTAATAGGATAGTTGTATGGCCTGGTAGGTACTGATATGATCGGCACAGTTTGTGGGCCGAAGAGCCTGTTTGTGCTGTAGTGTTCTATGTTCTAAATTAGGAGAGGAATGTGCAATGAGACCTATGTGTTCTCATACACCAGTTACTGAAGGTAAGCATGCAGGTGCAGCAGGCAGTGAACAAGGCAAATGATGTGTTTGCCTTCATTGTAAGAGTATTTGAGTGCAGGAGTAAGGATGTCTTGCTGTAACTATAAAGGGCCTTGGTGAGGCCGCACCTGGAATATTGTGTACAGGTTTGGTCTCCTCATTTGAGGAAAGATACTCTTGCTCTAGAAAGAGCACTATTTCATTCATTGCAACAATATAGTTTTTAAAATAAAAATTTAATACCTTAAAAGATTAGAGGGCAAGTTATTAAGAATTAATTTACTATTTGCAAACATTATAGACTGGAACACTTGATCCAGTAACATGAAAGGCACTAACTGAGACCATGACTTTGATTTTTAAGATGAGCCTTAGACTTGATTTGCTTTTTTTAATTGGAGGATTAGCGGTACAATTCTGTATTTTAAGAAGCATTTAGACAGTTACATGAGTAAGATGGGTATAAAGGGATATGAGCCAAATGTGGGCAATTGGGACTAATTTAAGAATTTTTTAAAAAAAAGGGGTGGCATGGACAAGTTGGGCCAAAGGGCCTGTTTCCATGCTGTAAACCTCTATGACTCGGTGATTTCTTTATTCTCAAAGTGGTGTTGCCACACTGAGAAATAGGGCAGATTTAAGAATCTGTTTGATAAACATACAAGTTGATTAACAGATTAGAGATAACACCTAGCTTAGCTGGTTCTCAAGCAAGTATATATTTAACAATGACTTTTTTTCTTAAACTGTACAAAGACTATAAAATCTGCACCAGTTTCTCTAAAAGAGTGACATCCTCTGTTCCTGCAACACAGCTCTTATTTTAGTTTTCGCAGAAGCTGTGTGTCTTGCTGTAAGAGTAAATTTGATTAGAATTTATGCATATGGGAAAGCAAAAGAGTATGTTTCCAAACCAATTCGTGCATGATTTCTTTGCCAAGTTCATATTGTGAATTGAGGCATTAGCATTTGTTGACAATCTTTATAATAAGAAAAACCAAAGCAATGCTATTGTTTTTGGGGCTTGCTTAAAATTAAACACTCGAACACAAGCCGAAGTGTGGCGGCTAGGGGATTTTCACAGTAACATCATTGCATTGTTAATGTCTGCCTACTTGTGACTAATAAATAAACTTTAGCCTTGTTATGGGTTCATTAACAAGCTTCATATGACAATGACCATCAACCAATAACTTTTCTCAGCTTCCTTTCCAAAGTTTCTAATTTAAAGTAGTAGATCCTTTTCAGCAGATCTAGCTGGCTGCCCCTTTTCCCCTCCAATCTCCTCAATCAATAGTGCATTCCGAACAGCTTAAGCTGATATTTGACACTTGCTCCTCAACCATTCATTTCCACCTCCTCCATTAAAATGCCACTCTTGATTTTTCTCCTCAACACGCACTGTTTTCAATTTCTAGTCCCTTTTTATTTCTATTTTGCTTTTGTTCTTTCCTTTTCTGTGACGTCCATTTCCTCCTTGCTTTTCCCTTTCCTTCATTACTAGTCATTTTCCCTATCTCTTAAAATAGTATCTATTTCTAGTGTCTCCTTCCCCTACAATACTTGCCTTTGCTCCCTGCCCATTGCCCATTTGTCAACTTTTGCATTTTCCGAGGTTTCTATCTTACCACCGCCCCCCCCCCCCCCCACCCCCACCCCCCCATATGCTCTTAGTACCACTTCTACCCACCGCTGACAAATGTGATTAGGCTACTATAGCCAAGGATATGTAACCTACAGTGGGTTACAGATGGACCCGTTTTCATTAGCAACAGAGCTGTGGTTGAAAAGTACTAAAGAAAGAGAGGCTTAGTCTGTATTGAATGTTGGCAACAATTTCAACATCATGACTGGATTCCCAAAAACTGACTTGAATATGTGAAATGCTAACATCTCTTCTATGCAAATCCTTTAATGGAAAAATAAAGAGGAACAGCATAGAAGCAATTCTCTGGCTGCTGTCTCCTAGCACAGTGGTTAGCAGTGCTGTCTTACAGTGTCAGGTGCACAGGTTTGATTATGGCCTTGGCTGACTGTCAAATTTGCACATTCTCTCAGTATTTGCATCCTCCAGATGCTTCAGTTTCCTCCCACAGTTCAAAGATGTGTAGATTAGGTGGATTAGGCATGGTAAATGGGGATAGAGTGGTGGGATTGGGGTCTGGATAAGATGCTCCTTTGGAACAGCTGAATAGTCGTCTGCACTGTAAGGATTCTATAACTCCAGAATTATTATGATTGACATAATGTAGAAATTGGTACCTATCAATACCTTGCATCTGCTTGTTAATATCCAGTATTGGCTTCCTGCACAAAGTACAAACCAAGTCAACAATGAGAAAATGCTGGAGAAATTACAGCCCACTATGTGAAGAATTCAATCCCTTTAACAAATCCATTTTTAATAATTCAGTATAAGTCATAGTCCCCATTTTCCCTTCTCCCTGATAATCCCTTTTAGTGACAAATAACTGAGAAAGTTGGTGAGAATACTGCTATTCATGTACATATGTACTTTCCACCATTGTTTGGCATGGTAATATACAGTTAAGGGTTAACATAAGCATACATGATGCTAATGTAGTAATGAGGTCCAATCACACGACTAGTAAGAGAGCAGAAGCTGTTTCCTTGTTTGGAGGTTCAAATGTCTAAATACTTGCTGTAAATAAATAGTTCTGGTTTAAAAAGCTTGGACTTGAGCAGCATTGTTTTGGGAGACTAGCTAATCCCTAAACCACTGCCATATAGCAAAACATTGGCAGCAAGTGAAAGATCCAGCAAAAGCTGAAAGAAGCCACAGGGCTAGTAAGAAAAGAAAACGTTGAAGGATAGACAAAAAGAAAATTCCACGTTGTTAGAAAATTGAGGAGTATCAGAGGCAAGCTGTGATGCAGACCCAGAGACCAGTAAGCAAAGGCCCTAAACAGCAAGCAGCAATGGAGAAGCAGAATCAAACACAGGAACAGTTTCAGGGCTCAGCAGAAGCATGGAATTGACCCTTCCCTCCCAGATTATTGCAATCTTCATCTATTAAATTACAAGGTTCTGAGGGAACAGCTGACTTGTGTCGAGACTGAAATACAAAGATCAAGGAATCCTCGAACCTTTCAATGTCACGAAAATCAAGAATGTTTTTGAGCAGAAAACCATGCCTAAAACTGTAATTAATTTGTTAAGTGGATAAAGTTGCTGATGAGAATTACAGCAGTACATTCCAAAACAAATTTCCAAAATTCTTTATAGGGCTGAAAAAATTAAAGATCAAGTATCACATCACCCTGCAAGCTAATGCTCAATCAATTTGTCTCTTCACCCATTCTTGGACAAAGTTGAGATTGAAATAGAAAAGATATAGCAGCAAATAATTATCTCACCAGTCACTGTGGTAACAAAATGGTGTACAGGTGTGGTTATGATCCCAAAACCAAACCTTTTAAGAATCTATATGAATTTAGTTCCGATAAACAAAGCAATGGAATGTGAGATCCACCTAACGGCCTCTGGATGAGAAATTAGCAACATTGGCCAAGAGAACCTTATTTACCATATTGAATGAAAACAATGGATCTTGGTAGTTACCCATGGACAGAATCCAATTGCTCACCAAATTTTTAAACATGTCAGTTGCTCTTGTTTCTATAGATTGCTTTTTCGTCTTGTATTCTCTTCAGAACTTCTGTCCAATACTTTATAAAGCATGGAAGGAATAATATAGATGATATAATGTGGATTTATGAGAGAAGGGCGTGTCCTGACAGCCTTACAGGAAGGATTCAAGTCTAATATTGAATAAAGAAAGAAATCAGAAAATGCTGGAAAATCTTAGGTTTGTCATCATTGGTGGAGCGAGAACAGAGTTAACGTTTGAGTCTGGATAACTGTTCATCAGAAAACGATGAATGTTAGTTCGCCAAACCCATTATCAAGTTTCAAGGTCACTCTATGTAAATCCACTGCATTCACAGTTAATTCACAAAAAACAAAAATAATCAGAAAATTTCCACAACCAAGGAGCATGAGGTAATGACTACCTTTTGCTCTTTTACAACCAATTTTGTATCATTCTACACATCATTTAGTGACTTCTGAGTAATGCTCCTGAAGTATGTTTTAAATAATATTATAATGATAAACCCCAACTGAATTATTTCTAACCAGTAAATAAATCTTGGAGCGATTGTATCTTGGAGTACTGCCAACTACTGCATTGTCTTGAGGTTTAATTTCCTCTCAGTTTTAGACATCTATTTTGCTTCAAATATGGTATGGCTATTGAATATATATTCACTTTCCACGGTTAATGGCCCATTGAATACTTGGAATGAACCCAAAATGAAAAAGTAATGAATGCAACAAATGTATTTTTTTTTACAGTATTTTATCATAAAGCAGACTTCCAAAGGGCAGTGATTTGGGATTTTCTATTTTGTTTCGCTAGTGTGCTCGCCTGACAGGATAGTTATTGTAGTACCAGTTTAATTTTATTTTTCAGCTGCATTTTTTTAATGTGTAAAATTGCATCTGTGACTTTTTTGTGTTTATTTATGATGCTTGTTGATTTATTGTGGAGTCGTGAGTGTATTCTCATTGTAGTGGAGACTTGAAACAATGTTAACATCCATGAAATTGCCCTGATGATGTGTATTTAATACAGCTACAGAAAGCCTTCACACTTGCACTAGGTGACATTCTCATTATCGCATTCATCTCAAACTATTAACCCTCTGTGTTGGTGTTTCTCTTAGCCAACCCTCCATAGATTTAAATCATTCCTTGTTGAAAGGATAGCAAGCATGTTCTGTCAATGGTGTTTTATTTCCTAATCTGTTTTTGATTGTGTGGGGGCAGCATATTTAACTGATTAGTCCCAACCAAGCTCCGTGATTTGTTTTTTTGAAGCATCATCTCTATTTGCTAGTCTATGATTCCACATGCACCTGTCATCTTGCAGTAAGTATCCTTAGTGGCCATTATTTATATACTTTCCAACTCTCATCCAACTTGGGTTAATATGATTTTGAAATATTTATCCAAGCATCTTTTACTGGAGCATACCTTGCACTCTTTTAGAATTTCATTTAGTTACTCTTCTGATTGCTAATTGTTGGGAGCAGAGTAAGCAAAACAATGGAACATGCGATCCATCTAGTGGTCTCTGATGAGAAACTAGCAAAACTGGCAAGAGCACTTTATTTACCAAATTGAATGCAAACAGTGGATCTTGGTAGTTATCCATGGACAAAGAATGCAGATTATTGACCATATTTCTAATTCCTGTCAGTGGTTCTTGTGAACTTAATTCTGCCAATGCTTTTGTATGACTTGAAGTACTTGATGCTGTGAAAATGTGATCGCCGATATCCTTTTATTTGATTTGATTTACTGTTGTCACATGTATTAGCATACAGTGGAAAGTATTGTTTCTTGCTCACTATACAGACAAAGCATATCATTTGTAGAGAAGGAAACGAGAAACTGCAGAATGTAGTGTTATGGTCATAGCTTGAGTGTACAGAAAGTTCAACTTGATGCAAGATAAGTTCATTCAAAAGTCTGACAAAAGCAAGGAAGAAGCTATTCTTGACCTCATTTCTGTACCTTTTCCTGATGGAAGAAGGTGGAAGAGAGAATAACTGGGATGCACGAGGTCCTTAATTATGCTGGCTACTTTACTGAGCCGGTAAGTGTATACAGAGTCAGCAGGTAAGAGGCTGGTTTGTGTGACGGATTGGGCTACGTTT
The DNA here is from genome assembly GCA_024679065.1 of Sphyrna mokarran. Lineage (NCBI taxonomy): Eukaryota > Metazoa > Chordata > Chondrichthyes > Carcharhiniformes > Carcharhinidae > Sphyrna > Sphyrna mokarran. The sequence goes on along the minus strand of JAGIQG010000020.1, from coordinate 38,514,436 downwards.
GTGATCTTTTGTCGTTCCTTGCAGTCTTGGGCTGAGCAAGAGCCATATCAAGTTGTGATGCAACCAGAAAGAATGCTTTCTCTGGTACATCTGTGAATGTTGGTGAGAGTCATAGTTGACATGCCAAATTTCCTTAGTTTTCTGAGAAAGTAGAGGTGTTGATAGGCTTTTTTAACTATAGTGTTGACTTGGGGGGGACCTAGACAGTTTGGTGATCTGGATACCTAATGGCTTGAAGCTCTCGACCTTTTCTATCACATCGCTGTTGATGTAGACAAGGGCGTGTTCTCTTTTACGCTTCCTGAAGTTGATGACAATCTTCTTTGTTTTGTTAACAATCTTCTTTGTTATTGTTGCCGCATCATTCACCAGATTCTCTGCCTCATTCCTGTACTGTCTCATTGTTTAACATCTGACCCACTACAGTGGTGTCATCAGCAAACTTGAAAATCGAATTGGAGGGGAATTTGGCCACAGTTATAAATGTGTAAGTCGTAAGAGATGAGAACACAGCCTTGTGGGGCACCAATGTTGAGGATGATCTTAGAGGAGGTATGTTTGCCTGTCTTTACTGATTGTAGTCTGTGAGTTAGGAAGTTCAGGATCCAGTCACAGAGGGAGGTGCCGAGGCCCAGGCCACAGAATTTAGAAATGAGTTTTGTGGGAATAATGGTGTTAAAGTCTGAGCTTTAATCAATAAATGGGAGTCTGACATAGTTGTCTTTGCTATCTAGGTGCTTCAGGGTTGCGTACAGGGCCAGAGAGGTGGTGTCTGCTGTGGAACTATGGCAGCGATCGGCAAATTATAGTTTTTACAAGTAATCTGGGAGACTGGAATTAATTTGTGCCATGACTACCATCTCAAAGCACTTTATAATTATGAATGCCAGATCCACCAGCCAATTAACACAACACTAACATAAATTCTGTAGCAGCAAAAAGTCTCCTTTAAGTTCCATGATGATCCTTTGAAATAGCACAGTCATTCCTTCCTGCCACTGAAGGTGTCTTCAGCTGTGCATGGCTAAGAGAGGGCATTAACAAGATCCCAAATGGCAAGTTGGCTATTAAATAAAATTGAGACATTTACTGACATCATTACTGACATCTTGTTCTTTGTTCTATCATGATCTACTCACTCCACCTACTTCTAGCCCATTCATGGGATGTCTGCGCTAGTGTTCTTCCTAACATGGTAACGGTGTGGACATTTCAGCACCATTTCTTTTAGGTCTTGCTTCCCATAGCAATGAAACTAGTGGGTGCTGAAGATACACGTTTTGCACTTTAGTCTCTGGAGCCCAGAACAGAACATCTCCAACTGAATGATTTTCCAGATAGGAATGAGCAAGCCCCGTAATAAGCAAGGAACTTCAGATGAATGGTTTTTCTTAGGTACTGGGATGATGGTCGTCTTCTTGGAGCAGATAGGGACCTCGTTGTCAAAAAAGGTTGAAGATGTCTGTGAAAACTGCCACCAGCTCATCCACTCAGGATTTGAGTGCTTGTCTGGGTACTCGCTTTCCGTAGGTTTACTTCAAGAAAGCTGCTCTGACATCTGTAATAGTGACCCCAGATGCAGGTTTATCCAGGGCTTCATGTTGGAGGGCATGCTGTCTTGCTCAAGACGGACAGAGGATGCATTGAGCTCACCAGGGAATTCATAACCATGGTAGGCACATTACCAAAGCCCCTTACTTGAGAACTTAGAATTGGCAGTTGCTGCAGCATAAGCCTTTGAAGTTGAATGTCTGGAACAGTTTCATCATTAGAAATGGCTGATTAGAGATAAGTGTCGATACTGTTTTAGCTAATTTTACATCTGTCTGAATTGTGTGAGTACACGCAATACACTTTCTGTTTCTGCTGTGAAATTTCATGGTCTCTTTCAGCAAAATTTGACATTCTGGCAAAAAGACACATTACATTTGGGTGCAATTTCTAACTTTTTTTCTTGCAGTTGCAAGTGATACTTTGACTTCATTAGGATGACTGCTGAGAATATTTGCTTGCACGCCCAAATTAAGGCATATAATGGAACATAGTTTGGTGATAATTCTAAAAAGTGGATATTTGACCTCAAAAGGATGTTTCAATAATCATTTAAACACATTGTAGTATTAGCAAATTCATTTTCAATTCAAACGTGTCCAAGCAAGCAGTTCAAATAGTTTCAAAAAACTCTCAATGTTTCACGAGCATGTCAGTGGTATTACAAGTGATCAAAGGTAAAAGGATGAGAAATTATTTCAGAAGTGTTTTTTGTTGAATAAGCAGCCCAAATCTTCCATTCCCAAGATTGTAGATGTTGAGCTGAAGATGCTGATTTGTGGACCAAATTGAAGTATGAACTTCCAATGAGCAATTCTCTTTTTCCCAGGACCCTCTGCAAACGACTCTGCCTCTGCATTGGAGTCGGAGACTAAGGAAAGTTCCACGGTATTTATCTGGATAGTATTCAGGATATTTTTGATTCATTAAAGCCTGGTTGAAAAGCTGGGCAACTTCAGAGCTGCCACTACGTTCCTCCTCCAACCCAAGTAGATGACCACCTCCCCTGATCCAAATCAATATCCTATTCAACTATCCTTCTACCCTAATTATGTATTTGACTAACTCCACCCACCGCCCCCCCACAAAAAAAAGTCTGAAGCCAACTACCCTACCCCACTAACACAAATACCTGAATTAGCTCTCAAAAATTGGACCTTTAAATTTATCAGAATACAACAGCCAGTGCCATAAAAAGAGGGCAAGGCGTGTTTTTCTCCAACTCTGCTGTACTCAAGTTCCCCAGCAGACAGTGGGCTGTGCATTTCTTTGACAGTGTAGCTTTGAAAATCCTGGAAGAAATTTGCAGCGGCTTTGGGTCAGAAAAATCTTTGCACAGAGTTGCAATGCGTGCAACATTGCTGCTGCTTGGAATATTCAGATCTTGATTTCAGTCTAGAAATTTCACATTTTTTTCCCTAAGAACCAAATGAAAACTTTCTCTCTAAATTTGATGCAAATTTTTATTTCTCTAAGTAATCCACCTTTTCATCAATTTCTTGCACAGAAGATAAAGTAGTGTCTTATTTTCCACTACAACAAACTGAATTTCTCATTCATTGTAAAATTTCCATATGTTTTTGATAAATCATCTGTCCTTAATTAGAGGCTGCAGTAGCACGTGCATCTCAAAGAACTATTTTTATTTCATTAGCAAGTCTAGATCCAACCCCTCCACTATACTAAATGGGATAAATTTCAAAGCAATTTACAGCTGAGCATTTATAAAACAATGTGGGCCACCAGCAACAGCAGAACTATACCTAATCACAATCTGTAACCTCATGGTACTGCATAACTTCTGCTCTACTACTACTACCAAGCCAGGAAATCAATTATAGTTCAATGAAGAATGCAACAGGGCATGCCAGGAGCAATACCAGGCATAGCTAAAGTGAAGTTACAACAAAGGACAACTTTTAATTTGGGAGCAATTGTCCATTTTGCTTACGCTATTTGGCACATACTACCTATGAGCAGCATGCAATAAACAAAGCTAAGCAATCTCACTATAAATGAATCACAAATTAAACTCTGCCGTCCTATCATATCCAGAATGGTGGTGGAAGATTGAAGAACTTAGTGGAGGAGGTGTCGCCAAATATCCCCATTAGCAATGATGAGAGACGCAAGCATGTCAGTACAAAAGATGAAGTTAAAGCATTTGTAACAATCTTCAGCCAATTCAGTTCACTCCACATACTATCAAGAAATGGCCAAAGGCACTGGGTGTTGCAATGACTTTGGGCCCTGACAGTATTCTGGCAATTGTGCTGAAGACGTGCTCCAGAACTTGCTGTGTCCCTAGCCAAGCTTTTCCAATACAGCTACAACACTTGCATCCACCTAGCAATGTGGAAAATTGCCCAGTAATGTCCTGTACACACTGGAGAAATCCAACTCAGCCAATTATCATTATAGAAACATAGAAAATAGGAGCAGGAATAGGCTACTCGGGTCTTTGAGCTTGCTGTGCCATTCATTATGATCATGGCTGATTATTTAACTCAATAGCCTGATCCCGCCTTTCCCTTATATCCTTTGATTCCTTTCACAGCTATATCTAACTCCTCCTTGAAAACTGTTTGTAGTCTGTGAATTAGAAAGCTCAGGATCCAGTCGCAGAGGGAGGTGTTCCTCAACAGCTTTCCCATGGTAATGAATTCCGCAGACATAGCATTCTGGATGAAATAATTTCTTCATCACGCTCCTAAATGGTTTACCCAGTATCCTCAGGTTGTGACTCCTGGTTCTGAAACCACCAACCACCACCCCCCACCTTCCCTCACCTGCTGTTGGGAACATCTCTCCTGCATTGACACTGTCTAATTCTGTTGGAACTTTCTAGGTTTCTATGAAATGCTCCCTCATTTTTTTGGACTTCAGCAAATGTAATCCTAATGGACTTGATCTATCTTGATACATCAGTCCTGCCATTCCAGGAATCAATCTGGTAAACTTCGCCACATTCGCTCTACAGTAAGAACATCTCTCCTCACATAAGAGAACCAAAACTGCACACACTACTCTAGGTCTGACATCCCTGCTCCTCAACTCATATCCTTGCATTGTAAAGGGCAGCACACTATTTGCTGCCTTTGCCATCTGCTACACATGCACGCCTACTTTCAGCCAGGACACCCCGGTTTCATTGCACATTAGTCCCTCTCAATTTATAGCCATTCAGATAATCTGCCATCCTGCTTTTGCCACCAAAGTAGATACCTTCATATTTATCCACATCGTGCTGCATTTGCCCATGTATTTAGCATGTCCAAATCACACTGAAGCATCTCTGCAACCTCCTCACATCTCGCACTCCCACCTAGCTTTGTCATCTGCAAATTGGGAAATATTCCATTCAGTTGCCTCATCTAATTCATTAATATATATTGTCAAAAGCTGGGGTCCTTACACCATCTGCGTGATACACCACTAGTGATTGTTTTCCATTTGGAAAAAGACCTGTTTATTCCTACTCTTTGTTTCTTGTCTGCCAGCCAGTTTTTTATCCAGCACAATACACTACCCTCAATCCCACATGCTTTAATCTTTTATGTGGAACTTCATCACAAACTTTGTTAAAGTCCATAGAACCATGTTCACTGGCTCCTGTCCATCAACTCTACTAGTTACATCCTCAAAGAATTCCAATAGATTTGACAAGGAAGATTTTCATTTTGTAAATCCATGCTGACCCTCTGATTCTACTACCGTTTTCCAAATGTTTTGCCGTGAAAATTTTGACAGTGGACTCTAGAATTTCTCCACTATGAACGTCAGGCTAACTGGACTTTAATTCCTTGTTTTCTCTCTACTTTCCTTTTTAAATAGTGGGGTTATATTTACTACCCTCCAATCCGTAGGAACTGTCCCAAAATCTATAGCATCTTGGAAGATGACTATCTATACATCCACTATGTTCAGGGCAGCGTTGTGGCACAATGGTTAGCATTGCTGCCTCACACCGCTTGGGACCTGGCTCCAATTTCCTGTTTGGGTCACTGCAGAGTTTGTATGTTCTTTGCGTGTCTGCATGGGTTTCCTTCCACAAGTCCAAAAGATGTGCTAGTTAAGAGAAATGGTGGTGTTAGAATTCTTTTCGGTGCACCCGAACAGGCTCTGGAGTGTGGCATCTAGGGGATTTTCATGGTAACTTCATTGCAGTGTTAATATAAGCCTACTTGTGACACTAATAAATCAATTCTAAAAACTCCAACTTGGCACACTTCTTTTAAGTACTCTGGGATGTAGACTATCTGGCCCAGGAGATTTATCAGCCTTCACAGTCATATTAGAACAAAGAACAAAACAGCATGGGAAACAGGCCCTTCGGCCCAATGAGCCCGCGCTGCCACCCCGATGTTCCCACCTCTGCCCGCAATCCCTGTCCATGTTTATAGATCTATGGATTAAAAACCAAATTTGAGACAATTTAGGGAGAATTTGTTTTGCCAATTAGCCTAAGAGCACATCTTTGGGATATGGGAGGAAACCGGAGCTCCCGGAGAAAACCCACGCAAGCACGGGGAGAATGCGCAAACTCCCACAGACACAGGCCCAAATCCATGTATCTGCACAGCACAGCAATAGTCACTGAGCTGTCGTATTGCCCATCAAATGGTCTCGGTCAAGTGTACACTAACGACGTGAAGCACTAGGATACTCTCAAAAAAAAATCCAAGAGCAGCTCTCTCTCAACCCACCACGTGTGTATGCCCCTCGTTAGACAAGGTGGACCAAAGCACCTATAGGATAAAAACAAGTACATCAATATCATCATCTATTTACACACTTCCCAGGGACTCCCAAGGCTCATGATTCCTATTTTAAATCCGTTTTCTATACCCCTCCATTCCCACTCTAATAAAGAGAGAGATGTATGACATGTTTAGATACAGAGAACAAATAAGATGCTTGAGGAATATGAAAAGTGCAAGAAAGTACTTAAAAGATAGGAGGGCTAAGAGAAGACATGAAGTTGCTTTGGCAGTCAAAGTGAAGGACAATCCTATAAGCTTCTACAGGTATATTAAGAGCAAAAGGATAGTATGAGATAAAATTGGTCCTCTTGAAGGTCAGAGTGGTTGGCTATGTATGGAATCAAAAGCAATGGGGGAGATATTAAATGGTTTTTTGCATGTGTATTTACTAATGAAACTATCATGGAGGCTGGGGAAAGAAGGCAAACAAGTAGGGAGGTCATGAAACCTATACAGATTAAAGGGTAGGAGGTGCTTGCTGTCTTGAGGCAAATCAGAGTAGATAAATCTCCAGGACTGAACAGGGTATTCCCTCAGATCTTGAAGGAAACTCATGTTGAAATTGCAGATGTCCTGGCAGAGGTATTTAAAATGTTGGTATCCATGGGTGAGGTGCTGGATGATTGGAGGATAGCTCATGTTGTTCTGTTGTTTAAAAAAGGCTCAAAAAGTAATCCGGGAAATTATAGGCTGGTAAGTTTGATGTCAGTAATAGGTAAATTATTAGAAGGAGTACTAACAGGATCTATAAATACCTCAGAAGATTATTACCACCACACACAACCCTTCTATTTGTGATTTTGCATGAACTATTAACATCATTTATTTTCACCCCCACTCCACTATCTGCTCTGGCAGATCCCCCACATCCTAACAATAAATTTTTAAAAATAAGGGCAAAGTATCTTGACTGGTGAGCATAGTGAAATCAAACAAAGTAAACTATTTTTAAAAAAAGATTTCAACTGTTTATTTGAATTGAGAAGTGTATCGGTAAGTTTATCCTGAGCTGTATATTTTAAGTAAGTTGCATGTACGATCACTAGTGTCTGTTGAGTAAGATAGTGCTAGAGACGCAATTGGATGCAGTGTTGATTGGCATGAACATTGGGGAACAGAATTAGGTTTTCCACTCCTTGGACAGAGTTTTTCATTCTGGAGAATACATTTGGTGACGGGCTGGAAAGTTGACATCATTCCCATTGGGTTGTGGGAGGACTGAACACATGCGATTTTCAGCATATTTGTTGCGCATCAGCGAGAGGGTTGGCCAGTCTAATGAGGGAGCAAGGATTCATTCGCTCTACCATTACCATCTATAAGAATAAGCGCAGCAAATGTATGGGACATGACACCTGCATGTTCCCCTCCAAACCACTCACCATCCTGGCTCATTTCCATGCTACTGGGTCAAAATCCCAAAACTTCCCTAACAGCACTCTGGGTGTACCTATGCCACATGAATTGCAACAATTCAAGAAAGCAGTTTATCACCATTTTCTCACGGGCAATTGGGGATGGAGAATAAATGCTGGCCTAGCTAGTAATGCCAACAAACCATGAATGAATAATCAAAATACTACAACTTGTACAGTCCATTTAGTCTTGTCTTTGTTCCAGCAAAAAGGCTAAAGTAATATGCAAACATGAATATTGAGACCAGATGGCCAATGATGGATATTACTAATTTTTTTGTACTTCAGTTTGCCACACTTTGCCTATAGCTAACATATTGGAGAGCATTAATTTCAAGCATCAATGTAGATTGCAAGATGTCCTACAATCTACAATGTACTTTGCACTATACGAAAGTAGGCTCTTGTAATTTAGTTAGGATTAGTTAGAGGAAATTCTTAGTCTCTGGATAACAGCTGCTGGTAAGCATAATATAGAATTTGGGTTTAGGAACAGAGCCTATACATCCAAGATGTTATATATACCATTTGAAGTGCAGATGGACAAGCATCTCCTGTTGAAGTGCTGCAGCTCCAATTGATGAAACTGTACCTAGAAGCATTTGTTTTCCTGTACTCAGAAGGATGTTGGAATTAACTCTCTCATTTTGTACCGAATTATGCTTCTTGCAGTGTCACTGATAAGTTGCTCATATCTATTGTCTACTCGTAATTTGTTTAATGACCAATTACTGCAAATTATTAAATGGGACCTCCATGTTAGGTTATGGTCTTTTCAAGGTGCGATATCTAGTGATGGAAAAATAAAACCAGATAATTCCTCTGTGGCACACTTGGTAATTTGTTAACTAATTCAGCCAGATCCCCTGGTTGGGGTTTTTGGTTGTCCATGCCAACAGGATCTTCTGGCCACACTGATGGTATACATCTGCCACAGTTGCCTCGGTGATGTGGGGTGCAGATGGAGTCAATGGGAAATCCCATTGACAGTGACAGGCCCAGAAGATCCTGCCGTTGGCCAATGGCATGCTGTCTCCCACCATGAAAAAGATGCCGCAGGAGGATAGAGAACCCATCTGTAGTAACTTGGAGCCACTTTGAAGATTGAGTACCAAGACTGGTTCAAACATCGGACCTGAAAATATGATTTGTCATTAGAGCTAGGATTTTCCTACTTACTGTCAGATGACCCTACAAGTCAGTGCCCTGTGGTATTTATAATCTGAACGTGGCTTTCTTTTTAACAATTATTGTGCTGTATTTAATCACAATTTGACTATCTATGCAATCAGCTGTCCTAACATCTAATAGACTAAAATTCTTTAAGTATTATAATGTAACATCCAAAATTGCAGTTACCAGCAAACTAAAGGGCAAGTACTATATAATTTGATTGAAAGTTACAAAATATCAAATTGTATAGGCATTTTGGAGAATATTGTAAAGCCTGTTTCCGTTAGTATTTTTGTAATTGGTGTAAAGTTTCATCATTTCAAAGCTGTAATTACTGATTATTGTAGTTTTATTTTTGTCCGTAGTAAAGTAATTTCACTTTTAGGACATGGGGCAAGAATTGAAATGATCCTCTGCCAGTCCGTGCTCAATTACATGCTGTGCTGAATTACGTGCTCCCAGTTTGTTGGAAAGCAAACCGCAGAATATTGGCACTACTGAATATTTGATTTCCATATTGGTTCCTGGTGTAGTTTATTTTGGAATAATTTCTAGCCTGTATATTGTTTCTAACTTTGCAACTATTTTTTTCACCATTTTCTAGCTTGCTCCATATTTAGATGTAGATATGTTCTGGACATGCAGAATGAATTTTACTTTAATGGCAAGCTGTGCTTTTAAGTTGTAAGTTGGCACAAATATTGTTGTGCATTCTGCACTACACTTTTGTGTACTGAATCTAAATTCCTGACCAATAACTGTTGATCAAAAGTTAATCTAGCTTGATTTATTTCAACCAATTTCTGAATTCTGAAAAAGAGTATACTAAAGATAGTGATTAAAAGCTTAGGTGAAAGATGGATGTTTTAGGGATAGTCTTAAACTCTTCTCCTTTTCCCACCCAACCCCCTCCTTTAGGGAAATCCAGCATTTTGAGCAGAAATTACGGAAACAAAAGAAATGAGACCATAAAGGGAATTTAATTATGGAGATGAGAATTTTAGATCCAATATGTCTGAAAATCAGAAAGCTGATACAGGTCAGTGAAGACAGAGATGATTGGGTAAGTTAAAGGCAGCCAAATTTGGGATGAGCTGAGGTTTAAGGGCTGAAGACTAACCAGAAAATCATTGAAATAGTGAATGCTGAAGTTAACAAAGCTCAAATTAAGATTTAAATTGCAGATGTACTGAGATAATAAATGGGTGCAATGTAAGTAAAAAGTCTTTGGAGCTCTCATATCTATATCCATTTTTCATAACTATAAAAAACTTAAGTTCAACACACCATCTCTGGTATGGTTTTTATTTTAAAAATTCTACATAAGGTAGGAAAATGTAAATGTAATTAACCTGAATGAAAAGAGATGACAGATGTCTAGAAAAAATTTGTCTCCCACATTCTCAGCAGATAGCCAGCAAACTTTAAATCACCATCTAATTATTTTCTATCACATGACCTTATGGATTAAAGCTACCATAAATGATATAAAAGCACTTATACATAGCAGCACCAAATCATGAAAACCAGAAGATCCCAACTATGCTTCTGATTCTATGTTGAGTCTGCAGATCTCAACAAAAGCAGCATTTGGGGAGAATTCATCTTGCCAGGTGTTTCAGTGGGAGAAAAAAAACTTGCTATTGTTCCTGGTCCAGTTTGCTATCCAGTGATTCATGCAGACAACTGTGTATATAGACATCAGGTAAAGACAAGATTGAGTATGATTGACTCTCTCTTTAAATGTCCTGCTGCCGTTGACTCCATTAGACGTTCTTGCATAAGCAAGCTATTTAAAAGGTGCTGACATCAACAAGTGTTGGTATATTTGACTTGATTTATTATTGTCACATGTATTAGTATACAGTGAAAAGTATTGTTTCTTACATGCCATACAGGCAAAGCATGTGTTTGTAGAGAAGGAAACAAAAGTGCAGAATGTAGTTTTACAGTCAAGGCAAGGAGTAGGAAAAGATCAAATTAATGGAAGGTAGATCCGTTCCAAAAGTCTGATGGTAGCAGAGAAGAAACTGTTCTTGTCAGTTGGTATATGATCTTAGATGGTGGAAGAGAGAATGTTCAGGGTGCATATGGTCCTTAATCATGCTGGCTGCTTTCCCAAGGCAGTGGGAAGTGTAGAGAGAATCAATAGATGAGAGCTGGTTTGCATGATGGCTTGTCACATTCGTGACATTTTGTAGTTTCTTGCAGTCTTGGACAGAGCTGGAGCCATACCAAGCAGAGATACAACCAGAAAGAATGTATGATAGAAAGCATCTGTAAAAGTTGGTGAGAGTTGTAGCTGACGTGCCAAATTTCCTTAGTCTTCTGAGAAAATAGTGTGCTAGTGGGCTTTCTTAACTATAGTGTTGACATGGTGGACCAGGACAAGTTGATGATCTGGATACCTAAAAGTTTGAAGCTTTAATTTGGAGAGTTAAGGTTAACAATTGAATAGAGCAAAGGAATTATTGTAAATAAATAATGACTATGTTAGGGGAATATTTTTAGAGTCAAGTTCTTCTCAATTACCAGATTTAGAATAGCTACCAGATGTTATATAATGAACAGAATAATAAACATTAAGAAGATTTCAGTGAATTCTGTTTCATTTCTGTCACACATGGAAACTCCCCTAAGCTACCCTGAGATGAATCAAACTCTTTCACAATTTTTTTTAAATTAATAGCACTATGCTATCTACTGCATCCTTCTTGGTTTCTTCCATAAGAATTAGACACATTGTTTATAGTTGGTTGATGGTTGACCTACTCAAAGCTCCCTCCATGGGTCCGTCTTAAGGTAGCTGTAAAGTTATGTAAACGCAGTAGGATTTAATTGTTGAATTTTGCTTTGAATTTTGAAATTAGGAGTTTATTATAATAACTGCACACCAGCATGCTACCATATTGTTATTTTGTAAAACTGAGACATGTTTATTTCTGAAATTCCCATATGTGTCAAAAGGAAGGCACCAGAAATGTCTCTTCAATATTTTTTCTTTGTTCTAATTTGTGTATTGTACTTTGTTTCAGGTGAGTCAGTTACAACCACGCATTCTCCCAGGTATCCTAGTCCAGCTGAACTTGATGCTTATGCCCAGAAGGTGGCTAACAGTCCACTAACAATCAAGATCTTTCCTACAAATATCAGGGTTCCTCAGCATAAGCACCTTAACAGGACTGTAAATGGCTACGACACAACGGGACAACGCTACAGTCCGTACCCTATACATTCTGGAGGATATCAGGGTCTTTTAGCAATTGTGAAGGTGCACAGCAAAAGTGTGGTGAAAAGTACAGATGGCAAGAGGACACGAATGTCCCCAGCACAAATCGGAAATGGCAACATCGGACCCTACCTGGTGCCAAGCACTTTAGCGCAGAGTCAATCGTGTAATGGGCAAATAAGTTACCATGGCAGCCAGAAATCTTTGGAGGGACCTGTTCCACCTAATGTAACTGTTGCCACATCTGTTATTCCAATAGGAGGACGTAGCCTGGCTCTGCAACAATCAAATCTTCCCTCTATTCAAAGCATCATCTACCAGATCAACCAACAATGCCAGGCTCAGGCATCACAACAGGCTTCAGCTGCTGTCTGTCAGGGTACTCTTGTCACCAATCCAAGCCCAGCCACAGTGGCCAGTCGCAATACAGTCAATGGCTTCACTAGCATGGTTAATGGAAGTGTGGTGTACGCTGGAAATGTTGTACCTGAATGCCGTGGAGGAGCGGAGTTGACAGCTGCTTCAGGTTTAGCCTCTGCAGCAGGGCCTAAACCTGGGGCCTATCCAGATGGAATGGATTATTTACTATGGCAACAGAAACAACAGATCCGTATGTACTCAGGCAGTGGTGGTGGAGGTGTAGTAAGTAAATCGCCCGAGGTTTGTGGTGTTCCACGACCGTATACTTTGGCACCTACGATTGAAAAAGTCCCTTCATCTCCTTTGAACTGTGTGGGCATGCACTGCAACTTTTCAACAGGGCAGTATTTGGCTGCCCCTTGGAACAGCGTACTGGTGACACCAGACAGTGACTGTTATAACCCACAGGACCTCACAAATGGCCACCGCGACCTTGTTCATCCTTCAGATGGGCTCACCAGTGTCTCGAGTAGAACGCTATGTAATACCTCTATCCTCAGCAGTAGTCTGCAGTCACTGGAGTATTTGATTAATGACATTCACCCTCCATGCATTAAAGAGCAAATGTTGGGTAAAGGATATGAGACTGTGTCAGTACCTCGATTATTGGACCATCAAAATGCTCACATTCGACTGCCCGTTTACAGATAGAGCAAGAACTGCTGTTTGGAAAAGATAGAATGGTGGTGTTAAATCTTTTATAGATATACACAGAAGCCTCCAGCCTCAGTACAGCAGTCAAAGGCAAATGAAATGAAGTGGAGTGTTTAAAATGCCCCAGGGATTACCCGATGCTAGAATGAGCTTGGTTGGACAAAAGTATCGAATCTACTGGTGTTAATGATGAAAGATGGCAATTTTTTAAAATTATAGTAAACTGGGATTTGGGACTCGTATTGGACATTGGAGGGCAAGATGCTATCGGAAATGTGCAGAAAGCTTTGCCATGTATGCTGATGAGTCTGCATGCAGAAAAATTTAATTCTCCAATCCTGCGCTGAATTCTGTGAACATGTGATCCCAAGATCCTCATCATTGCCGCTTCGTCATTGTCATCTTCATCTTTTAACATGGTTACAAAAATAATGAGCTACTGCCTAAATCCTAGTGGAGAGTCGTTATTGCACTGTATTGGAATAAAGATAAAAGTGAGGACTGTCCAGAATATTATAAAAGAAAGTAACTTGGAAAACTTGAACCTACTTCTTTAATTCTTGTTTGAATTTTTTTAATTTTGTGTTGGCTGCTAAAATGAAATAACTTTTCCTTTTAAGTTTTTAAAAAAAAGGTTAAAGTAATTTCACTTGAGGGAATTGATAGTTTTAAAGTTTTTTTTTGTAACTATACTACATGCCCACATTTGTGCTAAAATAGCATAGCAAGCAGTGAGAAGATGTATGGGTTGACGGTGTTGATAAATGCACTCAGAAGAATGTGCTACACATTACTGCTATTATTTCCATTGGACTAGAAAACTCATTAGGTGCAAATGTAAGAGCACATTCCTACGAAAGCAGACTGTGTACATACTGGCTTTAAACCTTTTAAATGAAGTAAAAGCCTGTTGAGCATTGCTGAACACCCTGAGATTGAGTGCTGCTTAACTGAAAAACAAACAGTATCTGATGGCAACTGTAAAATTATGATAGGCCATGCAAAAAGATTGCAAGCAGCCAAGCTAGCAGCCATACCATCCTTAAATTAGTATTCATCATAGACACCACTATAATATGACTGAGGACGAGCTTCCTCTCCCACTTTTTCCCCATCCAGTACAAAATAACATTTGCTGCTTCTGGCTCTTTCGAATATTATTCATCATCAGTTGCTAAGTTCTGCATGACAGGGTTTCTGATGATTCAAAGGGTCATTGATACTTTTAAAAATGAACCCTCCCCATGTTGCTTAGAATTAGCTAGCCACCATTCAGCAGTTACTTTTGTAATAACAGTGAGGGACATTGGAGCTAACAAATTGGCTCTCATAAGTTCTTCTTTCCAAACATCACTTTTTAATTCCATAATAGAATTGCACTTGTCAAAAACAGTTTTTTGCTTAACCAAAGCAAATTACCTAAGTAAATTAGTCAAGATCATGCCAGATTGCAGAAAAGGAAAGGTGATTAAAATCAAAGAAGCACTGTAATAAGCTGTAGCTTGCATTCTCAGTATATATCGCCAGAAAATACGCAAACTCTCTTTTGATTGTTCAACATGTTCTATGATTTAGAAATTTAGATCACCATAAAAATAATATTTTATTTCTTGCATAATTAAATGCCTGGCATAATTACTTTGATTAAGGCTATAATTTAAATTAGTTGTCGCATAATTCATATTGGGTTAAAATGCCTCTAATTGACAATACTTGCAATAGAAAAAAGGCAAACAAAACAGGGTTTTATTTTGGGTGTAAAGTATCTTGACCTATCCCTGAGAAACTTGCACCCTGCAATTTAAAACTTGAGTTATCAAGTGGCCAGATTAGTGCAACTAGTCAAGTCTATTAAATTATCATGATTCAGTTTCAATTTTATGCTGAGCACCAGGCAAGTCACTGACGTTCCGTTCCAGTTTTCTATCACTCAATCACTCGTCTCTGTTTCTCACCAACATCTTCACACTATTTTGCTGCATTCTTTAACCCAGAGAATGAGGAGCAGCAGGCTGCATATTTATCCACATCTGTTTTGTTAATGTCTACTAATTGGCAATGGGAAAGCTGATCAGAAAGTGAGGTGGATGGTTGTATCATTTCAGTTCCTCTTGCCCCCCCCCCCTTTCCATCACCATCACAACTTCCCAAATCCTTGTGGATTGGAAAATCAACTTTTGCTTGATTCAATCATTATATCCACTGCCTAAGTTATGTTTGGGTGTTGCTATCATTGAAAAAAGGTATAATCAGCATCTGTAATTTTAAACAAATGAAATTTCAGTTTAAAAATTTCATCAAACCAGTTTTGCTAACTTGAACATTATTTTTATTACAGTTGCTGATGGACTTGCTGTGTATTTCCAACATTTTCTGCTTGCATAGTAGCATCCAAAACAAACATCTGTCATAATTCATAATGAGATTTAAATCATATCTTTGTATTCTTTGTTTGTACATATGGAGTTGTGGCCTTAAAAGGTTCACCCATGTCATGTGATTAATGGTAATTCACTGGACTCCATTACTTATAATGTGTTGTTGCTTTGTAGAATCCACACAAAAATGTATTCATTAATCTCTCTTCTATAATTTGCAGTGTTGGGAAAGAAATTACAGTAAAATTTGAAATAACCACAAATGCTCCCCCAGCTTGTGTGCTCTATATAACAGCCTTACTAAACTGAGAGTTCAGCCAACAAATTTCAAAGCAGTGCAATGCTTAATTTACAATCTAGAAGTCAGGTACTCAATTTGGATGTGTTTATTTGATTTGGCTTGCACATGAATTTGCTAAACCATTCATATGAGAGCACATGCAGCAAATATTTCCAGCGCTTTCAGCAAGTACTGGCTTTTGCAGATTGTGCTTTTAAAGTCCGTTTGTCTTATTTCTGTTTTTAAATACTGATTGTGTTTTAATTTTATTTCATTAGCTGCTTTTGATATCTGTATATATACACTAGTTCTGTTTTATCCACTGTACACACATGATTGTGTAGCTAGCCTTGATTTGGGATGAGAGGAAAAATAGAAATGGCAAATATATTTATCTTTAATTGCACAATGGGAGTAATTGTACAGAGACAAAGGAATGTGAGACCAGGAACATTTATGTTCTGGCTTGAGAAAAACTGATGAAAGGAAAGGGTGAGGGTACTTTTATTACTATTCATGTGAAAATTGATTCAATACCCAAAAATATTTCAGTGTACAGGTGTATTTAACAAGCTTACCTGTCAAGTATATTTGATGGTACATACTGAAAGTGTAATTTAATTATTTTTTTGTAGGGAGTCAAAATCCAAATATTTTGTAACTTTGAACTTGGCTGTCAAAAAATACTAATAGTTGATTCCAGCCTCCATAATGAACAAATTCTGGAATGAATGACCAGGTTAAACTCCTGAAGTAAAGAGACTAACTAGAATGATCAACTTGTATATTGTTGTTGCATCTCTGGGACCTGACCTGATTTCAGTTACATTGGTTTACAAGTTTTACCATTCCACACTCCTTGAGGATCCTGTATGAAATTATTTTTGGACCTAACCTAATACAAGTTTGTTGTTCACATTATTTTGAAATTCAGTTGGTTATGTGGGTGGGGATATCAAATGCTCCTTTAAGTCTTAGGTTTGGGGTTGCATAAAAAATAGATTCACTCGGCATCCATTTCTGACCTGAGCAAGCTTTATGCTGACCATGGATGTAAAAGCTGAAGAACATTCTCATTTCTTAATATACATGCCCTAATCTGAATAAAACTTTACACGGATGAGTCAATGCAATGATTATCTTTTGCATCTTTGGCATTTTTCATAATACTGGCATGAATGGGTTTCCAAATTAATGTGCCGGTTTGCACTTTACTGAGTGAATATTTGGTGTAGTTTGAAATTATAAAAGTTGTAAACCAGATTTTTCTTACTCATTATTGACCATCCATTATTCATAATGGTTTTGTTGATGTATGGGATGAATACATTTTTTTGTTTCAAATTTTTACTTCTGTTTCCTGTAATTCAGATGTGATTAAATATAGAGGAATTTGTCCAAGAAATGCTAAGCCAGTATCAGGATTAATCTAGAATTAGAGAGAATGGAACAGATTAATTAGACACTACATTATTGTTTTGATGAGTTATGCATTTTTACAAGCCTCATCTTTTTCAGTGTTTAGCATAGTGCTCACAAAATAAAAGTGTCTCCTCTTTCCTAATCTATTAGAGCAAGTATTGCTAGGTGTAAACCCGCTATCCAAGAAATAAATGCTCCTGCAGTGAAACATTATAAACTCCTTAATCACAAAATATACTAACTTATTAGGACATATTTTGAAATATCCTCTGCCTGCAACATCTTATTTTTCTCCCATGATGAAACAAATATGAGCCCACATTGTATCTGAATGTCTCATTGGAAATGTTGGAGAAAATTCAGCAGCATTTTATTGCTGTTCTGAGTGTCCTGTGTTAACTTGATGGAAAATTTTCCAGAATTAGATAATCTTTCAAGTTCAAAGTTTATTTATTCATGTCACAAGTAGGCTTACATTAACACCACAGTGAGGTTACTGTGAAAAATCCCCTAGTCGCCACAGTCCGCACTTCTTCAGATAAACTGGGGGAGAATTTAGCATGGTCAGTATATTTAATCATCATTCGGACTTGTGGGAGGCAATCAGAGGAAACCCACATAGTCACAAGAACACACAAACTCCAAATGCAGTGATCCAAGCCGGAAATTGAACATTGGAACATGTTCATGGGAAACATGAACATTGAACATGGGAAATTGAATGTCCCAGGCATTGTGAAACAGCAGTGCTAACTACTGTGCCACCTTGCCAAGCTTCACTGTTTATCAAGCAAAAAATTTGGGATTGGGTTTTGACAAAATGCATATTTTATTTTGAGCTTCTGTTGTATCAATGATGTTCATAATGGAGTGATTGAACAGTTTAACATAGAACATTACAGTGCAGTACAGGCCCTTCAGCCCTCCATGTTGCGCCGGCCAGTGGACCCTCTAACCTAAACTATTCCAATATCATCCATATGCCTATCCACCGAACATTTGAATGCCCCCAAAGTAGGCGAGTCCACAACTGCTGCAGGCAGGGCATTCCACGCTCTCACCACCCTCTGTGTAAAGTTTGGGGAGAGGAGTCAAACAAGACCGCCTGAATCCTATCACTTGGCATCCATAATCTGTACAATTCTTTATTCCATCCAGGGAGGTATATTACTTTACAGTGCAATAAAATGGGTTCAATAATGATAACATGGAGAAGTTTTTAACATTGAGGATCATAATGATAACAAGTTGGATCAAGAATTTTAGGTGGCAGTTATCAAAAATGTTCAGAAATTTCTGCAATAAAACTGATCCTAATTAATTGAAATATGGAATCTCAAATCAAGAATGACCCTTGGTGGATGTTTTCTGGTGCTACCAATTCCATTTATTTAGCAGTAAGTAATTTTTTTAACCAGTTCAAGTTAAATCTCCATTATATAGACATATGAATAAGTGGGTAAATCTGTGACAGGACATGAGCTATTTAGCTCCATTGTCATAACATAGTAACCGAAACAAGCTTGCACTGATGCCAAACTTAAACTTCTGTATTTGCCTAACCTTACACCAGAAATGGGAACAAAAAAATCCAATTTTCTAGTGATGTCAACTCTTACCTCCTAACAGTACTACGAAAGTACTCAAAACTGACTGAATTGACATGTTAAGGGAAAATCCAAATTGTCATTAAGTTGAAGTCTGTTTGACAAGAACTTCATTCCATGGATGTCAGTTCAAACTAATGTAGAGCATCATGTTGAATTAATGGATAAAAGCTAGAATTTAAGGCGAAAAGACAAGTGAAATTGTCTCCCAATTAACCTGATAGTTACTGCTCGCAAGTAGCTTTGAGGAGGAGATTTAGGAAAGAGGAAGAGCTGAGTTCTCTTCCATCTGATAGTTACTCTGCATGGATCATTGATACTAATTGAGCTAATTTAGAATATATTCCACCCACAATGACCCTATCAACTTTGGAGCAAGCGTATCCTTGCCAAACAATAAGCTGTATGCATTAGGATAATGGTATTAAATTCCAAATAGGATTCTGCTTGGAGCACTCCATCATTCTGCTTTTCTCCGTCAGCTGTTGAGACACTGCAACATATGGCATGTCATTAGGAAGATTCGCCTAGTGAAAAGCCAGTCTCCCAAACAGATTTTTTTCCAGGTGCTGAGAAGAGGAAAGAGAATAACATCCAAAGAATGGGATTTGTTTTATGTTCACTTCCATTTAAAGCCTTTCAGAAAAGATTTGTACATTGTTGAGTAAAAGATGTACCCACTTTTATTGACATTTGAGGATCACTAATCAAGTCACTAATCAAATTTGCGTCACACCTGGCATATTCCTCAAGATGTTGTATCAAAATTTTCAGTGATGTCATGGTGACAATTCAACCTTTATGATCCATAGGGGGGAGAGAGAGGAAGGGCCATCTCTACAACCTATGAGAGGACAAATCCAGACAAACAAAAAAAGCTCCTCATTTCAAAGTGACCGTAGTCAGTTCTTTCATAATTTAGGAGCAATGTGCACCCCTGTGGCAAAAATTTCATTATTATTCTTTGGATGCTGGAATTGAAAAGATTGATGAAACAATATGACGTATTAATGGTCTTTTTAGGGGTAGAAAGCACACAAGATTAATGTTTCAAAAAGATAGAAGGTTCTTCATTCATAGTTCTTGTAGTTGAATAGGGCCTACTTTACAGCATCTGCCAAATGCTTAACGTGATTAAGGATGGATAAAGGAATAATTTTGTGCAGAACACGGATGAATGATCAGCGGAAAGAAATGATGTGGTGTGAATTGCCCAATTTATATTGCCAGTTTTTAACATATGGAAAGTAATATGCACAGGGTTATAAAAGGTGAAATTCAAAACAAAACAATGGATTTGATAGATTCCTTTTTGAGGCCCAATTAACACTGCACAAGGACAGAAATAATGAGCTAGATACAATTGCGCTGGCAATTTGTTTTTGCAGGATAAATCTGACATCAAATTGTTAGTATAACAGGCATACAGATTATTTTGCTTCCCCCCCTCACTCCCTAGAGGAAGAATCTGATATTCCTTTTGTTACCAGCTCAAGTTTAACAGTTGAAATAGTTGCAGTTTGAATGAAATCTGGTCAGTCTTTTTACTAGTGTAAGTCAAAGTCCATCCAAGCAAGCAGACCAATTCTGGTAAGTAGATAGATGTATGAATAATTTTTTTTATCTAAATGATTGCTGAGTTCTAAGATGCAATAGGATCTAAGTATCCTAGTGCATGAATCTCTAAAAGTTATTGTGCAGGAAGTAATTAGGAAAGGTGATAGAATGTTATCATTTATTGCAAGGGAAATTGAATGCAAAGATGGGGAGGTTATGTTTCAGTGTACAGAGCATTGGTGAGATCACATCTGGAGTACAATATTGGTTTCATTATTTAAGGAAAGATGCAGATGCATTGCCAAGTTTGCAAGATTAATATCTGAAATGGGCTGGGGTTTTTTGTGAAGAAATGCACCTGCTGGAGTTTAGAATAAGAGTTGACTTATTGAGATGACATGACAGGGTGGATGTAGAAAGAATCTAGAACTAGAGGCCACTGTTTAAAATAAAGGGTCACCAACAGAGAGAAGGATAAAATTGTTATTCAAAAGGTGGTTGAGGCTGCATCTATGAATATCTTAAAGGCAGAAGTAGATGGATTCTGAATAAGCAAGGCAGTGAAAGGTGATCAGGATAGGGAGGAATGTGAAGTTGAAATAAAAATTAGAATAGCCAAGCTCTTATAGAATGGCAGAGCACACTCGAGTCCAAGTGGCCAACTCCTCCTAACTTACTTGTTTGTACATGCACTGGGGGAAGTGAGCTGCATATGTCTAGTAGTTTTATCTGAAATTGTGTACCAAGTGTAAAATACAGGCAGATTGAGCAGCATTTAACAAATGGGAGTTTGTTAATTCAGAATCATTCTTTAAATCATTCTTGAAATAGTTCCACCTAGTTAGTTTTATTAAAAATCAAATTGTAGACATGGTTTCTTGGAAGCATTACATGTCATTAAAAATGTTGGTTGCAATTTTACCCTCCAGGCTTGAGTGAGTTTAAGTAGAATTCTACTGCTGCTTATATCATCTTGCTTTTTGCAGATTCTCTTGGACCATCAGTTCAGCTCAACTCTCCTCATTTTTGATAGTCTTAACAAATGAAGTTCCAAAAGCTTCAATTTGGCGATCTTACCACCTCGTGTTCCCTTGCTATGTTGATATGAATAGGTGATCAGATCTGCTTAGGCTCAGGGCTACAGTTGACTATCTTTGGAAAAGAAATTATGCTGAAAATCATTTTAATTTCATTTGAGCCTCATCCATAACTTCCTGTAGATGGTATATGTTTTTGAGGAGGGGTAGGTTATGAAGGGAGAGGGAAGCAGAAGAAACAAAATAACTAATAATTTCAGACTTTTTACCAACAGATGGAAAATCTAGCTATTTGACAAAATTTGCTTTTATTTTTGGCAGTAGGAATGTTTACATCCTACAGTAACTGTGTTCCATGGTGAGAAGTACTGCTAACAGTTCATGATATCAAACTTTTCTCTTGGACCAGTAACAACTTACTTTTATATACGCAATGCAATCAATGCAGCAAACTGTCCCAAGGCATTTCACAGGCAAAATGTGAAATGGAGCCATTTAGTGAGAAATTGGGGCAGTTGACCAAAAAATTGGTTAGAGGTACGTTTCAAACAACATTGTTTTGAGATAGGGAGAGAATTCCAGAGATTGGGTCCCAGACAGCTGAAGGTAAAATCATCCTAATGAGAGAAAGAAGTCAGATAAGTGGTGGCTGGATAAAATAATTAGGTTATATTTTCTGCGGCTAATTTACTTGTGTTGGAACAAGTGCCAGAAAAATATAACTGGGCAAGTAGAACTTTATGAAATCCTAAATTATATTTTCCTACTGACTGTACTTCAAAGTGTAACCCTCAAAAAGAGATGTTCATCTGTGATGCAGTCTAGCAAGTTACTCATGAAATGAAAAAGCTCACTTTTATGCCATATGACTAAATATTAGGTGCAGGAAAAGAATAGGGTAAATATATTCTAGTTACTGATTTTTTTTTTTGGTTCGTAACTGTTAGCGGGTACTTCCTTTCCTGGGTAACTGAGCACAATAATCTCATAACTAAAGCTAGAATATTACCACATTGTACGTGAAAACTGAACAAGAAAATTAAAGCGGTATTGGTATAATGCTGACCAATGGTATTTGAGCATGAGCAAGAAAGATTAAGATTGAGAAATGAAGAACTGAAGTAATCTCACTAAAATGGCAATTATCAGTCATTATGCAAGGGAGAAACTAGCTACTTGAGAAGATGATGGCTTTTTATCAGTTCAGATTTTTTGTTTTTGGAAGGCTGATATACTAGATGTGGTAGAATTTGCATTCATTTAAAATCTAATGAAAAATAATTTAAGTACCAAATAGAATTTTTAGATTTCTACATTCAGTAGAAATTATGTACATCTCTATAACGTGTTGATCTATATTATCACTGCTTGCTGAAATTGTCATGTTATACAGTGTGAATGTTATTGAGCATCAACGACACAGCACACTGCCAAGCTATTGGTGTTCCAAACTGTCGCTATTACAAAAACAAAATCCTGGAGCAAGTGAAATCGCCATTCACGTAATACATATCCTTCATATTTAAAAGTTATCATAAGGCAATAATTGATCTTGAGGTTCTAATGATTACAAAATAGTTGGGTTTTTTTTGTAGTTCCTTGTCATCTGAACCCCATGATTCATTTTCTGCCATGTAACTGTTCCCAGATATCCCTGATCTATTATTGTGGGAAGTGCTGATGTAGCTATGTCTCCAAATATTTTTGGAAGAAATAGCAATTAGTTTGACTTCAAGTACAGTGCAATAGTTTTTTAAAGGTATAGAACATTTTCTCATTGATATGACTAGCAAAATAAGCTATACAGTGTTGATTACATTTCTATTTTAGTGTCATAGAAATTCATATCAGAGAGGGACTAAATTTTTCTATTAATGAGTTGTTACCTCACATTGTGACATTATAGGTTCAAATCCCAGTGACTTGCTTGATGATTTATTTTAATCTTAGGTAACTATAGTCCAATGAAATCTATGGCACAATCTTTTTAGGTTACTTTCTAATATGTTCTTTTCCATCCTGTAACTGTTTAATATTTTTCTTTTTATATCTTTTAGATCTGTTTAAAAAAAATTAAGAACTTTAGTCAGTTTAAACAGAAGCAAAAATGTGGTTATGAAAAATATGGACCCAGCCACCTTGTCAATATGCTCTCAATTTTCATCTAGACTAATTGGATCTTATAAAAAAAAATCCTTTTCATACGATTGTTCTAATAAACTGAAGCAAATCTTTTCTTTCATATAGGTAACAAGGTTGTATGCAACATTTAAGTAATTAAAAATTGTTTGTTCCTTGGATAGTTATTCAGTGCTACTGCCCAGCTGTGGGGATGAATGGAACATCACATTCTATCTGGCCGTAGTTTTATATGTGAAATAAATGGGGAGGAGGGAAACAAGTTTGCAATTACCACCTAAGGTGCACCTTGCTTTTAAAAGCCTGCAGTATTTCCATATTTGTGTTTTAAATATTTTGTAAATGTTTCCTCAGGAAAATAAGGTGTTAAAAAAAATGTTGGATTGTGTGTGTGTGAATGAAAAAAGCTGGTTTCTTTGAAGAAGTGTGACTAAATGCTGTAACTTCTCTAGCCTTGGAACTAACTACTCTGAATGTGCCTATGGTTCCCTCATCCTACACGTAATGCTTTCTATCGCTCCTAGATTGAACAGGGTATGGCCCTGTATTGATATTCTGACAACCCTGACAAGTTTGTTTTTATTTTTTGTCAATCTCAGGACTGAAACTTCTTTATTTTATGTAGATGTTTTATTTATTCTGTTTCATTATTTTATTATTGGTTGACATGAAATGAATAAAGCAATTAACATCACAAAGGCTCTTGGTTTTTTTCCACCTGCAATATGTAAAAGCATACCCCTTGAATCATTTTTCAATCTAAGTATTGGGAAAAATTGGCATTAACTTTACTAGGATTTTTCACTTGTTCTCTTTCCATGATTTGCTTTACTTGAGGCTGGGAGGAAATGGTTGAGAAGAGTTTTTGATGTGTCATGATTGAAGAGGTATTTAGATTAATACTGTATTAGTTTCTGTAACTAACCATGTGACATATAAGTAATTGACTATATGCCAAATGGCATTGCAAATCAATGTAGGTTTTGGAGCATAATTATCCTTTTTTTAAACTTATCCTCTGCTTTTAAAGCTTCTGCTCAGGTGTAAGAGCAGATATGCAAAAATTTAGAATTGATTCAACTCTGATCAGTAAAAACTAGATCAATCAGAAATAACTCAGCAATAGAGAAATGTACGCAAGTCAAAAGACTTGTTAACTTGCTTTGAGCTGTAATCTTGATTTTTCAGATTGGTGAAAATAAATACATGGAATATTGCAAACTTAAACACGATAAAATATTCTTAATGACAATTTCCATGGCTTTGTTACTATAGGTTCAGGTAGACAGAATTGGCTGTGTATAAATATAAATGATAGTTCTGTATAAATTTGAAAGTTATGTTGGCATGGCATAATGATGGCCAATAGATTTTGAGGTTTTTGATTTCTAAGGTGGCTTTCATTTAGGCTTGCATGTGAACATGTTCATTAAGCCAGAAGTCCTTAAGAGGTGTTAAGACTCACTCCTGTGGATTACTGAACCTGGAAATGTTCTGTAACTTAATTATACATTATTTCATTTCTGACCTAAAATTTTCCATGGATTCCATATATTAAAAAGCATATGGGCATTTAAGCCCCTGGTAAGTGACAAACAGAAAGATTGAATCACAAAAACATTTTCATGGAACTATTTGTGGAATGAAACTGAGGACAGGAATACATCACAGTATAAAAAATATTTCAGTAGTATTTAAGGATATGGCTATTCAATTGCTAATAGTGTGCTATTATGTATGTACTGTACTTTTAAGGCAATTAATTTGATATTTCAACCCAGCTTTAGCATAATGTTAGTGCCATCTTCCAAAATGGCTGGTGAAAATGAAGTGCAGTAGGCACAAGAAATGATTATGACTCACTACAGGGTATTGGATTCTCTGCAGGAACAGAAAACAACAGGGATGTACTTCTTGTTCATGAGGCATGTGTGGTCTAGCTTATATAACTAGGAAGAGCACTATATTGAATTACTCTAAAACATCTTAATTGCATTGAGTTGAGAGATACCTGTGCCATCAGGTTGGCTTAGAGCATCAAAGGATTAGAGTCACTTAAAGTTTACTCTGACCAGCCTTTTCAGGAAGTGAGGAGGCTGGTGATAGAATTCATATACAGATTAATGGAATGGGTAGACATTTAGCAGATTAAATTTAAGAAAGAGAAGTGATACATTTTGTTTGGAAGAATGAGTACAATAATATATAGGTCCGATTTTAAAGGAGGAATTGGGACACTTGGGGATATATTTGCACAAATCATTGGAAGTGGTATAGGGCAGGTTGCAAAAGTGGTTAAAAGGGCAAACTGAATCCTGGGCTTTACAAGTAGTACTATAGAAGTACAAAAGCAGAAAAAGTTATGAACTTCTATGAAGATTCAGCTTCACCCAGAGTATTGTGTTCAATTCTGGACAGCGAACTTTAAGAAAGGTGTGAAGGTTTGAGAAAAGATGCAGAAATGATTTCTACTGATAAGGGACACAGACTGTGGAGAGGTTGGCGCTGTATTCTTCAGAGAAGAGAAAATTGAGGAAATGAGTTGAGATGCTCAAAATCCTAAGATGTCTACAGAATAGATGGAGGGAAATTATTTCCACTGGTGAAAGGACAGAGAATAAGAGGACAAAATGATACAAAATGAATAGCAAAGAAATCCTGAAGAAAACTTTTTTGTGCAGTGAGTGCTTACTATCCGGAGTGCACTGCCTGAAAGGATGCTGGAGGCAAATTTAATCATGACTTTCAAAAGGGACCTAGGTAAGGATCTGAAATAAAAACATCCCTGGACTTTGGACAAAGGGCAGTAGAGTGTGACCAGCTAAATTGTTCGTGCAGAAAATGGCACAGACTTAAAGAACTGAAATGGTTTATTTTTGTGTAGCCTGTCTGTTACCAAAGATCCAGGGACAGGTCATGGGCTCATTTCAGCAATGATGTATGTTGCAGAACCAGATCAAAAATTGCCAATTTAGCAAGAACTTGGGGATTAAATTAACACAGCCATCATTGTAATTTTCCAATTGATTGTTGAAAAAGCCCAAGTTATTTCGTTAAATTCTAGTCTCTGTTCTATTTCAAGACTGTTCATTCAGGCTGAACCAAGTAGTGCACCAAGTTTTGTTCAAGCCTCATTTTCTAAGTATCATTGATATGACACACAGTTTGATCTGCAACATTAGAGACTGATCTCTTTCCCCAAATATATTTGAATACCCAATGACTAATTTAAAAGGAATCACTGTCAGTGTTTCAAAATGTTTATTGCAACAAACAAACAAAAAGCAACTCAACTAAACATTACTTAGGCAACTAATAACCTAACCTACAGAAAGATCATCCTTATTAATGCTTTACTGCAATTGATAACCCCGTGATATCTACATATGCATTGTAATACGTTCTCCACAGAATTGCAATTTTTATAGGAAATGGTTCACAGCTAGTCCCAGATTCCAATTTGTTTTTCTTCCCATTTGTACCATTGGTCATCAAAAAGTGCTTCCCTCAGCTTTCATGCAATTTTGAAACTGACCACCAGCTGTAAAATCCACTGGCAGTTTCTCTTCACAACCTCGCCAGGGCAAATCTTTCAGGACAGGGTTGTAACATATTTTTGTATGAGGGGCCATATTTCAAATTTTTTCTATTGAGGGACTGATGAACAAATCTTGGAGAGTTGAAGCTTGGCACAACATTAAACTTGACTTTTATTTTAAATAACTCAAAGCAATAAATTGATTTTTTACAAAATATTAATAAAAATGACCACTTAAGTTCCAATTAGCAGAGGTTTTTTTATGTTTTCACTTCAGAAGCAAAATGAGGGACAAACTAGGCTCCAAGTCCTTGTCATCATGAAAGGCATGATGTAGAGATGCCGGCGTTGGACTGGGGTAAACTCAGTAAAGTTTGACAACACCAATTTTAAATCCAACCGATTTATTTGATAGTAAATCTGCGAGCTTTCGGCCTTTGTAGCCTTCGTCAGGCGAATGAGGTGTTCTGGTCTCCAAAAGCACACATAGCAGCACAGACAGTTTACAGATTGCTGATTAGAATGCAAATCCTTACACCTAACCTGCTATTCAAGTCTTAAAGTGGCTAACAGCAGAGGTTAAGAGGTGTGTATTGTTTCCCGACAGCACAGTAAGTGAGGTTTTTTTGCTAACCCAGGCAAGTCAATGGGGGTTACACTTAGTGTGACATGAAGCCAAGATCCCTGTTGAGACTGTCCTCGTGTGTGGAACTTGGCTATCAGTCTCTGCTCAGCGACTCTGAGCTGTCGTGTATCGTGAAGGCTCCCTTGAAGAACATTTACCCAAAGGTCGGAGGCCGAATGCCCGTGATCACTGAAGTGTTCACCCACAGGAAGGGAACTGTTTTGCCTGGTGATTGTTGAGCGATGTTCATTCATCCGCTGTTGTAGTGTCTGCATGGTCTCCCCAATGTACCATGCTTCGGGACATCCTTTCTTGCAACATATTAGGTAGACAACGTTGGCTGAGTTGCAAGAGTATGTACCATGTACCTGGTTGAATGGTATTCTCACGTTCGATGTCGTCCATGTCAATGATCTGGCATGTCTTGCAGAGGTTGCTGTGGCAGGGTATTGTGGTTCCTGTTCTCCTGAAGGTTGGGTCGTTTGCTGCGAACAATGATCTGTTTGAGGTTGCGCGATTGTCTGAAAGCAAGAAGTGGGGAGGTGGGGATGGCCCTAGCGAGATGTTCATCGTCATCAATGATATGTTGAAGACTCCAGAGAAGATGTCGTAGCTTCTCCGCTCCGGGGAAGTACTGGACAACAAAGGGTACTCTGTCCACCGTGTCCCGTGTTCGTCTTCTGAGGAGGTCAGTGCGGTTTATCGCTGTGGCACGTCGGAACTGTCAATCGATCAGTTGAGCACCATATCCTGTTCTCACGAGGGCATCTTTCAGCGTCTGGAGGTGACTTCTTCACCACATGGGATCTTCAACCGAGGCTATATACTAGATACACTGATGATATTTTTTTCCTTTGGACTCATGGTGAACAATCATTGAAACCAACTGTATGATGATATCAACAAATTCCATCCCACCATCAGACTCACCATGGACTATTCTCCAGAATCAGTTGCATTCTTGGACACACGCATCTCCATCAAAGACGGTCACCTCAGCACCTCTCTGTGCCGCAAGCTGACAGACAACCTCACAATGCTCCAATTCTCCAGCTTCCACCCTAAACACGTTAAAGAAGCCATTCCCCATGGACAAGCCCTCCATATACACAGAATTTGCTCAGATGAGGATCGCGACAGACACCTCCATGGCTGCAACTGGCTTGAATGGGAGATCTGAAACAGTCCCATTCCAAATCCAGACCGAAGTCAAGGTAGGCTGTGTGATTGTCACCATTCTATTTACAATTTACCTGACCTTGCATATTTGCCTCAACAAAGATCTGCCTTTAGTGATAGAAATAAATTTTTTCTATTGAGAAAAACACTTTAACCTTAGTCATCTCCACGCCAAAATTAAACTGACCATCATTCAGTTTGAGCTATGTTACCTACAGTGTTTGGATAACTGCCATGTTATTACCCACCCTGCTCCAAGTCTGTCAGCCGCTTTCAATCTTTCCAATTCTATCTACAAAAAATTCAGCCTGTCCTTGAATGTTGTCAAACAAAACTTGCATCAACCCACAACTGTATAGCCAAATACTCCATCTCTTACGTATGTTGAAGTAGATGCTCTGGATTATGATGAGTGCAGTCCCATCCCTTAGTAGTCAACTCTACAAAAAGGCCATTTAGTGACCAGGAAATCCAATGGTGGATCAGCTGAGCAGGTCAGCCTTCTACAAAATGCAGCACTGAGTGCAAGTCAACAGGAAGTGCCAATTTACAGAATGGTTACTATTCCCAACTCCTGTACTGGATCTGGACTGTATGAACAAGACATAAGTGCACCAAAAGAATTCTATCAGCGATGCCTCTGCCACATCCTTTGGAAAAATGGGAGGGCCATCAAACAAACACTAGCCCTCTTGATGCCACCTACAGAATCACATATCCCAACAGTACAAAAGAAGACCACTCAAGACCCATTGAGTCTGCACTGATCACAGTCTCACCTGGGCCCTATTCCCACAACTCCACACATTTATCCTGTTAATCCCCCTGACTGGATCAATTTAGCATAGTTAATCAAGCTAATCCACAGATCTTTAGACTGTGGGAGGAAACCAGAGCACCCAGAGGATTGCAAACTCTACACAGACCCAAGACTAGAATTGAACCTGGGTCCCTGGCTCTGTGTGGCAGCAGTGCTAACCACTGTGCTACCGTGCCGACTTTGAGAGATTGGACACTGTGTCTGGATAGTCAAAAGGTGTCTTCCTATCTCATCCTGTTTTCCAAACTCCCAAATGACAAACGTTTCAAAGGTAAACAAAACAAATGCTACAAAAACACAATCTGAAACTCTCACTTGAAGTCTGGTGGCATCGACCTTGACCAGGAAGAGCTGGCTACCAACAGTTCAAAATGTAGTCCAGGTTCAAATACAAGAAGATATGGACAATACCCAAGCTTGGGTTGACAAGAGGTAAATCACATTCGCACCACACAAATGCCAGGCAATGACCATCACCAATAACAGACACTCTAACCACCATCCCTTGACATTCAATGGCATAACTATCACTGAATTCCCCCATTGTCAACATCTTTGCAGTTACCATTGACCAGAAACTCAACTGGATTCATCACATAAATGTAGTGGTTACAAGAGCAGGCCAGAGGCTAGGATTACTGTGGCAAGTGACTTCCCAGAGTCTATCTACCATCTACAAAGCACAAGTCAGGAGTATGATGGAATACTCCTCATATGCCTGGATGGGTGCAGCTCCAAGAACACTCAAGAAGTTTGATACATCCAGAACAAAGCAGCTGGCTTGATTGGCACCATATCTGCAAACATTCAATCCTTCTACCAACAATGCTGAGTGACAGCAGTGTATACATTCTACAAAATGCACTGCAGCAATTCACCAAAGATCTTTCCAAACCCATGATTATTTTCATCTAGAAGATAGTAGATAAGTGGGAACACCATCACTTCCAAGCCAGTCACCATCCTGACGTAGAAATGTATCACTTGTTCCTTCGCAGGCAATGGGTCAAAATTTTGGAATTCCACCCCCCTCCCCCCAAAGGCATTGTGCGTCAACCCATAGAACATGGACCACAGCAATTCAAGAAGGCAGCTCATCACCACCTTTTCAAGGGCAACTAGGGATGGGAAATAATTGCTGGTCAGCCAGCGACACCCAGGTCCCACGATAAAAGATAACTTGGTCATCAAGCTGCATCACACTTTGAGTCACAACCCCTAAATGATGTGGTGAAGCAGAACAGCAAAGCAAATTCTGCTCTCCAGATCCCATTACTCTGGGGAAATATCCTGCCCAAAGATCCATTGGTCCAGAATTGGCCTGTTAAGTCAGATGGGAATTCATAGTGCTCCTGAGTGGGTATCAGCCTCAAATGTAGGTTAAGTGAAGATAAATCTTAGCTAAACCAGCTTCCCATCTGTTCAAGAAAAGTCTAGATATAGCACTCGAGGTGAATGGGATCAAAGGTTATGGGGAGAAAGAAGGATTAGGCTACCGAGTTGGACAATCAGCCATGATTGTAATGAATGGCAGAGCAGGTTCAAAGGAAAAATGGTCTCCTCCTGCTCCAATCTTCTATATTTCAATGTTGTCAACAATTACAGAGTGTATAAAGAACAAAGAACAAAACAGCATGGGAAACAGGCCCTTTGGCCCAACGAGCCGGGCTGCCACCCTGATGTTCCCACCTCCACCCGCGATCCCTGTCCATGTTTATAGATCTATGGATTAAAAACCAAATTTGAGACAATTTAGGCTAATTGGCAAAACAAATTCTCCCTAAGAGCACATCTTTGGGATGTGGGAGGAAACCGGAGCACCAGGAGAAAACCCACGCAAGCATGGGGAGAATGCGCAAACTCCCACAGCCACAGGCCCAAATCCATGTATCTGCACAGCACAGCGATAGTCACTGAGCTGTCGTGTTGCCCATCAAATGGTCCAGGTCAAGCGTACACTAACGACATGAAGCACTAGGATACTCTCAAAAAAATCCAAGAGCAGCCCTCTCACGACCCATCGTGTGTATGCCCCTTGTTAGACAACAAGGTGGACCAAAGCACCTGTAGGATAAAAACAAATACATCAGTATCATCATCTATTTACACACTTCCCAGGGGCTCCCAGGGTTCATGATCCCTATTTTTAAATCTGTTTTCTATACCCCTCCATTCCCATTCTGTTCATGTGCCCATCTAAGTATTTCTTGAATAACTCCAGACTACCTGCCTCCACCACTTTACTTGGCAGCGCATTCCATACTCCCACCACCTTCTGTGTGAAAAAACTCCTTCTAGCATCCAAATTATACCTTACACCCCTCACTCTAAGCCCGTGACCCCTCATGCCGTTCGAGTCCATCCTAGGAAAGAGCTTAACCCTGTTTACTCTATCTATACCTCTCATAATCTTGTACACCTCTATTAGATCTCTTCTAAGTCTACATCTTTCTAAGGAAAACAGTCCCAATTTGCCTAACCTCTCCTCGTAACTCAGACCTTCCATACCAGGCAGCATCCTGGTAAACCTCCTCTGCACTCTCTCCAGAGTCTCCACGTCCTTCTGGTAGTAAGGCGACCAGAACTGGACGCAGTATTCCAAATGAGTTCTAACCAATGTTTTATACAACTGCAACATTAAAGGCCAGCTCTTGTACTCTATACCCCTTCCTATAAAGGCTAACATACTATATGCTTTCTTCACAACCTTCTCCACTTGTTCTGCCACCTTCAGAGACTTGTTCACCTTCACCCCCAGGTCCCTCTGCGTTTCTATACTCTTAATAGGTCTACCCTTTATCATATACCTCCCCCCTACATTCTTTCTCCTGAAATGCATCACCTCACATTTATCAGGATTGAATTCCACCTGCCATCTGTCTGCCCAAGCTACCAGCCTATCTATGTCCTGCTGCATCGCCTGATAACTTTTACAGTGTAGGTAGATGACCATTGGGAGTGACCGACTGCAGGGATTAGTATCCCAAGATGAGAATCGTAAAGCAGTTTATCTTCCTGCTGAATCCAGGAGTCCTTGAACTGTGAAATCCTAAAGCCTAGGTAGAGTTACAGCAACATCAGTCAGAACATTGAAGGACTATTAGCCAAGGAAGTCTAGGCTGCATCTTAACTGGTCATGTCTGAGAGGCCTACCTTTGAGAATCTGAACAATTTGCAAGTCAATAAGAGAATTGGGAGATAACCATAAATGGTATTATAGTTGATTCACAGCATTATGTTTGAGGTTAACTCTGGATGTTTACTGTAAAATAAAGATGATCTGTAATGATCAAATGACATTTTTGAACATTAATAAGTGTAGAATAAAATGTTATAAAGTCAATATAAATTAGGGATTAATCTCTGCTCACTAATAAATGTTTGGCTTTTGCAAGTTTTCTTTTGCAGCCCTTCACTTCAAAAAGCATAAAAAGTTGTTTGCTCTTAAAAATAATTTTATGTTGCTGTTCAATTATGAGTTTAATTCAAGGACTGCTGGAACACTCGCACCATCTTTAAATTGGGTATTGTGCTTTCAATTTTAAATAGTGGGAAGGACATAGCAGTTAAGCCTTGGTAAGAAATATAATTGTACAATAGTGACCTCTGCTGAGTAATTGTCTACACAGCAGCTATCAGGGGAAACATTTATTTTAAATAATTGATTTTTGAAAAATATTCAAGATCTAACTCTTGTTAACTAATTTGCCTGATGAGAAAAGATGTTGGCTCTGCATCACATGGCACTGAAACTAAAACCTCCACTTCTTAGCCAATTTTGCATATATGGCAGCAGCATAGTGGTCTAGTTAGCACTGCTGCCTCATAACTTCAGCGACACGTGTTCGATTCCCGACTATCTGGGTCATTATCTGTGTGGAGTTTGTACGTTCTCCACGTCTGTGTGGATTTCCTCCAGGTGCTCTGGTTTCCTTAGTATCCTCGGATGTGTTGGTTAGAGGAATTAGCAGGGTAGACATGTGGAGTTACAGGGATAGGACCTAGATGACATTGTTGTTGATGCAGACTTGATGGGTCAAATGGCCTCCTTCCGTGGATTCTATGAGTAAGATTTCACTAACAATTGGGGCGGGGGAGGGGGGGTGCGAGTTGATATACTCTTGGACAATGTGCAATTGAAATCATTCAAGACAGATGCACTAAGTTTATTTTTGAAGGTTATAACCTTTCTCTTCCATCTCCAAAACTAGTTCAAATATTTCCTTGTGGCTGTGAAATCTTACTGTGCAAAACTGGCTGAATGTCCCAGCAACAAAAAAATAAACAATTCACTGGATGCAAAGTGCTTTGAAATATCCTGAGAATGTGATGAGCTATATAAATAACCTATATTTTTTCATTGTTTATTGTTTGGTTGTAGAGGAGCCATTTGATGTAAAGCCTTCACATTTGAGGATGAATAAAAATGATCCCGCCCCTCCTTGTTTACCTTTCCAAGTCTAGCTGCAATAATGTTTTTTGTGAATTTAGAAGGACAAATATCACTGGGTTTACCCATTTATGCATTGTTTGCAAAGAAACAAATGTCAGGTTTTTTGGATATTAAACAAGAGGTGGTTAGTTATTATAGAGTTTTAAGAAGTCCTCACCCAGATAAAGATATAAAAAATATTTTAAAAAGATAGACCCATGCCTCAATCTTTGCATGATGTGCAAATGCTGGTGTTGGACTGGGGTGGACATAATAAGAAGTCTTAACACCAAGTTAAAAGTCCAACAGGTTTATTTGGAATCTTGAGCTTTTGGGAGCCCTGCTCTTTCATCAGTGGAGTGAGTCTACCAGATGAAGCAGCAGCGCTCCTAAGCTTATGATTCCAACTAAGCCTGGTGCCGTGAGACTTCTTACTCAACCTTTGCAAACCACATGCACACACAAGCATGCAAAGCTTCTACTGTAGATAATTACTTTCCTAGCCAAATCAAAATTCAATGCTGAAAAGTAAAATAAGAGTTGGATGTTTAGGGTTCCTTTGCTGGTACCGGTAGCTAAGGCACAATTTTTTACTTCAGTGATGTTGGAATTTCAGGAAGCGAGTTGAAGTCTATCTGAACTGGAATTAATAGAGACAATTTTATTTTTTTAAAAAAATCCTTATTTTCCAGAATTT
The DNA here is from genome assembly GCA_024679065.1 of Sphyrna mokarran. Lineage (NCBI taxonomy): Eukaryota > Metazoa > Chordata > Chondrichthyes > Carcharhiniformes > Carcharhinidae > Sphyrna > Sphyrna mokarran. Next base: position 38,479,520 of record JAGIQG010000020.1, on the reverse strand, counting down.
GATGAATTTTGCGCCCGAGGTTTCCATTGATAGAAATCCACCAACAATTGCTGGACTTTTAAACTATAATGAGATAGATTCTTAACTTGGGAGGTACTTTCAGATTATGGGTTAATAGTAGCAACACAGTATTTATTGCCCGTCCCTTGTTGCCCTGGTGGCATTACGCTGAAGCACGATGTGTGGGGCTGGCGTTTCTTACAGCCGTGATAATGTGCTTTCTTCGGAGAACATAAACGACCAGTGGGGAATTTTAACAGCAATCCAATAGTTTTTTTTCTCGTGCGCTAAAGTGCGAGAGTTCTTGAATGCACAATTTGTCGCGATGGGAATTGACCGTGTGACTTGCGCGTTGCTGGTCTCGCTTCATAACCGCCAAAATATACCTAATGTTTGTAAACATGTCGCCTACAATGTTAATTGGGAATTGTGACTCATCTTTAATCATCTACTTTTAAAGACTGTTTGTTTCTTCTTTACAAACGCTTGGTCTTGTATCTCATCTCGGACCTTATTAAAACATCAGTTGTCTGATATTCTCACTAAATGTACTTTGGGGCCCTCTGCTGGACTAATTATTCTGTTGTTTTATTGAACAGGAAAGAATGAGTGCAATTTAATTAGTGTGTTAGACTTAATTAATGCGTTTAACCTATCCGATGTGTACACACATTAGTCGCTCGGATATCTCACGTTGGCTAGTTCTCGCATTTAAAATGATCAAATACTTCAACTATATAAATTGTTCTAGAAGGAGATCTTACCATATTCCATAATAATGTAATCAATAGAAAGATCAACTTCCTTCACCGTTTAAGGGCGGTTACAGATTAGCCTGTGGGAGGGATCTACCCTGAACTTCACAAAGACCTGCCCTCGAATCAATCTTCATCCTTTGGCAAGGTGCTATTTTGTTGCAAGAAGCAGAAGTTGGGCAACTGTTCTTTAATTGGGATTTAAAATGAAACGTTTTTGTAGCGGGAGTGGAATAAATTAACAATTATAGTAAAAAGCAAATTTTGATATGAATGTAAAATTTTTGGAACTGTTACTACCATAATGATCTTGCGTACAATACGGAAAGCAAAGACAGACTTTTTTTTACCTTAAAATAGGAACAATGCTGTTATTCACCTTTCCATACAATGACATCAAAATTCAGTGTCACTCATTTTCTCTGAGCGGATGCTGCCTGACTTACTGAGTATTTCCAGCATTATCTGTTTTTATCTCAAATTGCTAGCCTCTGTAGTATTCTGCTTTGTCTTCAATATACCATTATAAAACTTAGGAGCAGAAGTAGGTCATTTGGACCTATTGAGTTTGCTCCACCATTCAATAAGATCATGACTGATTTGATATGATAATCCTCAACTCTACTTTCCCACTTTATTGCCATAATCTTTGATCCCCTTACTGATTAAAAATCTGTCTCTCTCAACCTTGAATACATTTAGCAACCCACCATCTACAGCTCTCCGTAGCAAAGAACTCCATTGATTCACTAATCTCTGAAAGAAAAAATTCCTCCTCGTCTCTATCTTAAATAAGCAAGTTGAAGTCCATCTAAACTGTAATTGATAGAGACAATTATTCTGAAATTATACCCTCTGCTCCTAGATCGTCTCAAAAAAGGAACCAAACAACCTTTCAAGCTTCCTGAGAATCCTACATATTTCAATAAGATCACACCGCACTCTTCCAAACTTCAGTGAATATAGGCCTAACCTATTCAACCTTTCCTCAGTACCCGAGATCAACTTAGTGAGCCTTCTCTGGACCAGCCTGAATGCCAGTTTATGAAGTTGGCTATGAAGTTACTGCAATCTATAATTTGGTGTTGCAAGAACTGCTAAGTGAAAAGCAGTGAAGAGAAAGACAGAAAGGCATCTCTGAGGGATCTTGTGAGAATGACAGTGATCGATTTCTTTCCACTTCTCATTTCTATTGCTGAGATTTATCAGTCTGAAAGACATGCTGGTTAGGTGCATTGACCCAAACAGGCGCTGGACTGTGGTGACTAGGAGAATTTCACATTAACTTCATTGTAGTGTGCACGTCAGCCTTGCGTGTGACTAATAAACTTTAACTTTACAATGCAGAAGGAGGTCACTCGGTTCATCAAATCTGCAGCAGCCACAATCCCACCCTGGCCTTATTTCTATAATTCCACATGTTTACCCTGCTAATCTTCCTGACACTAAGGGACAAATTAACATTGCCAATCAACCTAACCCGCACATCTTTGGATTTGATAACTTCATGGACCTATTTCAAAAGAGGTGATACTAAGTGTATCTATAATTTGTTCCACATCTGTTAGGGAACATGCTCCTAATTTTTGATCATTTTGAAATCCAAAAGCACGTACTCTTCATAATCTTTTACATTCATTATCCTTCTCCTAAAATTCTAAACCTGATCTGCACCTCTGGCAGCGTAGCAGCTGCGATCCTGATTGTGAATTTTCAGAAGTGCATAAGCAGCTAATCACTGAGATGCCTGTCTAAAATGTTAAATCACAGTTACTTGTGGAGACATTCAATCATAAATATCTTGGGAGTTACAAGCAACATTTCCGCTTTGATATTTCAGGCCTTCATCCATGTGAGTAAGTTTTTGCTGGGTCTATGAATCTATTACACTCTGGGTTTTTTTTGGGCCAATTACTTTAAATCAATATCCTTTGGTTACCGATCCTTCTGTCACCACAAACAAACTGTTTACCCAATCAATACCTTTCATGACTTCAAATGCCTCTATTGAAACAATAAAACTGTAGTTTTTCTCATCTCCATACTTAACTAAAATTATTACATTCCTGGTATCATTTTAAATTCCTACAGTCACTTTTATAATGTTGAAAGGTTGACTGCTTGAACATGTGGTTGCAAGATGTTTTAATAGGTAATAGATATATAACCATGCTGGTGGGAAAACCAGCTTCCATTATCATTTACTTTGTCAACGCAGACCTGAAGGACTCAGATTCAAATTCTGGATTGTCAGAACTTTTGGCACCAGACCTCAATGAGAATCAGTCCCTTCAGTGAGGGGATGAGGAAGTGAAATAATGGAAGAGTTGACTCAGATTTTGTTACTCCTTTTGAAAAGTCAAATAAGTTGAATGCTGAGGGATGGTGAAGCTCTGGAATTCTCTGCCTCTGAGGCTAGTGGCGGCTGAATCATTAGAAATATTTAAAGTGGAGGTGAATAAATATTTGATAGATTGAGGATTTCAGGGCTATGGGGAAATGACACAGAAAAGGAGTCAAGATTGGCATAGATAAGCCATGGTTGTATTGAATGGTGAGATAGGCTTGAAGGATCTGGTGGCCTATTCCTGCTTCTATGTCTTGTGTTGTGTGCTTGAACTTGCAGCCTATACCAGTCAAACCAAAATGCAAATCAGAGCAACAGTAATAAGTAATCTTTTCACATTTACCTTCTGTTGCTCTTGGGCTCCTCTGCAAACGCTCACTCCTCGCCCAAGAAAACGCTGTGTCTAGAATCCGATCACTGGCCTGTTACTGCTTACTTGATGTCCTTCCTGAGAGGCTCACCACAGGATTCACATTTTGTTTTCATTGGGACTTCTGATTCTGAATGGCCAGGCACCATTTATTCATAAGCATGTGCCTCATACTGCATGCACTCATATACATTCCTCACACTGCTGGTCAACTTGTGACTGTAGTACTCCTTGTGTGCTTTCCCTAGTCCACCCATAATTAGATGTTCCCATGGGCTGTGTGTGTGGGCTGTAATATGCCCAAATCTGATCTATATCCTCTGAGCCAACTATTACCCACTACAATTAAAAACTAAGGATCATGGTCCGTTTTCCCCTCAGCCACCTTCTTCCTCCATTCCATCATGTGCAACATCACAAGAGCTAACTGCTTTCAAAAAGTAAGCTCTCAAATTTATGTTTCTGAGATAAGAACTGCTCTGTGTTTATAAACTCAACTAGACTAACCATGGTAAGTAACTCCAATGACTTCCCCAAAGCCTGTCCACCATCTACAAAGCACAAATCAGGAGTGTGATGGAACACTCATAGAATCTCTATAGTGCAGAAGGAGGCCATTTGACCCATTGAGTCTGCACTGATGCTCAGGCAGAGTATTCCACTAGGCCTCATCCCTATAATACTTATCGTGGCTAATTCCCCCTAATCTACACATCTTGAGCCATTAAGGGACAATGTAACATAGCCAATCCACCTAACCTTCACATCATCCAATTGTGGGAGGAAACCCATGACGACACATGGAAAATGCGCAAATGCCACACAGTCACCCAAGATCAGAACTGAACCCAGGTCTGTGGTGCTGTGAGGCAGCAATGCTAATCATTGTACTCGCCACTTGTCTGGATGGATGCAGGTTCAATAACACTCAAGAAGCTTTACGCCATCCAGGACAAAGCAGCCCATTTGATTGGCATTCTGTCCACAAATATTCACAACAGTAGCAACAGTGCATACATATCTACAAGATGCACCTGCAGGAACTCACCAGAGCTACCTAACATTTAGAAGGAAAAGGGTAGCAGATATATGGGAACACCACTACCTGAAGGTCCCCTCCAAGCCATTCCCTACCCTGACTTGTTAATATATTGCCATTGCTTCATTTCGTTGTCAAAATCTTAGAACTTTTTCCCTTTCCCCCTTGTGGGTGTACCTACATCATGTGGACTGCAACTATTCAAGAAGGCAGCTCACCACTACTGGGTCAAGAGTAATTAGGAATGAGCAAAAAATTCTGACATAGCCAACAACACCCACGTCCCATAAGTGTATTTAAAAATTAAAGAATTAAAATTTATAACACTCTGATTTTTCTCTATGTTTTCCTCCTTTCTGCTGATTCTAGTGGCTCAGGCTGAATATGTCATTTGGCCCTTCTCAATGCTCAAGGCCCTGATATCCATCCCTAGAGTATCTTGGTTAAGCATATTTCACTAATCCTCTAACATGGATGTACAGTTGGCATTGGTCCCATTTTAGACTGTAAATGAGGCGGAAGATGGGATTCCTGGACTTCCCCCATCAACCTTTTGTTATTCTGCGTCTGGCATGAGACCCTTGCTTCAATCAGCAGCTTAACAAGGCAATGTGGACCCGACCGATGAGTCTTTATTTCCTTTCCAGAGAAACCTGTAGTTGTTCGGTTTGTACTTGTTCCTCAGAAATCAGGAGAAAGCCCTGGGCACTGAGTCACACAGCAGTAGAGATTGTAGTCATGCCCTGACCCCATTGCCTAGTTCCCTGGGCAAGGAATACCTGGGCCCCATTCGTTTCATTCCATTTACTCAGTATCGCAGAGTCTTTAATTACAACTCCTGCCTAATCACTGCCAATGTAGCCTCACTTTGCACTTCGTATTATAATGCACAAAAACATTGGGTGAGGTATCAAACATGGAAAAAAATATTTTATTAGAAATCCTGTTTAAAAACTGGAACATAAAACATGCTCACCATCACTGAGTGAGCAGTAATTCACTGAATTTACAAGGATGGTTTTTAACATCAGCAACATGTAATAAAAATGGACACTAATCACTCGGCATATCTCAGTTTGGATCATAAAGCACACTTCCAGAACTGGCCTAAAGGGAGACTTCAGGTTTGGACCAACTTCACATTTATATGCAGATCAGTTCTCATGCAGCCCCCCCCCCACCCCCACCCCCCCGCCACCGCCTACCCCGTCCCCAGCTAAGTCAAGCAGTGAGAATCTGAATCAAGAGAAATTGCAGCTGAAAACAGATCGCTTTGTATCTCATTTCTGGTACTAATTAGCTATATTTCCATATTTAAACAAAACTTCCCCACATCAATCAGTGATTGTTCTTGGCGAGGGGGAGAGGCAGGAAAGCTTCTTAACTGATAGTTCCTTAATCTGTTGACCTAAACAGTTTATTTTTGTCCTCTCCAATTCAATTAAATGTGGCTGTTAGTTTTGTGGTTCATCTTGAGGTTTTGCCAATGCTGCATAAACAGAAATATTTCCAGCAAGCAAATCTGTCAGTGGCTTTATCTGCTAGCTTTTAAATTCCCTGATTTCTCGTAATTAGCGATACAATAACCTGCCATATCATCACATTACATGATGTAAAATATGAGAATTAATGACACATTGACGTCAAGACACATTTGGAGAAATAGAGGAATTGAGCTGTCCACTCTTCTCCACACCTGTCTTTTGTCCCAATCCCAGCTCCACCCTCTATACCTCCAAAGACCCACTTGAAATATATGTCTGCAAGTAATGGCAAATCCACCCATGCAAACCTGGAGATTATCACCTGCACACAACCTCAGAGCCAAGTCTCAATTTGCTTTGCACTAGAATCCACACATATGCAGTTTGCCACAAGAGTCACTGAATCAGGATTAGGAAGTAGAGGGACTGAACATGAGGCCTGGTCTGTCATTGCCTTGTATACACTGAATAACATCTGGGCCACCACAGGGGGCGAACAATGCAAATCAATATCATAAATACTGCATATGCCTTTTGTGTTGTCAAGTTGACCAAAATCTGCAATTTCCTTTTAAATACTCCAACATGAGCTTTGGATGTGACAGGCACTTTTGTAAATATCTATATATAAATTTAACACTTTGCCTCAATATTCACCTATAGTGCAGTGCAATATGACTTAAAATATTTTATATTATTGGTTTGAATATCTATATAACACAATGTTAACATTTAAAATTCATTGATAGGTAAGATAAAATATACAAAACATATAAACTGGTTTACAAGCAGAAAACACGGGATGAAGGATATGGCTGGAAATATTTTTTTGTGCATTGATCTGAACCTGACCAGGAAAATGCATTTTTTTTATTATCACTGATAATTTTCTCCAGCTAATATAATGAAAACTGTCTAGCTATGACAAAAAGTCATCTGGATTCGAAACATCAGCTCTTTGCTCTCCTTACAGATGCTGCCAGACCTGCTGAGATTTTCTGACATTTACACATTTGGACTGTGAAAACTGCTACTGATATGTGGACCATGGAATATCACTCAAAAAGTGGTCACAAGTATCCTTCTCTAAAAGGTCTAATATCCTCTTCACTCCCTGAATATTTTACTATCACTCTTTTTCTGAGGCTCAATCTAATTCCTTCTCAAAAAATGTTGTGAATCTCTGCTTCTACAAGGGCTGTTAAAAGATAATCTGTCATTCTGATCACCCTCAATGTGAAGAATTCCTTTCTTTGACATTATCTTAAATTTTTGCTTCTGGTTATCACCGCGATGACAAGTGGGAACAATCTATCACTCTTTAATTTCTTTGACCAAAGTTTGAAAGATCTGAATCAGATCAACATTTCAAAAAACCCCAAGTTCTCATATCTGGCCATGGGCTAGTAACCCTTCAACTCTGAGAACATTTTAGTGAATCTCTGTTCCACTGTTTTCATTATAGAAATGAAGGGTACAATGGAGATTCACAAGGAACTTACTCCTTAAAGAGAATCAAGAATGCCTATTGGCACAGACTGGAAGAGCTGATTGGGGTTGAAGTCAAAGGGTGCACATCAAAAAAAACAAGGGAGTAGTAAAGAATGGTTTGGAAAGAATGAGAAGTCGGTTACTTGCAGTCTGCAGTCTGAGTTTATCAGCTTTTTGCTTCAAGGTTTGAATGAAGGTCATAATTCCATCACTTCTGTTACCTTGCCTTCACCCCAGTGATTGAACGATACTGGTTATTTTCAGAAATGGCCTATAATTGCCATGATACCATTTAAAATGGTCAGCAGTTATTTTGTCCAAAACTTCAGTAAAATTCAAGATGCTGAAAATTGATTGCAGGGTTAGACTAATTAATGATTATTTAGATTTTCATTCTCTAAGTTCAAGTGAGTTAGTGAGAAAGTGGTGGAGGACAGGAATATTATTTTACAAGCAAATGGGAATGTTGTTCTTGCTGCAAAATCTGAGACAGGGAAGTACATAACATAGTCTGACACCTTTCTGGCTTGCAGCTTAATAAACCAACAGCATGATGTAAGGTGTGTTATTAAATCATTATACCAGTACAGTATCAGCTGCTAGTGATAGATTGTGTTATAAACATGATTTGAGCTCTAGCAATCTGGTATAGCAGGCTGTACCCAGCATGGGTTCACATGGTGATTCCCAATCACTAAGCTTCACTGCTTTGGGGCAAAGTACAAAGTGATTTTCTACAAAAAAGCAGCTGGAGGGAAAAGTCCATTACTCACCCTCCTCCCCACACCACTCTGCTATTGATGGGAGCAGGAGGCTAGTGGGCAGGGACAATCTGATTCCCTTTTAAAGGCTCAAGCTCCTCTGTGCTGTAGCCTTCCACTTCTCTACAATGAATAAGGTGGAACAGAGATTCACAAGGATGTTCCCAGAGTTGGCTGGAAAAGCTAAAATAAGGAATTGAGAGACTTCACTCCCCTCAGCCCTTCAAAAACAGCAGCTTTGATTTGGTTATCCAACGTTTGATTCTAAACAACAAATCTAAGATTTCAGACCACCAGCTAATCATAGAAACCCTGCAATGCAGAAGGCAGCCATTTGGCCCATCAAGTCTACACTGATAAGAATCCCAGTCAGGCCCTTTTCCTATAACCCCACATATTTACTCTACTAATCCCTCTATGCATCCTGGACCACTGAGGGATAATTTAGCATAGCCATGCATCTTACCCACTTATTTTTGGATTGTGGGAGGAAACTGGAGCTCCCAGAGGGAACATGGAGAGAATGTGCAACCTTCACACAGATAGTGATCCAAGCAAGGAATCGAACCCAGGTTCCTAGAGCTGTGAGGTAGAAGTGCTAACCACTTTGCTGCCCTAATGATTCATCAAAGCGAGAGTAGGAGATTCTAACAACAACTTTTTCTGGGTAGGATAATTACCAGCGTCATACAGATAGGAATCCAGGAATGAAAACAGCAAATGCTGGAAAAACTCAGCAAGTCTGGCAGCATCTGTGCGGGGAGAAACATAGTTAACGTTTGGAGTCTGTGTGACGCTGTTTCAAGAAATATGATGGAAAAGGAGTGAGAGCAGACTTATGTGGAGCATAAACAGCAGAATGGATCTGTTGAGCGGAATGGATTTTTCTCCGTGCTGTAAACATTAAGTAAAACAACATAATCCAGCTATCACTTAGTGGGCCATCCGACAGGAAGGAAACTGATTAGGGAATCTCTGTGCCTAGGCATGATACGTTTCATTGTAATTCCATCTCTGGGTGTAAAGGAAACATGCTTCTCGAGCACAATCCATTTCTTTTCCTCTCTCCCAGTTATTACCAAGGACTAGATTACATGCCTGTTTTTAGGCCACTATATAATCAACTTTTGTGCCTTTGAGGTAATTTCAGAAATAATAGTGTTGATTTTTGTTGCAGCTCCATTAACAGTGGAATACAAATCACACCTCACTGTGAATACATAACCTGTGGGTTCTGAGAATAGAAACTGCAGATCAAGACACCTTGAGCAGAAGGATAATACCCCAGTAACAGCTAGAATTGTAAAGGCTCCTGATTTCAGAATTGCATTTTTATTAATCATTCAAGGCACCAACAGGATAAAAAAGTCATTGAAAAGAAACCCCACCAATTCGGGCAGAATCCTGCTGATGGATTCAACCGTGCTCCCGGTGCAGATCTTTTCTATTATCCTTGTGGCCACCTGATTAAAAAACTCCCAATCATTTTTACACGCAATGCCCAAAAAATGCAACGAGTAACAATTTCTGTCAAAGTTCGGGTAGGGATCAGTGCTCCCCATCCAGGCAACTACATTGACCCCTGTGTTTATCTATCAGACTCTGTTAACCTTAGTCCAGCGTACTTTACACATCAGCCTTCAAAATGTCGAGGATAAGAAATGAAAAAGGTAGTTATTTCATGTTAGATTTTTTCTTTACAGTATCTGTATGTTAAAAATTCACGTGATTGCCTGCAAAATTTCCTTAGAAACGGCACCTAACACAGAATAGCCCAAGTAACAGCAATTCAGATCTCTGGATTTGAGACATTCTTAAAAATGTTTTACTCCATCCTTAAAGTTACAAAACCAGTGTTCAGAGTGGACCTGGCAAACCAGAATCCATTCCTTGCTTATTCCAAACATTAAATTCAAATTGAATCCAATTCAAAATCCCCACAAGAGAGCATACAAGATTCCAGCTGATGAGTTAAAGCATTGCATCCATCTTGGGCTGGATCTGATGTTTGATCTTAGCTTAAAGACCGACATTAGAGACCGATTTTAACTTTTGTGCAGTAAGTGGGCAGACCATCCCACCCTCTGCGGGCATTCCTGGGCTTTCTGGCCCCACGAAAATATTACAAATTTCTGTTGCCTATTTTTGAGCAATCTGCTGTTGTCCCTTTAAGATTGATTAACGTAGTATCGGATGAACAGAGCACTGAATGGACACACCCTACCCATTTTTACCTCAAAACTGGCAATTGCAATTACAGGATCCTGATTTGCGTATTACAAGTGGTTTCCCATAGAAACAGTCAGGGGTTCCAGTTACCCTTCTCAGGATCCGAACTCAAGATAGTGCCTGTCTTGCCACTGTAAATGCTAGGTCATAATATGTCAATTCAATGGCTGTTGTACCCCCATTTACAGTTGTGGAAGTGGTTAAATTTGGCCTCATGCAGCATTGAGGCAAAGTGAATTATTCACCCTATAATCTGCCTGAAATCCATAGATAATGAAAATCATCAGACAGGTAAACTATTTGCTGCATCAGCTAAAGATGGGCATCACCTCCATAAACAGTTGGCCTAGCAACATTTAGCTATTAATAAACAATAAAACAACTGCACCGCAACAGCAGAAGAATATATTGTGCGTTAGACCATGTAATGGTTTGACAACTGCTAAACTGTGGATCATATGAGCAAGAGTTCAGTACCATATTATTTAGCTATCATCATGTTTTATATTATATGCAAATTTATACATAGTTGATGATTTCCTCCTGTGTAACATGCCACAATATCTTATTACTTTCCCGAGGATATATTTCAATTTGATTGTCTTTGTTGAGAATAGATTCAGGATAGATGACAGAACCAATCAGTTATACTTTTCGCTGTACTTGTTCTGGGTCAGATACAGCAGCAATTCTAATCTGTCTACAAATGGAAGCTAACTGGATGCTCCGGGTATAATCAATACAGCTTGGCTGCATCCAAAAGATCTTGTTTGCCTTGCCTGTGGGGGCCATGAATTGGATTCAATTGGCTTTTGAATTTGGTTTTTGGAGCAAGCAAGGAATAGATTCGGGTTTATCCGGTCCATTCTGAGTACAGGCTTGGTTACTTCAAGAATAGAGAAAAAGTTCATTTGAAAAAATTAAGACAAATGGTTTGTTGAAATCAAGCCTTGAATCAATCCCAAGATGGAGTACAGTGCTTTATCTTGTCAGCTGGTGGATCCATGAATTGGATTCAATTGTATTTTGAATTTTATTTTTAGAGTAGCAAGGAATGGATATGGATTTACACAGTCCATTCAATGTTGGCTTTGTAACTTTAAGGATGGAGTAAAAAAAATTAGAGTTAAGAGTGAGATCAAATGTAATGCCTGTTCTTGTCAGCTTGAATCGTATTTGTCTCTCCATTAGGACCTTGAGTTGGATTCAATTTCAATTTGAATTTTGATAGGTTTTGTTCTGTCCACTCTGTGAACTGGCTTTGCAACTCTGAGAAAAGATTAAAATTTAAAAGAAAGTTATAGCAAAACATTTAGTATCTCAAACAGTGGCAATGTAAATGGTGGAGAGCTCCAATTAAGAGGTTGTTGGTGCTCACAAGACAGTGAGATGGTGGGATAGTGAGAATGTCTCTGAGCTGATAATCTAAAGGCCTAGGCTAATGCTCTGGGTCATGAGTTCAAATCCCATTATGGCAGCTGGTTGAACTTAAATTTAAATAATAAAATATGTAAAGTTAATCTCAGTACTGGTGACCAGGACAGCTGTTACAAAAACCCAGCTGGTTTGTTCAGGAAATCTGCCAGCTTTATCCAGTATGGTCTTTTCGTGATTCCAAACACACAGCAACATGATTGATTCTTAACTGCCCTTTGAAATGCTCTAGCATGATCGTGGAGCACAAATGTTGGACTTGTTAACAACACCCACATCTCATGAAAGAATAAAGAAACAAAATTCAGCAGAAAGGAACTGGACAATAGCAGTGTGTGCAAAGGTTAATTTAGTCTAATTAGTTCTGAATATCCAGGCCACTGACAGGGATAATTGAGTATGATTATTTACTCTGGATGAATATCAAGATTAAAAGCTCCTAGTTTGTTCGTCAGGATTTAAAGGAAGGAGTTCCAAACTGATAAAATAACTAGCTGTCACAGGTACAGTCATAGAAAGTCAGACACTACTATATCTGGCACATGGGATATCTGAGACAGAACATATCCTATTTCATACCTTTACAATGCCCTCATCCTGATGAAAGCTGGACCCAAATAATTAAGAAATGTAAAAGGATAAGAATAAATAAATATAGATTCCTCCACAACAGAATGTGATTTCCTGTTTCTTGTCACAAGATTCTCTCTCATCTCAGGTCCCACAGGACCTGAGGCAGTTCCTTCAATAATTCTCCTGTGGAAGGATCTAACTGCATTGGTACACAGCAATATGGATATTTCTACCTTTGTGTCAGCTACTGTTCAGTTGGTAACACTATCAGCTCTGAATCACAAGGTTCTAGGTTCAAGCCCCATCCCAAGGTTTGAGTACAAAAATCACTCCAGCGTAGTACTGAAGGAATACTGCACTGCAGGAAGAGCTGTTTTTTAGATGAGATGCAAAACGGAGGTTACAGCCTGCCTGCTTGGGTGAATGTGAAGATGCTGAGACAAGTGAGGGTGCAGGCTGGTGGTTTAAAGCAATCTCCCTGAAGGTTCTATGTGCTGTGAAGCTACTTTAGGGAGATGCAATATTATTCAAAGGATATTTGCATACAAAAAATGAAAGAGACTCCTGATAGCAATTCTCCTAACTTCTCAATTTTCAAATGTCTTCTGGACATTTTTATCCCATCCTGACTTGAAAATGATGCAAAAACATGAAGGCCATCTGCCTGATTGGCCTGTGCACCAAGAGGGAAAGCATATGGACCACTCAAATTCCCAGTCAATTGGAACTTTAACTGTTGGCAGGTGTGCATACCCACCAGCAGTGCTATGTCAAGTGTCACTATCACATCAGGACACACCCAACATTTTCGCGCACATTTTCACACTAGTTTGGGTCAGCCATGCATCTGTTCGCAGTGTGAAAATTTCTGATCCATAAGCCAATACCTATCTTTCAACTAGCATCACAAAAACACATTGTCTGGTCATTATTACATGATTGTTTCTGGGAGTTTGCTAGGTACAAATTGACCATTGCTTTTTCTATATTAAAACAGCAACTAGATTTCAAAAAGTACATAATTGGCTTTTAAAGCACTTTGAGATGTCTGGTAGTCATGGACAATATTATTTACTTGTTTTGCAAACCTGCTCTAGTTCTTGATACTGTAAATGTAGCACTTACCACCATCCCTGTACCACTGACAAGCCATAAGTAATATTAGCACAGACTGGGGTTAAGATAATTCTTCCTCAGTCCTCTCGAGTGTGGAAGAAACTGTCACAGTTTTGACACCGGGTTCAAGTCCTTTCTAACTGTGCTATATCTGGCACATGGGATATCTGAGTCAGAACATATCCCATTTCATACCTTTACGATGCCCTCATCCTGATGAAAGCTGGGCCCAAATAATTAAGAAATGTAAAAGGATGAGAATAAATAAATATAAGATTCCTCCACAACAGAATGTGATTTCCTGTTTCTTGTCACAAGATTCTCTCTCATCTCAATCACATGTAACTACAGTAATTATAATTTTTTGAATGATCTCTGCAATGGATGAGGGACCAAATTTAAAGCAAGTGTATGACGAAAAGACACTCTTTACAATCTGTACTAAGCATTATAAAAGCATACAGCAGCGATTTTATTCAAATAATCCAGCTGAAACCCCAGAGTTTTGGCCGAAATGCCCATTGTTGGTAGAACCTCTCCAGAGTTTCTCCCATTCTTCTATCCAAGTTGCAAAATTGGGGAACTTTGTGGAAATTCCATCCCATGAACTTATAGCTGCACCGTTATCACACTTGTGTGATAGTCCAGTTGTGGGGGTTGGCATTGGGAGGGTGGATGGAGGAAGGGAAGGGGAGACATTTGGTGCCTTTGATCCCAGGCAGATGTTACTGCAAGAAAGCAGGTGGAAAAGAACTTCACAACAGGCGAAAGTAGATAACGGGTATCTCCAAGGTAATCTGTTGTTTGACGGCACCAGCTTTGAAGTGTCAAGTAACACTGAACTGTCATGTAGTGTGTACAGATCCCTACAAAGCACAGTGCTTGTAGCACTAACCCTTAATAATAAACATTTCCCTGTAAGAACCTCTACTTGGTTTTGATTTGATTTCCAGCATCCATCAAATAACAAATTAAAAGTGTGTGTCATCCTTCTTCCGGTGGTTATATTGCTGCAAATTGCCATATCCATATTTCCTTTCCATTGCAATGTGTTCCATTCCCACCACGTAATCATCGGGACGGGAACTCTTGTTCAACTCCACAACACGTGGCACCACAGTTGACCAGCGGTCTGTGGAATAGAAATGAGAATAGAAATAGAACGTGTCTCGACACTTAGTAATTGAAGAGGCCAATTAACAACGTGACAGTCCACCACAAAATGTTCACTTTACAGGCAAGAGAAGACAGTTTACTCAATGTTTTACCAATGTTGAACTTCAGGTTCAGCTATGATTTAGAAACACAAGTTTCTTTTTCTTTTTAACTTTGCTATGGTTAAGAGCGCAAGTCCAATTTTTTTATAATTTATTAGAGAAAGCAGCTCAGATTCTAGAAGGTGCGTTTTATCTTTATTCATTCACAGATGCGGGTGTCACTGGCTAGGCCAGCATTTATTGCCCTTGAGAAGGTGGTAGTGCGCTGCCTTCTCGAAATGCTGCAGTCCATGTTATTTTTATTTTTCATCTGATATTCATCAGAAGCATATTTATAAACATGCAACCTGGATAATGAGTTAGAAGGGTCAGATTAGGGATTTCTTCTCTAGATCTAGATTTCTAGTGCATATTTTTGACCAGGTAGGACAAGAACACACCAGTGATCCCGGCTGGTATTCCAAAGTTTCAAGCAAGCTGGATGTCACCAAGACTGACAGACTCTTTGTAGACCAATAGATTTTGAAAACTTTGTCATAGATTATATATCAGATTGAGACATTAAAGTGGTTATATAAATGTAAGTGTTATTATTGATCAAAACTTCCTGCCCCTTTACAATTGAAATAGACCAGATGCCACCTTAATGCTGGACACCTTGACCCTGAAGAATTCATTCCTGATTTAGTCATGTGAGAGAATTATTCAATGTTAATTTTGAAATTTTGAGGGTTTTCTTTAAACTTTTTTTTAGGGCACCTCCTAGAAATTATATCTTTGGCATAAGTTCATTCTCCAGGTTAGGAGTTAGGACATGTGACTCTATGCAGTGAAATCTGTATTAAGACAAATACTTCCCCAAAATAAAGCTGACATTTTTTGAGAGACATTTATTGGGAGGCGATGGCTTGTGGTATTGTCGTCAGACTATTAATCCAGAAATTCAGCTAATGTTCTGGGGACCTGGGTTCAAATTCTCTGACAGCAGATGGTGGAATTTAAATTCAATAAAAAAAAATCTGGAATTAAGAATCTACTGATGACCATGAAACCATTGTTGGAAAAGCCCATTTGGTTCACTAATGTCCTTTAGAGAAAGGGAATCTACTATCCTTACCTGATCTGGCCTACATGTGACTCCAGAACTACAGCAATTGTGGTTGATTCTTAACTGCCCTCAGACAACTAGGGATGGGCAATAAATGCTGGCCAGCCAGTGACACCCATGTCCCATGAATGAATTAAAAAATCCCAAAGAACCTGGGTGGCAAATAAATCGTTTGGAAACACAAGGACGTTCACAAGTTATGAACTCTGGACCAAATGCACCTTTTAAAACAGAAAGATGGAACATGGTTTATTGTTGAGCTGCTGTATCTGCAACTTTCATTGTGTCGGACCCACTGTGCCCAAGCACCTTGTTCCCATTATACCCCCAAATTCTCCTGAGGTCAGTGTGAGATTTTGTAGCTTTAGTGAAATGTGAAGCAGTTTACCCAGTATGAAGAAAGACAAAGAAACTATGCTGGAGGTGGATGTTTCTACTGGTTTGCCCCAGGGATAGACTGGATTCTCTGCCACTATGGATACTGGGAAAAGAGTTCTCAATTTAACAGAATCTTATTAATTATCTCGAACAGCTGTTTCCAGTCCCAAAGCTGCCATAACTTCCAGGTTTCACTAGTTACATACATGGATCCCTTGTAAGTGTAAACTCAGCTCCCACCTCGACGTAGGCGCCCAATGGTGTGGGTAAAACCAGCATCGTATTGGTAAGTGTCATTCCTTCCTGGGTCTTCATTAATAATTCCAACATTTTGGTTCCAATGAGACCAGTTGACCTCATCCACCCTGGAATATACATGGAGAGAGAGGTGTCATGATTACTGTTGGTGGAGTGGTGGGGTGGAGATGGGGGTGGGATTGGAGATGGGTAAAAGCACAAGTGATCATGACAACAAACCTTATTTGAAGCCAGGCCTTGTTCAGTGGGTCAGTTTCTGTCACAGTGGACCCTGCCTTGAGAATCTGCCCAATGCCACAATGAGGGTAAACCCAAGGGGATGTATTTTTTTTTAATACATCGGTGTCAAATTGGAATCAGTCGCGTGGAAGTGATTTTCCCCAGATTGGCCAACTGGTGACTAGAGGGTGGGTTTGATACTCAATAAGAGATAGTGGGCAAGCTGTTGAAGTTGGAGAGTGAATAGGACACATCCAACATCGTCAGAAATGCAGGTAAGAGAGAGAGAGATGCCCACGTTGCATAATATAAAAGTCTTAAATTTAAAAAAAAGCCTCCACATGGTCTACTCCAGGCAGATAGTTCACTTCCTAACTGACTGAAACTTTCCAATTCCTCTCATGCAATAGGTCTTAACAGGCCAGTAAATGTCTTTAATCGATTAGTCACCACCTGGGGACAAATAGCCCTTTGGCCACCTTTCCCACCCAGGGTAAAACAGTTAACCATGATGCTGGCCGGCAGTGCAAATTTCCAAGTTCACCAACTTCATACTCACCCCCACATGGGGGCAAAAACCCTGCCCAAGGGCACCGAAGTTAAAAGAGATGCTTCCCCTGCCACTAATATAGTCTCAATATAATCTTTAATCATTTCTAATGGTGAATCATGTCTGTGGTTCACTCTTGAAAGATAAAGTCACCTCAAAAGTAATGATCTTCTGCCCCAGGAGAATGTACAAACAGTGTGTAAGATTACATCATTCCTAACAGTCTAGATCAATTGTAACATTACTTTAATGAAGAAGGCAGACGCATTATTCAATCCAACTACTCAAAATTGATTTGAAGTTTCATCCCTTCTCACAAGTTCAATCCTCTGCATATTTTAGTTGCCTTTGAGGTTATATGAAACCTAAGACAAAGTCAACTACTCTTGATGAGCACAGTTGTACATGAAGTTTGTATCAAAGTTCAGTAAAACCATTCCTCGGTTACGACAAAAAGTCTCCACCCAAAATGTAACCTAGTCCTTTAGTTGCAGACATATTTGCTGTATTTTCTGGCATTTTGTTTTGGCTCCTTTCTGGGGTAGTGAGCTGGATTGTTAGTTGACACTGAGACGTGTCTTTTGCCACTCCTTGAGGTGGCCAAATTTACAGCGGCTTCTGACACTAACTGGCACCAAGAATTGTGATGAATCAGCCCCGGTGTCTCTGTGCCAGTCACTGCTATTGCGTAGGTGTTCATAACAAAACTAGCTCAAGCATAAAGAAAAAAAGAAAAAGAATATCCTCATCTCTTTTCTTACCGAAAGCACCATCTCCGGTCAGGGGTTCCATCAGAATTAATTCCCACAGTAACCATCTCTCCTGAACGAAATGCTTTTCTTAGAAACACTGGAAATGATCTCTCAATATCCAGTATTGTTGTGGCCCACTGTTAACAGCAATAAGTATTAAATATTATTTCAACAATGAATTGTACCTGTTTTATATCCAACCTCTTGCAGAAGGAGATTAGGTCCATGTACCACAGTCAAGTGGTGACGTAGATCTACGACTGCTTCTCCACCATCGCTTCTCCTTTCTCCATTTCTGTCTCAGTCTTCTCTTTACTTCAGTTTTCTTCTTTCCCTTTCCCTCTTCTATTTCACTCCTCCTCTATTTCTGCTTTTCACCTTCACTTCTCTCTCTTTCCTTTCCTCTCCTTCACATCACTTTCTCTCTCTCCTTTTAATGCTTTCCCTCCTCCTTTCATTCTTTGCTTCTTGCTTCCAATTCTCACTAAACTCTCTCTTCTGTTATCTCTTTAAATGAATAATTGATGGGGGGGGGGGGGTGGCGTGTGGGCAATGGAATCAGGATTCAGACTGCAAGTGAGTGAGAAACAGCAGCATCAGTGGCCATTGGGTGTAAGCTGTGTGTGAAAGAAATAACTTGTTTTTATACAATATCTTTCATGACAATACAGAATATCAGTGATTCCATTAGACTGGTACCCAACAGACTTGGACAGACGAGTTCAAATCCCACCATGGCACCTAAGGAATTTAAATTCTATTGATTAATTAAATCTGGGATAAAAACTAGTACCAATAATCACAGCTTTAATATTTCTGTTTTATCCTACAGATACTTTGGTCCGCCTTGTTTTCTAACAAGGGGCATATACGCGATGGGATGCGAGAGGGCTGCTCTTGGATTGTTTGAGAGTATCCTAGTGCTTCATGTCATTAGTGTACACTTGAACTGGACCAGTTGATGCACAACATGACAGCTCAGTGACTATCACTGTGCTGTGCAGATACATGGATTTGTGTCTGTGTCTGTGGAAGTTTGTGCATTCTTCCCGTGCTTGCTTGGGTTTTCTCCGGGTGCTCCGGTTTCCTCCCACACCCCAAAGATGTGTTCTTAGGCTGATTGCCAAAACAAATTCTCCCTAAATTGTCTCACAAATTTGGTTCCAATACAGATTTCTATAAACATAGACAGGGATCATGGGTGGAATTGGGATTGTCAAGGTGGCGGCGCGGGCTCACTGGGCCAAGGGGCCTGTTTCCCGTGCTGTTTTGTTCTTTGTTCTTAATAAGCTGCCGCGTCTGCCTCTCAAATTGTTTTTAGGGAAGGAAATCTATCACTCTTACTGAGTCTGGTCTGTGGAGAACATAGAACAGTACAGCACAGCACAGGCCCTTTGGCCCTCAATGTTGTGCCAAGCTATGTTCAAACCCAAGATCAAGCTATCCCACTCCCTATCATTCTTGTGTGCTCCATGTGCTTATCCAATAACCGCTTGAAAGTTTCTAAAGTGTTCGACTCCACTATCACAGCAGGCAGTGTTTTCCACACCCCAACCACTCTCTGAGTGAAGACTCTACCTCGGATATCCCTCCTATAACTCCCATCACGAATCCCCTCCTAATAACAGTTGCATCCATCGAGGAAATAGTTTTTGCATGTCCACTCTATCCATTCCCCTCATCATGTCATAAACTCTATTATGTCGAGGAGATTAAGGGAGGAGATGGCCTAGTGATATTTTCGCTAGACTGTTAATCCACAAACTCAGCTAATGTTCTGGGGACTCTGGTTCGAATCCTGCCATGGCAGATGGTTGAATTTGGTGACCGTGAAACTATTGTCGATTGTTGTAAAAACCCATCTGGTTCACCACTGTCCCCTGGAGAAGGAAATCTGCCATCCTCACTCAGTCTGACCTACATGTGACTCCAGAGCCACAACAATGTGGTTGATTCTCAACTGCCCTCTGAACAAGGGTAACTAGAGATGGGCAATAGCGACACATATCCCCAAAAGAATAAAATACTATATAAGCCACAGCAATTTAGGTGACTCTTAACTGCCAACTGAAATGGTCTAGCAAGCCACTCAATTCACAAACAGCTACAGAAACAATGCTAGGCATTAGGAAATGAATGCTCGCCTTGTCAGCAGTGTCCACATCCCATGAGTGAAGAGGTAAAAACAACCAGACTATGTGCCAGAATATTATCACTGTTGTAATATAGGAGATGGAGTGCTCTTGTCACTTGCAATTCTTTGGACGTGATGTTCAGAGAATCTCTGGGCTGCCGGGGAAACTGGCGAGAGTGAGGAAGATGAGGCTACAGTCTGTCATAGAGATTACATTGGCTGATGATATAATCAGCAGCATCTTGCTATTTTTTCATTCCTTCTTGTTGGTTACTCCAATGTCCGAGACTCTGGATCCACCTTATCAGGTGCCTGATACAGAAAATTAATGCATTTTCGGATCTAGGCAGAGATGACACTAGCTTTACATGTGACAAGTTTTCTTCACAATGCTTTAAAATGTCTGCTTCAGCTCCAGCTTCCAGCTCTTTCTGCTGTTTGTTTACTTTTCCCTGTGTCCACACCCAAGCTTAACCAATCAACCACAGTGAGCAATAATAGTAAACAGATACACATAATTGAACAGAGAACAATTCTGCTAGTTATAGAGATAGAAGTGTGAACAATGGGAGAGCAGCTATAGGGATCAACATGACATTGTTCTCTTCAATGCAGCACTGAAATATAAAGGAGGATAAATTGGGTGAAGGTGATGATTATTCCTGCGGCTCTCTCTAGAGGGTGAGGGCGAATAATTAAAAAAAAACTCTTTGGAAACATCTCGAGCTAGAGATGGAGTAAAATGATTGGACAGCTCTCCGTCTCTCTCAGCTTCATGTTCTAATCCCACTTCCTTCACATTAGCTATTCACATAAAAAAACTATTATCAAGGAGTTAATGATTTCCTCAAGATTTGCAGCTCGAGTGTTGAGTGTTGAGTAAATACTTACAGGGATTGTTTGGGCTTGTTGAAACTTTTCTGTATGATTATGGAATATTCAGTCAGACTTGCAGGCTTACCATTTCTCACTCTTACCTGCAGTCTCCAGATTTGCTTGCTCTTCTTCGAGACTTGCCCCACAGTTTCACCCATCAAGGCAATTAACATGTTTAACAGGAGCACAAAGGTTAGAATAATGTAGGAGACCAGGAGAATGACAAAGACGATGGGGTACTTGGCATTGTTGATAACATCCAGGTCTCCCATTCCGATGGTGAGCCGGAAAAGTTCCAGCAGGAACTTGCTGAACGATAAGTTGTCTCTACAAATGGGGTACGTTGAACTTGTGCAGTTTGGTGAGTCAGATGTTATATCACAGGTTTGTAGTGTAATATCATCACTGGGACAGGTCATCAACAGTGAAACCAGGGCTGGAATGGAAATTCGAGATATTACACAATTAAAATGTATAACATTTCCTCACATTTAACAGAAAGTAGAAAGGTGCAATACTAATCCTTGCTTCCATAAATTTGTTTTGAAAACAACTTTAATAAAATGATTTTGGAGAAAACATTTGTTTTATTTTCCTTCCTTTTTATCTCTCCTATGCTTCTTGTTGCAATTAGACTAGAAAGCCTGCACCCTTATGTCTGCTCGGGAGTGAGTTAGCTCAGTTTGCTGGACAGCTACTTAGTGATGCAAAACAATGCCAATAACTTGGTTTCAATTCCCATGCTGGCGGAGGTTATTCACAAAGGCCCTACTTTTCTCAACCTTGCCCCTTCCTTGAGGTGCTGTGATCCTCAAGTTAAATCACTACCAGTCAGCTTCCCCTCTTAAAGGGAAGAGTAAGCTCTGGTCATCTGGGACTATGGTGACTTTACATCAGCCAGTATTAACTGATCCCAGGGTAACTATAGCTAATCACTGTCATCCCCTGTGGCACCACAGTTCAAATTAACATGTGACAAATTGTGAGTACATTACTTAATATTACATCTTCGATGTTTTATGTGTTTCATTTGGTTTGTACCCTTCGAAACCCCCCACTATTGTTTTAAACACAGTTATACCCATGCCAATATTCACAGCAAGATGATGGATAGCACAGTGGCATGGCGGCTAGCACTGCTGATAACAGCGCCAGGGACCCGAGTTCGATTCCTGGTTTGGGTCACTGTCTGTGTGGAGTCTGCATATTGTTTCCGTATCTGCTTCGGTTTCCTCTGGGTGCTCCAGTTTCCTCCCACAATCTAAAACACGCGCTGGTTAGATGCATTTGCCAAGCTAAATTCTCCCTCAGGGTACCCGAACAGGGACCGGAGTGTGGCGACTAGGGGGATTTTCACAGTAACTTCTTTGCAGTGTTAATGTAAGCCTACTTGTGATTAATTAAAAAAACTTTAAACTTTTCACAATACAAACCTGATGTGAACCCAATCATGAACAACACGTAAACCAGGAGGAACCGGAAAAGATCTTTAACCAGGATCTGAAAAAAAAAGGACAACTTGTCAGAAGACTGAACTGTCCAATGGAACTGAACAGATTACATGACAGTGGAACTGTATTGACGGTCTCCTGTGTAGCACTCTGTTGATGTGTCTGCAGTTCCTGCAGTTTGCTATAGGTGTCAGCAGAGCTACGAGATTTTATAAATGCTGAAACAAGCAATAAAGTTTCCCCTGCCGGACTATTTTTCAATACTGAGATTGGAATCTTTCAAACAAGTTTCTGCTAAATGTGACCTTGATAAGCTTAATTCTCTTTGGGGACATATTGATTCTGTGCCAGACAAAGAATGAATATGGTGAGCAATTCAATTTCTTTATCCTTTCTATCTATATTTTCACCTTCAGCTCCTTCCTCATACCAATGCATCAACAGACACTTGTTACGTTAACTTACATTAGACACCGGCCCTCTAATCATCAGGTTAAGAAGCCTGAATCCTATTCCATGTCTAACACAACAGTTATGGTTGTTAAGTGTGCCTGGACATATTCCTGGAGTGGCATCTCATGCCCTCTTGCCTCCGACCACCCTCCCTATACTCCTGCTTAAAATCTTCTGTTTTAATATCCTTATAATTTTTCCCTGGGTTGACACAAGCACATCTCTGAGATTAATCTTTAGTTCCCAGAGACTCCAGTTCAATCCTTGGGGGGGTGGGGGCGGGGGTGGGGGTGGGGGGTTAGTTCTCCTCTGTACAAAGGGTGAGGGGCGGACCATGGAAAGGTCCATTTATCTTGGGCTGAATTTTCCAGTTTCAGGGAAAGCGAGCCCGGAAAAATCCCACCCCTTATCTAAATGGAGAGAGACTTTGTTCGGGGCGCTTCGATGTAGAGCGATCTGGATGTCCTCGTGCATGAAAACTGGAATTCACATATTAAGAAAAGCAATTGGAATTTTAGCATTCATAGTTAAAGAAATAGGGTATAAGTGTTATTGTACAATGAGAATGCACGTGGAGAACGGGCAGGAAGATGGAGTTGAGGCTGAGGATGAGATCAGTCATGATCTTACTGAATAACGGAGCAGGCTCAAGGGGCTGAATTGCCCACTCCTGCTCCTAGTTGTTATGTCATTCCTGATATTGAATGTGATTTGTGAATATCAAGAATATTGAAACAGTTTTGAGGCAGCTTAGTGAGGAACATGCTGTATGAAAAAAAGTTGGGGTGGCACAGTGGTTAGCAGCACTGCTTCACAGGGCCAGGGATCTGGGTTTGATTCCCAGCTTGGGTCACTGTCTACACGGAATGGGTTTCCTCCCGGCGCTCTGGTTTCCTCCCGTATCCCGAAAGGTGTGCTGGTTAAATGCATTGACCTGAACAGGCACTGGAGTGTAGTGACTAGGGGAATTTCACAGTAATTTTATTACAGTGTTAATTAAGCCTTACTTGTGACTAATAAATTAACTTTACCTGAATTCCATTGCAATATATTTTTAAATTTTTTAATATTTAATATTTTTAAAAAATATTTTTAAATGTAAAAAGCTTTCTTTGCCCTTAGGCTATATTGTTTATACTCTTACAAATTTTATGAATAAAGTATGTTTTTGGGGAACAAATATTGATTTCAAGTGTCAGAATCTAAATTATGGGAAAGAGTTAAGGAAAATAGGTGGAAGAGGAGGCATTCAGCACAGTGAGCCTATTCTGCTATTTAATTAGGGTCTGTTCCTCTGCTGTATTGTTCTTTGTTCTTGTTCTTGATGGTTGATCTATATCTTAACTTCACTTAGCCACTTTGTTTCCATATTCCCTTATATCCTGTGCCTAACAAAACAACTACCATTCACGATGTTGATATTTTCTACTGACCCAATCACTACAGGTTTTTTTCAGTGGGATAGGATGCAAATCCCATTCCTCTTTGCCTGAAGGTGGTTCTTCCTGACATCACCCTCCAATTTTAAGGTTGCTGCCCCTTGTTCTGGACTCCCCCAACAAAGTTGGGCTAATTTTCATCGTGTGATAAATGGATGCTGCAAGGTGATGCCATGGAACTTTTCAAGATTGTGAGGGGATCACAAGTTAATAATTAAATAGTTAGGAGTGAGTTTATGTGTTACTTTCTTACGCAAAGGATGGCAGATTGATGTGATGTGGTAATGGGTAAATGGGCCAACAGATGGTGTTCAAGCAGAGATTGGATATATTTGTAGAAAATAAGAGGTTGAGTCAGGCTTGTCGAGTCTACACGTCTTTTCCCTGAAAATATATGTGCTCCAAAGATACACCCACCTTCTGTATCATGATGCTGTAGGTCCCTGTTAACTTCAGGCCTCTAGTGAAGTACAGTGTGTTTATCCAGCCTAAGACCAGAGCAAACACCATTACAGCAAGATAGGATTCCTCACCAGCCAAGTACAGTCCCGCCGACACCAACACCAGGATGGAATAAATAAAACTGCAACACAGGAGCATCACAGTGTCTCGGTCAACAAAAGGATAAATGAAATATCGACTGAATAATGGCCCACTCTCTCAGAACCATTCTTCTCTGGATGAGTGAACTGAGAGGTAAGACCTCAGCAACACGCCCTTTTCCACATGCTTCTCTCACCCAATACAGCAGGAATGTGGTTGAGCAACATGTGACCCCTGAGCCTTGACCTTTGACTTTGAAAGCCAGTCCTATGTGAATGTGTGATTCTTACATATTGGATTGTCTTGTTTGAATTTATGAGGTTAGCGATACGAGAAGTGTTGTTTATAACATCATTATCTTATTTATGGATGAATCCTAAATTAGTTAGTATGAAATTGCTGATCTCTTAGTACCAATAGACTAACGAGAATTAACAGTAATATGGTTTGAGAAGTTCCCAAACATTCATGTTGCATATGAATATTGCCCAAGAAGACAAATCTTGAGTACCTTTGCAATACTCTTCCCCTCCCAATTCTGTATCTTAATCATGTATCTCTACATTACTAATTACTAATCTATGTTGTCCATCTTGGCCCAGTTTTCATAGGTTCTCATTTAACTCTGGCCCCTCCCTGTCTGTTTTCTGGACTGCAAGAACAACTGGGGCAAAAGGTAAATACATGCTCTTAAAATGCTGGAAGCAGGGCCATATGCTCCCCAGACATCAACAGAAGGGGGTCTAAGGCAACACTTAGATAGGAAACTGTATAAACTGCATCACAGAGCTTTGCGGTGCCCCATGCCCAGTCAGTGAAAGGAAACATATTTCAGCAAAATACTTACAAGGCAGCCCATTAGCCATCTTTTTTTCTTCCATCCCTCATCATGCACCCAACAACCACCCCTCACTGGCACCTCCAGGACTCAACAATGTAACCCCTAATGCCAAAAGAGAAAATGCTGGAAAATCTCAGCAGGTCTGGCAGCATCTGTAAGGAGAGAAAAGAACTGATGTTTCGAGTCCAGATGACCCTTTGTCAAAGCTGAAAGACATAGAAAGTGGGAGGTATTAATACTGCAGGGTGAGGGAATGAAAGGTTAGTCATAGCCGCAAAAACCAGGGGAAAGGCTGCTAAAATGGCAGCCATAGAATAAAAGGTGTGAATGGCCAAAGAGCAGAGAAGTTGAAATCAGAGGGTAAACTGTGACAGAGAAAGATGTGGAGGGAGGAGGAGATGGGTAGGAGAGAGATATAATTGAGAAAAGGAGGAAAGGGGAAGCAAAGGGGGAGAAAAGGTAAGGAAAGAGGGATAAAACAGGGGGAGAGAGTGGGTGTGGAAAGAAAAATAAAGAAAAACAATAAAGAAATAAAAGATAGAGAATAGTTAAAAATGAAATAAAGGGATGGAGGTGGGGTAGCGGTAAGATCAGGGTGTGACTCTAATCGTTTGACATTAATAAACTGAGATTTGCTTACATGAGGAGATAGCATTAAACAAGATTAGAACCTTTCTCTGTCTCTGCAGACTGATCTATCCATAAACTTGCCAACTGTAGTGAAGAAGTTGGTTCTGCTCTGATTCATCCAAAGTGTATTTGCTTCTGGGCAGACATAAAACATCATTAACTTTTGGTTGACTTAAAATGGTCTGACTGACGAATGATCAATTTGGTAAGGGTGGTCCCACTGTAAACATTACATAATTCCTTCCGAAAGTTATGTGTTGAATTTCAGGCTTTGATTCAGAACACAAATAAATATAGGTCTCTCTGAACTAAAGCAAAGTGCTGCAAAATCTTGTTTATACCATTCCTAACCGTAATCTCATTGTAGATGTAAGACAATATTCTGGCAAAATTAATTTATAAAGTGAGCACTTTATAATCTGAATTTTAATTTAACTTTTAGGGAAACAATGTAGGTCTTACTAAAGCAACTGGAAAGATCCATCAATGAACATGGAATTCACTCCTGGACATTTCTTCAGAAATAAATCTTTCACCTTTGGAATGGAGAAAAGATTTTAATTAGTTTTTTTCATAGATTGGGCATATTTCATATATTTTTTATTTTTCTTCATTGTTATCGGATTCCCCAAAACCAACCTTGGATTCTCTCTTGAAGGCCTGAATGCTACAGGGGAATAACTTTCCCTGCTTTCCACCGATCTCAGAAAGCTCCATGTGAATTGATCCCCTCCCTCAAGAGCCTCCCAGGTACAGACTAGACTATAGGAAAGAGCACGAGACAGGCAGCTACAGCAATCTGTATCCCTCCCAGGCCTCAGGCCTCTGCTGATGCAGTTTCAAAACCAATCCCTGTGAGCCATGCAAGACCTAGTGGGATGACCTGCTGTCTGATTTTCATCATACTCTGCAATCATCCTGGAATCAGTAAGACGTCTGACAACACCAGGTTAAAGTCCAACAGGACTCTACTCACTTGATGAAGCAGCAATGCTCCAAAAGCTTGTGATTCCAAATAAATCTGTTGGATCTTAACCTGGTGTTGTGAGATTTCTTACTGTGGCACCTCCACACTCTGGAATCAGACCGGGATCTTGGAGAATCAAATTGCTTTTGTCACACTGCTCTTTAAAACTCTCGGTTAAACGTGGTATTGGAAGAACTACGAATTGTTTGCAGGATTCATCAGCCCGGTATCACATTTCAGCAACTCTTGTTGGAAGCTACACGCGCAGTTGTTAAGTGAAGGCTGACTTGCTCAGTAAGCTGCTACAGATTCACTGTCGAGCACATGCATGGTCACATGGACAAAATAACGAGAACATCAGCAGGATCTGGGGAATCCTATTCCAGTGTGGATCAATCAAGTACAGGAAGGGAGGATACTGGAGAAACAAAGTCATTTTCTATCCCTTCCTCTTTTCAACTCTGAACATCTCAACTGCCTCATTGATCCAATATGTTCTGCAACATTGGCCTTGTGTTTCAAAGCAAATAAATTCATACATTTATACAAAAACATACAAAGTGTTCTTCAACAAACAGTGAGAAATATCCTGCGGTTCTTTCTATTTTCTCATCTTTACTTCATAATATTCAGCATTATATGTTTAGAATAAAGTCATTGATGATGGTGCTATAGAAAGGTTGTGGTATATTTATAAATGTATATTTGCAAAGCTGTAAAAGAATTTCAGTTCTGTGCACTGACAGGAAATCATTCTATATTTCGTGCTTCAGGGAAATTTTTGAATGGAGGAACACTTAAAACCGAGTTATCCAAGAAGAGAGATCCCAGGTTGACCCTGGAGTTTTGCTAAGTTAGAGCATCTCTACTGGAATTTCAAGCCAATCAGTCCTGGATTTAAGGAGAGGCAGAATCAATTCTGATGCTCAGCCTGTGGATTCATACCCCAGTATCTGTCCACTCTATCTCAGGGAATGGAGTAAGACTGAGGAACAAAAGAATTCCATCAGGTGAGGTATGAGGTAAGTTCATCAACCCTTGCATCAACAGAGGTGAGCCTATTCCCCTCCCTCTCCCCCACGCTCTCCAGAGTGGAGGGGATCTCAGGACAAGGGAAGGGCAAATGGAGACCAGATTATTTTCTGACAGAGTATGATGAAAATCAGACACCAGGTCATCCCACCAGATCTTGCATGGCTCTCAGGGATTGGTTTTGGAACTGCAGCACCAGACGCCTGGGGCATATCTGATTCATCTCCCATTTGCCAAGGAATGGCCTGGAGACCTGAAACACAACATAATAAAACCATCTTCATAAACAGAATGGATTATCCTGGGGATGGGATTTTCCGGTCTCGCCTGCCATGGGAATGCAAATTTCCAGATAAACTCAAGAGGCCTTTTCCTGGTCTATCAAATTATCTACCCCACCCATGATGATTCCTGCTGTTTGAGAGACAAAGTCCCACATGGGAGACAAATGAAGAAAGTAAAAACACATGGCATCCAGACTAATTCAACATGTTGGATCCAAAACTGGCTTCGTGGAAGAAGACAGAGGGTGGTGATGGAAGACAGTCTATGTGACAGGAGGCCAGTGTCCAGTGGCGTACCACAGGGGTCAGTGCTGGGTCCCTTATTGTTTATGAAATTAACCAAGAAGTTTATTTTGGAGCTGTACAAGACTAGTTAGGCCACAGCTGAAGTTGTGTGTATAGCTCTGGCCACCTCACTATAGAAAAGATGTGATTGCACTGGAGAGGATGCAGACGAGATTCACCAGGGTGGAGAATTTGAGCTATGAAGAGTGGCTGGATAGGCTGGGGTTGTTTTATTTAGAATAGAGAAGGCTGAGGGGAGATTTGATTGAGATGTATAAAATTATGAGGGATACGGAGTGGGTAGATAGGAAGCAGTTGTTCCCTTTAGTTGAAGTGTTAATAACCAGGAGAATAATTTTATGGTGAGAAGCAGAGGTTTAGGGGGATTTGAGGAAACATTTTTCACCCAGAGGATGGTGGGAGTCTGGAATGCACTCCGTGGGAGGATAGTAGAGATGAAAAACCTCAGTTTTAAAAAGTATGTGGATGAGCACTTAAAATGTCATAACATTCAAGGCTATGGGTCAAATGTTGGAAAGCGGGTTAGAGTAAATTTAGCGTAGTTTTGTTGCTGCAGACTTGATGGGCCAAAGGGCCGCTCCTGGACAGTGGGTGGGACTGGAAAATTCCACTCTTGGTTTTTGCAGCTGTTAATAGGGTAGAATTTTCTCTTTCTTCCACTACTTTTCTTCTCTTTTCCCCATTTTCCTTTCATCACATACCATCCAAAGTTGAGAGAAGGTACAGCTTCTTCACACATCTTTGACAATGTCCCCTTGAAGTCAGCCCCAAGCAGGTGTATGAATCATAGAATCACAGAATCACTACAGTGCAGAAGGAGGCCATTTGGCCCTAGGAGTCACAATCATTCCGACCACAATCGCATCCAGGTCCTATACCCCATTTATCCTGCTAGTCCCCCTGACACTAAGGAACAATTTAGTCTGGCCAATCAACTTAACCTGCACATCTTTGGACTGTGGGAGGAAACCGGAGTACCCAGAGGAAACCCACGCAGACATGGGGAGAACGTGCAAAGTTCATACAGACAGTGACCCCGAGCCAGGAATTCAACCTGGGTCCCTGGTGTGTGAGGCAGCAGTGCTAACCACTGTGCCATCAAGCCCACCCTTGGGACAATCATTCAGAATAATTCACCCTCCAATTTTCCCTACCCAGTTGCCGGGCAAGACTAGGTTTTCATTCAGCACTCCACGCAATACTGCAATCTTCAATACTGCCCTGTAGGTCACTGCAAGATTACTCTAGGGCACCATGCACACTCTTACCCAAATCCATGAACAATTATCTTTATTAAAACCAGCTATAACCTCAACAATATAATTAAAGACTTCAAAAGCAGAAAATGCTGAAAAATCTCAGCAGGTCTGGCAGCATCTGTGAAGAGAGAAACAGAGAATGTTTCAAGTTTGAGAAGACTGTTCTGCAGAGCAACACAACGACAGCATTGCTTGGAAGACCTTCTGTCCTCTCCCATTGGATTTAGCTAATCCCTTTGCTGCTACTGAATTATTGACAAATTATTTTTCTCTCTTACGTTTGTGAAGAAAAAGAAGATAGCGGTGATAACGGTGATCACTTCTCCAGCCATTCGTAGGTAGTCGTAGGTGGTATTATATGGATAAGGAGGCTGCAAGACATTTGAAGGAGAGAATTATAGAAGCTACAGTGAGTGGTGGAGCAGGACTCCAGCCTGAATCAGCAGCAGACAATTAATGAAGGGATGGGGCAAGATAATTTCTTTCCCTTAACTTTTCCCTTCTATCTGCAGTCTGCCCACCCACCAGAGCCAATGTGATGGCCACACATCTGTGGTTGGTGTGTGAAATCAGACCTAGAGGATGGCTGAATCTCTTATCCTCTTTCTGCAGAGTCCCGAGGAAAGCGCCATGTGGTGTGGCCTGTCTAATAGGGGAGGTAGTGTTGTAGTGGTAATGTCGCTGGACTAGTAATCCAGAGACCCAGGGTTGTGCAGTAGGGATCTGGGTTTCAATCCCACCATAGCAGATGGTGGAATTTGAATTCAATAAGTATCTGGAATTGAAAGATGACCATGAAACCACTGTTGTAAAAACCCATTTGGATCACTAATGCCGTTTAGGGAAGGAAATAACATCCAGCCTGCATGTGCCTCCAGATCCACAACAATGGGGTTGACTCAGTTCAAGGGCAATAAAGGTTAGAATTGAATGCCAGCCAGAAATACTGTGTCCAATGATTTTTTTATTTAAATGCTGCTGTATTATAGAGGTAAATGAGGTGGTACATTTGCTAATACTGGAGTCAGTAATGCAAAGTTTTAACATTCATTTTGAACCTTTGTCAAAGAGGAAACAATGTTTGTCTTCATATTATTTCTAAGTATGCACACTCTTTTAAATTTGAGTTGCTGGCTAGATTTTACACATTCGCTTTATCAGCCTTGTTATCTCCATCAAGGCAAAGCTACACAGGCAGCAATGAAAGATTGTTTAGATAAGGTGGCTACAGGAAATTGCAAGCAGCCAGCTCAATGTGCTATTAGGTCACTTTGTACCAAGAGCTAAGCAGCAAAAGTTAAGTTCAGGCTGCAGCATAACATTAGCCCTTTAATAACATGATAGACTCAAGTTCAATTCACCACTCTGCTCAATTCCTGGTCTGAGCAGCAAATCTACAGTTAAATGTTTAGCAGAAGCCATGAAGACTCCCCAAAAGGGGAGAGGAGAGAATAACAGATGGAGACATCCTTGGACCTTGTCTCTGTTCATGACCAGTCAACCTGTCCATATATAACATATATTATAAGTCCAGGTAGATCATAGAACACAGAAGGAGGCTACTTAGGCCATCATTCCTGTGCTGACTCTTTCTGGATAGCACTGCAAATGTTTCCTTTTCCACCAGAAAGCTGATTCTCCTCTGAATCTGTTTACGCCTATTCTACAGTAGATTGCAAATCCAAAATAAACAGACCCACAGAGAAAAGAGAGATGTAATGTACAGATAACACAGAATACATTCCCTCTATGCCATGCAGTAGCCCACAGGTCAGACCCTTTAAGTTAACGTGTGTGTACATTGGTGCAACAAAATTAAAGGGCCCACACACTTAAAGGAATTTGCCGCTCACTCTAAGCAAAATTTGAGTGCACATTAGAACAGACAGGTCACTAATTGATAGACAAACTCCAGCTCACACTTACTTTCCCTTCCGATGGCCTGTAATATGCAATGAGAGTAAATATGACCATGGCAGTGATATAGGAGATAACACTGAGGTAGAAGGACACAGCTGCAAACTTCTTCCATTTGTCACGAAATAATTCATTAATGGGCTCCACAGCCAACATTTCATAACGATTCTACAAAAGATAATAACAACTTGCATTTGTATAGCACCTTGAATATAGCAAACTTTACAAGGTACATGACAGGAGAATTATCAAACACAATATGGTGTTGAATCTTGTCAGGGGATACTAGGACAGGCAGAGCTTGGTTTTAAGGTGCATCTTAAAGAAGGAAAGAGAGTTGGGAGGCACAGAGGTTTACAAAAGGAACTTTGGAGCATACAGATATTCACCAACAAGCTCTGCTAATAGAGAGAGAAAAACAGGAGCAGTATAAGTTATCTTCATGAAAACAATACCATTGGTAATGATAACACACCTTGATGTGATTTACTAGCTTTCATAAAAATTGCAGCCCTTTCTATTGAGAGGGTTTATGCAAACAGCCATTTCATTGAATAACTCTTTGCAGATATGTCCCCAGATGCTGATTTGACCTCAGTCCTGATTAAGGAACTGAATGTTTATACGTACGTGCTGTCAGTTCTGAAGTTGACCTCCCAGGAGACAGATACAGGGGTGGTGCCAGAGGCTTGGAGAATTGCAAATGTTACACCCTTGTTCAAAAAAGCAATTGGTGCCTGATCATGAGACATGGTATTGGGAAGGGAAAAAGCACAAAGAGGTACCCTCTTCCCTTCCCTCAAGATTCCTCTTATCAGGTCCAAATCTGGGTACAAGACTTTTAGACAGAATACAGAAAAGACTATGAAGGATTTAGGAGATGGCTCTAAGGATGAGAGACTTTAGTTACATAAACAGTTTGGAGAATCCTTGGGAGAAAGAATATTGAGGGGTGGTACGATAAAAGAGTTCATCAACAATCTAGATGGAGCAAACAGAGAAACTGTTCTCATTGACCGAAAGGTCAGAGCAAGAAAATATCGATTTAATGGCAAAAGAACTAAAGGCAACATGAGAATAAGCTCTTTTCACACAGCAAGCGGTTAAGGTCTGGAATGGAATTCATTGCCCAAGTATGGTGGAGACAGGTTCAAGCAAGGCGTTTAAAAGATGAGCATCTGAAGAGAAGGAAAATTGCAGGTCTTTGGAGCCAATGTGTCCAGCTGAGTAAAAATTGTAGGAAGCTGGCACTAATACAATGGACTGAATGGCCTCATTCAGCGCTATAAATGTTTATGGCCCTAATTACTGGTGAAGATTTGTATCTGTATGAATGTTGGGTGAGAATGTTGGGGAATGTTTGGCCTCCACGGTTGAATTGTTCGCTGACATTTACTTGTGAGGGCTCACGTGTGAAAAATGGCCATCTTTGCAGGTGGTAGCATGGATACAGGGCATATGTAGAGCTGTACACCAAAGAGAAATCAACACTACAGGAGAGAGGGGGGGAAATTGGTTCAGTTACCTCTATCTTTCCATTGTAGACCAGGATCTCTAGCAGCGACACCTCCTCACCGCACGTGTCTATCGCTGACAGATCATAAAGCGAGGAGTATACCGGCCCATATGCCCAGTCTCGAAATTTGCGAGAAAGGTGACGAGCACTTTCGTCCTTTATCTCTCTCCTGATAATGTGCTGAAAAACCTGTCAGAAAGATGAGGCTGGAACATTAAACACTGTCAGATTTAATAACCATTACATTTTAAAGGTCTAGAAGGTTTTGGAAAATGTGTATTAGGCAATCTTACTGAAGCATTTCCCAAAAAATGTTTGAAATTACTTATCAAAGATGTAGGGCGGAATTTTACAAAAAAGATTCTGAATGTTGAATGAGTAAGAAAATGGGAGAATTTCAGACTTATTTTTTGGATGAGTTTGAAAAAGCAATCTTATGATAAAATGCCAGGATGCAATTGTCACCAATAAGGTGAAGGTGAAGGGGGAGTGGAGCCTATGCTTGCTGGGGAAGCTGAGCTATAGGGTCACTGTTGCAAAGTATGTCATTAATATTTCGCCAGCAAAACAGGGCTGGTATGATTGACGGAGGCAGAAAACCCTGATTTTCACCTCCTGCCCGATTTTACCAGCTTGCTTTGCTGCCAGTCAGGCAGGACTAGGTTTTATAAGATTGTGCCCATGCTGTTGAAGTGTTGTCACTGTTAAAATACAGAAAGTGTAGCGGCCAATCTGTGTACAGCAAGATCCAAGAAAAATAACAGGGAGACAATAATATTGGCCGGTGGAAAAATATTGAACTGTATCCAGGAAGAAACTCCCTGCTCTTTGAATAATTCCATTGGATTTTTTACATCCACCTGAGAGGTCAGGTGGGGTTTTGGTTTAATGGCACATCTCAACAACTGCATTGGAATGGGACATGAACCCACAAACTTCAGAATTGGAGGCCACATTGCTAACATTGTGCCACAGTTGGTACAGACGCAAATATGGCTTAAGTCTTGAAGAAATGTGCCCAAACAGATTTTTGCCCACCCAACCAAAAAAAAGTGGGGTCAGCCCCAATTTAGTTACATCTCGCTGAACATTATATCACAAAGATCCTCTCCCCACCACTGGATGAACAGTTTGCAAATCCAATGTCCTTTCCATAGGCTGCCACATAACTGCCAGCCCAACACAAACCCATTCTCCTAACCTGCTTGATTTCAGGCAGATATTTAGGGGAACATCACCCACACACAAGATAATCTTAAACAACCACCTTAAGTAAGAATCTATTCACTTACCCCAATCTTGCCAAGCTTCGCTGCCATCTTAAGTGGCGACAGCCCATCATTGTTTAAAATGGCCTCCAGACTGCAGTCCGGGTACATCTTGGCACATTTGATGAGGAACAAGTCGTACATTTTAGTCAAGAACTTGGTATTCTCCCTGGTGTTATCGGCAATGGCGACCAAAGCATGCAGCACCGTGTTTCCCCGTGAATCTTGCCTTCGGAGGTCCACGATCTTGTTTGGGTTCTCAGTGAGGTAGTTAACAATGTCAGGCTGGTTAGTACAGGCAGCCAGGGAAAGGGGTAATTCACCTGAAGAAATAAAGGCACATACACAGTTAATGGATGTTGAGAAAAAAAAACATTGCTTAATTTTGTGGGAGAGGACTGATAAGTTTTTCTTCAGGGGTTCTGATGATTGTCTGAGGAGGCTGATCATTCTTTGGGACATTGATGACCTTTTGGGGGGAATTTGATGAGTTTTTTTGGGAGGGAGTCTCTGATAATTTTCTGACACCTTCAGCGCTGGCACATCAGAGACATTTCCAATTTGGCCATTCCCAGGACAGTTACAGCAAGGATTAGTTACCAGAACAAAGTTAATCTTTCCAACTTAGAAGTCTCAAAGCATTCATTCTCATGGTTCTGAGGAGGAAGATCAGACTTCTGATTATCTGACGGGTCCGGCTGAGTGGACATCAAGGATTGAAAACCCTTGGATTGGGTATTCCATTGATCACCCACCTTCCAGCATCGATCCTGTTTGTAACATCAGTAGAAGGACTCCATGTTACACATGGCTGGTGTTAGAGTCACAATGGCTGCAGCTCTGGCCGGGAGTTGGAATCTCTCACCACCATAGAAAAGTTTGTCCATGTCTCTCCTCCTGACCAGGGAGGCAATGATTTGCCTTCCCCCAGTCCTCAGCTCACCTTCTTGGTCTGGACCCTACCAATGGGACCTACAGCTCATTTGGCTATCGTGTGGGAGGGCAGCATGTAGTTATATTGCTGTCACTCAGAATGCATCCTTGCCTTTGGAGGGTGGAACTTAAAATCCATTACTTAAGAGCTGAAAGAGAGAATGATTACTATCATAAAATTCAGAGCGGAATCTGTGAACTAATCACTCCATTGCCCAACCATATCAAAGTGAATGCAATGAGATGTCTTAATGGTTACATTTGAGAAAATTTGGGAGGTTAAAAAAATCAAACTAATAGCTTTCCAGCCTGTTTGTGTGGAGTTTGCATGTTCTCCCTCTGTCTCTGCGTGGGATTCCTCTGGTGCTCCAGTTTCCTCCCACAATCCAAAGATGTGCAAGTTAGGTGAGTTGGCCATGCAAAAAATATTCCTTAGTGTCCCAAGGTGTGTAGGTTAAGGGGATTAATAGGGGGTAAAAGCGTGGGGTTATGCGATTACGGCCTGGGTGGGATGCTGTGTTGGAGAGTCAGTGAGAGCTCAATGGGCTGAATGGCTATTCTGCACCGTAGAATTCTATGATTCTATGATGGTATGATACTATGAGCATCAATAAACGTATTATTTAGGAATAATTCCAATCCATTCAAAGGATCCCAGTAAATATATCGCTTTCTCAAATACAGATCCAGATCCAAGAGCAATATTTCCTGGCAAACATAATGGAATAGCTACAGAGAAATCTTTATGATACCGGAATATGTAGGAAAAATGATCATCTTGATCCCAGGCACGCTAGCAGAGGTCCTCCTCACTCTAACTTAAAAAAATTCTCCCTAATTTTCCATATGCCAAAAATATATTTTTAAACTTTGTTGGTAACATTTCTGTATGGTCATCCGACATGCCTCTGTTTGCTGGAAAGTGGTTGGAAAGGTGATCTGCAGGCAGCTTCTTCCTTGTTCCTATCTCTACATTCCTTTTCAAAGTTACAAAGTCAATGCACAGAGTGGGCAGAGCAAGCCCTTAATCTATCTCCTTGCTTGTTCCAAAAAGCAAACCAAATTCAAAACTGAATCCAATTCATGGTCCCAACACAACAGACATAAAAGATCCAAGCTGACAAAGACAGGCATTGTATCTGATCTCACACTTGACGCTATGCTTTAAGTTTATTTATTATTGTCGCATGTAGACTTACATTAACACTGTAATGAAGTCACTGTGAAAATCCCCTAGTCTCTACACGCTGGTGCCTATTCAGATATACAAAGGGAGAATTTAGCATGGCCAATGCACCTAACCAGCACACAGGGTGGCACAGTGGTTAGTACTCTGCCTCACAGTGCCAGGAACCCAAGTTCAATTCTAGCTTCCGGTCATGTCTGTGTGGAGTTTGCACATTCTCCCCATGTCTGTGTGAGTTTCCCCCAGGTGTTCTGGTTTCCTTCTACAGTCCGAAAGATGTGTTGGTTAGGAGCATGGGCCATACTAATTTCTCCCTCAGTGTACTCGAAGTAATGCCACAGTATGGCAGCTAGGGTCTTTCACAGTAACTTCATTGCAGTGTAAATGTAAGGCTACTCATGACTAATAAATATACTTTAACTTTATTTTTCATACTATGGGAGAAACCAGAGCATCCAGAGGAAACCCACGCAGACTCCTGCAGAGTGTGCAAATTCTGCACACACAGTCACCCAAGCTGGGAATTGGACACGGATCTCTGGTGCTACAGCAACAGTGCTAACCATGCCCCGCTTGATCTTAGCCAAAAGGCCGAGAAGCAATGCATGCTCCTAATTATACAGTCTCACTATCAGGGACTTGTGGCTACCAGAGTGACTCTACCCTATTTAATTTGGAGTGGCTGGATTACATATTCAGAACTAATTGTACTCCCAAATTGCAAATCAACTCTGCTCTGGTCATTTAATAGTTTCAGCCATCATTTGGGGAAAATGTGTCATGAAATTCTTAATTTTAAAGTGATTGAGGAACATGACAAGAGAAAGGACTTAAAGCTTTCCATCTTTAATTAGGCATGGCTTTCACCTCAATGCACAGAGAAAGCCTCTCTGTACAAAGCTCTTGAATTTTCACATAAAAGGTTGACTATTTAAAACTGATAGGAGTAGAAATTTCTTCCCTCAGAGGATTATGAATCTTTGTCATGCTGTTGCCTGGATAGCTTTAGATGTTCAAATGATGAGTAGATTCAAGACAGAGATTGATAGACTTGGAGATGTAGTCCACAGGAAAAAGGGACGTGGACACGGGAATCGAGGTAAAAGATTAGCCATTTGCATACTGATTGGTGGCTCACTAACTATTTCTTATGTTCTAGCGCTGCTTTTCAGGCATCTATAGGATGAATTATAACTACAGCCCAGCTCCCTCCAAAAGGCAAAAAAAAAGCCAAAAGGCCTGTTTCTGAGCTGCAATTTTTTATGGTTCTATTTCCTGCAATTTACTTGCCCTCCATGTTGAAACACCGAGATTCCTCACAGCAGTGTCATTCAGGCAGGAGGATAAAATCCTGGCATCATACTGCTTTGCAACAACACTCTAAACTCAATGTTGCTTCATATTATTATTCAAAGCTTGTAGTGACCTACACTGTTCAATCAGAGCTTTCACTGGCCATGCAGACAGTTGAGGAAAGTGTGTCAATTATTTACAGTTAATTATACAACATCATATCACCCACTACTTTCAGTTTGATCAATGGCACTATGCCAGATATCAAATTAACAATCTGTTATTTACCCCATTAAGTTCAAACTACAATTTTCTTCTGAGTAGCTTAATGGAATAGGAAGCAGTTGCTAAGAGACAGATCTTAAGAGAAGATATTGAGAGTACCAACGCAAGTTGAATTCCCCCGTAACAATAAAAAAATTCTGAGCACTCAAATTTATTACACCCACAACATAAACAATCAAACTCTACAAGCTGCAATGTACCAGGCAGGCATAACAGGTCACTCTCTTACACACACAAAAAAATGTTTTAGTGCATCTTGTTACATAACACCAATGGGAAATTCTTCTTCACACGATCCACTTGGAGAATAAATCCATAACTAAAATGATGCAAGGGGAAACTGTGGAATAATCCGGATGCAGCAAAGGACTTAAGGATATTTCTGGAAAGATGAATTTAGATGGGTTGAATGGCCTTTCTTGATCATGATTATCTTCTGACACAACACATATAGTACACCATACCAGCTTCTCTATATCATACAAATAGATAAAAAAATCTGTGACAAACACAAAGCTGTTTGAGGGGATGTATCTCACCCCTCTTATTGGAAGAGGTCTTCTGTTACTTTTTATACCATCAATCTCTGTACAAGTTGAATTGTACAAACAATCACAGGGAATGTGCATTTGTTAATTAAACCAGTTCGAAACTGGGCAGCATTGGTAAAGTGCAAAAGTGCCTGAAGTTATAAATGTTTTCTTATTAACATCGAGAGGAAAGATATGGTGAGACCCCAGGAATAGTAACAGGAACCAGAAACACATTTTTTGAAATGGATTTGTGGAGGGTCAGGATTTCTGTACCTGGAGGCAACACCCAACATTAAATTCGACAGACACAACGTTAGTGCTTGGAAACCTTTAAAAAAGCTGGCACTTCCATTAACTGACATTTTTAAAATATGAAGCCAGTAAGCCTGGTGTCACAGTGGTTCAATTCCCAGCTTGGGTCACTGTGTGGAGTCTGCACACTTTCCTTGTGTCTGTGTGGGTTTCTTCTGGGTGCTCTGGAGGAAACCCAATAGCACAAGACCTGTACCTCAGGAGTAGGTACATATAAAACTTCATGTAACATCAGTCACAAAGATATCTCCTTATAACCATCTCACTCCAGGCTGTGTGTGTGTCTCAAACTCATGAGCGTGGGGCATTGTGTCTGATTTATGTACAAGGACAACTGTGAGAGGTTGGCCAATTGTGTGTCATGAGGCTGAAGGTGTAAAGCAGATAGTTACAGAAATACAGTAATTACTTTTACAGAACTACAAATAGAAATTGGCTTTTTAGCATTTAGAAAGGAATTGTTTAAGCTCAAAGTTTTTTTTGTAAATTACTTCCTTATCAATAAGGGTGGCACAGTGGTTAGCACTGCTACCTCATAGCACCAGGATCCCAGGTTCAATTTCCAGCCTCGGGTCCCTGTTTGTGCAGAGTTTGTACATTCTCCCATGGCTGCATGGGTTTTCTCCGAGTGCTCAAGTTTCCTCCCACAGTCCAAAGATGTGTGGATCAGGTTGATTGGCCAGGCTGAATTACCACAGTGTCAGGAGGACTAGCAGGGTATATACGTGGGGCTACAGGGATAGAGCCTGGGTGTGATTATGGTAGATGCAAACTTAATGGGCCGAATGGCCTTCTTCCACACTATAGGGATTTGATGGGATTGTAGGAACCAGTTAACAATTAGCTAGTCCCTAAACAGGCTGCCAGAGAAAGAAGATCTGATCAATCAGTTGAATTTATTATAAAATAAACTTGTCAGTAAAAAGAAGCCCATGGATCAAAGGGTTAATGTGTGTATGCATCTTGTTATGTAACACTCAAAGCATGGATACAAAAAAGGTTAAGAGACAAAAAACAGAAAAAAATGCCAGGATAAGCAGTTAAGGCTCTTTATAAAAGATCCTTAAATGGAGGCAAAGCATGCTAAACCTTTATAAATCATTGTTTAGGCTTTAATTAGTGTCCAATCTGAGAACATGCTTTAGGAAGGATGTCAGCGTCTTCGAGAAGGTGCAGATAAGAATTATAATTGGAACAGGGGACCTCAGTGACATGGAGAGATAAGAGCAGCTGCAGTTGTTCTTCTTGGCGCTGAGAAGGTTATGGGGAGATTTAAAAGAAGTACTTAAAATTACAAAATCTTTTGATAAATAAGCAGAAACTGAAGGTCAGTAACACTGATGGCACAGTGGTTAGCACTGCTGCTTTACAGCGCTGGGGACACAGGTTCAATTCCCAGCTTGGGTCACTGTCTGTGTGGAGTCTGCACATTCTCCCCATGTCTGCACGGGTTTCCTCCGGGTGCTTCAGTTTCTTCCCACAATCCAAAAGATGTGCTGGTTAAATGCTTTGGCCATGTTGAATTCTCCCTCAGTCTATCTGAGCAAGAGCCAGACAACGATGACTAGGGGATTTACACAGTAACTTCTTGCAGTGTTAATATAAGCCATCCTGTGACATGAATAAATAAACTTTAAAACTGATTGATTTAAGATAATCGTCAAGAGAATGAGGGGAGCAATAAGAAGATTTTTTTCTATAGCAAGTGTTATGATCTGGAAAGCATTGCTGAAAGAATTGCAGGAGCAGATTCAATAATCATTTTCAAAAGATGATTGGTTATTGGAAAATATGAAACGGTGCGGGGAAAGAAGAGAGAGGGCTGAATTGGATAGAAAATAGAATATAGAAAATAGGAGTAGGAGTAGACCATTCAGCTCTTCAAGCCTGTCCCACTGTTCAACATAATCATGGCTGATCACTTAATGCTATACTCTCCCCATATCCCTTGACACCTTCAGAATCTAGAAATCTATATATTTCCTTCTTAAATATATTCTGTGACCTGGCCTCCACAGTCATCTTTGGTAGAGAAATCCACAGGTTCACTGCCCGCTGAGTGAAAACATTTATTCTCATTTCAATCTTAAATAGCCAACTCCACGTCCTGAGACTGTGACTCCTTGTTCTAGGCCCACCAGAGAAAACGTCATCCCTGCATCCAGCCTGTCATAACTGTATATGTTTCAATGAGATCCTCTCTGATTCTTTTAAATTCCAGTGCATACAGGCCCAATCAACTCAATCTCCCTTTATCAGGCATTCCTGCCATCCCAGGAATCAGTTTGATGAGCCTTCACTGCACACCCTCTATGGCAAGTATATCCCTTCCCTGCTAAGTAGACCAAAACCAAATAGATCTTTCTGACAATCGACAATGGTTCCATGGTCATCAGTAGATTTTTAATTCCAGATTTTTTTGTTGAATTCTAATTCTATCATCTGCCGTAGCAGGATTTGAATCCACTTCTCCAGAACATTAGCTGGGTTTCTGGATTAATAGACTCACGATAAAACTACTAGGCCATCGCGTCTCCAGCAACTAGTGCCTTATCAGGAGGACATACAAAGGGGGCATGGCATGGCATCGTCCTCCACTCCTGTGCAAGGGGAAAGGACCAACGGCAATAGTACTCCAGTGTAGTCTCACCAAGGCTCTGTACAGCTGCAGTAAGACTTCCTTGCCCCTATACTTAAATCCTCTTGCAATGAAGAGCAACATAACCGCATGTTGCCTCTCAAAGAGCTGGTCCAGTTACTATGGGCCGAATGGATGTTTTCCATCTGTGGGATATGATTCTTGCATGTTATTTATTGTTAAGATTTAGCTTGGGTTTAGACCCTTTATTAATGGCAATATAAAATGTTATTATTACAGTATTAAAACAGTACTCTCACCAGGCAAACACACTAATCAGGTTAGAAACACAGTTTACTTGCCCTGACACCACCCCGCACCCCAATCACGCCCCCAACCCTCATCTGCCCACATTAAGATGTTAGCATCTGAGTTTTACTGCTTCAAGGCTCAATGAAATCTAAAACAAGATTTAGAACCCTTTGATCTAAATTTACCAGTCCCTCTGCATTTCCCATATACTCCCACAGAACGCAATACATGGGGTTTGTCATCTCTGGTTTAGTACCAATCTATTTTTAGAATAGGGTGCCCACAATGTTTTTCAACATGAACTTGGCACAAAATCAGCCAAATCTTTCGAGGAGTGGCAATTGCCGTTGGATCAGCACTCCACTCACAATGCTGTCCCTACACTAAAGCTCCACCTTTCTCACCCCGAGTTCAGAAGCAGGCTTTCTCAGAAATATAGACTGGGGAGGTCCTTTCCCCTTGCACAGGAGTGGAGGACGATGCCATGCCATGCCCTCTTTGTATGTCCCCCTGATAAGGCACTAGTTGCTGGAGAGGCGATGGCCTAGTAGTTTTATTGTGAGTCTATTAATCCAGAAACCCAGCTAACGTTCTGGAGAAATGGATTCAAATCCTGCCACGACAGATGATGGAGTTAGAATTCAACAAAAAAAATCTGGAATTAAAAATCTACTGATGACCGTGGAACCATTGCCGATTGTCAGAGAAACCTATTTGGTTCATTACTATCGTCCTCACCCGGTCTGAATCCTCTCCAGATCCACAATAACGTGGCTGACTCTCAACTGCCATCGGGCAATTAGGGATGGGCAATAAATGCTGGCCAGCTAGTGACACACATGTCACAAAAATGAATTTTTAAAATTCCAATAAGTAAATGTCCCAAAGCCACTTTGAGAAGCTTCAGAGCGGTGGTAAGTGTATACAGCGAATGGGTGAGGGGGTAGGGATGGCAGGTAGGTGGGTAGGCATATAATCAGGTTAGTGGAGGGTAATCAAGAAGTCAGTGGGGTGAGGGGGAGTGTTATCGGGGAGAACCAGTGGGGAGTCAGTAGTATAGTTATCCAGGAGTTAGGACTGTTTTTAATCTTTCTAACTTTTCTTGGATAACTGACCTGCTAAGTAAGTTGGAAAAGTCTCCAACTTTAAATCGGAGTTTCAGAAGGGAATTGTCCAACAGAAGCCAAACTTTCAGAGCAATTCCAGTGTACTCAGTTCCGAGGGGGATCTACCAATACATCTTCAGGGTACTCCCAGGATATGATCACCTGGAGATCGGAAGTTCTGGGCCATTTTTCTCGCAAGGGCCTTGACAGACAGAGCTATTAGGATAAGTGCAACTCCTATCTCATGATTTTAATTAAAATGAATGGAAACAAAACTGTATGGAACATGGTGATTATTTCTCAAAACATTATCCCAAGACATATGACAGAAGGTTGGATTCAAAACTTCTGCTGTGAAAATTGATAAAATGTACGACAGGTTGCTATTTCACTGACAACCATGCCTCAAAATGCAGAAATGTTTGGTTTTATGGCT
This sequence comes from Sphyrna mokarran, assembly GCA_024679065.1. Taxonomy (NCBI): domain Eukaryota; kingdom Metazoa; phylum Chordata; class Chondrichthyes; order Carcharhiniformes; family Carcharhinidae; genus Sphyrna; species Sphyrna mokarran. Next base: position 38,435,549 of record JAGIQG010000020.1, on the reverse strand, counting down.
ATTACAAACATTCTCTGTTGAGCAAAGAACTGTTATGGTGCAGAAGGAGACCATTCAGCCCATCAAACCAGCATCAGCTCTCTGAACAAGCAATTCATTTAGTTCCATTCTCCTTAATATCCTGCTCATTCTTCCTTTTCAAATAACAGTCCAATTCCATTTCTTGGATGATTCAATTGAACATGCCACAACCAGACTCTCAGGTCATTCATTCCAGACCTTAACCACTTTTCTTCATGTTGCCTTTGCTTGCTCCTTCTTGATCCTTTCACAAGAGGGAAGTTTCTCCTTGTCTGTTGTGTCCAGACCCTCATGATTGTGAACACCTCTATCAAATCTGTTTTCAGCTTTTGCTCCTCCCAGAAGAACTATCCAAACCCCTCTCCAACAAATGAATGATTCCTCATCCCTGAAACCATTCTCATGATTCTTGTCTACATATCTTCATATATCAGAACTTAAGCTGTGATCCCATTCCTTAAACTGCACTGCCCTGCTTGTTATCCAGTTATGGACTTGAGAAAAATGTGGCGAACATTTCTGAGAGGACACTGATTCCATCAATTCACAGAAAGCGGTGATGTATGGTGCAAAATCCAGCAGATCTGCTATTTGAGGAGTTCTAATGGTGAGCCTCTGCCTTTGTGTGAGATCCTAATCATGCAACCAATTTTACTGGGAACAAAAAAAAACTGCCCCAATTCAGAATGTCAACAGTTGTCACTTCCGCAAAATTGATCCAAATGAGTATCGAGCATTATTTAGTCCGGATTACCTGAATAAGGGGGCTTAATAAGACAAAATCTAAAACAAGAAGTGATGAAATGAAAACTCCACTGAGGAGAATAATTCTGTCACCATTCCATCATTCTCAAGATTATAAGAAGAATGGCTCACTTACTTATTATAGAAGCCTAAAGTGAAAGAATACACAAGAGATTTGCCCTGAAATTCAGGAAGGAATGACTTATAAAGACATAAATAAATATACATATATCAGCTATATGTCCAATGAAGTAAGGATGTTGTGTAACTTGGAGGGAGACCGTGAGGTGATGGTGTTTTCATGAACTTGCGCAGTTTGTTGGTCTCCAATGATTTCAAACTTCAGGAATCTTAGTCTGTGTAAATGCTGCCTAGGCTTACTCTTTCCATCAAATGTGTGCAATCTACTCTATTGTGAACTTGGCTCAATCCATTTCCTCTGCAGAGGATATGTTCTCTTAAAATAATCACTGACTTCTGAACCCAATCAATAAAATGACACCATATCCATCTGTATATACAAAGAACAAAGAACAAGGAACAAAACAGCACGGGAAACAGGCCCTTCGGCCCAACGAGCCCACGCCGCCACCCCGATGTTCCCACCTCTACCCACGATCCCTGTCCATGTTTATAGATCTATGGATTAAAAACCAATTTTGAGACAATTTAGGGAGAATTTGTTTTGCCAATTAGCCTAAGAGCACATCTTTGGGATGTGGGAGGAAACCGGAGCACCCGGAGAAAACCCACGCAAGCACTGGGAGAATGCGCAAACTCCCACAGACACAGGCCCAAATCCATGTATCTGCACAGCACAGCGATAGTCACTGAGCTGTCGTGTTGCCCATCAGATGGTCCAGGTCAAGCATACACTAACAATGTGAAGCAGTAGGATACTCTCGAAAAAGATCCAAGAGCAGTCCTCTCACGACCCATCGCGTGTATGCCCCTTGTTAGACAACAAGGTGGACCAAAGCACCTGTAGGATAAGAACAAGTACGTCAATATCATCATCTATTTACACACTTTCCAGGGACTGCAGATTTCTTCAGATTTCCCTCTGGCCAGCTACAAGCCAAGAATAACATCACCATAGCACCATCAGAATCACAGAATAGAACAGAACAAGGACATTAGTCCATCAAATCTGCTTCCCATGAAGTAAGAGAGGATTTCAATCTTTTCCTATCTCCATAACCTCCAATCTCGGTGGAGTTCAATTCAGCTCCTTTTGAAATGGCCAACTGGCTTTTGCAATGAGCCTGTTGTACATACATTAATCTCAGGGGACAAAAGCTTCTTTTAACCCCTGCCCTCATTTCTGAGTTTTAAACCTGTAAACCCCCCCCAACCCTCGTTCAATACTCAAAGTGGTCAGTGCTTCTCAAACATTTTAGTCCGTGGAACATTCAGCTGGTGCAAAGGACCCCACAGATCACCTCCCATCCTACCTCACCCATCACCATCACAAGAAATCTCATTAGAATTAGTAAGAACTGATGGAATCTATAAATATTTCATGGCTTTCTCACTACTAAATGTAATAAATCTGTGCATTATTTTTAAAATTAAATTTAAGTAAATTATTAATGCATGCCAGAAACAAAAGTATATTATAAACATTTCCATAATATTAACGTTAATAGAGGCTGCTTATTTGAAGCGTTCAAAATGTGTTAGAAAATTATTACAATAATCTTTCTTTGAGAAATTAATACTTACTTTTACACTTCACCTTCTCCTCCAGGCACCATAGTATCCTAAGTGGGCATTGGCGACCATGGCTTCCATTGGATTGGTCCATAATTATGGTTGGCAAAGTACCGCAGTGGTTTACCGCAGAGTTTCTCAGTATAGCTGACTGAGAAACTCTCCCACATGTACTGCGTGCTATCAGGCGCACTGGAAAGATTTATAGGCTGATAATCAGCCTGTTTGGTCATGTTAAGAATACACCTTCCACGGCCATCAAGTCCTGATGTCAGATCTAAACCTAGAGATTCCAGTTCAGAGGTAGGGACACTTTCACCTTATCACAGGATGTTTGATAATTACTCTAATCAATGAATGATATTGTATATTAAACTATATTGTTGCTGCTCTCATTAATGACAACCATGCAAAGATATGGGAGTGGTCTGATCTTGCAATGTGACATGTAGTGAGGGATCCAGCCTGTTTTCTAGAATGGCCTCCAATATGGCATTGCATGTCAGTGACTTGCATTTCAGACTAGCCCACAGGCCACCTGGAGGACTACCAATGTTCGTGGGCCATACTCTGAGAATCACTGGTCTAGATTGACTCAGTAATTGTGGAGTCATTGCAGCATTTCTGGTTTGGTTTCTGAAAATTCAGAGAAGCTAAAGATTTTACAAATAGAAATGCATTTCTGGTAAAGATCCAGAGTTGGATACTGTTTACATGAAGGTTTTTTCTTTCACTTTGAAGTTGGGCCAGATAGAAAGCTAAAGGAAAGGAACTCAACAAGAGGTTATTATGCCCTGACTAAACGATTAGCAAGGTTTTCCTCACGGGTCCGCCCTCGCCCTCATCAGTGACTAGCTCAGCAAATCCAGTGGAAGAGGGAGGACGGAATAAACAGAAGGCACAAAAACACAGACTGTCAGCAAGCCAACAGCACCAATACAGGGTAGGCAAACCAGGAAGCCACACCCTGAGGAAGGTACTTTCAAAACACACATTTACCTCAGAATTTGGGCAAGAGGAAAACACAAGTCCAGCTTCTGAGACACTGCTTCTTTCATACACTTTCAGACACATCCAGCTAAGGTTGTGCCATTACTATGAATAGTCTGTTCTTTACGATGACTTTATTTTGAGCTTCCTTTTCCCTGAAACTGCACCCCCTGCTAAACTGGCAGCAATTTATTACAACTCCCAAACATGGAATGTTGTTGATTTTTTTTAAACTTAGTGATTTTGGTAATGCTGGAAACAGAGACTAGAAATTAGATCAGTATGGGACCAGTGGGGAGGGGAGAAAGAAAAAGATGATAGATATCCAACTTTGAAATACTGGTAAAAACTGGTGTTTTGTTACTGGCAACATGAGGACATAGGAACATAAACAAATATGGGCAGTACAGTACCACAGTGGTTAGCATTGTTGCTTCACAGCTCCAAGGTCCTGTCTGTATGGAGTTTGCACATTCTCCTCATGCCTGCATGGGCTTCCTCCGAGTACTCTGGTTTCCTCCCATAGTCCAAAGATGTGTGGGGTTACGTTGATTGGCCATGCTAAGAAATTGCTCTTTAGTATCCAGGGATGCGTAGGTTAGAGGGATTAGTGGGTATAATATGTAGGGATATGGAGGTAGGTGTGGGAGGGATTATGTTCAATGCAGACTTGATGGGCTGAAGGGCCTCTTTCTGCACTGTAGGGTTTTATGATACTCTATGAAATAGACGCAGGAATAGGCCATTTGGCCCTTTGAGCCTGCTCTGTCATTCATTATGATCATGGCTGATCAAATCAACATACTGATCCCACCTTTCCCCCAATCCCGTTAGCCCCAAGAGCTATATCTATTTTTCTTTTGAAATCACACAATGTTTTGGCCTCAACCACTTTCTGTGGTATTCCACACATTTACCACCCTCTGGGTGAAGAAACTTCTCCTCACCTCAGTTCTAAAAGGACTGTGTAAAGATGTGCAAATTAGATGGATTGGCTATGGTAAATGCACAGGGTTACAATAATATGGCAGAGGGGAGAGGGTAAGATGCTGTTTTGGAGAGTTGGCATAGACTGAACGTCCTGGATGGCCTCTTTCCGCACTGTAAGGATTCTATGGTTCTAAGAGCTTTGTCAGTGTTGCACATTAACTCTGAGATGCTCTGTAGTCAGAATTCCACTCCTCAATGTCCAGCTGGTGTGCTCTGATGAAGGGTCATCCTGACTCAAAACATTGGCTCTATTCTCTCCACAGATACTGTCAGACCTGCTGAGATTTTCCAGCATTTTCTGATTTGTTTGTTATAGAATACTTGATTCATTTTATTCTAATCATTGCATCTCTGAACTTGCATTTTTTTGTTAGATATAATGGACAGGGACGTTGGCCTGGTATAACCAGGAGGGTTAGATTTAGGGTAAGAGATTTAGATTGGATTCAGATTTAGGGCAGCACGATGGCACGGTGGTTATCACTGTTACCTCACAGCACCAGGAACCCAGGTTTGATTTTGGCCTTGGGTGGCTGTCTGTGTGGGGTTTGCATGTTCTCCCTCTATCTGTGTGTGTGTTCTTCCAGATGCTCCAGTTTCCTCCCATAGTCCAAAGTTGTGCAGATTAGATGGATTAACTATGGTAAATGCATGGGCTATGAGATATGGTGGAGGGGAGGACCTAGTTGTGATGCTGTTTTGGAGAATCAATGCAGACTCAATGAGCAAGAAGGCCTCTTTCTGCACTGTAGGGATTCTATGGTTCTACGGGCTTTGGCGGTGTTGCATGTTAACTCAGATGCTCCACAGTCAGAATTCCACTCTCTCAATGTTCAGTTGGTCTGTGACCATAGATACTGAATAATGCAGTTCAGTGCACTGGCAGCAGCTATAATAATAATGCAACAGATCATTGTGTCAGCTACATTTGAGCCATCTGGAAATCCTACCAACCAGGGGATCAGATAACTGGTTGACTGTGACACTCTGAAACTCTCTTTGAACACTGTTATTTATAACCATATTGGCACTATGCTGAGTATGTGTGGCTCATGCCTGAGCTTTCAATGCAATTTGAAACAAAGCTTGTATTGCATCAGAAACTGAGACCTTGATCATTGTCATTGGTTTTATAAGTATGCTAATCGAGTTGATCACCATTTTGATGTTGGATGGGATGGGCTCCAAACTCTGCACAATACCTGTGCCAGTCGGTGCTGGACTCCTCCATGCTCCTTGGCATTACTTGTCTTCTGCCTTGTCTGCAGACTGCTCATGCTCAGTCTCTTGTCATGTTCTCGTCTTGGAGCCTGTGTGGCCAGAAGATCCCACCCAGGATCTATCTCAATCCAAGAAATGGGAACATAACATATCCACGATAAATTACTCCTGAGATTGTATTTCAGTTCTCCAATGTGTTTGAAGGCCAGGGGCTCATAAAATAAAGCAAATGGCCAGTCCCCACTTTCCCGCACTCCCCTGGCCTGTCTCCCATATTACATGATGTGGAGATATCAGTGTTGGATTGGGGTGGATGCACTAAGAAGTCTCACAACACCTGACCAATCTCCCATTTTACAGGCAGCTCTATTGAAACTTTAAGGGCCAAATAACTGCCTCTTACAGTCTTTGATCTGTCTTTATGCAATATTACCACATGGTAGATTGTTACATAGGTTAAATCTCACAGGATCTAGGGTGAGGTATCTAAATGGATACAAAATTGACTTCTTACAGAAGATATTGTAGAGAATTGTTTTTCAAACTGGAGGCCTGTGACTAGCAATGTGCCTCAGGGTTTAGTGCTGGGTCCACTGTTATTTGTCATTTATATTAATGATTTGGATGAGAGTATAGGAGGCATGGTTAGTAATTTTGCAGGTGACACTAAGATTGGTGGCATTGTGGACAGTGAAGAAAGTTATCTCCAACTGCAACAGGATCTTTATCAATTGGGCCAGTGGGCTGACGAATGGCAGATGGAGTTTAATTTAGACAAATGCGAGGTGATGCATTTTGGTAGATCGACTCAGGGCAGGACTTATGCAGTTAATTGTAGGGTATTAGGGAGAGTTAGAGGACAAAAAAATCTAGGGGGGGGTACATCTTATAGCTCCTTGAAAGTGGAGTCACAGGTGGACAGAGTGATGAAGAAGGCATTTGGCACATTTGGTTTCGGTCAGAAATTGAATACAGGAATTGGAATATCTTACTGAAGTTGTACAAGATATTGGTAAGGCCACACTTGGAATACTGTGTGCAATTCTGGTCATCCTATTATAGAATTGATATTATTAAACTAGAAAGCGTGCAGAAAAGGTTTACTAGGATACTACCGGGACTTGGTGGATTGAGTTACAAAGAGAGATTGGATAGCTGGGATTTTTTTCTCTGGAACGTAGGTCACTCTGAGAAGTGACCTTATAGAGGTCTATAAAATAATGAGGGCATAGATAATATCTTTTCTCAAAGGTAGGGGAGTCTAAAACTAGAGGACATAGATTTAAGGTGAGAGCGGACAGATACAAAAGTGTCCAGAGGGACAATTTTTTTCGCACAGAGGGTGGTGACTGTCTGGAACAAGCTGCCAGAGGTAGTAGTAGGGGCAGGTACAATTTTGTCTTTTAAAAAGCATTCAGATAGTTACATGGGTATGATGAGTATAGAGGAACATGGGCCAAATGCAGGCAATTGGGATTAGCTTAGGGGTTTTAAAAAAAAGTAGCATGGTCAAATTGGACTGAAAGGCTTGTTTCCATGCTGTACACCTCTATGACCCTGTTTCACCTGTGAGGTAAGGCAGGGGCAAGGTGAGCAGCCTGGCAGGTTTGACAGTGCAGGCTGCTATTGGGGAGGAAAAGGGGGATCTGCTTTGGGAACATTCTCTGTGCTCATTAGAGACAATCTCCCTTCTAAGAATGTATTCCCCTTCCTTCATTCCCCCGCCTTGGCCTCCCTAATGCAACCGCCCTTGATGGAAGTTCCACTCTGATCCTATTATTGCCACCCTTGCATAATATCACTGAATTTCTGGTCAACAAGGTGCCAGGGCAAGGGATGGGGGGAGCAATCAGATACCCGCTATAAAATCTACCTCATGAAAATCTGGTAGGTACTGCTTCAAGCTTCAATCCACCTGGCTTGTGACTACATGAAGTTTTTCACAATGTGCCCTATTTTCCCTGCCAATTTTGAGAGTGCTTTTGATAAAATCTATCAGGAAATGGTCACATTTTTATGTTGCGATTGCTCACAATAAAAGCATCTCATGGTAGTGTCGTAATTTCCCTTCAATTGTTTCATTAGCCGTTGTTGAAATACTGATGTACTGACAAAGGCAACAAAAATACATATACTAAAGGGCAGCTCAGTGTTGTAGTGCTTCACAAAGCAGAGATTTATAGTAAAATTCCTCTCCCTAAACCTCACCCTCCCAACCACCCTCCAGCGATGCAGGTTGACTCCTTGCAGGAGCAGTTTCATTAGCACCATTCTCATACCAAGTGGCCATTCTTCATTTACAAGTCTTGATCAAAATATCAGCATGCTATTTGACCATGGGAATCTTCACAACGAGTTGGATCTCATTCTCACACAATATACATCTTGGCAAATGTCAGCATGGGAGGGGTACAGTGATTAGAACTCTAACTACTAAGCTCATATGTATGGATGTATTATCATAACTCATCACAGGCTGGGCATTGACAATGAAATCTTCTAGGTAGCTGTAGCTCATCTTCATTCGAAATAGTGCAATGTATCATCAGCTGCACAGTCAATTGTTAGCATTAAACAAAGAAAATTACAGAACAGAAACCCTTCAACTCTCAAGCCTACACTAACCATGCTGCTCGACTAAGCGAAAACGGGGACCATATCCCTCTATTCCCAGCCTATTCGTGTATTTGTCAAGTCATCCCTTAAGTCACTACCATATCCACTTCCACCATCTCCCCCGGCAACAAGTTCCAGGCACCACCATCCTCTGTGTAAAAAAATCTAACGGGTACATTTCCTTTAAACTTTGCCCCTCGCACTTTAAACCCATGCCCCCTAGTAACTGACTTTTCTACTCTGAGAAAAAGCTTCTGACTATCTACTCTATCCCTGCCTCAATCTTGTAGTGTTCTATCAGGTCTATCGGGTTGCCCCTCAACCTCTATCGTTCTAGTGAGAACAAACCAAATTTCTCCAATCTCTTCTCATAGCTAATGCTCTCCGCACCAGACAAAATTTTGGTATATCTTTTCTGTACCTCTCCAAAGCCTCAACATCCTTCTGGTAGTATGGTGACCAGAATTGAATACTATACTCTAAGTGCGGCCTAACTAAGGTTCTATAAAGCTGCAACATGAGTTGCCAATTTTTAAACTCAATGCTCCGGCTGATGAAGGCAAGCATGCTGTATGCCTTCTTGACTAGCTTCTCCATCTGCATTGCCACTTTCAGTGTAATCTCTGTACCTGCACATCCAGATCCCTCTGCCTATCAATACTCTTAAGGGTTCTGCCATTTACTGTATATTTTCTATCTGTATTAGACCTGTCCAAACATTTTTCCCCCAGCAGTTTTCAACTTTGGAGACTTTCAATATGAGATATGTATCCCCAGGAACACTGGAATTCTAGGGGAAGGCTCGGATAGTGTAGTGGTTATGATACTGGACTAGTAAATGAGAGGCCTGGACTAATAATTGAGCTGAAGAGTGAATTCTGACCTTCTGAGAAAAGGAATGCATTGCTTCAGCAGTTAAATACACACTGTTGTCAGTGCAGGCACAGCTATTGCCAATGAACCTTTATCTACCAATGTACTTCTCATCTGTGTCCACTGTAGTCAAAACATGCAAAAAAGAAAGCATTGAATTTTCATAACACAGTTCAAAAGCATTGAAAATGCCAATTCAATTAATTACTTCAAAGTGCAGTGACTGCCGCTATGTACGTAAACATGATAACCATGTCATGCATGCCAAGTTCTATCAAACAGTAATGTGATAAATGGCCAGTTAGTTGCTGATTTGTGCTATGTTAACTGTGACTGCAAAAAAATTCTATTTCCGCTTTAACTGTTTTCATGGGATTTTCCACATTGACCTGAATAGACAGACAGGATGTCCCTTTATTGTCACACATGCAGTGCACACTCCCTCAGTACTGCACTGGAACGTCAACTTACGTTCTGTATTCAAGGACTGGAGTGACTGCCAACTGAATGCGACTGCAAGGCTGATGCTGGTTTACGGTGCAGGCCAATGATAACTCGGAACTAGGTTATAAGTGTTGAACATTGTCACAGCCAGCTGAGAGGTGGTTTCATCATGATAATCTGGAAACTATTCAAAACCTGCTCAAGATAATGGTACAATCCCACTGCCCCACCGAAACCACTGAAATATTTTTCTGTTTGCACCCGGCATTTTCTAGCAGTCGTTTATTTGTGATTTATACCTTTATTTATTTTCTCAAATGATGGCCTCCAGTCAGCCGAGTGGACATTGATCTAAGCCAGACTCTCTGTTAAGGCTTGGTGACTCACGAGGGTGGCACAGTGGTTCGCACTGCTTTCTCAGAGCTCCAGGGACCATAGTTCAATTCCCAGTTTGGGTGACTGTGTGGAGTCTGCACATTCTCCCTGTGTCTGTGTGGGTTTCCTCCGGGTGATCCGGTTTCCTCCCGCAGTCCAAATGATGTGCTGGTTAGGTGTACTGGCCACACTAAATTCTTCCTTGGCGTACTGAACAGGCGCTGGAATGTGGCAACTAAGGGATTTTCACAGTAACTTCATTGCAATGTTAATGTAAGCCTATTTATGACACTAACAAACTAAATGTTAAGCTTAAAAAAAACCGTTTGGGGAAATCGCCTCTCTCAGTCTGACAGAGCAACCAAACTGAACTGAAAGTGAGAGTGACAAATGAGAGAGTGCAGCATCTTCTTACCAAAATAGAAGTATCCTCCTTCATCTTTAGGCTGGAAGAACTTGCCTCTGGCCTGGGCATGGACGTCAGCTCCCTTTTCAACCAGAAGTTCCACATAGTGTTTGCACCGCCGTTCAATCGCAATGTGCAGCGCAGTCTGACCTAAGACAAGAGGGTGAAAACGATGTCAGATTCTATTTTATCATTAAAAAGAATTCTAAAGAAAAACAAAACACTAAAAAGGGGAAATAAGAATGTTGGTCCTAATTGGTCTTGTATATATTTTGATTTGATTTTATTTGACTTAATTTATTATTGTCACATGTATTAATATACAGTGAAAAGTAATGTTTTTTGCACCCTATACAAAGCATACTGTTCATAGAGAAGGAAAAGAGCGGGTGCAGAATGTAGTGTTACAGCCATAACATAAGAACATAAAAAATAGGAGCAGGAGTATGCCATCCAGCCCCTTGAGCCTGCCCCACCATTTAATAAGATCATGGCTGATCTGTAGTGGTTCAGTACCACTTTCCTGCTTTCTCCCCATAACCCTTAATTCCCTTGTCAATCAAAAACCTATCCACTCTTGACTTGAACATATTCAGTGAGGAAGACTCCACCACCTCATCAGGCAGAGAATTCCAAAGATTCACCACCCTTTGCGTGAAGAAATCCCTCCGCAACTCCAATCTGAACCACGTCCCACCCAATCTTGAGGCTGTGCCCTCTAGTCCTGCTATCCTTGCTAAGCAGGAAGAGTCTCTCAACCTTTAACCTATCCATCCCCTTCATTATCTTATACATCTCTATAAGATCCTCTCTCAGCCTTCTAAACTCTAAAGAGTACAGACCTAGCCTATTCAGTCTCTCCTCATAATCCAATGCCCTCATCTCTGGTATCAGCCTAGCAAACCTTCTCTGCACCCCCTCCAAGGCCAATATATCCCTCCTTGAATGCGGCGACCAAAACTGCACACAGTACTCCAGCTGTGGCCTCACCAATACCCTGTACAGCTGCAACAGTACTTCCCTACTTTTATATTCTATCCCCTTAGCTATAAAGGCCAACATTGCATTCACCTTCTTAATCACCTGCTGCACCTGCACACTGTGTTTTTGCAATTCATGCACAAGGACCTCCAGGTCCCTCTGCACCGTCGCATGCTGCAGTTTTTCACCATTTAAATAGTAATCCTTCCTACCATTATTCCTACCAAAGTGGATAACCTCACACTTGCTAACATTATACTCTATCTGCCAGGTCCTCGCCCACTCACTCAACCTATCCAAATCCCTCTACAGGCTTTCCACACCTTCCACGCAATTTGCTTTTCCACTCATCTTCGTGTCATCAGCAAATTTCATCATCCTGCACTCAGCCCCTTCCTCCAGATCATCTGTGTAAATGGTAAATAGTTGAGGCCCCAGCACTGATCCCTGGGGCCCTCCACTAGTCACCAGCTGCCAATCAGAATAGCACCCATTAATACCTACCCTCTGCTTCCTATTAGACAACCAATCCTCTATCCAGTCTAACACCCTACCAATGACTCCCTGCACCTTAACCTTCTGCAGCAATCTCTTATGAGGCACCTTATCAAACTTATTTGGAAATCCAAAAACACCACATCCACCAGTTCCCCTCTATCTACCGCACTAGTCACTTCCTCATAGAACTCCAATAAATTCATCAAGCATGACTTCCCCTTAACGAATCTGCCTGATCAAACAGTTTGTATCCAGGTGCCTCGTTATTTCTGCTTTGACAACAGATTCAAGCATTTTTCCGACTACAGACATTAAACTAACCAGTCTATAATTCCCTGCCTTCTGTCTGCTATCTTTTTTAAACAGTGGCGTAATATTAGCCGTTTTCGAATCTTCTGGCACTTTTCCGGCGTCCAGCGAATTTTGAAAGATAATTACCAGGCATGCGCTATCACCTCTGCCATTTCCTTGAGGACCCTGGGATGCATTCCATCCGGTCGCGAGGACTTATCTGCCCTCAGCCCCATTAGCCTATCAAGCACCACTTCTCTAGTGTCTGTAATCTCATCAAGGACCTCATCTCCTACCACCCTTCTATCCTTAACTTCGGGCAAGCTATTTACGTCCTCCTCCATAAAGACCGACACAAAAAATGTATTCAAGGTCTCCGCCATATCCTGGTCTGTATATTTGTTACATTTACCTTTAAAGTTTATTTATTAGTGTCACAAGCAGGTTTACATTAACACAAGGAAATGCAAGTAATTCCCAGAGTTTTAAGTCTCAGAAGTCCAGGACTAGGGGTGTGTGTGTGTGTGTGTGGTGCAGAGGTGTCTCAAGGCAGGAAGGGGATATTAGACCTGGTGGTGGATACAGCAGCTTTGGCAGGGTAAGGATACTAGTGCAGAGGGCAGGAGGCAGGAAGTACTTGCAGGGACCAGACTCTTTGGATGAAGAGATTTGCTAGATGTTGAAAGGCTGTTGATAGAGGTGCCACCCCGTACCCTAATTACCACCCGAGACCCCTGGACCCCTTTTCAGGCACACTTTCTGGGCTTTGGGCATCCGGCACTCCACTCTCCTCCCTCTATCCCTGGACTCCTCCCATCAGTTTGAACTCGAGATTGGATGGGAAACAGCTCCTAAGAAATCATTAAATTGGCACTTGAGGGCCTCTATGAGGATAACTGTGTAAATGTGAAGAAAGTCTTTCCACCAGCCCTGACTTATCTGGAGAATGTTATTGCTCCCCGCCACACAACATAAACCCCTGATAAAGAAATGTAAAATCCTGCTCAGCTCACCAGAATTGTGTTGGGTTTCTGTTGGTTTTGAAGCTGTCCTCAACACTCTTGCTCCATTGATAAGAGAACGTATTGCCCATAGCCAAGGTGTAGAGAAAGATCAACTTAATATAAGGTAAGTCCTTTCAAAAGTCTGATGGCAGCAGGGAAGAAGCTGTTCTTGAGCCTCTGTCCAAACAGGGATATTAACAACAGGAAACTTTATCTAGAGATTTGTTTTGTTCTCTCGCACTTCCTGTAAACTTACTCATGCCACACTACTGGCTTTCCATGATGTTACGTCTGCCAACATCTCCCAGACTACATCCAGCCAGAGTTGGCAATTCTCACTGCCATGTTTCCTCCATTACAACAATGACTACACTTCCGAAAGTATTTTATTTCCTGTAAAGCATTTTGGGATTTGCTGAGGTCACACAAAAAAAACTGCTGTCCTTACCAGAGGCAGCACGGTGGTTAACACCACTGCTGCCTCGCAGCACCAGAGACCTGCTTCCATTCCCAGCTTGGGTCACTGTCTGTGTGGAGTTTACACAATCTCCTTGTGTCCACATGGGTTTCTTCTAGGTGCTCTGGTTTCCTCCCACAGCCTAAAAATGTGTAGGTTAGGTTGATTGGCCATGCCATATTGCCCCTTAGTGTCAGGGAAAGTAGGCAGGGTGAATATGTGTGGTTATGGAAATAGGATCTGGATGGGATTGTGATCAGTGTATATTCAATGGGCTGAATAGCCTCCTTCTGCACTGTAGGGATTCTATGATTACCTGGACTTGCATGTTTGTGACTCCAGACCCACAGCAAATGTAGTTGACTCTTAAATGGCCCTCTGCAAACCGGTAGGGGGAGTTAATTATGGGGCATTAAAAGCTGGTCCAGCCAATGATGCTCACATCCCATGTATGAATATTTTAAAAATGTACATACCTATATCAATTTAAAGGGATACATTCATGGAGCAAAATCAAATCAACCATTTTTAAATATCGGGCTAATTGAGTGCTTAGGGAATGTGCAGAAGCCTATTAATTATTGCAATAAACCTCTGCTTTTAGTAAACCCCTTAACCATTTTCTTCAACTTTGCTACAGTTGAAAATAAGCTTAAAAAAAGTTTTCAGCTTCAAGAAACATTAAAGATGACTGTATGCTTTTTTTAATAACAGGATATTCTGAATGCTTTTCCAACCTCATATTTACATTGACTGTATATTTCAATAAACCCAAAAAAACTACTCTGTTGATCTAAATGAAAAAGAATCTACACTTCAATTACCCCAGGGATGTGTCTTGACTTTCAAACTCGAGTTAGGCCATGTTTTCTGTGAATAACTTACAAATTCCCTTTAAACTGTCAAGGTGAAACTTCACAGGTGGGATTTTACAGTCAACGGACATTTGAACATCGCACCACATTTTACAGTCCCGCCCTCACAACAGGATAGCAAAATGCCACTCCACATTTCCGTGAATGGGAATCTTTTTTGGTAAGCCTACACAAAAGATATCTTGAGGGACAATCCTGGAATTCAGGATATGAGGTATGGCTAAGAGCTGGTCATGTTTAAGTGTATTGTGTTGGCAGTGGCTCAGTGAATAGTATCCTCATCTTTGGATTATTAATTATGAGTCAAAATTTGAATATTTAATCAAGGTTGACATTCCTGCTTCTTCCCTGTCTTAGGCAGTCCCTCAGAGAAGAGGATAACTTGTTTCCAATCTGTTCGGCTGGGTTTCGAGATATAATGATAAATCCAATCTATCATCTGCACATAGGAATCAGGTAGTATTTGAAGGATTGGTGAGATGAATTATTTGGAATTTGTGAGGTCTCTCTGACACCTCGATTTTACCTTTACATGTTTCATGACAATAAGCGGCACAGTAGCACAGTGGTTAGCACTGCTGCTTCATAACTCTAGGGACCTGCGTTCAATTCCTGGTTTGGGTCACTGTCACATTCTCCTCGTGTCTGTGTGGGTTTCTTACAGTTTCCTCCCACAGTCCAAAGATGTGTGGGTTAGGTTGATTGACCATGCTAAAATTGCCCCTTAGTACGTCAGGATGCGAAGTTAGAGGGATTTAGTGGGTAATAATATGTAGGGATATGGGGTAGGGTCTGGATGGGATTGTGGTCAGTGCAGACTCGATGGGCCGAAGAGCCTCTTTCTGCACTGTAGGGTTCCATTTTCTATGACCCTCAATGTGTTCACTGTTTTCCCAAATTAATTTCCATTCTGCTTGGTCACAACCCAGGGTCTCCCACGAACCAACAGGAATATCTGACCTCTTCAGGGCTGCTTTGAAGGGATTCTTAAAATGTTTCTGCTGTCCTCATGCGACTGAGTTCCAAGTAGAGCAGTTGCCTCAGGAGTTTGCTAGCAGGCAGATGAGTACCATATCTGATTCAGCAGGGATGATTTTGAGTGGTTAGTGCTTGGTGCTGGGCAAGTTGATTTGGAAGCAGACACTACTAATGAACCACCTTTCTTGCCTCCAGATTTGGAAGATGTGACTTCATCAGTGCTATGAGGTGCCTGGTGCAGGTTGTCCAAGTCTCTGTAACATACAGGAACATGGGGATCATTGCTGCCAAATAAACTATGACTTTAGTCTTGGGTTTGCTGATCCCTCAGTGAAGTACTGACAAAGACCTCTTCTTCTTTCCATGGGCTCCCTCCTCATCAGGCACTCAGAAAAAGTCAAAAGGATTGGGAAGCATGGTGGGTCAGAAAATTATCTCCCTTCATTATTTAAATCCAGCGTTACAGACAGGGAGAAGGTACAAGCTTCTAACTGAAATTATTTGGAAGGAATTGCTATACAGCAGCTGCATGGCTGAGGTAAAGATTAGGCCCAGCTGTGATGCTCCCCACAGTCAGCTAGCCTGTCAGCCTGCCACATAACTTCAGGATCACCCAGTGAAGTCCATGGAAATTGAAGAAAACAGGAAACAGACACTGAATCAGTATCACCTGGGGATAGCATGGTGGCGCATTGGTTCGCACTGCTGCTCACAATATCGAGGACCCGGGTTCAATTCCCAGCTTGGATCCCTGTCTGTGTGGAGTTTGCATGTTCTCCCCATGTCTGTGAGGGTTTCCTTCAGATGCCGGGGTTTCCTCCCGCTGTCCTAAGATGGGCGGGTTAAGTGGATTGGTCATACTAAATTGTCCCTTTCTGTCAGGGAGACCAGCTAAGGTAAATGCATGGGATTTTTGGGGATAGGGCCTGGATTGGCTATGGTTGATGCAGATTCGATGGGCCAAATGGTTTCCTTCTGCAGTGTAGGATTCTATGATTTCAGACACTAAATCAAGATCAAAATGATTTCTCCCCTACCCCCATCCTGTTCAGTGTCCCACCCTGATGGTTCTCATTACTCCAAAGCAATAAAACCACAAGAAATTGTAGGGTTTTAACTGGCAGTAAATTACAGCATTCTACCACCTCCTCCCCATCCTCCACCCCTCCAGGCACAGCATCAACTTTATGTTAAATGTTCTGAGTGAGTCAAGTTAGAGATGCCATTCATTGAGAAAGCCTTCCATTATTTAGGGAGAGGATGAGAATTGATGCTGATCAATGTCAAGCGCTGGAGAACATGGTTCACTGTCCATTCTCTACCTCAAAACTATTGGACGGTGGTTTTATATCATAGAAATACTGCACTGGAGCCTGTTCTGAAATTCCTCTCCTCAGGCTCAATCCACATCTTCCACCCTGTGTTTATACCACAAGTATTCCACATCAATGCAATAATAAATAATCCACTGTCGCATCACTGTTTCAAAGTTACAAATTTATAACCTAATTTTCTGGCTGTTATTTATAGATTTTCTTTAAGAGGAAACAGAAGGGTAAAGACTGCTTCTGCTAAGTTATCAATGTGAATATAAAATGCATATTTAGCGTTCAGTTACAACAGGAGGAATACGCCTTTGAGAATTCCTGAACTGTGATGAAGTCCTATCAGGAACCTGACTTTTCATTCCTGGACATCTTGTTTTATGATTTTAATGAGAGAAAAGATGATTGGGGATTAGAGATTTTATCCAGAATACTCTCATATGACCTTCTAACATGTACCATTGATGACTATAGGATGGCATGGTAGCACAGTGGTTACCACTGCTACTTCACAGTGCCAGGGAGCTGGGTTTGATCCCTGGCTTGGATCATGTATTGAGTTTGCATGTTCTCCCTGTGGGTTTCCTCTGGGTGTTCCAGTTTCCTCATACACTCAAAGGCACGCTGGTTAAGTGGATTGGCCATACTAAATTCTCCCTGATATACACGAACAGGCGCCGGTGTGTAGTGACTAGTGGAATTTCACAGTAACTTCACTGCAGTGTTAATGTAAGCCTACTTGTGACTAATAAATAAACTTTAATTTTTAAATGTGGAGCAGGAAGATCTGTGGTTTAATCCATAAACTGTGTGGAGTTACCTGACCACAGTTAGGGTAACATAGAAACCCTACAGTGCAGAAGGAGGCCACTCGGCCTATCAGGTCTGCATCGACAACAATCCTACCCAGGCCTTATCCCCGTAAACCTATATATTTACCCTGCTAATCCCCCTAACCTACTTATCCCAGGGCACACTAAGAGCCAATTTAGCATGGCCAAAGCACCTATCCACACATCTTTGGACTGTGAGAGGAAACGGGAGCATCCAGAGGAAACCCACATGTGGAGAACACACAAACTTCACACATACAGTGGCCAAAGCAGGGAATCGAACCCAGGACCCCTGGAGCAGTGCTAACCATTGTGCCACTGTGCCTGCCACTGGAAAGCAGCTAGAATTTTATAACTGGCCTCAGTGTTGTTGGGTACGATGGGAGTTAATTAACCAGAGTTCTAGCTTCTGGTCTTCCTGCCAGATATTGCAGGCATGGGGACACCCGATGTCCATAAATCCACAATCCTTCCAAGACTCCTCGAGTACTTTGCCATCCAGGATAAAATGGCAGGTGGAGTTTCAAGTCTTAAGTGTGCATAGGATCAGCCTCAACTGTGATGCCTCCACCATGAAATAGCCTATGGATACTCACTGATTAATCTCGTAATGGGTACCAAAAAGTGGTCAATGTACACAAAACTGCACTAAAGAGAAAATGAAGAGGCAGGGATCCATTTTAGCAATCGCACGAACTACCTCAATTCATTATTCCCACCAGCTACTTAGCTGGGAGCTGTCTAATCCCACAAAGTTTTAAAAAACTGCATTAAATTAAACTACAACAGATAATGTTGTCCACCACTGTCTTCTCACCTCTGTAGTAAACATCACGGAACGGTGCATTGACAAATTCGCGAAGGTTTCCTGTTTTCTCTGCAATCTCGAGCATCACCGGAATGGTATCATTCTTTCCATTAGTTAGGTTTAACAGTGCTTTCGGCAAACATGTCTTCCCTGTTGAGGGTTCTGGGAATAAGAGAAAGACCAAAGGCTGTTATTCTCAATTCTTAGTATATTGCCACGCTGTGTACGTTGCAGTAAACATATATTCCCAATGCATAACGGGATGGAATGGCAGGACAGCAGAAGGAAACATGGCGCCAGTCTGCCATCTTCCTTCTCAACTCAGCTAACTTTTCTGAGAATGGGAGGAGGGGTGATGGGGTAGTAGGTGGGGAAGTGTAGCCAGCTTCATTATTTGGGCATGTTGAGATCTTTCGGGAGTTTGTTAATAGCTCATCTTTTGAGTTTCCAAGATTTTCATGGGGCGAGCATCTATTAGGAATTCTCTGATGGTGACCTGTCTCATGGGAACAGGGACACGAGACTCTTTTCTCTAATAGGAAAAAATTCTGAAAGTTGGGACAAAAACAAAACCTGCAATAACATTTCACTCACAAATCTTTCACTGCCCTATCCCAGATCCCAGCTATTTGTCCTGGTCACTTTGGAGATGAAGAACCTTTTCTTTTTTCCTTTGGACCACACAGAGGTGGCAGTCATAGCAACGGCTACCAGTCTGACCATTTCCCTAATGTCCCATTTCCATTCTCACCCACATCCCAGACACTGGCAGAGCCAGTGCGAGGATTATTAAAAGTCTGACCCTGTCAGAACCGAGCTTCACGGTGGACTGCATGTAGAGGCAGGAATGGTCCCCTCTTCTGATTCCTGCTTCCAAGGGAAAAAGAAGGCCCAGAAAAACTGAATTTTAACATTAAAAATAATTTATTGTTGATTTTTAATTCTACACCTCATGATGCGCAGTTATTGCAAGTAAAGTGCTTTGTTTTTTAAACAACAATTCATTATGCAACAAACCTTGGCGGTCACATCCCTCCCATCTCACCCCACACTTATCCTGTCCCCTATTCAATCTTGGGATTGTATAAATGATGATAACCCTGGAAAGTGGGCCAGTTCACCGCAGGACATTCAAAGGCCATCCCATTATCTGATCATCTTGACTTTCAGGCCCTCTCTTAAACTTTTCCAACAACCATTGGGTCTTATGTGAAAATGTTTGGTTTCCATTCCAACATTCCTGTGGCTCAGCACATGAGCATTAACTGCCCAAGATGTGGCCAACCAGAGATACAAAATGGTACCTCAGGTAGCCAAGAACTAACTCATAAAAATATATGTATTTTAGGCAATGTATGTACATGCTTTGCCAAAAATAACACTCAACGTCATAAAAAGTTTGTCTTTTTTTGATCACCCCTTATTTGGAGTCAATAATTGCCTTAAGGAACTTGTAACTACAAGGAATTAAAGACTGTTGCCATTCTTATGCATCCTCCAGATTCATGAATAATCCTGTAATCATGGATCACCCTGTACTATATAAGTTAATGTGTTATGTTATATTCAATAGATTCTACTAGACTTCACTCAGTTCATCATATTCTCTAGATTAAGGCATTATTTTATATTCTATAGGTGCTGAACTGATTTTTCTTTGTGTTCTAGGCTTATACTTCAATCCATAGATTTTGAGTTGACCTTTTATTCTATAAATTCACAAATAATCCCATGGCTGATTTTGAATTCTAAAAATTTGTTTAAAATTTATTGGTGTCACATGTAGGTTTACATTAACACTGCAGTGAACTAACTGAGAAAATATCCTAGTTGCCGCCACTCTGCTGCCTGTTGGGTACATGGAGGGAGAATTTAGCATCTAACCAGCACATCTTTCAGACTGTGACGTGATACTGTATTGTGTGGACTGTTGTTTAGATTTTGGGTTGAATCTATCATCTATAGACTCATGGTTGGTTCCTTTCGTTGGTTTAATCTTTTTAAATAGTTCGGGAGCAAACCATCCATTAGTTCACTGAAACTATTGGGCAATCATCACTTGTCTTTCTCCTCTGTGACGCTGAATGATTCCTGCTCTATACAATACACTGCAACTGAATCTGAATTTCTCTTTCCAATCCTCAAATATTCGATATTAAATCTCGGAAAAGGTGCTATATCATAAATGTTCTATATCATAGAAAATATCGTAACATGAAACAATGCATGACATAAGATAATTCAGCATGCATTATAACCCAGCAAGACAGATTATGAAACACCACAGAATTCCAGAAAATCCAAACACAGTTTGGACAATGGCACACAGAGGAGTCAGTGGTGCAGTAGCACTTTCGTTGGACTAGTAATCCAGAGACCCAGGGTAATGTTCTGGGTATTCGGGTTTGAATCCCACCATAGGAGATGGTGAAACTTGGATTGAATAAAAATCTGGAATGGTGAAACTTGAATTGCCGTAAAAACCTACTGGTTTATTAATGTCTTTATTTAGTCTGACCTACATGTGACTCCAGATCCAAGGAATGTGGTTGACTGTTAAATGTCCTCAGGGATGGTCAATAAATGCTGGCCCATCTCATGAATAAATCTCAAAAAAATGGCTCCTATCATCCTTTTCAGTAACATCCACACCCCTAACTCAGTCTTAAATAATAGGGTAGGAAAATTACAGAGAATAGATTTACCACAAAACTGATTAGAAAACCCTGACTGAACATCTGAGGTTTGCTACACCCACTGGCAACAAGAAGCCACCCTTCCTGGAGTTGGCGAGATAGTGTTTCATCTTTACGAGTTGGACGTTCATTGTTACCTGGACAGAGGATGGGTTCTGCCTCTGGCACTCTCTCCTCTCTTCCCTTCATGAGACTCTCATGGCAAATGCTGGCCAGCTAAGTAAAGATACCTAAAGATTGCTAGTATCTCAAGAGAAATTTGAGAGGGAATCATTTCCCCATAACAAGTATCTCACCTCGTGATTCTCAGCTTATTCCCATACTTATGCAATTCCATTTCTAACCAAACTAAAAACATTGAAAATGTTGGAAGTATATAGTGGGTCAGTCAGCATCTAAAAGAAAAAAAAATCCTCCACAAAGAAAGTGGGCTCACGTGAAATGCTAACGTGCTTTTGTCTTTCAGATGTTCACTGACCTGCTATTTCCTGCCAATATCTTCTGTTTTTATTTCAGAAACACAGCATTTGCCATTTTTCCTTTGCGTTGGTTACTGACAGCTTGCCCTCACTCTGATTTTTCTTCTCTCTCTCTCTTTGGGGAGAAATCAACAGAAGAACATAAGAAATGAGAGCAGGAGTGGGCTATTTCGGCCCTTTGAGATTGCTCCATTACTCAAAATGGGTGGTCTACCTGAATTCATTTTCCCATCCTAACTCCTGTATCCGTTTCTTCCCTATGGTGTTGAAAATTCTATTGAATACACTCAATGATTAAATATCCTCAGCCCTCTAGACTAGGGAATTCCAAAGAGACACAGTCCTTTGAATGAAGAAATTTCTCCTCATCTCACCTAAATGACTGACTCTTTCTTCTGAAAAATGTGACCATCTCTCATTCTTTCAAAATTAAGTCTACTCCATCTCAACTCAAAGAACAATTCACTCATCTATCCATCAGTCTCATGATTTCCATTTCACCCATCCTGACCCAAGACAAATCTAAATTTCCCTCGAGTAAGGAGACCAGCACTACAAAAAGTACTGCCTATCTGATCTCATCAAAGTTCTATCCCTGCCAATTACAATAAAACTTCTTTACTCTTACCCTGCAGTCCCTCTATAACAAAAGGTAATATAGAATTAACCTCCAGTGAAACAATGCCTGATAGAGCCAGGGACCCAGGTTTGATTCCTGGCTTGGTGATTGTCTGTGCGAAATCTGCATGTTCTCCCTGTATCTATGTGGGCTTCCTCCAGGTCCTCTAGCTTCCTTCCACAGTCTGAAAGACACGCTGATTAGGAGCATTGGCCATGCTAAATTCTCCCTCAATGTATCTGAACAGACTCAGGAGTGTGGTGACTAGGGGGCTTTCACAGAAATTTCATTACAATGTTAATATAAGCCTACCTTGTGACACTAAATTTTTTAAAAAAATTCTGATTCCTTATGAAGACCAGGTGTAGTAAAGGGGTTCTTTTCTCACAAGCATTTACAATCTATTACACCCACCTTACAAAGGAAATATTCTCTCTTTGCATTATACCTTCTTTCACATTGCATGCCAGTGATTAATTTTATCTCCAGATGTTGGTAAGTTTTAAGGTAAATGATAGTCTTCAAGTGGGAGTAAGGTGGGAACACTGGAACGAACATGTCTGGTTACCTAAACAATCAGAGTTTACTGAAGTCTCACAGTGATTGCAAATTCAGAGGCACTGAGTACAAGTCTTCTACATTCGGATTTTCACATTACCTCGAAATTCCTCATCCGTCAGACGTTTCTTTTGACTTAGTAGAAAAACAAGCAAGCCGTCCAGTCCAGCAACAGATCCTTGAGACACAACATCAAACAGGAGGGCCCTGTTAAAAACCTTCAGAACAGGCGGTGGCTCAGGCGCAGGGGCCTTTACTTTTGGACTGTTTTTACTAGAAGAGAAAGAAGAAAAGAACATGAGGTGGAGTTTTACAGGGAGAAAAAGGTTTCAAAACTGAAGTATGTTTTGGGTCATCAGTTCAAAGTGCACCTTACCTTAAAGGAGACTTTGTCAAAATTAATTTAATAGAGTTTGTTAACTGAAAATTTTCTGAATGTTCATCCATTCCTTCAGGATGTATGTGTGGTAACTTTATTTTGTTGGGGGTGGAGGATAACATCGAGGTGAGATGTATAATTTGGAGACTGTCAGCATCACTCTCAGTTCAAGTTAAAGGAAGGATAAATCTCTATTGAGTCTCATTAATCAGCTTTAGCACCATCCTGAGAATTCACTTCAAAGAATCATTTCTGCTGCCTTGCATCAAAGTTGCTTGTTCTTTTTCTGAGTAAGACTGCCAGTGAGAGTCACACAGTCATTACAGCACAAAGGCCAATCAGGCCATTGAGTCTACTTTGTATAGCAATCCAATCAGGCCCATTCCCCTGCTCCATCTCAGTAAGCCGTAATAAACTAAGCTTAATTTCTTCAAATGCCCATCCAATTTCCTTTTGAAATCATTAATTAGCTCTGTTTCCAATATTAGGTCATTGCCACAGTGGAACAGTGCTTAGCACTTGCCTCGCAGCTCCAGGGATCTGGTTTATGTGGAGTTTGCATGTTCTCTCCGTGTCTGCATAGGTTCCCTCCAGGTGCTCTGGTTTCCTTCACAGTCCAACGTTTTGCAGGTTAAGTGGATTGGCAATGATAAATTTCCCCTTAGTGTCCCAAGATATAGTTAGGTTAAGAGGTTAAGGGTATAGGGCAGACCTGGGTAAAATGCTCTTTCAGAGAGTGGTTGTAGACTTGATGGACTGAATGGCCACCCTCTGCACTGTAGAATTTTATGATTCTCTTAATTGATTCCAAATTTGCCTTTTTTTTTATGGTATACTTCCAAGCTTCATGCAAGGAAACTTTTCCCAATAATGACTGAACAAGCTGGGGCTCCTTCTCTAGAAAAGAAGGTTGAAGGGTGATCTAACAGAGATCATCAGGATCTCTGGGTGATTAGGGAGTGGAATGCCCTGCCTGCAGCTGTTGTAGATGCGCCAAGTTTGGTGGCGTTTAAGAGGTTAGTGGATAAGTATATGGATGAGAAGGGAATGGTTTAGTTAGGAGGGGCATTGCTTTTTATTTTGGTCGGCACAACATCGAAGGCCGAAGGGCCTGTTCTGTGCTGTATTGTTCTATGTTCTATGTTCTATGTTCTATGATAGGGTTTGGTGAGGTAGCTGTAGAAGGATATTTTCACTTATGGAAGAGACCAGAAGTAGGGGTCAAAAATTTAAGATACTCATTTATAAATCAAATAGGGAATTCAGGAGTGGCTTCTTTATCCAGGGCCAGATTAGAGGTTGAAACTGACTATCACAAAGGAGTGTTTTAGGTGATTAAGATTGATGTATTCAAGGGGAATCCAGGATAAGGACCTGAGGGAGAGACAAAGAGAAGAGTATGTTGATGGAGTTGGATGAAGAAGAACAAGAGGAGATTGGAGTGGGACACATCACATGGTTCAAATGTCCTGCTTCTGGAAATAATTTGTTATGTACTCAATTGAGTTTGCTGAAATATTGCTGAAAAATAGGATTATGTTTGAGTATGGTCAAGCAGCCAGCTGGGGTATTCACTTGCACATGATTAATGAAAACATGGGTAATAGGTCAGAGGACAAAAAAAACCAATACCACCTTATTTCAACAAGGCTCAGCACTTTCAGGAGAGAAGTAGCACATCAAGATACACTAAATAGTGCACTCATTTTCTCTCTCTCTCCCTTATTCTTTAGTATTACAAAGTCCACTTAGCTTTTATGGGAGGCTTATAAATTATGAAAACCTTGTCACTCCATCTACACGAACAATGCCACCATTAGTTACCAGTGGTGATGTCTAACAAACTTCTGGTGTTTAACAAGTGAATGTTTTTATTCCACAGGATCTGCTCTCTGTGTTCTCCAACTGGTCAGAGGAAATGCAGAGCTAGAAAGAACATAAGAAATAGGAGCAGGAGTAGGCCATCTAGCTCTTCGAGCCTGCCCTGCCATTCAATAAGATCATTGTTGATCTGAAGTGAATCAGTTCCACTTTGTGCTTTCTCCCCATAACCCTTAATTCCCTTGTCTATCAGAAATCTATCTACCTGTGACTTAAATATATTCAGCGAGGTAGCCTCCACCACTTCAATGGGCAGAGATTCACCACCCTTTGAGTGAAGAAGTTTCTCCTCAACTCTGTTCTAAACTGCACCCCCCCACCTCTTATTTTGAGGCTGTGCCCTCTCGGTCTGCTATCCTTTCTAAGTGAGAAGAATCTCTCTACCTTTACCCTATCTAGCCCTTTCATTATCTTGTAAATCTCTGTAAGATTCCCCCTCAGCCTTGTAAACTCTAACAAGTACAGACCCATCTATTCAATCTCCCTTCATAGGCTAACGCCCTCATCTCCGGCCTGGCGAACCTTCTCTGTACTCCCTCCAAGGCTAATATATATCCTTTCACAAATACAGGGACCAAAACTGCACACAGTACTCCATGCAGCCTCACCAGTGACTGTACAGTTACAGCAAGACCTCCCTGCTTTTATATTCTATCCCCCTTGCTATAAAGGCCAACATTCTATTCGCCTTTTTGATCACCTGCAGGATCACCTGAAGGGCAGGAGTCGATGGGAAGAGCAGAGATCTGTTCGCGTGACATTTATCCTCAATAATTCACAGTCTTGCAGAAAGTAAAAGTTGCTCTTCAGACATTTTGTTCAGAATACCAAAGTGAAAAGTTCACATTAAAAGGGAAATACAGTCATAGAGCAGACAGAAACAATAATTAACAATATCCGGGTAGGAATTTGTTCAAACCTAATTGTTAGTTGGCTTTGATGATTGTTTTTATGTGTTATATGACTATTTTTAAGTCCATCCTCTCTTCCCAGGCTCTTCCCCCAAAACATCTTCTTTCGTACAAATGGAACTGAGGACTTCTCAGCTGTGATTGAATTGAACGGCAGAACAGGTTGAAGGGGCTGAATGGCCAGCTTCACATATTAATCCAATTTTACCAATTACCGTCTGAAATTTTGCTACCTGATAAGAAGTTCACTGCCACTGAACATCTGGGGGTTTTAACTTTAAACCTTATATATAAATCATTAATGATACTAATTAAATATTCTTAATAAGATAGTTTTAACATTTTTCCATTCACTCAATGGATGAAGTTTGGTGCTGAGAGTTTCTCCAGAAAATGAGAGGTGAATGATAGAATCAAAATCTAAACTTTACTCACTTCAGGGACTGAATTTTATGACCCTCCATGATGGCAAACATGGAGAATAAAATTGGACACCCAGGTAGTGGAACACTGCTCTTTCCTTGCCTATCCTCATAGGTATTTGACCCCTCTGATGAAGGGGTCAGACGGCTGACTTACCCACGGGCCAATTTTGACCCTTAAGTGCCTAATTAATGGCCCCTTAAGGACTTCCTCCTTCCACCACAAGTATTTTACCCATAATAGGCAAGCCCCTAGCCAAGTGCGCAGGCCCCAGGTAAAACAAGTGAATAAAGTTCAGGAAAATCTGAAATTCCTCCCCAACTTTCTAAGATGGCTATGTCTGAACTGCAGGTGTTGGTGACATATGTCTCTACAACTCTGTCAATCCAGTTAATGAAGATCAGCAACAAAGGCACATTTGTGGTGATATTTCACTTTTGCATTTTCTTTTACTCTTTCTTGATATCTGGGCATCATTGAGAAGGCAAGCATTTGTTACCTATCTCTAATTCCCTGGGAGAAGTTAGTGATGAGTTGCCTTCTTGAACCTCGGTTGCCCACCTGGTTTAGGTATACCCACTGTGTTGGTAGGGAGGGAATTCCAGGATTTTGACCCATTCACAGTGAAAATATGA
The DNA here is from genome assembly GCA_024679065.1 of Sphyrna mokarran. Lineage (NCBI taxonomy): Eukaryota > Metazoa > Chordata > Chondrichthyes > Carcharhiniformes > Carcharhinidae > Sphyrna > Sphyrna mokarran. The sequence goes on along the minus strand of JAGIQG010000020.1, from coordinate 38,408,525 downwards.
AGATAGATTTCCAAGTCAGGATGGTGTGTTTCTCAGAGAACTTATCTGTGGTGGTGTTCCTCTGTATCTGTTCCCCTCATCATTCTTGGTAATCACCATTGCGGGTTTGAAGAAATTTTGCCAAGTTTGAATTTTATGAGTGTGAAGATTTGAAAATCCTAAATTAGGTTAACAACTTATTTTATATTGTGCTTTAAACATAAGTAAAGTTCACACATAATAGAAATAGATAAAGGGATGCATACTGAATCATAGGAGAGATCAGGATTGAATTAAGGGGTTGGATTAAGGGGTTTGAGTCGGTTTTATGAAGACAAAAATGTGCAGTTGGTGAACACCAGGATCTGTGAGCACTAACAGCCTGAGCTATACATAATTTAATGGAAATGTGGATTTAAACTTTATAGGCAGTGACAAAAACCACAACGAAAGCATCTAAATGACATACGAGATAGTACAGAAAGGAAATTCAGATTGTCTGAAGCCATATAGTGGACAAGCAAGTTTCAGGAGATTATAGTTACTTAAGATTTATTGTTCATGGATGCTTAATGTACCTTCCAGAACATCTCCACCCATCGCTGATTTCCACTAGCCTCACTTAGCAATACAGGATTATACACAACCAAACACGCCATTCATTCATCGGGATCATCCCAGAGATTACTGACTTCATGCATTTTAGTGCAGCATTACAAATTGCCTCATTGTCCCAAGGTAATGAAGGAAAAAATCTAACTCTTGATTGCTGTCCCATGACCAATGTTGGAATATATGTGTTTTGATAACAACTGTAAGGGCAGCTCAGCTGTAATGCCCTCCCACTGTCTTATTCACACATCAAGGATGACCAGTTTAAAAAGGTGTTGAAAGTATTTCAGTATGAGTCATTGCTCCCAGGGGAATTAAGGGAAAGATATAAGGGCAGAAGTGAAGAACGATCTGTAATAATTTGGTAAACCTCAAACCTCCAGAAAATCCATGCTCCTCTAATTCTGGCTTTTTGCATCTTAGATTTTCATCACTCTACCATTGATGGCCTTCAGCTGCCTATGCCCCAGTTCTTGAATTTCCTTCATTAATCTCTCTTTCCTCCTTTAATAACTTCTTTAAAAACATACCTCTTCAACCATGTATCTGGTGATCTGCCTTAATTTCTCCTTCTGAAGCTTGGTGCCAAATTCTGTTCAATAATCGCTCCTGTGATATGTCTTAAATAATTTTTGCTACGTTTTAAGCAGTATGTAAATGTGAGTCATTGTTGAAAGGTTCAAATTAGAGGCATTAATTTTAAAAGAGTAGTATCTCTGGGGAAAAATATCCTTTTTCTTTAATTGTTTCCAAACGCACAAGTTCGATGACATCAATTAGATTAATGAGGCTGAACTCAAATTGTGGAATTTTAGTAATGAGTGTTTTAAAGTAGATGGTTTAACACTTTTATTATTGTAATGGATACATAACTCCCCCACTTGCAGGATTTGGCATGTTCATTATAAATTGCACACAGTCCAATTTCAATGTCATTGTCAAACACTTCCATGAAGACAGCGTCCTTTTCAGTGCCTACCATTGTCCGAAAAAACGTGGAGATCACATCCAACAGAAATCTTCGCAAATTTTAAAAATAATTCAGACACTGTGGGGAATATTCGCTGCTTTTGAAGAGGTCACTTTTTTTTCAGAATGAGATCATCCAGGGCTTCCTCAATGATTATACTCTGTTCTGGCAAAAGAGCAGTTGTAACAGAACCCTATTCACCATTCAAAGTACTCAGCCTTAAAGTATAAAGACTCTGAAGAACCACTGTTCAGGTGCACAGACTGCGACTTCATAACCACAAGTTCAAGAAAAAGGTCCCACCACACAGCGCTGCAAGAAAATGTCTTGCTCTGTTGGAACTAAGGAAGGAAAAATATTCAGTCCCAAACCACATGTATGTGTGAGCAACGTATTCAAACATCACCTCACATAGGTTGCATTCATCTACAAGACAACATTTTTTCCTCTTTTTTTAAAAAAAAAGCCAAATGATATTTAGTGGGGTTTTTTTTGTGACCAGTGCCAGTCATTGGATTGAATTCCTCTAATTAACTGATTTCTGTGGGAAAAGGGATCATTCTTGTGTAATCAGCAAGAAGGAAATATGAAGTCCTCAAATTGTTAAATCCTCTTCCAGGAAAACAGTGTCTGTCTCTCACAGACACAACTCACATGTACACAAAGGAAGGACAACTCATCTTTACATAATTCCTTTTATGTTGAAAGAAAAAAACAAGACTGTTCAAAATAAAAATAATGAACTGGCCCAGAGAGGGAGAAATTAGAGGGCTGACTGATAGTTTGGTTCCAAGGATGTCTTTTCAGAAAGAGTGGGAAAAAGACATACAGACATAATGGGCAGGATCTTCCAGTCCCCCCAAGGCATGTTTTCTAATGGTAAAGGTGGTTCATCATTGACGACCAGTGGGATCTTCCTGTCCCACCAATGTCTGTGGCACCTTGCATGTTTCACCCATTCTGCGCCTGAAATCCCACTGGCAAGAAGAGTTGAAAAGACCCACCCAATTTATTTAATAAGATGTTCTGGAGCATAGGGTCATAAAGTTGTACAGCTCAGACAAGGCCCTATGGCCCATTCTGTCTGCATCAACAATATCTACCAGTAAAGGCACACTAATCCCATTTTTCTGCATTTGCCCCATATCCATGAATATTATCATATTTCAAGTGCTCATCCAAATATTGTTCTTCAGCATAGCATTCTATTGGGAATGGTGGGTAAAGGAAGGCAAAAAGCACAATAACACAAGTCAAAGGGCAGAAGGGTATGGAGAAGATGTGAGAGCAGAGAAAATGGCAGAGATAGATCTTGTCCCTGGGAATTAGACCAGAAGGACAATAATTAGATTCTCCTCCAGCAAGGATGTGGTAGAACACAGGCGAAAATGTTCTGTCAAATTATCAGCAATCACCATTATTTGTGAGTAAATGGTACTTCAGCTGAGGACTAGATGCATGGATATAGGTGAGTATCCGAAAGTTGCTGGTGGGGGTTGCGCTATATTGTTGTTAACTTTACAAAAAAGGCATCTTGTCCTTAACTTCCCCTTTTTGCAGGAATCTCTTTTTATTTACCCTTCAAGCTCATTGCAGTAAGTTAAGACTTGTCATTTTATGCATAAGAAATATTTTAGTGACTTGATAAGTGTTAATGACTGCCAAACAATATCTTTAGCATTAAAATGAAATATTACAATGTGTAATTGCATTCCTTCAGGTTTTGAACTTTTTAGGAAGTGCAAAAATGTCAGATTTTTTATTTTAAAAATTACTTTCTTTTACTTTGTGCATATTTTTTCTCTCTCTTAATCTAAATTTACATTCTCTCCATTTCTCTTCTTGAACCTGATTTGATTCATCCCCTCTAATTAACCATCCTTCTCAATTCTTTCTATGTTTATTTCCTAATCCTTAAACCTCATCAGTTTGGTTGAAGTTCCAGATTCTTTATTCCCTTTGCTGCACTATTATCAGTTCATGTTCCCAGAAACTTCATGAGCAAAAAAGGTTTTGAGTTAAAAGGTGCAGATGCAAGTCTAACTAACAGCAGACATCAACAGATGCCCCTTTACAACAAATTCTGGCTCTTCGTTTTGAATCATCAATACATCAAGATCTGGAGCAGGAGACCTAAAGATGAAAAATTATCCCAATTCATCTAATTATTTCTATCTAATAAATATTTTTGTGTCTGTACTACAATATAGTTCAGTTTGGGCTCCTGTTTCTGCATTGGCTTAATAAATCAATTCAATTCAATAATATTTCTACTGTCATAAACAACCCAAATAGCTTTCAGTCATCATGACATTTCTACACTTCATGTTCATTATTTTATTATTGATATACGGGATGTGGGCATCTCTGGCTGGCCAGCATTTATTGCTGATCCCAAGTTGCCTTTGAGAAGGTGATGGGGAGCTGCCTTCTTGAACCACTACACTCCCTGAGGTATAGGTATGCCCAAAGCATTGTTAGAGAAAGTTCCAGGATTTTGACCCAGCTACAATGAAGAAATGATGATATATTTCCAAGTCAGGATAGTGAGTGACTTGGAGGGGAACATCCAAGTGGTGTTCCCAGGTATCTGTTGCTGTTGTCCTTTTAGATGGTAATGATGGTGAGTTTGGAAGGTGCTGCCTAAGGAGCCTTGGTGAGTTACTGCAGTGCATCTTGTAGATGCTACACACTGCTGCCACTGCTCGGCAGTGTTGGAAAAGTTAAATGTTTGTGGAAAGGATGATGTCCTGGATGTCAAGCATCTTCAGTGTTTTTGGAGTTGCACATATCCAGTGGTGAGTATTTCATCACACTCCTATGGACAGGCTTTCAGGAGTCAGCAAACCACTTACTCATCACAGGATTCCTAGCCTTTGATGTGCTATTGAGGCCACAATATTTATATGGCTAGACCAGTTCAGTTTCTGTTCAATGGTGACCCCCATTCCACTGGGAATGTTGATAGCGGGGATTCAGCAATGGTAATGCCAATGAATGTCAAGGAGCGATGGCTAGATCCTCTCTTACTGGAGATGGTCATTGCCTGGCTCTTATGTGTTATTTGCTACTTGTCAATCCTAACCTGGATATTGTCCAGGTCTTGCTGCATTTGGAAATGAACTGCTTCAATATCTGAAGGGTTTTGAATAGTGCTGAACATTGTGCCATCATCAGCGAACATCCCCATTTCCGACCTTATGAAGGTCATTGATAATTTATCTAGCAAGCAGAAAGATAACTATGAACTTTCCACCAGAGCTGAACTCCCTGCATTTTCCCTTTATATCTCCTCCCTCTTTGTGAACCACTCGCCCCCAGTACCACCTCATCCTCAAAACCTCTAGACTTTGTTGCTCAGGATTTCTGAACCTGACAGGCCCCATCATCTTGCTCCCCATCTTGAATAAGTTCATAGGCTACATTTATGAGAATGTTAATGAGGCTAAGCACTTGCAGAAGATTAAAAATTTGATCCATTAGGTATAATAAAACTAGCAAAAATGAGAAACTGCCAAGCCCTGTGCTTGTAGTTTATCACTAGAACATTTCTGGTTTCAAACACTGATAACCATCAATAATTCTAGGTATTCTACCCAAAGGAATATTGTGCCTATTATATATTATAATACCAACAGCTGTTGTTTGGTTTATACTGACAGCAACATTATGCCATGTGATACATAGTGTGTAGCTTGTCAAGCTGTATTCCATCAAGCAAATTGTTAGGGAGTGTATTTGTCTGATGTTATATTATGTTTAAATCCTTTGTCACTATTTAACTTATTTAGTGAGTCTGACTGATGTGATGGGTAAGTGTTAGCCAGGACAATGAGCAGGACTCCTGTATGACAACAATGAGTACACTTTAATGACTATCTTTCATTGGCTGTAAAGTCTGTTGGGATGCCCTGCGGTCATGAAAGGTGCTATAAATGCAAGTTTCTTTTACTCAAGAACATCATGCAAAAGTAACCTCAGGAAAATACCTATTAGATATGCTTTTCCTATTAAGATTCTGAAGAGACCACTACCAAGTAATTTCTTCTGGTTTTGTTACAAAATGGGTAAATGCTGGCCAAAACACTGAGAGAAAGCTCTAATCTCTTTGAGTATTACCATGAGATCATTTTCAGGGATGATGTGGTTGTGGTGTAACGTCTCATTCTAAAGACAGCCCCTCTGACAGAGGAGGACACCCTCTGATTCCTGGGATGGCAGGTCTGTCATATGAGGAGAGACTAAGTTGGTTAGGATTATATTCATTGGAGTTTAGAAGAGTGAGAGGGGATCTCACAGAAACTTATAAAATTCTAACAGGGTTAGACAGGATAGATTCAGAAAGAAATTTTCCAGTGTTGGGTGAGTGTAGAAGTAGGAATCATAGTTTGAGGATAAGGGATAAATTCTTTAGGACTGAGGTGAGGAGAAATTTCTTTACCCAGAGGGTAGTGAATATGTGGAATTCATTATCACAGAACATAGTTGAGGCCAAAACATTGTGTGATTTCAAGAAGGAATTAGATATAGTTCTTGGGCCTAAAGGGATCAAGGAATATAGGGGGAATCAGGATATTGAATTTGATAGTCAGCTATGATTATAATGAATGGCAGAACAGGTTCAAAGGACCAAGTGGCCTACTCTTGCATTGGACACTCAGTCTGGGCTGTGTGTTTCATGGCTTTGAACAGACTGCTTAATTCACTGATAGCAGTATCTCCTCTGTGGCAGACAGTGGCTTCAAGCTCATGAAGCACATAATAACTCAGAGAAGAGTCTCCTTCCACTGAGTCAAACTACAGATCTCCCTCCACTGTTACCTGCTCAGACTGAACCCAGCAGCGTTTGTTTAACCCTGAGCTAAACTTTGAACCTCACAGGCAATAAAATAAACATTTTTGGACGGTCTCAAATTCCCCAGTAAACCAAATGGAAACGCTGTATATATTTGGCAATGTTTCCAATGCCTCCATATTTGTTATATACTCCTACAGATATATGAATATAAACCACTCTGGCACTTAAAGCAGTGCCCAATACCCTATTTAAACAGTCTTTACCATTCCTTCTTCCTCAACATATTCCTTTCCTCAAATCAAAGTTTCTCTCTGCATCCCCACTACAAACCGACTTTCCATCTCTTCTTGGCCTCGAGTGAGTTTTCCTCCTTCTCCCTTCTTGCCTCATCATCATCATCAGTTATTTTCATAACAATTTTAAAGGAGGAGCATGTTCAGCAAGGTCATTCTACAATCTAACACACCTCAAAGTGGGAAGATGTCGGGGGGGATTTTCTGGTCTCCCCATGATATGATGGGGGGGGTAGCATGCCATTTGCTGGCAACAGGACCTTCTGTCAATGGGATTTCCCACCCCAAGCTGCTGTGAAACCCCTGGCAAGGGATGGGAGCAGAGAATCTCACCAGTGTGGACAGCCAGGAAATTCCTCCATTAATAAGTTACAATATTTCACAATCACAATTTTCTTTTCCCTCCTTTTTTGAAGATGCCCAGCAATATATATCCTGGGAGTTCCACTGACCAGAAACTGAATTGAACTAGCCATATAAATACTGTGGCTAACAGAGCAGGTCAGGGGCTAGAAATCCTGCAGCAAGTATCTTGCCTGCTGACCCTCCATCATCGCAAGTCAGGACTGTGATGGAACAGTCTCCACTTGCTTGGATGGATGCAGCTCCAATAATACACAAGAATCTTCACACTATCCAGGACAAAGCAGCTGCTTGATTGCTAACCCATCTGCAAACGTTCAATCTCTCCACCTCTTGATTTTGAAGTACTTTTGGGAAGTTTTCGTAGTCTTTTACAGTGGAGACAGGCACAAAATTTCAGCATTTCTGCTATTTTCTTGTTTTCCATTATTAATTCTCCAGATTCACTCTCTAAATAGAAGACCAACACATGCTTAGTTCCTCCTTTCCTATTTAAATATTTGTAGACACTCTTACTATCTGTTTTTATGTTTCTTGCTATTTTCCTCTCATATTCTAATTTCTCTCCCTGTTGTTTGTCACATTTTGCTAGTTCTTAAAATCTGTCCAATTTTTTGGTCTGTCACTAACCTGTTATTTAGCACAATCCTTCTCTCTCACTGGAATAATTTTTGCTGAGAGTTATAACATAGCTCCTCAAAAGTCTGCTATTGCATTTCTAATTCTCTGACCTTTTAACCTAGTTTCCCAGTTCAATTTAGCCAACTGTGCCTTCATATCCTATTTGTTTAGGTTTAAAACACTAGTGTTAGCTGCACACTTCTCACCTTCAAGCTGAATGTGAAATTCTGTTGTGTTATGATCTCTGTCACCTAGAGACTCCTTTTCTATAAGATATTAATTAAACTTGTCTCATTAGTTTTACGAGAGCTATGGAGAATGATAGGTCTGGCCCAAAAGTTAAAATTCTAAATTGGGGCAAGGCCTATCCTGTATTTGACAGGAACTTCCAAAAGTCGATTGGAGGAGTCTGTTGGCAGGCAAAGTGGGTGGCTTTCAAAAGTGTGTTAAACAGGGTTCAGGATAAGCACATTTCTTTTAGAGTAAAGGGCAAGGCTGGTAGAAAAAAGGAGTCCTGGATGACTCGGGATATTTAGGCCCTGATCAAAAAGAAGAAACAGGCATATGACATGAATAGGCAGCTGTGATTAAGTGGACCCCTTGAAGAGTATAGAGGGCATTGGAGTAGAGTTAAGAGAGAAATCAGGTGGGCAAAAAGAAGATACAAGATTGCTTTGGCAGACAAGGCAAAGGAGAATTCAAAGAGCTTCTACAACTAAATAAAGGGCAAAAAGGTAACTAGGGAGAGAATAGGGCCTCTGAAGGATCAACAGGTCATCTATGTGCAGATCCACAAGAAATGGATGAGATTCTAAATGAATATTTTTCAACAGTATTTACTGTTAAGAAAAGCATGTATGTTAGGAAACTTGGGGAAATAAATAGTGATGTCTTGAGGAGTGTACATGTTACAGAGAAGTCTTAAAATGCACCAAGGTAAATAAATCCCTGGGACCTGATGAAGTATCCCAGGACATTGTGGGAGACTAGGGAGGAAATTGTGTGTCCCCTAGCAGAGACATTTGAATCATTGGCAGCCACGGTGTGGCACCTGAAGATTGGAGGATGGCAAAAGCTGTGCCTTTGTTTAAGAAAGGCTGCAGGGAAAAATCTGGGAACTACAGGCCGGTGAGTAAGTTGTTCGAATGTATTCTGAGAAACAGAATCTACAGGCACTTAGAGAGGAAAGAACAGTCAGCGTGGCTTTGTGAGTGGAAAATCATGTTTCATAAATTTGATTGAGTTTTTTGAAGGGTAACCAAGAAGGTAGATGACAGCAGTGCAGTTAAATAGAAAGGCTTTGACAAGGTACTGCATGGTAGGTTGTTGCATAAGGTTAAATCTCACTGGATCCAGGTGAGATAGCCAATTGGATACAAAATTGGCTTGATGACAGAAGATAGTTATAGACAGTTGTTTTTCAAACTGGAGACCTGTGACCAGCGGTGTGTCTCAGGGATCAGTGCTGAGGTCCACTGTTATATGTCATTTATATTAATGATTCAGATGAGAGTTTAGGAAGGCATGGCTAATAAGTTTATTGGATTAAATGTAGATGGAGTTTAATTTAGATAAATATAAAGTGATGCATTTTGGTAGATCGAACCAGGCCAGGACTTGCTTAGTTAATGATAGGGCACCAAGGAGAGTTATGGAACAATGGGGATTTAGTGGTACAGGTTCATAGGTCTTTGAAAGTGGAGTTACAGGTGAACAGGGTGATGAAGAAGGCATTTGGCATGCTTGGTTTCATTAGTTAGAATATTGAATACAGGAGTTGGGATGTTTTATTGAAGTTGTACAAGACATTGGTAAGGCCACACTTGGAATACTGTGTACAGTTCTGGGCACCCTATTATAGAAAGGATATTATTAAATTAGTAAGAGGACAGAAAAGATTTACTAGTATGTTATCGGGACTTGATGGTTTGAGTTATAAGGAGAGGCTGGATAGACTGGGACATATTTCCCCCTGGAGTATAGGAGACTTAGGGGTGATCTTATAAAGCCCTATAAAATAATGAGGGGCATAGATAAGGTAGATAGTCAACATCCTTTCCCAAAGGTAGGGGAGTCTTAAAATTACAGGGTATATGTTTAAGGTGAGGGGGAGGAGATACAAAAGGATCCAGAGAAGCAATTTTTCACACAATATTTGGAACAAATCTTTTAAAAATCATTTAGATAGTTACATGGGTCAAATGGGTATAGAGGGATATGGGCCAAATGGAGGCAAGTGTGACTAGCTTAGTGGTTAAAAACGGACAGCATGGTCAAGTTGAGCCGAAGGGCCTATTTCCATGTTATACCTTTATGACTAAGGGTCCAATTTTATCATCCAGTTGTGTCTGTGTTTGGGCACAAAAACTTAAAGTCAGGCTTGATGCGAGTAGCATGATACATGCCCGCCTTTGCATCCGTTCCCCCTTTATCAATAGCTGCCATCAGGACCACACCCAAAATAGACACAATGTCTATTTAAGTGTGCTTGCAAGCATTTAAATTGACTTAATGGGCTGCATGCACAAACTTACTGGCATTTCCCTTTTTACCACCATATTTGCCTATCCAGACTCAGCGCAAAACAAGATGGTCTGCAAAGATCTGATTCAGGTGCTCCAGCTAGTGAAGAGGCAGGTTCAGAAATTCTGGCAACTCTCTGGCTTAGATCAGTTGTGGGGGGATGGGAGGAAGGAGGCGGGTCAGATGGCTCTCTGGTATGAGGGAGAGAGGTGGGTCAGATGGTTCTCTGATGGGAGGGAAGAAAGTAGATCAGATGGCTCTCTGGTGGAGGGAATGGAGGGAGGCGGGTCAGATAGCTTTCTGGTGGGGGAAGGGAAGCAGGTCAGATGGCTCTCTGGTGGGAATGGAGGGAGGCAGGTAATAAAGGTCAGATGGCTCTCTGGTGGGAGGAATGGAGGGAGGCGGTCAGATGGCTCTGTGGGGGGAGGGAAGTGGGGGGTGAGGGAGTTGGCGGGGTAAGGGCAGGGGGCTCCACAGCACTCTGCATGCGATTGGTGGGAGAGGGGATGAGGAGTCCGCTGTCACTTTGCATGCAATTGGTTGGGGTGAAGGGGGGCAAGAAGTTGTGTTTGATCTGAGGTGTGGGGGAATAAGGGGGTCAGTTATGTTGTGGGGGTAGGACAATGTCAGTGGGGGCCAAGGGAAGGCATTATCTGGCCTGGAAGCAATGTAGGCAGGAGAAAGTTTTTCAATTTTGTTTTACTGCACATGCGCAGTTGAAGGCTCCAATAGGAGCAGTAGGATTTCATATGCGTTAAGCCCCACCCACAGGTTTCTATAACACTATTCAGAATTGTTGCTATTTTTCAAACAGAGAGAACATGGGGGCATCTGAGAACAGCTCTAAAAGTCGATCTCAAACATTTCCAGTTTCAAATCTGTCCAGCACTTAGAGTCAAAGGGCCTTATTTTACCACTTTAGTTCCATCACCAGCCTGTTCTTTGGCTGGCAGTGAACTGTACTTCTCTAAGAATGTATCCCAAATACACTCAATGAACTCATCTTCTAGACTATCTTTGCCAATCTGACTCTCCCAATCTACAAATGGACTAAAGTCACCAATGATTATTGGAGATAAATGTCAAGATAATTTGTTGCAGTAATGTTGCTTGAGGGATTAACATTGATCAGATTGCTCCCCTGGTCTTCTCCAATTAGTGCTGTGGAATTTTTTTATGCCTAGTTGAAAATGTCCTAGTTTAATATTTCATCCAAAAGATGCCACCTCTGACAATGTAGCACTCTCTCAGTCCTACAGTGGAGTGTCAGTCTAGAATATGTGCTCAAATCTCCAGGTTGGAACTTGAATGCACAACCTGTGACTCAGATATAGCTAGAGTGTTACTACTGAGCTACGAATGACACCTTTGGCCTTTACCTGCTTACAAGCAAAGCCTGATTTGATTTATTCTTAAACTTGGTTTGTTATATTCCTCAAGCCTTGTGGATTGTGCAGGCTGCTTCCTGGTACTCTTTACTCACAGGGTAGTAATGGCATGGAATGCCCTGCCTACAGCAATGGTGAACTTGCCAACTTTAAGGGCATTCAAATGGTCATTGGATAGGCATATGGATAATATTGGAATAATTTAGGTTAGAGAGTCATTAGTTTGATTCCACTGGTCAACGCAACATTGAGGGCCAAAGGGCCTGTACTGCATTGTAATGTTCTATATCCTATGGTATGCAGATTTAGATTAATCCGGAATTGACCTTTACAAGTGATCCAAGCTCTAGTGGTTCCAAGGGTTGAGACTGAAGTTTGCACGTTTCCAAGTGATCAAAAAGAACATGAACTTTTTGCATATAGGAAGTCATGTAATTTCATGTATGAAGGACTTAGATTATTTTTACATGAAGGGAAATGAGATACGTAGAATGAAGGAGAAAGGGATGGAATAAATTGATAGGATTAACTGAAGGAGGATGAGAGGAGGCTCACATGCAGCATAAACCCTGGCATAAACCATTGGTTCAAATGGCCTATTTCAGTGCTGAACATCCTTCATAAGCTTATAATTTTGTCTCAGGAGCTTGGATTATTTTTGTACTGAGCTTTGAAGTTTTGTGCCTTACAGATTTGATTTTTGTGTAGGAGGCTTGGATTTCATCAAGATTCAAGGACTCATCTTTTTGTGTATGAGGGGAACTTGTGTTTTTGTATTGGGGAGTCTCACATCTTTAAAAATCAAAACGTCGCACTCACTGGTTGTGATATGACTATCTGATATCCAACTCCAAAAGAATGAACAATGGCTGCCTTACACGATACATTTCTAGTTGACTATTAATCCATGTAGGAGGTCTTGTGGTGCAATGGTTAGCATCTCCACCTGTAGTCCCATTTCAAGACTTGATGGTTACACAAGGGACAATTACAATGTGGCCAAATAGGTATTGGCCTGTAAAATCCTTCCAGTACATCTGATGGCAGGTGGTATGGGCCAGAGAGTTTCCTGGTCAGTCTTACTGCAGAAGACAATGATAAACCAGTGCATTACTTTGGCAAGTATAACCATGGATGAAGCCCATAGTTGCCAACGCACTCTTAGAGCATGGTACAAGAGGAAGAGGTGAATCTGTATCTCTACCCTTGCTGATTCTATGTGTAACAGTATTACTAGCTCTTATACAATGTCAGATTTTGTGTGAATTCTGTCATACTCACTCTTTAGCCGGTTTCTTCTTTTTCCGCTTGTCGTCGCTACCCTGCCGGTAGGACCCATAGTCAAAAAGTGAATCCATGGGAGCCTTTTTAGGAGCAGGGGCCATACTGGGCATGGATGAGTCATAGATGGAAGACTCCAAAAGGTCTATCGGATTTGGCATCCGATTTTTAAATGCTCCTTGGAATTTTGACCTCAGGTTCTGTTTATTGCTGTCGCCATTTTCCCGGGCACCTGACCGAGGCACTTCAGTAGCAGCACAGCTCTCATCATTCTCAAATAGGTTGGCCAGTGAAGACAGAGGGAAGCCATCTTCAGTCAGGTTCTCCATGCTGCTGCTGTTCTGTTTCCCAGAATCCTTAGCTTCAGTCTCGGCCATTATTGCAAAGTAAACCTTATTGGTAAAATAAAAGAAAGACTTGCATTTATATAGTGCCTTTCATGATCACAAGACATCTAAATGTGCATCACAACCAATGAAGTACTTTTTCTGAAGTGCAGTCACTGTTGTAGGAGGGAATTGTCACGTCCCACTCGCCACGGGAACCATAATGGGCAGAGAACGGAACACGCATTGACCTCGGTGGAATTCTCCAGTTTTGGGATGGGCGCAGCTGGAGAATCCCGCCCGTAATGTATGAAGCGCTACAGCTAATTTGTCTAACAACAAACTCACAAACAGCGGTGTTATAATAACCAGTTAACCTGTTTTGTGATGTTGCTCGAGGGATAAATATTACAAATAAAAATAAAAACTGGCAAAATGTCTCCCGCTGTTCTTCAAAATGGCATCATTCGATCTTTACTATCCCAAGAATGCAAATAGGGTCTTGGTTTTAACATCTCATCTGAAAAAGACGGCACCTCCGACAGCACAAACAGGACTTAGTACTTTCCTCATGTTCAGGTAGGATTTTCTGGCTCTTCCCGTTGATGTGATCTTCTGGTTCCCCCCACCCCATCCCATAACAAAACCGGTGAGGAAGGCAAATAGCCATTGACTTTGGCAGGACTGGTTGACCCCACCTGAGGCCAATAGCAAGACAGCCCTGCCACTGGAAATGTGCCGCAGGTTGTGAGGGAGAGCAAGGGTTGGGGGGGGGGGGGTGAATCCTAGTCTAAGCTTTGATTTTTATACTCTATAGGGAGACTTGAACCCAAAACCTTGCACTTCAGAGGCACGAATGTAAGCAACTAAGGCATGGCTTAGATAAGACAGTGGCATAAATGTTTGCTCAGCCCTCAAACAAAAAAGACTTGCGTCAAAATGACTCAGAAATATATTTATCTAAGGTTGAAAAGTGTGAGACTGTTTTCTCTTAGCGAAAAAACGGCCTGAAAGCTGACCTGATACAGATCTTTACGAATAGGCAAGGGTTTGATGGGTTCAATATAGAGAAGATGTTTCCACTTGGGGAACAGACCAGAGCTGGGGACCACAAATATCAAATAGTTACAATTAAATCCAACTATTTTATTGAAAATAAACTTCTTTCCACACACAGTGTTTAGAATGTGGAACTTGCTGCCACATGGATTAACTGAGGTGATTAGCATAAGTGTATACAAGGAGTTAGATACATATAAAGGAGAAAAGAATAGAAAGGTATGTGGATGGGGTAAGATGAAGAACAGGTGGGAGTGGGGTGGGAGGAATGTGGTGGCAGTAGGTTTGTGTGTACACCAGCATGGAGCTGTTGGACCGATTGGCCTGTCTATGTGCTGTAGATACTTTGTGATAGTTGGTAAAATGAGCATATTGATTGAAGTGAAACCAGGATAAAATGCTTCAGTCAATCATATAAACCAACAGTCTCTGCTGAGAAAGTTCAGCTTAGCCAGGTCATTGTATTCTAACATAACATGTATAAAGACTGCAATAATATTGCAATAAGACTGCAAAAATTCGAGCCATGCAGAAAGAGACTATTCAGCTCATCAAGTCTACATCAACACTCCAGCAGAACATTTTACCCAGGCCCTATCTCTGTAAACCCACATATTTACTCCACTCCCTTCACCTAAATATTTTGAGACACTGAGGGACAATTTAGTATGGCCAATCAACCTAAACTGCACATCTTTGGAACATGAAAATGAACACACACACATACACGCACACGCACACACACACACGCACACACACACAAAGGGGAACGTGCAAACTCCACACAGTCACCCAAAGCCAATATTGAAACAAGATCATTGGCGCTGTGAGACTGCCAACCACTGCACCACTCTGCCTCCCTATCTTTAGTATCATATTACCCACACACACACACACTCCCCCCCCGCCCCGCAACTCCAACCGCATCCCACCAAACCCCTAGGCTGCATTTTGTTCCTTATTGAAAGTGGAAGCATTGTTGGGTTAGTGAAAAACTCTTCAGATCGAATAACAATATTCGCCATTTAGATTCACTCGCACGAACTCGGCAAAGGGTTGGAGGTCAGGTGGACAATTAATGGCAAGTTATTTCAACTGAGAAATTTGGGGGATTTGCACTGAGAAAAATAAAGCCTTTTTGGCCTACCAGGGAATGAAGGCAGCCTGTTCCTACTCTAATGAAAGAATAACCTGTATTTATAGAGTAACTTTTTGCCAACCTCACGACGGCCCAAATAGCTTTATAGCTATTGAGGTACAACTGAAGTAAGTCAGTGGTTATTGTTGCAATGTCCTGGTGACAGATTAGCTTCTGCTGTAACCTTAGGCATTGCCTGATGACAGGCCTACTCTTCTCCTGGCAACAGTCACATTGACATGCTGGTGACAGAATTGTTACTGCCATGGAGCCAGATCCGTAAAGGAACTAAGGAACATTTCTTTTAACTACTGGCATTCCAGCAAGACCTTTTTTGTTCTGACATAATGTTTTTAATGTTTCTAGCCCTTTTACGAAATCACGCTCAAACATAATAAGGCACTTACAAGAATGCAACAATGCTTCCTTTTTCAAAGGGAACTTGTTCAAATACAAGTGTTCAGTTTAAGAATTAACAGTTCTTAAAATTTTAATTATAACAAAGGACTGAAAAAAGGCAAACAACACAAAAATGCTCCATATTATGTTTTAAAATGTGTTGTAGTAACATTAATAAAATCATATTTTATTCATGACTTGTATCCATATTGGAGGAATGCTAATATACACGTTTTCATGTTCATGAGGCAATAATTCCCAAAGTTATTTGAAGCATCAGTTAGTTTTGGATAGAGACTCATTTGGTTATATCATAGAATCCTACATTGCAGAAGGAGGCCATTTGGCCCATCGTGTCGGCACCAACTACAAACTCAGCCAGCCCCTAGCCCCATGTATTTATCCTTACTAGTGCCCCATGACTTTAGGGGGCAATTTAGCATGGCCAATCAACCTAACTCACACAGCTTTGGCCTGTGGAAGGAAACCAGAACACCCAGAAGAAACCATGCAAATACGAGAAGAATCTGTAAACTCCACACAGACAGTAACCCAAACCGGGAATCAAACCTGGGTCCCTGGCTCTGTGAGGCAGCAGTGCTGACCACTGTGCCACCGTGTCACCCAACATTAATTATGTTTGTTGTCAGTTGAATAAAAACAATTAATACTGTGCAATTGTTGGTTTTCAAACAGATACCAATTTTGAGAAATGAAATATGCTCACAAAAGAACATAAGAAATAGGAACAGGAGTAGGCCATCTAGCCCTTCGAGCCCGCCCCGCTAGCTGATCTGAAGTGGATCAGTTCCACTTTCCAGCTTTTTCCCCATAAACCTTAACTCCCTTGTCTATCAGAAACCTATCTACCCGTGACTTAAATATATTCAGCGAGGTTGCCTCCACCACTTCAACGGGCAGAGAATTCCAGAGATTCACCACCCTCTGAGTGAAGAAGTTCTTCCTCAACTCTGATCTAAACTGTGCCCCCCCCCCCTTATTTTGAGGCTGCGCCCTCTAGTTCTGCTAACCTTTCTAAGTGGGAAGAATCTCTCTACCTGTTCCTTTTCCATCCTCTTCATTATCTTATTTGTCTGTATAAGATCCCCCCTCATCCTTCTAAACTCCAACAAGTACAGACCCAGTCTATTTAATCTCTCTTCATAGGCTAACCCCCTCATCTCCGGTATCAGCCTGGCGAACCTTCTCTGCACACCCTCCATGGCCAATATATCCTTCCACAAATGCGGCGACCAAAACTGCACACAGTACTCCAGCTGCAGCCTCACCAGTACCCTGTACAGTTGCAGCAAGACCTTCCTGTTTTATATTTTATCCCCCCCACTATAAAGGCCAACATGCATTTGCCTTCTTAATCACTTGCTGCATCTGCAGACTGGGTTTTTGCGATTCATGCACAAGGACCCCCAGGTCCTTCTGCACCGTAGCATGCTGCAGCTTTTCGCCTCTTAAATAATAATTCCTGCTACTATTATTTCTACCAAACTGGATAACCTCACATTTGCTAACATTATACTCCATCTGCCAGCTCCCCGCCTACTCACTCAGCCTATCCAGATCTCACTGCAGACTTTCCACACCTTCTACGCAATTCGCTTTTCCACTCATCTTTGTATCCTTCGCAAATTTCGTTACCCTACACTCAGCCCCCTCCTCCAGATCATCTATGTAAATGATAAACAGTTGAGGCCAGCATCAATCCCTGTGGCACTCCACTAGTCACCAACTGCCAACCGGAATAGCACCCATTGATTCCAACTCTCTGTTTCCTATTAGACAACCAATCCTCTTTCCACGCTAATACCTTACCCCCAACTCTGTGCACCCTAACCTTCTGAAGCAATCTTTTGTGAGGCATCTTATCAAACGCCTTTTGGAAATCTAAAAACACCACATCCACTGGTTCCCCTCTGTCAACCATACTAGTCACATCCTCATAGAAATCCAATAAATTCGTCAAACACGACTTCCCCTTAATGAATCTGTGCTGCGTCTGCTTGATCAAACCATTCTTTTCTAGGTGCCTCGCTATTTCTTCTTTGATAACGTATTCTAGCATTTTTCCAACTACAGACATTAAACTAATCGGCCTATAATTCCCTGCCTTTTGTCTGCTACCTTTTTTAAACAGTGGCATAATGTTAACCGTTTTCCAACCTTCCGGCACTCACAATTACATGGGTTAAGATGCTATGGAGGGATATGGGCCAAACGCAGGCAACTGGGACTATCTGGTAAAAACTGGACAGCATTGACAAATTGGGCAGAAGGACCTGTTTCCGTGCTGTAAACCTCTCTGACTCTATGACATTCATTGCTTCAGGTGTGGAAAATGTCCACTTGGTTCAAATAGAGAAAGGCAGAACTCTTGAGTGTGATAGACATTGTGTAGACCCATAGTTTAAGTTACAACAAGTGTGTGCCTGCGCTCACTTTAAGCTACGATTGAGCTGTCAGCCGTTTCAGGGCTATGCTAGATTTTGCTGAACCAAATAGAAATTTATAACTGTGTCATATCCATTTAGGGTTTGTTTATCCCTATAAAACTCAGTTTCAGGAGTGCTGGAATATTCTAGAAAGACTATTGAGCCCTTCCCTTCCAGAAAGGCCAAAAGGAAAAACTTCACACTACATGATAATTATCCAGCAGTGCAAAACAAAAATCTGAATTCCAACACAGTCTCTCAAAGTAATCTCGAAGCCACAAGCATGACCCCAATAAATTCTATAGTCCCTTCCAGTGTAAAGTTCCCAAATTGGAACCACAAAGAGGGTCACAGAGGATTCATTAGGACTATCTGATTTCTGACAATTAGAGACACACTGGACATTAGAAATACAAGATCTTAAGAGCTCTGAATGCTCAAATACATTTCATGGTCTTATAATCAAGGGAGTAAGGTGAGAAAGTGGAATTGAGAATTAGCAGATCAGTCATGATCTCATTGAATGCACAGCTGACTCAATGGGCTGAATGACCTACTTCTGCTTCTACATCTTATGGCGTTATGGATGTCAGCCTCACCTTACTAGTTAGCACTCTTGTCTCTGAGTCAGTCAGTTGTGGGTTCAAATCCTACTCCAGGCTCTTGAGTACATAATCCAGACTGACACTGGCAGTACTGAGGGAGTGCTACACCATTGGAGGTGCTGTCTTTTCAATGGGATGGTACACTGAGGGCCTGTCTGCACTCACAACTGAACGCAAGACATCCCACAGCACGAATTGTAGAAAAATAGTGGTGGTCTCCTGTTACCCAGGCTAACATATATCCTCCAACTTGCAGCACAGAAAAATCAGGGCGTTCATTGCTGTTTGTGACAGCTTGCTGCAGTTCTCAACATTATAATAGTGAACAGACTTCAGATTATTTCATTGCTTGTAATATGCTTTGGTGAATTCTGAGCTAGTGAAAGGTGTTATACAAATTATAAAATCTATATTTGTCATATTATGGATATGTTACATAGCTAAGAATGTAATAATTTATATTCTCTACACCATTTTCTTATTAACACTGCCTTTCATAAACTCAGACAAGGATATCAGAAATGTGTTAATTTGTAGCCACTCAAAAAAGTTTGAATATTTTGTCCTTACAGTATTGGGAGCAGAGTCTTCACTCCGTGCTATTTTGTTGTAGTTGTACCTGCAACAGCTCAGTTGACTAGATGGCTGGTTGTTGATATGGAGCGAAGCTAAGAGCGCAGCGTCAATTTCTGTACCGGCTGAAGGCTCTGCCTTCTCAATCTTGACCTTGGCCTCAGGTGTGGTGATCCTCAGATTAAATCACCACCAGTTAAGCTCTCCCTCTCAAAGGGGAGAGCAGTCTATGGTCACCTGGGCCTATGGCGACTTTATCTTTATACTAGGAATCTAAGATTACGTATTATATAAGTTATGATATTACAGCAACATCAGATTAATGGTCTGATAACCCTTCTCCTTTCTTTTTTCAAACTAATCCTAAAATAAGAGCATTGAAAGATGAAGTCATTGAGAAGCTTGATTTTTATTCCTATCCATCTGACTTTTGATTGTTGAGAGGAGAGCAAATACAACTGAAAACAAGACTGGCTGGAGAAAAATTACTTTATGTCAGTGATGATGTGGAGATACCAACATTACACTGGGGTGGGCACAGTAAGAAATCTCACAACACTAGATAAAAATCCAATGGGTTTATTTGGTATCATGAGTTTTCGGAACATTGCTCCTTCATCAAGGTAAGAAGTCTCATAACACCAGGTTAAAGTCCAACAGGTTTATTTGGTAGCAAAAGTCACAAGCTTTTGGAGCACGGCTCCTTCATCAGGTAAGTAGGAATTCTGTTCACAAACAGAGCATATAAAGACACAAACTCTATTTACAAAATGATAGTTGGAATGCAAGTCTTTTATGTTTGGAATGCAAATAAAAACTCGCATTCCAACCATTATTTTGTAAATTGAGTTTGTATCTTTACATGCCATGTTTGTGAACAAAACTCCCAATTACCTGGTGAAGGAGCAGGTACCAAATAAACTGGTTGGACTTTAACATGGTGTTGTAGGACTTCTTACTGTGTTTATTCCAGTCCAACACCAGCATCTTTCCACATCATGACCTTCATCAAGGAGCAGCACTCTGAAAGCTCATGATACCAAATAAGCATGCTGGACTTTAGCCTAGTGCTGTGAGACTTTTTATTATGTCAGTAAAGTTGCCATCTATCCATTTTTGAAACTTCAGGCCTTCTTAATTTTAGTGGATTTAAAAAAATACATAAAAAACTACAAAACATAAAAACTGAAAATAAACTGTCCACTTTTTCAACTAATTCTGTGTCATGATGTAAAGGTTTTACATATTGAGGTATCTGATCCACTTTTATCACTATCAAAATTCAAATCATCTCCCACTCTCTGGATTTGAACTTGGTAAGAAAGAAAAGTAGCAAATTCAGACTAACAACTGGGGAGCTATAAGGACACTGGAATGGACATCCAACTTAAATAAACACAAGCCTTAATTTGCCAAGAACACCATTACACACAAGAGATTGGTTTTATTAAGCTTTCCACCAAAGACAACCAGCCTCATGACCCACAAATCTCAGGTTGTCATAGCTACTAACCACATGGAATGGTTAACTGCAAACATCTCTTTGACACATATTCTATTTCCCCTCCTCCTACCAACACAGACTGTGGAATTGCTTCCAAGTCTCCAGGTAAGTATGTGTCTGAATGGAAATTTTAACGTGGATCTAAAAAACAGCCAAGTACATTTCAGAAAGACAGGAGGAGGCCATTCAGTCAATTGAGCCTGTTTCTTCCCACAATTTGATCGTGGCTGATCTGAACCTTGAAACCATTCATGCACTTTTTCTCCAAATACCTGTTTAATAATTCTACCATGTTTTCCATTTCGAGTGATGGGGAAAAAATCTGGACATAAGAATCTACTGATGACCACGGAACCATTGTACATTGTCAGAAAAACCAATCTTGTTCACTCATGACCTTTAGGGAAGGAAATCTGCTGTCCTTACCTGGTCTGATCTACAAGTGATTCCAGAATCAAGTAGTGCGATTAATTCTCTGGCAACTAGAGATGGGCAGTAAATGATGGCCAGCCAGTGACACCCACATCACACGAATGAATAATGAAAAATAAATAAGGCAATTAGAGGAGAACCTCATCAAGATTCAGAGAAGAGGAGACACATTAAGAAGCAATCATTTTGTGAGTTTTAAAAGCCTGCAGATTTTCGGAGGAGCAGAAGGATAAAGATCTCCAGAGTTTTAACATCCTGGCAAGAAATTTAAGAAATGCAAAAAGTCATGGTTTCAACACAGTGATGGTCAGAGAGCAGGATAAGCATGCAGAAAGCTCATTCGCAACATAGCAGACTGTCCGCAAAACAAGAATTCCCTGAACTATATGCCTCAGTTCTGGAATGGGGAATTTTCTTTCAACTCCTTCTTCCAATACATTTTTAAACTACTTTTTCTTTTGAAGCAGAAATAAATGATAGTGATTTTCAGTAAGTTATAATTGAGAAAAGTCAGACAGGAGTCCTATGAAATTAGCGCTCTTCAATTAAAAGTTCCCGAACAAGCACACTTACCACTTCATTTTAGTTGTCCGGTACAAGAGAATTGATGGTCACAGTCTTGTCGGTTTTGTACTTCCACACTTCCTGACAACGTACTATTAATTTACATTTTAGATTCTAGGTTTCAAAGCAATTAATGATCATCTTTTCCCTCATCAATCAGCTACTCCTTAAAGGGCCATTTGACAGGAAGGAAAGTGCATAGAAGGACATTTTTCTTTTAACTAATCTCCTCACTTCTACATATTGACCCCTTTGCACAGAAGGTGCTTCCCTGGCGAAGGCTGCCCTCTAACACCAGCCGGAATTTTACCATTCCATCCGCCACAAGAATCAGAGTGGGCAAGAGGCAGACCATGGGAAGGTCCATTCACCTCAGACAGAGATTTTACAGTTTTGGGATGAGTGAGGCTGTAAAATCCCACCTACCGTATCATTCTTCATAGTTAAAGTTTATTTATTAGTCCCAAGTAAGGCTTATATTAACACTGTAATTAAGTTATGTGAAATTCCCCAAGCTGCTACACTCCGGCATCTGTTTGGGTTAATGCACCTAACCATCACATCTTTCAGACTGTGGGAGGAAAGGGAAGCAATAAATAACTGGGAAGAAACCCACACAGACACAGTGAGAATGATTGTGCGGAGTTAGCATAGTGACCCAAGCCAGGAATCAAACCTGGGTCCCTGGCGCTATGAGGCAGCACTGCTAACCACTGTGCCACCACTATGTGAGAGCTAGTTTGCTATTCTGGCACTTGGGCACCTAGCTGCACCCAGTCCTATCTTTTTTCAATGACCAAGAACTTGCCCTTTCCATTAGAAATCATTGGATAGTGTTTGGCAGTTGGAAATCTGACTGATTTTATCCCTGTCTAACCAAGAAAACAGAGAGCAGTTACAACTCCCTTTCTGCTACCCAGATTATGGTCCAATATCTCAGCACTGACCAGGCACTAAATCAGGATCTTTTTGTTCCATACAGCACAGTACAAAACCAGACATTGTAACTCATCTTTCTAAAAATCCAAGTTCACAGTGAGGATGCAGTTATAATCTCATGACAAATGTATTCATTTTATAATTTTAAAGGTAGTATTGTTCCTGTACTGGGAGAGGATACAGTCAGTGTAATATGCTCCCATGGCTACTTCATACATAAATTTTCTTTAGAACCTTTCAAACCTAATGTGACTGGGGATTGTTCCTTGTTGCAGTTTGAGAGAGATTTCCATTTCAGCAAAGATGATAATAGGCATCAGAGGTGAGCCTTTGCAGTCCTGGCCAGGCTGCTGATTAAATTTACAATTCATTTCAGAATGCTTCATTCCACTCCTTCCCTCTCATATCAACCAGTTGCTGAGACTCACTGTTACAGCCTGGGAGCCAATAATCCCTTTATAAATAAAAGCAAAAGTACTGCAGATGCTGAAAATCTTAAAGGAAAACAGAAGTGCTAGAAAAACTGCAGTGTCTGTGCAAAGATAAACCGATGTTTTGAGTTACAAATGACTTCTCTTCAGAACAATCTCATTTGTAAAGATTTTAGCTCTAAAGGCATTGGGATGAAGGTGTTATTAGAAACTGGAACAATCAAGCACTCAGTATATCAGTAACATGCACTTGCAGATAACTCAATTTATGTTGAAGATTATGGATTCAAACTCCATTGTGTATATAAAGTAGATTTTTAAAAAATTGTTCATGGGATTAGGTGATGCTGGCTAGGCCAGTATTTATTACCCATCCCTAATTGCCCTTGAAAAGATGGTGGTCGCTGCCTTCTTGAACCATCGCAGCAGTCTATGTGGTGTAGGTACACCCACATTCCTGTAAGGAAGGGAGTTCTAGGGTTTATACTCAGTGATGGTGAATATATAGTTGCAGGTCAGAATGCTGTGTGATTTGGGAAGGAGCCTGCAGCTGGTGGTGTTCCCATCATCTGTTCTCTTGTCCCCTAGGTCAGAGAGAAGACATGTCCCCTTTCCTTCTACTCTGCCACATTTCTTTTGGCTCATATCCAATCCAGGTAGTAGAGGTTGCAGATTTGTAAGGTGCTGTCGAAGGAGCATCTCTGGCTTAATACTAATAGGATCCTGTCCTTTGGACGAGAGTTTCAACCAAGATGGATATTAGAGCAGAACACGGATATTCATGGTCAATAGTCCTCTATTAATTAATGCCACTATTTACTGCTTCTTCACCACAAGATTACTAATACAGAATAACTGCTAGATTTAACAACATTGTTATAATCACAGGAGTAGTCTTGGCAGTTACTTCCATCAACAAATAACCTGCCAACACTTACTGATCTAGACTCTCACATGAATAATGTGAGCAATCAGAGAACATTTGCCACTCAGAGAAACATAACCCAGCACAAGTCAGTGCCTTCAGAAAAGAGGTAAGAACATTCCCAAGAAATTCTATTCCTCTTCTATATAGAAAATGTCCTGGAACAAGCTGAAGATCCTTTGTAACCTTGTTCCTTATCTCAGTTCAATTTTCTCTCACATCACAGTTAGTATAAAATGGCACCTGTGTGAAATTCCGTGAACAGACATTTTCATTCAAATGAATCCAAGAATGATGAAATGAACAGCGTGCAAGCAATACTTCCAACAATGGCTGTGATTTACTTAGTCTCTTCTATCATCACCAGACATCATCCTTCTGTATACCAAAGCTCCATGCTGTGATCAGAAGCTCTTGATTCAGGACACCAGAGTGTTGCAACACAATGTGAAAATCAGCAATGGGACTTTTCAAAGGAAACAGTGAAATTGTCCTCTGTCACAGCAGTAACAAAAGAAACAGTAAAAATCCATAAGCTTAAAAGTAATTGAAGAAGCAGAGACAGAGACAGCACAAAATGAGGGAGAAAGAGTGAGGAAGAAATGAACAGAAGTCACCCAAAGACAGAAAGAGTGTAGAATGAGAAAGAGCAGTAAGGGAAAATGATTATAGATACTCAGTTGATGAGGAAATTTGAAAATATATGAATGTGTAAATTTGGATTGATCAGGATCTCCTATAGCCTCAGCATGAGCAACATTCACTGGGACTAATTGCTGTTCGACCACCACTGGGAACTCTGTTCATGAGTTTCAATAGCATCTACGATAAACTGCTATCAGGAGTGTGACAGTGGAGAGGTAGATTCTCCAAAAAAAATACTACTCAGAGATCGTTTCTAGTTTAAAAATGATTGACAGGACTCTTCCATTGAGTCTGCTGATGAATCAGTGCTGCAGCAGTGTACTGTACAGACCAGGGAGGTAACTAGTTACACTGGTTTACTATGGTCCACCTTCACATATGAGTTTGGACCAAGAGGATCAGAATCCAATCTGATCCCATCATCCAGAGACGTGTATTTCTCAAGTTGCAATACTAGCTGACAAGCAACATCAGCAGCTCTACAAGCTAAAGAGGGCTAAAGCTTAATTGTGGCATCTTAGCATCTGGCCTAATTGATCGTCTAACTCAGCACAGGTCAGAGACCATCAAATGGAGTGGCACAGTGGCACAGTTGTTAGTAGTTAGTGATGCACAGTGGTTAAGGATCACTGTCTGTATGCAGTTTGCACATTCTCCAATGTCTGCATGGGTTTCCTCTGAGCGCTCTGGTTTCCTCCCACAGTCCAAAGGTGTGCTGGTTACATGAACTGGCCATGCTAAATTGTCCCTTAGTGTACCCGAACTGCCACGGGAGTGTGGTGACTAGGGGATTTTCACAATAACTTCATTGCTGCATGAATGTAAGCCTACTTGTGACTAATAAATAAACTTTATCTAACTTTAAAATCATAGCCAATACCTTTTTAATCTATCCTGGGCTTAGTGAGATTATTTAACTGAGCAATGAAGAGCCACAAAACAAGTTGTTTTAAAGACAAAACCATTTGACGCAAGCTTAATTTCCTGTTCCCTGGCGTTATTTGCAGCTCTGAGCACAGAGAAGTTGAAGATCGTCCAGAAGATCAATGACAAGGGATGTATCATTTACAGAACAGACTTGCATGTGAAACTGCAGCCACATGTCAGGCAGATACTAAGTGTGCTGCTGTGGTATTAACATTTGATGTAGTCCTCTATCCCCAGCACATACACCAAAGAAATCAAAAAAAGCGGGATTATTAAAGGATGCAGCATCTGGAGGCTATTTCAGAGAAGACTGCATTTCTGTTGGGCAAGGGTGTGACCCCTTTATGTGGGTCAAGATATTTCTTCAGCTGAAGCCAGTGGTGGCCACACCCAGACAAGTAGCTAAAGATAATCTCAAATCTTTCAATTACAATATAACTAGAGCTCTAGGAATAACCACATCTTTGAAGAAACATTCCAGCTCTGCACGTCACGTACTGAGATTGCCTGGTAGTCTTTTTGTTTTGTTCACTGCTTCAAACTTCTCTTCAATTTACCCATCAGTTATCCTGAGGATGCAGACGTATGCAAGGCCACAGTTTTATGATCAGCAATTGCTCTCTGATACCCCATACACAAGTGGCCATTCTTCTTATGTGGTTGCTTCTCTTGAAACACTGCCCCATGGTTATGTGGTTGGTTACTCCTCTTGAAACACTGTCTAATCTGTAATTAGGCTTTTGTCACTTCAACTTGTGGGGGTTTTCAGTATATATCTGAGCATTACCTTGCCCTGTAATTGGAATTATTATATCAGTTCTGTACATCAAGTCTGCTCCCTATTGCCAGCAAGTCAGCTTGACAGCCCATCACATATATTCTGAAATCACTACAATGTGATGTTCCTCCCTCCCTCATGCTCAAGCTTCTCATTTGTTTTACAAATATATTGACTCAAAGTGAGGTTTGCATTTGCTCAGAAGTAGCTGTGTCTAAGTCTGTATGACAGCATTGCACCAAAACTAATCTAAAACCAATATTTATGTTTCAAAGAAAAAAAATTGGCATGACGAGTAAAGAGTGATTAAAAGCTGGAAAGCTCGGTGTACATGATACCCAGAGAGGTATCAGGAATGTAGACTGCCGTAATTACACAGCTCCAACCTGCACTGTACATAACTCTGTTGCCAAGCGCTGCTCTTAAAGTTCAGAATTTCCTTGCAGTTTTGTTCCGGCTTTTTCAGGAAAATTAATTTGTTGGCCCTAGGGGGAGTTGAGGCCCCAGGATAGTGGTGAGGGCATGGAGACAAAGTGATACCAAATGGGTACAGGGGGCTGGCACAAAGTGACACAAAATGGGGGATATGGGGGCAGCATGGAGATGCAGAATGGGGATCCTCTCAAAATCCCAAATCCCTGCTTCTTCATGGTAAATGAAGATCAGAGAAGGAGAGACATCACTGAGGGTCTTCTTGTAATCTCCTTGTAGCTAGCTACAAAGCAGCACTGATGACAATTTAGATGATAACATAACAATAGCCAGAATCAGAATGAGCGAAGGATGGACAATGGAAAGGTTTGTTGACCTTGAGCCGGATTTTATAGTTTTGGGACGAGTGAAACCACAAAATCCCACTTTCTATCTCAGTTGTCACATAACCTGTCAGCACTCAATGTTCAGACCGAACATGAAGAGAATCAAACTGCAGAAGGTATTTGATTCAGCACCTGCAGTCAAAGAGGACAATGAAAGGACATGTTTGGAACTTACCCAAAGCACTGTTTACTGTGTTATTAAGTAAAATCTAGAGCACAAGCAGCCTCTCAGAGCCACTCATTACGGTTTAAGTGTGCATTTTCTTTGAGAGTAACACAACAGTGCAAGATCTATCATCTAGACTCCACATAGTTACTTTAGGCCAACCCTGTAATGGGTACACACAGCCGAAGCTGCAGAATCTCTCTCCTCTCTGCAACTAGAACCTTTGACTTATTCTCCTTCAGTTTCATAGCCAATCTCAACTTTAAATGCAAAGCCTCAGCATCAGGAATCTCTTAAAGAGAGAATTTCAACTTAATGTGCCTTATATCCTATGTAATTTTATGTTAAAAGAAATTCTGTCATATGCCTGATGCCAGACTCCTGAAGTAACTTCTCTACTTAGAACTTGGTCACAACAAAGACAATGGAAATGCTTTAGGGATATCTTTACAATGTCTCTGAAGAGGTCAAATGTAGCCACTAACTCATAGATGCCCCTGGCTTGTGACTGACCAAAATGGAGAAAGTTCATTTTGGGAGGCATCAACACGCAAGTTACATTGTCAAGAACATGCTAAGAAAGAGAAACCCATTACTGGAGCCATGTTCTTCCTCCCTGTCCTGCACCTCTCTGCTGCCTCTCTTATTTTTCATTCATCAATCTAAACAGTAACAATGATGAAATTTTGAGCGTTTTTAAAACTCAACATCAACATCTTCACAATCACTTCATGAGAGCCCACCACAAAGTGAGAATGTCACAGTAAGAACTTCCTTTAACATCTTCTTCTCTGAGGCAAGTCCTTGAGATTGAGGATGACTTGTTTTCACCGTGGTTTGATGGATTCTTTGATGGCCGATGAGTCCAATGCATGGCAGGTAGTGCTTGAAAGATTGAGTAGATGGGTGATTGAGAGGTTTGTGTGCTCCTGCCAGTGCCTCAATTTCAACTCTGCATGTTCCTGACAAAGTATCTTGAGTATCCACTGCCTCCCAAAATGAACCTTCTCCATTCTCCTTCTCCTTCTCCAAAGCCAGGGACATCTATGAGTTAGTGGGGACATTTGATCTCTTCAGAGACATTGGGAAGACATTCTTAAAACATTTCCATTGTCTTCTTGGGATCTCCTGCTGCATCCAAGTTCTAAGCAGAGCAGTTACTTCAAGAGTCTGACAGCAGGCATATGACAGCATTTCTTTTAACATAGGATATAAGGAACAGAAATAGGCCATTTGACCCGAATCAGTCCATGTCAGTGTTTATGCTCCACTCAAGCTTTCTCCCATCTTTCCTTATCTAAATCTATCTTTGTAATCCTGTAGTTTCCTTCTCCCTCATATGCTTATCTAGCTTCACATTCAGTGCATTTGTATTATTCACTTCAATCACTTTCAGTGGTAGCAAGTTCCACATTTACATCACTCATGCAAAGAATCATTGAATCCTACAGTGCAGAAGGAGACCATTCAGCCCATCGAGTCTGCACCGACCACAATCCCACTCAGGCCCTATCTCCATAACCCTGCATTTACCCTAGCTAGTCCCCCTGACACCAAGTGGCAATTTAGCATGGCCAATCCACCGAACCCACACATCTTTGGATTGTGGGAAGAAACTGGAGCGCCAGAGGAAACCCATGCAGACACGAGGAGAATTTGCAAACTCCAGATAGACAGTGACCCAAACTGGGAATTGAACCCGGGTCCCTGGCACTGTGAGGCAGCAGTGCTAACCACTGTGCCACAGTGCCACCCCACTCTTTGGGTAAATAACTTTCTCATGAATTCCTTGTTGGATTTCTTGGTGACTACCTTATACTGATGGCCTCTAGTTGTGCTTTTCTCCACAAGAGGAAAAATTTTCTCTCGGTCCACTCTATCAAAATATTTCATCATTTTAAAGATCTTTATTAGGTCACCACCTCAACCTTTTTTTTCAAAAGACCCAGCCTGTCAATCCTTTCTGTATATAACAGAGAAAATCTTACTAAGAGGTTTTCTCTTTAAGAGTAAAGAGCTACCATTAAAGCTTTTTTAAAATGTACATTCATGCCCAGGACTTTCTTGGGGATTTCCCTGATCAGTTGATGTAATTTCAATGAAAGTTGAAACCGCAGACAGACAGGAGTTATAAAACCCGATCAGGAGAATACCCATTCCTTCACTCCATTTGTAACCATCACTAAATTGAATGTGTGAGAACACTAACCACTGCCCCTTAACATTCAATAATGTAACCATCACTAAATCCCCTACTGTCAACATCCTTGGGGTTACCATTAACCAGAAACTCAACTGATGTAGAGATGCCAGCGTTGGACTGGGGTAAACTCAGTAACAGGTCTGGCGACACCAATTTTAAATCCAACCGATTTACTATCAAATAAATTGGTTGGATTTAAAATTGGTGTTGCCAGACCTCTTACTGAGTTTATCACATAAACTCAGAGGCTACAACAGCAGATCAGAAGCTAGGAATACTGCAGCAAGTAACTCATCCTCTGGCTCCCCAGAGCCTATCCACTATCTACAAGGAACAAGGCACAAATCAGGAGTGCGATGGAATACTTCCCACTTGCCTTGATGGGTGCAGCTCCAACAACATTCAAGAAGCTTGACACCATGCAGGGACAAAACAGCATGCTTGACTGGTACCACATCTACAAACATTCAATCCCTCCACCACTGACATTCAGAAGCAACAGTGTGTACTATCTATAAGATGCACTGCAGCAATTCACCAAAGATCCTTAGACCGGACCACTTCCATCTAGAAGGACAAGGGCAACAGATAAATTGGAACATCACCACCTGCAAGTTTCCCTCCAAGCCACTCACCCTCCTGACTTGGAAACATTACCATTCCTTCACAGTCGCCGGGTCAAAATCCTGGAACTCCCTCCCTAACGGCATTGTGGGTCAACCCAAAGAACATGAACTGCAATGATTCAAAAAGGCAGCTCACCACCACCTTCTCAAGAGCAACTAGGAATGGGAAATAAATGCTGGCCAGCCAGTGACACCCATGTCCCATGAATGAATTAAAAAAAAAACCATGAAGTCAGGAATGCACCTTGTGAGATATCTCTATCCCATATTGTGAGGGATGTGTGAATACTCCACATTTGCAACTGTCAATCACCTAATCTCAATTTTTTTCAATGCACACAGTTTTTTAAAAATCAAGATCACATGCTGTCTTGATTTTCTTTGATCATTTGCAAGTAAGTAAACTTGGGTGAATCTCTCCTCATAACTTACAGCTTCAACTCCAAGTCATCCTTTCACTCTTCTCTGACACCTCTTCTTGCACCATAGATCTGTTCAGGATAAGATGCCCATGGAATGCTCTGACCAAGAATGGAATCATTTGTTTTGGTACACGCGGTCACGTGATACAGACATGGATACCACTATATGATTAGTCCAGTTCATAACAGCTTTTAAGTGACTGCATAGTTTCAATTTTTGACCAACAATCATAGTCTAAGAAAACTTCCAAGGAAACCACAATTTTTAGCCATCACAACAAACAGTTTTCACACTGCAGAAAAATGAATAAAAGTAGCCTTGGAGCTAACATTGCAGAACAACCTCCTAAACAGCATAAGCAACATATTTGCACACAATCAAATACCATCCAAAGCTGATAAACACACAGTTTGCCAGCCAAAGAATGTCAGGGTTTCTATAAATGTCTTATTTTAAAAAGTCAGTTGGCATCCTGGAGGCTATTTAAGAAGACTGGGACATTTTACTACATTAAAGATGCTATATAAAGTTAAGTTGTAGTTGTTTTTAATGAGCTACTCATCAATTTGGTGGAAACAAAAACAGAAAGACTCAATTAAATATTTGTATCTTTACCGGTGTCATAGATGTGGCTGACTTTTGTGTTAAATTTGCTGGTTAACTTAACAAATTCAGTGCTCTGACTGTAGGCAATTAGACAATCAGAAACCTAAATACCTTTGCACCATTTGTAATGATCATTATGAAATGTCTGAAATGTTTCTTTGATCGTACTGAAGCAGCTCACAGTGCAACATGGTACATGTAGAAAACCTGAATATTATTGCACTTTGTGGGATGGCCACTTTGGAATTTTTGTCACGTGCTTCCAGACATTTTACAAATAAAGTACATTTTTACATTTTTTAAAGTATATTATTTACAAAAATAAACATTTGAATGAGGAATTCCATAAACTGAAGTGGATGAAAAGGTATGGTGCAAATTAATTCCAGGCAATTAGGAAGAATGGGACATTTTGAGAGATATAAGGGACCTTGGCTGTTGAGATATTAAGTACAAAAGCAGGGAAGTTATGCCAAACTTTTATATAAGTCATAATTAAAGTATTTGTCCAGTTCTGGTCACCACACTTTAGGAAGGAGGGTCCTTGAAAGGAGGCAGAAGTGATTTACTACAATATTTCTCCGGATGAGAGACATTGGCTAAGAGGATAGACTGGAGAAGTTAAAATTGTTCTCCCTGAAGCAAAGGAGCTTGAGGGGAGGTCTGGCAGTGATGTGGAATATCACAATATGTTTAGATAAGATAGACAAAGTAAATTTGCTCTCATTAACTAATGGTACAATCAGCAAGGGATATAAATTCAAGGTTTTGAGCAAGGGATAGAAGAGGGTTGTGAGGAAGGATCTTTCATGTAGCGAGTGACAATGATCCTGAACTCGCCACCTACAAACGTGGTCAAAACGGAGACAATCAATGATTTCAAATGAAAATGGTTGGTCACTTGAGGAAAATAAACTTACAGACTATGGAAATAAAGCAGGAAAAAAGGACTGATTGGATTGCTTAACAGAGAGCCTGAGCTTGATAGGCCAAATGACCTCCTTTTGTGCTGTAATGACTCTATAGGTTGAATTTTACAGCCTCCCACCAGCATACTTGTAGTTGGGATGAGGCTGGTAAAACTAAACAGATGGCCTTTCCACTTACCTCTCGGCAACCCCTGACCAGTCTCTCATATTATGATGGGTGGGAAAGGTGTCAAACACCCTTAGGCCTACTGAAGACTTAAGTGACCACTTAATGGTTAGTTAAGGGCTTCATTCCACCTCCGCCATGTGTGACAAGGGAAAGCAAGTGCAATATGAGCAAATAGCAGCTTTCACTGCATGGGCTGTTATCAGACAGAGAGTGGGCAAGGATATTTTTTTGAGGGGGTTCTTACACCCATCAGAGGCAGACGTCCCAAGATCCTATTTCCTTTAACCCTCATTCTCTGCCATCTAAAACTCAGCTTCCCGCCTATCTTTCCCCTTTCCCATGCTAGCGTCAGCCAAGCATGTCAGTACAAAATTCCAGAGTTGCCTAAACTCTGGGCTGCATGACACTTTTTATTCGGGAACATTTTGTAGTTCCAGCACTGGCCACCACTTGGTCCTGATGTTGCTGGGTCTATGGGGCTGGAAAACAGATTTGCAGGTTGCCCAGTAGGGCAGGACTTCTTCCCAATGGGGACAGAAGTCCCACTCTGAATCTATTAAGGCTTCTCTCCACAAATTATCACTATGGAACAGACATACTTTGGGTCTGTGGGCTCAACAATGACTTTTCTGTCAGGGGGATGTTTCTGTCATATAAAATCTATCGTTATTACTTGAAGAAGCCAGATCAATCCTTTGGAAACTTCGCCAATGCAATCCCCAATTATAATATTCTCCATTCTGACCAAGCTCCGTGTACAGCAGGAGTTCATTAGGCTCCAGCTGTATTTTCCAACATTTACATTGGTGTTGTTCAATGTAAAGACTGAGGCTACTGTACGTGTTACAATTCACACAGCTGCTATTCCCAGTGGGGAATGTCTGGCAAATACACTTGGTTTAACCCTGCCTGTCCATGCTTAGTTTTTACTGGCAGATTTCATTTACAAAGTTGCAGCAAATGGTAACAAAGCATTCTTTTCATGTAGTGAAACATGCTAATATGCTTCACAGGAACATGAAGAAAAGCAAAATGGACACTGACACTATTTCAATTGAAGTAGAATCATAGAATCCCTTCAGTGCAGAAGGAGGCCATTCAGCCCATTGAGCCTGCAGTGACAAACTATGTAATTATTGATGCAAGTGCTCAGTTGATAGCACATAGAAACATAGAAAATGGAACAGGAGTAAGCTATTCAGTCCTTCAAACCCACCCTGTGGGATGTCTGATCATCCAACTCAGTAACGTATTCCTGTTTTCCCCCCATATCCTTTGATTCATTTAGCCCAAGAGCTCTATCTAACTTCTTGAAAATCTACAAAGTTTTGGCCACAACTATTTTCAGTGGTAGAGTATGCCACAGGCTTACCACTCTCTGGGTGAAGAAATTTTTCTTCATCTTAGTTCTAAATGGTCTACCCTGTATCAAAGGACTGTGACCTTTGGTTCTGGACACCCCAACAATCGGGTACATCCTGCTTGAATCTACCCTGTCTAATTCTGTTAGAAATTTGTAAGTTTCTACAAGATGCCCCCCTTATTCTCCTAAACTCCAGCAAATATAATCCTAACTGACTCCATCAGTTAGTTACACTTATCCATATTAAATTTCATTTACCAAATTTTGGTCTTTTCTCCGAGCTTATCTATATCTGTCTGTAAAACCTTTATATCCTCTTCACTGCCTATTTTCCCACTTACTTTGGTATTATCCACAAATTTCGCTATAATATTCTGTCCCTGCTTGCAGATAATTTAGACAGATTGTGAACAGTTGAGACCTGGGGACTGATCCTTGCAGCACCTACTAGTTACATTTCACCAGCCAGAGAAGGACCTCTTTATACAACTTTCTGTTTTCTGTCAGTCAGCCAATCCTCAATCCAATCCTGTACTCTACCCCCAATTCTGTGTGTTCTTACCTCCTGAATCAGTCTTTTATGCGGCATCTTATCAAATGCCTCTGCTTATTAGATATATCACATTAATAGGTTCCCCACTATCCATCTTGCTAGTTACATGCTCAAAGAACTCAAGCAAGTTTATCAAGCATGATTTACTCTTCATAAAACTATGTTGGCACTACAGATTGAGTTTTGTCATTCCAAATATTCAGTCATTTCCTTCTTAATGATTGATTCCAGCAACACCCCCCACAGAGGTCAAACTAACTGGCCTATAGTTTCCTACTTTTTGCCTCTCCCCTTCTTTGACTAGAGGCATCATATTAGCGTGTTTCCAATCCACTGGGACTGTATCAGAATCCAAGGAATTTTGAAATATCACAACCAATGTATCCAGCCACCAATGCCACCTTCTTTAATACTCTAGGGTGCAGACCGCCAAGTTCCGGACACTTATCTGCCTTTAGTTTCTTCACTACCTTCTCTAGTGAAGGTTATTGCATCAAGTTCCTCTGCATTAACTACAATTTTTGGAAAATCTTCATTATTTTCTACTGTGAAAACAGAGGCAAAGTATTGGTTTAGTATTTCTACCAACTCTCTGACCTCCATTAATACCTCACCAATATTGTCCTCTAAAGAGCTAACATTTACTTTGGCTATTCTCTTCTCCTTATATACTTATAGAAGCTTTTGGCATCTGTATTTATATTTCCTGCTAGCTTCCTTTCGTAGTTCAAATTATTTCTTTTAATTCTATTTTTAGTAGCCTTTTGCTGAATCTTAAAGTTCTCCCAATCCTCCAGTTTGCCACGACCTAGCCTTTTCCTGACAACAAGCAAAACTCCACAATTCTCCTCTAATGGTTCAGCTGGTTAACAAACTATTCAATGAAAAACTGAGCCTCAAAGATCAAGAAGTTCAATTCCAATTCCTTGCTAATCTTGAACTTTGAGAGGCTGCTGAATTGATCTCTGCTGCCACGGAGTAGGAAGAAGAGTAATCATCTCTGCTTGCTGCTCCTGGTTGCAATCTGATGATTTCTACTGGGAAATGCCCAGGCAAGGAGAGGGATGAGCTCAGCTCTGAAACTGCTCCTTAGTTGAATAGCTCAGCAACACCTTTACAGAGAATAAACACTTATATGTGGGATCTGAAGTTCAGACTATTGGAAAAGGAAGACAAAAAAATGGGGACAAGAGAGCCTTAATTATAGTGTCCGCCCTGGCAGTTTGTAAGAATAATGTGCCTCTATATTCCAGGTCCGCAAACCATAACTCACTCCCATAAAAGCTTCTCTCTTCAAAGTGACTATCACTGTTTCAGATCTCAAGTTATGTCAATTTTAATATCTACTTTATTCAAAATGTAATTAAAAGTTTGATTGAAGTAGTGATCAATACAATGCCAGCCTTTGATGTACGGGTGGTATTCCTATCTCTGAGTCAGGAGGGTCTGAGCCCCATTGCAGACAGCCCCAGATAGCAGAGCACCAGCTCGGCTGTGTTGGCATCCATTAGCATGGGGGTTCCCCCATCCCCA
Organism: Sphyrna mokarran; assembly: GCA_024679065.1. Lineage (NCBI taxonomy): Eukaryota > Metazoa > Chordata > Chondrichthyes > Carcharhiniformes > Carcharhinidae > Sphyrna > Sphyrna mokarran. The sequence continues at coordinate 38,372,616 of JAGIQG010000020.1, read as the reverse complement.
GTGCTTCCCCAATCCCCATTGCTCCAACTCCCCCTCCCCACCCTCTTATCCACCCCCCTCCCAGTTAACTGGAGGTGTCATTTCAAAGATTAAAAACCACAAGGAAGCAAAGTGAATCAACTCTGCTTTCTTCCCCAACAAACAACTGAAGGATCTTTTAGGGATCCTTTTTTACTCCCTGAAACTTAGGGATAAAAAAAAGGCCATTCAGCCCATCTAAGCTTGAGCTAGCAGTTAATGAGTTCATGGCTGATCTGTGTATCTATTTACCCGTCTTGGCTCCACATCCTAAATTGAGTTCGTCTCTGCTCTAGAACAGAACAGAAGGGATAGATAGAGAGCAATGGACAGATAGGCAATGACTGTAACACTACAATCTGCACCCTCTCTTTTCCTTCTCTACGAACGGTATGCCTTATCAACATAGTGCTCAAGAAACAATATTTTTCACTGTATTTTAATACATGTGACAATAAATCAAATCAATCTGTCTGAGAGATCTGCAAAAAAATCTGATAATCCTGAACGTTTTCACTGACACATTTCCCTCCACAGTCGATTATATTCCACTCCTGGAGTTCAGTGCGGTGCCCCTATGTAAATGTTAACTTTGTGAGTTTTATTTTCTTTCTGATCCCGAACACAGGCAGGGAGCGAATCGGAAAGTTTGTCCCGGGGCTGTTTAAGCACAGGCAGCATCTGACATTCTCCTCCAGTTGTTCAAGCGCCCGACCAGACTTATACACGGACAGCAAAAGGTTGCATTTATATCGCAAGCGTTAGAACAATTCTAGAAAATTGTTTTCTCCTCCCCGAGAGAGGGGAGGACAGAGACACAATCGGAGAGACAAAGAGAGAGGAGGAAAGAGATAGATGAGGATAGGGATTGGAGAAAGTTAAGAGACATAAACAAAAGAGGAAAGTTTAATTGCAGCTGAAACTTACGTGTTCAGTCGTTGTATTTGGCCGTAAAGGAGGGGTGATTCAGAATTTTGGTGCGGATTTCTGTCACTCCAGATCCTGTCTACAAAAATACAACCAGCGCTGGACCCATCCAATTTCAATTTAATGATAAAACATTTCCGACCATTTCCGATCCGCCACCGTTTACTCCACGTTATTTCCTCCACTGATGCTATCACCACTTCTCTCTCACTTCACTTTTTTTTCTCTCTCTCCAAACCTCCCAATCCCAAATCTCGGTTTCTGACTCTAATTCTTAAAGGCACATTGCCCTGCTTGCTGTCCTGGAACCGAAATTACTCAGTAGCTCCATCATAACCTCCTCAACACCTTCCCGGATTGGCTCACTCCACTTAATATTTGACCCCTTACCATCACCACCACCCCCCTTCGCCCCTCCCCCCATTTAAAATGCACTTCTTTTGGGAAAGGATTATATGTTGCATTCCACAGTAGATTGCGAACTAGCCCACATTTTGATTTATTATTGTCCCATGCATTAGTACACAGTGAAAAGTATTGTTTCTTACAGACAAAGCATACCATACATAGAGAAGGAAATGAGAGAGTGAGTAGAATGTAGAATTACAGTCATAACTAGAGTGGAGAGAAAGAGCAACTTAATGTGAGGTATGTCCATTCAAAAGTCTGATGGCAGCAGGGAAGAAGCTGTTCTTGAGTCGGTTTGTACATAACCTCAGACTTTTGTATCTTTTTCCCAACAGAAGAAGGTGGAAGAGAGAATGTTCAGGGTGCATCGGATCCTTAATTATGCTGCTGCTTTATCAAGGCAGTGGGAAGTTAGAGTCAATGGGTGGGAGGCTGGTTTGCGTGATGGATTAGGCTATATTCATGACCTTTTGTAGTTTCTCACAGTCTTGGGTAGAGCAGAAGCCACACCAAACTGTGATACAACTAGAAAGAATGCTTTCTATGGTTCATCTGTAAAAGATGATGAGAGTTATAGCTGACATGCAAAATTTCTTTAATCTTCTGAGAAAGTAGATCTATGCATGATCTGCCCTCTGCCCTCTAAATTCCCATGGTGGGCAAGATAGGAAAATTCCCCAGGAATGTTGCCTATCCAGGCATATGGGGGATACACAGGGAAAGCTGGAAATACTCAGCAGGTCAGGCAGGATCTGTGGAGAGAGTGTGATGTTAGTGTACCTTTAAGAATTTTTTAAAAATCATATTCTCTGCAGCTCTCCCAGCATCATCCGATGTCATTGTTGCCAAATTGACTAGAGAAGTCCTTTTATTGCTTCTTAAATGGCTTAAAACCTGGTTTCCAAAAACCAGGGAGGGAGAGAGAGAGAAATACTTCTTTTCAGTTTTATGTCCCTTCTAGACTCAAACTGCTGCCAGCCAAAACAGAAAATGAAACCTTGAATTCACTATGAAGGAAAAAAAACTGTCCAAAGCACATGACCTGCCTTCAATCTTCCTCCTAACAATGCAGGGTCATAAAAGATCCTGAAGTAAAAATGAACAAACCCCATTTAAGCCATGTAAGGAACAATAAACAGACTTCTCCAGCCAATTCGGCAACAATTACATGAGATGAAACTGACAGCTGCAGAGAACATGATTTAAAAAAAAACATTTCTTCAAGATACATTAACATCACACTATCTCCACAGATCCTGCCTCACCTGCTGAGTATTTCCAGCTTTCCCTGTGTATTTTGTATTGTTATATTTTCCCCCTTATGGCTGCATAGGCAACATTCCAGGGGAATTTTCCTATCCTGCCCACCACGGGAATCGTAGAGGATGGGGGTTAATCATACAAAGGTCTGTTGCCCTCGCGTGGGATTTTCCAGTTTTACACAAAAACATGGAAGATAAGAGCAGGAGGAGGCCATTTAGCCCTTTGAGCTTGCTCCACCATTCATCATGATCGTGGCTTATTATCCAACTCAGTAGCCTAATCCTGCTTTTTCCTATTAGCTTTGATCCCATTCACCTCAAGTGCTATATCTAGCTGCGTCTTGGCAACTATTTTTGGCATCAACTATTTTCTGTGATAATGAATTCGACAGGCTCACCATTCTTTGAGTTTGAGGGCAAGCAAGCTGGAAAATCCTGCCCTCAAGCTTCACTTCCTAACTGATTCTTTCTCTCTGCCTGATAACAAAATATTGATGACAAATTACATTTGCATAGCACTTTTAACATAATAATCCAATAAAATTATCTGGAATGAAGAATCTACTGATGACCAAGAAACCATTGCTGATTATCGTAAAAACACATCTACTTCACTAATGATCTTTGGAGAAGGGAATCTCCCATCCTTTCCTGGTCTGGCCTACATATGATCCAAACCTACAGCAATGTGGTTGACTCTTAGCTGCCCTCTGAAACTAAGCAAGCCACTCAGTTCAAGGGCAATTAGGGATGGGCAATAATTGTTGGCTCAGCCAGCAACATCCACATCCCATAAACGAATAAATGAAAATTCCTCCATCACAGCTGTGATCAGAGATCAAACCCAAGAATTACCTTGCCCGCTGTGATCCCAGTGTTGGTGACAGGGTATAGTTCGTGTAGGGGTTCCAAGTTGCTATGGCAAATTGAACACTGTAGTTTGAAGCTATGGTAGAAGCTTCAACTTTCTTTTCATAATATGGTTGACCAGGAATTTCTCCTACCCTCACTGACTGCCATTAGTGTGTGTTGGAAGGATTTGAATGTTGATGCTCAAACTATGTTCTGTACCTTTCTACTTGTTCTACTACAAAATAAGCCTTAACTCACATTTTATTTCAATTGCACAATGTAGGATGTGATGATCTGGATTTCCAGAAAGCATTTGACAAGGTGCCACACCAAAGGCTGCTGCATAAGATAGAGGTGCACGGTGTTACGGGTAATATATTAGCATGGATAATATAACTAACCAAAAGCAAAGCATAAGGATAAATGGGTGTTTTTATAGTTGGCAATCAGTAATTAATAGTATGCCTCAGTGATCAGTATTGGGACTGCAATTGTTTACAATTTACATCGATGATTTGGAGTTGGGAATCAAGTATACTGTGTCAAAATTCACAGATGACACTAAGATGAGTGGCAGAACAAAGTATGCAGAGGGCATTGAAAGTCTGCAAAGGGATATAGGTAGTCTATCTGAATGGGCAAGGGTCTGGCAGACAAAGTACAATGTTGGTAAATGTGAGGTCATTCATTTTAATAGGAATAACAGCAAAATGGACTATTATTTAAATGGTAAATAATTGCAGCATGCTGCTGTGCAGAAGGACCTTGGTGTCCCTTGTCTATGAATCACAAAAAGTTGATTTGCAGGTGCAGCAGGTAATTAAGAAGGCAAATGGAATTTTGTCCTTCAATGCTAGAGACATTGGTGAGACCACACTGAGTACTGTGTACAGTTTTGGTCTCTTTACTTGAGAAAGGATATACCGGCACTGGAATGGGCGCAGAGGAGATTCACTAGTTTGATTCTGGAGTTGAGCAGGTTGGCTTTTGAGGACAGACTGAGTAAACTGGGACTATGCTCATTGGAATTCAGAAGAATGAAGGGAGATCTTATAGATGGACCATTTGCTAAAACATATAAGATTATGAAGGGAATAGATAAATCAGAAATAGGGAAGTTGTTTCCACTAGCAGGTGAAACCAGAACTAGGGGACATAGTCTCAAAATAAGACAAAGCAAATTTAGGACTGTGTTTAAGGGAGATTCTTATAGATGAACAATCTGCTAAAACAAAGCCCCTCCAATCTTTCTTTCAGTTCCTAATGGCTGGGATGTTTAACAGTTTGTGGAATCCAGAAGATGTATATGTATCCTTTGTCAAAGATGGTGGAGTGGTGGAAATCATGTGATATGGGTCTCTGGCTTGTGGAACAAATAATACTGTCTTGCTAAAGCGTAAAGCTTAGGCTACACTGAAGGAGCTCTGATGCAGGTTGGACACCTGGACCCATCTACCCAGCTTCTGCTGGAAATTTTGTACCATCAACTTTAAGATTTATCTCTGTGTGCCTATCTCATCCTGTAAAATCAACACCACTGGAAAAGTAAATTATCCAGCATCAGTTTTCAACCTACTGACCTCTATGAAGGAATACCTCATTGAACTTTGATTTTGGATGCTGGAACCCACATGAAACATAGTTTCTTTTCTCTGAGGTATCTGTACTACAAATTGTTCCTCTCTCTATGCCTGTCCTTAATATCTAAATGTGAAGCGTATGTTGCAAACCGTCTTTCTGAATGTGTACAAATAAACTAACCCTTTGCCTTCATCCTGAATCCGGTTTGCTATAGGCTTATTAATGGAAAATTGGATTGCACCAAAAGGGGACAGAGAAATACATGACTCCTTATAAAGAGGGAAATAAATCAAAACACCTTTCTGCTTACAAGTAGGTGGTGAGAGGAGAATTTCGTGTTGTTTAAATTAAACTCTCTTATCTGTAACAGGTGAAACTACACAGTAAAAGTTACAATCAGATTCACGTAATTCAATCAGTGAAATGTACCCTTGCATAATAAATCTAAAAAGAATCATTGAAAATCAAGAAAAAATATATCGTTCTCCAGTTGTGAAACTCTTCTTTGCTTTCGATAATGCACTGGATAGAGTTGGTATGAAGCAGACTGAAGGATTTACAAAAACTTTCACAGACAGCTCTTCATGATAACCAATTGTAATCAAAGCAGTTTATACCCAGTGAGATACTTTTGAAGGGTAGTCATTGTTGTGGGAATTTCAGGAATCAACCTGTACACAGCAAATTCCCACAAACAACAATGTGATAATCACCTGATAATCTGTTTTTGTGATGTTGATTGAGGGATGAATATTGAGGGATAATTCCACTGTTCTTCTTTGAAATAGTGCCGTGGGATTTTTTTTACACCCATCTGTGAGGACAGGCACTGCCTCAGTTTAACGTCTTACTTCAAAGACTAAAGAACACACTGGAATGTTTACCCTTTCTAATTTTTAGCAGCAGGGCTTAAAATGAAAACTAAAGAAAAGTTGATTGATAAAGAAACATAACGTAGAAATGTAGATAGATTCTTGATTAATAAGGGGATCAAGGGTTATAGAGAAAAGGCAGCAGAATGGGGGATGAGAAAAATTTCAGCCATGATTGAATAGCAGAACGGGCTCAATGGCCAAGTAACCTAATTCTGCTCCTATGTCTTATGGTCTTATGCTAAACAGTTTTCTCACATCAGTAACTTATCTTACACAATTTAAAAAATTCCTTTCTATTGAGAATTGGTGAACAAATCCTGGAGTGTGACACAAAACAGCAACAATGGAAGCCTCAAAAAGAACAATGCTGATCAGAATAAGTACATATCATTGGTACAATAGAATTTTTTAAACTGTTATCTGGGTGTGGGAGTTGCGATATGGACCACAGTTATTGTCTACCCTTAGCAATCCATTAGAAAATATGTAGGTGATTCAGATGTTATGTTGAGATGTAATAACTGATATAATGTTGCTTAGTTTCTTCATTAACTTGTAATATTTTTATTGCAAAAATCATGTCAATTGTTCAGCAAGCTAACCTACACAAGGTAAACGTAGAAACTCAAAGGATCTGTTGAAGGATGTAATGTTGTGCTAAAAATAACTGCCAGTGCGAGAAATTATAAAGGATCAACATTCTCGTGTGTTCTTCAGTCAAAAAGCTTTCATTAGACTAAGTTTGTAGATGTCTTAAAATTACACTCCTATCATTAGCTCTCTACTATCTTTTAATTTTCCTTCATAATAATTGGTCTAAGCTTAATGCATAACAACAATGGTGCTGTCAGAATCATGGGATGATGAAGGAGAGAATATACACAGAAGGAGGTCCTTCCAAGGCTTTTTTTAGTGTAACTATCCAGTTAATTTCATACCTCATTCCCTACTCTTTTTCCATAATCCTATCAATTCTTTTTCTTCCAATATTCATCCAATTCTCTTTTGAAGCTGCTTTAGGAGCAGTATCCTAGGCGCTCTCTCAGGAAGTGTTTTCCAGATGTTCTCTCAGGAATTGTATCCCAGGCACTCTCTCAGGAAGTATGCCCCAGATGCTCTTTCAGCAAATGTATTCCAGATGATCTCTCAGGAGTTGTATCCCAGATGTTCTCTCACACTGTATTTCAGATGTTCTTGCAGGAATTGTACTCCAAATGTTCTCTCAGAGTGTCTTCCAGGTGCTCTCTCAGGAGCTGTATTCCAGATGCTCTCTCAGAGTGTATTCCAGATGCTCCCTCATGAAGTGTATCTCTGATTTCTTCAGTACTTTTTTTTTAGTAATTCCCTCGCATTTCCAAGAAGTTATTTGTCTTCCTCTGTAAAGACAGAACTAAAGTAATTATTTCAGTGCTCTGCCAAATATGGTCCCAGATCCACAGAAATGTGGTCGACCCATAACTGCCTTATGAAATGGCCTAGCAAACTATTCAGTTCAATAGCAATTAGCAGTGGGCAACACATGCAGGCCTTGCCAGTGATGTTCACATCCTATGAGAGAATAAAGAAAAAGAAACTTGGGGTCATCTAAAATTCAGCTACCAACTCTAACTTGCACCAACTCCCATTCACCTAACAACCCTGTGCTCCATGAACTGTATGATCTCCTGATTTTAAAATTTTCATCCTATTTTCAAATTCCTCTTTGACCTCACTCCTCCAGTCCCACATCTTCCCAAATACCACTAGCCCTTTGATTCTGGTTTTATGCATGTCCCTTATTTCCCATTGTTGGTCATATTTTCAGTTGCTTAGGTCCTAACCTCTGAAACTCTCTTTGTGCATTTCTCTACCTTACTTTCTTCCTTTAATAGCTCCTTAAAACTTAACTATTTGCCCAGCTTTTGGTCATAGAAATAGAATATCATAGAAATCCTACAGCACAGAAAGAGGCCATTTGGTCCATCATGTCTGCACCGATCACAATCCCACCTAGACCATAGCCCCTTTTCCCTATATATTTACCCACTAATCCCGCTAACCTATGCATCTCAGGACACTAAGAACAATTTTAGCATGGCCAATCAACCTAACTTGCACATCTTTGGACTGTGGGAGGAAACCAGACCACCCAGAAGAAACCCACGCAGACACAAGGAGAATGTGCAAACTCCACACAGACAGTGAACCAAGCCGGGATCGAACCCAGATCCCTGGAGCTGTGAAACAGCGGTGCTAACCACTGTACTACTGTGCCATCCCTTACTGTCATCTTACCTAACATGTTATTATGCATGCAGCTCAATGGCATATTTTGTTTAACATTACTCCTGTGAAGTGCCTTGAAACATTTATTACATTAAAGGCACTATATAAGTATACGTTGTAAGTGTAAGTACATAATACTTTCAGTAGCACAAAGGAAAATGGTTTTAGTCATTGGAGGTCAAATACGTCAATCCCAGGGCATTACTGCAGAAGTTTCTCAGGGTAACATTCTCGGCCCAACCATCTTCAGTTGCTTCATCATTGATGTTCCTTCCATCATGAAGGTCAAAAGAGGAGATATTCACTGATGATTGCACAATGTTCAGTACCTTCGCAACTCCTCAGCCACTGAAGAAGTCCATGTCCAAATGCAGCAAGACTCAAACAATATTTAGGCTTGGGCTGGTAAGTAACATTCGTGCCACACAAATGTTAGGCAATGACATCCCCAGTAAGGGAGAATCTAACCATCTCTCCTTGACATTCAATGATATTACAATTGCTGAATCCCTCACTAACAATATCCTGAAGTTTACATTGACCAGAAACTGAACCAACCACATAAAGAGATAGTCAGAGGCTGAGAGTCGGGTGACAATTAACTCACCTCCTGGCTTCCCACACCTGTCCACCATTTACAAGACACAAGTCAGGAACATGATGAGATACTCTCCACTTGCCTGGACGAGTGCATCTCCAAAAACAATCAAGATGTTTGACACCACTCGAGCAAAGCAACCTGCTATTAATGAGCTATCTGTGGTGCCACAGCATATTTCACACTACTCCTTCAGTGACTGGGCTGGAAGATTAGGACTCAGAAGCACGCTGGCACAAATCATGCTTTCCAAACCTCTCCAGATCTTGAGTGTTGCCATTCCTGCAGACGGATAGTGCAAGCTCTAAATCATCCCCTACGGTTGGGATTTTTTCACCCCCAACACCAAAGGGCATCTTTGCAAGCCGGACAGGAAAATTTGGACAGATTGCCTTTTAACGTCCTAATACTGATCACTAGGGAACACAGTTAAACTTCCCTCATCTAAACTTCCAATCGGAAAACAGCCATTCATCATGACTCTCTGCTTTCTATTTCTCAGTAAGAATTTAGCAACACCAATTTTTAATCCAACCGATTTATTTGATAGTAAAATTGTGAGCTTTCAACACTCCGTGTCTTCCTCAGGCAAATGCAGTGTTCTATTTCTCAGCCAATCTTCATTGTCATTCATTTGATGTCAAACATCTTGATTGTTTTTGGAGATGCACTCATCCAGGCAAGTGGAGAGTATCTCATCATGTTCCTGACTTGTGTCTTGTAAATGGTGGACAGGTGTGGGAAGCCAGGAGGTGAGTTACATTTGGTAGTTGAAATTTTGAGTCATGAAGGTTGAAGCTGTCATCATTGTAGAATGTGATTCTCACATGATCCAAAAAGTGGTTAGAACATAGGGAACATGGGTTAAGGAGTGCTGCCGCCAAGATAAAAGGGCCCTTAGGCACTAGATCCCATTAATAGAGCGCTAATATAAAATTCCAAATTAGCATATTTGGTGGATTATTCCCATAGAACCAATCTAATACAAATCAAAACAAATGTGGGGTATATTAATAAAACAAATATACTAATAGCAAAAAAGAAAATGCTGGAAAAATCTCAGCAGGTCCAGCAACATTTGTAAGGACTGAAAAGAGCCAACATTTCTAGTCTGGATGGTCCTTTGTCAAAAGTCAAAGACATAGAAAGTAGGAGATGTTTAAAAATAAGGAGAAAGGCTGCTAATGGCAGTCCATAGGGAGAATAAAAGATGTGAATGGCCAAATAGCAGAGAAGTTGAAATCAGAGGGTAAACTGTAACAGATGAAGATGTTGGGGGAGGGGTTTTCCCCTGGTTTTTGTGGCTATGACTAACCTTTCATTCCCTCACCCTGCAGTATAAATATCTCCCACTTTCTATGTCTTTTAGCTTTGACAAAGGGTCATCTGTACTCGAAACGTCAACTCTTTTCTCTCCTTACAGATGCTGCCAGACCTGCTGAGATTTTCCAGCATTTTTCCTTTTAGTTTCAGATTCCAGCATCTGCAGTAATTTGCTTTTATTAAATATATTAATGTATGCTTATCAATCTTGTTCATTTATTTCGCAACTACTGGATAAATCCATTCCAATTTTCTTCCTCCTCTCTCAAAGGCAGCGAGTAACTGTGCTGGTAGACAGTTCCTTAGTAACTCAATAACAACCACCACCTTCTTCCTTGGGGAAAAAGATACAAAAGTCTGAGGTCATGTACCAAAAGTCTGACAGCAGCAGGGAACCTGCAAAACGTTGCATTAAATTGATCTTTCTCTACACTATGACTGTAACACTACATTCTGCACTCTCTCATTTCCTTTTCAATGAACAGTATGTTTTTTCTGTATAGCATGCAAGAAACAATACTTTTCACTGTATGTTAATACATGCGACAATAATAAATCTAATAGATCAATTAATCAAGTAATCTCATTCTTCATTTATGAGCCTAACCAGAACATCAGAAATATACTCAACTGTAGTTTGAATCTTGGTCTAACTTCTCTCCTCATCCAGTATCCACACAGATCTATTTCCCATCTAGAGCATTTCAGTGACTGTGTTACCTGGACAGGGTGTGGAGATGCTGGCATTGGACTGGGATAAGCACAGTAAGAAGTCTCACAACACCAGGTTAAAGTCCAACAGGTTTATTTGGTAGCACAAGCCACAAGCTTTCAGAGCATTGCCTTTTCATCAGGTGAATGCAAGTTCTGATCGTAAACAGGGCATATAAAGACACAAACTCAATTTACAAAATAATGGTTGGAATGCAAGTCTTTATAGGTAATCAAGTCTTAGAGGTATTGTTCATGATCTGTAGTCCTTTTGGCATCTTGTCTGCTTTCTTGCATCTTTGTAAAATCTTCATGTCTGTGTCGATACGCTTGATCTTCTTGGAGATCCTCTCCAGTTCATGCCTACCACATTGCAAACTGCCGGCTCCAAGTCGAGGGATCTCCAGGAAGATCATGCATATCAAGACAGACATCAAGTTTCTACAAAGATGGTGTTGTGAGACTTCTTACTGTGCTTACCTGGGCAAGGCAGCAGATTATCTAGTGTAATAGTGTATCTTATCATAGGTATTCGATAACTTTATCTGATTAACTTTAGCAATCATGGAGGGCTTTTGATGATCTTTCCTGCAGTGTGATAAACAGGCCCAAGTTAAAGAGAAAAGGATATTGCGGAGATTTTGAATAAGTTTTTTGTATCGGTCTTTACTGAGGAGGACGTAAATAGTTTGCCCAAAATTAAGGATAGAAGGGTGGTACAAGATAAGGTCCTTGATGAGATTACAGTCACTAGAGAGGTGGTGCTTGATAGGCTAATGTTACGCCACTGTTTAAAAAAGGTAGCAGACAGAAGGCAGGGAATTATATGCCCGTTAGTTTAACGTCTGTAGCTGGAAAAATGTTTGAATCTGTCATCAAAGCAGAAATAACGAAGCTCCTGGATACGAACTATTTGATCAGGCAAATGCAGCATGGATTCGTTAAGGGGAAGTCATGCTTGACGAATTTATTGGAGTTCTATGAGCAACTGACTAGTGCGGTAGATAGAGGGGAACTGGTGGATGTGGTGTTTTTGGATTTCCAAAAGGCGTTTGATAAGGTGCCTCACAAAAGATTGCTGTAGAAGGTTAAGGTGCAGGGAGTTGGGGGTAGGATATTAGAGTAGATAGAGAATTGGTTGTCTAATAGGAAGCAGAGAGTAGGTATTAATGGGTGCAATTCTGATTGGCAGCTGGTGACTAGTGGAGTGCCCCAGGTATCGTTGCTGGGGCCTCAACTATTTACCATTTACACAGATGATCTGGAGGAAGGGGCTGAGTGCAGGGTGATGAAATTTGCTGATGACATGAAGATAAGCGGAAAAGCAAATTGTGTGGAGGGTGTGGAAAGCCTGTAGAGGGATCTGGATAGGTTGAGTGAGTGGGCGAGGACCTGGCAGATAGAGTATAATGTTAGCAAGTGTGACGTTATTCACTTTGGTAGGAATAACGGTAGGAAGGATTATTATTTAAATGCCGAAAAGCTGCAGCATGCGACGGTGCAGAGGGACCTGGAGGTCCTTGTGCACAAACTGCAAAAACACAGTCTGCAGGTGCAACAGGTGATTAAGAAGGTGAATGCAATGTTGACCTTTATAGCTGGGGGGATAGAATATAAAAGTAGAGAGGTACTTTTGCAGCTGTACAGGGTACTGGTGAGTCCGCAGTTGGAGTACTGTGTGCAGTTTTGGTCATCGCATTTGAGGAAGGATTTATTGGCCTTGGAGGGGGTGCAGAAAAGGTTTATTAGGCTGATACCAGGGATGAGGGCACTGGATTATGAGGAGAGACTGAATAGGCTAGGTTTGTACTCTTTGGAGTTTAGAAGGCTGAGGGGATCTTATAGAGATGTATAAGATAACGAAGGGGATGGATAGGGTAGAGGTTGAGAGACTCTTCCCGCTTAGCAGAGATAGCAGCACTAGAGGGCACAGCCTCAAAATAGGGGGGGCGGGGTTCAAATAAGAGTTGAGGAGGAATTTCTTTGGTCAAAGGGTGGTGAATCTTAGGAATTCTCTGCCTGTTGAAGTGGTGGAGGCTTCCTCGCTGAATATATTTAAGTCAAGGGTAGATAGGTTTTTGACTGACAAGGGAATTAAGAGTTACAGGGAGAAAGCGGGAAAGTGGAACTGAACCACTGCAGATCAGCCATGATCTTATTGAATGGTGGGGCAGGCTCAAGGGGCTGGATGGCCTACTCCTGCTCTTATTTCTTATGTTCTTAAAAGAAAAAAAAGATTGAATTTACAGCATAGAAAGAGACCAACAGGAATCTTTGTTACTCTTTGCATTCTACATGAGCCTCACCTCACCCTCTCATGATGTTCTCTTCCCTTCTCCCTTGTGTATTTATCTAGCTTTTCCTTAAATGCAGTCTTGCTATTTGTCTCAATATTGCAGTAGCAAGTTTCACATTCTCATCATTCAGAGTAAAGATGTTTTTTCCTGAATTCTATTGGATTTCCTATATTTATGTAAAGTATTTCATGACCTCAGGGTGTTCAAAGTGCCTCACAATTAATGAAATACTTTTTAATGAAGTTAGTCACTAAGGTACTACAGGAAGCACAAAATCAACTTAAACACAGTTAGGCTCCATGTACAATAATGACAAGCTAACTGGTTTTAGATATTAGGTGAAGGTTAAATATTGGTCAGGTCACTCTTATTCTTCGTGCCATGGGATCTTTCACATTAACTCGAGAGGCAGAAGCCTCAGTTTAACATCCCATCCAAAAGACCACACCTCCAAAAGTGCAGTGTTCCCTCAGCCTCAATCATATTCTAAAATCCTTGGAATGGGAATAGAACTTTCTGTCATCAAGGTGAGAGTTCTGGAATTTCACTCTCTTGGTTAAGCTGCAGTACAAGATGCAGAATGGTCAGGGCTCTGGCCTCCCCACAAACCTCCAAACAAACCTTGTCTTTAAATGAATGGCACTGCAAACAGGAAGCATGACTCAAGTGAGGTTTCAAGAGCCAATATCCCTAGAGCATGAAACAGCTATTGAATTTTATTTGCTATAAATGGCCCTTGATGTTTAACAAAGTCAATGATGGCAAAGATCTGTTGGTCTAACTACAACCTTTACCTTGTCTGCTTTTTTTCCTCCTCAGCTGGTTACACTCTTACCTCTGAATCACAACATTGTCAGATTAAGTTAGATTTCCGGGATCTGAACACATCATTTAGGTGGACATTTCAATTCTGAGACTGTACTGAATTATTGGGCACCAGCAGTTCAATTGAAAACACACCTATCTATTGCAGTGGCTTACGTGACTATTGAAGGTCAGATGACATTACTCAATAAAAGAGAAGATAATTTAAAGTTTATTCATTTGTTAGTGGGTTTCCTCCAGGTGCTCTGGTTTCCTCCCATAGTCTAAAGATGTGCAGGTTAGGTTGATTGGCTATGCTTAAAATTGCCCTTTAGAGTCCTGAGATGTGTAGGTTAGAAGGATAAATATGTAGGGATCTGGAGGGTAGGACCTGGGTAAGATTGTGGTCGGTGTGGATTCAATGGGCCAAATGACTTCTTTCTGTACTGTAGGGTTTCTATGATTCTATAGTCACAAGTATGCTTACATTAATGCCGAGTAAGGTGGTGGGAGCAGGCACGCTGGGGTTGTTTAAGGGTCTCTTGGACAGCCACATGAGCGGTATGCAGATAGAGGGATATAGTAGGACTGTTTAACTACAGCTTTTTTCCACAGGTAATTCGGTCCATACTTGACCAACATTGAGCATGCATTCGGCAGGTGGTGCGAGTACAGCTCTTGGATGTTGATTCATGGGTTGCCTGGTACTTCATGTCGTAAATGAGTGCTTTATGTGGACCATCTGAAGGGCACCATGACAGCTCAGAGACTATCGATGTGGCTGTGCAGACACTTGGAATTGGGCCGGTGTCTGCGGGAGTTTGCGCGTTCTCCCCGTGGTTGCGTGGGTTTTCTCCGGGCGCTCCGGTTTCCTCCCACAACCCAAAAATTCGCTCTTAGGCTGATTGGGAAACAAATTGTCCCTATAGTGAGAGTCTTCCATATTAGGAATAACCTAAATCTATAATAGGATAATGGAATTGCTACTATATAGTTATGACGGCGGCGCGGGCTCATTGGGCCGAAGGGCCTGTTTCCCGTGCAGTGTTGCTCTTAAAAAAAAAATTAATATTGCAGTGAAGTTACTGTGAAAATCCCTTAGTTGCCACATTCCAGCACCTGTTTGGGTTAACTGAGGGAGAATTTAGCATGGCCAATGCATCTAACCAACACATCTTTGGAGTGTAGGAGGAAGCTGGAACACCTGAGAAAATCCACACAGACAACATGGAAATTCCTTACAGTCACCCAAGCCGGGAACTGAACCCAGGACTCTGGCACTGTGAATTTTGCCCCCCTAAATTTTGCAGTAGTTAACAAAAAAAAATCTCCTTCAATCAACTATATCCAATAAAGATGACATGGTCATTTATCTTACTGGGAGATCACAGTAACCTACATTATTCTCCCGCAAAGTATTTTGAAATATGTTTGAGAGTTGCAATTAGGTACAATATAAATGCAACTTTTTCTCTTGTGATAGTGCTGAGTTAAGATTTCTCACAGAATCATCATTCAGTACAAATCTGAACTTAGAAGCACTGACGGATAGAAACTGATCCTTGGGTCTCATTAACATTCTCAGCCAGAGTAAGGATTTAATGTTGGGTGGATTGGAGGGATTAGAGGCAATCACAACTCCTGGCTCCACAAGATGTTTTTCTTCATTAGGAAAACGTTTACCTGAAGTTAACCGATGCTGAAGAATTCTAAGCGAGCCAGGCCTCATGCAGGCCTCCCTCAATCTGAACTCAGGGAGGATTTTATAGAGTCATATAAGATAATGAAGAGGCTAGATAGGGTAGAGGTAGAAGATTCTTCCCGCTTAGAAAGGAAAACAGAACTAGAGGGCACAGTCTCAAAATAAGAGAGGGGACAATTTAGAACGGAGTTGAGGAGGAACTTCTTCACTTAAAAGGTGGTGAATCTATGGAATTCCCATTGAAGTGGTGGAGGCTACCCCATTGAATATACTTAAGTCACGGGTAGATAGATTTCTGACAGACAAGGGAATTAAGGATTATGGGGGAAAACAGGAAAGAGGGACTGATCCACTTCGGATCAGCCATGATCTTATTGAATGGTGGGGCAGGCTCGAAGGGCTAGATGGCCTACTCCTGTTCCTATTTCTTATATTCTTATGTTCTTATGAACTAATTTCTTGATGGTGAAGTTCAATAGGTCTTGGGCTCTTAATTTATGTATTTTTATGTAATTATGTCAGCTGGGGATGTCGAAAAAATGGCGAACACCTACCCATTTAGGCACAGGGCATCTCACTGCTTGATTAGTGCCCCTTTTAGTGCCCCTTTTACCCAATTTCTACCCTAAATTCTATGTCCTTTTTATTCATGGGATGTGGGCATTGCTGGCTAGGTTAGCATTTACTGCTCATCCCTAATTGCCCTTGGACTAAGTGGTTTGCTAGGCCATTTCACACAGCAGGTAAGAGTCAACCACCACATTGCTGATGTGGATCTGGAATCAAGTAAGGATACAACCATAGAATTCGACAGTGCAGGTGGCCATTTGGCCCATCGAATCTGCACTGACCACAATCCCATCCAAGCCTCATCAATTTCACCCCATGCATGTACACTAGCTAGTCTCCTGATACCAAGGGACAATTTAGCATGACTGATTCACCTAATCCATATATCTTTGGACTGTGGGAGGAAACTAGAGCATCTGGAGGAAACTCACAGATACAGGGAGACTGTGCAAACTCCACACAGAACATCTCCCAAGCTGGGAATCGAACCCAGGTCCTGGAGCTGTGAGGCACCAGTGCCAACCCCTGTACCATCGTGCTGCCCCGGTGGCAGATGGCAGATCTCCTTTCTTAAGCGACATTAGTGAACTAGATGGGTCTTTACAACCATCAACAATAGTTTTGTGGGTCATCATTTTACTTTCAATTCCAGATTTCTTGTTACTGAATCAAAATTTAAGATTCAAACCTGGGTTCCCAGAGCATTATCCTGTGTCGCTGGATTACAAGTTTAGTGACAGTACCAATGTGCTAACACCTCCCCTTCCATCAATCCAAGTTGAATTCAGAAAAGGGTCTCAGGAATGAAGGGAGAAGATTACTCGTTCACTGACTGGCTCACTCTACCACAGCTCAAAGGAAAACCTGTCCCTGGTGTCATCAGCTTTGAAGATCTCAGTTTTATTTTTTCTGATAACGCATGGAATCAATAAAAATAATAAAGAGTTAGCCTATAATCAAAAAATGGAAAATACAACCTTCCTTTCATTGATATAAGGCTGAAAACATCAGATATTTAATTCAAGGTCATTTAATTTGGGATTTCTTTTGATCACATTGTTAAGGATATGGAGGGGGGTGGAGTGTGATTCTCCCAAAAGAAAACTAAGTGTCCAATGGGTCAGAAAATTAGAGTTTTTTTGGGTGAACTGAGGGGATTAAATCTTCAGCGCTCTGTGCATCACAGAGTCCCTAATGCAATTCATTCCGGTAAAGGAGAGGTGGAGCCTGAACAAAGAACAAAGAACAAAGAACAAAACAGCACGGAAAACAGGCCGGCATCAACAAGCTGAACAGGTCACTACGCATGAGCCAATCTCTCAGTGCGGAAATCAGCGCGTACACACTGGCCCTCCCATTTCTGGCCTCCCAATCACTAACCTTCCACTTCCCTGACTCCATCCCTCACAATCACTGGCTTCCCAAACCACCCCCTGATCACTGACCTCCCTGATCCCTTCCCCCATGGCCATCTGGATCCCCTCTCCTCACGTCCAGCTCCGATTGCCCCTTCCCTCCCAACTCCACCGAACCTGGATACAGGGTGTACAGTGGGCTTCCCCACCACTATCGATCAGCCCCACCCCCAGTAGGCAATGCCCCCTCTGGTCTTGCTCCCTTGTCACTGCCCAGTACCCAATGGGCTATGCCAGTGTGCTCAGTGGGCACTGCCAGGGTGCCAAACTGGCAGTGCCAGGCCAGAACTGCCCAAGAGGCACTCCCTTGCCCCTTCCTCAATTGCCTTTGTCCTCACCAGGGGGGGTGATCACACCTTTTCCCTGTTTATGAGACCAATTTTAATCTCATGGGAATCTTTTCTGGCACTGATTTCCAGCATGAAACTGATTACGTTATAAGAAGTAGCCTAGAAGACTTGCGATCAGCTAGACACCAGTCCCGATCCCGCCCCCTCCACCCCCCGATATCTTCTGGCTTGCTGCACTACTCAAGCAGTGTAGTGCACTGGGAAAATCATGTGCAATGTCTCAGAGTTTCTAAAAGTATTGTAATATTCTATTTCACAGATGCATTGTTGACTGACAACTGACTACAAGACATTCATTTTGACTTAAGGGGATAACCAATGGAGCTTGATGATGGTTGTCCCTGTTTATCCATCCACTCAGAAGCCTCTACCCAATTTAGACACTTATTTTCTAAGGAGTATATGACCTTTTTATTCTTCCTTTTGAAACATATTACCTCACATTTATCTATATTAAAGATAATTTGCTGCAAGTTTATTTTAATGATGGTGTTATTAATGGTATTTATTATTAACATTGCTCACAATGGAGTGTCTTGAAGAGCTCTTGAGGAGTACCTGCTGGCCACGGTATGAAGACCAAACCCCCGTTTGTCATGATAAAGTAAAACTGGAGATATGTGCTGCTAACTTGTATCTATGGGGACAGAAAATA
Organism: Sphyrna mokarran; assembly: GCA_024679065.1. Lineage (NCBI taxonomy): Eukaryota > Metazoa > Chordata > Chondrichthyes > Carcharhiniformes > Carcharhinidae > Sphyrna > Sphyrna mokarran. The sequence goes on along the minus strand of JAGIQG010000020.1, from coordinate 38,354,003 downwards.
GCATCCTTTCAGATCTTTGTGTTCAAGTTAAAACTACATGATCAATTTATTTACAATTTAAACAGCACGCAGAAGCAAAAAGATAAGAATAAGACATGAAAAGGAGTAAAATGAGCAAATTTGTAGATTAATTGTTGAAACTGAAGCCCAAAAGCTTTGTGTTACCATGCTTTAAGATGAGTTAAATGGCCAATCCATCCCAGTAGCTTTATGCTTTGAACTTTAGTGTTACAACAACAGTGAAGTGAGAGAAGACAGTATCCCGATCTTAGGAGGGTCCCAATGTCCTTGAGGGTGTGAGTGGAGGTGCTTGAATTTAACCTGGAGACTAGGTGACATTTTTCAGAATCTGGCCCCACCCCTCCAGCTGGCTGTGTGACCCTTGCCAGCACTCTGAAATTGCACAGAGTGCCATGAAATCAGATGGGAAAAGGTGCCTTTGAAGCTGGAAAGTTTCATATCATTTTCTCACCTGATCCAACACTCTATGCAATTTCAGGAAAATTCCACCCAAAATCTTGTCCCAAATTAACAATCCACTGTTGCAGCAGCAACTTCAGGGATATCCACTAACATCTTTGCAATTTCTTTTTGGTTGTTGTTCTTTGAATATTAATATGCTGTGATGGACAAAGGCATTGTCTAGCTAGGCCTTAAATACTGGAATGTTTCTGGCTGGCCCTCTCTGCTTTGGAAGATCTCAGAGCAGCATGGTGGCACAATGGTTAACGCTGCTGCTTCACAGTGCCAGGGACCCGGGTTCAATTCTGGGCTTGGGTCACTATCTGTGTGGAGTTGCACATTCTCCCAGTGTCTGTGTAGGTTTCCTTCGGGTGCTCCAGTTTCCTCCCACACTTCAAAGATGTGCAGGTTAAGTTGATCAGTCACACTAAATTGCCTGTAGTGTCAGGGGGATTAATAAGGTAATATGTGGGATTATGGGAATAGGGCTTGGGTGAAATTGTGGTCAGTGCAGACTTGATGGGCTGAATGGCCTCCTTCTGCACTGTAGGGATTCAATGAATGAAAAAAAACATGAGCTTCAGCTGGGGAAAATCAGGGGAAAACCCATCTAATTTTGTCCCCTCCTAACGACTGGATCATGTTCAAAAGAGCGTGTGTGGAGGTCAAGTCCTGAGGAATTAAGCTCAAAACAATAATATCCACAGGAAAATAGCACTCAAAACAGAAAGTTAACAGTCTAAGGGAATGAACTGATGAAAAGGACATCAATGGTAAGATTCAACTTGACATGAAACTCAAGCTAATCATGCTTTGGTTTTTAAAGTACAAAACATCTAAATCAGTGATGGGGAATTAAGCCAGTGAGTAAGCCGTATGAATGCCCCCACCCTCACCACCCCCACCCCCCCCGCCCTTTCATCTCAGTGAGCTGCAAGATTGAAATCAAGCTTATTTACTAACCATGACCTCATCATTCAGATTAAAGACATTTAATACATACCAAATATTTCATAAACAGTTATAGAAAATGTTTAATTATTTATATACTAATAGAAATATAATCAACTTGATAAAAGATGGTTAAAAACAAGAGATATATTTACAGTTTGGACACAGAGGTAGCTCTCACTGTCTGTCTCTTGCTGCACCAACCACAATCCCACCCAGGCTCGATTCCCCAACCCTACATATTTACCTTACTAATCCCTGACACTATGGGCAATTCTATGATAATAGAATCTCTACAGTACAGAAGACTTTCCGACCTATCAAACCTGTACCGACCACAATTCTACCCAGGTCCTTTTCGTGGAACCCAACACATTTACCCTGCTAATCCCCCTGTCACTAGGGTCAATTTTAGCATGGCCAATCAACCTAACCTGCACATCTTTGGACTGTGACAAGAAACCAGAGCACGTAGACATGGGGAGAACGTGCAAACTGCACACAGACTGTGACCAAGGCTGGAATTGAACTTAGGTCCCTGGCACTGTGAGGCAGCAGTGCTAACCACTGTGCCACCATGCCACCCTAAGTCAATGTTGTGTGCAATCAGCACACACCTCACTTCATGTGTCCTTGCTTTACGTGTATATCACTTCAGTCATACCAGTAGGGGAAAAAAAAATTACATGGATGGATACCAGCAAAGTGAGGCAAATCTGTTGATAGACAACAGTCAACAAAATGTTTTGTAGGCTGCACTCAGAACCCACCAGGGCCACATGTACCTCTCAGGCCATAAGTTGCCTACCACTGCTCTAAACACTGAGAATGGAATGGAGAAAATAAATGGCAATAGAATGAGCATACTTGAATTTTTTTGTTTCTTTTAGTTTCTCTTCCCCCCCCTTCCTGGTGGACACAGTTCCATTGACACACAGAGCCTGCCATTGCTGTGCCCAGTTAAATCACTCTGTTGGATGGTTCTCAGCCCAGTGCAATTGTCCAGAGAACTTCGCCCTTTTGGACAATTAGTGCGTAAACCCTTACTTGAAAGCTTCCTGGAGGGATTCCCCAGCGTACCACTAGTATAGCCCATAAATGCAATGCTGGGGAAGCAGGAGGTTATGAACTTTGGTTTCTGTTTGGTCTCTACAATGTAGATGAGACTCTACCATCTGTTCTCTTTACAGATGATTACTAACCTGCTAAGTATTTCCAGCTTTGTCTGCTTTTAAATAAGAAAACACCATGCAAACACCTTACTGAAATAAGGCACAATAATATTGTTGTGGCCCACCCAAGGCTTTATAGCGCAGTATAACTTCCCTGCTTTCATTTTTGTTATATATTGGATGTTTCATCTGGCTTGCCATGTTTTGCAAGCCAATACATTATGGAGTCATAAGATCCATGTTGTTCATTGGTTCAAATGTTGAGTAATAAAGAATAGTTACAACGTTAATCACCCTGCTGTGTCTCCTTGTGCACTGATTAATGTTGAAAGGTCCCAGGAGTAAAAACACAACAAACTGGATGATGGACCTTCGTGTAACACTACTGGTAAAATGAAACTAAAGTCAGGAAATTTTAACTTTAACCTGAACCGCATGTTGAATCTCTATTGCAAGATAGAAAAGGGCTGGCAACTAAGTATAGGGACTGCAGAGTTGGAGCAAAGAGAAACCTGCAGATATTTAAAAGGAGGAAACTGGGGAGTAAAAGAAAAAGGAGTTGCAGCTGTTCAGAAGATTTTTAAAAAAGGCAAAAGTGCTGTTTACATTAGGTTAAAATTAAAACCTGGGACATAAAAGAATAACAGCAAAGAGCTATTAAAAAGAAATCAGTAGTGAAAAAGCGGCTGGCACAAGAAACAACTTTAAGTTTGAAAAAAAACCAAAAAAACACAGGAAGTCAACAATGTAGAAACATTCAGGCTGCAGACAGCCTCCATTGTGCTTGAAAAAGGGAAGAAAGCCTGCAGTGGAAAAAATATATGGAAAGCCCTCAAAAAATGTTTACAAATCCAGTCACGAATGCAAATCTCCTGCCTGACAAACCTGGAACACAATCATATAAGGACATCGTCAAAGTTCTGGAGATGCTTCTTTCCCCTCTAGTAAAAGAGTTAACTTTCACACAAGAAACCAGGAAGAGAGAGAAACAAGGACTGTATGTTGCAATACTTGAAGAAAAACCTGAATTCGAAAAGCAAATCAGAGAAAAGCCACTTGCAGCCTGGTGTAACAAGAAGAAGATGCCTGTCATAAGCAGGAATGGGAGGATGAGAATGATAATGGGCCCTATTTTACCATTTTGATTCTAAATGCTGGGCAGATTTGAAACTGGAAGTGTTTCAGATCCGACTTTCAGGTTCATTCTGAGACACCCCCATATGCCTGCACACTGCCTGCAAAAATTACAGCAAGGCAAGACTGTAGATATGGCTTAATGTGCCCGAAACTCTGCAGTTCCCATCAGCACCTTCAATCGCACATGCGCAGAAAAAAAAATAGAACGCTGATCCCCTGCCACATCACTCCCAGGTCGGATAATACCTTCCCCTGGTCTTCACAGACATTGCCCTATCCCCACAAAATTACTTATCCCCTTATTATCCCCAGCCCCCTGCCACCCAGATCAATTGCAGATACCCCCTTTCCCCGCTCCCACCAATATCAGGCAGGGTGGCAGCAAATTCTGCCTTCTCCTTTCACTGATCTCAAACAGAGTGGCAGTGGACCCCTTTTCCTCCCCCCATCAATATCAGGCACAGTGGCAGTGAACCCTCCTTCCTCCTCACTGATCACAGGCAGAGTGGCAGCGGACCACCCTTCCCCTCATTGATCTCAGGCAGAGTGGCAGTGAACCCTCCTTCCTCCTCACTGATCTCAGACAGAGTGGCAGTGAAACTTCCTTCCCCCTCACTGATCTCAGACAGAGTGGCAGTGAACCCTCCTTCCCCCTCACTGATCTCAGGCAGAGTGGCAGTGAACCCTCCTTCCTCCTCACTGATCACAGGCAGAGTGGCAGCGGACCACCCTTCCCCTCACTGATCTCAGACAGAGTGGCAGTGAACCCTCCTTCCCCCTCACTGATCTCAGACAGAGTGGCAGTGAACCCTCCTTCCCCCTCACTGATCTCAGACAGAGTGGCAGTGAAACTTCCTTCCCCCTCATTGATTTCAGGCAGAGTGGCAGCGGACTCACCTTACCATCACCCCCACCCACCACCACCACCATTGATCTCAAGCAGAGAGTTGTCAGACGCTAGGTACTTACCTCCTCACTAACTGGGGCACCTGAATTGGACTTCTATGGAGCATGTCTGTTTTGCACTGATTCTGGATGTGCGAATGCGGTGGTAAAGGCAGAAGTGCTGGTAAAGTTGGGCGTGAAGCCCTTTAAGTCAATTTAAATGCGTGCATTTAAATGGTGGGGGGGGGGGAGGTGGGGAGGAATATGTATTGTGTTGTATGTTTTGTAAGTTTTTTCTGGCTTGCTGTTCTTTGCAAATCAATGCAATGTGGGATCACAGATCCATACTTTCTCATTGGTTTGACTGAAGCAGTCAAACAAACAGCAATAAAGAACAGTTGCCATGTTAATGAGCTCCCATGTCTAGTTGTGCATTGATTGATCTTGAAAGATGCCAGGAGCAAAAGCACAACAATATCCTGTTGCATTTGTACCTAACATTTAACGGAGTGCCCCCAGTGGACCAACACAGCATTTTTCATTTCCCACTGCAGCCTGTCAGTTGGTGCCATTTGGCTGAATTACAAGGTTATCTGTGACTGACTGAAATAAACCAAAGGATGTTAGATTAATCTTTAATTACTTTGTGTTTTCAAAGGAGCCCTGAGGGTGACATTGGAAATAATTGTAGAGAAATAATAGGACTCTTCATCAGTGAGAGGATTAGTGTAGTGCTATAGACAGGAAATTAAATGAATGATTCTATAAAGCAGCTGTGAGTGAGGAATTCCATGTGTCAGTCTTGTCTCTGCTGATTTACTTAAGGTGACCTGCAGTGTTCTAACGTTCACACAGCAAATGAACAGTAGGACTAAATGAAACTGCAAATGACTAATGTAGCCAACTCAAGTTGGAGCATCTTAGCTGACATTCTGGAGCTGTGATGGCAATCTAGGTTAGTGAGTGGGCCTCCTTCATCTCAGTGGGCCACTAGATTGAAATCCGACTGGTTGACTAACTGTGACCCCACCCCCCCCCACTTCAGATAAGTTTGTTTAATACATGTCAAATATTTCATTACGAGTTTTAGAAAATGCTTAATCATTCATATATTAAGAGAATTGTCATCAACTTCAAATGCTAAAAACAAAATATTTACACTTTGGACACAGACGGAGCACATGACAGTCAAGATTGTGAGCAACTGGCACGCATCTCACTTCACTTAATATGAAGTTATGCGCATGGAAACCAGCAGAATGCAGCTTTCCTGGACGTAGGCAAAGGTCAACCAAATCTCCTGTGGGTCACACTCAGAACCGAGATATGTCGCATTTGGTCCCCGGGCCACAGATTGGCCTTCACTGCTCTAGACTGTTCCTGAATATTGATGGGTGAGATTTTATCACATTCAAAGCCCACCTATTAAGTCTTAAGTCTTTCAAATTAAAATTGTGTCCTACATGTCTGGTGCCAGCCTTTTGTTGAAATCTCAATAATTGGATTCCAATACCCAGGGAAATCTGACAAACAAGGAGCAGATGAGTAAAGGATTTATCCTAACTCTAACATGACATTACATGATCAGAAGTCTAACTGCTATGTGACCATCTCAGAACCAGCAAAATCACTGATCATCATTGAGTTGTTATTTTTATCTTAAAGATTTTGCCTAGAGCTGATGATTTACTTCATTATTTCTTGCTAGTCAGTGTTCACAAAATTATAATTCAGAAGCAAAAGAAAATAATGCTGGAAATACTTAGCAGGTCAGTGAGCATATGTAGAGGGAACAGAGAAGATAGAATATTCTCTATCACGGGGAGGCCAAGTAATTGTTTTGTCAAACTTTTTTTTTATCCTATTGCTTTAATTTTACACAGAACTTAGCAGTCATTTGGCCTTAATTTATCAAAGATCAAACTGAAGAACAGTACAGCCCAGGAACAGATTCTTTGGTCCACCAAGCTTGCACTGATCATGTTGTCCTATCTAGACCAACCACTTGTGTCCCTCTATTCCCTGCCTATTCATGTGTCTATCAAGATAAGTCTTAAATAACGCTAACATATCTGCCTCAACCAACTCACTTGGCAGTGCATTCCAAGTCTTCACCACCCTCTGTGTAAAAACTCCCCCCGCACATCTCTACTGAACTTCCCCCCCTTTATCTTGAACTTGTGTCCCCTTGTAGTTATCATTTCTGCCCTGGGAAAAAGCTTCCAACTGTTTATCTTATCTATGTCCCTCATAATTTTATAAACTTCTATTAGGTTGCCCCTCAGCCTCCATTTTTCCAGGGGAATAATCCCTGTTTATTCAATCTTCATACTAGGCAGCATCCTGGTAACATTTTCTGTACTCCTTCCAAAGCCTCCACATCCTTCTGATAATGTGGCAACCAGAATTGAGCATAATATTCCAAATGTGGCCTAAACAACATTTTATATAATTGTTATTTTAATTTGCCAACCTTTATACTCGATGCCCTGGCCAATGAAGGCAAGCATGCCATATGATTTCTTCACCACCTTTTCCACCTGTGCTGCAAATTTTAAGGATCTGTGGACATGTGCTCCCAGATCTCTCTGTGTGTCTATGCTCCTGATGGTTCTGCCATTTATTTTATAACTCCCAACAGAATTGGATCTACCAAAATGCGTCACCTCGCATTTATTCAGATTAAATTCCATCTGCCTTTTCTCCAACCAATTTTACAGCTTATCTATATCCTGCTGTATCCTCTGACAATCTTCAATACTCTCTGCAATTCCAGCAATCTTGGTATCATCTGCAAACTTGTTAATCAGACCAGCTACATTTTCTTCCAAGTCATTTATATATATTACAAACAGCAGAGGTCCCAGCGCTGATCCCTGTGGAAATCTATTAGTTACAGACCTCTATTCGGAAAAACACCCACCGCTATCTTCTGTCTTCTATGGCCAAGTCAGTTCTGAATCCATTTAGCTGATTCACTGTTGATCCATGTGATTTAATCTTCTGCACCAGTCTGCCATGAGGGACCTTATTGAATGTTTAAAGTCCATGTTGATAACATCCACAGCCTTTCCCTCATCAATCATCATCGTCACCTCCTGTGAAAACTCAATCAGATTAGTGAGACCATGACCATCCACATACAAAACCATGCTGTCTATCACTAATAAAGCCATTTAGTTCCAAATGTGTATAGATCCTATCCCTAAGATCTTCTCCAACAAATTCGCTGTCATTGACATCAAGCTCATTGCCCTATAATTACCTGGGTTATCCTTGCCACCCTTCTTAAATTGGCTATCCTCCAATCCTTTGGAACCTCATTTGTGGCTAATGAGGAAAGAAAGATTTCTGTTAGAGGCCCAGCAATTACCTCTCTTGTTTCCCTCAGTAGTCTGGGATAGATGCCATTTGGCCCTGGGGATTTGTTTACTTTAATATTTTTTAATACACTTAACACTTTCTCCCTCACAATGACTTACTCTAGAGGGTTTATATACTTCACCAAAACACCATCAATCAACACGTCTCTCTCCCTTGTGAATACAGATGCAAAGTACTTATTAAGGATCACACCCACCTTCTTTTTGGTTCTACTCATAATTTCCCGCCTTTGTCCTTGAGCGCACCAACTCTTTCTCTACCCTCTTGCTCCTAATATATGTTTCAAATGCCTTGGGATCCTCCTTAATACTGCCCGCCAAAGACATTTTGTGACTTCTTTTTGCCCTCTTAATTCCCTATTTAAAACTTCTCTATTTTCCCTGTATTCTCCAAGTCCTTCATCCATTTTCTTTTTGATTGGACTCACAATTTCCCTGGTCATCCATGGTTCCCGAATCCTGCCTTTCCTGTCCTTTCTTTTCATAGGCACATGCCCGTCCTGCACTCTGAAAAACTGCTGCTTAAAAGACTCCAACATGTCATTGCAGATTTGTCCTCAAACAGCCTCTCTAAAACAACAGCCCCAAAATCCTGCATAATCTAGTTGTAGTTTGCCTTCCTCCAATTTAGCACTTTAATCCTAGGACAACACTTGTCCTTTTCCATGAGTATCTGAAAACTTACAGAATTATGGTCACTGTCCGTCACATGGTCCCCCACTGCAACTCTGATGACCTGGCCAGACTCATTTCCTTGTACCAAGTCCAGAATAGCCCCTCTCTAGTTGGATTACCTACAAATTGGTCTAGAAAACCTTCCTGGACACACTTACCAAATACCTCACCAGGCCTAGGGGATTTCAGTCAATCTGAGGAAAATTAAAGAAGCCCTCTGCAACAACCCGTTTTTTTCCTACAAAATCTGCTTACATATCCATTCTTCAATTTCTTATGGGCTGTTGGGAAGCCTGTGGTATACTTCTATCATAGTGACTGCCCCATTCCTGTTTCTGAATTCTACACACAGTTTCTCGTTACATGATTCTTCCAAGGTGTCTTCTTCTGTATAGGTATAATATGTTCCCTAACCAGTATTGCAACTCCCCCACTGCTTTTATCTTCTCTTTTGTCTCGCGGAAAACACCAATATCCCGGAACATTTAACTGCCAGTCCTGTCCTTCCTTTTACCAAATCTTTATTATCACAAACACAACCAAGTTCCACGCATGAATCGAAGCTCTAAGTTCATCTGTCTGACCTATATCTCCTTGCACTGAAGCAGAAGCACTCCAGACCTCCAGGCCCATTGAATTTGACCTCCCCCAACCTGCTCTTCACCTTAGCTAGCCTGGTCTTGGTTCCCGTGTTCATCCCCAGGCTCTACACTTGCTGACCTACTGATCTAATTCTCATCCCCCTGCCACACTAATTTAAACCCATCCAAACCACACTACCAAACCTGCTTAGCCAAGGTATTGGTGTCCCTCCAGTTCAGACATAACCCATCTTTCTAGTCCAGGCTCCACCTTACCTGGAAGGCATCCCAATAATACACAAATCTGAAGTCCTCCTTCCTGTTTCAGTTGCTTAGCCACAACTCCAGCTGCACTATCTCTGTTCCTAGTCTCACTGGCATTTAGACGACTTCAGATCTTAATTATAGCTCCCATTTGCTCACTTGCAGCAGCTCTGGTAAACTTAGGATGGATGTACCAGTGAGCTTGAGAATGAGGAAGCAAGGGATTAGTGGTTGGTTTGGGACATCATCTACTAGATCAAATTGACTATAAACTTTGACCATTAAAGAGTTAGAACTAAAGTTTATTTATTAGTCACAAGTAAGCTTACATCAATGCTGCAATGAAGTTACTGTGAAAACCCCTTAGTCACCACACTCTGTTCACGTACACTGAAGGAGAATTTAGCATGGCCCACGCACCTAACCAAAACATCTTTTGGACTATGGAAGGAAATGGAGCACTGGAGGAAAATCATACAGACACAGGGAGCACATGCAGACTCTGCACAGTGACCCAAGCCTGGAATTAAACCTGGCATTGCAAGGCAGCAATGCTAATCACTTTGCCATTCTATGTAATTAAATGAAGTTCTATGCTATTTGGGAGTCTTCCTCCCCACTCCAAAGTTTCTCTTTTGTTCATTCATGGGATGTGTGCATCACTAGGAAGGCCAGCCTCATTTCTCCTCCTTAATTGTCCTTGAAAGAGCGCTGCTGAACCAGTTTTTCAAAGCGCTGCAGGCCTTGCTGATGAATGTGAACCCATAGTGCTGTAGGGGAATTTCAGGATTGTAACCTTGTGCTAAATGGAGGAATGGTAAAACATTTCCCAGTCAGGATGGTGTGTGACTTGGAGCGCAATTTGGCCATGTGTTCCCATGGCCCTGTTGTTCTTGTCTTTCTAGGTGATATAGGTCACCAGCTTAGAAGATGTTGTTAAAGGAATTTTGGTGGATAGCTGCAGTTCATTTTGTGGGCAGTACACACTGCTGCCAGTGTACATTGGTGACGAAAAATTGAATGTTTAGGTATGGATGGTATGTAAATCAAAATGGGTTGCCTTGTCCTGGAAGTGTTGAGTTTCTTGAGTAATATTGGAGCTGCACTAATCCAGGCAAGAGAAGACATTCCTTCACATCCCAGACTTGTTGGTTTCATAACAGTTACTCCAGATCAGGTAAAGTATCAAAACATCACCTTGTACTTCCTCCCAATCCATAGTTGAAGAATGGGAACAGATAAATATTCTGAAGTTGTACTTGATTTCCTTTAGGGACTTGGAAATGCTGATATAGAAACTTACCCTCCAACATTATGGCCACCATCACCTATGCCAGTAAAACATTTCCACTCGCTTGTAAAAATTCACTCAGCTCAAGTTAAAGTTTTTAAACCTTCAGAATAAGTAGCTTTATATGCGATATATGCATAACTTGATTTTAATCTGATTTGATTTATTGTCACTTGTATTGGGATACAGTGAAAAGTATCATTTCTTGCGTGCTACATAAAGTTTTAAAGTTTATTAGTCAAAAGTAAGGCTCACTTTAATACTGCAATGAAGTTATTGCAAAATTCCCCTAGTCGCCACACTTTGGTATCTGTTTGAGTCAATGCACCTTTTAGATCATGGGATGAAACTGGAGCAAGCTCACGCAGACACAGGAAGAACTTGCAGACTCTGTACAGATAGTGACCCAAGCCAGGAATCGAACCCAAGTTCCTGCCATTGTGAGACAGCAATGCTAACCACTGTGCCACCAAGCATACCATTCATTAAGTATATAGGGGAGGTGGGAAGAAGAGGGTACAAAATGTACTGTTACAGTCATTGCAAGCGTGTAGACAAAGATCAACTTGATGTAAGGTGTGAAGGCAACAGGGAAGAAGCTGTTCCTGCGTCGATCAATATGTGACCTCAGACTTTTGTTTTTTTTTCCTGACAGAAGAAAGTGGAAGACAGAATGTCCTGGGTTCCTTAATTATACTGTCTGCTTTTCTGAAGCAGTGGGAAATCGTATATATTTTGGAAGTTTTCAGCTTCATTGTTGTTTTTACTTCACAAATGATGAATGATATACATTTATTTGAGTGGTATCTGGAGCCCTCTGCTGGCTGAATACATGATGTGGAGATGCTGGCTTTGGACTGGGCTAAACACAGTAAGAAGTCTCACAACACCAGATTAAAGTCCAATAGATTTATTTGGTAGCAAAATCCACTAGCTTTAGGAGCACTGCTCCTTCATCAGGTGAGTGGGAGTTCTGTTCACAAACAGGGCATATAAAGACACAAACTCAATTTACAAAATTTCAAACCATTATTTTGTGAATCAGATGGGTTTTCATAATTGACGATGGTTTGTGGTCACATTTACTGAAACTAGCTTTTCAATTCCACATTATTGATTGACTTTTGGTAGCAAAAGTGGATTTTGCTACTAAGTAAACCTGTTGGAATTTAACTTGGTGCTGTGAGACTTCTTATGGGGCTGAATACAGTCAGAGTAAACTTTCACGTATACACAGTCACATATAAACATTATACTTGCCAATCCCAATAGTCATTGAGGTATGTTGTTCATCCATCGTTGTCATCGAGGATCTCAACACCATTAGTCATTTTGAGGCTGGATGCAGTGCGTCCGAAGATGACTGATCAGGCCAATTTGGGCACAGAATGTCCTGGTACATATTGGACAGACTTGTGCAGGCACTATAGTTGTTGCGCTGGTAGCTCTGGGTTGCGCATTCACACTTAAGTTGTGTTTCAGCAATGCACCTTGCTTCGTAAGCTTGACAGCCCTTGTAGGTGAGGCAGCAACAGATAGGGCAGTTTTGTGCCAGCATTTCCCAGGTGGTCGTTCATGTTTATGTCAACCAACTTCAAGGAAGCTTTGAATGCGTCTCAAAGACGCATCTTCCGTGCGAGCATCTTCCAGCAGAGAGTTCCCCAAAAAGGAGCTACTTGGATATGCAATCATCTGGCATACGGATGACATAATCTGCCCATCGGGTCTGTGCCCTCATCAGCAGTGTGTAGACTGATGGTAGACTTGCTCTAGAAGGAACTTCAGTATCTGGTACTTTGTCTTGCCAGCTGATGCATAATATTCTGCGAAGACAAGTCATGTGGGAATGATTGAGCTGTCTTGCAGGCCTTCAATACACAGTTCATGTTTCACAGGCATACAGGAGGGTGAGTACCACGGCACTGTAGACCTTCAGTTTTGTTGCTGGGCTGATTCCTCGGTGTTCCCATATAGTGGGAGCACAGTCTACCAAAAGCAGAACTTGCCTTTGCTATTCTGCAGTTAACTTCTGTATCAATAGTCACTGCTTGGGAAAGGATGCTGCCAAAATAAATGAACTGGTTCACTGCCTGTAGTTTCTACCCTTTGATTGTGATTATGTGTTCTGTGTACAGTGCATGAAGAGCAGGCTGGTGCATGACTTTGGTCTTTTTAATATTGATGGTGAGTTCAAAATTGTCACAAGCTGTGGAAAATTTGTCCGTACTGACTTGCATCTCTGGCTCTGAGCCAGTGTACAGGGCACAGTCATTGGCAAAGAGAAAGTATCTCAGAACAGTCCCCTTCACTTTGGTAATAGCTTGAAGTCTCCTCAGATTGAAGAGCTGCCCTTCCACTCTGTACTTGAGGCTAATTCCAGCAACACTGTCATGGAAGGCATCATTCAGCATGGCAGTAAATATCATGCTGAATAGAGTGGATATGAGCACAGAGTCCTGTTTGACACCATTCGTGACTGGGAATGCGTCAGAAGATTCTCCGCCATCCAGTACTCCAGCCATCACGGAACTGGTGTACCATCTGAATGAATTTGGAGGGACAGCTGAACTTTGACATGATTCTCTACAGGCCTTGTCAGCTGACAGTGTCAAAGGGATTCATGAGGTCAGCAAAGGTTGTGTAGAGCTTGCAATTCTGCTCCTGACACTTCTCCTGTCGATAGTCCCGTGACCTTTGCGGAAGTCGCACTGTGACTCTGGAAACAGGCCCAGCTCCAGATGAGTGACCAGATTTAGAAGGATTCTTGCAAGGGTTTTTCCTGTGATGGACAGCAGCAAGATTCCTCGGTGATTGTCGTATACTTGCCGATTGCCCTTCCTCTTGTAGAGATGTACGACGGAAGCATCTTTAAATTCCTGAGGAATGGATCCTTGCTTCCAAAAGGACTGGAACAACTCGGTGAGCTTCTCGATAAGTACAGGACCAGCAGACTCGTAGATCTCTGCAGGCATGGCATCTGGCCCTGGGGCTTTGCCACCAGGTAGAGTGTCATTGAGGTATAAAGCACAGAAAAAGGCTCTTCAGTCCATCACATCTGCACCATTTAAAAAAAAATCTTTCCCCTGTATTCAAACTGCAGTTGTTTGGTTCTTGATTTTTAACTTATATTTGCATTTAATTTTATTCAGCATTTCTGTTTTTAAAACATTTCCTGCTTGTAAAAGAAACTCTATGGCAGCAATTTTTTTTGTTTCCTCCAGCAGATACCAACGTGTGGTGGGAAAGGGCAGTGGGTCAGGTTATTGCTGTGTGTTACAGCAACTCCCTGAATGTTCACAATATTTTGTGATTTTGACAAGGCTGGATATCTTTCAGGATCGCTCCTTTATGGCACACACTGACATCTAGTGCAGCAGCTGAAATTAATTGCAGCTTTTTTGAGACTGAACAGCAGCTCTTTGACTCAGCACGATAAATATTTGGTTGGTTGCTTAGTAAATGCAGGGGTGGCCAAATATTCTCCGTAATTGCTGGGTCTTGTGATGCTGAGATCAGGACAAACACAGGGAGAAGCAGGTAATTCTTAAAAAATAGGAATACATGAATATTTTGAATTTTCATTTGATTACTTCTACAGATACAAGCCTTCTCAGGTTAAAGAAGTGAAATTTAGAATCCATGATAGTCAACATTATTATCAGTAGAAGGAGCAGGTTTGATGGTGCTGAATGCCCACATTTCATTTTACTCTATGTCCAATGTAGTTCAGCAACTAGGTGTGAGAAGACAATAAGGAGGAAAGAAACAATTAAATAAACCCTTTTAGCGATCTTAGGTCATTCTAAAGTTCATCGCAGTCAATGAAGTATCTTTGAAGTGTAGGGAAACATAGTAGCCAGTTTACCCACATAAATCCCAATGAGATGAATTAACAATTAAACTGTTTAGTGTTCCTGGTTAAGGGATAGATTTCAATATCAAAACTACAGGAGATTCATATGAAAAAAAGTCATTCATTTGTGATGAGATTTATTATTAAACAGTTCAACCATAAGTTCATAAGGTGTAAGAGCAGAATTTGACCATTCAGCCCACCAGGCCTGCTCTGCCATCCGATCATGGCTGATGTGCTCCTCATCCCCATTTTTCTGCCTTCTTCCCATAATCCTTCAATCCATTACCAATTAAAAATCTAATTCCTCCTCAAATTTACTCAGCGTCCCAGCATCCACTGCACTTGGGGTAGCGATTTTCACAGATTCACAACTTCTTGGGAGAACCACACTTGACCATTAGATTTGGCAATGACACAAGATATACCTGCCCATACTGTCAACTTCACGTCTTCCATGGCCTCAGGGCATCCCAAAATACTCCACACACATTTCAGAATTAGAAAATCAATCTACAATCCAGGATTTGACTTCAACTTCCCCATCACTTGCCACTTCAACTCAGCATCCTGCTCTCATGCCAGATGTCCATCCTAAGCCTGTTGTAATATACTGATGGAGAGCAATGCAAGCTGGAAAGACTTAACTTTGAACATTCTGGGCTTAACAGAGTTCAACAACTTTGGAACATGAACTATTCCCCTCCCCCACCATTTTGATCCACTTTTTGTTTTCCTTGGCTTGATCCAATGCAACTCCATTTCTACCCGACATGCCACTTGTTATTCTGTTTTGCTCTCACTGAGCATTGACCTTTGTTTCCCATTAACCTTTTCTGCCATCTTACCTCATGACACTATTAGCACTCTTCAATCCTTAATGGTACCATTAATCCCGCCCCTATTTTCTTACGTCCATGGCACTTTTGTTAATCTCTCCTTTGCTCTAACTTATTCCTGCCCTTCTATTCTGCTCCACCTCCTCCACCCGCCTCTCCTATTATATAATTCATTACATTTCTACCTCTCTTCAGTTCTGTACAAGAGCCATATTGACTCAAAAAATTAACTGTTTCTCTCTCTCTCCGCAGATGCTGCCAGAATTTATCCAGCAATTTCTGCTTTTACGTCAGATTTACAATGTCTATAATATTTTGCTTTTATTTGAAACTTTATTTTTCTTTGACAATCACTCAGGGTTGAAGATGTACGTGCTTCCACCAAGTTCTGAGGGCTGTGGGAAGCATGACCAATCAGCCTCTGCACCTGCAGCAAGTGTCGCTTGAAGCCTGAAGGCAGTTTGTCAAAGGGAAGGTGTTGTAATGAGAAAAATGAAGAGAAATGGTGCCAAGTCTTGTTTGACCTCAGTTTTCACTGAGAGTGATTCTGTTGATGAAGATCATGGCTGACATCTCATTATAGGGTATTGTAACATGATTAGCAATCAACAGACCATGGAATGTTATGGGAAACTATGTTCGGGTCCCACTACAGTAGATGGTGAAATTTGAATTCAATAAAAAAAACCTCTAATGGATGTAGATGCTTTGGGAGATGGTATATAAGAGTTAGCAGGATGTTGCCTGATAGGGAGGGCATTAGCTATGAGGAGGTGCTGGAAAAACTTGGTTTGTTCTCACTGGAACAATGGAAGTGGTTGAGGGACAACCTGATAGAAGTCTAAAAATTATGAGGGGCATGGATAGAAGCTTTTTCCCAGAGTGGAAGAGTCAATTATTAGGAGACATTGGTTTAAGGTGCAAGGGGCAAGTTTTTTTACACAGAGGCCTGGAATTAGCTGCTAGGGGAGATAACGGAAACAGACACAGTAGTGACTTTTAAGGGGCAGCAGTACAAATACATGAGTAGGATGGGAAGAGAGGGTTATGGTCCCCGGAAGAGTAGTGGTTTTAGTTCAGATGGGCCAAAGCACCTGTTCCTATGCTGGAATTTTCTTTATTCTTTGGCTGTTGATTGTTGCAAAAGTACACTAATACCCCTTTAGGAAAGGAAATTTGCCATCCTTAATTGGTCTGGCCTACATATGACTCTTAAATGGCCGAGAAAGTTAGGCTATTCAAAGAACAATTAGGGATGGATAGCCCAGCCAGTGACACCCACATACCATTACTGAATTTTTAAAAATGGACTAGGTGACTCTGGAAGGAGTTCCTTGGCACTGGGAGGAGGCAATTGAGGAATGCAATGTGCGGCATTCTGCTGTGCAGCAGGCAGCAAGATTAATTAACGCAATCTAACATCCCTTCCTTCTTGACATGTTCTTTTTCCCAAATGAGGGACGAGATTGTGCAACCATGTCAGGAGTGTATTACAAGAACATTACATGTGCAGTGGACAATGGGAAATTTGTGGAGGTGTGGATTTTCAGAAGGCATTTGATGAGGTGTCACATCAAAGACTGCTACATAAGATAAGGGTGCATGGTGTTCTGGGTAATGTATTAGCATGGGTAGAAGATTGGTTAACTAACAGAAAACAGAGTGGGGATAAATGGGTGTTTTTTTTTTAAACATAGAACATAGAACATCACAGCACAGAACAGGCCCTTCGGCCCTCGATGTTGCGCCGACCAATATAAAAAGCAATGCCCCTCCAAACTAAACCATTCCCTTCTCTTCCATATACTTATCAACTAACCTCTTAAACGCCACCAAACTTGGCGCATCTACAACTGCTGCAGGCAGGGCATTCCACTCCCGAACCACTCTTTGGGTAAAGAACCTACCTCTGATATCCGTCCTATAACTATCACCCCTTAATTTAAAGCTGTGTCCCCTCGTGCTAGCTTTCTCCATCCTAGGAAAAAGGCTATCACTGTCCACCCTATCTAAACCTCTAATCATCTTATATGTTTTGATCAGGTCCCCTCTTAGCCTCCTCCTTTCTAACGAAAACAACCTCAAATCCCTCAGCCTCTCCTCATAAGACCTGCAATTGGTTGGCAATCAGTGACCAGTGGTATGCCTTAGGGATCACTGCTGGGCCTGCAATTGTTTACTATTTACATAGATGATCTGGAGTTGGGGACCAAGTTTAGTGTGTCAAAATTTGCAGATGACACTAAGATAAATGCAGAGCAAACCATGCAGAGGATTCTGAAAGTCTGCAAAGGGATATAGATAGTCTAAGTGAGTGGGTGAGGGTCTGGTAGATAGAGAACAATGTTGGTAAATGTGAGGTCATCCAATTTGGCATGAATAACAGCAAAATGGTGGCAGTACTGCTTCACAACTTCAGGGATCTGAATTCAATTCCTGGTCACTGTCTGTGTGGAGTTTGCACATTCTCCTCACGTTTGCATTGGTTTCCTCAGGATGCTCCAGTTTCCTCCCACAGTTCAAAGATGTGTGCGTTAGGTTGATTGGCTATGCCAAAATTGGCCCTTAGTGTCCTGAAATGTGTAGTTTAGAGGGATTAGCAGGTAAATTGTGTAGGGACATGGGGTAGGGCCTGAGTGGGATTGTGGTTAGTGCAGGCTCAATGGCCCAGATGACTTCTTTCTGCACTGTAGGGTTTCTATGATTCTGTGAAAATGGACTATTATTTAAGTGGTAAAAAATTGCAACGTGCTGCTGTGCAAAGGGACCTTGTTCAAGAATCACAGGGAGTTAGTTTGCAGGTAATTAAGGCAGCAAATGGAATTTTGTCCTTCATTGCTAGAGGGATGGAGTTTAAAAACAGAGAGCCTATGTTGCAGCTGTACAGGGTGCTGGTGAACCACACTGGGAATACTTTGTACAGTTTTGGTCTTCTTACTTAAGAAAGGATATACTGGCACTGAAGAGGATGCAGAGGAGATTCACTAGGTTGATTCCAGAGTTGAGAGGGTTGGCTTATGAGGAGAGACTGAGTAGACTGGGGCTGTACTCATTAGAATTCAGAAGAATGAGGGGAGATCTTATAGAAACATAAGATTATGAAGGAAATAGTTAAGATAGAAGCAGAGTTCTTTCCACTGGTGGATGAATCTAGAACTAGGGGACTATGGACTCAAAGTAAGGGGAAGATTTAGAACTGAGTTGAGGAGGAATTTCTTCATACAAAGTGTTGTGAATCTGTGGATTTCACTACCCAATGAAGCAGTTGAGGATACCTCTGAACACTTTTAAGGCAAAGATAAATAAATTTTTCATCAATAATTAAGGATTATGGTAAGCTAGCAGGTAAATGGAGCTAAGTCCACAAAAACATCAGCCATGATCTTATTGAGTGGAGGAGCAGGCTTAAGGGGCTCATGTTATATTATGTATATCAACTATGGTTCAGAATCTCAGCAGAGTGTCTTCCCTAGGGGCTTTGCTGTTTTTGCCAATTCCCTCTGAACCAGGATACTGCCAAGTCCAAACTGGATGGGGTATTGAGTAATGGAATTGAGAACATTTCAGGAGTCAAAAACAGAATTGGTTTTCAAAATGGTCTTCCCAGTGAGAACTGATTGTCCTTGGCTTTCATCAAGATGGGTCCTTTTGAGTGTTTGGACCATAGATTATCTTGATAGTGCTGAAACAACTAAACACTATAGGTGTTCCTGAGTGTTGGATCTCCCATTCTCTTTCTACTCACCATTTGAAATTTATGTTGCAGGGTTTATGCCATACCATAGCCTTCAATGCTGCTATGATTGCTACTATATTTGTGAGCCATTGCAAACTTGAGACAATTTTCGAGACAAGTCAATGAAAGCTTTGTGCATGCCTTTAATTAGAGTCTGAATCTCTTGGTTGCTTGTCAAACCAGGTGATTTCTGGTCGAGAGACTAAGGAGCTCTTTGGTGGCATTTACATTGGGGATCTACTGGTTCAGACTCTAGGATTTAAATGCACAATCAAGGCTGACATGTGTGCAACATTGAGAGTCCTGCATCACAAAAGAAGCAAATCTGTCCTTTCAGGGGATGTAAAAAAAAACCTGCATGTACTCAAAGAGCATGGGCATGGCATTCTGCTAATGTCCTAGTTAACATTCCTCCCCTGTCTGAAGGATCTTGTTATGCGTAATTCAGTTAGTGCTTGCTGATGAAAGAAAGTGGCCAAGACTGGAGGCATTCCTGGAGATTTAAACAACTACAAAAGCTATTACGTTTAACTAACACCAGTTCCTCACGTAACAAGGTCCAAGAACAAGAGGTCAACACAAACAACTGAAGTTGGGAAATGGAGGAGTTTGTACTCTTTTACAGGATATTGATGTTACAAACTAGGCTGGCATTTTTGACCATCCCTAGTTACTGTTGAGAATGTGAAGGTGACCTCTTCCTTGCTCCCTAGTGTAGGTATGTCCACAGAGATTTTAGGAAGTTCCAAGATTTTGACCCTCTGACAGTGAAGGAATGGTGATCTGGTTCTAAATTAAGATGGTGACTGGTTTGGAGGAGTCTTCCCATACAGCTGCTGGCCTTATCCTTCCAGGTGGTACAGGTCCAGTTTTGGAAGGTGCTACTTAAGGAACCCTGGTTCCTGCTGTCAGCACTCATGATGAAACCTGTGCTGCACAAGCTCTTAAAATTCCCAACTCTTCAGCATCCTCCATGTGGTTATGGCTGCCTTTGTGAGGCGTCTCTAATAGCAGCCATTGCCACCATAAAGCCAGCAAGGGGACCTGGGGTAGGGGGGTGACATATATGCTGAATCATTTTTGTTTTGCAAAAATATATTTTATTCATAAAATGTCTGAAAGAACATAAACATTTCAAAGAGGCCATCTCAAGATTCAGGTGTTATACGTACTTCCTGTTTGAGATATTTCAATACAGTTAAAGAAACATTACAGAAATTTCAAAATGGTCATTACAAATGGTGCAAAGGCTTTTAAATTTTTACATAGATCAAGTTGCACTCTTGAGGTGCTTCCATACAATTGAGATACATGTATTGAGTGAACACAGTGAACATTACAAGGCATACAACCCAGGGGCAGGGGTAGTTTTACAATTCCCCTTCCATCAGTTCACTGTGATTGAAAAGTCTTATACAGCAATGTTCCTCTGTTGTGTTTCTGTGACAGCTGCCCCAAGCTTTAATGCATCCCTCAGCTTATAGCTTTGGCCTTTGGAATGTGCCAGTCTATAACAGGGACAAACTTTGCACTGGAAGATAAATATGTTTTGGGCAGACCAAAGAGCATCTTTCACCAACCTGACAATCTTCCAGCAACAGTTGATGTTTGTCTTGTTGGGCCTGAGAACAGAATCTCCCAAGGTGCTGAAAACAGTGCCTGAGCAGCAACAGTTGATTCCCAGCAACTCCCAGTTATTCTAGCTGGGTGATCATTCCAAATAATTAATTAGGTATGAGGCACATTGTATTTATTTTTGAACATCCCATCATTGAAACAAAGTTCATTCTTGCAAAGGCAAATCAACAAATTCAGTCTGTGATTAGCCTTACCTCACTGGCTTCCTACATGTTATGAACACAGAATGGAGACAGTCTTCCCAAACTGGAAAATAACAGGGAGATTGATGCTGGGTAAATTAGATTGTGAAAAAACACAATGTGAACATTATGTGAGGACAAGATTGATCTACGATTTAATTTGGTCCATAGCTGGAAACAGGCACCGTTCAATTTTTGGCCAAATTTGTTAGTGGGCACTGACGGGGATTGAAAAATCAGTGGGGACCTGAGGTAGGTGGAGGGGGCAGAAATAGTTCTATACTAGTTTGGATAGAAATTCAGAGGCAACACACATCAAAAAGTAGGATTTTGGAGCAGTGTGAAATGGAAGAAAACTGTAGAAGAAACATGATTTAATTTTAAAACATTAATATGTTGCTGTTAAAGCCAGCTAAATTCAGAATATATATATATAATTCTGGAACTGCAGTCAGGTCCAAAGAAAGCAACACGAATTTAAAATAATTCTGGGGACTCACCATGATAAGGCTGCCTTGTACTATGTGCCTTGTGCAATGATGTTACCATGAATACTAGGCCAAGGGGTCTTATAACCTGTAGGCCCAGAACAATGTGGTTCGAAGAATCTATACAGCTTTGAACCTCAATCAAATTCATAGTAATTAAATAGCTTGTTTTGGTTTTGTTCAACATGAGAAAGTATCATTCAATTAATCTACTGTAAAATCTTGAAAATATTATTGCAATGCATCTTTCTCATCATCACTGGCGTTGGACTAACAGCATCGTGCCTCTTAAAATAGTGTATTTTGAACTTCACTTTTTAAAATAAAGTTTGTTATTAGGGGCAGCATGGTGACACAGTGGTTAGTACTGCTGCCTCACAGCATCAGGGACTTGGGTTTGATTCCCGGCTTAGGTCACTATCTGTGGGAGTCTGCACATTCTCCCTGTGACTGTGCGGGTCTCATCTGGGTGTTCCAGTTTCCTCCCACAATCCAAAGATGTGCGAGTGAGGTTGATTCACCATGTTAAATTGCCACTTAGTGTCAGGTGGACTAGCAGGGTTAATGTGTGAGGCTATAGGCTTAGGGGTTGGATGTGATTGTGGTCAGTGCAGACTCCTTCTGCACTGTAGGGATTCTATTAAAGTTGACCAACCCCAATACCGGATAAATGCTATTTGTTGCTCCAGCCTCTAAACTGAAACCTTACTGGTTTTTAAAATCGTTAAGAGCACTGGTTCCACCTGAACCATGGACAGTATAATAATAATAAATCAGCCAACAGCACACTCATTTGAATAAGATTGCAGGTTTGGATTTTCCTCTGGAGCTCGGGAGCCATTCTAAGGTTGCTGCATTGCCAGAGGTTGTGTCCTTTAAATGAGGCATTCAAATCAAAACTCCCATGTCTCATCTGGTGGCTCAGACATCAACATCCCCGCTATCCATAAAGATCAATATGTGGCTTGCTGCAAAATGGCCTCAAATTAAAGGTGGAAAAAGTGTGAAAGGGAAAGGACAGTTAACTCATGATTTACCATAACAACCTTTATCTGGCCTCTGCATTAAAATACTAAATGCACTGATCCACTTTTGTCATACTATTAACACAGTGTAATCAGTACTCTGCAGATATCTAATAACTTGTGGGCCTGGATTTTGCAGTTGTACTGATGGTTAAATTGTTGGCAATCACTAACATTACTCCTCTGAAACTAACAGCAGCTTACAAATCCATGCTTGCGCAGTTAAATATGGTAATCCAGAAGTTGTCAGTGATTCTATACTTCTACAACGGTAAGTTATTCTTTCATGGAAACGATTGCAAAACAAATCAAGCCAAAACACACCATTGTGACAAAATAGGCTTAAAGTTTTATTGCAATTAAAACATTTGTACCAATCTGACAGGAGATAAACTTTATTTTTTCTTAAAATAAACACATTTTATATTTAGGATCCACGTTGAGGAAGTCCCTCTATCAGTACACCTTCAGAATAATCATAATCCATTTTAAACAAAAAGAAACAAAAACAATAATGGTGAGTTTTAGTTCCCCACACTTGTCAGTAAATGCATCTTATAAAGAATAGAGCAAAACTAGGGCTGTGCTCCCTTTGCCAGTCGCACCCAAGACAGTAAAAGGAGCCCAGAAATCCAACTATAAAAAGGTGCTGGGAAAGAAAGTCAGGAGCTCTCATTCCTGAGGAGCAAATCCTGCTGGAAAATATTTGAGCCTGGATGTCTAGTCAGGACAGAACTCAGTTTAGGCTGTCCTCTTAATGATAGCCTGGCAGTAATATCATCCAGGTTCATTAGAATGTCCCTCTGGCATTGAACTGAAAGATGTCCATAAAATCTACTGTATTTAAAAAAACGTTCTTTCTGACCAGGAGAAGGGAAAGATTGCAAACAAAATAAAACTCAATCATTGGATCTTGATGCTGAGGCTCCCTCCTTTAGTAGTGCATTTTCCAGTATGAAAAAGGAACAAACAGGGATCCTTCATTCAAGTAGGACACAGTTTATAAACATGGTCTGTAAAACTGAACAGGATGCTGTGAAAAGAAATTCTAAAATTTACAGAATCTTCTGCGTAAAAACTAACCCAAGAATCAACAAACAAAAGTCCAAAAGAAGGGGTTTACTGACACGAAGTTAAGATATTTATTTAAGACTCATGTTCCACTCAAGGCATTAGATACAGCAGTCCTTTCACTTCCATATCACCAATAGCAAACCATAATAAAACAAAAATTTTTTAAAAAGTTTATTTATTAGTGTCACAAGGCTTATATTAACACTGCAATAAAGTTACTATGAAAATCCTCTAGTCGCCACATTCCAGCATCTGTTCGGATATACTGAAGGAAAATTTAGCATGACCAATGCAACTAACCAGTGCAGTCTTTCAGACTGTGGGAGGAAACCAGAGCACTTGGAGGAAATCCATGCAGACATGGGGAGAATGTGCACAGGCAGTGACCCAAGCCCAGAATTGAACCCAGGTTCCTGATCCTGTGAGGCAGCAGTGCTAACCACTGTGCCACCCCTTGAGTGGAACACGTGGAACTTTGGAAGACAGCAAATCATACAGGAAGGGGAAAGAGATGTATTGGGTGACATCATGAACCACAAGTTTAAACAGTTTATATCCACGGTCTGAACCCCTCAGATGAACTTTAGGACCTGAAATCACACTGACCTCCTCAAATAAAAAAAATTGTGACTTGCCAAAGAAGGGAAGGATTAATTTATTCAGGTCTATAGTTGCTCAGTCTCTGTCCATTAGTCAGTATGCTCTAGATTGTTAATGCATAACATCTATGCTAACATAAAAAAGTGATCTTCGTATAACTGCTGCAAATTTATCAACTGTTAAAATCAACATTTAGTTACCAGGAAATAATCCTATCAGTAACAGAATTTGAACTATGGACATTTTCTGCAGTATTTAGCACATGTAATCTTTTATAAATATACGCCAGCACAAATTACAAAATAAAATCTATAAAAGGAAGGCTTTGGACTGGCTCAGAATTATCAGAAAATCCCTCCCAAAACAAAAACTGCCACAGATCTTGCCTTGGAGGATTTCATTACTTTGTGCCAGCAAGATTACCACCCAGTCAGCAGTGCATCAGAAGGCAGTGGTGCAACAAGCATGTTAAGACAACATCAGAAACGCAAGAGAGTTCTTATTATTTTAAAGAGGATTTAAAAAGAGAGAAAAAACTGCATACGCTGAAGGAGAGAGAACATGCTAAGCACAGACACCAGCTCCACCAATATCCAAAACAGGCTAATGTATCAGAGTACAGAAATCTTTAGATAAAGGTTCCCTATTTGATTTCCTCCTTCCAGGAGGCTAAGCACTTTGCCATCCCATTATACCCTTCAACATCAACCTGACAAGCAGGCAAGGTCAAAGGATTTAGCTTAAAGATAATCCCTCGTCAGAACTGGTAACATTGCCCAACTAACAAAAGGAACGTGTCTAGATTGACCAAGCAGATTTGAATGAATGGGCCATCTGAAACACTAATCCATCTCTGCCAGATGCTTATTGGCTTGCTATGCACTGGAGATAGGTTGCCACTTTGCAATACATGACAGAACCATATATTGCTAATGAAGCTGTCAGTCATCACAGATAGCAATAAATGGATGGTTCTAATAATAAACAAGCATTTATTTCCATGCATTTCAATGGGGAATATTGGTACATTAACAAATCAGTGGAGGAGCTGTTCTTCCAAAATGTGTCATACCCATTGCCAACTAGTAACAGTAAACTCGGTGCACATTCAGGTTAATTTTTAGCTCACTTTATGACTTTGTAACATTAAACCAAGGGTAAGGGCACATATCCATTTAATGGCATCGCCCACTGTTCAACTACAATGCAAATACTGACACTAACTCGAAAACCCTAATCCATCGGAATAATTCTCAGCACCTTGCCATCAAGCAGAGATTCAGTGAGTGAAAGCATTCCATTCTGTGGGAAGGGACTGCACTGGTTTTCAAACGTGGACAGAAAATAAACAGAGTACACACACACACACACACATACATTGCTGCCTTCCTGGCAAGCTCAGATTTTATACAAGCCAGCAGTTCTAAGTGAGGTAGAAATAGTGGAAAGAGATTCATTTTATAAATCGCAAAACTCAATAACTGCAATTTTTAAGGATTAAAAATGTTATGCCTCATGGTTATAAAAGCAGTGGTTTGATAAACCAATGGCATTACTGTATTTCCCTAAATACACTATTTATTCAATCATTATTATTTAACAAATACCAAAGAAAAAAGAACTTCATTAAATAGAGTTAATTAAACAAAGATGTTATAAAAGCACACAAGATCAGCAAAGTGCAACAGTCAACAAGCATATCAGAATACGTAAAGCCCAAGTTTCAGGCCACTGAAACTGAAACACAGTGCAAACAAACTCTAAATCTGTTCAATATCAAACATACTTAAATGACAGACTTACTCTGTGGAAGCAGTTAGCTGGAATGATCTTGGGACACTATTTTTAAAAACGGAAATCCTCTCTCCTACCTCAAATCAAAAAAATGCTTCATTATTTCTTGAAAACTTCATCTTCAAACTATCATAGATTTATAAACTAGATCCTAAGTACAATTTAAAACATGGTCTCAGAATGCTAGGAGTGAACCTGGGCTGTCCAGGCTTCAAAACAAAAATCATTTATAACAAGCAGCCATGAGAAGGCACTGAGGTTTTAGTCACTATTGTCATGGGATCACCAATACCCACACACCACATCTCCCACCAACTACCACACAGTGCACCCTGTCCTTCAAAGTGAGACAAAAACACACAGTTGGCACACGTGTTTGACTCAGGTCAAGTTAAACATAATTTGCCAGAAATTCCTTTTGTTCAATGTGACAATTGAGGGAAGATTAATATTTCCTTTTTTGCTCCTACCTTTCCTTGTATAAAGACCTCTTTTGGAAATTTTGTGCTCAAAGTGAGGGGATATTGGTGCACAGGAATACAAGATTTCTCTGTGATGTGAGCATCAGGCACTTAAAGCCAGCACTGCTAGATACTAAACTCCCTCGACTCAACTATTTTTCTATTTTTTATTGCACTAATTTGACAATTCTCCAACACAAAAATCTACTTTATAACATCTTGGAGTAAGACTGACAACTCATCACTGAATTATTCCAAGACAGGAGTATTCAAGACATTTTTTTTGTCAAGAGGCACAATTCTGAACAGTAACTCAAGCTAAGTGATTCATATGTGGCAATTAAGACAATACCACACATTCTCAATTCTCCTAATGCTGAATGGGAAAAGGAACCAACTGTTGTCAAATTAAGTACAAAACAAGGAAGTTTCAAATTTTAAATTGCTGGTTTTGTCAGACTCAATGAATCTGATCTCAGCTAGCATCCCTGGACTTGAAAGACTCAAGGGATTGCATACTCAGATGTTACTGGATCTTTCAATATATTTTAAAACTGGTCACATTAGCTCATTTTCAGCTAACTGCTCCAATTATTTCTTTCCGCAATCTCAAAAGAAGTGCAGCTTGAAACTGACCCCTCCCCCCACAGAAAGCCAGCAAACCTGAAAGTGAAAGGTCAATTTGATATTGCAAGAGAGCAGAAAAGCTCAGCAGTGAGACAGGCAGAGACAGAATCATAACAGTAACCAGCAAATGAAAATTGGCAAGGGTCTCTTAACAGGATACTGAAATATTTGAAATGCATCAAGTTTAAAATTAGAAAAGGACATTCTGGCTTATTAAAGCAGTTGATTCAGCTCACTGTTCTCAGCAATAAAAACCAAGACCAGTCTCTTCAGTCTTGGTTTAAACTTATTTGGATACATTTTGTTTCAGCTTCACTGGTTTAGACCAAAGAAAATTGCTCATTTTCAAGCTCTGTAACCTCATCCACTCTCAGAACCATTTAAAGCATCAGATTGGGGGCAAATTTTCAATATCCTGCAGTGATCACAAAGTTTTCAGATTTAATAAGTGAAAGGGAAAAGCCCAGACTGAAAACCCTCCAAAAAGTTATAAAAGGGTGACAATTTAACTCTTATGTTCAAGCCCTTATTAATCTTTTGCTTAGGAGGACAAGGAATGCTCCATTTCCATTAGGAAACATTGATTTTTTTTCTAAACTATGCGTACTTCAACCCCTTTTTAAAGCATTTTTATTTAAAATAACGAGGTGAGCACTCCCCTGATGTTTTAATTGAAGCAAGCCATCAAGAATGGAATGTCACAGACTTCCTCCCAGGTCTGGTGTCAAATTAGTGAACGTCTGCACCAAACAAGAACCGGACTCAGCTCCTACGAGGACATGGACGAGGATAGAGAGACAGAGAGAGACAAAGAGAGAGAGGGAGAGACATTATTTGCTGAATCGCTGCTCAGCAACTTGAGCCTGTACTGTGCAATGTCCCACCACTGTCAGTCTGCTGATTTGGTTACAGTCTGTGCTCACAAAGAGAACTGGCCACCTGGATGAGATACTGTCATTTGCACCATATCCCAATAGGCCATTAATAGAGAAGTAGGGGCAGGGGTGGAAATGGGATTCAGTGAGCTGGAATTTGACACCTAAATTGTCAGTTTATCTAAATTTAACCACTGGATACCCGTAAAACAGTAAGAAACTGTTTCAGAAAAGTATGTTATTTCATTTATCAGTATGAACTGCTTGGTTTAAATGATTATAGGAAGTTAGCCTGGCCTCCTGACTATTGACAAGGTAAAAGATGAAACGTTCATAAGTTGAACTTTCACATTTACCTCAACATCTCCTTTACAAACAAAGGCCACATTAGTTCTCTGATGAAAAATGAATTGTATTTTGAGAGTAATCCTTTAAAAATCCTGTAACTTGTTAGGTGATCAGTTAATACAGGCAAAGAAAATTTATATTAGAAAATAATATATTCTCCATTATTTCTTCAGATAAATCAACAGCTGGGAGGGCTAAGGGGATGGATGGACCTGATGGTTTTTGATTTAGTTGAGCGTTAATTACAGTATTAAGGTTCAGAAGTACACAGTAACTCACACATAGATCAACTTCACTGAGATGGTGTCTCTTCTGCCTGGATTCCACACTAATTACTGCTGGTTAATGATCATTACCCTGTAGAAACAGCAAGCTAAAAAGTTATCAAAATCACAGTGATTACAGTTAGTTTATTGCTCAGGAAGGGCAAGGGGCAGAAGGGGGTTTGTGGGAGAGAGAGAGGGAGGAAGAATATAAGATAGGCAGATGCAGTGCAAGTGTTAGACCTTGTAATCCAACTCTGCATTCATTTTTGTGTACATCTCATAGATTGCGTCGATAGTCACTGTGAAGTTGACTAAAAACTGTCTGATTTTCTCTACACATTCTTCTTCCTTGACCTCTCTACCCTTTGATAGCGCTTTCATAAAGTCCGATTTATATGGAGCTGCGTAAACCGCGGCCTGCAAAACAAAATGCAAGGTCATGTGTTACAGTCAATACTTCAAATGTTGCTCCTTAATACACCCCTATTGTTCAGCATCTTGGCTGATATCTGGTCTCCCAGATCTGGTGGACTTTGACACCGACTGCATCGGTAATTCCAAACTCGGTTCCTTTAGCAAATTAATTAAAATCTTAGATTTGGGGAGGGCCAGTAAAGCAAGAGAATATGCAATAAATAGTAAAATACCGAGGGGGGATTGAGGAAGTGAGACACCTTGGAATGCATGCCCACAGGTCCCTAACAATGACAGGATAGGTGGACAAGGTGGTCAAAAAAAATACAGAATATTTTCCTTTATTGTGCAAGGTATTGGATACAAGAGCAAGTTGCAATCCTGAAACTGGATAAAATGCTGGTTAAACCACAAATGAAATTGTGTACACAATTCTGGTCACCACATTACAGGAAGGGTATAATTTCTCTGGATTGTCTGCAGAAGAGATATGTAGGAAGTTGCCAGGATTTGAACACTGCAGCTAATGAGGAGAGATTGGATAGGCTATGGTTGTTTTCCTTAGAACATAAAAAGCTAAGGAATGAGCATATAAAATGCATCAAATTATGAGGCACTTAAACAAGCTAGACAGGAAAGACTTGTTTCCCCTAGCTCAAGGGCCAATTATCAGGGAGCATAAATTTAAGGTTTAAACCTTAAATGAGAAAAAAGCTTTTAAACAGAGGATGATGGACACCTGGAATTCACTACCCAAGTTGGTGGTTGAGGCTTGATCTGTATTTGAAGTACTGTAATCTGTAACGCTATAGGCCAGGTGTTGTAAAGTGGAATTAAAATGAGTGGCTAGTTTTTTTTCCTTCTTTTTTGGCTGGTGCAGAACAATGGACTGATTGGACTCTTTCTGCACCATAACTTTTCTATGATTCTAGAAGTTATTGGAATATTCAGAGTATGTTTAAACCTGGAATATTTAACACTGTTGAAAACTACTAGTTGGAACAATTCTTTGAAATTTTTTTTTAGGTCCCCAATCCTCTGGAAGACATTGAAATCAGTGGGCAACCTCCCCACAGGCCTTGGAGTACGTCACAGCAATGGTCAGACCGCATGCGTGAGCGCATGCAAGATTAACCTGGAAGCTAATGTACACCTTCTCACTTCCAGGAAATACTGGCTAAGTGTGGTTGCAGCTCAACAAGCATGAACACAATCAAGCAAAGGGTGAATGCAAAAACAAAACTCACAGAAAATAGTCTCTGTACAAGCCAGCCATGATATTTCTTCAGGGCCAATTCATATGCTTTTGTTGCATTGACTCGAATGAGGTTTGGATTCGCATCATCTCGCTCCCCATCTGCAATACTTTGCAGCATAACCTGTATGAACTTCAAACCTCTGCAAAAGTGGATGGAAAAAAAAAAATCAATCATAAACAGAAACAAGGTCTTTTCCCTCTAATTTCAAAATCAGACAAATATATAAACATGAATCTAGTAGTCACTGATACTTACATTGTACCTATTTATTTCGGTTCACATGCCAGAGGAAACAATGATCGTACACCGAATTAATGTAAATCAACTCATTTTCAGACCACGATCAGAATTAGATCCTAGCAAAGTCAAGTTATCTTCCTTCACACAATTGGCAGCACTCTTGCCTCAACCATATGACTTGTGCATTCAAGCGGTGCTCAGAATGCATAATACAAGCTGACAGTTCAGCACACTCCCGAGGGGTTGCAGCATTGTCATAGGTGCATTTTGGATGAGATGCTAAATTGTGGTCTGTCTGTACTCTTTGGTGATTATAATCAAGATCCATTGCACTTGGGATTTTCCCATTGCTCTGGTTAATATTCATTACTTGATTAACACCAAATATAGTTGGCTGGTCTTCATCTCATGGCTGTTTGTAGGGCCCTGTTGAGTGCGAATTGAATGTGCCATTTCCCTGCAATACAATGACTACATCACAAAGTATAACATTGGCTGTGAAGTGTTTTGGGATGTCCAGAAGATGTGAAGTGCACTAAAATCAATGCCAATTCTTTTTTTAAATGTAGCAAAACCTAATAGGACAGGTAGCTTCTTCACTTAAAAAAAATGTAATTTGGGCATCTAAGTGGAACTCCATTTCTTCAGAATTTGCATTACAAAAGTTGACCTTCGGCCCAACTGGACTGTGCTGAAACTTACCCGCCACTCAAGAATTCTTCCACTGTACATCATCCAACTCCATCAGCTAGCTGTGTCATTTTTCATGAAAAGTTATTTCTTTAATACTGCACACTTCTAAAAGATTCTTAATTGATTGTAAACAGACTATTTGCAAAAGCACGTAATGGAGATTATAGGAAGGGGTGGTAGAATGCACTGTGAGCAAAGCAGTGTAACTCAGACTGTTATTCCACTCAAACTGTTCACGCACATGCATATGTGCTGCTGTCAGGCTAATAATGGAGCCTTTAGTGCTTAATCCATTACAATTTTCCAGAATACTATAATGGTTGCAGCTTTCGTTCAAATCCAACAAGATGCTGGGGGTTATCAAAGGCCAGAAAAATAAACTGGACAAGCCATATAAATACTGTGGTTTTAACAGCAAGGCAGTCGCTAGGAACTATGCTCACCTTCTGGACCCCCAAAGCCTGTCCACATCTACAAAGCATAAGTTAGGACTGTAACGGAATACTCTCCACTTGCCTGGATGCATAAACTCCAGCAACACAAGAAACACAAACTCATCCAAGTCAAAGCAGCACGCCTGATTGGCATCCCAGTCATCACCTTCAGTACTCACTCTCTCCACCACCAATGCAGTGGCAACAGTGTGCACCATTTACAAAATGCACTGCAAGAATCCAACAAGGCTCCCTTTGACAGCATCTTCCAAACAGGTAACTCAAGGATAAGGACAGGAGAAGCACACAAATATCAACAACTGCAAGCCACACACCAAATAGAGTTGGAACTATATCACCATTCCTTTAATGTCACTGTTAAAATCCAGGAACTCCCTTTCTACCAACAAGGTGGGTCATTACAATGGCACAGCGGTTAGCACTGCTGCCTCAGTGCCAGAGACCCAGGTTCAATTCTGGCCTTGGGTCACTATTTGTGCAGGGTTTGCACATTCTGCTTGTGACCGCATGGTTTCCTCTAGGTGCGACGGCTTCCTGCCACCATCCAAAGATGTGCAGGCCCTGCTAAATTGACCTTTGTTCAGAGGGATTAGCATGGTAAATCTGAAGAGTTACAGGAATAGAGCCTGGATGGGATTGTGGTCAATATAGACTCGATGGACCGAATGGCTTGTTCTGTACCATAGGGATTTTATGATTCTATGAACACTATTGGAGTTCCTACAACAGACTGTCGTGACTCAAGGGCAATTAGGAATATCTTTCAACATCAAGGGCAATTAAAGATGGGCAATAAATATTGGCCTAGCCAGTAACGCCCACATCCCATGAAAGTATAAAAAAATGTTTACTGCGGTTCACCAGTTATATCTTTTTTACGTTCCTTTTCTTACCCGGCTGCTCATCACAACAAAATCAATTTCAAGGTTCGTTACATGGCTGATTCAGTGACTAATGACTTGGAAAATAAGACGAGGCACTATCTAAACAAGTGACTGCGCACAGCTGGCAATAGCACTCATTTTCGAAGTGAAATCACATTTCCATACTAAAATTACTGTAATTATTACAAGGCAAATCAGATAGCGTTGGGCAAGAGAAGGTGGCCTTTTATAGAGCATCTATCAAAGAAACCTACCAAAATACCATCAATAGTAGTAAAGATCTAGAGAGGAAGACATTCAATTTGAAGTCACATTTAAATGGCTACCTAATAGTTAAAAGCCAGCCTAGATTTCTGATCCCAAGGGCTACCAAATGCCCATTTGAAGTGTGCATGAATGCCAGGAATATAGATTTAGGCATTGTTGTGATGCACCTCTTAGCCAAACAGTTCCCATTCAAGCTCATATGCAAAGAACAGCCATTTGGATGATGGCAGCTCAATTGTGAGGAGAAATCAAAAATAATAGGAAAATACAGCTACATAAGTTTGACTGGTTACCTTTTTAGCCACATCAGTGCCAGAGTAGCTCCCACTTTTGGCCACTCTGTGCCATATTGCTCCTTCTCTGCTTCCAGTATCAGTTGCAATGTTTTGAATTTTGTGGGATTTGTTTCATACACCATCTTGATTTTCTGCATAAAATAAAAATAATCAACTTTTGTACATACAGAAGGATTGAGAGTCAAAATTCAATCCTTTGGAGGAAAAGGTGTGGCCACAAGTTACCAGCTGAATCAGTGGAGCTTTCCTTCACAGATCACTGTGAAATGGAGTGTATATACTTACACATGGCACTGGGGCAAGGAGTACATACTGAATCATCAGTTAATTAAGTTAAGTTAACTGCTGTTAATTATCATGTCCCTGATAGTAAATAGTAAATCTGTAACGTAGTTGCTATACAATTTCTGGATGAAACCTCTGTATCCTTCCCCTTAAAAGCCCACTTCTTTGACCAAACCTTAGGGCACATATCCTAATATCTCCTTTTTGATCTGATTAAGACCTGTGAAATGTACAAGGACAGTTTACTATGTTAAAAGCACTACAGAAATGCAAAGTTGCCAATGGAAGCCAAACCACTAATCAGAGCTGTGCTGAACCGAACCATGCATCATCAATTGATTGTATCAACCACACATCTTGTCTGCCCTGGCTTCCCACCTAGATGCACATATTCCAACTCCCTCCTTCTCGTTATCAGCTCTATCAACTCAGAACTGCTCCGTTTTCTCACTCTTTTCTCATTCACTTCCGAGATCCTGGTTTTGGTTTGTTTTTGGGCTTGAGTACTCATTAGCTCACATCATCACCATATATTTTAACATTATACACTTTTATCTTCTTACAGACAATAAAAACTCCAAATACAAACAAGAATTTAATAAATAGGGACACATTCTCCCATTGCCTTTTAGATTTAAATAGCAAACCCCTTCTACTTCTGGTTCAGAAGATCATGGGCTCATACACTACTCCCGATCTTGAACACAATCTAGGTTGACATTTAGTCCAGTACTTAGAGCAGATGTCTTACACTAAGGCCACGTCTACTTATAACATTAGCAGGAGGAGGAGTAGAAGATATGTGCTTTCTGTCTGATCTTCAACTTCAACTTCACTTTCCTTGCTCACTGTATCTCTCGATTCTGAGACACCAAAATCTGCAATACAGCAAGATCGCATGAACAAACACTAAAATGTCCTGTATCCTACACCAATTCCCAATTTCAAAGACACACATTGGAAAACTACTTCAACAGTTTCCCTGCATTACAACTGTCATTCCTCATTCAGAATGAAACACTTTGGGAGAACTGGAGCTCATGAATAATGCTATATAAATGCAAAGCTTTTTTTAAATCCTTTTCTTGTACTAATTTAAACCACCAAGATGGCTCAATGCCCCTCCCAAAACAATGCAATGTTCCTTCGGTACAGTACTAGAGTGTCACTATAGATCACGTACTAAATTAAGCCCTGAAGCCAGGCTTGAATTCAGATCCCTCAGAGGCAAGTGCATTATAATAGAATCACACATTTCTCTTATAGGGAATTTAAAAACCAGAATAAAAATAAAGCTGGTCACATAATGATTTACGAAATAACTGATATTCAACATTACTATCCAAATTATCAGCCAAAACTCTCTGATAAAGTAAACAAAAACTTCAGAATAAAACATATATATAGGTTTACAAAATAAAACTAGAAAATATAAATCTAAAGCTCTAATAACATAATAACTGAAAGATGAGAAAATAAATACAAACCCAATAAAGGCGAGTTCAGACTGATAAGAGAAAATATTCAGGAATAACTATATAACTCAAGTTATTGAATGTGCATCCTTTTCAGGATGGGGAAAAGGCTGGTAAAGAACTGTAGCTTTTTATGGAAAGTTGAGATGCACACATTGAATAGTCTACCTCATCTCATGACTGTGTAGTCTTGGAGCAAAATGAAAGAGATTCCCTAAGCAAATCTCATTGTAGTGCTGATATTATGTTGCTGGTACCGAGTTTATGATAAGCAAAAATATTTGTCATAAATTACAGGCTTAGTCTTGTCATTCATTTTCCTTTATATATTTATCAGTAGCACAGGTGGGATATGCTTTCACAAGAACAGGTAGTGTGCCATCAGCTTACTGACACAGTACTCCTCATGCATGAACATCAGCAAGCCATTCAACCATAGAGGCCATTACAGCTATGGCTAAGCACACCAGAATTCTAGAATTGACAGCAACGTCTACTGGACAGTGACCAGGAATGGGAACCCCCAGAGGCAGAAACCATACAATGGGATTCGTTGTACATCCTACACTTACGGCAACCGCAACACACTGAATTAACCTGCTCAAAATAACCGCACAGTCATATATCTTGGACTGTCACAGTCCTGACTACTTACAGTGATGTTGCCAGTCACATCTGCTTTGATTGGTGAAAACACTGCTGACCCAAGGCAATCTGAAAATAAATAAATGCAATTTTAGGGGAAGTACAATAGTATACTTTCTGTAAAAGCTCCATTTAGCAGCTTAAAAGATTAAATCGTAACACTTTTGGACAAATGTGATTAATTATAGAATGCGTATGCATTCTAAAATTTGGATGTAGTCCGAATATACAAAATTTATATGTACTAAACTAAAATCCATTTGACAACACTCCTACACATTTGACAATTTATCTAGCTTATCTTTCATATAGTATTAAAATATAAAATCCAATCATATTGGTACAACTGGTCTATCCTCATGTACTCCACCTTATTAGCCAGCTACATCAAAGCATGTATGTTTACTTCTGGAGGAATTATAATCATATCCACAGAATGGAGGTTAGTGAGTAGATCACAGCTGCACACACATGTATACAACATACACAACAATCAGCAAGAAAATGAACATTCTCTTCTAAGTCGCTACATTAGATTTGTCATAATATATATTATGACAAATGGTTGCATGAAAATTAGTAATATGAATCAAATGATGTCAGGATCTCTGAATTGGATAAGAACAACCATGGTTAGCATCAGCAGATTCAACCACAATTCTATTGATCAAGTTAGACTGAAATTTATTTTTCTTTTTACTTAATCATAGAATGACTACCATGCAGAAGGCAACCATTCGGCCCACTGAGCCTGTGCTGACAACAATTCTACCCAGTCCCTTTCCCTGTAACCCCATGTATTTACCCTGCTAACCTACACATCTTGGGACACTAAGAAATAATTTCTAGCATGGCCAACAGACCTAATCCGCGACTGTGGGAAAAAAGCAGAGCAACCAAAGGAAACCCATGCAAACATGGGGAGAACGTGCATACTCCACAGACAGTCAACCAAGGCTGGAATTGCACCTTGGTCCCTGGCACTATGAGGTAGTAGTGTTAACCACTGTACTGCCCACCAAACTTGTTTTCCTTAATCTCTTGAAAATGGAAAATGCACAGATAAGAATCCATAGTTCATCAGTATGTCAACCAAGTACTAACTATGTATAGGACCACTGATTTACATTTACTAAATAAATCAAATTCCTGTTCTTCTTGTGACTTGATGTCTGAGATTGAACAGGGATATGGAATTCATTGCTTTTACACCAAAACTGAATTAGCTCAAATACATTAGATCAAAAGGAGCAAAAACACTGATTTTTCCACTACCGAATCCAGGGATTCTATTGCCGATTATAATTTCCTCATCATCGTTATTCCATGATTAACAATAATTGAACACAAACTAGGCAAAAACAAACCTTGAGATTTCTAGATTTCAACAAGGAGCTGTGAAGAACAGTGTTTCTTGTATTTCATAGAATCATCGAATCCCTGTAATACAGAAGGTGGCTATTTGGCCCATCGAATCTGTACCAACCACAATCCCATCCAGGCCCTATTCCCATAACCCCACATGTATGTCCTGCCAATTCCCTAACATTAAGGTCAATTTATCATGGCCAATCAATCTACCCCACACATCTTTGGGTTACTGGAGGAAACCCACACAGATACGGGGAGAACATGCAAACTCCACACAGACAGTCATCTGAGGCTGAAATTGAACCCGTTTACCTGGCGCTATGAGGCAGCAGTGCTAACCATCCAGAAACAATAGAAGCTCCACAGTGCAGAAGGAGACCATTTGGCCTTTCAAGTCTACACTGACCACAATCCCACCCAGACTTTATTTCCACAACCCCATACATCTACCCTGTTAATCCCCCGGCACCAGGGTCAATTCAGCATGGCCAATCAACCTAATGGCCTGCACATCTTTGGGCCATTAACATAGCTCAGTTTGCAAATGCAATGAACAATCAAGATCAAAATTTATGATAGCCAAGGAAAGGATATATGGTTTATCTATTTTAGTTTAAGAAAAATCATCCAATAAAATTGATGAATATTAATTTTCAGGTCACAATTCATTGATAATGACCCAGCAGTTGATTATTAGTACAAATGGAATAAAAACTTTCAGCAGATGAACAGAAAGCATCAATAATGGAAACTAATAGTATTTCTGGTCCAAGTTGGCACGATTATGTTTCCAGAACTGAATAATTCATTTTCTGGAGATAGTACAAAAATTGTAATGAATTCTTTTATGTTCACAGGGACACAACAACAATAATGGGTAGAGCTCTGCATGGAAAATCACCCTTGGGACATGAAGATACTAATCTAATATTGAAATTGGACACAAAGCATACTGTAAAGAAGCCCTGTTTGAAAGAAGCACATAGGCTCTGGGATATGCTGGGCTAGCTGATCATTGTTGGATGATGGTAATGCAAACGGTTTTAGTACCCCTAATTTTTCTCCACCAACATCTCCATAAACCCTTTGTATACAATCACTTACCAACGCCACATCAAGGAGCACACACTTTCATTACTAAGATGGAGAATATCCATCTCTGTTGCTTCCACCTTCTCCATTAAGCCAAGCAATTATCTCAGGTTTCTTTCTAACGAGTCATTAAAGTTTTTTTGCACCATGTATCTCATCCACATTGGCCTCTCTTAACCTTTCTGAACTTTTGATACCAACAGCAAATAATCCATCTCTCCCCACCACCCATCTCAGTGAAACTTGCTTAGTGCCCCATATAAATGTAAATTTGTTCCCCCTTACCAATCCCTTCAGAGCCCAAGTATCTCCATCAAAAGCATGCATCATTAACATCAGTCACCCAAGAATCTGTTCCTAAACACTCCCCTTTGCTGGCAACGATTGCAAACAAGAGATCAGAACATCTATTCAACTCTACTGTTCTCGGATTGCTTGTCAAACATCCAGTCCTGGGTAAATTGCAATTTCCTTCAGAGATGGCACTGGGAAGACTGAAGCCACTGTGTTCAACCCCTATTCAAACTCTATGCCTTTACCACTGATTCCATGCCTGTGTTAATGATGCATGCTTTTGATGGAGATACTTGGGCTCTGAAGGGATTGGTAAGGGGGAACAAATTTACATTTATATGGGGCACTAAGCAAGTTTCACTGAGATGGGTGGTGGGGAGAGATGGATTATTTGCTGTTGGTATCAAAAGTTCAGAAAGGTTAAGAGAGGCCAATGTGGATGAGATAGATAGTGCAAAAAAACTTTAATGACTCGTTAGAAAGAAACCTGAGATAATTGCTTGGCTTAATGGAGAAGGTGGAAGCAACAGAGGTGGATATTCTCCATCTTAGTAATGAAAGTGTGTGCTCCTTGATGTGGCGTTGGGAAGTGATTGTACACAAAGGGTTTATGGAGATGATGGTGGAGAAAAATTAGGGGTACTAAAGCCATTTGCATTACCATCATCCAACAATGATCAGCTAGCCCAGCATATCTCAGAGCCTGTGTGCTTCTTTACAGTATGCTTTGTGTCCAATTTCAATATTAGATTATCTTCATGTCCCAAGGGTGGTCAGTGTCTCAGGTTGCACACCCTCATCAAAATGATTGGAGAGGTTGCCAACGTTCATTGTTCAAATCGTGCAGCAATCTCCAGTTCAAATGAGATTCCCAAAAGCATAATTCTGCTCACTGCAGCATTTTCAGGGACAGAGGAAGAGAAAAAAATAAAGGGGAAGAAAATGGTAAAAGCGATGGGGAGGCACAAAGCTGCACAACATGGTATATCCAAATCACTAATGAGATGAGAGGATAAATTCCATGCAAACTGCCATAGCTATCAGTATTAAGTATTGTGTACTTTTAAAAATATGAAATCAGCTGTCAATATAGGGTACATCCTAGGTGTCAGATTATAAGATACAAGGTCAGATGCATTGACTATGCCAAATTGCTCTTTAGACAGAATGTTAACCAGAAGATTAGATCCCAGTGGATTAGTATTGGCTTAGGTAGAAAATTGGCTGACTGAAAATCAGAGGGTCGTGATAAGTGGATCCATCTCTGGATGGCAAATTGTAACTAGTGGGGTGCTACAGGGTTCAGTTCCCAAACCTCAATTATTTACAATGTATATAAATGATCTGCAAGCAAAGACAGGGTGTAATGTAGCAAAATTCATGGATGATATTATGACAGATGGGAAAGCAGGTTGTGATGAGGAGGCAATGGTATTACAGATAGATATTGTTAGGTTGGGGGGAATGGGCCAGAATCTGGCAGATGGAGTTTACACGGATAAGTACAAGGCTATCAATTTTGGCCAAAGGGCAAATTATTGTTTAAATGCAAAACAAATTCAAAGTGGTCCAGCGCAGAGGGATCTGAGTGTCCTTTTGCATGAATTACAGAAAGCGTGTATGCAGGTACAGCACACAATAAGAAAGGCTAATGGAAGTTTGGCAGTTATTGCAAAAAGATCAGATTTTAAAAATAAAGAGGTTTTGTTACAATTGTACAAGGCATGTGTGAGATACACCTGGAGTACTATGTCCAGTTTTGGTCTCCTTATTTGAGAAAGGTGACGGTGGCATTGTAGACAGTTTCAAGAAGGTTCATCAGATTGATTGTAGGGATGAAAGGCTTGAGCCGCTGGAATTCGGAAGAATGGAGATGGGGAAAGTCCGATTGAGGTAAATAAAATGCTAAAGGGGATTGAAAAGGTAGATATTGAACAAACGTTCCCCCTTGTGGGACAGTCTAGAAGAAAATTTCGTAAATCTCAAGAAAGAGAGGAGATCTTATTCAGTTTTGAATGCAAGAAACTACTTTTCTGAGGGTTATGTTATCTGTGGAATTCACTTCCCCAGAATGTAGGGGCGGCAACATTAATCAACAGATTCAATAAAGAAACATAGATTTTTAATAAAAAGCAGGATAAAAGGCTACGGGGAACAGGCAGGAAAGTGAAGTTGAAACCAGGATAAGATCAATCATGACCATGTTAAATGGCAGAGTAAAATTGAAGGGCTGAATTGCCTATTCCAGCTTCTAATACTTATGTTCCTTTGTCTCTAGTGTTCAAAGATATGCTGTTTAGGTGGATTAGCCTTGCTAAATATCCTGGATTACAGAGATAGGGAAGGCCTGGTGGGACGCGCTTTCAGAGAGTCAATGTAAACTTAATGGATCAAATGGCCTCTTTCTGCATTCTAGAGATTCTATTAATGTATTCTTTCTGAATGCTTTATGGGCTGTTAGAAATTGACAAAAAGCATTTCTGCTGTTTTTTGAGATTTTTAAGTATTCTCTAATATCAAATAGCTTAGAGGGGAGAACAGATAACTCTACCAGCAGTTTAGTAATAATTAAAGTATTAAAACTGTAGCACATGCAACATATTAAATTGTATTTATATAGAACATCCAACATATTAAAATATTCTAAGGTGCTTTTACAGAAATGCCCTAACAACATTTAACACCTAGCTACAAAAGGTGCTTAGGGCAGATGACAGAAAACTTAAAAGAAGCAAGTTTTAAAGAGTGGTTTAAAAGGAAGTGGCACAGTAATCAGCAATGCTGCCTCACAGTGCCAAGGTCAATGCCAGCCTCGAGTGAGTGCTCTGGTTTCTTCCTACAGTCCAAAGACGTGTAGGTTAGGTGGATTAGCCCTGGTAAATGTGAAGAGTTACAGAGATAAGCCAGGGAGTAGTGTGAGCAAGATACTCTTCTAAAGAGTCACTGCTTCATTCTATATTAAGGATTTTATTGTTTATATGGAGGAAGGAAGGATTAGGGAGGCAGAGGAAATTAGATTGGGAATTCTAGCAACTATAGGCTTAGCAGCTAAAAACATGGCCACCAATGATGGGTACTAAGTATACACGCATAGGAAGCAGTTCAAGACAAGGGTCACTAGGTTGATTCCTGGAATGAAGCATTTGTTGTATATGGAAAGGTTGAGAAGATTGGACCTATCCTCATGCATGTTTAGACAGATCTTTGATCTGCAAGGAATCATAACATTATAAAAGACTGGCAGAAATAGGCCACAATCCGATCAACCATGATCTTACTGAATGGCAGAACAGACTTGAGGGGCCAAATGGCCTACAACTGCTCCTATTGTATATGTTGTTTGTTTTACTAACACTGCTTCATTTATGTTTGAAGATAAGCCACAATTTACAAAATCAGAGGTTTAAGAGTAAAACTGAAGCAGCACGATATATTTTTCAGAGAACAAAAGCACAATCAATGATCTTTTAACAGCGAACTATCAACATTAGCATAGCATTGTTCTCAAATCCGAAAGACGAAAAAGCAATTTCTCAATTTTATCAAGACTCTTGAGGAATGCAGAGATAGCAGGAAAGATTTTAAACTGGGACTTAGGAGGGCTAAAGGGGCCATGAAATATCCTTGGCAGACAGGATTAAGGAGAATCCCAAGGCTTTTTATGCATATATGAGGAAGAGGGTAGCTAAGCAAAGGATGGCTCACTCAAGGTCAGTGGAAAGTATGTGTACGTGGAGCCAAAGGAGTTGGGTGAAGTCCCTACAGAGTACTTGCACCAATATTCACAAAGGAGAAGGATGTGGTGGATGCTGACTGTAGAAAAAAGGATGTTGACATTCTAGGATATATTGAGATAAAAAGGGAGATGGTATTGGAGGTTTTGAAAAATATTAAGATGGACAAGTCCTCAGAGCCAGATAGGCACTTTCCCAGAATATTGAGAGGGGCGAGGGAACAAATTGCTGAGGCCTTGGTGTCAAGGCATTGTCAGGCATGCCAACCTTCATCAGTCAGGGCACTAAGTATAAAAATTGGAAAATCATGTTGCAGCTATATAAGACTTTGGTTAGGCATTTGGAATATTGTGTACAATTCTGGACACCACACTACCAGAAAGATGTTGATGCATTGGAAAAGATGCAGAAGAGATTTACCAGGATATTGCCTAGTTTAGAAGATTATAAAGAAAGTTGGATTGTTTTCATTGCAGTATTGGAGAATAAGCAAAAAGAAGGGATAAAGATAAAGATTTACAAGATTATGATGGCCTTGGATAGTCAGAGTTTTTTTTCCTAGGGTTGAAGGATCAATTACTCAAGGACACAGATTGAAAGTGAGGAAATTTGAGAGAAACGTAAGCGGCAAATTTTTCCACACAGAGGGTGGTGAATGCCTGCTGTCGGAGATGATGGAAGCAGCTTCTATTACAACATTCAAGCAGCATCTGGATTGATACATAAATAGGCAGGGAACAGAGCAATATGGACCATGCAGAGGCAAGAAAACATTCTATTAGAGAGAGGCCAGCTCAGACTTGGTGGACTGAAGGGCCTGAAAGTGTGCTCTACTGTTCTGTATGTTTTGGAAATTCATTATTTTTGATTTTAAAAGATATTTTTCCATTAGCAGCAGATAATCACTGGAAGAAGAAAAAAATGATTTTTCTTGAAAAAGGAGGAATGTGCAAAGAAGGCAGAATAGTATCATTAGATAGCACAATGGGCCAAATGGCCTCCTTCTCTTTACAAAATTGTCAGTTATGCTGTAATAATTTTCTGAACAGAATGAGGGGTTTTCACTTGATTGTGGCATATTGAGTCATATGGTTCAATGCTGCAACAGCAAAAATGCAATTACATAATTCTTCTGAATGCTGTTCCCCCTCACCCAACCCTTCCAATTTCTGCTCTTGTTCTGCACCTATTTTAAACATGTCACTTATTCTAACTCTTCACTTTATGCTGCAACCATTTTCCTTCACACACATCCATTCAAAACAAGCAGTTTACTCCCCATCCTAACAGTACATCACAACTCTCTTCTTTATGATGACTCCTCTCCTAATTCTAATAACTATCCTCCTTCTAAGCCCTCACCTTCCCATATGCTAACACGCTCCTCATTCCTTCTCTCCACTCTCATGCTGGCCTTTTATCCTCTCTCCATGCCAATACGCTCTGCCATCTCCCCACCCACCTCTTTCAATTCTTCCCTTTCCTTTATTCTGGCACTCCCCTCACTTCAGTGCCACCCTCAGCCCCCTTTGATGCTTCAAAGCACCCTCCTTGGTCTCCTACATTTTGTCACTGTTTAGCAATTTAACACCAACCTACACACTATATAAACAGGAAAGAGACTAGAAACCACAGGATACAGAACAAAAAACGTGACAAGACCAGGTACAGACTAAAAGACTACTGGTATCCAAGAATGCCGCACAGAAATGCCGATATTGAGCAAAAAATAAGC
Organism: Sphyrna mokarran; assembly: GCA_024679065.1. Taxonomy (NCBI): domain Eukaryota; kingdom Metazoa; phylum Chordata; class Chondrichthyes; order Carcharhiniformes; family Carcharhinidae; genus Sphyrna; species Sphyrna mokarran. The sequence goes on along the minus strand of JAGIQG010000020.1, from coordinate 38,310,257 downwards.
CCAAAAGCTTATCTTTGATTCAATTAAACTTTAGTAGATTTGTACTAGCAGATGTTCCTCTTGTCAGGAATCTAGATCCAGGGATCTCTGTTTAAACATAAAGGAGTGGCTCATTTAAGATGGAGATGAGGAGAACGGTTTTCTGAGGGTCAAGTGTCTCCGAAACACTCTTCCTCAAAAGGCAGTGGGAGCAGAATCTTATTTTTAAGGCAGAGAGAGATAGAATGTGGGCTTGACATTACAGTCAGATCGGCCACGATCATATTGAATGGCAGAGTAGGCTTGACGGGCCAAATGGTTTGCACCTAATTGTATGTTCTATGGGCTTGCCCCTTTGCTTTCAATTTGAGTACATTAGGCTCAGTTGTGAACTTCAACACCTGTCTGTGTAACATCTCAGATTCCTGAAATACGAAGCCAACCTCTTCTGTGCCACTCCCCCAAGTGTATATTAAAAAAATCTTTTATTCGTGTGAACAGAAGTTTAAGATGGTTTTTGTTAGAGTATACAACCAGACAAAACAGTAGACCCCAGACTCAATCACATCCCAACATTATGGCTATGCATATCCGAGAATGTCATCTCTTCAACCAAGTGGATCCTAGGACATTTTGCAGGGACATTTCTGAATGATTCAATCACAGATTGATTTTTGTGTACAATCTTGTAACTTAACAGTTCTCCATCACCTACTAAATACCACCTCCCCACACAGAGAACAATGAAAACATCTGGAGGGCAAGCAACAACAATTCAGAAAAAGTGAAGCTTGCCCAGAGACACACTTTTTTTCAGCACGCACAAAACACAAACGTGTTTTCAAAGACAGCATAACACATCGGACAATATCTTTGAATATACTGCACTGTAGATACATCCCCAACACTTCATGAAACCTCATCTAGCTAGCTCATTGTCTAAAATCATCAAGAAAGAGTAGCTAGAAGTGTTTCATAGTTAAAAAAATGAAATGAGGCTCTCCATGACAGATGAGACAAAGCATGCGAGAGGGGAGTAGAAAAGTACTTACTAAAAGAGAAAAGAGCAGCAAGTGCCAGACATAACTGTGCTACGTACTTCACTTTAATATAAATAAAGCAACTTTCAGAGAGATTGAATGAACATTTAAATGGTCATTAGATAAACATATGGATAATATTGGAATAGTGTAAGTTAAATGGGATTTAGATTGGTTTCACAGGTTGGCACAACATCGAGGGACGAAGGGCCTGTACTGCGCTGTAACGCTGTGTTCTGTGACACAAGTTATCTAGAAAACCAAAAGCATATGAAGCACACAGAACAGAAACAAGAATAGAGACAAAGGGATATTGTAACTCTTTAAAAATGCACAAAATAAGAGCAAAACAGAATAGGAAAACAAATGGTCTCACTCTGAATTTCCAAGTACAGAATGGAAGACAAGTTAAGCAAATGTACTTTATCCATTAGTAGTTAATGGGGTGGCACAGTGGTTAGCACTGCTGTCTCAGCATCAGGGACCCAGGTTCGATTCCTGGCCTTGGGTCAATGTCTGTGCAGATTCAGCACATTCTCCTTGCGTCTGCATAGGTTTCCTCCTATGCTGTTTAATTATATCGGCCATGCTAAATTCTTACTCAGTGTATCCAAACAGATGCCAGGATACACTGGCAACTAAGGGATTTTCACAGCAACTTCACTGTAGTGAAGGAGGGGGATAGAATATAAAAACAAAAAGATCTTACTGCAATTGTACAGGGTACTGATGAGGCCACAACTGGAGTACTGTGTGCAGTGTTAGTCGCCACATTTGCAAAAGGATATATTGGTCTTGGAGGGAGTGCAGAGAAGGTTCACTAGGCTGATACCAGAGATGAAGGGGTTAGCCTATGTGGAGAGTTTGAATAGACTGGTCTGTACTCAGAGTTCAGAAGGCTGAGGCGGGATCTTATAGAGACATATAAGATAATGAAGAGGCTGGATAGGGTAGAGGTAGAGAGATTCTTCCTGCTTAGAAAGGATAGCAGAACTAGAGGGCACAGCCTCAAAATAAGTGGGGGGGGGGGACAGTTTAGATTGGAGCTGAGGAGGAACTTCTTCACTCAAAGGATGGTAACTCTCTGGAATTCTCTACCCACTGAAGTGGTGGAAGCTACCTCACCAAATATATTTAAGTCACAGGTAGATAGGTTTCTGATAGACAAGGGAATTAAGGGTTATGGGGAGAAAGCGGGAAAGTGGAATTGATCCACTTCAGATCAGCCATGATCTTGTTGATTGGCAGGGCAGGCTCAAGGGGCTAGATAGCCTACTCCTGCTCCTATTTCTTACGTTTCTTGTTTCTTATGTAGTGTTAATGCAAGTCTACTTATAACATTAATAAACTTTAACCTTTTAAACTTGGAAATGTAAATGAACCACTTTTGAAAAACATTTCTCCCTTTCTAATTTTCTACCCTCAGACCCTATTCTCCTAAAAGTTGTAACTTTCCAGGAATACAATTTTAGGCTACCATTGGCCTATTGTTGAGGTGAAGGCTGAAGGCTGGTAGTAGAGAATGGAAAAAGGTCCATAAGACTACAAGACATTGTGGATAATTGACAGCTCAGCCAGTGTACTCTCAACCCATAAGCATATTCACCAGAGTAGAAATTATTGAATAGATAGGGACTTCAGCCAATCTATTTTTCCTCTTTCCTACTGAAGGCTTATGAAGCAAATTGCTGTGCCTATTATGGCCTGACTTACTGAGAATGGGAACTGAGCAAGCAACTGTGCTGATCTATATGACTTGATCACACAGTACAGTGCACTTATCCACTCATTTATCAGCAGAAACTAAACATTCTGTTCAGCTAATATAAGGTGAAGGACGATGTGATAAATGAAAAAGACAAGACAGCAAGTAGCAAAAAGGAATTCATAATCAGAGTGTGGCAAGAAGGGACAGAACATACAAGCTGACGAGTGTGCCAGCAGATGTGTTGTGAGGATTTGAAAACAACAGTTCAGAAGTAAAGGCATCTGAATGCATGCAGATATTGCAACAAGGTAGAGGAACTGACGGTGCAAATGCAAGTAAACTGCTATGATTTAATTGCCATTATGAAGCTGAACAATCTGGTGATGTCAAGCAGCAAGAAGATGCTTTATCAATGTGCCTCTTTTCCTTTGTTTTATATTTGAGGCCTTCAGATGGAAACTATGGCTTGATTTAAAATAGCCATCTCAAGGGCAAAGACTGGACTCTCACTCTCCATCACAACCCAAATGCTCTCAGCTCACTGTGAAAATTAGATTTGTAACATTTGTGATTTGAGTGGCTCAGTGGTAGTGCAGTCACCGATTGAACCCCTAAGGACTTTTTCCTAAACTAAATTTAAAAAAAACTACTTCTCACTTTGGTCAATTATTATAAAATGTCAATTGCATTTCATTGGGCAGAAAAATGATTTTGGATCTGCTGATGGCAAAATTAATGGAAAAATCCACTCCTTTCTCTCCATCCAGAATGGCTTGGTTACGGAGAACAAAAAAGAATTCCTGAAGATTCCAAGTTTAAAAACAAAAAGCACAGAAACCAGAACAATTAATAATGTAGCCTTTATTTAAACCAACAAAAGGCTGATTCTCCATTTAAAGTACAACGCTGCTGCTGACCAATAAAATACAATAGCACATTGTGTGAATGGAGTTCTCGTGTTACTAGAAAGTCAAGAGAGTGTAACCCCAGCTCCTGAGTGAGATGGAAAGGTCTGCATGATTGTTCTTTATGGATTCATAAGTCTCGGTATTACAAGATACTGCAGGTGATAATTAATTGATTGAGATGGAAAGCCTTATAATTGCAAATTGAAAAGAAAACCAAAGCTTCTGCAATAAAATAACCAGAAACGTATTGCATTAGAATGCAGGTTAACTTAGCATTCGTTAGCAAATATTTGTATCAGCCAGGTTAGGAGGTTAAATGTTGGACAGAAACATACTGCACTAGAATGCAGGTTAACTTAGCATTTATTACTGAATATTTGTATCAGCCATGTTAGGATGTTAAATGTTGGACAATGACACACTGTAGGTCAACACTGTATATATACAGCAAGATTAGGTACAAATGAAGCTTTCAATACATTATTTCAACAAGATTGCGAAAAGCTGAGGATAGTGACTCTTATTACACTAGTGAGACATTTGCCTTTCCCATAAACTATATTTATATATTTTGTACATATGGCAGTGTAGAAGAGATTAATTAACCAGCCAAAATTAGAGACTAATGTGTGGGTGGGGATAAGCTTGTTCTTATAAATGTTGAAAGCCAACATGATTAAAGAATGTTAGAAATGTCACTGTCCATCATCACATTAAAAGTCACATCTATTCTTGGAGTTATTTTCTGAAACGATGTAAATTATTTCTGGTTATTTCCTCTCTGATAGTTTTGGCTTCTGCTGCTTTATGATTTCATAAAGTTCCCTTTAATACCATATCCAATTCTTCATGTGAGTTCCTCTGTTACCTTTCACCAAGTGCAAGTTGGTAAAATAAACTGCAGAGGACAAAGTCTAATCCTGGCCTCACCCATTTCTGATAAGGGTTGCGGTGTGACAGAGAGGGGAACTCTCCTCACACAACTTTCCAGACAAAAAGCAATAAAGTCTATTGCAACAATGCCACCAGGATATATACCAGCAATCCAATCTGGAAACTTCCTGCTCCATATGGCTCAGCTTACTTCACATCACAAGGCATTCAACAGACAGCTTTGAAGTACACATTTGAATAAAAGACAACTGTTCAGGGTATTTTAGTTGGTTACATATCCCTTTAAGTTTTGAATCCTGCACTAATCCATTAAATGCTCATCTAGCAACTGGCGCTTTGCCAATGGAAAGATTTTATCCCTGGCCATTCAACAAGCTCTAAATGTTCCTACCATATTGCTGTAAATACAAAACAGGTTTCCATGGTAACAAATGATGCAAGTCAATGAACTGACACCTGTTGTCTACTTCAAATAACCCCTCTGGATCAAATTTTCTCAAGTGAATTTAAATTTGTGCTATGTCTCAATGGATAAGAAATACGATTGTTACAGGATTATATAAAGCAGGAAGAATTTTCTCCTGGGTGCTGACAATGTCCTTAAGAGCAATCCCAGGTCATTGCACCAAATAGATTCAGGGCTCAGTACTAGAAAACAAAACTGCAAATGGCCAGGGAATTTCAATCACTACCAAATGACTCTCTCTAATTCTGAAGTGAGTGCAAAACACAACTATCCGATAGACTGCCACTATTAAGCCACACAGAAGATTATTATTTAAATGGGAACCAGTTAGTACCCAAAGTCCTTGGAACTGCTGCAGGTAAAGGAAAAAAAATCAGACTGTACCATGGCTCAGCAGATTTTATTTTTTCAAGGGAGTTGGACTATGCTGGCTTGCCCAGCATTTTATTGCCCAAAGAGGGCATTTAAAACAAAACACATGTAGGCCAGAACAGGTAAGGATGACAGGTTTCCTTTCCTACAAGCACATTAGCGAACTACGTGGGCTTTTAACAACAATTGACAATGGTTTCATAGTCAAGACTTTTATTTTCACATTTTAACGAAATTCAAATTTCACCATTGGCCATGGCAGGATTTGAACCTGGGTTTCTGGATTACAATACCACTACACCACTGTCTCCCCAAGTTAGAGTTCTTTACTGGAAAGATAGGCACCATCCACCTGCCTGGGAATCTCAAGGAGGATTTCCTTTTAAATCAAAGTGAAAGACCAAAGCGCATAGTACAGATTTTTTTTTATTAATTTGCGGGACACGTGCATTACTAGCTGACCAGCATTTATTGCCCATACCCAGTTGCCCTCGGAGGGCAGTTGAGAGTCAACCACATTGCTGTGGCTCTAGAGTCACACGTAGGCCAGGCCTGGTAAAGACAGCAAATTTCTGTCCCTAAAGGACATTAATGAACCAAATGGATTTTTCTGACAATCAATGCTTCACGATCATCAGTAGATTCTTAATTCCAGATTTTTTTCTATTGAATCAAAATTCCACCGTGTATTGTGACAGGATTTGAACACAGGTTCCCAGAGCATTTGCTGAGCTTCTGGATTAATAGTCTAGCGATAATACCTATGCTATTGCCGCCCCTTGATCAACAAGAATCAAAATGAGTAAAAGAAAAAGACTTGCATTTACAAAGCTCCAATCATGAGCATCCGGTATCCCAAAGCACTTTACAACCAATTCTGATGTGTAGTCACTGGTGTACTACAGGAAACAAATCAGTCAATCTGTACAGAACAATGTGACAATAGCCAGATAATCATTTTTTATGGTGTTGATTCAGAAATAAATATTGACCAGGACACAGGGAAAACTGCCCTACTTCACAGCAAAGAGATGAGATAAATTGTGAAGTAGCAAGAAGCGACACCAGGCTCAAGGCTTAAAATCCTTGATTGTAAAAAGAACTACTTTAGCATGAGTCACAGAAAATGCCAATTGTATGGGAAGCGGCATTCCTAAGAACATCTGCACCACATGGACTGCAGTAGTTCAAAGTTGCAGCTCACCACCACTTTTAAGGGCAATTAGAAATGGGCACCAAATTAGGCCTAGCCCAGGAAAGAATATAAAAAAAAGTTACCCTGACATTTTGATTCTGGAAGCTAAAGTCCAGGTGTAGGATAGGTTTCTACAAATAAGCACAATTAAAATAACAAAATCAGTGAGATCACAAGACATATTTTTACACGATACACTGAACCAGTGAAACTAAACTGAGATCATGCCCTAAAATTATTACAGAATTTTGATTTTAATGTCATGAAAATTCAGTTCTAACTTTTGTCTACTTAATTCAAAGCGACACCATCAACTTCTTACATGATGCATAATCTAGCAATTAAAATTGCTTTTCATTGAAGACAGACAGATATGGAGAGTCCACTAAATGCTCAGTAGGCAACTGCACTGAATGAGTACAACATTGAGATACACAGATTAAAAAAAAAATTGCCACAATTGTCCAGTTTAGGAAAATGGGAAAAACATAAGTAGCCATGGGACTTGCACCTTATCACTATTAATGTTTGTTGTATTGTGCGTGCATGTGGACACCAAGTAAAGCAAAACAGAGGCCTCTGTGTGGCACAACCCATAACTGACTGCCAGATGTGACAAAATAAAAATCTTGTCAATAAAGAACTGAAGAATGACCAGCCTTTATGAAATTGTATCCAAGTAAACGTTGGTGACTTTGGCAAAATCTTGAGGAGATTGAGGTGGGGGAGCAGGAAGCAAAAACAGCTGGGTCAGCCTTGTGAAAAGTTAACTTTTTTGAAAAAAAAGTCCTTCATCCACTTCAGTCTCCTTTCCTGACATCCTAAGGCCACTGAACACTTAGTTCTTCATCCAAAATTAAGTTTTTAAAAATTGTTAAAAAACCCCAATTAGCAAGCAATCATCTGAGCAGTCATGGACTATTCTGGCCACCTAATAGCCACTTTCCTATTAGCAGAGGGGGCGGGGTTTTTTTTAAACGAACTCCAAAAACAACCACAGGAACTTTGCATTCTGTTCTAACTCATTGCTATCCTAGCAAAGCAGCAATCAACAAATCTACGGACAGGCGCAGAACTGAACTGGAGACGTCCTCACCTCAGTGACACTTCCATTCAGATAATTTGAGATATGCCTTGATAAAATCCAAATTCTAACCTATACAAATGTGGAAAATTTTGTTGCGAAAATGTTTTCTGCCAAATAGAAACTATTGATAGCAGGTTTCTACATGAAATTTCTAATGAAGTCAAAGCAATTCTCCTTAGACTTGCCGTCTTCAGTTCCCCAGCTAAACAAAAGCCACATGGCATTTTATGCTTTCACCTTTCTCGCTCTGATACATGGAATCCTTTGAATTGCCATGACTTGCTGATAACAATGTTGAGGTGAACTAATATAAACACAAGGTTCACTGGAACACATGCCCATTTTTTCTAATGAAAGAAAAAACAACTCTTCTCACTGCAGCATGGCACACCCTCCCCTTACTGCTAAACAAGGAGGTATAAACCAAAACTGTAGACTAACCTGGAAATATTAAGAGATATATTAATGGCTGCACTTTGGCTCAACACTCTCTCTTCCCAAACAAGATAATCAGTGAAACATTTCACAAACACACCGCCTCACTCACATTGATATATGGAAGCCGTACAGCTTCGTCTATAAGTGAAATGACGATAGAGTAAAAGGAAGGGTGCTCTGAGGTAGGATTGAGGCAAGTAGGGATCAGCAAAGTAACTTTCTTCTGCATCAGACTGTGCTACTGTATCTATTGGGTTGCCCAATCTGGGTAATGGGTTACTGAAATGGAGTTCCCCCTTTGTGGGAATTCAGTGGACCTTCTTTTCACACCTGGAAGGTCACAACTTTACTGATGATCTTGCTGCCATCTCTTCAAGACGCACCTACCTCCAGAAGTCTAACACATTCAGTATGGATGCAAAACAGACTGTTCTGCACATCAACTAGCTGACAACACTTGCCATGAACATCAACCCACCAGCAACACTTCCAGTTACCATCAGAGAAGCATGAGCGTGGGGCAAGGACTTCACTTACCTTGAGAGCCTTATCAGCAATGATAATAGTGCCAAGGACATCAAAACCCAGGTGAATAAAACTAGAGCTGCATTTAGCAGACTTCTAGAATAATATTCTTAAGACTAAAATCACACCCTACAATAGCAATGTAAAGTCATTCCTGTAGTATGGATTTGAATGCTGCAGGATAGTGAAGACAGACATGGGCAAGGTCAAGGCATTCTGTAATCTTGCCTACATAAATACGTAACAGCTACTGGCCAAATAAAATTTCCAATGAGGATTTGTACAAGACGACTGACTGGTACAACATTTTCCTTGAGATAAAGCAGCCTTTGATACGACAGATCAGACACAAGCTAAGAATGTCCTAATAGCAAATATAATGAACACCAGCCGAAAACATAAACGGAGCAGGGAAAAAACAGCATCGGGCATGCTCACTGAACTGGAAGCTAGATGGGCTTACATGGAAGAAAGCACAAACTACAACACAAGGCCTGGTCTGATGGAGGAACACTGATGCAACCTTATGTCCCATATGCCTTACGGGAGAAGGAGGATAACTAACACACACTTAATTTTGTTGCCTGATATGGATAGTGAGCTCCTGAAATGCAAACCGTTTCATTCTCCAGGGTTAATGTGCCTTACACAGATCAGAAAGAAAATAACATTGCACTGTGCAACAAGATAAAAGTCTTCATCACCTGCTGCTATGTTATTCACATTTATCCTCAGAAAACAGAGTTGGGCTGCTTTCTCTTTCCTGGATTCAGTATGTGCAAGAAATATTTCCTGCATTTTATTTAACTGCAACCCCAGTTATTAAATATTGTAATCGGCAGATATGACAAGAGGTGAATTGTGCATTCATGATTTGGGCAACAGAGTCAAATTGACAAGATTTAGTGGTGAGTAAAAACTGTTATAATCATCACATGAGCAAGGTAATTAAAATATTGGACTTTCGAAATTGCCAAAACATCTCAAGTTATCGCAATTCAAAGGATTCCATGCATCAGAGCGAGAAAGGTGAAAGCCATAAAATGGCATGTGGCTTTCACTTAGCTGGGGAACTGAAGAAGGCAAGTCTAAAGAGAATTATCCTGACTTCATTAGAAATTTAAATTATCTGTCAGGGTAAAGAGGTTTCATTTTGGAAGCAAAAAGATTAAAGTAAATATCTGACACTGCAAATACCTGTTGCAGAGAAGAATGATGAAAGATGGAGCCCTGTTTAGAATTTTGGGACACTGTTTCTGGGACTTTTCCAGACCATCTTTGGGGTTGGAGCTGAAATGTTTAAATTTAGTGGGTCTAAGCCCCAAATTCAGTAACGCAGAGAAAGAGAGACAGCTGAGAGCTGAAAAGTAGCCACAGTCCACTATCAAAATGCTATCAGACGTTAAGAGTATTTCTGAGATGGAGGCACCAAGCCAAGGTGTAGTACAGTTTCAATTGTGGTGTCCACAGTCATGATATGTTTAAGATGCAGTAGAAGGTCATTTAGCTGGAAGCCAATAGAAGAATCCCAACACAAAGCAGGGTCGACGAGAATTCCCGAGAGCTGTGGCACTTTGGTCCCAATAAGAAGAAATTTTCACGAGCCTGATCAATAACCAAGGACTTTCTTGGATAGTCATGAGGAAAAAGGAAGGTTCAACTGATAATTTTAGGCTAAAATATAAGACTATTTGCTTTACTTGTTTCTTGTACTGTAAAATTAATTTGTTTAAAGTTGTGGACTCATATGGTGTAATTACTTTGAATTAATCACTGGAGGGTTTGAATTTCTCTTTAAATGCAGTCTCTATGGGATTCATAACAACCTGTGTTGAAATAGAGCAGTACTTCAGCCAATTTGAGAATAGGCTAATAAGTTTCCCAACTGCTACTATTAAATGACTAAACATTATGGTAAGTTAGATGGATTTGAAATGCTACATGTGCGCTGTTCCTCGAGTCCTCCTTCACTCTGCTTCAAGCAAGCACATCATTCTATTTCCATTCTCTTGCTTGAACTAACTTTATATCTGCCCTGGAAAGCTAGCTGCTGACCTTCATATCTCTATGTACTTAAAGTTAGAGAAGTAAATGTTAGAGGAATAAGTTGCAAGGCTGTGGGAAAGTATAAGGAAGGTAGATTATTTGGAATAGCTCATTCAAAGAGCTGAATGACCTCTTCTGCGTAAACTTCTATCGCACAGAAACAGGCCAAGTCAATACCTTATTTTTCTGCACATGATCTGATTGCCTGTGTACACATTCACAAACTGTTAAAAGTTGTTCTAGTATTTTACTCTTACCTTCACCGTCAAATCCAGATTAATGTTAAGAATACAGTTAGAACAGCTTCAAATTCTAATTTTAAATCCATGTTGATTTTGTTCAGGACAGTGGAGGCCACATGCCTCATAGGAACATAGAAAAGAGGGGAGGAGGCTATTTGGTTCTTCAAACTTGTTACAACATCCATCATGGCTGATCTTCTAACTCAGTAATCTGTTCCTGCTTTTCCCCTCCCATATCCTTTGATTCCGTTCGCCCAAACAGCAATATCTAACTCATCCTTGAAAACATATAATGTTTTGGCCTCAACTGCTTTCTGTAGTAACGAATCCCATAGATTTACCACTCTCCAGATGAAGAAATTTGTTTTTATCTCGGGTCCGAAAATGTTTACCCTGTAACCCTTGGTTCTGGACTCACCACCTTCATCTACCCTGTCAATTCTTTTTTAGGTTTCTATTTGGACCGATCCTGCCACCATTTGCTTAAGCGCTTAATGGACTCCAGCATTTTCACAACTACCAACACAGGCTGACTGATCTTTAAATTCCCTGGTTTCTTTCTACCCCTCTTTTTAAATAGTGGGGTTACATCAGTTATCCTCCAATCTGTAGGCCCTGTTCTAGAGACTATAAAATTTTAGATGGCCACCAATGCATCCACTATTTCTATGGCATCTTCCCTAAGTGTTCTAAGTTGCAGATCATCAGACCCTGGGGATTTAGTAGTTTCCAATTTCCCCTACTGATTCCCTTCACTTCCTCCTACTCACTAAACCCTGTATTCCCAACATTTGTTATTAAGCAGTGTCCCCCTTTGTGAAGACAAAACTAAGGTACTTATTCAGCTGGTCAGCCATTTCTTTGTTCCCCATTATAAATTCCTCTGTTTGTGTCTGTAAGGAGCCTACATTCATCTTCACCAATCTTTTTTCTTCACAACCTATAGAAACTTTTAGTTAGTTTTTATGTTCCTCACAAGTTTGCTCTTGTACTCTTTCCCCTATTTAATTAATTCCTCTATTCTATTTGGTTGAATTCTCCTAAACTTCAGGCCTGTTGTGTTTTTCTGGCCAATTTGTTTGCTTCGCCCTTGGATCTAATACCATCTCCAATTTCCTTTATAAGCCAAAGTTTGGCCACTTTCCAGTTTTAATTTTGCACTAGACAGTTTTGCTCTTTGAATGTTTGCCATTGCGATTCCATCATCATCCTTTTAAGTGACATTCTCCAATCCATCATAGCCAACTTGTACCTCATTCCATTATGGTTTATTTTATTTAGATACAAGACCCTAGATATACGAGTCTCAACAGCTCTGGGCTGTCAGATAAAGAGACAGGTCTCCAGTTCCAATTACTATTCATTCAGTGATCACCAAGTGGAAACATGCATGTATGAGATCAGGTTCAAATCATGTAATGATGTCACTTATGTCACTTAGCTTGTATGTGAAGAATTATTGGATGGAGACCTGTGGAACTGCACACCAGCATCAATGTCATATCCTGGGGGAAGTAACAGAAATTGTTAAGAGCTGGGGAAAACAGAATTTTAATGGGTTGCTACAAAAGGTGAAACACTGGAGGGTGTAAGAATAGATCTGATGACCCCTCTCCCAACCTGTCCATAATGCCACAGTGAGCGCTGCAAACACACAATTACTTATAAACATATGCATAGTTCCACTATTGTCAAATTTACCCTGTAATCTAAGTAAAGCAATTCCAGCACTACGAGAACTAGAGGAGCATAAATATCAAAACATTGTGTACAATAATCAAGACAGATCTCATGTGTGGAAGTTTCAATATTGCTATCGGTTCCCACATCTTCATTTTTAAAGTAACAAAGAACAAAACAGTACGGGAAACAGGCCATTCGGCCCAATGAGCCCGCGCCGCCACCTCGATGTTCCCACTTCTCCACATGATCCCTGTCCGTGTTTATAGATCTATGGATTAAAAACTAAATTTGAGACAATTTAGGGAGAATTTGTTTTGCCAATTAGCCTAAGAGCACATCTTTGGGATGTGGGAGGAAACCGAAGCACCCGGAGAAAACCCACGCAAGCACGGGGAGAATGTGCAAACTCCCACAGACACAGGCCCAAATCCATGTACCTGCACAGCACAGCGATAGTCACTGCGCTGTCGTGTTGCCCATCAGAAGGTCCATGTCAAGCATACACTAACGATGTAAAGCAGTAGGATACTCTCGAAAAAGGTCCAAGAGCAGTCCTCTCACGACCCATCGCATGTATGCCCCTCGTTAGACAACAAGGTGGACCAAAGCACCTGTAGGATAAAAACAAGTACATCAATATCATCATCTATTTACACACTTCCCAGGGACTCCCAAGGCTCAGGATCCCTATTTTAAATCAGTTTTATATACCCCTCCATTCCCATTCTGTTCATGTGCCCATCTAAGTATTTCTTAAATATCTCCAGAGCACCTGCCTCCACCACTTTACTTGGTAGCGCATTCCACACCCCCACCACCCTGTGTGTGAAAAAAACTCCCTCTAGCATCCAAATTACACCTTACCCCCCTCACCCTAAGCCCGTGACCTCTCATGCTATTTGAGTCCATCCTAGGAAAAAGCTTAGCCCTGTTTACTCTATCTATCCCTTTCAAAATCTTGTACACCTCTATCAGATCTCTTCTAAGTCTACGTCTTTCTAAGGAAAACAGTCCCAATTTGCCTAACCTCTCCTCGTAACTCAGACCTTCCATACCAGGCAGCATCCTGATAAACCTCCTCTGCACTCTTTTCAGAGTCTCCACGTCCTTCTGGTAGTAAGGCGACTAGAACTGGACACAGTATTCCAAATGAGGTCTAACCAGCGTTTTATACAACTGCAACATTAAAGGCCAGCTCTTGTACTCTACACCCCTTCCTATAAAGGCTAGCATACTATATGCTTTCTTCACAACCTTCTCCACTTGCTCTGCCACCTTCAGAGACTTGTTCACCTGCACCCCCCGGTCCCTCTGTGTTCCTATACTCTTAATAGGTCTACCCTTTATCATATACCTCCCCCCACCCTACATTTTCTCCCGAAATGCATCACCTCACATTTATCAGGATTGAATTCCATCTTCCATCTGTCTGCCTAAGCTACCAGCCTATGTCCTGCTGCATCACCTGACAATGCTCCTCACTATCTGCAAGTCCAGCCATCTTTGTATCATCTGCAAACTTGCTGATCACTCCACTTATTCCCTCTTCCAAGTCATTTATATATATTACAAATAGAAGAGGTCCCAGTACTGAGCCCTGCGGCACACCACTAGTGACCGAATTGTAAGATTGTTGTTCAGTCAGAACAAAGTCCCAAAAAAGTCATTCTTAAATTGTAGTCATTTCCATTTCTCTCCATCCCAAAAGCACCATTCTTACAGTTTACAAATGCTGACTATCCTCTGATATCTCCTGCAAATTGCTGTTTTGAGTCCTGATATTGAGCAGACAGGCTAGTCACTAACAGGCGCATTTCATTCAAACCTAACCCTGCACTGACAATATACACAGATGTGTTTTCCGGGAGGAGTCACTTCACAGTAAATTAGGAGTGGCAGACATTATATGGCACTCACTATATCTCTACTAGCTTCTGGACTGTAAAGTTCCATTTGCAACTGGGACTATTTACAACTAAGCCAAAAAAGTTCTTAAAGCACAAATGGAATTTTTAAAAGCTCACTTCTCATTTTCGTTAACTGGATTTATTGCAAACATCAGAAAAAATGCTGCATGTCCAACACAGGAGACTTGGGGAAATCTGCATAGTCACAGTGCTGCAACTCATCTTGAATAATTAATAAAAGATAATAGATGAGCTTGAGGGTTGTCAAGCAGTAATTGAAATCAAACAATTCTGGTGGAGGCTTAGAAAAGGAAGTTGAGCTCCAGTGGTTTACAAATCAGCAGAGCCACGGATTGAGTTACCACCTGAAACTCACTGCCCAGTCATTTTATATTCCTGACATTAAACACGCAGTAGGGTAGAATCTCCCCTTCCAACTCCCAATTCTCTCTCCTAAAATACTGAGGTGTATTTCTACAGATGTAGAACATGGAACACTACAGCACAAACAGGCCTTTTGGCCCACAAGTTGCACCAATCATACCCATACCTACTAGGCCATAGAACTAGCTGTAACTCCCAATCTCAATTAATCCCATGTACTCATCCAGGAGTCTTTTAAAAGACTGCAGCGAGTTCGCCTCCACCATCACTGATGGCAGCTGATTCCATTCACTCACCACCCTCTGAGTGAAAAACTTACCCCTAACATCTCCTCTGTAGTTGCTGCCCAGCACCTTAAACCTCCGTCCTCGCACAGCAACCATTTGAGCTCTGGGAAATAGCCTCCGAGAATCCACCCTATTTATTCCTCTCAACATTTTATAAACCTCTATCAGGTCGCCTCTCAACCTTCATCTCTCCAGGGAGAAGAGACCTAGCTCCCTTAACCTATCTTCATAAGGCATGCCTCCCAATCCAGGCAACATCCTTGTAAATCTCCTCTGCACTGTCTCAATAGCTTCCACATCCTTCCTATAGTGAGGCGACCAGAACTGCACACAATATTCCAAGTGGGTCTGACAAGGGTCTTATAAAGTTGCAACATTACCTCCCAACTCCTAAACTCAATCCCTCGATTAATGAAGGCCAGTACACCATATACCTTCTTGACCACATCCTCCACCTGCGAGGCCGATTTAAGAGTCCTACGGACTCGGACCCCAAGATGCTTCTGCTCCTCAACACTCCTACCCTTGATACTGTACTCCTTCATCCCATTGTTACTGCCAAAATGGACAACACATTTATTTGCATTGAAGTCTATCTGCCACTTCTCTGCCCATTCTTAGAACAACAAAGAACAAAGAGCAACACAGCACGGGAAACAGGCCCTTCGGCCCAACAAGCCCACGCTGCCGTCCTAACGTCTTAATGACATATCCTTGACTTTAGGCTATGCCTATTGTTGAAGA
Source organism: Sphyrna mokarran (assembly GCA_024679065.1). Lineage (NCBI taxonomy): Eukaryota > Metazoa > Chordata > Chondrichthyes > Carcharhiniformes > Carcharhinidae > Sphyrna > Sphyrna mokarran. The sequence continues at coordinate 38,294,352 of JAGIQG010000020.1, read as the reverse complement.
TTCCCATATGGGGACCAATATAGGGACAATTTGTTACCCAATCAGCCTAAGAGCACATTTTTGGGATGTGGGAGGAAACCAGAGCACCCGGAGGAAACCCACGCAACCAAGGGGAGAACGCGCAAACTCCCGCAGACACAGGCCCAAATCCATGTGTCAGCACAGCAACAACGATAGTCTCTGAGCTGTCATGTTGCCCATCAGATGGTCCAGTTTAAGCATACACTGACGACGTGAAGCACTAGGCAACTCCTGAAGCAACCTCCAAGAGCAGCCTTGCATCCTATCTACGTCTTGCTGCAACTTCTGACATCCCTCCAGACTATCCACAACACCACCAACCTTTGTATCGTCGGCAAACTTACTAACCCATCCTTTCACTTCTTCATCCAGGTCATTTATGAAAATAACAAACAGCAAGGATCCTAGAACAGATCCCTTGGGGCACTCCACTGGTGACCGATCTCCATGCAGAAAAAGACTCATCCACATCCACTAACACGTGTTAGGCTCAGTAATTTATCCCAGCAGGCAGACTTCACCCATGAGTTTTGAAAGTAAACACCTGTAGACCATTTAACATGAAAGGCATTACAGCTGAGTCCAAATCTCTTCGCCATTCACGCATGCTTTCCCGTTAGGGATTTTGCGTTTCGATGTGGTGTAGACAAAAAGATTATGTTTACTGTCAAAATTCATGGCAATAACTCAATCCATAGCTCTGGTGATTTGCCCATGTACCCTCTACTCAAGAGTTGCACATGACACAATTGCCTTTACCCATTAAATCATCAGAGCACCCTTTTGCTGCAGATCGCAGCATCGGTACCAAAGAGTAAATTCTACAGACTAGAAATAAAGCCTTGGAAGCTCCTGATGTTCTGCATAACAATTTACCTTTATCAATTGAGCTATTAAAAGAGTGGTTTTTAGTTAAAGAGAACACTGAGAAACCTCTAGCAAATTAATCATTAGTTGTGGCAGGGTGAAGAGAGAATGAACATGAAACAGTGCAACAGGGAGAATGCTACTTATTTCAAAGCATGTGATACAAAGTACTTTATAAATTATAAAACAACATCAGCTAGACAACATATTGTGTATTTAAAATTGTAATACTTAACAGGCAATAGTTCATTCCAGTAAAACCAGAATAATTTGGACTGTGCACTATAGATTTAACAATGATTACACCATTCTCCATTGCCTTGCGCTGATGTCCAATACAGTGGGGTGGGCACTGTTGTGTTCAACTCTTACCTATTTGATCATTGATAGAAAATCCACAATAATGACTCAAGATTCTGCCAACAGAAGGAAGCCATCAAGCACCTACCCCAACCCTGTTAGTTCTGGGCAGCCTGAATGATCTATCCTTGGCCCCTGTTTCTATTCCCCCTGCCCATTCATCACCTCTCCACTCCTTCACTCGTTAACACACATTGGATCATCACCTCTCCTCTAATTCTCTAAGTTCTCACAACATTAAGAATCTTTGTCTCACCAAAACACTTCAGTCTGGTCTCTTTTGCGTCCCTGCTCCCTTTACCGTCAGACAGCCATGTTCTGGAGTGGTTTCTGTAAACTCATCTTTCTGTAAGCTTTCCACCTTATAAAGTCCTTAGAACTAATTTCTGATCACCCCCAGGCCACCTTACCTCTAAGGAATTTTTAAAAAATTATGTATAGGTTGTTAATGGAGCTGGTCCTTTAACTGCTGTTACTATAGAAATTCTTTGGGATTCCAACCAAGAGACTATGTAAATAATGGTTGTTGTCAGCCTAATACTAGTTATATCTGTTGTGTAATTTCCAAGTGACAATTATAAATCTTGAATGGCACACATTGAAACTAAATAAGAAAGCCCAGCAGGAAGATCCCACTGACTGTCTTCATTTCATAAAGATTCCCCAACTGAACTGATGCCTCCCAACTACTCTTAACATTCCCTCCCCCCCATCACCTTTTTTCTCTTCCCACTCCCAACATCTTTCATTTCCCTCCTTTCCATTCCTTAATACTTTTCTTCTCCCCTCCCCCCAAAACCCCCCTTTTCCAATACTTTTCTTCTCCCGCCCCCCCCAACAAACACCTCATACTTCTTCCCCCAATTGGGCATCACAACAAAATCTACTGAATTTCCTCCCCGCCACCACAAGATATATTTTCTCCCTTATATCTAAATGTTGCATACTATACTTTAGTGCCTGGCCCTCTTTAGAAAATTTGCTAGTGTTCAACATGTGTGTCCATGACTTTCATACAGTACCATGTGGGTACTCCCTTAAGCAAAACCAAAAACGTGCTTTCCTCGGTTTCACATTCATCCATCATCAATTCCTCCTCTCTTCCTGAAGGCAGTGAAGATCTTGTTGGATTATAATTTTCATGTTATTAGTCATCCCCTAATACACTAGGTTTCAGAGCGCTTGCTTACTCACGTGATGAAGGAGCAGCAAGCACTCTGAAAATTAGTGGTACTTGCTACCAAATAAACCTGTTGGACTTTAATCTGGTGTTGCGAGACTTCTTACTATGTTTATCCTAGTCCAACACTGACATCTCCACATCATGACCCTCATCTATGGTGTAGAGATGCCAGCGATGGACTGGGGTAAGCTCAGTATGAGGTCTGACAACATCAATTTTAAATCCAACCGATTTATTTGATAGTAAACTTGCTAGCTTTCAGCGTTTGTGCCTTCGTCAGGCGAATGAGGTGTTCTGGTCTCCAAAAGCACAAATATCAGCACAGACAGTTTACAGATTGCTGACTAGAATGCGAATCCTTACACCTAACCTGCTATTCAAGTCTTAAAGTAGCTAACAACGTGGGTGGAAGGAACACTGAGCACAGGTTAGAGAGACGTGTATTGTCTCCAGACAGCACAGTAAGTGAGGTTTTTTGCTAACCCAGGCAAGTCATGGGGGTTACAGATAGTAAGGATTCGCATTCGGCAGGTGGTGCGGGTACAGCTCTTGGATGTTGATTCATGGGTTGCCTGGTACCTCATGTCGTATATGAGTGCTTTATGTGGATCACCTGAAGGGCACCATGACAGCTCAGAGACTATCGATGTGGCTGTGCAGACACTTGGAATTGGGCCGGTGTCTGCGGGAGTTTGCGCGTTCTCCCCGTGGTTGCGTGGGTTTTCTCCGGGCACTCCGGTTTCCTCCCACAACCCAAAAATTCGCTCTTAGGCTGATTGGGTAACAAATTGTCCCTATGGTGAAAATTTTCCAAATTAGGATTAATATATATATTATTATATAGGAATATTAAAATAGGATAATGTATTTGGTATTACGGTGGCGCGGGCTCGTTGGGCCGAAGGGCCTGTTTCCCGTGCTGTGTTGCTTAATAAGAACACCTCATTCGCCTGACGAAGGTACAAACGCCGAAAGCTAGCAAGTTTATCAAATAAATTGGTTGGATTTAAAATTGGTGTTGTCAGACCTCTTACTGACCTCATCTATGGCACAGTGGATAGCACCGCTGTGTCATAGTGCCAGGGACCAGGGTTTGATTCCCAACTTGGAATTCGCACATTCCCTCTTGCTTGTTTGGGCTTATTCTGGGTGCTTTCGTTTCCTTCCACAATCCAAAGCTGTGCAGGTTAGGTGCATTGATCTAAAAAGGTGCCAGAGCATGACGAATAGGAGAATTTCACAGTAACTTACTGCAATGTTAATGTAAGCTTTACTTGCGACTAATGAATTAAAAAAATCTCACCTGACACCAACTTTCCAACAGCATAGGAAAGAAGTGCAACAAAAATTTATTTCCATTATCCCAAGATGCTGAGACCAACTATGGTGCTAACTTGGTGACCCACAAATAAAAGAAGCTTTCTATTTAAGTGTCTCAGCAGAAACCCTCGCAGTACGTCTACAGCCTAGAAACAGTTATGCTGTATCCCACCTACGTGAACTAAAACAGCAAATAAAAATCTCTGGTTTCACAGCTTTTGAAACAAAGGAAGCAAAATTGCAGTCTGAGCTTCAAAACAGAAACCAATTTTTTTGTTCAATTCAAGTAAGAAAAATTTGAACATAATAAACATGAATCTCAGCTGAAGTCAACACCCAGACACACACCCAACCTTCCAGCCAGACCTCAGTATTAACATGACACAGGTTCAGATAAGAATCTGGTATCCAAGTACCTCCTTCCATCCCTCCCAAACCAACCCAAAATTTGTTCCCCTCCCCCACGATACCTCGCTCTTCACCCCTGCGTTGACAAAAGGTCATCCTGACTCAAAACATTGGCTCTATCTTCTCTCCACAGATGCTGTCAGACCTGTAGAGTTCTTCCAGCATTTTCTGTTTTGTTCCACGCTTCACCTATCCCTCCTTCTTTAACCGCCCCATTCTCTCCCTCTTTCACACACACACCCACACTCCCCCATCTTCCTCCATCTCCACCCTACCTCCTTTCACTCCCCCTCTCACATTCCCTCACTCTCCTCTCCCTCTTTATCTGTTCACTCACTCACAACCTTTATCCCACCCGATGTGATGGCTTATTCGGCTGCTCTAAGGGCTGCCCCGCTCCTAGAGCCTCTCTCAGCGGAATGCCGCCTCCTGAGTCCCCGGGATTCGGAGTCCATGCCTGTCCCCCCTGCGGTAACAGCCAAGCCCGTGGCCGATCCCCCAACTTCACTCACTCACCGAAAAAGGGCGGAAGGTAGGACACGCTGTCCAGAAAAGTCCGGGTATCGATCTGCTTATCCGCCGGCAGCTGTTTAAACTGGTGCTCCGCCAGGATCGCCATCGCGGAGGCCCAAGAAGCGCAGCGCTCTCTCTCTCTCTTACCCCAGCAGGCGGCAGGCAGCGGAACTAAACTACAAGAGCCCAGCCGAGTGCAGCGAAACCGGAGCGCGGGGATGGTGACACCCCCCTGTGTCATAGCAACAGGCCCGGAAAGTGACCAATCAGGTGGAGCCAGCCCACACTCCACCCAGTCACAGTGCAACACAGGTACACAAGCCAATCACGCGGAGCACAGGCATATCAGCCAATCACCGTGCAGAACAGCGGAGCCAATCAGTAACCGTCAAGGTGCGAGTGACTAATCGTCTTCAGGGAATGTGGTCATAACTAACCAATGGAAAGTGGGTTCTCTCAGCTTCTAACCAATGGCATTAACGTGCCCGGGTTACAAGTATTTCTGAAGTGGCTGACTCAACTGACTTTTATAACGTTATATATTCGCATGGAATTATGTTATACATAATAGTAATAAATAATGGCATTACATTCATCAGAATTCTCAGAATAGCAGATCTTTTTTGCCCAAACACTTGTTTACCATAAAATGCTGGAAAATCTCAGCAGGTCTGACAGCGTCTGTGGTGTCTTCTGTGCCTGTTAGGTACCACACGGACTGGAATGCATTATAGACTCCGATTGCCGCATTATGATTTAACTTTCCTTTGTACTTTGGTTCTGTTCGAGCTGTTCCCCCTCCTTTTGAGGAGCTACTCTTTTCACTTTGTCCTTCAGTTAATTTGAGTTGGTTTATTTGTTTTTGACCTAAAGGAAAAATGGCACCTGAGGAGAGAGAGTAGAGGCAATGTTTCGAGTCTGGTTTACCCATTTTGTTTCCGACTCCAGCATCTCAGTATTTCACTGTTAGGATAGTTTATTTATTGGTGCCACAAGTAGCTTACATTAACAATGCAATAAAGTTACTATGAAAATCCCCTCATCGCCACACCCCGATGCCTGTTGGGGTACACTGAGGGAAAATTTAGTATGGCCAATGCATCTAACCAGCCTGTCTTTCAGACTGTGAGAGGAAACGGCAACACCTGGAGGAAATCTACGCAGACACAGGGAGAACATGCAAATTCTGCACAGTTAATGACCCAAGCTGAGAATTCAATCCGGCTCCTTAGAACTATGAGGCACCACTGTGCTAATCACTGTGACACCACAGATGATTTCTCGCCAGTACTTTGAACCATATTTATTTGCAAAAGAACCATCACTAAAAACATATTGCCTCGTTATTATTTAAGCAGGATAAAGCAGAAATTGGAAAGAAGGGTTCTAGGGTGGCATGGTAGCACAGTTGTTAGCACTGCTGCCTCACTGCACTGAGAACCCAGGTTCAATTATGGCCTTGGGCGACTGTGCAGAATCTGCATGTTCTCCCCATGTCTGCATGTGCTTTCTCTGGCTAATCCTCTCACAGTCCAAAGATGTATAGGTGGATGGGTTAGCCATGGTAAATGTGTAGGATTATCGGGAGAGGGGTGGGGGGAGGGGAATAGGTAAGATGCTCTTTCGGACAGTTGATACTGACTCGATGGATCAAATAGCTTCCTTCTGCAGTGTTGTGATTGTATGAATTATAATTCATATCAAACTTATAATGCAGTAGGCATCAAGCAGAATACAAAAAGTGCAAAGAATTGAGAAAGGAAATGAGGGATAAAGACAGCATAGGAGTAGAGATTAGCAGGTGACATAAAAGTAAATACTAAAGTGAATAAGACTAAAATAATGGTGGAAGGAAAAGACTGGACAATAAACTGAAAAATAATTTCTTGTGAGGCGAGACAGAGGACATGGCCAAAGTACTAACTCAGATTGTGCTGCTAGTGATACAGCAAAGGAACAAGGGATAGAGAAATTGAACAGCTGGAAATAGCTCAAGAGGAAGTACTTAACAAGATGGCAGCACTGAATGGAGGAAAGACATTCAATCCAGTTTGGATTGATCCTAGGGAATTAAGAATGGAAATATTTTTAAATGGAAACACAATCTTACACTTTTCCTTGATTAGTGAATCATACCAGATGCCTGAAGATTTTTGCTCCAAAAATAGCCATGCCCCATACCGACCACAACACTGGCATCTACCCAGCATAAAGTTCAGGACAAATCCAACCCAACCAATTACTGCCCCAGCAATCTGCCTTTGCTCATCAACAAAGTGCTGGTAGAGGCATCAACAGTGCTATCAAGCAGCACTCACAATAGCCCGCTCACTGATTCTCAGTTTGTATTCCACCAGGGCTACTCAGCTCTTGACCTCATCACATCCTTCACCCAAAAATGGACAAAGGAGCTGAACTCAAGAGGTGAGGTCACTGCCTTTGACACCAAAGCAGTATTTGACCCAGTGTGGCATCAAGGAGCCTTAACAAAACTGAAGCTAAAGGGGCAAACTGGTTGGACTCAGACCTCATACATATGAAGATGGTTGTGGTTCAGAGAATACAATCCATAGAACCAATACATTGCAGAAGGAGGCCATTTGGCCCATCTGCACCAACTCTCCAAAACAGCATCCCACCAGATCCAGTCGCAAAATAACTACATAACCCTGAATATTTACCATGGCTATTTCACCTAACCTATACATCTTTGGACACTAAGGCACCATTTATTGTGGTTAATTCATCTAATCTGCACATCTTTGGACATTAAGAGACAATCTAGCATGGCCAATCCACCTAACTTGCACAACTTCGGACTTTGGGAGGAAACCGGAGCGTTTGGAGGAAACCCAAAGGTTCGCACCATGGCCAGAACCTGTCAGCAATGGATATATTTGCTTGTCTCAGCAGTAAACTCTCTCAAGCTGTCTTTATTGAACACAGGAAACATGCAAGGATTGCCAAAACAAGTGTAGCATTCCACAGATTTCTAATATCAGTTTGAGAATGATGAGGAGTAAGCCTGCCTACCAAACTGAAAATCTATAGAATATTCATCTTGCCCAGTCTACTGCGGGCATGTGAGACTTGGACAATCTCAGCATCAGCATCATGTCACGAAGCTCAGCCACTCATATCTAAGCTGGTTTGACAAAATGCCAAAGCCCAAGGTGGTCACATGGGTTGGCATACCAGTCAGCCACACCATTTTGAGACAGTCGCAGTTGAGTTAGGCTGGTTACGCAACTAGAATGTCTGACACCCACTTACCAAGGAGAATTGTCTCCGGAGAGCCCAAATCTGCAGTGCACTCACATGGCAGTCAAAGGAAGTACTGCTAGAATACTCTGAAGGCTTCATTTAGGAGTTTTGATTTTGACTGAGTCCTCAGAGAAGCTGGCCTAGCATTGCTGCACCTGGTGCAGCCAATTAAAATATGGTGCCATCTCCTTTGAAAGAGGCAGAGAAAAAAAACACAAGGAGAGGAAATCCCAAACTAGCAACTCGTTCTAATATCTTGTCCTGTTTCCAACAGAACCTTCAAATCATGACGTTCTGACTTAGAAGTGATAATGATTTTTGAGGAGATGGCTAGCATGATGGCTATGAGAGTTTTGATGGAACTTATTGGTCCTTGAGCATCTCTAATTTTAATTACTCTACCAGCAGCAGCTCTCCCTTTTATCCAGCAAGATTCTTAGTCCTGGGATTCACTCACTAAATCTCTCCACCTTTCTACCTCACTTTCCTTCTTTAAGATGCCCCTTAAAGTCGACCTTTAGACCAGATTGCTCTGTAGGGAGCCAGCATGATCTCTAAAGGCTGAATGATCTCCTCTGTGCCATGATTCTATGACTACATTGGAGCTTCAGAAAAGATATTTGGCCACGGTGGAACAATGGCATAGATTCACCAGAATGGTACCAGAGTTTTAAAGATTAAATTACAAGGACAGGTCACATAACCTTGGCTGGTATACGTGACAACTTAGCAGTGTTACACAACCCAAGTTTAACAGAACAATTAAATATTAAAGGACACAAATACACTATAATTGAAATCAGGACAAGCAATTATGTTTACTTATCCAGACAGTCAGTCATTTGCCCAGGAGAATGAATATAAGTATGATTTATCAAAGATCTTCTTTACATACTGTATCCTGTAATTAGCACATATTATTTACTCCTGTTAAATATTTATGTCATTTGAATAATTTAAATAGGGCAAACACTGGAAATGAGTATGTACTGAAAAGTGCACTTTGTTTGTGGGTTTTACTAGTTTGAAAAAAACTCTGGAAATTTATATAAGCTCTGGCAAACATTATGAAATATTACATTCAATTTCATGACTGATTGTTATTTAACAAATGGAATAAAATGGGACTCCACAAGATAAATGTCAAATAGAAAACATAAAATAGCCTAAAGGCAACAAAGCACAAAAGAACAAAGAAATACAACAGCAGACTGGAACATTTTCAGTGCAGTTTAAATAGAAGTTTCAATTCAGGTACATTAATATTAGAAGTGCCATTCAGGATGTGCATGAGCCATACTTGTAGCCATCTTTATTTGTATTAAAGTGACATTCATCAAAAATCATTCATTTTTTTGATCAAAACATATTATTGCTACTCCTAGCGACACTTCGCAAGTCTGCAGTTTATCTTGCACCATTCTTTTCATATCTTTTAACCAATTTGTCTTTACTATGTGAAATCAAGTTGCTGGATTTTACATAGTATAAAAATGAAACGTGCTGGAAATACTCAGGTCAGGCAGCATCTGTGGAAAGTCAAAGAATGTTAATGTTGCAGGTTTGTGACTTTCTGTCAGAGAGGAACATTGAATATGCCCAATTTTCCTTGCTGCTGCTGCTTATAGCTACTGCTACCAGAAGTCCTGCTGTCATGATTTTCCATGCTCGCCTGCCTTGTGCCATTTTCACAGGTCCATTATCGTGCCTCTGCACCCATTCAGCAATTTCCATCTTCTAAGTCTTTCTACTTTGCCCTTGAGAGGAGATTGCTATAATTTATCAGCTCTGTTCAAGTTCTGATGTTTTCTCAATAAACTTTCCAGAGTTCCTGCCACTCTTGTTAATCAAATACCTCATCATTTGTCATATGATCTGTATTTGGAATTTTTAGCAGATGTCTTAGCATCCCTTTATCATAGACCTCTATTTTCTTCCACAGGTCTTTGAATATTGTCCAGTTTCTACAGAGTAGTGGAAAGTGGATAAAATAAAACATCCTATGAGTTTTTCTTTCTTGTTACAAGCTTGAATTATTTTATTAATATGTCGTTCATTTTCACAAAATTACTTCTGGCTGTGTCTATCCTTCTAACTTTTGTGTCACATCTGCCATCTTTTGTTATCATTTGTCTTAAACATACAAATATTGCAATGTATTCTGGATAAGGTCCTCCAACTTGCTGGATGAGATACCTCCAAATTGTTATGCTCCCAGGTGAGGAAGGATGAACTGACTCCCCTTATTTATTTAATCCCTTCGTCAATCATTACTAGGTTACTTAGAAAGGTTACTGTGGATACCATTTTGTCAGTCCAAATGTACTTATGTTTTAAAAGGAGCCAACTTAACCAGGCTTCCTTGAGTAAAAGAAGGAGTGTGATTATTCATTACTAAAACATGAGAAGAAAATAATAAAATGCAGCATATGAATTAGAAATGAGAAGTGAGTCCAACAATAACAGTTAAAATTGACTTGCCTTTGAGGAGTAAATGTTGAAACTTTATGGCTGTTAAGCTTGGTGATTCCATTCCACTAACCTTGGCAGTTGAGTGGTAAGTTTAGAGATTCTTGGTTCAGCAGGTTCGCTGAAAGGAGTTGTCCAATTTCCTTTTCAGCTGTGGCCTTGTTGACTTGCATCTTGCTTTCATCAATCAGGAAGAGAGAATTTTCCAGCACACCCACCCTGGCTCGAAGAACGGTTTTCTCCTTTGGCCTTGGGTGGAATCATATGAACCCCAGGCAGAGATGCCAGTAAAATTCCATACTTTATTTTAGCTGCAAGCACAGGGATACTTGGTGGAAATTCTTCAGCTCTGATCTTCACAGCACACACACTAACACAGTAGAACTAGACACCAGGTTAGCACACAGGGACGAGGGTTGCAGTTGGCTTTTAATTCCTTGTGTATTCCCAGAAGGAAAAACACAAATATATCTTTCATTCAGAAACTGCTTTCTTTCAACTCAAATCACATCTACAGTCTGGAATATGACTCACATGAGATAGTTTCTGCTGAGATAGTAATCAACATCCATTATCTCTACTGGAGCTTACAGTTCAGTTTTTGCATTGCATTTTCTCATTTTGCATTGCATCTCTTCCCTTGACGTCATTTCTGTCTGAAAAAGGAGTGTCAATTATTGTAGTGAGACAGGTCAGGGCAAGAAACATAAACAAAAATATGCAATACAGAGCAATTGTAAAAAAAAATCAAAACTAAACGTTCTTTACCTGTATGTACAAAGCATTTGCAACAAGATAGATGAGTTGATAGCACAGATTGTAACATATGAGTATGATGTATTAGCTATTACAGCAACATGGGGTGCAGGGTGACTAGATTGGGTGCTCAACATTCCAGGGTAAGCAATATTCCAACCGGGAAAAGGAGATGGGGTAGAATTGTTAATCAAGGAAGGTTTCAGAGCAGTGATGAATGACGATATAAAGGCAATGGAAAGTGATGTAGAATAGGTTTGGGTTGAAATCATCAATAAGCAGGGGAAGGAAGACAAGAGTTGGAGTAGTCTACAGACCTCCCTAAAATGTAACCTCAGGAAGTCAGTGCATAAGTGAGGAAATACCAATGGCATGCTTGCAGGGAACTGCAATTGTAATGGGAGATCTTAATCTATGTATTGATTGGACAAAACAAACCAGTAAAAATAGTGTAGAAGAAGAAATTGCGGAGTGCATCAGGGATTGCTTTTTAGAGCAGTATGTTGTGGAACCTATCTGGAAATGGGTTTTGTGTAATAAAGAAGCATTAGTAAAGAATCTTGTGGTTAAATATTCCCAAGGGAATAGTGATCACTGTATAATAGAATTCCAGACACAGTTTGAGGGTGAATATTATAGGCATTTTAGAGCAATGTGTTGTGGAACATATTCAGAGATGGGCTATTTTAGATTTGGTCTTATGTAATAAAGAAGCATTAGTGAGGGATTGTGGGGTTAAATATCTGCTAGAGGATAGTGACCACAGTATAATAGGATTCCAGATACAGTTTGAGGGTGAATACTATAGGTTCATAACAATGTCTTCAACTTAAATAAAAGCAATTATAATAAGAGGGAGGAGTTGTCTAAGGTGAACTGGGTAAACAAGCTAAGACACATTAGATGAGCAGTGGCAAATGTTCAAACAGTTGGTCCAAAAAGCTCAGCAGAAATTTATCCCGATCAAAAAGAGGGATTCTAAGAGAAGGAGGCAAAATCCATGGTTAAAGAGGTCAAAGGAGGTCAAAGATAATGTTAAATTGAAAAGCAAATTAAACATACTGGTAGGCTGAAGGATTGGGAAGTTTTAGGATCCAGTAACAAAAGATCAAAAGCTCATAAGAAGGGATCAAATGAATGTTGAGAGAAAACTTGCATGTAGCGTAAAAACAAACTGGAAGAGTTTCTATAGATATATAAATAGGAAAAGGTGACTAAGGCAAATGTGGGATCTCTACTGAACGAGACAAGTGAATTGGTAACAGCAAACAAAGAAATGGCAGATGTGCTAAATAATCTTTTTGTATTAGTCTTCACTGTGGAAGACATTGAAATATCCCTAAGATATCAGATGGGCTGATTTCAAGTAACATGGTAGAACTTACAAAAATCCCAATCACAAGGGATTGAATATCAGAGAAACTCAAGGGTCTAAAAGTGGACAAGCTGCCAGGACCTAATGAACTGCATGCTAGCCTTTAATGGAAGTAGCTACAGAGAGAGCGAAGTCATTGGTTGAAACTTTTCATGACTTGCTAGATTCCGAGAGGATATCAGAAAATTGGAAAACAGCCAATGTGATGCTCTTATTCAAAATGGGAGAAAGGCAGAGGTAGGGAACTATAGGCCAGACAGTTTAACATCTATTATTGGCTAGATGTTGGTGTCAATAATCAAAGAGAAATAGCTAATCATTTAAGAAAGCTAAATATAATAGAAACTAGTCAACATGGTTTTATGAAAGATTAATAATATTTGATAAATTTTCTCAAACTCTTTGAGGATGTAACAGAGAGAACAGATAGACGGGAACCTGTATATGTAATAATTTAGATTTTCAAAAAGGTATTTGACAAGGTGCTGCATAAGAGGCAGGGGCATAAAGTAAAAGCCCAGTGGAAGTGGAGGAAGTGTGTTAGCATGGATTGAAAACTGGCTGCCAAATAGAAAACAAAGTTGAAATAAATGGGTCCTTTTCAGAGTGGAAAATATAACTACTGAAAGTACCATAGGGATCTGTTCTTGGCCTGCAATTGTTCACTATTTATGTTAACGACCTGGAAGGAAGAATAAAATGTAAAGTTTCCAAATTTGCTGATGATACGAAGATGGCTGGAAGGGCATATTGTGATCAGGATATTGTGATTCTGCAACAGGATGTAGATAGATTGGGTGATTGGGTGAAAACCTAGCAAATGAAGTTTAATGTGAGGAAGTGTGACGTCAAGCACTTTAGTAGGAGGAATCAAAGGCAGGTGAGTGAAATACAGAGAGGATCTAGGTGTCCTAGTGGATGAGTTGCAAAATACTAACTGGCAGATCCAACAATTAAGAAGGTAAATGACATTTTAGTCTTCATTGCAAAGGGGTTGGAGTTTAAAATTAGGGCAGCTTTGTAGCAGTGAGCAGGATATTGGTGAGGCCTCACCTGGAATATCGTGTATAGTTTTGGTCCTCTTATCGAAAAAAGAGTATGGTAACATTGGAGGCAGTCCAAAGAGGATTCATCAGGCTAATTCTTGGGATGAGAGAATTATCCTATCAAAAGAGACTAAATAATATTTCTTGGCATTTAAAAGTGTGAGGGGTCACCTTATTCAAACATATAGGATCCTGAGGGAGCTTGACTAGATAGATGGGGAGATGTTTTCACTAGTGGAAGAGTCTCAAACAAGGAAATATAGCTTCAAGGTAAAGGGCCAGTCATTTAAAACTGAGACACATAGAAATTTCTTCTTGCAGAGTTTGGTAAGTCTCTGAAACTCTCTACCCTAAAGGATGGTGGAGGCTGGATTATTAAAAATATTTAAAGTGGAGATGGATGAATATTTGATAGATCAAGGAATAGAGGGCTATAGGAAATTGGCACAGAAAAGGAGGCCAATATAGATCCGCTACGATCGTATTGAATGGCGGGGCAGGCTTGAAGGGCCTGGTAGCCTACTTTTGCTTCTATTTCTAGTAAATTTTGTTCTCTCTGGACAAGCTAATCAAGTATAATCCTTACAGAAACTTCAGCAAGTATTTGCTTTACAGTGTCAGAAAGATTTTGCTTGTATGGGGGGCCCTTTCAAAAAAAAACACATCTTACAATAAGTCTGTAAGTAATTTGGACCTATTTTGGGGCTTCACTTTCCAATGCATTCCTTTGACATACCATTGCTTCTGAATTTTATTTGATCTACTATATTTTGAAGGATTTCTATTGACACTGCAAATATAACGCTGTATTGACAGCCTGTTTGTTATGTTCTTGCCTCCAATTTTTAACCCCTGGAAGTACATCTGAATATTTGTTCTGTGTGCAGATTGAATAATTTCAATCAGTCTCATCATACTCCTCTCTTCACTTGAAACATATCTGATTTTCTCTCTTGTGTCCTAGTGTTCCTAATTTAGCCCCAGTATAGGTTCTGGGCAAATCTCACATTTTGAGCTCTGAGGAAAGGTCATCCAGACTTGAAACATTGGCTCTATTCTCTCTCAGTAAAGTTTTACAACACCAATTTTAAATCCAACCAATTTATTTGATAGTAAATCAGCGAGCTTTCGACTTTTCGTCTTTGTCAGGCAAATGCAGTGTTCTGGTCTGCAATAGCACACATCAGCACTGACAGTCACAGATACATCTACATCTATTCTCTCTCTACAGATGTGTTGGATGTGCTGAGATTTTCCAGCGTTCTTTGTTTTTGTTTCGGATTCCAACAACCGAAACAAAACATTGTGCTTTAATGACATTTTTCTCATTTATTTTTATATTATTAAATATATACTAAATATAAGGGGGGGCAGCATGGTGGCACTGTGGTTAGCACTGCTGGTTTACAGTTCCAAGGAATTGGGGTCGATTCCCATCTTGGGTCATTCCTTGTCTGTATGGAATTTATACATTCTCCCAGTGTTTGTATGGGTTTCCTCTGGGTACTTAAAGTTTCCTCCAAAGATCTGTGGGTTAAGTTGATTGGCCTTACAAAATTGTCCCGTAGTGTCACGGAATGTGTATGTTAGAGGGATTAGTGAGGTAAGCATGTGGCATTGTAGAGATAGGGCCTGTGGTGGGATTATTGTTGGTGCAGACTCGATGAGACAAATGGCTTCCATTTGATTTATTAGTGTCATATGTATTAGCATACAGTGAAAAGTATTGTTTCTTGTGCACTCTGCAGATAAAGCATTCAGTTCATTGAGAAGGAAATGAGAGAGTGCAGAATGTAGTGTTACAGTCATAGTTAGGATGTACAAAAAGACCAACTTAATGCAAGGTAGGTCCGTTGAATAGTCTGGTGGCAGCAGGGAAGAAGCTGTTCTTGAATTGGTTGGTACGTGACCTCAGACTTCTGTGTCATTTTTCCCGACAGAAGAAGGTGGAAGAGAGAATGTCCAGGGTGTGTGGGGTCCTTAATTATGCTGGTTGCTTTGCCAAGGCAGTGGGAAGTGAAGACAGAGTCAGTGGATGGAAGGCTAGTTTGCGTGATGCATTGGACTACATTCATGACCTTTTGTAGTTTCTTCTGGTCTTGGGTGGAGCAGGAGCCATACCAAGCTGTGATACAACCAGAAAGAATGCTTTCTATGGTGCGTCTGTAAAAGTTGGTGAGATTCGTAGTTGAGATGCTAAATTTTGTTAGTCTTCTGAGAAAATAGAGGTGTTGGTGGGCTTTCTTAACTACAGTGTTGACATGGAGGGACCAGGATAGGTTGTTGGTGATCCGGACACTTAAAATCTTGAAGCTCTCGACCCTTTCTGCTTTGTCCCTGTTGATGGAGACAGGGGCATGTTCTCCTCTATGCTGCACCTGTAGGGTTTCTATGATTCTATGATATAGTCATAGAGATATACAGCATGGAAACAGGCCCTTCAGCCTGCTGACCAGGTTTTCTAAATTGAACCAACCCCATTTGCTTGCGTTTGCACTGTTGCTTCACAGCGCCAGGGAACCGAGTTTAATTCCTGGCTTGTGTTCACTGTCTGTGCAGCGTCTGCACGTTCTTCCCGTGTCTGTGTGGGTTTCCTCTGGGTGCTCCGTTTTCCTCCCACATTCTGAAAGACGTGCTGGTTAGAGTACATTGGCCATGCTAAATTCTTCCTCAGTGTACCCGAACAGGAGCCAGAGCGTGGTAACCGCGGGATTTTCACAGTAAATTGTGTTAATGTAAACCTACTTGCGACACAAATAAATAAAAGTCAAAACGTAAAAAAAAAACTGGTCAAAAGGACATTAAACTTTTCCTGGTGTTAGTGGGGAAGAGTTTGGGAATTCTGAGCTGATGTTTGGAAAACACGTTTCTGGTGTATGGGGAGAGGTGGATGTTTGAGTCAATGAAGGATCCGTAGAGCTGGCGGAAGCAGTGCTGGTTACCAAGAGCGACAGGGACAGCGGGGGCTAAACGGCTGGAGCTCCCTGGACCGGCGTGGGGCGCGGAGAAGAGGACGTAGTCGGTGGCCCCTCAGTCCGTTCAGAGTGTTGGGCACCGAGTGCAGGCGCCTCGGAGGCGGGAGAAGAAGCGGTTCATTCGCCGCTGGTCCTCTGGAGAAGCTGACAAATCGAGAGCGGGGCAGCCGAGGCCTTGTCAGGCCGCAGCATCTTTGTACCTGAAATCAATACTGTTTTAAAGGCAGCAGGAAAGGTAATAAGCGGGAAAGTAATGGGAGGAATACCCAGTGAGGGATGGTGTCTGAGCTTTCTGTCTATAACCCTCACATTATGATGGACTCCTGTGGCCTAACTGTCACTTGCAGTCTTACTGGATTATCTTGCTGTAAATTTATCACCTCAAGCTGTTTCCCCGCAGTGACTTGTCAGAATCTGTATCGTATTTAAATCAAAATGCTTTCCCCAGAGATGGGAAGGAGTTTATTTTTTATTATTGTCACATGAAGGGTCATATTAACACCACAATGAAGTTACTGTGAAAATCCCCTAGTCGCCACATTCCGGTGCCTGTTCGGGTACACCGAGGGAGAATTTAGCATGGCCAATGTACCCTAACCAGCATGTCTTTCAGACTGTGGGAGGAAAGTGGAGCACCCAGAGGAAACCCACATGGACTCATGGAGAATGTTTGGCATTGGGAGGCAGCACTGTTTGCCACTGTACCATTGATTGTACATTGATCAATATTGGATTCAACAACTTTAGAGTGATTTTTCTCCTCTATCTTAACCCTCTTTCTAAATATCCCTTCACATTTTAGTCTCGGTGCAAGAACACTACGCCCCGCACCCGCACCTTTGCTCCCTCCTTTCATCTATCTTTTGTTCTTTAAGTTTTCTATACTTTGTTGCAATTACTTCCAGCTACAATAGTGTCTAATTGATTTTCCCTCTCTGTTCTGATAAAGGACTAAATGGACTCAGAACTTTAATTCTGTTCTTTCTCCTAAGATGCTGACAAACTTGCTGAGTTTTTCCGGCATTCTCTGTTTGTTTAGAAAGGATAGAGTCATTTAATTTTGTTTCTACCATTTGTACAGCTGAATTCTTGTGTCGTGGACAGACAATAAGCAACAGCTAACCATCTCAGCAATGCCCTTCTGGTATGAGTGACCAAAGACTATAAATAAATGGAATAGTTACAAAAAACAAGGATTGAAGCAGAGTTTAGCCACGTATCTAATTTTTATGAAGATAGCGGACGTTGAGACAGACAACTGATTTTGATTTGAAACGTAATTGTCACATGTATTAATATACAGTAAAAACGTGCTATAGACAACACGTACAATACATAGAGAAGAAAAGGAGAGGGTGCAAAATGTGATGTTAAGAATTAAAATAGAGTTTGAAAGGTATGGAATGAGAATTAAAGATATGCTGGGCACAGCTTGCAAGAAGTTGCAATGAAAAAGTCATCTGGGGCTGTGACCTCTGGAGGTTGCCTGACTGGAGGGGTATAGGAAGAGTTGCAATGAAATAGGAAACTCTGTTGGCCAAGAAGAAGGCCCAGAAAAAGCTTTCAAACCCTCCATCTTTGCAAGCCACTGTCATCAACTTCAGCAAATGCAGTAGCACATGCCATTGCGAGAGAGGGTTCCTCAGTCACACCAGGCAACATTTTACAGAGTTGACCACCAGGGTCCAAACCATTGTCTCCTCAGACAAATTGCTGCCGCAGAAAATTACCCAACAAATTGAAATAAGTATTTAACATGAAATGATAAAAATTTGACTTGTCAGATTGGACCTGGACCCAGATATGATGACTTAAGTTATATTGCTTGCAATCGCTATCACTGCTCAGCCATGAAGCTAGCATTTGAGCAAGTTAATACAGGATGCTCGTCATATGTGAATACCGCAGGTTAGTGCTTGTCAGACATGTTAAAGGGGAAAATTAGAGAAAACATAATCATGGTTCTCTTTTGAACATTCAGATTTGCAGAGCAGTAATTTCTAATGTGCTGTGACTGCTATCTTTGATTTGATTCCCTAGGTCCCGGAGATGGCCTTACCTACAATCCCATCCAGGTGGAGTAGCCGGAATCGAGTGCTGGAACAGCACATTGTTCGTCAGCGGGATCAGGAGGAGCGCCTTCGCAGACAGTGGGAGCTGCACCATCAATACTTCAAAAAACATGATGTCCGGAGCAGCAAACAGGCGCAGTGGAGTTCAAGACAGTCTTACCAGCAAAGGTAGAAAACAAAAGTCAGCGCTTTTATCAGGCAACCCCCTTGCTAATGAAAACATGGAGTTGGGCATCTTTTTAAGTGAAGATTGGCAAAGATAGTAGCTAGTTTGTCTGTCTTCTAGTATTTTCTCTCCTTTTCAGGAATAGTTGGGTATGATTACAGAGATTTAGATGATCATATATATGATGAGGACATGAATGGGCTATTTTAACTTAGCTATGTCACAGCCAAGCTTCATTATTTCTTTCCCCAGTGTTCTTAAGTTTTCTTGAAGCAATAATGAGCAAGAATCTAGGATGGTTAAGTGTCACCAGCAGGAACCACCATGACTCCTTTTCCCTCACAATAGTCCAGGGTTCTATAGAATCAAGCAAGATCTATAAAATCAGTGTGGAGCAAGGATCAAATCTCTTGCTACTTGATCTGTATGCGTTTGTGTCAGACTAGTTAGTATATTTATACCCAGTGAGCCAGCTAAGTAGCTATTTTCTGTATTTTATTGCGATTATAGAATAGAATCACAGTATCACACAATGCGGAAGGAGATCATTCAGCCCATCGAGTCTGCACCGACCACAATCCCACCCAAACCCTATTACCATAACCCATACGTGTACTCTTGCTAGTCTGCCTGACAGTAAAGGGCAATTTAGCATGGCCAATCCACCTAACCCGCGTATACTTTGGACTTTGGGAGGAAACCGGACCACTCAGAGGAAACCCACACAGACAGGGGAAAAATGTGCAAACTCCACACAGACAGTGAGCCAATGCCGGAATTGAACCTGGACTCCAGGTGATGTGAGGGGGTATGAGATGGGAGGTACTGTTGGTTCGAATTCTCTTTGGAACCCAAGGTTAAACCCAGCCACAACTGTTAAGTCTTCCAAACTGATCATTGCCAGTTGAGAATGGGTATTAAGTGGAAGGCTACCAGTTATTGGACTGGAACTTTGTGAAGTGAATCATTTGTTTCTAGCAGTGAGAAGAGGATATTTTTCTTTGGCAGTATGGCAGCGTATCACCGGAATCAGCAGCAGCAGGAAAAGTTGTGTAACCTGGAGCAACGACGGAAAAAGCTGCAGCGCTTACTGCAAGAGGAACAAGATCTCCTTGAAGAAGAACTGCGTGAACTGAAGGTGGATACAAGTTCTGTCATCGAGGATGCAAAGGTGAAAACTGAGGAACTGAAATCTGCCCGCGAGGAGCGCAGGAGAAAGGTAGGAAAGTGTTTGGCTTGAACCTTCCAAGTAGTCTAAAAGATAAACCGCCAACTGATGTGGAATTGAGCTACAGAAACCAGGAATATCTCTGGTCTCTGTTGAGTTAGCTGATGGCAGTCAGGCAAGAGTTGGAGCATCATAGTTATAATTGGCATCGGTGGGTGTGGTAGAGAAATCATCCAGATTGCCATTACTGATCCAGTGGGATCAGCAGGAGAGTGGTGTGTCTGTGCATCAGGCTTGGTTGTTATCCTTCCATGATAGAATACCCTGATGATATTTACTGGTGTACAATTCAAGGGTTGCAAGTGGCGGAGCATTGCTGCTTGGATATCTGGGGATGAGTTATACACTGTAATCGAATCAATGCATGCATAAAGAATAATGGACACCGAGGAGTAAGTTACAGTATGTAATCTAATCTGTGCGTTTAAGCACCTTATAAATGGAATAATGGATGCTAAGGACAGTGTTACCGGTTGAAATCTGATAGATTGTAAAGTGTGATACTCTTAGAGCCCCTTCAACAACAACATTTTATATTTATATGGCACCTTTAATGTGTTTAAAACACACCAGAGAGGGTCATAGGAGTGCTTTTAGACAAAATGTGACATAATATGTCATGTGCACACTTCAACTACAGGAAAACCCTTAGACTTGAAACGAACTAAAGAGATTTTGGATTTTGTGGGAGGATTCAGTAATGTGTTGGATTATTGTGTAGATTTTTCTTTTCTATCATCTTTTCGTTCTCTTATGAAGATGGTGGGTGCAATTTGCTGACCTTTCCTTGCCCGTTTTGCAGCGGCAAAATGTTGTAAAATTGGGCCTGATGCAATCAGCAGGAATGGCACCCTTTTTTTTTGATTTAAACACTCTAGTCAGAGGATAATTTGACATCCTTGTCATAGCTAGAGTGTAAAAAAAATCAACTTAATGCGAGGTAAGTCCATTCAAAAGTCTGACAGCAGCAGGGAAGAAGATGTTTTTGAGTTGATTGATACATGACCTCAGACTTTTGTATCTTTTTCCCGATAGAAGAAGATGGAAGAAAGAATGTCCAGCTTAACTGGGGTCTTTGATTATGTTGGCTGCTTTGCTGAGGTAGTGGCATGTGTAGAGAGAGTCAATGGATGGGAGGCTGGTTTGCGTGATGGATTGGGCTACATTCAGAACCTTTCATGGTTCTTTGTGGTCTTGGATAGAGCAGGAGCCATACCAAGCTGCGATATGACCAGAAAGAATGCTTCCTATGCTGCATCTGTAAAAGTTGGTCAGAGTTGTAGCTGACATGCCAAATTTCCTTAGTCTTCTGAGAAAGTAGAGGCGTTCTTGACTTTTCTTAACTGTAGTGTCGGCATGGGGGACAAGGACAGGTTGTTGGTGATCTGGATACTTAAAAACCTGATACTCTTGACTCTTTCCACTTCATCCTCATTGACATAGACAGGGACATGTTCTCTTTTACGCTTCCTGAAGTCGATGACAATCTCCTTTGTTTTATTGACGTTGAAGGAGAGATTATTATTGCTGCACCAGTTCACCAGATTCTCTATCTCATTCCTGTACTCGTCATTTTTGTGCCCGTTTCCGTTTTACCAAAAAAAATCGGGTGCCCAATCAAAATGGGCGAAACATCAATTTGCATTTTTTGCATTCATTACAGTGTCATTAGTGAGCTTCATTCCGGCAAACGAGTATCTTTTGCCCAACTGTCAGACAGCGCGTCTGGCTCTGGCTCCAAAAGCAGACAGCCTGTCCCCAGTGCCATTTGTTGCAGGATCTGGAACCTTAGAGCAGAGGGGGTGCCTACTTCTGTGAAAGTGACTGCTGCCTTAAATCTTTATGCCATCAAATCCTTCCAGACTGCCAGTGAAGACCTTTGTGGCATTCCCCAACCATCTATCCACAAGTTTGTCAAGGAGATCACAGGTGCCCATGTGCCCGGGCTGGCCAGTACATTCATTTGATGAGGTCCAGCAGGAAGCTCGGGCTATAAGATTCGCAACCATCGTGTGAATGCCAAATGTGCTGGGGGTTAAAGACTGAACCACGATGCCCTCAAGACTCTGGTGAAGAATCTTGCCAGTCCTGGACAACCATCTGGAGGTCAAGCCCTCTTCAAAGACTGTCTGAGTCAGGGGACACCTGTCAATGGCAGCAGCAAATGCCTTCTGAGACTGGTCCCTCAGTTATGACTGTCTGACTGGGCTATGTTCTCAAACCCTGCTACCATAGCCTGCTATGTCTCAGCACTGTCTCGCTAGGTCTCCTGCAAGCTCTTGAGCCTCTTAGTCACAGAATTTTGGGAAACCTGTTGGAGCCCTCAGCTGTGTCCTGCTGTGACTTGGCTGTGGCCCTCTTAGACTCCATGGCCTGCTGTGACTCAGCTACTCATTGGTGAGGATCCTCTGCTTCAGGCTTTTCACCATGTATGCCCCCCTTGCAATGGGCCTGAAACCACACATGATAGGTAATAGTTGGTCTGCCCAACTCGTCCCAAAGTTTTAATCAAATGCAATTTCAAATAGTATCAGTAGGTTATTATCCACAAAGAAATCCTGTCAAAGACCAGCCAAAATCTGTCCTCATCTGAGGTCCACATTAATTATTCTTTCCAGCAAAAATCTTACATAGCAATCTGGATAACAATCTTAGTTGACTTTTCTCCTTCCAAGTCCTGGGACACTGTGATAAATTGGAATGTTTTTATCAGCACCTGCTGAGGTCAGCTAACCTCCATATTAGGTGATAGATTTATCTATGGTGCCATAAGGGGAACTTTATTATATATATAAAAAAAAACTTGCAGCTGTTAAGTAATCTGGCTGCTTAATATGAGTTAATGTTAATTGCTATACTTGTGGTACTTCTGAGATAGTAAGTGGAGTTTTTCACATAAACTCGCATCTTGATTTTCTTACCTGTGTAAGAAAAAGAGTATAAGAAATAGGAGCAGTACTAGACCATTCAGTCCTTCAAGCTTGCTCCGCCACTTAGTAAGATCATTGCTAAGCTTCTGTCTCGACTGCACTTCCCTCCCGCATCCCTTTGGGAGAATCCCGTCATTACAAGAATCAGGCCAGTGAATCTTCATTACCTTTAATCTAGGCCTTCTTTTCCAGCAGTTTAGTTTTGCAGCTGTATTTGACCATGGAAAATTATGTTGAGACATGATGCATTTTGCACTAAACATTTCTGTGCCTCTGTTCTCAGGTGGCTGAACAGCTGTTGCATGAACACTGGAAGAGGAACAATAAAGAACTGCAACAAGTGAGTTGAGGCTGTCTCGCAGAGGAGGAGGAGCTGTCTTGTTTTGGTCCAGTAGTGAATTAATGTCTGTAACTGATGGTCTTGGTGGATAGCAGTTTCAACCTGATCGTAATCATTTGTGGCAATGCTGAGAAAGGGCAATCGGTATTTTTCAATGCAACAAAGATCCCAGTACAGATATATCTGATGCATCCAAACAGTTCAAAACGGCACTGCATGTAACAAAAGGACTCCAGCTCCTTGTGCAAGATCCAAGACCAAGCAGTAAGGTGCACCTTTGGCAGAAAAAGAAGTGGTTTTAAGGGGAAGGGCATCAGAACCTTCATTCAAATCTAGCATGGAACCTAGTGTGGGCTGATGTAGACTATCTTCTCTGGGAACTAATAGCAACTATATAAAAGGAATTTTGAAAGAGCTTCATCCAACCCTTGCAGACATTGGTTTTATTTAAGAGCTTTTCCCCCAGGTCTTCCCTGAAGTCACTCATGTCAATGGCACTGTGGTCAGTATTTCTGCTTCACAGTGCCAGGGACCTCGGTTCAATTCCCAGCTTGTGTCGCTGTCTGTCTGGAGTTTGCTCGTTCTCCCTGTGTCTGTGTGGGTTTCCTCCGGATGCTCCAGTTTCCCCCCATAGTCCAATGACATGCAGGTTAAGTGCATTGGTCATGTTAAATTCTCCCTCAGTGTACTTGAAAAAGCGCTGGAGTGTGGCATCTAGGGGATTTTCACAATAACTTCATTGCAGTGTGAATGCAAGCCCACTTGGGACTAATAAATTAACTTTTCATGTCACTTGCGTGTTTCACCTAACTTACTATTCTTTACCTTTGAGCCAAAATAATGAGTCTTGGTAGGTTTATCAACTCTGGGATAGTGTAACATACTGAACCACTGATCTTTTCTTTATCTTGTGTGTGTCTCCTCCTAAATATTTTTTGTGTTTAAAATTAGGTCCCTGTATTGCTTATAATAAAGGACAGCACTGAGAGTATGCTACCAGACTTTCAGAGTGTCATACAGCCAACTTTTCTGACTTCGTGTGGAGTTTGTAATGGGAGAGTCAGTGTAGCTTTTGCAATAAAGTTATGTCACTTGTAGTGGCCTGGATAGCCGGACCTTTACATTTTTCATTGTTTGAAGAATGTTACTGAAGTGAGAATTCACTTGAACCTGAGAAAGCCCAGTATTTGCGCTGAGGTGCTCTGAAAATAACCTTGGAAAAACTGTTTGTATGTGTAGCAGAACAAATTTTAGCAATGGGAACTATAGTGATCCTGGTTAGTCTGATACACAAATAGCACTATTTGGAGCCCTCTTTAAAACTGCAATCCCATAGGAATATAAGAACAGCTCAGTGAGAGATGATCAAGATCGTCTTGAGTTTGTCTTTGATCATTCTGGTAATCACATGATACAGTAATATTGGAGCTGTTGACTATCAGTCTATTTTTTGGTTATTTATTTCGGATATAGATCCAGTCAGAATTGCACAAGATGCACGTGACAGACAGCTGGTCTTCACAGGTCACAGAGAAACGGCAGGTAAGGAAACAATATTTTGAGCTTTCAAATCATCAGACCTCCTATGGTGATGTTGACACAATATTTTGGTTCTGGATCTGGTTATAAATTTAAGACCTTGCTGTAGATATTTTGTCAGGTACAGTGGTGATAGTCACTCCCTTAAGTAGCTTAAGTGTTTTATGCTTGGAGGTGTACATGCATTACTCTATATCTAACAATTTAATAATATAACCCAGTAACAATAGTATTCTTTTGTTATCTGCACTAGATATTTGTATCTTCTAGATTTCTGGAATCTTTCCAAATGCAGATGAAGCATGTGAGATAAGGCTAAATGTGAATGGTTAAACTGCTTTATGTCACAGCATGTGAGCACACAGCACAATAGTTACAACTGTTTACATGTCTCTATATAACCTATCTTTGGGTAAAAATACAAAATAATAAAAATACTTTTCTTCCCTACATTAGTTTGGTTAACTTAAACCTCTTGCATTTAAACTAAAGTCATAGAGGAGGTTTACAGCATGGAAACAGACCCTTTGGCCCACCTTGTTCATGCCGCCCTTTTTCTCTTAAACCCCTAAGCTAGTCTAATTACTCGCATTCGGCCTATATCTTTCTATACCCAACTTACCCATGTAATTGTCTAAACACTTTTTAAAAGACAAAATTGTACCCTATCTCTACTACTACGTCTGGCAGTTTGTTCCAGACGTTTGCCATCTTCTGTGTGAAAAAATTGCCTTTTTGGACACTTTTGTATCTCTCTCCTCTCACTTAGATCTATGCTGTCTAGTTTTAAGTTCCCCTACCTTTGGGAAAAGATATTGATTTTCTCATTGATTTATGCCCCTTGTTATTTTATAGAGCTCTATAATATCACTCCTCAGCCTTCTACATTCTAGAGTAAAAGTCCCAATCTATCCAGCCTCTCCTTATAACTAAACCGTCAAGTCCTGCAGTATTCTAGTAAACTATTCCTGGCCTTTGTAGGTCTGACTGCCTTTCAGATTTCTCCTTCAAAAAAAATTAGTGTGGATTTTTATTCCCTTCCTTAGTGTCCGGGCTTGGTTTCTGAATGTGTTTTCCAACCATAGGTTGGCCAGTAAAGCTGAAAATTAAAACAAAGCCACTCCCTCTCTTTAGGATCAGCTTCATGTTGAGTTTTTGTACAAAGAGACATTCCAACCCCATACAGCGTTTACTGGAAGCTCCCACAATGACATCACAGTCCTATACTCCTTGCTTGTCCTGGAGAAAAGTATGAATGTCAAGTTTCAATATATTCTCAAATGCTGTAGGTTATGACCTTATTAAACCTACGCAAATTTATTTTGTTTTCAAAGCCAAAGCGAGGAGATTTCCCCGTAACCCACCCTTCCCTTACAACAATGTAATCTTATTCATATCTCATCCATGGTGCCAGTAAAGCTTACTAAAAGCTTGGTCAAAGGTCGGTTTTAAGGTCAGCCTCGAGAGAAGTGCTTTCTCACTACGTTTCGCAAGGGCAGTGAGACAACATGAATGGCAAACTTATTTATCTCTCCCTTGCTTTTGCAAATTTAGAAAGAAGAGGCAGAGATGGAGGAGAAGAAAAGATTAGAAAATGAATATGAAGTTGCAAGAAAACAGGCCATGGAAAGAATCAGGCAGGAAGAGGAGCGGAGAAGACAGGAAGACATCAAGCAGGCCGAAATTCTGCGACAGCAAATGGAGGAACTGCGTTTACGGGAGGTTGAGGTAAGAACCGATTTGCTGAAGCCTGAATAAATAGTTTTAGTTTAAAAGGGAAGAGTTATGTTAGCGATCCATCTTTAGGATTTCTGCAAATCGCAGATCCCATCAAATAGCACGTTGTGGCTTTCCCACTCAGGTGTATAAATCGAGGCAGATGCATGATAATGGATTGAGCACCATTTTGCTGTGCAATGGAAATAGGAGCAATGTTGACCATCTCTCCTAATTTGCGTTATTGCTAAAGAATCACATGAGAGGGACCAAAGGCGCTGGGGAGAACCCCTTTTGAGATTCTGCCCACAACTCACCCTTCTGGATGCTATCCATAAATTTAAAAATTGTGTTTTTGATTCCAAAATCTAAATTGTTTGTAAATTGAGAGCAATAGTGGTCACATCACTGATGTCCTGATTTTTCTGTCTTGCAGCCAATAGCTATTTGTTCTGTTAGTTGTCCCCAGCTTTGCGTGCTCTAACCATTTCCATGTTATATGGTGCTTTACCATCGGCCTTTTGGAAGTCTAGGTAGATTACATCTACTGAATTATCCTTGTCTATTATCTCTGTTAGCTCTTCAAAGAATTCAATGCCGTGGCCAAGTAAAACTTTGTTTTAAAATTGATATTGATCATTCATTATTTTCAAAGAATCATTGAATTCGTACAGTGCAGAAGGAGGCCATTCAGCCATTGAGTCTGCACTGACCACAATTCCAGCCAGACTCTATTCCCATAACCCCACACATTTACCTTGCTAACCCCCCCGACACTAGGATCAATTTAGCATGGCCAATCCACCTAACCCATACATCTTTAGATTGTGGGAGGAAACCGGAGCACCCAGTTTTTCACTTTTGGTTTCTAGATTTTTTTTCTCCTTTATTAAGGATTCCATTATTTCTTCTACAACAACATTAAGTTGACTGGTTTATAGTTCCTAGACAAGTTCTGTGTCTTAAATATAGATATTGAAGCTTGATGATTTCTAAGAAAGTTTATACTAGGGCCTAATTTTCATGATGGCAGATACTTGGCACATCTTTGCTGAATCTGACAGGCCTGGTAGCATTTCACACTCTGACCATTGATTAGCAGCAGGTAGAATTTCCATCCTCATTCAGGAAGGAGGTCCCACCTTGAAGAACTGTCAGCCGATCAGACTGGCCGACAACTCTCCAACCCATCCAGAGAAAGCACTGGAAGAGATACTGCAATGCCATTCCTGAGATTAAGTGGCAAAGAAGTGGCCAGGGTCCCAGGAACGGGAGGATAGGGGAAGTGGAGGATTTCGATGGGTGATTTTAGTGTAGGAAAATGGGTATAGGGGTGGGGAGAAGCAGGAAGTCTCAGGACTGTGAGGGGAGAGCATCCCCCAGTTAGAAGGGGCCTCTTCATTGGAGTTTGGAGTGTCGCCTTCTTGCCCCTCTCCGAGCCCTTCACTTTCTCTCCTGAGATCAAGGATGAGAACTTTTCTCTATTTCCACTCTTCGTCGTTGGGCAGCTGTCAGCCTGAAAAATGAAGCTGTGTGGGAAAAGGTCCTTTAGTGGCCATAAAAGCATAATTAGGGACAAGAGATGGCTTCCCATCCAAGGCCCTACCTGCTTCAGTGTAAAACTGAATCCTTTCAGAGGCAGATTCAAGGGAATCCTGTCCATGCAATTTCATATTCTTTCCCCCACCCCAAGTCACAAAACCTGCCAGGAGAGTGTAAAATTCAGCACCTTTGAGAGAAATGAGGAGATTAATCAACAGTGACATTTAATTTTGTTATCTCTTTTTGCCTGACCTGTCTTTGAGATGTTTTGCATTTAGCAAAATTCCTCCTGCATTTTAGTAGCCCATGGTAACATCCTTGGCTGAAGGGTATAAATTCCAGTCCTTTTGCAGGTGAACACATCCTATCTTTAAAAGAGATGAATAGAGGCTTTGTGATTCACACAATAATTCAAATTTTTGTATGATGAGAAGGTTATTCCAAGCATTATTTACTATCAGCAAAGAGCATTAGCATTGCTAATAGATGTTTGTGAAGATATGTCTGAATCCAGATCTGCCATTCTTCAGGCCAAGAATCTCAAAGCAGAACAGGAGAAATTGTTGAAACAGCAGTGGGAGCTGGAGGAGCTGGAAGAGGAAAGGAAGCAGTTGGAGCTACGACGAAAGAAATCTGAGCTGGGGTGCGTACAGAAGCAGGATTGCAATCCATTAGTTGGCTTGTTATTTAAGACAGATTTGTTTAGTAATTTCTCAGTATTTCTGAAAGGTGTGTACCATTTTACACTCTCCACTAACCCCCTCTCCCGGATGTGGCACAAATCATTTGCTGCTACACTTTTGAAATGGCTGTCAAGCAGTTGCAACTATTTTTAGGGTGAACTGATGCTTTTTTATTTACACATTATGACTTCCTTATGGTGAAAAGGTGGGGAGTTCCAGTGCAGCTTTGTACTGGAGTAACAACATTCTGTGTGACTACCCTGCCCATACTTAGTCCTAGTAATTTTTTATTCCATTCTGCCTCTCCATTCATATTAACCTAATAATGTCAACCCTTATTATAGTTTTTTGAAATTTTTCCATGTTTAAACAGTATTCACTCTCTTTCTTCAGCCCACTTAAAAGTTTCTTCAGTATTGTTCTGCACAATTGTATTTTCATTTTCTGCATTACCTAAATGGATGGAGTTCTTATTAAGTAACATAATCAATATTCCATAAAACAAATACAACAGTTATTGTGTCATTGTCATTGGACGGTAGTAGTTTTATGGTAATTTACTGGCTTTATGCATTTGAGTAAATTGTTGAAATTGTCATTATGATTTACAAGGCGAAAGTGCACTTCAACACTTCAGATGAAAGATCTGGTTTGTGCAGCTTTCTTTGACCTTTTGTCAAACATTTTCTTGCTCATTTTAGGTGTCTACTCCCTCTCTCCATATCTCTGAGCTACTGGATTCAATTATGATTCTTTTGCATACACCACTCTGAAGCAGCCTTCGTGAAACTGCTCAAATTGTCATTTCCAATGTTTTCTCAGGTTAGAATTTGTAATGAGTAGTGAAAGGTACAGAAAAATCCAAGGAGGATTGTTGCTATCTTAGAGTTGGAAAAGACTTGCTTTCTACTAAGTTTATTTATTTATTAGTGTCACAAGCAGGCTTACATTAATACTGCACTGAAGTTACTGCAAAAATCTTTTAGTTGCCATATTCTGGCACCTGTTTGGGTACACTGAGAGCGAAATTAGCATGGCCAATTCACCTAACCTACACATTTTTGGACTGTGGAAGAAAACCCATGCAGACATGGAGAATGTGCAAACTCTACAGAGGCAGTCACCCAAGCCGGGAATCAAACCTAGGTCTCTGGCATTGAGAGGCAGCAGTGTTAACTGCTGTGCCACTTTGCCAGCCTGGCATGATGGGTTACGATACTGCCCCAGCTTGTCATGATGGGCTCTGACATTGGCTATTTCAACTGGTTTATTGATTTTTTTTTTTTCCTTCAATAAATGAACTCTTAAACATTGGCATTTTTCCTGTAATAAAGATTACTTCACGTGCTGATGTCCTCTCTTCCTCTTTGCAGCCGGATACTGAATCGTCAGTACAAGACACAGATGAGAAGACGTGCACAGCAGGTTCAGGAAGAGTTGGTAAGGATTCCTGATCATCCAAAAGTTTAAATGTTTCATTAATAGACTTACACCAACAGCTGAGGATAGGCTCAAACTTGGGTGTAATGTGTGCACATTTGTTAAATAACTTGACACTCCTTGTTCAAAAGGAGAAGAAAAAATGTTTTTTGTAAGTTAGGGGAATTTCAAGGCAAAGCACTCTAAAGACCAATTAACACTTGGTGGATTCAGCACTTTAAGCAGTAAAGTCTCTGAGTGATGTAAAATAGTGTGGTAAGAATTTAAATACAAATGAATTGTTAGGGAGCAGTTTATCCTATCAATCCTCCAATAGTGCCTCAGTACAATCTAAGTGGGAGTAATTAGTGAAATGAGTGATTTCCTTTATCTTGTTTCTGTACTTTCAAAGGGTCATAGAATCAGAATACCCATAGTGCAGAAGTAGGCCACTTGGCTCACCGAGCATGCACCGATAACAATTCCATTCAGGCTCCATCCCTGCAACCCCAGCATTGATCCCGACACTAAGACCTTTTTACCATGGCCAATCCCCCTAACATGCACATCTTTGGACTGTGGGAGGAAACCAGAGCACCTGGAGGAAACCCGTGCAAGTGTGTGAAGAATGTACCAACTCCATACAGACAACCAAGACCAGGACTGAACCTGCATCTCTGGCGCTGTAAGGCAGTATACTGAACACTGTACCACCATGCCAGACAAAGTATGATTTATAATCTTTCAATGTCCTTCACTGAGTAGGGCAGGGAGATGAATGCATTGCTAGTCATTCTAGCTGACCATTTAATATGACAGAGGGCAGTTAGAGTGACTATTTCTCCCAGTGGCAAAGTACATTTATTAATATCACTGATGGCACAGAGGACATGGAGATCCTCAGCATAGAAATTTGTGAGTGCAGACCTACCACCTGCCATTTCCTGTTGTAACATGTTGGAGCTCAAATGCACCATGCCAGAATTCAAGCAGGGTTGCTCAAACACCCTACTAATTCACCTGGAATGTTGTTGGCTGATCAAGAAGCAATTGTCATCAACCATGAATTAATGGATGTCGAAATCAAAAAGACCAGGCAGTACATAGAACATAGAACATTACAGCACAGTACAGGCCCTTCGGCCTCAATGGTGTGCCGAGCCATGTTCCCTCCCTATAATTCTGGAGTGCTCCTTGTGCTTATCCAATAACCTCTTGAAAGTTCCTAAAGTGTCCGACTCCACTATCACAGCAGGCAGTCTATTCCACATCCTAACCACGCTCTGAGTAAAGAATCTACCTCGAACGTCCCTCCTATATCTCCCACCATGAACCTTATACTTATGCCCTCTAGTAACAGCTACATCCACCCAAGGAAATAGTCTCTGCACATCCACTCTATCAATCCCTCTCATCATCTTATAAATCTCTATTAAGTCACCTCTCATCTTCCTCCACTCCAAAGAGAAAAGCCCCAGCTCCCTCAACCTTTTCTCATAACACCTACCCTCCAAACCAGGCAGCATCCTGGTAAATCTCCTGTGCACTCTCTGCAATGCTTCCACATCCTTCTTATGATGAGGTGACCAAAACTGAACACAATATTCCAAATGTGGTCTCACCAACATCCAGTATAGTTGCAGCGTAACCCCACTCAAACTCAAACCCCTGTTAATAAATGCTAACACACTACCAACCTTCTTCACGAGTCCCTTCACTTGAGTGGCGACCATCGGAGATCTGTGGACATGAACTATAAAATCTCTCTGTTCCTCCATATTCCTTAGAACTCTGCTGTTGACTCTGTAATCTGCATTCAAGTTAATCCTACCAAAATGAATCACCTCACACTTATCAGGGTTAGAACATAGAACATAGAACATTACAGCACAGAACAGGCCCTTCGGCCTTCGATGTTGTGCCGACCAAAATAAAAAGCAATGCCCCTCCAAACTAAACCATTCCCTTCTCTTCCATATACTTATCAATTAACCTCTTAAACGCCACCAAACTTGGCGCATCTACAACAGCTGCAGGCAGGGCATTCCACTCCCTAATCACTCTTTGAGTAAAGAACCTACCTCTGATATCCGTCCTATAACTCATACCCCTTAATTTAAAGCTGTGTCCCCTCGTGCTAGCTTTCTCCATCCTAGGAAAAAGGCTATCACTGTCCACCCTATCTAAACCTCTAATCATCTTATATGCTTCAATAAGATCCCCTCTTAGCCGCCTCCTTTCTAACGAAAACAACCTCAAATCCTTCAACCTCTCTTCATAAGACCTGCCCTCCATACCAGGCAACATCCTGGTAAACCTCCTCTGTACCCTCTCCAATGCCTCCACATCTTTCTTATAATGTGGCGACCAGAACTGCACACAATACTCCAAGTGCGGCCGCACTAGAGTTTTGTACAGTTGCAACATGATGCTGCGGCTCCTAAATTCAATCCCCCTACCAATAAAAGCTAAGACTCCATATGCCTTCTTAACAACTTTATCCACTTGACTGCCTACTTTCAGGGATCTATTGACACATACACCAAGATCCTTCTGTTCCTCAACACTATTAAGAGCCCTACCATTAGCCCTATACTCTACACATTTATTGTTCCTGCCAAAGTGCATTACCTCACACTTTTCCACATTAAACTCCATCTGCCACTTTTCGGCCCAGCTCTGCATCCTATCAATGTCTCTTTGCAGCTTGCAAGGGCCCTCCACCTCATCCACTACTATACCAATCTTGGTGTCGTCAGCAAATTTACTAACCCACCCTTCAGCCCATTCTTCGAAATTATTGATAAAAAATAGAGGACCCAGCATTGATCCCTGTGGTACATCACTGGTAACTGGCCTCTAGTTTGAAAATTTTCCCTCCACCACCACCCTCGGTCTTCTGTGATGCAGCCAGTTACTTATCCAATTGGCCAAATTTCCTTCTGTCCCAAACTCCTTATCTTCATGAGCCAACCATGGGAAACCTTATCAAATCCTTACTAAAATCCGTGTATACGACATCAACAGTTCCACCTTCGTCCACACGCTTGGTTACTTTCTCAAAGAGTTCAAACAAATTTGTGAGGCAGGACTTACCCCTCACGAAACCGTGCTGACTATTCTGGATTAAACTGAATCTTTCCAAATGGTCATAAATCCTATCTCTCAGTACCCTTTCCATTAACTTACCGATCACCAAAGTAAGACTAACTGGTGTGTAATTACCAGGGTCTTTCCTATTTCCTTTCTTGAAAAGAGAAACAACATTTGCCACACTCTAGTCCTCTGGCACTATCTCTGTGGACAGTGAGGACCCAAAGATCAAAGCTAAGGGCTCCACAATCTCATCCCTTGTCCTCAAAGTATTCTAGGATGTATTCCATCTGGCCCAGGGAACTTATCGATCCTCAGGTTTTTCAAGATTGCTAATACATCTCCCCTCAGATCATCTACCTCCTCCATCCTAGCAACCTGTATCACACAGTCCTTGTCAAAAACATGGCCCCTCTCCTTAGTGAATGCTGTAGAAAAATATTCATTCAACACCTCACCTATCTCTTCTGACTCCATGTACAAGTTCCCACTACTAGCCTTGACTGGCCCTAACCTCACCCCGGTCATTCTTTTATTTCTCACATAAGAATAAAAAGCTTTGGGGCTTTTTTTTATCTGACCCGCCAAGGGCTTCTCATTCTGCTAAGTTCTTTCTTTAATTTATTCCTAGCTATCTTGTAACACTCAAGCGACCCAACTGAACCTTGTTTTTCATCCTTACGTACGTTTCCTTTATCCTGTTGACAAGATATTCAACCTCCTTTGTGAGCCATGGTTCCCTTACTCGGGCATTTCCTCCCTGCCTGCCGGGGACATATCTATCAAGGACATGCAGTGTTTGTTCCTTGAAACAGTTCCACTTTTTGTTTGTGCCCATATCTGACAGTTTCTGCTCCCATCTTATGCTCCCTAATTCTTGCCTACTCACATCATAATTACCCTTCCCCCAATTAGAAACCTTGCCCTGTCGTGTGACCCTATCCCTCTCCATTGCAATAATGAGGGACACTGAATTGTGGTCATTATCTCCAAAGTGTTCTCCCACAAACAAATCTAACACTTCGCCCAGTTCATTACCCAGTACCAAGTCTGATGTGGCCCCACCTCTTGTCAGCTTATTGACATATTACATAGAACACAGAATGGTGCGTATCATTGTATTGATGAGTGATTCTGTTGTCAATGACTTATTTGAGCACTTTTTATTGAAAAACGCTGTCCACCTTTTTATTGGATTTTTGTAGAGTATAAATTGCTCCGTATTCTGTTCTGTATCTTTTCAATTTGCAGGAGATGGATCGCCAATTTCTTGTATCCTTGATTGAAACTGAAGAGGCGGACCAACACTTGCAGTCGGCAAGGCGTGAACAGGCCAGAGCAGATGCAGCCTGGATGAAGAAAGTCATTGAAGAGCAGCTGCAGTTGGAGAGAGAGCGGGAAGCTGAACTGGACACTATATTTAGGTCTGACATCAATCATTTGTGCTGATAATACACCATTTGTTTGGATGGCAACAATTGTACAGTAAGGAAAGCGATAACGAGATGGTTGTATTCTCCCCTCCTTATCACAGGAGCATGAAATCTTGTATATATAGATAAGCATTCTTTCTGTTGAATACTTCCAACCGATTATTATTATAGAATCCCGATAGTGCAGAAGGAGGCCATTCGGCCCATCAAGCCTGCACCAATAACAATCCCATCCAGGCCCTATCCCCATAATCCCACAGATTTAGCCCCCTAATCCCTCTAACCTACTCATCCTTGGACAGTAAATGGCAAATTAGGCATGGCCAATGCACCTAACTTTCACACCTTCGGGCCAAACCACCCGGAAGAAACACACACAAACACAGGGAGAAAGTGCAAACTCCACACACAGTGACCCAAGCTGGGAATCGAACTCAGGTCCCTAGAGCTATGAGGCAGCAGTGCTAACCACTGGACTACCCTTGTTTATAATAGTGCTGCAGGCTAAGGCTGCCCAGTTGTAGTCTATTATTTCCTAACATAATACTCTTCTGTGCAAAATAAAATTATTTATAACGAAACTTTGAATTATAAATGATGTCTCAATCAAATGCACTCTGCTGCTTTCCCCAGTGAGCTATTGAAATATTGAGTACTTGATCTTGACTCGGACTATTTTTCCCACTTGGTCCACCTCATCACCTTTTAACAGCAGCATAAATTGCTTGGTGGTGTTAGCAACATGTCTTTTGAGAGTTGGCATAGCAATGGAAGTTATTCAGGGGCAGAGTTGTCATAGTCAACCTATGATTTTAAGCAAGAATTCCTGTTCTGTTGTATTTAATAGTCATTGAATATCCTTACCCTCAAGTAATCTTTTAAATCAAAATCCGCATTTTGTTTAAATTTCATGGAATCAGTATGGTTTTGATCTCCTACTCAATGGAAGGAGACATTTGAAAGAAGCAAAAACAATGCTTTTATTTCTAGGATATGACAACATTAATTAAAGGAAAAGAACTTCCTTGGACTACAAATAACATAACCTGTTTTTCTGTTGGGAGCCTACAAGGTTTATAAATAGAACATGATTTGTTGCATTTAAGTCTTGGGAATAAATTGGGGAGGTTATTACTTTAAAAGTGTTGCATCCTTTGAAGCAGTTATTTTCTCAATTTTCAATGCAGTACTTTGCAGTGATAGTATGTAAGTGCAACCAGAATTGTAATAGTATACTGAAATTGTTGAATGCACAAATGGGCTTTCAAGTTTGAAAAAAAATCCTCTGATTCCAGGGAGGAGGCCCAACGTATGTGGCAGAAACGAGAAGAGGAGTGGGAGAGAGAGAGACAAGCAAGAATGCGGTTAATGCAGGAGGTATGGAGGTCACATTCCTTGCTTGGTTTTCCTGATTAATTATTTGAAAATGTCAGATTGATGCCTTTATTTATTTTATGTCTTAGTGTCGATTCAGGCAGTCTCACAAATGCAGTAATGGTGTTTATGTACATCCACCTTGCATCTGTGAATGCGAATTAAGCATTTTCTTTCCAAACATTGAATTCCCCGACATTAGTAGCCAGTGCTAGCTGGTTTATTAGGAGACTTTTCATTCATGCAATTGGTGAAACATGATGTGCATCTATAATTCCTCACACTGTTATTATGCTTAGTTACATTGTCAGTACAAGGTGGAGTAAATTTACCCTAGGGAACAAGGAAGCAAATAACTTATCCCTCCCAGAACCTTGTTTAGGAGTGGCTCTGGCTAGACTTGGAGAAAGTCACCTGCCTTTGCTTTCAGCCAGGAAATGATTCAAAACACTCATGCAACCAGAGCAAGTGATGAAATGTTGCTTTGAAGTAAAGAATATAAAGTGCCATGAATAATAGAGGGCAGAGGTCAATTATTCCTCTGTCACAATATTTATCTTACAACACTGAAGTCTATTTCATCCCATTCTCATAGTCTCCCCCAAAATTTCCTCATTGTGATATTTTTCAAAAATTAATCTAATTTTTTGAAAGCTGTTATGTATTCAGTCCCCTGTTGTTTTTGGTGAGGCATTCCTCCTCCTGATCATTCCATTGTCGAAAAATAATTTTCTCATCCTCTGTGGTGATGGTTTGAAATTTGTGCTGTCTAGTTATCGACCTACTCTGTTCAATAGAAGTAGGTTTTCCTGATTTATCTTTCCGTAACTTCAAATTTTGAACATTTCTATAACAGAGCTTCTCTTGACTTTAATCCAATGAAAAAAGTTCCATTAATATCTCTGCTGTCAAAATGATGCCAGGATTGGTTTTGACACTGTAACGATGAGAGATTAGCTAACTACTTTGGCTGCCTCAGCTTCAAGCTAGGAAGTTGACAAATCAGTGACTTCTGATTGCTATCTTGTCACCTTTTAGGGAGGTATTGAAGTGGGGACACTATCTACTCTTATTGTTTGGATTTTAAAGAATGGTCACTTGTTCCAGGTATCTTGGGGTGTGCTAGATCCCCTGGAGCTGCTTGCCCTATGTTATTTGTTAACGTATATCAAAAGAATAGCTGAACTCACATTTCTTCGTCATTTTTATATGGTCTTACTTAAGAATCTTCCAACAAGTCTCTTCATGGAGAGACAGTAGTGTGGTAATCCAGAGGCTCAAACTAATGCTCTGTGAACATGGGTTCAAATCCCACTTTGGCAACTGGTGGAATTCAAATTCAGGTAATAAATCTGGAATGCAAAGCTAATCTCAGTACAGCTGACCATGACAACTGTAAAAATTCTTGTAAGAATTCATTTCCTTCAGTGAAGAAAATAGGTCATCTTACCCAGTCATAGAATCATAGAAACTTTGTGTCACAGAAAGGGATATTTGGCTTATCATGTCCAAGCTGCTGATAGAATGAACCACCCAACCTAATTCCACTTTCCAGCATTTGGCTCATAACCCTGCAGTTTATGTCATTTCAGGTGCACATCTAGGCATCTTTTAAATGAGATGAGATTTTCTGCCTCTACCGTCCTTTCAAGTATGAGGTCTGGATTCATAACATTCTCTGGGTGAAAAATATTTTTCCTCATCTCTCCTTAAAACTGTTTACCAACCATTTTAAATCCATGGCCCCTGGTCATTGATCTTTCTGCTAAGGTACTGCTGTGGGATTACAGGGATTGGGCCTGTTTGGAGATACTTGCCAGTGCAGGTTCAATGGTCAAATGGTCTCCTTCTGCACTTTGGGTATTTTGAGTAACTAGGTCCTTCCTCTCCACCCTGGGCAGGCCTCTCTCAATTTTGTACTTCTCGATCAAATCTCCCGTCTGCCTCCTCTGTTCCAAGGAGAACAATCGCAGCCTACCCAATCTTTCCTCATCACTGCAGTTTTCCAATCCTGGCAACATCCTCCTAAATCCCCTCTGTACCCTCTTGAGAGCAGTTGTATCTTTTCTGTAAAGAAGTGACTAGAACTGCACAGAATTGTGGCCTAGCTAATGTTTTAATTTTATGCCTTGGCTAATAAAGGAAACATTTTATATGCCTTCTAAACCACCTTATTGATCTGTCCTGATAACTTTGTGGATTTGTAGATATTCACTCTGAGGTCTCTTACTTCCTCTATCCTCTGAGTATTCTCTCATTTATTGTGTTTTTCTTTGCCTTGTTTGACCTCCCCAGATGCATCACCTCATGGTTCTCTGGGTTGAATTTGGTTTGCCACTTCTTTGCCCACCTTACCAGCCCATTGATATCTTCAGACTCTCAGTAATGTGATTGATGCTTAACTGCTCTCTGAAATGGCTTAGCAAGCCACCCGTTAAAGGGCAATTAGAAATAGTCAAGAAATGCTGGCCCTGTACATTTTCTTATTGGCATGTTGTTCCGAGAATTCTTCCAGAGCGCTTCTGACTTTTCATGTTACTTTTTCAGGAGATGGATGGAATACCTGAATACATTGCACAGATGGCTGAAAATAATCAGACAAGATTCTCTTCTGCTGAAAGTGCAAAATGAGAATAGGACAAAACTGCCCCCAAATTTGTAGGAGACCAAATAATATTAAATTGTAAAGTCACTCAGAGAGCTCATAGACTGACTGGTGTGAGAAACGGAAAAAAATCACACCTGTGCAATTGGGATGCTCTTATGGAGTTAGGCTTAAAGTTAGACTGGGTCAAAAGGGACATTACTTGACTTGAAAGCCTAAACTGGAAAGTATCACATATACCTCACCTGTCAAGTACAGTTTGTTTAAATGGGAGTATTTAATGTGGTCATCGCTTGTTAGGTACTTGTAGGGCGACAACGGCAAATCCTGGATAAGATTGAGATGAATCGACGTGCTCAGGAAGAATCTGTTCAGCGTCGCGAGGAGCTGATCCGGGAGCTGGAGGAAATGAAGGAAACGGCGAAACGAGAGAAGGAGGAAGAGGAGGAGGTGAAAACAGCTCGCAAACTGGAGCTTGCAGCACAGGTTTGTTCTACAGTTCCATTGATAAATAGGCAGTAATCACCTGACACTGGATGTTCTTTTATTGTTCATAATTAAGTGGTTCATTATACACTGTGTAATGCATTGTCCCTCAGAGATTTTGAGAATAGCGTGTAACCAAAAATTATTCGCCTGGTTCGTGATGTTAGCTGATTTTAGTCACAGCACCAATTGATGATAAATTTGCTTCAGTGAGTCCGCAGGAGAAAGCCGCATAGTTCCACAAGTAAAATCTAGATTTACTCCTGTTTCTTCACACAATTGATGGAACAATGAGAAGTCAAAGACTTTTCTGTTGCTTTATAGCAGAAGGGAAAAGAAGAAATCTGAGGCCACATTTCCATATTTGCCCACATTACTCTCCTTCCTCATTTTCAGAAAAGTCCTATAGGTCTACTTAAAATCCAGAGAGCTTGCTACAATCCTCAACATTGCACAATGGCCTTTCATTTTATCAATAAATAATGAATAAATGCAGTGGATGACATAGGACTGGTAAATACTTGTTTTTCATTTTTCTGACACAGGTTGGAGAACGGCGGAGGCAGGAGTTGGAAGAGTTGCAACGCCAACAGGAAGGAGAAAATGAAGAAAGGCTTGCAGAGAGAGAACAGGAAGAGATGTTTCAACGTGAGGCTAAGCTGATGAGGCAGCGAGGCTATGAGCCAAAGGTAACAATGCATATTGAAAATAGATACCTGGCGCATTGCAGTAGCTCAGTTGAAAGTGGTATCTAGTACTCTAAGTTATCCAGTTTTAAAGTGAAAACATGACTTTTATTGCTCCTGTTTTATATTTTATTAGATGTTCCACCGACCAAGAATAGCCTGGACATAGCTCAGAAGCTGAGAAATAT
Organism: Sphyrna mokarran; assembly: GCA_024679065.1. Lineage (NCBI taxonomy): Eukaryota > Metazoa > Chordata > Chondrichthyes > Carcharhiniformes > Carcharhinidae > Sphyrna > Sphyrna mokarran. Next base: position 38,254,295 of record JAGIQG010000020.1, on the reverse strand, counting down.
AAGACTGGTTTGTGAAATGTGAGTCTTACCTTGGAATGGATTGAGTATCTGGATCAAATCCACATTACTTGACCTCTCAACACAGCGAGACAAAGCCAAGTCTTCACTCCCTTTATGTAATGGATGTTGTAGATAATTTGTACTTAATTGAAGGAGAAACTCAACTCGGAAATTTAGGCTGGAGTTCATGTAAAACCATAGAGTTATTTAACCATCTAAGGACATCATTTGCTCCATAAGTTGCTGGCTTGTCATTAGTACATAGTAAATATGGATCATTATATGAGAGATTGTCCGGTGGCACAGTGATTAGCACAGCTGCCTCACAGTGCCAAGAACCCAGGATCAATTCCAGCTTTGGGTTACTGACTTTGGAGTTTGCACTTTCTCCAAAGATGTGTGGGTTAGATTGATTGCTCGTGCTAAATTGATCCAAGTGTTAGGGGGATTAGTGAGGTAAAGAACCTGGTTGGTATTGTGATCAGTACTGACTTGATGGACTGAACAGCCTCCTGTACTGTAGGGATTCCAGGAAATTGTTCTATCTCTGGTAGGTGTTCGTGGGAAGTTGATACGCTAAATCCATGCTTTGCTGCTGTCAATATCCTGTGGATCCAGATGTAATTCTCAATTCCTTTCATCCAGGTTCTGAGAGATTCAGATTCATTATATTTCTCTCATTTTGCAGTAGGTAAATAATGTTGCTTCCTGAATTACAAATTGGAAAGACATCGGTTGTCAGATTCCTCATTTCGAGGAGTTGTGAATGATTGTGGCAAAATTAGTTCGTGGACTCTGAACCAGGGAGACTTAAGTCCCAGTTGTAACTAATATTTGCAGCAGGGCTTCTACGAAGTACAAGAAAAAACTGACAGGTTTTGGCCAGGGCATTCAGCAGGGAAATGGAAAAGCAGGAGAAGAAAAGAATGCAAAATTCCCTACTCACATTGTTCAAATACACTTCATTCAAATTTGACCAAACAGCACTATTAACCATGTTCTCTGTCTTCCTAACAACAAGAAGCAACATGCAAGGAAAGTAGGGCAATGGGGAGTTTGGAAACTGACACCATGAGTTCAGACATTTTGGAAAATCTTACCAGATGTACAATATTAAATACATAGCACATTTTGATCTTTTTGTTTGAATTACTGCATCTTCACCATTTCTTTGCAAGACTAGCTGAATATAATTCATCGTTTTTTTGCTGTAATGGACCACTTTTCCTGGTTATCAAATGGTCAGGTAGATATATAGGACAGAAAGATTTCATTATGGTGTCTTGTGTTTGAAGGTTTTTAATTCTTGTTGGAAGTATATGTGTAAGCATTACATTGGCAGTCTAGAAGTACAACAATGATCAATTTCACCATTCACTCATTCTCCTAATGGCCTTCAGTTTCTTGCCTTCTTCTTAGGTTAGGAATTACCATTACTATGTTGCCTCATTTTCTTTTTTGGGCTGGGAAGTCACACTAGCTATTATTTAGTAAAGGTTTTGCTTTGGTTTTTGTGACCCAGATCTTTGCTCCGTCTGACATTTTTAACCTGAAGGGAAGGTGGAAACAGATAGGAACTGAAGAAGGAGCTAGTGCCTCACAGCACCAGCGATCTGTGTTCGATTCCCAGCTAGGGTCACTATCTGTGAGGTGTTTGCACCTTCTCCCCATGTCTGTGTGGGTTTCTTATGGGTGCTTTGGTTTCCTCCCACAGTCTGAAAGACATGCAGATTAGGTATATTAATCTGAACAGGTACCAGAGTGCAGCAACTAGGGGAGTGTCACAATAACTTCATTGCAGTATTAATATAAGCCTTACTTGTGATTAATAAATAAACTTTACTGAGAGAGTGTGCAAGATGGAAGATTGACATTGGTGCTTGGAATAAGAATGATAATAAAGTTTGGAAACTATATTGGAAGGAAACAGCCTTGATTTAATGTGATTAATTCAATTCAACAGAGTTTAAATGGGAGATTTCAAAACCATTGATGAATGTCTAAACATCAAAGCAAAATATTTTTAAACTTTTTAATTTAACGTTCTGAAGGATAACTAAATTCAGATAACATGTTTAAACATGAGGTTAATGATAATTATGTTTTTGATGCGAATTTTATAAGTTTTTCCTTAGCTGAGAGCTGTAAGTCTTTAAAAAGTCACTGTGCACATTTTCAATAAACACGCTCAGAACATCTTTTCAAATTTAGTGCTGTGGTGTTTAAATTCTCAGCATTAAATTGGAAGTGTTTAATTTTATTCACCCGACAAGTATCTATTTTATACATTAATGACCACATTGAAACAAACACTGACTCCACAGTGGGTGGGGCAGAATGGAAAGATAGTGATATGTCAGAGTTGAAGAGAAATTGACAAAGATTTCACTGGCATGAGACAAGAGATTGCTAATGATCCATTAGGGGCTAAAGAGTTAATAATGACAAAGGTAGGACAGCAGAATATGTGAATAAGAGAACAGCGGTCAGTGCTCAATGGGAGCAAACCCTAACAAGAATAGTGGCCCTGTGAGGGAGCGGTGGGGTTATGTTGGGATGAGCAGGGGAATTGAACACCAGAAAATGAAAAGGAATGGGGGAGTTGAGTTAGAGGGGAAAGGTCACATCTAGCACTCACAGTATTTTGTTTTTATTGGATTCAATTTGTTTGCTTTACAGTTAAAAACAGACTAAATTTAATTTTTCCTATCATTCATTTCAAAGGGGCGGCACTGCTGTCTCACAGCTCCAGAGACTTGGGTTCGATTCCCGCCTTGGGTCACCGTCTGTGTGGAGTCTGCGTGTTCTCCCCGCGTCTGCTTAGATTTCCTCTGGCTGCTCTGGTTTCCTCCCACAGTCCAAAAGACGTGCTGGTTAGGTGCATTGGCCATGCTACAGTCTCCTTCAGTGTACCCGAATAGGCCTGGAGTATGGCGACTGGGGGAATTTACACAGTAACTTAATTGCAGTGTTAATGTAAGCCTAACTGTGACACTACTGAATAAACTTTAACAAGGTAAGGCCATTTGGGCCACACCATTGGAACCTTTTGTTTGAGTACACCCTTTGATAGGCAGGATGCAATGTTAAAACAGATTTCAAATCTTTTTGCTCAGCCAGAGTTAGTTGTATGAACATAAACTGAGCGGCAACGCAGCACACTGCTTAACATTGGTGCTTCACAGCTCTCCAGGGACCTGGGTTTGAATCCTGGATCAGGTCACTGTCTGTGTGGAATTTGCACATTCTCTCTGTGTCTGCGTGGGTTTTCTTCCACAGTCCAAAGATGTGCGGGCTAGGTTGATTGACTATTCTAAATTGTCCTTAGTATCCTGGGATGCACAGGTTAGAGGGATTAATGGGTGAATATGGGGATAGGGCTTGGGTGGGATTGTGGTTGGTGTAGATTCAATGGGCCAAATGGCCTCTTTCAGCACCGTAGGATTCTATAAACTGGGAAGTGAAAAAGTTGAGAGAAATCAAGCTAACATCTTTCATAAAATATTGAGCATCTTGAGTTTTGAAGTTGTAGCTCTCTATAAACAGCAATGGAAGTCTTTAGTGTCATTTGGGTTTACCCAGAAGTATTCCCACTGCTCTGTCGCTCCACCTGAAGATTGTGTGTGTGAAATATATCCTTACTTAATTAGCAGTCGTAATTGTTCACAGCTGCTGCTTGTGTTATTTTTTTCTCAGGATGTAGGTGTCACCAGCTACGCTAGCATGCATCACCTGTCTCTAAATGCTCCTGAGAAGGTGTATAACACTAAGGACTGCTTTATAACTATTTAAATTTCAGGTGATTTAAACTTTTAGAAGCGCTTCTAGTATAACCATTCAACTGATTAATTGCCAATTTACTTGTAGAGTTGATGGCTCTGAAACCCAGCCTGAGAAGCCAATGAGTGTCTTTTTACTGGCTTTCAGACTGAATTATTGATGTTTGTGATATAATGTTCAAGTTTATTAAAAGCCTTCCAGCTTTTTGTACTGTGTGTGTGACATTTTATTTTCAAAGCAATGATTATGAAAAAAGAATAACACTATAGAGTCTGAAAGTTTTTATTTATATTTTTAATCCACTATTATATTAATAAAATCTCATGTGCATTAAATGATTGACTTATTATTTGTCTCATGTTTCCCTGTTAGTTTTCTTCCACCTGCCCACTCTTTTTCCTCCCCACTTCCAAATTCTGAATGAATTTGACTCCTTGCCAACCCCAACCTCCACAGTGAAATCATCAATATTGCACCAATTAGGTCTGCTGATTCTTTGTGAGCCTTGACAGGCTATTTGACGAAGTTGGGGGTTGATTTTGCTGCTGAACTTGATTGACAGTCACACATGGACTTCCAGCTGACAGACAGTGGGAATTCCACCCTTGATGATCTTGCCCTTTGCAATCCGGAAATTGATTGCAGCACAACGACTCTGAGATCTACTTCGAACTCAATAGTGCACACAAACACCCAGGGATGCTTCATGGATGCCTCATCAGAGAAAAATGCGTGCCAGGTCAAGATGGCATTAGGAGGGGTGAGTAAGAGCTTTGTTAATGATGTCATGTAATGATGTTTAAGGTAAGTTGAAGGAAATCTGGAAAGGTTGGAGGAAGGAATTCTAGAATGTTCAGTCTAACTGGGGGAAATTACATGGCCACTAAAAAATGATGTGGAGATGCTGGTATTGGACTGGGGTAAGCACAGTAAGAAATCTCACAACACCAGATTAACATCCGACAAGTTTATTTGGTAGCACAAGCCACAAGCTTTCAGAGCGCTGTCCCTTCATCAGTTGAGTGGGAGTTCTGTTCACAAACAGGACATATAAAGACACACACTTAATTTACAAAATAATGGTTGGAATGCGGGTCTTTACAGGTAATCAAGTCTTAAAGGTACAGACAATCTAAGTGAAGAAGGGGTTAAGCACAGGTTAAAGAGATGTGTTGTCTCCAGCCAGGACAGTTAGTGAGATTTTGCAAGCCCGGGCAAATCATGGGGTTACAGATCGTGTGACATGAGCCCAAGATCCCGGTTGAGGCTGTCCTCGTGGCTGGAGATAATACATATCTCTTTAACCTGTGCTTAACCCTCTCTCCACTCACATTGTCTGTACTTTTTAAGACTTGATTATATGTAAAGACTCATATTCCAACCATTATTTTATAAATTTGAATTTGTGTCTTTATATGCCCTGTTTGTGAACAGAACTCCAACTCACCTGATGAAGGGGCAGCACTCTGAAAGCTTGTGGCTTGTGCTACCAAATAAACTTGTCGGACTTTAACCTGGTATTGTGAGACTTCTTACTGTGCTTACCCCAGTCCAATACCAGCATCTCCACATCATCCTTTAGTGGCCATGAAATTTTCCCCATTTAACTTTAACCTGGTGTTATGAGACTTCTTACTGCATTAAAGGGTGCACAGGAAACTAGAATCAGAGGAATGCAGAGCTCAAGAGAATTACAATTATTAAAAAAAAAATAGGAATATAGGACTTGGGAACTGGAGTTGGTCAATCAGCCCTTCAAGCCTGCTCTGCCATTCAATAAGATCATGACTGACCTGATAGCAATCTCAAATCCAAAATTAGAGTCCTAAACCCAAACAATGGAAATTGCAAAGATATGAGCGTGATTGATATATCAGCTGTGATAGATTGGATAATTTCATTGACAGGCATGATGGTGGATTGGCAATGGCTAATATTTAAGGAAAAAATATAATCATTCCAACCATACATTTCTTTCTGGTGCAAAAACCCAACCAGCAATGTAATCCAACCATCAATAACAAAATAAATTTAGATCCAAAAAGGAATTGTAGAAAGTTGCTAGAAAAAGGAGCAAGCCTGAGGATTGGAAGATTGATTAAGAGGAGAAAAATAGAGCATGAGTAAACTTGCAAGGAACATAGTGGACTGTAAAAGCTTCTATAAATATATGAAAAGAAAAAGATTAATGAAGACAAATGGGAGTCTGAAATGGAAGGAGGAGGAAATGGCAGAACAATTAAACAACTACATTCATTCTGTCTTCACAGAAGAAGCCACAAATAACTCCCCTGAAGTTTTAGGGAAGCAAGGAGCCAGTAGGGAGGAGGAATTGGAGGAAATTAATATTAATAAAAGAATAATGTTGGAGTAATTAATAGGACTGATAATTGATAAATTCCCAGGGTCTGATAATCTCCAACCCAGGGTACATAAAGAGTTGGTTATAGAAATAGTGGATCTGCTGATGGCACCTTCCAAAATTCTGTAAATTCCGGAACAGTCTCAGCAGATTGAAGGGTGCCAAATGTAACCCCACTATTTAAGAAAGGAGGGAGCACTCAGGAAATTACAGACCGGTTAGCCTAACGTCAGTAATTGGAAAAATGCTAGTCTCTCTTATAAAGATGTGATAATGGGACACTTTGTTATTTCCTATGTGATCAGGCAAGGTCAACATGAATTTATGAAGGGAAATCATGTTTGACAAATTTACTGGAATTTTTTGAGCACATAACTAGTAGAATAGATAAGGGAAGATCAGTCAATACGGGTGATTTTCAGAGAGCTTTTAATGAAGTCACATTAAGAGGTTAGTGTGCAAAATTAAAGTACATGGGATTGGGAGTAATATATTGGCACGGATTGAGAATTGGTTAGTAGACAAGAGTAGGAATAAACAGGTCTTTTTTGAGGGGGAAATCGGTAACCACTGGGGTACCACAGGTTTCAGTGCTTGGTCCCCAGTTATTCACAAAGCATTTCAATGATTTGGATGAGTGAATCAAATGTAATATTTACAAATTTGCTGATGACACAAAGCTAAGTGGAGTTGTGAGTGGTGAGGAGGAAATAGAGACTTCAAGTCAATTTAGACACGTTGAGTAGGTAAGTACATGACAGATGCAGCATAACATGTGTGATGTTATCCACTTCAGTAGAAAAAGTGGAGTGGCAGAGTATTATGTAAATTGTGATGGATTGGGAAATGTTGGTGTACAAAGGGACTCTGGTGTAGTTGCGATCAATTACTGAAAGCAAGCAATTAGGAAGACAAATGGTATGTGGGCCTTCATTGCAAGAGGATTTGAGTACAGGAGCAAGGATTTCTCACTGCATCTGTGCAAGGCCTTGGTGAACCACACCTTGAGTATTATGTGCAGTTTTGGTCTCTTTACCTAAGAAAAAATATAATTGCAGAGGGAGTTCATTAAAGATTCGGCAGATTAATTCTTGTGAAGTCAAGATTGTTGTTAGAGAGATTGAGTTGATCAGGCCTGTATTCATTGGACTTTAGAAGAATGAGAGGGATTTCATTGTAAGGTATAAAATTCTGACAGGGCTGGAAAGTCTGGATGCAGGATCGTGTTTCTCTTGTTTGGGGGTGTAGGGGTCTAGAATAAAGAGTTAGGGTCTTAGGATACAGAATAAGCCAATTAGGTCAGAGATGACTAAGCCAATTAGGTCAGAGATTAGGAGAAATTTCTATTCTCAGCGTGGTGAACCTGTGCAGTTCTTTACCTTTGGCTGTGGAGGCAAAATTGCTGAACACATTTCAGGAAGAAATATATAGATTTATCATAGCTAGCTAATCCTACACATCTTCGGACAATAAGGGACAATTCAGTCTAGCTAGTTCATCTAACCTGCACATCTTTGTGCACTCAAGGATGAAGGAGTATGGGGAGAGAACAGGAGTATGGCATTGAGATAGAGGATCATCCATGATCACATTGAATAGTGAAGCAGATTGAATGGGCTGAATGGCCTACTCCTGCTCTGATTTTCTATGTTTCAATGTTTCTTGTAAACTCAACTGGATTTAGGAACAACCTGTTCAACCTTCCTTGATAAGATAAACCTCTCATCCCAGGAATGAAGGATGTGAGCCTTCCCTGAACTGTTGCTAATGTGATTAAATATTGTTTTCAAATAAGATCAATATGCATTTCTTAGGATCCAGACTCAGTGGAGTGCAAAATGAGGCCATTTGACCCATTGATTCTGCACCAACCACCATCCTACCTAGACCCTATTCCTGTAACCACACATATTTACCTTGTTAATCCCCCCGACACTAAGAGTCAATTTATCAACCTTTAATTGATAAAGGGTTGATAAAAGTTTTTGGACTAGTGTAGGAAACCCATGCAGACACGGGGAAAATGTGCAAACTCCACATAGACAGTGACTTGAGGCTGGAAATGAACTGCGTCCCTGGCAGTGAGAGGCAGCAAAGCTAACCATTGTGTTGTCCAAAAGAAAAGGCTATTTTCTTGATTATGTAAGGTAGTTTAATCATTACCTCAGCCATTGATTGTGGGCAGGAGTAATATTTTCACTCATTTATTAATCCGTTTGGCTGCAAACAATATGTCTCAAAAACTAATGGACATTTAACAACAAAACTTAGTACATAGAATATGGCCCAAGAAAGAACATTTGTTTTTGGCAAAGGTGCAGATCTGGATATAAATTCTGAAAATTTTTTTAAAGAATTTGTCAAAGTTGGGAGAAAGGGCAAAATGACTTATTTTTTAGAATGTTGTGGGGTTTTTTAAAAATTTAGAACATTGTTGATTGTGTCAGCAACAGTGGCGGAATTTATTACAACTGTAAAATATGAGCAGAGTTTTCAGTGCGAGTTTTAGCCTAAAGACTCTTCAGTGAGTTGGAAGTTCTGAGTAAAAAAAAATTTGTAGTAGCTTTGTAGTGAAAGATCATCAACCAAGCAGGGAAGAGCTCAAGCAAAAGCTCTATAATTGTAATAATGTTAAGTTAATACAGTGCGGTAAAAGGATAAACTCCACTGTGTGGTCAATTCACTTGTTGAATTATACTATCATTCAAAGAACAAAGAACAAAACAGCACGGGAAACAGGCCGTTCAGCCCAACGAGCCCGCGCCGCCACACCGATGTCCGCACCTCTACCTGCGATCCCTGTCCATGTTTGTAGATCTGTGGATTAAAAACCAAATTTGAGACAATTTAGGGAGAATTTGTTTTGCCAATTAGCCTAAGAGCACATTTTTGGGATGTGGGAGGAAACCGGAGCGCCCGGAGAAAACCCACGCAAGCACGGGGAGAATATGCAAACATGGCATATGACACAGGCCCAAATCCATGTATCTGCACAGCACAGAGATAGTCACTGAGCTGTCATGTTACCCATCAGATGGTCCAGGTCAAGCATGCACTAACAATGTGAAGCAGTAGGATACTCTCGAAAAAGATCCAAGAGCAGTCCTCTCATGACCCATCGCGTGTATGCCCCTTGTTAGACAACAAGGTGGACCAAAGCACCTGTAGGATATAAACAAGTACATCAATATCATCATCTATTTACACACTTCCCAGGGACTCCCAAGGCTCGTGGTCCCGATTTTAAATCAGTTTTCTATACCCCTCCATTCCCATTCTGTTCATGTGCCCATCTAAGTATTTCTTAAATAACTCCAGACTACCTGCCTCCACCACTTTACTTGGCAGCGCATTCCATACCTGCACCACCCTCTGTGTGAAAAAACTCCCTCTAGCATCCAAATTATACCTTACCCCCCTCATCCTAAGCCCGTGACCCCTCGTGCTATTCAAGTCCATCCTAGGAAAAAGCTTAACCCTGTTTACCCTATCTCTACCCCTCATAATCTTGTACACCTCTATTAGATCTCCTCTAAGTCTACGTCTTTCTAAGGAAAACAGTCCCAATTTGCCTAATCTCTCCTCGTAACTCAGACGTTCCATACCAGGCAGCATCCTGGTAAACCTCCTCTGCACTCTCTCCAGAGTCTCCATGTCCTGCTGGTAGTAAGGCGACCAGAACTGGATGCAGTATTCCAAATGAGGTCTAACCAGCGTTTTATACAACTGCAACATTAAAGGCCAGCTCTTGTACTCTATACCCCTTCATATAAAGGCTAACATACTATATGCTTTCTTCACAACCTTCTCCACTTCACCACATTCAATTAGTGATTGTACAAATTCAACATTTTCACAATACCTACGTACTTTCCACCATTGCTCATGAAGAATTTCAGGGATAAGGTTTACACCAGTATTGTGTATCTACTTCCCCAAGTTTGCTTCACTTCATATACAATAAATTATTTTCAAGTGGAAAACTGTACAAAGAAACCTGCATCATGCAAATATGAATGACAATGATTAGTTAATAATATTTCAATAATATGGGTTGAAGAAACAAATGACAAGAATATGAGGAAATATCTTTTTGTTTTTAGATAACGCAGTAGGATTTTTAATATCCAATTGAAGAACCAGAATGGGCAGGTTTATGAGATTTAAAGGTGAGATCCCCTGAAAATATAGTGTGGAGATGCTGGTGTTGGACAAGAAGAGAGGTGTCACGACATCAGGTTATAGTCCAATATGTTTATCTGAAATCTCAAGCTTTCAGAGTGCTGCTCCTTTATCCGATGATGGAGCTGTGATCTGAAAGCTTGTGATTTCAAATAAACCTGTTGAACTATAACCCAGTGTTGTATAACGTCTGAAAATATGGCACTTCAACAGCAGTGAGGATTGGCCTAGATTACATACAGACATAGGAACATCAGTCTCTTAAGTTTATACTGCCATTCAATTTTATCATGGCTGGTTATCTTAGCTCCAGTTACCCATCTTTGTTTCATTTGCATTGATACCTTTACTTAACAATAATATGCTGATGGGATACTGCTGTTATTGGCAAGGCCAGCATTTGTTGTCCATTCCAAATTGCCCTTTTTGAGAAAGTGGCAGTAAGCTACTTTCTTAAACCAATGCGTTCATCCAGCTTTTGACTTTTCTGATGTGGTTTGGTAAACACGGCTTATTGGGTCACTTCAGAGGGCAGTTAAGAGTCACCCACATTCTGGTGGGTTTGGAGACACAAATAGGCCAGACTAGATAAGGACGGTCGATTTCCTTTCCCAAAAGATATGAGTGAACCAGATAGATTTTACAATTAATGTTTCACAGACAACATGCCTGAGACTGGCTTTCGATTCAGATTTTCTCATTAATTGAATTTATTGAATTATTAATTGAATGTTATTTGAACCAGATGTCATGGTGGGATTTGAGTTTTTTAGTTCAGTGATTGAGTTTTGAAATTTTCCATTGACCTAATTTCTACAGTGAGTTCCATATTTCCAAACCTCTGTGTCAATAAGTGCATTCTGATTTCCCTCCCAAATGACCTAGCTCCAAAGAAAACAGTTAGTATCTAACTTCTGTATTTAAATGCTGGAACAAGACTTGAACCTTCTACTATTCTTAACTGATCAACTTGAACCTTGGCTTACAATATTGCTGCTTTGCTTAATTGGTTATTTCAAAGACTAAGCCTGGTCCCATATAATATGCACATTTCTGAGATGATGATCAGGCTAGGAAATTCTTACTGATTTAACCTGCGCTCCTTTTCATACTGTAAAAGTAATTGCAGCAGCCCTGGAATCAGCCAACATCAACCAAATCTGTCAAGAACAGAAATCAAATATAGGAACAAAACAAATTACTGTAGATGCTGGAAATCTGAAATAAAAACAGAAAGTGGTGGAAACACTCAGCAGGTCAGGCAGCATCTGTAAGGACAGAAAAATATGATCCTTTGTTTGTGGGACAAATTGATTCCTGAACTCATTTGTATCATTCTCTATGAAACTTCTTAACAGGGGTTTGACGTATAAAGGAGGATATGCACTCAGGGTCGGACTCTCAGAATAATTATTTTAATGCAGTGCATATTTTTTAATACTTACATTAAAGTTTATTTATTTGTCACGAATATGGCTGACATTGACACTGCAATGAAGTTACTGTGAAATTCCCCTAGTCGCCACGCTGTGGCACCTATTCGGATCAACGTACCTAACCAGCATATCTTTCAGATTGTGGGAGGAAACCCATACAGACATAGGGAGAACATGCAAACTCCGCATAGACAGTGACCCAAGTCAGGAATTGAACCTGGGTCTCTAGCACAGTGAGGCAGCAGTGCTAATCATTGTGCTACCCTGCTGTCCCCTCTTCATGATAGGGTTTTTATCTTTTTCATTTACATGTAATTGCTTAACGTATGAGCAAAGTGCCCAAAATGAATTTCCATGTGATCCATAAAGTGAAATTAAATGGAATAACCAGGTTTGATGGTGAAACTCTGTCCAGGATGGCAGTTGAGCTCAATTACCAGCTGAGACTGAGTTTCCAACGTTGTGTGTTAGAAGCAGGAGCAGTAGTTTAGGTAGCTTTTACTTTATCATAAATTTACACAAAACCCTGCATTGAGACTATGACATGACCACTTGGTCGTTTCAAATGTTAAAGCTAAGTACAAAGAATCTCGAATGCCATGACGTATGACTGCACTGACCTTAAGGATTTGTAATGTCCACAACCTGAAAATAGGACGGCAGCGTCCACAATGTATGTTTCATCCCCTTGAAATGTGCTCCTATTACCAACGCTGGAGATACAAGTAGACACACTGCAACAAATACCGCAGCTCCCAGTTATTTTGCAGTAATTTGGTATATAATGAAACATGCTGGGAAAGAGGGTACTCAGTTCATGAAACCTATAATTTGTGCATGAGCTATGTGCTGCTTGTAAGTGGCGAGTCCAAGATTGACTTAGAATACTACAGTGCAGAAGGAGGCCATTCAGCCTATCAAATTTGCATAGACCATAATTACTCCCATGCATTAACCCTAGTTAGACCCCCTGTTACTAAGGGACAATTTAGCATAGCCAATCCACCTGAATTTGTGAACACAAACTATTGCTTAATATTTTTGATATATAAACTTGCTTTATACAACTCTAGTACCTCAAATCCAACAACCTCAGAGTGAGGTGGTGCTGGATTTTGGTTCAGATGGTTTAGGCTGTGAGTAATTTAGGCTAAGCTGGGTCAGCTGGTGTCAAAGATCACTTGGAATGTGGCATAGAGTGATGCACAAAGCAGCGAAGCAGATAACGATTTGGAGCACCAATGCAGAGCTTAATCACAGTGTCCAGGTAAGTAAGTTTTTTATATTTTACCCAATTAAGATTGATGCATGGGACATGATAAAAGTGTCCAGATTTTGGATAATTTCTGTTTTGGATAACCAGATGAGACACTCTACCTGTATGGAGGATCAGAAAACACAAGTCATTTTCAGCAGCTTATTTTTCATATGCTTTGAACAAAACAGTTTGTTATTTCTCCGCACATATTTCCACAGATGCTTGATGGCAGTCACAATAAATCTTGATGGGGCATTTGACATTTCAAAAGTATAAGAATCTAAGAAAAGCTGGTGGTGTAGCTCTATTAAGTAAGGATTCAGTTCACTGATGAGGGATGACTTTGGCTCAAAAATGCAAGATGCAGACTCACTTTGGATAGAGACAAGAAATTCAACAGGTATGAGTTCACTTGTGGTAGTTATATTGTAGGACAAAGTATACTTGACAGAATAAATGGGGCATGTAAGAAAGATACCACGATAATCATGGGTGATTTTAATTTACAGATAAATTGGGTGTATTAGATTGGCAAAGTTGGCCTGGAAAATGAGTTCCTGAAGTGTATTTAGGACAATATTTCAGAATATTCTAGAGCCAATGAAGGAGCAGGCTATTGTGGACTTGGAAATGAGCTATGAGGCAGGATTAATTAATAACCTCTTGGTAAAGGAGCATTTAGGTGACAGCATTCAAAGCATGATAGCACCCCCCCCCCCAACTGAACATGAAATTTTAATTCTCATGTTTTATACCTGAATTTAGGTAATTATAAGGGTATGAAAGCAGAGCCAGCTAAAGCGAATTGGAAAAATTATGCCCAATGATCAAACAGATGTTTTTCCCTTTATTCTTTCACAGGATGTGGGTATCCCTGGTAAGGTCAGCTCTTGTTGCCCATGGGGTTTGTGATGAGCTGCCCTCTTGAACTGCTGTTGTCCATGTGATGTATGCACACCCTCAGTGATGTTAGAGTTCCAGGATTTTGACACAGCAACAGTGAAGGAACGACAGGCAATTTTGTGTTCCAAGTCAGGATGGGGTATGGGGGTGTTCCCATCTACTCTTGTCCTTTGAGATGACAGAGGAGCCTTGATGAGTTGCTGCAATACATCTTGACAGACTGTTATCACTGTACACTAGTGATAGAGGGAGTGAATGTTTAATGTGGGGGCAAGGGATCAAATTTGAGATGATGAGGTAAATCAAAGGGTTGAGAAAAGGTAAGCAGATAATGACAGGAAGGTACAGAGTACAAATCTAAGAGTAAATCAGCAGGTAAGGCTAGCAGTCATAAAAATAATAAAAGGACAAAACTCTATCTGAATGCACGTAACATTTGAAACATGACAGATGAACTGAGAATGCAAATAGAAATATGTATGATCTGACACTATTAGACATATGGCTACAGGATGGTAGATTGCAATCTGAATATTGAAGGGAACGTGACATTTAGGAAGGATAGGAAGCTCTATTAATGATGGTATTAGCAAAATAGAGAGGGAAATGATCTAAATTCAAGAAATCAGGTTTCAGAAAAGTTGGTAGAGATCAGAAATTATAAAGGCAGTAAGTCACTTGTGAGAATGGTGTACAGGTCCCTGAACAGTAACTACAGAATATAAAGGAAGAAATACTGGGAGATTGTCAGAAAGGTACAGTGATAATAATGGGAAATTTTAATTTATATATAGAAGGGAAACATCAAACAGACAGCCAAAATGAGCAATAATTAAAATGGTTTCAGAATAGTTTCTTAGAACAGCATTTTCTGACACTAGCAGGAGAGCATGCTACACTCAACCTGGTGTTATCCACCAGCATAAGATTAATTAATAACCTCAGTGAAGGCACTCCAGACTAGCAGCAATTATAATTGAATGGTATATTCCGTTTGTGGAAGAGAAGAACCTAATATAAGTATTTTAAACTTAAATAAGGGCAATAATGAAGGTATAAAAGCAAAGCTGGCTAAAGTGAACTAGCAAATTAGGTTAAGTGATAGGTCAACAGAGATGCAGAGGAGTATCGCAGAACATACAGAACAGAGCAGTCCAGTGAAAAAAATTCCAAGAGGAGAAAGCATCATGTGTTGTTCACTTAAAAAAGTTTTTTGGAGGGGAGGCAGGTCCAAAGGTTGGATAGAATATGAAAAACAGCAAAGAATGTTTAAATAACTGAGGGGGAAAATTCATAGTACAAGAGAAAGCTAGCCAGAAATATAAAGATAGTAAAGAGTTGCAAGGAATATTTTTAAAAAGTGAGCATTGGTCCTGTAGAAAATGAGTCTGGATTAATAATATAAAATATGGAGATGGCAGATGAACTTAACAGATATTTTGCATTGCTCTACATTATAGAGGATACAAGTAACAAAGTTGCTGCAACTCAGAATTGGAAGAGAGAACTCAAGAAAATAAGTAATCAGGGAAATGGTACTGAACAAAATGTTGGTTCTGCAGGCTGACAAGTCCCAGGACCTTGATGGAATTCATCCTAGGATCTTAAAACAAATGGTTTGTAAGATAATTGATACATTGATTTTAAATTTTTCAAAATTTCCTAGGTTCAAGGATGGTTCCTTTAGATTGAATAATAATAAATGTGACTCCTTTATTCAGAAAGGGAGACAGACAGAAAGCAGGAAACTTCAGGCAGTTATTAGCTTAACATCTGTCAGAAGAAAAATGTTAGAAACTATTAAAGGTGTTATAGCAGGATACAGAAATAAATTCAAGATAAGGCAAAATCAATACTGTTTTGTGAAAGGGAAATCATGTTTAAGTAACTTTATTGGAGTTCTTTAAAGTAACACATGCTGTAGATAGAGAGGAAATCAGTTTAAGTATTGTTCTTAGATTTCCAGAAGGCATTTAATAAGTGTCACATCAAAGGTCATTGTGGAAAAAATATCATGATGTACAGGAGAACATACTGACAATTTGCTAGCTAACAGGAAAAGGTAGGCATAAATGGGTCATTTTCTGATGGCAAGATGAATCGTGTGGTGGTGGCCTTTCACAATTTATATAAGTGACTTGGATGAATGAGCCAGAAGTTTAGTTGTTGCATTTGCTGATGACACATGATAAATGTTGGATAGGAAAGTGAGTTAGTAAGAGGACATAAGGCTACAAAGTAGATAGGTTGTGATTGAGCAAAATTCTGGCAAATGAATTATAACGTGGGAAAATGTAGAATTGTCCATTTTGCAGAAAGAATTAAAAAAAAGTCTTTCAAAGGCAAGAGCTTGGAGATGCAGAGGGATGTCCTAGTGCATGAATTGTAAAAGGCTAGTATGTAGGTTTAACAAGTAATTAGCAAAGTTATCAGTTATTGAGACAGGAAATCAGTTATTGCAAGAGAAATTAAATACAAAATAGGGATGTTATGCTTCAGTTATACAGAGCATTGGTAAGAGTACATCTGGAGAATTAATTACAATATTGGTCTCTATTTAGAGAAGGGTTTATTTAAACTGGAAGCAGTTCAGAAAAAAGGTTGAATGAACTAATGCCTAGAATGGGCAGGCTGTCTCATGAGGAAGGGTTGGACAAACTAGACTTGTAGCAACTGGAATTTAGAAGAGTAAGATGCAACCTGGTTAAAACACACAAGATGCTGAGGAGTCTTGACCAGGTGGATATGGAAAGGATGTTTTCACTTCTGGGAGAATCTAGAACTGTTTTAAAACAAGCGGTCAACCATTTAAGACAGATGAGAAATATTTTTTGTGAGGGTTGAGTCATATTAGAACTCTCTTCTTCGAAAGACAGTGTGTAGGCAGAAAAAAGCTACTGCAACAATGATTTGACAACAATAATGGCAAACTTGACTTTAAAAATGGCAATTTTGGCTGACAACTAAGTATGCTGGGATTTTTGGTCAACTTATAATTAAAACCAGATGCAAGTCATAAAGTTCTGAGTCGGGTTCTTGGTCTGAGATCTGATCTGGAGCCTCTTACGTTGAACAAATATGGAAAGTTTACTTTTGAGTAGAGACAATGACATCGATGGTACTGCCTATATGTGAGAGATGTGCCATTTGAACTAAGCACAATGACAGATTTTACAAGTAATTTCATTGACAGTTTGGGCCGTGATTTAGTTTCTGGTTACAAATAATTGGCTAGATGATAGAGATACTTCCAGAAGCATTTGAAGAAAGTTGTAGACAAAAGACATGTACAGTCCATTGTAAATGTGCCCAGAAGGATTCGTCAGAGAATGAACCACAATTCTACATTGGAAATATCCTTAGCCAAGGTTTTTCTTAAACTTAGTATCTATTTTCAGTTAAATATTTAAAGTTAATGTTCAGTTAAGAGTTAAAGTTCAGTAGAAGAGTTGCAACTGTAAGTTTGATTTGGTATCTAAAGTATGAAAGGAGATTGTTGAATGAATTAAAGGGTAGGCTGCTGTTTGTCTGTATGATTAAACTGGAGTGTCTGAAAGGTGTTTAAATTAATAGCCAAGTAATAGTGGAAACTGAGTCTCAGAATATTTTTCAGATGGACTGAAAGGTTTGTGGGACAGGGGGAAACGTGAAGTTGAGATTACAATCAGCTCAGCTGTGAACTTATTGAATGATGGAGCAGGTTTGAGAGGCTCAGTGGCCTACTCCTGCTGCTACTTCATATGGATAGATTGCTGATTAAGAGGCTGCTTTTTCTTGGATGGTACCAAGCACCTTGAGTATTGTTGGAATTGTATTCGTTCAGGTAAGTGTGGTGTATTCCAACATATCCTACCTTGTAGATTGCAGACAAGCTTTGGGACATTAGGAAGTGAGTTACATTCAGTACAGAATTCTTGGTTACTGACATTCACTCCAGGATAAGCAATAATGTCCTAACTTTTAAACACACACTCTTGTTTTTAACCCTTCCAAAGATATCAGTGCTCATTTAATTCTGGCCCCTTGATCATCCCTTATTTCATTTGTTTCACCAATGATAGTCCCGCGTTCAGCAGCCTAGGCCTTAAAGCTCTGGAAATCACTTCCCTGCAGCTTACCACCTCAATGACTTCCTTGAAGCCACTCAGTGAAAGTTATATTTTTGGTCATCTGACCAAATAAGGAATCTAGTGTCATATTTTGTTTTTTGTTCAGCACTCAGGCAGGGCATTTTATTATATTAAAGACGCAAAGTTATGTTATATTATCCAATTAAATACACAGACCTTAATATTAACAAAATACAGCACAGGAACAGGCCCTTCGGCCTTCCTAGCCTCTGCCGATCATGATGCCCTAACTAAACTTAAAGAAAAGCCTTCTGCCCTGATTCTGTCTGTATCCCTCTATTTCTTTCCTATTAATGTATCTATCCATAAGTCTCTTAAATGTTGCTAATGTGGCTACTTCCGCCATCTCGTCTGGCAGTGCGTTCCAGGCATCTACAGTTCTCTGCATGAAAAACTTCCTCCACACATCTCCCTTAAACTTTCTCCCCTCACTTTGAACCTGTGCTCCCTTGTACTTGACACTTTCACTTTTGGAAAAAGCCTCAGACTACAAACTCTGTTTATGCCTCTCAATTTTGCAGACCTCTATCAAGTCTCCCCTCACCCTCCCTCCATCTTTCCAATGAAATCAGTCCTAGTTTATTCAACCTTTCCTCATAGCCAACACCCTCGAGGTCATCCCTGGTAAACCTTCTTTGCACTCTTTCCGAAGCTTCCACGTCCTTCTGGAACGTGGTGACTAGAATTGCAAGCAATACTCCAAATGTATCCTAACCAAGATTTTATATAGCTGCAGTATGATTTCCTAATTCTTGTATTCAATGCCCCAGCTGATGAAGCATGCCACAGCCTTAATCATTTTGGCCATCTGTGTTCCCACATGTGGTCCTGCACGCCCAATCCATCTATATGTTAATGTTCCTAAGGGTTCTCTGTCTTGATCTGGTTACAATAATCTATTAATTGCAATAAATGGAAATCTAAAGAATGAATGGCATATAGAAAGAAAATAATCGAGGATACTGTATGTACATCATGTAATATATTTAATAAATCAGAGTAAACACATCATTACAAACTGTACATTTCCATGCTTAATTGGTTTCCATATAGCCATTAGCTGCTGAAAGTGACAAATATTATACAGGAAGAGCCATATGACAGGTACAGTGCAAAGTTATGTAGGGGATTCACTCATGCTAGGGAGAGAAGAGTGAAAAAAATCTTAGTACACTCCCCTGCCCTCAAAAATTGCTAGTCCTTGGAACAGAGAAAATAGGCTAACACTGGAAAATTTGTCATGTCCAACTCCAGAACTACACTGATGTCTAGATTTCATGCTGTAGTTCAGTAGTGCCAATCCCTGTGCAGTCATTTATTAGGAACATTATCAATTAACAGTACCACAAAACCCACCCTCGCCTGAAAATAATTTTTCCCCTTCATTTTTCATGTTCCAAGATCCTGAGTATAACCTGCATGAAGATACTAATGTGCTTGCCTCAATCACAAATACTAAACCGTCTACATCATTTTACTGACTTTTCTTTCTCCCACTTTGAACCTAACTAAAAGTTCATAAACTCACTGCCGTCACTATGCTCAGGACAAACATGTGCAATTGTGATTAATCCCTTTCTTCATTAAATGTTCTCATTATCTTCTCCCGAAACAATTTCTCCTTTACACACATGACTATAATGACTTGGGAAGTTTCCCATGCTGATCCCTGCCCCTCCCATCTCACAACTGCTAGCAATGACACTGAGTTGCTGGCAGGAAGTGCACTTCTGGACTGGTCCTGCCAGTTCAAATCCACACCATAGTTTGAATTGCATTAGTCTAGGTGCAGATTCAATCATCAATACAAAAATCAACTGGGATGCCCAGTTTAACCATTTCAAAATCACTTGCATAAAAATTTGGCAACTTCCCCATTCTTCTATCTGCTAATTCACTTATCAAGAAGAATTGGAAGCACAGTTACACCGGTCTAAACGAGGTTGTGCTAGTCTCGTCTGTTTGGGGTTCTGCATCTAAATGTTGAAATCCCCATGCCGGAAGGGTTTTAAACACTGTGGCTGATTGTTTTGCACAGTTTTACAGCAATGGGAATTTAATGCAACAAGTATTATAAATTTCATTACAGTTTACTGACAATTTCACAAATTTAGTCAACATTAAAGGTTTACAAACAAAAAATAAACCGTCATCCTTAGAATGAATTGACCAAAAATATTGTACAATGACAGGCAAAGATGGATGATAAATAGCTTCTGCATTCATAATCTAAATATGAAAATGCAAAGTATCTTCCACAGAAAAAGCCTAAAGGGTTGGTTATACATTGCATAAACACAATGCTGTCAGTCATGTCGGTCAAAAGCTATAATATTATGAGGTACAAATTGCACAAAGCAATGATGAGTATGGCTTTTAGTTGAATTATGCTTTGACCAATCTGATTTATACAGCCCCTGGGTTAAAATTTGTGCATGTTGCTGAACAAAGGAGCATAGTTAAAACTATTCACATACGTGAGAATTCATTAGCAATTATTTATGATGGTGTAATGCTCCACTGAGAGTAAACAAAACTAAAAACAGTTATATTGTGACTCGTGATCAACAGAACTTCGATAATATCCTGCTGACAAAGTAGAAAACGTGATTTTTTAAAAAATTAGATTTAGCCCACTTACTAAAGCTAAATAAATATGGACCTACTCTCTGTAAATATTTCATAACTCTTAAATAGCCTGCTTCTGTGCAGCCCATTGCATTTGTGCTGGCTTTTCGAAGGAACTACCCAATTAGTCCCATTCCCTTGCTCTTTCCCCATAGTCCTGCATTTTATTTCCACTTCAGGTAATACTCACTTCAAGTGCAGAGCAAATAGGCTACAGTCTTTTGGTTTCAGCTAAAATCTCTGATCACTTTCATAATCCCAGGAAGTTTGATCATTACAGCCTTTCAACATCAGCCTGGTGCCTGATTTTTATCCCCCTCCTTATACAATCTAAAGACTTTCTAAACCCAAGTTTGACATCACCTATGAAATACATACTGACATCCCCTGTTCTCTTCATACCTATTACAACTTTCATTTGTTTCCCTCATTATGGGTCTTGTACTACTACCAAGCTTGCTCAATAATTCAAACCTTATTTATAGCTTTGGTGCATACAAATATCCTTTCTACCTCCCACCTCCCCATCCTCCAATGCAGCAACTTTAAACAATGTTTCTCCGACTTTGCATAATTTAGAAAATACTGTTGAACTTTAGTTTCTACATATTTCTGCTATTACCAATATATTTCACTTATACGCACAATTCTAACCAACTGTTATCTGTCTGCTTTAACTCCCGGAAAGCAATATTTTGCCAGCAGGTATTCAGGTCAAATAATGAAAATAGCACCCAGAAAAAATAGCATAATTCTGCTGCAAACATATAGGGCAGAAGGAAGGTATTTTCATACCCAAAATTGTAAAGAATATTAAAAAAGCATGCAAACATAATACGGACAGAAAGCCCAGACCAATTCCGGTACATATCCAGAATAGTTTACTTTTATATAAAAAAAATTTGTAAATAAAAAAGGGAAAGAAAAATTAATCAGTTGTTGTTTTCTTTTGTTGTTATGGTAACGAGTTGTTTGGCTGCTTTGGCAATATCATATGCACACTGGATCACTTGCTGTGTTACCAGTTGGATGTCAGATGTGGGACCAGGTTCTGCCGGCAGTGCTTTCTTGCATTCTGACTGGAGTCTGTACGCGCTCGAAGTTAATAGTCTCAGTGAGGCCCGAACCATCTCTGAACGAGGTTTCTACACAGCGACAGAAACAGTCTTAATTTGTTACTCTCTACACAACATGAAATCAACAGGAAAATATGCACTGGTTTCAAAGTCCCGATAATGTGACAAAAAATTAGAAAATCTAACAATATTGCGGCGGCACAGTGGTTAGCACCGCTACCTCACAGCACCAGGGACCCGGGTTTGATTCCTGGTTTGGGTCACTGTCTGCATGCATTTCCACCAAGTGCTCCGGTTTCCTTTCACAGTCCAAAGATGTGCAGATTAGATAGGGTAAATGCATGGTCTAATGGGGATAGAGCCTGAGTGGATTGTGGTAAGTGCAAACACTATGGGCCAAATGGCCTCCTTCTGCACCGTAGGAATCTATGAGATATGTAATAACTTTACTTTGATCAGTTGGGTTTCTGATATGCACAGAATTAATGACCATATACAAAACTCCTACACTGAGCTATGGAGGGGTACACACAGGTAGCTGTAATAGTGTGGTCCTTCTAAGGGAGGAGACTCAATAGAGACACCGCGCAGGAAGATGAGCCAATTGGGTGCAATGTGTCCGGAGACAACTCAATTGGAGCCAGGGAGGAGCACAGAATAGAGATGTGTTGCAGTTCTGTCAGACTCTACATATAAGTATCATTGATAGTAAACTCTCAATAACTTGAAACCACAACTAGTTGCCTTTGAAGTTATTGTAGCAGTGATCATACTAATGTTTCAGTCGATAACCTTTCTTTTGAATTTGGAAAAATGTTTGAACAGTGGTTGGGGAGGGTGAAGGAGTTGGACTTCATTCACATTAACGTATTGCATTTGGTATTTGTGATATAGATCATTCCACAGCCGAAAGAACAAATGCAGATAATTTAATCACTTTGCCGAACGACTCCATTTAATCTGCAAGCATGCTTCCAGTCATTTACCATGATAATTCACAGCTTCATTCTCACTCTGACCTCTGCGCCCAGCCTTCAGTCCTAACGAAGCTCAATGCAAGTTTGGTGAACAGTACCATATCTTGCAACTAAGAATTTCACAGACTTCTGAACTCAACACTTGTTCAACGATTTTAGATTATAACTACTGCTGGCAACTCTTCAAATAGCAATTGGTGGTAACGATCCTACTTGTGTAGGATTTTCAGTTTCTCCAGACCCATCTTTCATTTATTTTCTTGTCTTATTACCACTCTCTGGATTCTTATTACCATTCTTTGGGTTGCAAAGAATGACATCACCTATCATTTTCATTTTAATCTGCTCTAGCATTTATTCTGTCACAGGCGCACCCCCTTGTTCTCTCTTCCCTTCCCCATTTTTTCCATGCCTCTGCACTTACTCAAAACTCTTTCATTCAAACTGAAAAAGGTTAGAGATGCAAGGTTATCAACCTTTCAAACCCACAGTCACTTTCATCCAGAAGACCAGAGTCAGCAGACACATGGGAACACCACCTGAAGGTTCCCTTCTAAGTCACACGCTATTCTGACTTGGAAATACAGTAAAATGTCTTTTCACTGTTGCTGAGTCAAATTCCTGGAATTCCCTCCCTAACAGCAGTGTACTTACACCTCAGGGACTGCAACTGCTAAAGAAAGCAGGTCACCTCCTCCTTCTCAAAGGCACCTAGGGATGGGCAATAAACGCTGGCCTAGCCAGCGATGCCCACATCCCAACAAGGAATAGAAACTGAAACGCTAATTCTTTTCTTCCCCTATATCTGCTACCTGACCTACCGAGTATTTCCAGCATTCTTTTTATTTCAGATTTCTAGCATCTGCATATTTTCCCTTGACATGAAGTTTACACTATCCTCTAAAGAAGACATCCCACTAATTTAAACACCAAGGACAAGTTGGCAACATCAGTTCTGGAGTTTAGTCAGCTATACTAGAGCCACACAGCCTAATAGATACAATTCAGAAGCCTATGAAATACTTAATTGCAAGAAATGGTGCTGTTCACCAAACTTGCATTGAGCTTCATTAGGACTGAAGGCTGAATGCAGAGGTTAGAGTAAATTTCTTACTGCTTTACTGCCAAGACCACCTTACCAATCAAGACACTGACTAGTCATATTTACTTCATGCTAAGTAGGAACAGTATCAACTCATTTGTAGATTCACCACTATGTTGGATTAGTAATCTTGTCTGCAGGGCAATCACTAAATGTACTCTTGACTCTTTGCAGAACTTCCTGGCTTGGTATCAGATCAGTGAGGCCACCAGAAGATTATTTTTGTTCAGTATTTCCATTGCCAGGTGTGACATTATGAAACCACTTATAAACAATAAATTTGAGCTCCCACCAGGAAACAGTAGAAAAAGTGCATAAAGATTGTCCTAGAACATCCTAAAGAGATGGAATGAAAGACCTATCAGATCTCTTGACTTTCCACAGCCTTCATTAGACTCATGTTATCTTTCATCCTTTCCAATTCTCTTTTCTAACCTGAACTAGAAGCTTCTAGCTTGTCATTTAACCAATCATTTAACTTTACCTGAAAATTTTACTTATTAGAATTAATATCATTTTGTTTAGGGAAACTAAAATATATATATATTTTTAAAATGACTCACCTTTGGAAAAAGAGCTGCCATCTCAGCTACAGCAACATGTATCCTTTCCGAGCAGGGCATAAAGCTAATGGGCGAAGCAGGGGGGCACAGGAGAAAAGAAAAACCATTAATCACTTAATTAATATACTGCTGGGCTTCTAGAATTAAAGCAATATTCATCAAGTCTACACTAATAGTATGGCCATTTAACAAATTAATCCAGGATTGAGATGGGACATGCAATGCCAATAATTTTCTATGGCACGGTGTCCAATCTGGCCCTCAAGCGCTGACAATCAGACCCACAAAGCCCACCTTACACAGGTTTACTTGTGCTTAAATTTCTTAATAATTGGTTTGTATTGACTGAATTTTGTACTTTTGTTCTGGAAGTAGCTGTTCTTAATACCATTGCCTCACTGGCAGTTAAACATTAGGGCAAGAACATTGTTGGTACATATAGCTTAAATTAAGGGAACATTAATTTAAACCTGTGGATAAGATCCATGATACATCAAAGACACAAAGTTTGGGTTTGATGCTTTTCTAAATAGAATGAACGTCCACATATTTTTAAACAATGGTATGAGATTCTTCAAAAGCTTGGTGGCTTCCACTGTGTCATCAATTGGGTACTAACATTCAAGACTTGGATAGCATTGGTTGATCTCAGTCAGGGCAATAACTGAGGCATTATAACTAATCTGTGTTCCTTGGTGAGGATTCCAGATTCTGTCCACTCTGCTACTGGATGAGAATTAGGCATGGTTGCGATGCCTTTCACTTGCCAATGTTGGTATCCCAGACTCACATTAAGAATAGCCAGTTATTCAAGCTACCCGATCTCACCAAACCACATTCCAAAATAAAAATGCTTGATTACACCTCCTATCTTTCTTCCAACTAAGATCCCTTATGAAATCAACTTTCTTATGGTTAATTTACACCTATGCAATGTTAAAATTTAACTCAGTTAAAAATCTCACAAAAAAATGTTAGAAGTGCAATATATGCATATTATCCCAATGACAGGGCATAAAAATGCATAAATCAGGATTAATGTGCATGTGTGAAATTAATGTACTTATAAGAGTTTTCTGCAGTTGCAAGCAGGCCTTTTTGGCTTCAGCAGTTTTTTCATTATGTTGTTGGCTGGAGATGACCTTTTACTGCTGCTTAAATGGGGGGTTATTTATTTTTACTGGGATATTTATGACTCTGCATTGTTAGGAGAAAAACTGGTTGGCAGGTCACGTGGTAGAAGTCTTTTTTCTTTTTCAGTTTGGAACTGTAGGTTTGGGTTAGTTTCAGACGGCACAGCAAGCTGAAAAGAAGTCTCTCTCCCCCTACTTTTGTAAATTCTGCAGATTAACTGAAAGCCTTTCTGGAGTAGAAAATCTGCCTTTGGTGGCTTGATCAGCGTTTACCTGGGGCTCTGGGAAACTATTCTGACTTCAAACCGAGACTACTTGAACTTACAAGACAGAGTTTTCAATTCTCTAACAAAAAAACTCAATTCCAGTATCACGTGAGCATTAGAATTTGCAGTGTTGAATCTCTTTAAAGGTTTTGTTTGGAACATTTTAGATATATTTGTTGAGAATTATACATTATCATGGTTGTTTTGTGTTGTTTGTAATTGATGAAATTATTATTAATATTCTTATTATACATAACTATATTCTTAAATAAACTTTGATTAAAAACTCCTTAGTGGATCATTTGAATCATATCTGAAATGAAACATATCCTAACCAAATTCAAGTTGCAGAACTTATGATCCAGTTGGGCTCCATAAAACACTTGAGTTTTTGACCTGAATGATAACATATGTAAATACTGGGAATGTGATTTAATAAGATTGGTGAATGATAGGCACAGGTTGGCAAATGGAACAATTATGTTATTGTAATAAAGGAGGCCTAGTTCAAAGAAGGTCAGGACTTGGCACTAAATATTCCTAGATACAAGGTGTTTACGAGAAACAAAAAAAGAAAAAAGGGGACAGTGTGGCAATATTGATGAAAGATGGTATTTCTGGAGGAGAGAAATTTTTAAAATTCATTTACAAAATGCAGGCATCGCTGTTTTTCAGCTTGCTGTTGCCCATTCCAAGTTGCCTTCAAGGAGGTGGTGGTGAGCTGCCTTCTTGAACTGGTGCAGTCCCCAGGTATATAGGTATACATGCAGAGTTAGCAGAAAAAAACAATGACTGAAACTGGGCCACTTTAAAAAGTTAACATTGCAGGCAATGTTGAATGGGAAAGATGGGACAAATAAACCTAGAGCAACCTGGATTACAAGAGTGGTAGAGATGAAGATGAAAAGGGAGAAGTGTGCATATGACAGATACCAGGTAGAAAATACAATGTAAAATCAGGCTGAATATAGAAGGGCCAGAGGATAAATGAAAAACTGATAAGAAAAGCAAGACAGGAGCATGGAAAGAGGCTGGCAGCTAAGAAGCCAAGATCTGTGTAAGAATACAAATAATACGGCGATGAAATAGTAGGGCTGATTAGGGATAAAAAAAAGGAGTCATGCACTTGGAGGCTGGAGAAAAAGCAGAGATTTTAACAAGTACTTTGTATTTATCTTTATAAAAGAGAATGCTGCACAGGCCAGGGAGAGAGGGGAGCTAACTGTTACACTTGTCTAAAACAACTGGTGCAGGAGAATACATCATCAATAGCAAAGAAAATAAATGAAAAACCTATATCTCAACTTTACAAGTGCTATATGTAATGCAAGTGCATTTGGTGAACCTACAGAGGAATGATAAAGGGTTGAAGTTTGTTTAACAAGAGTGTCAAAGAAAATGAGATGTACTGATTCTGATCTGTTGTGAACTGTTTTGTATTGATTTCTGATATCATTACCTTGTTCATCTAAGCCTAATCTGTAACCTCAACTCATGCGAGAGAGAGAAAGAACAGAATGGGCAACAGAAGACTTCCATACATGTTCCATTCAGCAACAGGAATTTGACTTGGTAAAGGCCATATTGGGGTCAATCAGTTCTCACTCTATGCGTCATGCTATTAGATTCTATTTGGCATCTCTCTCAAGAGACAAAACTAATCACAATGATCATTAGCAGCTAAACAGTTGATTGGTTTTTAAATTAAAAAATGTTACCAGCACAGGATATATATGAATATAAAGCAGTGCACTAAATGGCCAATCCAAAAGCGCTAATGTTCTTAGTAGTGCTGGTAATTATTCAGGATGCCAACATTTAGAAAATGTTAGGACGGGCATTTACGATTCACAAGAGTTACACAAACTGTAAAGTTTATTGAAATAGATCTAACCATTAAAACATGCATTATTTTACATGGAGATTTTATTCCTTTCCCCACCCAAAACAAAACATGAAATCAAGTTGTGGGGTTCTATCAGCTCTGCAACACTTCACCCATATAGCTATTCTTCATGTGCAAACATGAATAAATATAGAAAACTATTTGACATAGGAACGTTGATCCTTTTCTTCTCTAACATCCACAAGTGAAGTATCCAGCAAGAACATTGAAACTTGGGTTGACATTGCTTCCTTTCCCTAACTCAGTGGTCTAAAGATTAGTTAAGACACTCTTCACATTGTAATGGTTGAGATGAGATAACATAACACAGACAGGGATCCAACCTGGGATCTTCCAATTCTGTATGGTTCAATGCCACACTAGATAATCTATTTACCCACTAAGGGAGATGCACACTTTCAAATTAAAAGTGGCAGATCTAGTTTCTTGGAAATCACAAGACTATAATATGATTTTCAGAAGCTACTCCCATAACAAAATAATCTATGTCCATTTTGGCATCTCCTTTTTGATTTTGGAGAATTGGCCACATGTATCTCTGGTGTACAAGCAATACCAACTCATTGAAGGCACATTCCATGACAACACATGATCAATGTTGGAAACAAATCACTTTGATCAACATCCAAAGGTATTCAAGTAAAATAATACCTCTTCTGAAGAGGATGCGGCTCCAAAATCTGTCACTTCACACAACAGTCCATTTTAACTTCAACAATGGACATCAATGCTCAAGGATATCAGAACTAAATCCTAATCTGTCCTCACCTGACATTCAAATATTGACAATTTTCTAGCAGAAGCCACAAGATGTAATCAAAGGTCAAAATCATGGCTCATTTTGTTTTTTGCTTGCTCAGAGCCATAATAACCAATTTTTCAGAGTCAATTTAACAAGTCAGCACAGGCCTAGCTCTGGAATTTTCTTGTTGTATGGCTTGTTACATATTATGTTTTGCACTTATGAACTGAACCAGTGGAAAGCTAAAGCCGAAGAGGCTACATTTTCATCCATTGTAATGCACAGGACAATTACATTTTAGTGTATACTCATCTCAATGTGAAAATGCAATACAAATCAATTATTTTGTTGTTTCTGGCCATTGTTAAGTTTGTGGGCATCATTTCTGTAGTGGCCACTGTATTTAATTTTCTTTCCACTAGACTCATTACTTCTGTTAACGAACCGCAATGACAATCATGCAGGGAAGAAGAGAAAAGATGGAGTGCCTGGGAGGCAGAGACAGAGGTCAGAGTACCAGGTGGCAGGGTCAGGCTGCTGCTGCAGGGTCAGAGGCTGAAGGGAAGTTTTGTCGGCCCGCAGAACCAATGTACTGAAACAGCCGAGGCTGTGCCTGAATTTGCGCAGGCTCTCCCGTTCAATCTGTCTGCTGGAATGGAGGGAGAAATAAGGATCGGAAGCAGATAGGGAAGAGAAAGGGAGAGAAAAAGAAAGAAGTGATTGCACAAATGAAATCAAACTACAAGTGGAATGAAACTGAAATGAAAGACTTCAAATGGAAACAGTGTGGACTATAATCAGTAGCAGACTGCACACAACTCTGACAATTCCAATATATCCATATACATATTGCAAACTTAATAGTAGATTCAAACCCACTTCCTTGAATTTTTTTTCATTTTGTTGACATATTTCTTAAACAGCATCAACAATAGATGAGAATGGTGAATGTTTGCTTCCGAAATAAATTAAAAAGACAGTGTGATGGATCAAAACACCTGTGCCTGCATGTTAATACATTAACTTGATTGATGACAAAAAAAATCTGTAAACTTTATGGGACAGAACAAAATCTACAGAAAAAGGACAGACATCAAATACAGAGGCGCTGCACTCTGTGCCAAAAATACCAATCATTTGTTCCAGTACCAATATTAATTTAGTTTCCTGAGGCTTAGGGATCAGCAAGTCCTCCCAAGTCAGTACTCTCTGGTATCATGAAGACTTAATATTTTATGATGGCATATATAGCCTGCAAGGTATGAAAATAAGCCACAGAGACCAGGACAATCCTGATTTGAACCCTGGTGACATTAATCTTAACTAGGGTGTGCTGTGGGAATACTTATAGTTAACCTCTGCATTCTTGGGACATAAAGAGAAAAAAAAAGTTCCTAATGGCTCAGCAGGATTATCTGACGACCAGATGAATGAACGTTCATAAGGTCCCAGGTTCAACCCTAAGGGAAAGGAAATCCTCCTTTCTGAAGTGTATCTAGTGATCTCTGCTAGGGTATGTGGGCCTATGGATAGCATCTGGCTTGCACCTTTGCAATTGATATATGAATAATGGTTAGTTGGGTGTGGCAATAGAAAAGATCTGTGGAAGCACAATTCAGGATGGAAAGAAATGAGAAGTAAACTGGTACCCACCCACCTGTACTATATTTGCAAATGCAGGTACCAGCATCAGGCTCAGCTGTGATGGCACTGTTATCACAATTTAAAATAGGGATCATGAGCCTTGGGAGTCCCTGGGAATTGTGTAAATAGATGATGATATTGATGTACTTGTTTTTATCCTACAGGTGCTTTGGTCCACCTTGTTGTCTAACGAGGGGCATACACGCGATGGGTCGTGAGAGGGCTGCTCTTGGATTTTTTGAGAGTATCCTAGTGCTTCACGTCGTTAGTGTACGCTTGACCTGGACCATTTGATGGGCAACACGACAGCTCAGTGACTATCGCTGTGCTGTGCAGATACATGGATTTGGGCCTGTGTCTGTGGGAGTTTGCGCATTCTCCCCGTGCTTGCGTGGGTTTTCTCCGGGAGCTCCGGTTTCCTCCCACATCCCAAAGATGTGCTCTTAGGCTATTTGGCAAAACAAATTCTCCCTAAATTGTCTCAAATTTGGTTTTTAATCCATAGATCTATAAACATGGACAGGGATTGCGGGTAGAGGTGGGAACATCGGAGTGGCGGCGCGGGCTCGTTGGGCAGAAGGGCCTGTTTCCCGTGCTGTTTTGTTCTTTGTTGTTCTTTGACATTCCACAAACAAAATGGTGTCTGGATTCATGTAAAGATTTTGCTAAAATTAATACTGAAAGACCTAAGTGAACATTTACAGTCTAAAGCCCAGGACACCACAAAGTTTGAAAAGAAAAACAATGCACAAAATAATGTTCATTCAGGCTAATCAGTGGAGTACTGGTGTGCTCATTAACACTAATCAGCACCTCTAGCAACGGAGGAGGAAAAAAATTAGGAAAAAACAAAAAGGAAAGAAATTCATAAAACACATTGTGCACTGAACTGGATGATTAAAGGAGATATGATGATGACAACAACAATACCTCCTTAATAATACTAAATTGCAAAAATAACTTAATACCCCTTTGTACAGTTTGGAAAGCTGTCAAATCATAAACCACATGACAATGGGATCACACAACTGAAACTTAGATGCGTTCACACTGATCTCTATGCATAAATATATATATATATAATATATATAATCAAAGGCATATAGGAGATGCTTAGACTACAGCCACTTCCTAAAGGAATAGGCAACATAACCTTGTGCCATTACATTAACACAATGTTTGGTTATAGACTTATCATACTCTCAGAGAGAGAAAAAAAATCAAAGAACAGGATAGCACAGAGGAACAGACATGTCTTTCACTCTGGGATCCAGATTCAAATCCAGTCCAGACTGATGAGATGAAAATTGCCTTTCTGTTGCTGTTAGCCATTACTGTCATCATCAACTCCTCCCCCCCTACCTTTTCAAAAAACATGCACTTGACTCCTCTTGGCTTGTTGCCCTGGATCCAACCTCTCTTTCCTCTCCAATGTTCTTGAATGCATTGTTGCTTCTGAAATCATTGCTCATCTTTTCTGCATCTCCATTTGAATCTCTGCATTAAGTTTCCACTTGACGTAGGATCCAAATGGACCCTAGTAAATTCTCAGATAACATCCTCTTTGGCTCTGGTGCATTTTCCCTCCTTGATCCCTTAGCAGCCTTTGATATAGTTGACTACAGACATCATCCTCCAACATTTCTACAGTCCAGTACAGTGAACTTTCTCTCATTTGATTCCACAATTGACAAGAGCTTACCTATTTGATTGCAGCCACAGTACCTCGAGTAAGGCTCTTCCCACTCTCGTACCATTACATCCAGTGTTCCTAAGTACATGGTTGACCCCTCTCTGCTTTTTCATCAACATCATCTGTAGATATGGCATCAGCATCCACATGTACATTTGCGATATTCAGCTCTATATCTGGTTAACCTCACATGCTACTTGTGCTTTCAAAATCCATACCAATACAAAATAAATTAGTTTACCTGTCATGCTTGTTTTCCTGTGCAGCTCGCAGCAGCTCCTGAATATTTTTGGTGATTTGTTCTGTTTTCCGAATTACATCCTCTGTGCTTGGGAGCGTGGAATCTGATTCTGTATCTGGATTATCCAACTCCAGCAGAGGGTTTTCTTCATGCCGTCCTACGCTTTTTGGCTTACCCTTTCGGCAAGAGCTTACATTAGGCAAGAAGAAACAAAACAAGTAATTTATTTTAATTAAGGCTAACACTCCTCTAACAGGTAGGAACTCAAATATACCGATCTTTTAACATACAAATTATTTACAATACTCTTGATTTCACTAATGATGGCAAATTGTTGGGCAAGAGAATATTTCTTTGTTTCAGAAAAAGAGTAGTATTCCATCTATATTATGAATAGTATGATCCTGTTCTGATAATGTCAAATATGTTTAATATTACGACTTTCCTTACTGGTTCTAAACTTCTCTTAGATGTCCATACTGGCCTCTCGTATTAAATCGCTACCCTTGCCAGCAATGCTGTCTTGTCTCAATCAAAGGTTGCAAAAACACACATTCTGAGAGGGTGTTTCCTGTTCTAGGGGCATATAGATTTGGTCATTTATATTCCAGGCCACTTCTGAAGATAACAGCTGTGCCAAATAGGAAGCGACAGCTTTTTGAAAAGCATATCCAGGCTTAAGATCATTGTTAAGTACCAATAATCTTTTTCATTTTTTAAAAATGAGCTTTACTTGTCTTCTATCAGCTGCATAAACGATTTTCTTTTGGTATCTTTCCATAAAATTATTTTTTTAAAAAACATTCTAGCAATGAAAAATCAAATCAATCCACTATAATATTTAACCACCATAATTAAGGAAATAGCTTCACCAAAAATATTGATTAATCATTACTGAGAGTAAATATATCCAGATGTTTATTCTTTCCGCATAAAAGCAGAGGATGGATTTTATACTGTTTTATACTCTGTTCTTTCCTAATCTGGAAGGCATGGTGACCTCCTAGATTTCAAACAATACTGCTTTAATTTTTAAGAGGCATGCACGAACAGTAATCGTGGGATACTAGAGATTCTCTCCCAATTTCCAGGCAATACAACCATGTTTCTAACTATTATGATCACAACCTATAATTAGCTGATAAATACATGCAAACTGATAGCCCTTGGCACTGATACAACATACCACACTACAGTCACAAGGGTTAAAAATACATAAATGGAAAAACAGCAAAACCTAGACAACACAAGATCAAAAACATGTATCCACTTTTGATAATTAGTAGCTTAAGTCACTATCTTTTTTCCCCATTTTAACATTGTGTCACCTTTTGGAATGATACATTCTGAATGTATTCAAATTTTAAAAATTATTAAAATGGATATCAAGCCAAGATCTTGTGGCAAATGCTATTAGTGGTTCAATGGAATTTCCTACTAGACTAAAAGGAGAAATTTCATATCATTGCAGTGAGATTCATATGGGAACTACATAAATGCATTCATTACCTTGACCTGAAATGCATCCAAAGAAGTTATTCTTTAATTCAATTAGCATTTCCAATAAACTAAAAAAGGTTATTCAGAGGTGAATTTCAAAGCAGTGACAGACGGAGTTTGGATATTACTTGAAACCTACATAGATAATCATGCGGACCATCTCTATGTTTTATCGCGCTATACTTAATCCATACCCAGCCTCATCTGGCTCCAAGTCATTCGCTGCATTATCGTAGTCACTGTCCGGCATGCTGTTCTGTTTCTCAAGCTTTGATGCCTAAAGAAGTTAAAACAAATCCCAAGATACAAAAAGCATAGTAACTCCTCAAGTGTTCATACAGATTGAGAACTATCAGGTGATGTACAATCTTGATTCAGACAGAAACTAAAAAAGAGCAAAATGCTTGAAGTCAGTAACAAAAAATAGACGGTTAATAACTAAGCAACATTAAAGCAATGCATTTATTCTTTAAAATAAGAATGATTTCCATTTCCCATTCCCAAATTACAAATTTGAAACAAAATAATTTGCAAGTCTTCTGAATCAAGTTTTGCCGTGGCTGCAATTCAAACATATTTTAATGGGGGCTGGGGGGACGAATAGAGAGGGAGGAGGGAGGAAGAAAAAGAAGGTAAGTAGTGTGGTTAAAAAAAAAGGGAGTGTTTACTTCCTACCATGATTTTGCTTATACTCCAAGGATCTATTGTGTACACCATATTGTCAAGAAAATGTTTTATAAACATTAGTATATTTCTTAACAGAAAAAAATCCTGATAAAGGTTATATATTAGTCACAGAGCATAAAGAATCCAAGTAATAGCAAGTTCTTATGAACCTGAGCCAATGAAGGCCAAAAATGCAGCCTTACATCAATTTACATGTATACATTAATACTAACATAGTAAGACATCCTAAGGGGCTTTTAGAAGAGTGTTAACAAAATAAAATTTGATACTTAGCCCCATTAAGAGGTATTAGGGCAGATGTTGATTTTATGAAACTTTTTAATGGAAGAAAAGGAGGTAGAGATGTATAGAGAGGAAACTCCAGAAGTTAGGGCCTTCATGCCTTTGAAGACCCAGCTGCCAATGGTAAAACAATTAAAATTTGAGATGCTCATGAGCTCAAACTAGAGGAGCATAGAAATCACATAGGACTGAGGAGGTTCTAAAGATAAGGGAGGGGAGTGGATGGATGAGGTTAAAAAAATGTCCAACTTGGAGGTTACATCGTCCTAGTGAGAAAGTCAATTTTAAGAACCATGTCATGCCTCATATTTTAACCTCATTTCATATTTGCATAATTAGTTAAGATTAAGACCCACTTAATTATGACAGATGTAATTTTAATCAGCTGTTTTATAAATACAAGTAATATTTTCATTCTAGTTGAATTCAAATAATCTTTAAGCAAATTTTTTGAAGATAAAGTTAAACTAAGATATTTATGTAGCTGATTGCCAGGTGCTTAGTGTATTCATGTTTCTCTTCAGCTCTCATATTGCAAAATTTTATTTGAAACTCAGTTAAGAAATTCCACAATATTAGCAGTTCTTAATTAACACACTATTCCAGAGCATGACAGAGAAAAACATTCAACATGAATCAACTTTCCATTCAAAAAATTAATTCTTAAAAAATGGACAATCTGACTTTGGAAGGAGAAAGTTTATTTTAGTTTCAAAACAGTAGACTTAAGAATGAATACATGCTACAATATGAGATTAATCAGACCATGCTCAACACAGGATGCTAATGACACTGTGGCTGGTACCATCTTTACAGAAATAAGACACCCAAGAACGATTGTCTAGATGGATTAAATTTTTAAAAAATAGCTCATCCAGGATCTGCTTGGAAATTATTGTAGATATCAGTAGCCAATGGCAATTCAATTACTACAAGACTTTTTCCATATTGGAATGAAAAGTGGCAAAAGCCTAACACTGCAAGTGGTCACCCCCCCCACACTCCACCTTAAGATACCACAATTACCATTACTAGGCTCCTGGGCTATGAAATCTTTGGTAGATAAATAATTGGCACTATTTTAAAGACTCTTTCTGTTCAACCAGTAGCCAGTCACAGTTCATTCAAAGCATTACTGAAGTCCAAAAATTCCTTAGTTATGGAAGCATAATTAGAAATGGAGCAAGCTTTGACATCAACCGCAATCTTCTTCTGAAAGCTTTCACCTCATGGTACAGCAACCAAGTTGCATGAAGATCCCAATTCGCTTTTATACGTATACTATGTGGCATTGCAATAGAAAATGGAACTTTTTGTTTTAATTTTAACCAGTGAAAAAGCATATCAGATTTCTAAGTTAGTTTACGGGGGTAGAAAATGAATGTTGAACACTGAAAATCTATATCCTGTATTAATTTAAGACAATATGTTTTAATTGTTAATTTTAGAATGTCACACATATGCCACCAAGAACATATCCTTTATTTTTTATAAATACACATTATCCTTCCAAACCCAACCATCAATAGTTGAATTAGAATATTTTATATAAAAAACTCAATGTTATTTTCCCCTTGGATTGCTCGTTGCAAGAGTAAACCATTACAGCCGAGCTTCTCTGATGGCTGTGTGTGTTAATCCAGTACATGGAGAAGCATATAAATTCAGATCATGCCCATTCTAACCCTGAACTATGATTTAGCTGATCTCAGCCAGCATGGAGTTTGGGTGCTATAAATGTCCTCAGGGTCTGGATTTGGTACCAGCTAAGGTTCTTGCTTCTGATCAATATCCAGCGATCCATGTTTGAAGTGTGGACTTTGGGTAATGACAGGATTGTTTTGGCTGCGATGCTTGCCAATGTTCAACTTCAAGGCTTACACATGTAAAATGGTCATATGAGGTACTAAAAAGCGACCAGTGCTCATGGAATCATACGTCATCAAGGAATCAGTGCCTGCAGGAGCGAGGAGGGGAGAAAATTGGGAAGAAAAAAATTATAGCCACTATAATTATATTGAAAGTTCCCTATTCAAGTTTCTCACATCCCTTCTTGAATGTGTTGGTGTATGGCTCCATGGGCACAAGTAGCGCTTCAGTACCTTGCCCAAGTGGCCATTCTTCACATATGAGCTCAGGCAGAATGTTTGCAGGTGATTTGCCTGCATCACAGCTGAGCTAAAATCCAGTCATCCCCTTAAAAGTATATATTTCTAGTTAATAAACAGGATTTCAGGCTCTTTAGATCCATTTCCTACCCCAGTTGGAAGTCAGTTGTACTCGTGCTTAAATTAATTGAACAAGGAACCAGAAATTGAACCCATGACATGTCTGCTCTATATGCTCAATAAAACACAGTGTAGTGAATTCAACCACTAATCATCAGGGTAGCATGATGGTGTCTCTTGAATGGAGATCTAACACCTGTGCTGTAGCAAAGGGTCAAGCTTTGATGGCTGAAAGGCTGGTTAAGCTAGGTGTGCATTGCAACCTGTGGTTTGGGAGCAAGCAGGGTTAATAAACTGGAAAATAAAAATTGAAAGGCAGAGGAGAGTAATCAGGAATATGCAGTAGGTGAAAGAAACTTTAGTGTAAGTGACTACTCATGCAGACTTGAAAGAAAGGAAATAGGTTAAAAATGGTGGGAAAGAGGCAGCAACAGGCACTGCAGATGGTCACCGTCTCCTCCTACGCACAGACCAACTGAGAAGGTACTTAACCCTTTGGGTGTTCTCATCCCGGGACCAGGAAAGCGTGGAAGGGAAGGAAGGTAAAGATGAAGAGGAGGTCACAAAGGCACTCCTCCCAATCTGAAAGGGGAAAGAAGAAACACTCGGGCAAAAATTAAACATAAGAAAAACACAACAAAAGAGCGACTCCACGAACTGTAAACCTATAGGTATGCCAAGTTTATATACATGGGCTTTATCTGATGACATTTTCACTGGGTTTTTGAAAAACTAAGTTGCAAACAGTCTTCAAAACACAGTGAACAAAACTCATCTTAACTGAATATGCTGACTTATTTGGCATGGTTACCTTCAGAATCCATAATATTGCAGAGATGATATAAACACTTGCCAATTAAAACTTAAATAGTGTATAAATATTAGTTTGTCTCATCTGTCCAAAGCTCTGCCCACCAAATATACTCATATGAAGTATATTCCTCTGAATTAACTCAAAGTTCTTAAAATACATGAAGCCCGACTTACTGGAATCTATTGGTTTATTTCCTATTTTGTTTGATGAGAAACAAGGTTAAAACACACTGCCCATGTGTAATTTTTTTATTTGGCGTTACTGTTTGGCTTTATTATATAATTGATGGGGAAAGTCATGCTGTAAACAAAGGCAAGAATTGATGCAAAATGCTTGTTCCTGACCAGTGATTCAAAAAGAAACAAAAGATCAATGAAACAATTAAAAAATGTAGGAATTATAATACCAACATCCTCTTTATAAAGATTAGCTACATACAATATGAAGGTAGTAGACAAACTATTTTAGACTGCACTTAACTTGTACCTTTTAGAATAACAAAAACATAACTACTGATTTACCTAAAGTGAGGTAAATAAAAACAAATGTTTGTTCATCTATTTTTATTTAAAACAAAACTGAAATTCAAAGAAGAAAAGTCACAGGAACACTAACTATAACAAATCCAAGGAGAGCACACTTCCGTAATGTGATAATACTTCTGATCTCAAAAAAAGGGAACTATGACAAACTAACAAAGCAAGGAAATTCAAATTATGATGAATTACAAAAAGTTAGATTAACATAAATTTGATGGGCAGATGATGAAAAAAACTAATGCTACTTTAGAAAAGACAATTCTTTCAACATGTCCATTTTCAAGAAG
The DNA here is from genome assembly GCA_024679065.1 of Sphyrna mokarran. Classification (NCBI taxonomy): domain Eukaryota; kingdom Metazoa; phylum Chordata; class Chondrichthyes; order Carcharhiniformes; family Carcharhinidae; genus Sphyrna; species Sphyrna mokarran. Next base: position 38,215,936 of record JAGIQG010000020.1, on the reverse strand, counting down.
CATAGGACAATTTAGGTTTTATGACTTTCACTTGGCATACCTACAAACAAAACAATTCAACAAGTTGACATGTAAAAGCAACAAGACTTCACACAAACACAATTCTGCTTGCTACTCTTAAAGTTAAGTTAATGACCAAGAATGACACATTTTGGCAATTTACATAAATGCTTATTTAATAAATCCACTGGGATTTTTAAAAGCTAGAAAATATCAAAAGGATGTATTTTGTCAATGACCCATTTACCCCCAGTTCAGTCTAGTTCAGTTGTAACATTAGGACCTCTGCTGTTTGGAACAAATTGCGTGTGGTCACTAAATTTTATCCCAGCTTACCAAAGAAAAACCAATGGAGCAATTAAATGTAAAGCATAAGTAATGTGTATTTTTAAGGAAACAAAAATAATTTTACCCCAGCTACATGCAAAAAAGAACAACGGCAGAGATTAGGTTAAATAACAGGATTGCAAATGATCAGGCAGCTCTTTCAAAGAGCTGATAGAAAGGATGGGCCAACAGCCTCCTTCTGTGCTGGAGGTTTTATGATTCTGCACCAAATTCCACCAAGTAAAAATTACAATGTTGCTAAGTGCCAGGTTATTCTGTATTTAAACTCAAATAATTTTGTAGTTTATTGAAATTTAGTGAACCACATCATACTCATATAAAACTTGTGGAAAAATTTTCAAAAGGTATGGGCTGAATATTCCAATCTCAGGATCAACCCAGAAGGCATACAAATTGAACAAATTAGACATAGTCCAAATTTTAGTACAATTTTACATTTAGGTTACATAATAAGAGAAATTGTTACTCTAACACAGATGTCCTCCCACATCAAAGGAATAGTGTAATTCAATATTCCCCAATGCAATGCCATTTTCTCAATGCGTTTTTATAAAGTTAACTGCTCCTATCATTCTCAATGCAGCTTTAAAGTATGAATAGTGGAATGCTTTTACAAAACCTAATATTTAAAGATTCAAAAACAACAATTGCACTATACAAAGAGTTCAAAAGTACCACCAACTATAATGCTTTCCCATTGCAATAATGCAATGAATTTAACAGAATTTAAGGACCCAGAGAGATTTAATCTGCAGCATTAGCAAAATGAACAGGAAAATCAATAAAAGTAACACCTACAGACTCTTAAACCTTTAAATATTATATTTTTCATAATGGTTCAACTACCTGCTAGAAGTGCAAAATACATTTTTACTACTTGTTATATATTTAATAGTATTAAATGAGATTTTGCACTGATGGTTTATGTAAGTTGGAAAAACTAAACAGTTTCAAAGATAAAATATCAGGTTATTTAACAGGGTAGGTGTTTATTTTAGGAGGGTTTTTATTTTCAAAGATTTTAAATTGTAAAAGCAAAGCTGTATAAATTTGATTTTATTTCCTTCACCAGCTTTCTCCTTTTCAATCCCTTTTCTTCTGAAGGTAAAGATTCTAAACCCTTGCTCAAATTATCGTTATCCATGTATCAAGAATTCATAGAGGATCACCTTAGCCAAGCCCAATTCAGTTCTCAAATACCAAGCAGTGTATAATTCTGCCTCAACTTTAGTTAGGAGTAGCAAACCTCTCCAGCTGAGATACACAGCTGAACTTCATCTGTCCAATTGATGACTGAGATCAGATAATTTGACACAGACTAGGCACAGAATGTGAAATATGGCTGGTCTTATTGGTTCAATATTACCCTCATGGTACACAAACTGAACTATCAGGGAGAAGCTGAAACTTACATCTGCCAGATTAACCTGCTTGTTTTAAGAACATAATTAATAGGATCTTCATGATTTTAGCTCAATACTTGCACAAAAGCAAAATACTGTAGATGCTGGAAAGATGAAATAAAAACAGAAAATGCTGGAAGCATTCAGATCAGGCAGCGCTTGTGGAGAGAAAGAGACTTAACATATGAGAGCACTGATCCTTCACCAGAATGATTCTAGTGAAAGGACGCTGACCCAATATGTTAGCTTGATTTCTCTCCATTGTTCTGCCTGTCCTGTACAATACTTGCATGCCACCTAGTGCTGCAAGCTGGCATTTTCTTTCTTACATTATAACATATAGTCAAATAAAGTTTAGGTGAAGGTCTATTAGGATCTATTCCTTCCCAATTGAAATATGATGTTAGCACAACAGTCCTGGAAAAAACAACACTGAAAGGATCAAAGTTTAAAAGCAAAAAGAAGAACGTGCAATAGGGTCAGTTATATTCAATTAGGCAATTTTCAAATAGTTAAAATTTTTTTTGCTTTGCAACAATAAGGACTAAAACAAGGAATTAACGAAAAAAACACAAGACAGCATTTTGCAAGCCAGAAAAGAAATTCAGAACTTAGGGCAAAAAAGAAAAAAGGAGAAAAAAAAGCACAACTCGCTTACCAGAGCTGACGGCGATTTACTTACGTGTTCAGGGAAGGGCTGGAGTCCTGCAATACTGTCCTCTGGGTATGTGACGTCCCCAATTGGGAGATAGGGTTTCTGACCAGAGCCTGTCTCATACATGGACATAGGCCGGCTGCCACGTGCAGACGGGCGCCGTTTTAAGGACGAAGGATTGGAGGGACCTGGGTATTCTGAACTGGAGGGAACTTGATAGATATTCGTAGTGACCTGTCGCCTGAGGGTGGTGTTTTCACTCTGCAGCGTTTGAAGCTGAAAGAAATTTTTTTTTAGCCAATAATCTTTTCTTGTATCAAGCAACGATGGACAAGTTTTGGCGATTACTGCAATGTGGATCGTGCACGTCATAAATGAAATGTTGCTATAATAAATAAAGCCAGAGAGACAGATAGAGGAAATAAACAAATGAACATTTCAGTAGGAAGAGCTGAAGCATGGACTAAATTGCACATGAACACCACAAGTTCCACCTGGAGGTTGAATGCTTCCATGGCTCTATCCCATTGATAGACCAGTTTTTCTGGTGCTACGAATACTGTGTAAAAAACCTCCTGTTCTAGGTTTTTAATGTACAGTATATAAAAAGACAAATTTGAAAATAAAGACATCTGCAAAAGATCAGCTGATGCCAGTCCCTAATTTATAGGTTTTTGTTGTGCTAAGTTTTGAGATATTCTATCTTCAGGCTCTTGTAAACAAAAATGTATTTTAATAACACAAGGGTGCTTTGATTACACAGATTAAATATATATAACATGAAGCTGTAAGAATTCTTAAATTTAACAATAATATTTTCCACATATTCTTAATGACATTAACACCAATTTCTCCTGCTCCTTTGATTTATATCTTGCAAGGTCATAAGATTCTGTTTGAGCAGGGTTTCAATGCTGTCTCTCCCTATTCATCTAAATTTCAACTTCATATACTCTATTCTGAACTAAACCTCGCACACCTCATAACTGTTCACCTCAATTGCTCCTCATCCACAAAAATCTTGTCGTCACCAAAAACCTTGACCTGCGGCCTGCTTCAGCCAATACCCCTTGCCATAGGTCTTGGTCCTCTGACTCTGATTTCCTCTTCCCTTCTCCCTACCATTAAGTCCACATCTGCACTGGAATTTTCATCTTCAAACGTACAACATATTTTCCTTGCTCTTTTCCTGACTTCCAGTAGAAAGTAGAGAAATCACAGTTTTGCTAACTATGGATACAAAAAAAAATAGAATTACTTAATAGAACAGTTTTGCCCATGGCATGGTTCCACAGATGTTGATTAGATAAATATCTGATGTAACTAATCATCATCAGTTATGTGTCTTTTATGGGTGTAGGCTATAGAATAAATGATGGGCCACAGCAATGTGAACCAATTTTCTTTTAGAATCATAGAATCCCTACATTGCAGAAGGGTATTTGGCCCATCAAGCCAAACAATAATCCCACCCAGGTTCTATCCTCGTAACCCCAAATATTTACCCTGCTAGTCCTCCTGACACTAAGGAGCAATTTAGCATGGCCAACTCCACCTAACTGCGCACATCTTTGGACTCTGGAAAGAAATTGAAGCATCTGGAGGAAATGCATGGAGAATGGGGAAAATATGCAAAGTCCACATAAATTCACCCGAGGCCAGAATTGAACCTCAGTCTCTGGCATTGTGAGGCAGCAGCGTCTCCATGTCACCATGCCACCCTCTTCAAAAAGTATGATGGGATCTTTTACATTAAGCTGAGAATAGCTCAGTGTTTCACTGAACAAAGCAAAATGACTTAATACCTTTATATTCACCTGTCCCCAAATTAACTCTGGCTCATGTAAAAAAAAATCAAGTGACTCATGCTAGCAGAACCAATAATTTGAATTAAAACAAAATGCTGAGATCAGCAGGCCTGGTAGTTCTGTTGAAAGATCAGAGGTTTGAAACAACTCTATTTTTCTGTTCACAGATGCTGCCAGACCCGCTGAGTATTTCCAGCATTTCCTTTTTAATTTTAGATTTCTAGCAACCATGGTAATTTGCTTTTGCAACTGTTTAAATTACAATTCAAGCTCAAGACTGTTGAAGGATCCAGTGGAATTGTAGTCTCTCTCTTTCCTTCTTTTCATAAATTTAAATACTTTCTTCTCCTTACTTTGCTGAAGTAGCTGCTGACTCAATATGCAGTATGGCTCCAGAAATGCAGGCCTTTCTGCATTTCACTCATTGTCCACCTTCATCAGTAAACAACTGCAACGAAAGCCAGCTATTCTATTGTGGCACTGGGGGCTTTACAGAGAAGCTTAATCCTGTATCACACCAAAAATTGAGTAATTGGAAAATAATAAGCAGAAATGCTGAGTATCAGTTTCGCCCAGCTGGTAGCACATCTTATGGCAGACGGTTCATTAAATCTTGTCAGCTGATGAATAAGATTCTATAAACACTATTTAAAAGGAAGTATTTTTCCAGTGCCCAGGCCAAGGTTCACCCTTCAACCAACGTTCCAAAAGTAGGTTAGCTGGTCATACATTACATTGGTTGTTTCTGGGGTCTTGTTACAAATTGGCTGTTGCATTTACTCAGATAATTGTTCATATACTTTGTGAAGTGTTGTGGGATCTCGAGAGTGGATAAAATACATTATATAAATGTAAGTTCTTTCTTTCACAAGTGATATTCTCTGTGGTCACTCAACTAACTCAACAGATACCAATCAAACCTGGAACTTTCCAGTTTTTAAAACAAGTTTCATTCAAAATATTTTTATTTTGATGATATACTTTAATTTATTAATGGTTACACCAAAAAAAAACAGCTGTTGGATGGAGATTGTGTTTGGTTATGAACTCTTGATCCAATTAAAACTTTAAAAATCTTATGCCTTAAAAATGTTTAACGGGGGCTGTTCACTCTTATAGCAGACTGTATGGTTTAAATATTTCACCAGGGTTAAACAATCTGTCAGTTCCAACCCATTAGCTGGTGAATGAGATAGAATAAGGCAGATTAAATTTCACTTCAGAGAGAATTTTGACTGTCTTTAATTTTGACTACCAATACAAATAAATATGAAATTACTCTAACCTCTTGTATAAGGGAGAGTAAAGTGAAAAGGAAGGTTTAGTGTTGTCTGCAAAAGCAATTGTTAAAAAAACATAGTCTTCAAAATGTCATTCTATTCTCTGTAAACTGCTCTGAGATTTTCGTGAATCACTGAGCTGAATTGCTCAAGTTTCCCCTCCCTCTCCTTTAGAGACTGTAGAAAGCTTCCGTTACATCTCTCAACCACACATGCTGTAATTTCAGATCCTGCTACTGTCTGACAGCTATTGTAAAATGGTTATTGTATTTCCTTCTCCACTGAGCTTCAAGTCCCTGAACAGATTATATCTGCATCAGATCATGATTAATTTTTAATCACTCATTGAATTATCACTATTGTGATTTCACTTTCTGATCAGCCTGCTTGACATTATTAAAACAGCTGCCTTTTCTACATTAAGCAAATCACAGAAAACTTCTTTTGGGGAATTGCTGAAGTGGGATTGTGAGGTGTTGCTAAGTTGGGTCTTGAATTTTTAATTTTTTCAGCTACAGCAGTGCTACTTCACTCAAGTTTCACTTGATAACACTTTCCTAACCCATGACCTCTACCAACTAAAGGACAAGGCCAAGGACAGGAACACAATCATCTGCAAGTTCCACTCCAAGTCACACAATACCCTGACTGGAATGATATTTGCAGTTTCTTACAGTAGAAGTAGCTACACCAAATGGACTGCAGCAGTTCAAAAACGCAGCTCACCACCACCTTCTCAACGACAGTTAGGAATGGCAACAAATGCTGGCCTCCTCAATAATGCTCATATCCCATGAATGAGTAAAAAAAGCAGATTGAGGCTTAATACTCAAGTCTATTCCTTTACTGCTCAGTATGCAACTATGCAATAGCACAACCTAGAAATGAAGCAACAGGATAACTGAGTAGATTAATTGAATGCTTGTATCTTCTCCAACCTTTTCAAAAGTCGACAGAGAAAAGGAAGCCTTAAGTTGCTTTAAATTATTGCAAATGAATATAAGCAGCAATAGTTATGATTAAACTCACTTAATTCAATGAGCAAAAAGACACTCCTTGCATAACTGTACAAATAGTGAGCATATTACACCTCTCCACATTGGTGAGCAATCTTTCCCAGCTTAAACTTATCTACTTCCTCATTCTAACCTTCAGTGTTGGTAAATGTATGCCATCATAATTCTTCCTTAAAAAACTGTCAGTTTTTGTCTATTTACCTTCCTGTGCTCATAAGCCAAAAAGGACTCAGAGATATCTCCCGCTGAACCGGGACCAATGTAAGATAAGACAGACTAACCAGGACCAGGGACTCTTCAACGTGAGATAAGACAGAACAACCAGGACAAAGGACTTCCAATGTGAGATAAGACAGGCTAATGAATTCCTTATCTTTTCACTTGCATAGGAGCACTTTGTTTGAAAAAGGAACATTTAAATCCTAAAACATTCTGCAAACAAAAGTGCGCAGTAATTTCATAGGGAGCTAATTACACTTTTGATTTCCTAAAAGTTTTGAAGTTTTTTTAGATACAAGTAATGCTTACATTAACACTGCAAATGTGTTTCCTACTATTATAGAATAAAGCCAGGAATGAACCAAATAGAAATACCAATTACTTGGAATAATTCAGTCTGAAAGGAAGAGATAAGTATGCCATTTAAGCAACACTTCCTCAGCGAGGAGAGATAAAACATGGAAAAGATTAAAAATTGGACCTTTATAAATTAAAGAATAACTTTCATTCTCCATTATTTTAGGGCATGGTACATAATTAAAGAACATTTTTAAAGGCAGTGGCTTCCACAGGTGTCCAGTCACAACCCCAGGATCAGATGATAGTCTCTTCTAAACATGGATGTTCAATATGACAGGGGAAGTCTTACAGCATAGTGATTAATGTTTAGATAACACCAAATTGTGTAACAGTCAATAACTTAGAAGAGTCTAATGATTAGCAAAAAAAACAAAATGGATTGCTGCAAGTGGATGAAATGAGTTGGGGAAGAGGACTCTAGATTAGCAAATGGTTTTTAATACACACAAACATTTCATACTACAAATGAATGAAAATAAAGGAAATATAGCATGGTTAGAATTTTAGACAAATGAAAGAAAACTGCTAAGTGATTGATGGCCACTCAAAGCACAGGCATGACATTAGAAAGCTGCTGTCAAGAAAATCATGGTTCAAGGGTGTAATGCACTACTTAGAGGGATGGTGCAAGCAGATCAAACAGTAACCATAGGGAATTGCAATTGTACTTGAAAGGGAAAGTAATTGCAGAACTATAAGGAAAGAGCAGAGTAGTAGGAATGAGCAGAATAGCTCATTCAGAGATGGCATAAGCAGGATGGATTCAATGACATGCTTCTATGCTACATAATGTTGTCATTCACTATAATACTAGGGCCACAACAATCAAATTGTACAAGACTTTTCTCGGATATAATTTGTTGTAACATATTCAGCTTTGCAGCCCACCCAACCCCCTCCAATTTAGAATGGATACTGTGACTCTGGAAAAAGTACAGAGACAGAAAACAATGATAATCTTGACAAGAATGTTTTGCACTATGAAGTTAGCCAGGAAAGGCCATTGCAATTGTGTCCTATGGTTGAAATACTCAGTGAATTCAGACTCAAAATAAAACCTTGGAACTTAAATATTGCTAGAATTAACCTAATTTTCATCAAGTCAGCATTTCTTCAAGTCATGTATGGTAGAAAAAAATTACAATATGAAAGCAGTGGTGGTAGAGGGGGCAGGAACAAAATGAAATCTCAAAGAGAAATTTGAGATCAGAAATGCATTACAGTACTGTTTTCTTGATTTTTGATGTTTATTTAGGTCAAAATCCTGAATTCCACCACCACACTGCTCCAAATGAAGGAGCAAAAAGAAAATCGAATACATACTTGAGTAATCCACAAAGCTACAAAATGAAAGTCTTTATCTTTCAAAATTTACCACTGACCCGAGCTACAGAATATACTAAATGAACTCAGAGTCTGAAAATAGTATTCTTACTTTTTTTTGCATCAAACGTAGCTCATCACTTAAGTTGCTATTCACTTTCATCAGTTGCTGTATCTTTGCTTCAGAAGCACTTAATGCGTTTTTCACTTCCATGTATTCCTGTAATGTAATTGGTCCATCTGACAGATCAGAGTCCATGCTCTACAATAAGAAGTGCAACCAGTGAATAAAATTCTATTTCTTTGCAGATACGGTTAAAAGAATCACATTTTTTTGGAATTTAAAGCTGCAGTGATTCTCTTTGCTAAAATCATGTTTACTCATTTCACCATAATAATCTTTCATTACTAAACTTGACTGGTAGAATGGGTAGGAAAGTGCCAAAAAGCCATTGGGGTCATGACATTAAATGTTAAAACACAGAATGAACAGATTCAAATGAGATACCATTTGGATTTTTAAGCTTTTAAAGAATAGTTGACTTATAATAGTAGTGAACATGTTGAATGGATTTGAATCAACTGTAACAAGAAAATGTGAGGTTTCATCTCAATAATGTGAAGCTGCTTGAGATTACAGCTTTATAAATCACTCCCACTTAATCTCAAAGACAATTGATTCCTCCAAATCATTGTCCACAAACAAAATGATTGGATTTATAACAAAGGATGAAACTATATATAAAAAAAAAATCAAATAAGACTTATGTGTTGACATGTAAAACTGAAAATATATCTATGTTGTTGAAGCTTTGAGAGAACCAAACACAGGGTTGTCAACATTTACAATCTTATTGACTAGCATGGAAAAGCAACACCAAGGGCAGCTTCTTGCTTCTGGAAGATTCTGGAATAGATTTCATGCATATCTGAAATCCCATCCATTGCTGCTTGCAACAGAGCTGCAGTTGGCTATGATAGATCATTCTCAGCAACTGATATCATGAGAACCACCAAGCAGGGATAGAATCTCAACTTTGGAATGTCTCATGATGACAATTGTTTGAAAAAGGTATCCTGGAAAACTTGTTTATTTTGATGAAAAATGGAGGGTACTCTAAATTTTAGACACTCAGCTAGCTTTCCTTCCGCTTATATGTTAAAATATTTATGAATAATATTGATGTGCACAGCATTATATACTTCTTGAGAAATGAACTGAAATTTGATGTTCCTTGTTAATTTTGGACATGATTCAGGAGTAGTACAATTAATATCAGGACACCATCTATCATGAACCACATTAAAATGACACAGTAGAGGTACCTTTGCTCTGACTGCCTTAGCTGTTGGTTCCTGATCCGTATCTTCATCTGAAGCAACACTGTCATAATCTGGCTGATCGTTATCATGGCTCTCACTGCCATGGCGATCATTAACACTCTTCAGTACAAGTTCCACATTATCTATGTTAATAAGAAAAGAAAACCAAACAGTTTTCACAATATTGGTCCAAGATTGAAAAAAAAGATCAAGAGAACTTCAATGATTGGAGAGAATTTACTTGTTATGCAACTACAACAACAGCAACATCTAGCATGAAGATCAGAATGTACCAGAATGCCTGTGATTACATCATGGATTGCATCACTCCCTGGTAATAATCACCTCTGCAGTTGTTTTGCCCATGGTTCAACTGAAATGAAACCCTTATCAACAATCACTAATTTCTGACTTAGGAAGAAATATTATGATTTCTCCACAAATAATAGGGAAAATTAATTGTGATCATTTTTATAATAGTCATAGATGAGCAATTCATCCAAGAAAGCCTATCTTCCAACATCCAAATGCATTTTGAATGCTCAACACCCTCATCTTTAATTGTTGGAGAACAAAGATGTACAAGTTAGGTTGGTTGGACATGTTAAATTAGGAGAATTGACAGGATAAATATGTGGGGTTACAGGAATAGGGCCTTGTTGAGATTGTGGTTGGGTCAGACTCAGTAGGCTGAATGGCCTCCCTTTGTTCTGTAGGGATTCTATGATTAATACCTTGTTCTGGTAAGTTATTAAAACATTTATCAATTATGTATTTTTTGCTGAAATTACCATTTTTGGTTCTACTAGTTAACTGGAATAATTATCCCATCAATACTGTTTAATTTGATTGATCCAATCTTAATCTCGTTGTTCAGACTGTTCAGCTGGAGATGCTTTAATTTTTCCAACCATTTGAGACTTGGGATCATTCTTTGTTACACCCTTTCCTTTATTTCCTCAATACAATAAATGTTAGCTCCATTAAAAGTTAAGAATAACATAATGGGGCCTGTAGTAATACATCATTTATCTTACACAACACTAATAAGTATGATAAAATTGACTACACATTGTGAAATTTAATGCAATAAAGCAGTTCAATGGGATTAAATTCAGAATGTGGGCCACATCTTAGCAGTAGTCACAGTCAGACAGCTATGTCAACATTTCAGCAAATTCAGGAGCCAGTGTGAAATTCAGCTCTCAGACCAAGAAAACCCTGGTTTCAAATCCCTGGCTCATTGCTACCTTACACTATTGTTTTGTTAAAAGTTGTCTGTTGTTTTTTGATATACAAGGGGCGATCTTCCAGCTGCTCCACGCATCAATAGACATCAACAGGGGCCATTTCACAGGACTACTGCTGGGCATCATGGCCCCTGCAAGTCTCTGAGATTAAGATTTCCAGTGTAATCGGCTCCACGCTGGAAAGTGGCCAGGAGGCGATTACAAAATGGAAAATTGCTATTTGTATTTTATTAGCTAAATTCTGAACCTTTCCTTGCTGTTCTTAATGTAGCATCCCTAGAAATACTGTGCCCCCCCAGCCTCATCGATGTATTTAAATCAAGAATTAACGATATTTCTGCAATTCATTTTTCTTCCCTCAGAAGTCAAAACTGTGCATCTCCTCACTTCAATCTTTTTATCTCCTCTCTGACAATATGTGAGCTTTTAAAATAAATCAAAAATGAATAATCCAAAAAAACTTTGCTAATATTCCTAACTGTTAAGCAAACAATTGTCTTTAGAAACTGGTATTGTTGGTACAGATTCATAATACATGCACAATGAATGGAAATAGTTTATTACAATTTTGCATTTTAATGCAGACTCCAGCGCAATGTTTTTTAAAAATATATATGGATATATTTTAAATTAATGAAAGCACACATACCTTTGGGACTAGTGATTGGATTCCCTAGTTGTCTCCGTTTGGCATCACTTAAAATATCAATGACTAGAGTGGCAAACTCATGAGCGTTAAACCGTGCCAGCTTTTGTCTTCCCTGCAATTTAAAAGTACAGGCATGAGTCTGAATGTGTACATCATCTTAGCAGCAATGTTGTAAATGGAGACAGTAATTTTCTGACAATCAAATCTCCAGAACCGGATTTCCTGAATCTACATCATGGAAAGGTAAACGTTAGCTTCCTCTCGGCAGCAAATTAAAAAACTAGGGCTGAATTTTACCTCTGTAAAACAGGTGAGCTGCTCCCCTGCATAAACAAGACATAGATCATAATGATTCATATCAGTAATACCATTTTGTCACTAAAAAATTTGAACAGATAATATTGGCAATATATCACAGATCTAGTAATAAATATCTGGAAGTTCATATTGTGTATGGAAATTTGGTAGAACTGACAGTTGCTAAATGCTAATCTATTCCTTCTCTTCCACAAGCTGATTTACTTGCACTTATGATACTAGTAAGCATAGAAATATCAACTGCACTACATGACAATTCATTCGACTAGCTCCTCAATTTTATCAAGTTGACAGTGCTTGCAGCAACAAAGCATATACTGAAAACTTGCCTGATTCCTAGTTGATGAATACTCTGGGTTCACAGGAAGAAAGGGAATGACTGTTGTCTCAGTTACCAGGGTGCTGTGGTTCTGAGTTGTCAGCCAAACTGCGTATAGAAAAATATGTTAGCTCAAACGTTTTTAATCCAGTGTTCTACACAAGCCAAACAGAAACTCAAGGGAACCATTCAAGCCATGATTTGTCATTGTGTCTTGGTGTTTCAAAACCAAATTCAGAAGCTCATCCAAACAGATTTTATAAATGTAAAGATGCTGATCTATAAACACACATTTTCTTTTCTCACACTCCATCACCACTGTAAAAAAAACACTATTGGAAATTATTAATTTTCAATCCATCTCTTGTAAGATTTAATATGATCAAGCTCTGATCATATTACAGAAATGAGAATAACTCTAATAAAACAGCTTACTTGTGACTTTACGTGCTAATGTTGTGTCCATTATACCCAAATGAAGCAGCATGGTGGCAATCTAGAACCCTACTTAAATAATAAATAAAACACAAATTCCCAAATTTGCTTGTAACATCCAAGTCCTGTTGTCACAATTAATAACATTTTTGTAAGATTCATAAATAACTGTAACAAGAAAATTAGTATTTAATCCTTCCAAAATGTTCTATCTATATCTCTTTCCCCTACAGTCTCCTTATCCCCCTAGCTTATGTTGAATGAATCATTTTCAAGTATATGCAGTGATATTGGCCTGAAGCAGCCTTCAAAATTTCAACATTGCTTTATTTAACCCAAGCACTAACCATCCCATTTTACTGTTTCTAGCTTCTCGCTGGTGAAAAATATGGTGGCACAGTGGTTAGCACTGCTATCTCAACTCCAGAGACCCAGGTTCAATTCCACATTCTCCCCAAGTCTGTGTGGGTTTCCACCAGATGCCCCCACAGTCCAAAGATGTGAGGATTCGGTGGATTGGCTATGATAAATTGTTTCTTGGAGTCTCGAGATGTGTAGGTTAGATGGATTAGCCATGGTAAATGTGTGGGGTTACAAGGATAGGGCAGGGGGCTTGAGTAAGATACTTTATCAGACAATTGGTGCAAACTTAATGGGCTTAATGGCCTCTTCTGCAATGCAGGGATTCTATCATTCTTTGTAACTGCTGTTGCTGACACCAACTTCCAATGGTTGTAAACACTTTAAAAATAGTTATCAGCTTAAGTGAACCAGCATACATATTTTTTATACTACAGTAAAGAATGTTGTACGGGGAAACAAAATCTTTGCAATAGTTAAAAGGTTGGGGTAAATGATTAAGCACAAATGGGCAACAGAGCACAAGGATTATGCACAGTATTAATCAACTCAGGATCAGTGCACCTCAGACTCTTGATCATCTTATAAATGTTAATTGCCCTATTTCAAAACATAGGGATGAGTGGGATAGGGAGCTGGCCACTGACAAAACAGGAAGGCCAGAAAGAGAAGCAACGACATCACAGTGTGAGTCTGTTTACACCAATTCACTGTGAGTAATCAAAGCAAAATTATTGGCTGGGATTCTCCCAAAACAAAACTAGATGTCTAATGGCAGGAAAATGGGAGAATTTCTTGGGGCGTACTTACCAGAACAGATCTCCAATTCTGTGCAACACAGAGTTCCTTAGAATGATTCATGCTTGAAAGTCGGGAGCTCAGCCTCATCCTGCCCGAGAGGCTGGCAGCATAGTGCTAAGTGTGCCATTGTGCATGTGCTGATCTGTCAGTGGGGAGATCTGCATGTGTACTGGGCAGCCCCTCCTCCACTCCATCCTTCCTCCCTCCTCCCACCCCCCTACCAGCCTCCTGATGGCAAACCTCATGTTTACCCCTGAACCCCCACCTTGGTTGCTGGCCTACTGACATCTACCCCAATCATCAGTCTTCCTGACCTCCCAGCCCTGAGTCGAGCCATCCCCAATGACCGCACACTGATGACCAGCCCCGATTACCCTCTCATTCCCTCCCCCACTGATCCACTTGCAGAGTGGCTATGGATCTCCCCTCTCCACAACCAATTTACCCCCAATAGGTTCCACCCTAGTATGCCCCACCTCCTTAACACTGCCTAGTGCCAGATGGGTACTGCTTCTCATTACTGGCAAACAGTTATAAACCCTGTTGGTGGAAAACTCTCCCAGCTGGGGCATGGCAGGGGTTCGATTTCCAGTGCTGAGTTTATTGACCTAAAGTAAGGCCTTGGAAACTTACAGTCGACCAGACACCAATCATGAATGTCGCTGAAGGTCCTCCCACTGTGGTCTCCTGGCCCACTACGTTGCTCAAGCCGTGTAATGGGCTGGCAGAATCCCAGTCATTAGGTCATATTCTCCTCTTCACCTGGGACTGGGATTCTCCAGTTCTGCTGCAGTGAATGGAGATTTGGCTGACCTCCAAATTCTCCGTTCTTGCTAGCAGCTGTAGCAGGTTGTGAAAGACCAGAGAACTATCTACAAAATAGCTTAAATCATTCACCTTATTGTGGCTAATTACATAAATTGGTTGTTGTATTTGCTTAGATAGTCAAAAACATCTTATCTCAAATTAATTAATATCATGCAAAGTACTTCAGAAATTTCGAAGAGAAGTGATGTTCACCATAAGGCAAAAAAATTGCTATTTTAGTTATTGAGTTTGAAACTACGGATGTTTATTAATAATTAGTTAATAAATGATTAATTTAAAAGGGACAAGATCTATCAGTACCCCTTAATCAACCCTAACTTTCTAATCCATCAAACTCATTTAAAACTGGCAAACCCACCTGCTAGGAACAAAATTTCTGTTTGGAGTAAACATTAATTAAACACTGACGGCTCTAATTTGAGAGGCCAATATTCTAGTACAATTGCTACTGAGTTATTTTCTCCACAACTTTGATGAGCTATGACAAAACAGGTAGGCCTTATGAAAAAAACCTGCAAATGTTAAAAATGAATGAAGAGCAATTTCAAATAGATTATTTAAAGCAGAATTCTCTTTTTGGAACAGGAAGCATGATTGTTAGAATATCGGGATATTGACTTCCACTTCACAGCTGAATCCTCACCTGCATCAGTCTCTCTTCGATCTACTTCATCATATACGTCCATAGCTAGCTCCTCAAACAGGTGATTACTTAGCTAGAAATAGAAGCAGAAAGAGAATTTTAACCTACTTCAGGACTGAGATGCAACTACTTATGCCATTTACTGTGCTTTGAGAATGTTTAAGATGCTATTTACATACATTCAACATTAAACTAGAGAGGCTATTTGAAAAAACATGTAAAAGAATTATGAACCAAATGAAATGTAAGACATGCATTAAATTAATAAGTCACTTGTTGCTTTAACTCCCAAGTCCATTTTTCTCCTTAAGAAATAAAGAAATCTCTAAGATTAAGATCCTCCTGTTGGGTTCTCAAAGATATCTCCACATCTTTCTCTCCTTTTTTGCTTGTTTCTTGAGTACAAAGTAAACGAAGGAAGTGTGTTTGCTAGTCTGAAGAGCAATATCAATGGTAGCCTTGTTGCCAGATGTTCTAGATGGTCAAATAGCAAAAACGGTTAAGGGTGACTATGCTTAGATGGTTATGCATTGGATCATCCTTGATCAGGGCTCAAATTTAGTGCTGTGGAGATACAGAGTCCTCAGACTCCAGCTGGAACAGTGTATTTTGCTACATCACAAGGTGAAGGAGGCTCAAGAATTTTGCTTTAAATCTCAAACCTTGCATTTAAAGTTAGTTAACCTCTTTGTTTTTGTCGTGTATATTGAAGGATGATGTGTAATAATGGCTAATTAGTGGAAAATTAACTTCACTTGCACCCTTTTTTGGAAGGAGGCGGCACAGCCTCTCCCAACTGTTGAAATGGTAAACTATCAGATGTGACAATCGTGAAACTATTCCTGCAGACTTGAATACAGTTGATTGCCTGGGGAACATTCTAAATTACTCATTGAGATTAAACTCATCACCCTATATTGGCAAGGTGCTAAAAGGTGACTTGTACCTATCAGTGAAGCCATAAATATAAGCCAGTTTTTACAGTTTAGCAAGAGCTAGATAGTTTGTGAAAAAACGAGGGAAAAGTGAACGGTGAAGTTATTTTTAAACATACTAATATACATTCCTAACTTGTTTGAAATTGGCCCGGAAGTTGAAACCCCTGATATTCACGTATTCACATTGTAGACAAAGTGAAAGAACAATTATACAATGTTCTAATGATGAGTGTGATAATTATATTAGGATAATAATAATTATGATCATTCTGGCATTAGTAGCAGGCAAACTAATCTGGCTGAATAGGAAATTAAACAATAAAATTGCATGTATTACTAAGTTTGCAGTTAGAAGATACTTACATAATTCTTACTGTGCAATTTGTAAAGTGTCACAGGTTTGACTGTGGACCCACATGAAACAGTAATTCTTTATTTTGTGATTTATGCTCTGTTAATTTTTTCTTTCTCTATCTCCCTAACACTTTATTACACAAGTTGCTTCCCTTCTTCCATGTTTGAATTGGTGCAAATAAACTAGCCCTCTGAGTTTACCTCATCTCGAGTTTGCTGTTGGTCATTAATAGAAATTAGATCACACCCAAACTGAGGCACTGAGAAATACATCACCGTTTATAAAGGGGGAAATCAAAATTTCTTTCATTTTATGGACAGGTGGTAAGAGGAGAAATCAGGTCCGATTAAATTAAACCCCATCCTGTTCGTACCAAAAGTAATGAAACAGTATACAAAGCTTCTCTAAGATCTATCTGTGCTTTCTGAGAACTTGACCCACAGAATATTGAATGCAACATGAGTGGGGTTGCTTAATTCTTGATGAATAATGAGCAGAGGAAACCAAGATAATCAAAACATACATGTAATAGACATTTTACTATAACCTTTTTAAGTTTGGAATTCAAATTTAGGATCCTTGAATGACAGAACTATATATTGTCACAGGACAATTGGGCTGCAAACATCCAAGAAGAAAACTTACCGACTGCAACTTTTTCTTTGCTGCTTTTGCCAGTTCTGACAAATCTAAACTGCTAAAGGGAGAAGAGCACAGTAACTAATGAAGTAATACAAACACTAAGCAGCATCTTATTTTTACAGCTTTCTGAGATATTGATTTGAAAACTAGCATAGCCTGCAAGTTTTGGCAAATTTTTGGTTAAGTCAGAAGCCATTTAAATGAACTGGGTTGCACAAGACATCAAGTAATACTAGATGTTTATGTACACAAATTCATAACATGATCTTGTACTGAGTCACAAAGGCTAGAAACATCCCAGATTAGATTAATCCTCTAATTAGCTCTATTCAGCTGCAGCAGCTGTGTGGTGCTCCATTCTTTGAATTATACCCCTGTATGTTTCTGATATTTTTGAAAGATTAGAAAGATGGTCCTGTGGCATAGATCCAATCAAATTCAACAATACCATAAAGATGCAAAATGTGTTCCTTTATTGCTCAGTTAGGAAACCTGACATTGGCACAATAATTAATGGTTTTCAATACCGAGATTTGTTGGATATGAAGATCCATGATCCCATGAAGTCACACAAAGCAACGTCAGGCAGGATTATATACAACACAGGCTGCTGGAAGGAGTACTTGTAACTTTACAACATATTAGTTCAAAGGAAAAAAGAACAAGCATGACAGTGATTTTCAACTATCAGACCTAAAAATAGCTATTTTGTTATGCATTACTTACAGGTGCCTTTTATCCCAAGAGATGCAGTCAAGAAAAAAGTGTATAGATATTTATTGATTAGGCTGAGATTACAAACAGTTAGATGGCTAAGGCATCAATAGCATGAAATCAAATTTACACATTGATTATCAATTAATTCTGGATAACTCCTGCAGATGTTATGCATCCTTTTCAAAAAACAAAATGTAAATATGGGCTCATCAATCTGCTGGTAATTACAACATGTAGCAGGAATTGAGTAATAGCAACTAATAATGGTGAATAATGACTAATCTTTGATCATAATCCTGTGTAAAAACACTGGATCTCAACAAGGGTTGTACGTTGCAATTAGCATCAAAGCCTGATAAACAAGAGTAAGCCAAAAACAGTGAGTCCCCACTCTCAGCTATTATCAAAGAAAGCTACTGGATAGTGGGCAAAAACAAGCTCAGCATTGTCTGTGATGCTTTCAGCAGCCAAATATGTGGAGATGCCAGCATTGGACTCGGGTGGACACAGTGAGTAGTCTCACAACATCAGGTTAAAGCCCAACAGGTTTATTTGCAATAACGAGCTTCTGGAATGCTGCTCCTTCATCAGGGGACTAACTTTTCATCAGCTTATGGTAGGATGATTTCACAAATTGTTACAAGTGGTGCCACTTAAACAGGAGAGTTTATCCTCACAAAACATAAATATGTTTCTTTCATCCAGAGGGTGGTGGGAACCTGGAACTCTGCCAAAGGGTGATGGAGGCAGGAATCCTTGCAACATTCAAGAAGCATTTAGATGAGCACTTGAAATGCCACAGCATACAGGGCTACAGATCAAGTATCGGAAAATGGGGTTAGGATAGGTGTTTGATATCCAAAATAGACATAACAGGCCAAAGAGCCTCTTTCTGGGCTGTAAAATTAACTCTAAAACTTCAGAATGTGTCCAAAAAAAGGAATAAGCTTTATAGATACTTTGTCAGGGAGGCTTCTCTACTTTGTTGAGCCAATTTCTTCTGGTGTCTTTTCTGTAAAATTTCAATGTACATAAACCCCAAAACTAATGCAATAGGCACACTGGAGTATCTCAGCTGCTCTTTACTCAATGTAATATGGATTTTCATTTTAATGGAAGTATAGTATTAACCCAGACAATCCAAGATGTCTCAATTTGCATACCTGGGCTGGGCTTGAGTTAGCTAATCTCAGTGAGGACAGCAATTAGCCTTAGCATTTCAAAGTTGAGGAGAAATCCATAGATTTATTATTTCTTGATTACTATCTTGTAATTTTTCCATTGCAAAATGTATCTGCATAGTTGTTGGGAGACAGGTGTTGCCCTGGCATGTCCTAAATCAAAGCTCACATAAAAAGAATAACTACATTGGGAAGGTGGTGGACAGCTACCAATGAACGTTAATAATTTGAGGATCAAGTAGCAAAATATAGGCAAATGTCATGCTTCAGATAGTCAGTTAATGAAGGAAGAAACTAAGGCCAGCCTTTACTAGGGATTTTTTTTATTCACAGAGTGAAACATTACAGATATATAGCTCCAACTCAGCTATTGTTTCACTAAGTGCCTCTCTATGATTTCTTTTAACAAAAATATTGGCCACTGCAGGGATTGAACCTGCAACCTTGGCATCATTAGCACGACATGCTACCTGAGGTAACTAACTGCGATAAGTATCTCTTAATGCCTGCTGCCTGTAAGTACTTAACTTCAATTGCTACAATTAATTGTAAAGACCTATTAAGAAATATTGTTAGCACAAGACTACTTGATATTTTTATTCAGGTAGTGATCCTCAAACATGCTCACCTGAGGTCAGCAAAGATGTAATCAGTCCACTGATCTCAAACTGCAAATCACTGACAAGCATTATATTAAGTAATAGTAGCATCTGGGCTTAAAGATATAGCTACTGTAGTAACGGTGAGCAATTTATTTTATGCTTAAAAGATTATTTTTAACAGTTAATATGTGGTGGAGAAGTATTTCATCATAAATACTACATTTCTCTTCCCAGAAGCTGTGTCAGAAGCACACAAAATATAAAAGATCACTCATGATCACTACCCAACTACATGTGCAGGAAGTGAACATTTGTAGATATAAAGTAGGGACAAAAATACTGAACAACTTCCTACCAATGTTTATATTTGCGCACGACAAGTGGCAATTTATTCAGATACCAAGATGTGACTGACTTCAACAAGGAATCATTGCTCTTGGGAAAGAAGAAAATTGGAAGTAAAGAAAATAATGAAATATCTACAAGTATTGTATTTGGCTGTTTTTCCTCAGCTTTGCACTTGAGATGTATGAACTCAATAATCCAACAGGTGGCACTCAATAGTGAATAATTTAATTGAGAGAGAGAATAGGACTAACACCACTTACAGGGAAAAGTACATCAAAATAAAAGCAATACTATATACAAAGAACAAAACAGCATGGGAAACAGGCCCTTTGGCCAAACGAGCCCACCCCGATGTTCCCACCTCTACCCGTGATCCCTGTCTATGTTTATAGATCTACGGATTAAAAACCAAATTTGAGACAATTTAGGGAGAATTTGTTTTGCTAATTAGGCTAAGAGCACACCTTTGGGATGTGGAAAGAAACCAGAGCACCTGGCGAAAACCCACGCAAGTACGGGGAGAATGCGCAAACTCCCACAGACACAGGCCCAAATCCATGTATCTGCACAGCACAGAGATAGTCACTGAGCTGTCATGTTGCCCATCAAATGGTCCAGGTCAAGTGTACACTAACGACGTGAAGCACTAGGATACTCTCGAAAAAAAATCCAAGAACAGCCCTCTCATGACCCATTGCGTGTACGCCCCTTGTTAGACAACAAGGTGGACCAAAGCACCTGTAGGATAAAAACAAGTACATCAATATCATCATCTATTTACACACTTCCCAGGACTCCCAAGGCTCATGATCCCTATTTTAAATCAGTTTTCTATACCCCTCCATTCCCATTCTGTTCATGTGCCCATCTAAGTATTTCTTAAATAACTCCAGAGTACCTGCCTCCACCACTTTACTTGGCAGCACATTCCACACCCCCCCACCCTCTGTGTGAAAAAACTCCCTTTAGCATCCAAATTATAAAAGGGTCTCTTTAAAAATCCCCCACTGTTCCTCAGCCGTCCTACCAACCAACATACTCCTCCAATCCATAGTCACCAATTCCTTTTTCATCCTATCATTGTCCCCTCTGTTCAAACATAGTACACAGGTCTGGGACGCTACTACCTCATCCTCTATCTGCATCATAAATTCTACCATACTATAATCACTCATCCCTAGAGGATCCCTCACATGAATATCCCTAATTCTACCTGCCTCATTACATAGTACCAGATCCAAGACAGCGCACGCTCTCTTGTCGGTTCTGTAACATACTGTTCAAGGAACACATCCCTACAGCATTCCAAAAACTCTTCCTCCAGCCCTCCATGTCCGACTTACATCACCCAGAGTCAATATGCAGATTGAAATCACCCATTACTAACACCGTTCCATTTCTGCACACATCTCTTGTTTGTTTGTTTGTAGCCCGCCCCACCTCAAAGTTATTATTTGGGGGCCTATATAGACCACACCCACCAGTGTCTTCCTCAGGAAACATCCTGAAGCAAAACTATATTGTATACTTTATGACAATGAAACAAAACTACAAATATTTAAACTCCTAGTATATATAATGCAAATATACTACAGCTAGTTTTAAAAAATACAAACGCGTATCTCTTCAAAGCATAATCTTTGTACAAAATCCAAAGTTTTATGCATATTGAAAGTAAAACACACACCTTTGCCAGTTATTTACCCACACCATTACCAGGTAAATTTTACACATACTACTTTGTTCTTTCGAAGCATTGAAAGTGAGTTCACATTCCATGAGAGCAATCTTCATTTGGTTCGATTTACCATTGTCTGTGGCCATTTAGACCTTCCATGGATCGATTTTAGTTTATATTCTTGGTCTATTATTGCCTTGTGTTATTCCCTTTGTTATTTAATCACTCCTACCCTTGATCTTATCATGGACTTTTCCTTCTTCTCCTACCTGCACCCCATTCATATCTCTGGCTCTGTATTTGCTTAAAAACAGTTAATCTCAAACATGTTCCAGTTCTGATGAAGGATTATCAAAATGAAAGATGTCTTTCTCTGGCCACAGATGCTATCTGGTCTGCTGCATTTTTTATTTCAAATTTTGAGCATTTTTGGTATTTTGATTCTGAATCAAATCCAAGGATAGTGTTTCAACAAGCAATGAGGATGCAGAAGGCCAAGGAACATTTGGAACAGTGCATACAAAATTCAATCTCCGTCTTGAAGCAAGGCATTTTGTCTTTAATTTTATATTGCCATTATAAATTCCAATCACCACATTTATGATGGAAACTGAGTTAATTTGTCAAAGAATGACTTTTGCCAAGTACTGGTGCTGTGGCACCTCTATTGGGAAAGAAGGAAAAACAAAAGCAAAATACTATAGGCACTGGAAATCTCAAACAAAACAAAGTGCAAAACACTCAGGTTAGGCAGCACCAGTGAGACAAAAAGAATCAATGTTTCAGACTGATAACCGGACATCAAAAGTTAGGGGAGCAGGAAAATAATTTACAAGTACAAGATAGGAGAAAAGTGGGAAGAGATGAGCAATAGTGAAAGATTATGATTGGCAAAACTCATTAACAGAAGAGCAAATACTGCAAGACAGAAGGGTAGGGTGGGAAGAGGAGGTGGGGGACTAGTGAGTAAGAGCTAGTAAATAATCAAAAAGGTGGGCCGGAAGAAATGCAAATAGCAATATTAGTGTATAATTGTAGCCTGACAAGGTTAAATAAGGATGTAGAAATTTATTATTGGAAAACTTATGTATGCGCAGAGATGCCAGACATATAAAACAATATATTCTGATCTTACAACTTTACTGCTTGTTACAAAGCTTTATCCTATGCACAAACAGTTGCAACCCTCACACCAGTGGTTCCCAACTTTTTCAGTAATATGGCACTCTTCAATGAGACAAATAATTCCACGGCACACCCTCTTAGAAGCTAATGAAATCATGAATTTTTTTTCCCCCACACAAAGGAAAGTGGTGATCTGGAAATCTCTACTCTCAAAAGGCTGGGGGTGGGGTCAGGGTTTAAAACTATGAATAATGAATTTTAGTTAGATCAGAGCATCAATATCCACTGGAGGTCTTGTGATACAGCGTTAATATCCCTACTTATGGTCCAGAATCTCTGGGATTAAGTCCCCATTCAGATGTGTCAGGAACCTTATCAAAAGTTAAGCCTTTCTTAAGGCACCTGATGGCAGATGAAAAGATTAAGAGTGTTGTCCTGGTCAACCGTACTGCAGAAGATTGGAAACCACTGTGCATTAGGAAATAAGTTTCAACTTAATGAAGCATTTTAATGCATATATCTGAATTTTTCAGCATTTCTGCAGCCTCTGTATTGTTTGACGCAAGGATATTTTGTTTCTCACTTTTCATTTAATATGAAGCCCAGGCTGAAGCAGGTATCAAAAGTCTTATTCATCTTCAGAGGGTTCAATTTAAGCACATTTGCATTCCCACAGCAGGCTATAGTACATCTGCAAAGTTCCCGTAGTACATCAGTTGAAAACCACTTCCACCATCAGTTCTGGTGAGCTCACAAGCATTAAAAGGTGCATTATGTTTTAGAGGCACCTAAACCATGCTTGCTAACTGCATCAGCAGTTAACCATCAGCAGTGAATCTAGTTCATGCGCAGACACTTAAAATATTTATTCATGGGACATGCACAAAAACTCATGAGGCCAAGCCATCTGCGATTGCCCTGAAAAAGACAGCCAAGCATCAATTTTAACTGTACCATAATAAACTGAAATTGTTCTGCCTCACCTATCTGCCATCTGTGGAATTATGAAGTGCTGACCATTCTTGTGATCTGGAACGGAACAAGATAATTGAGCTGTGGTACAGTTTAAACAAAAGCACAAGAACGCACAATTAATTTGAGCATAAATACAGAGTCATGAAAAGCAGTAAACAAATAACCCATTGCTGTCACTCCCACCACAGATTTTACACTTAGTCTGGGTTGGGGGACATATGCATTAGGCTTGAAACACATGGGCATCATGAACTGGAATTTCAAATGAGGAAGGCAAGTTATCCCATAAAAGAAAATATACACACTTCAAAAGGAACTTAAAATTGAATCTTGAGAAGTACATTATTGGACAGTGATTAGTTTTAAAAGAGGACATGCAATCAATGTTGCGCATTACACTATTTCAAGGATCACAATGCTTTGAAGATATATGTCAACTAATTGAGAACAACAGGCAAGAGTACTATACATAATAAATTCTGGCTCTAATTTTGTGGCAGTATAAAAACACAAAATCTATTGGACGTTCTACCAATCTTGCATGTTTTTTACAATTAGGTGCATGTTCATTATCAGAAACAGAATTTGTAAAAACAAAGTAACGGGCACCCCTAGCTAGCAGGCATTATTGAACATGGAATACAATGAGCACACAAAGAGGAACTTTAAAGTTACTACACTTGTAAGCACAAGTCAAGCCACTCTCAAAACCACAACTGAAATGGAAATTCCAATCCATTATGCATTTTTGTGCCAAGTTAGTTTAATAGCAGTTACGTACAACTTGCAGAGGACCCCTTAAGTTGTACATTTATTTAGCTTTATCTATGAAAGAGGGGAGTAGTATTGCAGGTATCAAACCAGCAAGGACTTCATATTCATGATATTTATTCCCTCACGTCTTTCACCAGAACAATTAAAACAAAAAAATCCATCCTAGATATAGGAATGAAGATAACTCATTTTGAACCTTGAAGTTGAAGTTCTCCCGCATGCTTCTAGATCAGTGATACTTGCAAGAAAGGAGGAAAAGAAAATAGGGAACTACAGGTCAGTTAGCCTGACATCAGTCATCAGGAAAGTGTTGGAACTTATTAAGGAAGTCTAATGTACTTAGACAAAGAATAGTATGATTTGGACAAATCAATATGGCTTTACAAAAAGGATATCCTGTTTGACAAATTTGTTAGAATACTTTGAGGAAGTAACAGGTAGCCTGGATAAAAGGGAACCTTTGCAGATGTTATATTTGGATTTCTAAAAGAGATTTGATATGCTGCCGTAACAAAAGGTTAATACACAAAATAAAGGTGCGTGGCATTTGGGATGTTATCCTAGAATGGACAGATGATTAATTAACAGACAGGAAGCTGAAAGTAGGGATAAACGGGACATTTTAAAGTTGGCAGATCTACAGGCACTTCTGTATCTACATCTAATTTGTGCCCAACTGAGAGGTGTTGACCAAGCAGGAATTAAGTATTGTTCTCCATTTCCTCTAGTCAAAGCTAACAAAGGAATGGTATTACAAAGCAGGTCTATCATAGCTTCAGTATACAAAAGTACAAGACCTGCAACTGCAGTATCCTCATTCTATTCTTCAGCTTTTTCTCTTACCCACCTAGCCTCAATCTTCTCCTGTATGGTATTAATTCACTGCCACTGCCCTGCAAAGATCTTTCTATACTGGAATAATATAACAGAAATAAGACATATTGTTTAATATAAGAATTGATCCTTTCTTTCTTTGGAAAAAATACTTGGCCTCCATTTGGCAGCTGTCCACAGTATATGACTGAAACAGGAGTTCAGCAAGTGGAATCACAGGTGGAGATTTGCACCTTACATTCCTTGTGCATCAAGCTACATTCCTAAGGGAAGCCTTGAGCAAAATATTGGTCAGAAACACATATCTCAATAAAACATTAGCAAGTAACATTGCTACCTAGATTCTCCAGTGTTCTTACTTCACACCCACCTGGTTTCCTTCCACAGAGAAAGAAGGCTAGTCTATCAGTGAGTTCATATTGGATCTCTACTAAACGGTCTGCAAGCTCATGATGCCCTGCTTGCCTACAAAACAAAGAATATTTTTATGTTCATGTGACTAATTTTTCTTTTATTGCAGTTTGTAGTTTTTGAATCTCCACACATTTACAAGACATGGAGTGAAATAAAGTAAAAAATGGAAGGTATATTATGCATATTTAGCAACCAACTAGTTGGATTATCACAAAAAAGTGGCATTTATGCACCCTGTTTATAGATTCCATGCTTATATATCATGCATTGTGTGAACAGAACCCACAGTATTCAATGATTTAATAGAGATATCCAAAATTGAGGAGTCTTTAGAGTAAATAGAGTAAATAAATTATGAGAAGGATCAGTAACCGGATGATATTGGCTTAAATTAATTGGCAAAATTAACAAAGGGGAAGAGGAGACATTTTAAAACAGCAAGTTGTCTCCCCTTTCTTTAAGGTGGTCAAAGAAACCCTCCCTTCGACTAGTCATTAAATACCAAAGCACTTTACAAATTCACAAGACTGGAGAAATTTACTACATCAAGGTCGAAAAACTGGAAGAATACAACAATGTGGCATATTTTGATTACTTTAGTAGATTACTAAAGAACAGCTGATAGTCTTACACTTCAAACTTATGATGTGGCTTGTGTTACCAAATAAACCTATTGGACCTTAACCTGGTGTTGTGAGACTTCTTATTAAGTCATTAGCACTATTGTTGGAGGTTAAAATTTGCAAAAGGCTGTCTTTGTTCAAAGTTGCTGGAGCAGACCAACTGTCTGCATGACCATTGTCACAGCTTTAAATTAAGGGGTATGAGTTATAGGACGGATATCAGAGGTAGGTTCTTTACTCAAAGAGTGACTAGGGAGTGGAATGCCCTGCCTGCAGCTGTTGTAGATGCGCCAAGTTTGGTGGCGTTTAAGAGGTGAATTGATAAGTATATGGAAGAGAAGGGAATGGTTTAGTTTGGAGGGGCATTGCTTTTTATTTTGGTCGGCACAACATCGAAGGCCGAAGGGCCTGTTCTGTGCTGTAATGTTCTATGTTCTATGTTCTATGACATGAACTGTTTGCTTGTCATATTCAGTGAAAAAACCTCCTGGTAATAACACCCAGGCACCCTGAAAGCGCTCTATCTTGCTACCTCTCAACTAAAAACTCCTCAAAGCCTACTTGTTGGTCACCTTACCTGAAGCCTTTACCACTGCTCAGCATATTGTGTCCATTTAGGCATAGAACTTCAGAAAGGATGTGAAGGCATTAGAGATTATGCATAATTTCCACAAAAGATGAAGGACTTCAGTTACAGAATCACAATTGTTACAGTGCAAGAGAAGCGCTATATAGTCCATTGTGTCTCCACTGTCTCTTGGAACAAACTTAATGCCTTTTTTGTGGTCATGGTCAAAACGTGAAGAAAAATATGCATAAAGTTTTTTTGTGTGCTTTCCAAAATGGACAATTGCTGAGTTGACAAGATAGATCCAGCTAGTCATATGCTGGCTTCTGGCAGTTTCAAAGTTAACAAAGGTCAACATCTCAAATGCCTGGACCCTCTTTCCAGTCACACTGTCTGTACCTTTAAGACTTGATTACCAATAAAGACTCACATTCCAATCATTATTTTGTAATAGGCTTAGATGACAAGCAGGGGAAATGCTCCATGTTTGGGAGAGCTTTTCCATTGCATAAACATTCCAGCCACGCCAAGACAATGGTCATGCAGACAGTTGGTCTGCTCCAGCAACTTTGAACAAAGACAGCCTTTTGCAAATTTTAACCTCCAACAATAGTGCTAATGACTTAATAAGAAGTCTCACAACACCAGGTTAAGGTCCAATAGGTTTATTTGGTAACACAAGCCACTAGCTTTCAGAGGGCTGCTCCTTCATCAGATGAGTAGGAATTCTATTCAGAAACAGGGCAATATAAAGACACAAACTCAATTTACAAAATAATGGCTGGAATGTGAATCTTCACAGGTAATCAAGTCTTAAACGTACAGACAATGCTAGTGGCGACAGAGTTAAGCACAGGTTAAAAAAATGTGTATTGTCTCCAGCCAGTACAGTTAGTGACATTTTGCAAGCCCAGGCAAGTCATGGGAGTTACAGATAGTGTGACATGAACGCAAGATCCTAGTTGAGGCTGTCCTCATAGTCTCAAAATCTGATATGATCTTTGGGTAAACATTCTCCAAGATGGCCTTCACGACACACAACAACGCAAAGTTGCTGAGCAGACTGATAGCCAGGTTCTGCACATGAGGACAGCCTCAACTGGGATCTTGGGCTCACGTCACACTAAGTATAACCACCACAACTTGCCTGGGCTTGCAAAATCTTACTAACTGTCCTATCTGGAGACAATACACATCTCTTAAACCTGTGCTTAACTCTCTTTCCAGTCACACTGTCTGTACCTTTAAGACTTGATTACCAATAAGGACTCACATTCCAATCATTATTTTGTAAATTGAATTTGTGTCTTTATATTTCTGTTTGTTAATAGAACTCCTATTCACCCAACGAAGGAGCAGCACTCTGAAAGCTAGTGCCACCAAATGAACCTGTTGGACTTTAACCTTATGTTGTGAGATTTCTTATGTGTTTACCCCAGTCCAACGCCGACATCACCACATAGTGACTAATAACCTAAGCTGTAAATGCTCTAACACAATGGTTTTTACAAAGTGGCTTTATTTAATCAACCAGAGAGCTGAGAGCTGCAACACACCAGAGGCAGAATAGCTTTCTCTGTGCTATAACAACTGTACAAATTTATATTTTTCATTTCTATAACCTGCCTGGTGTATTCCTTTTTCAGGCTCTTTTTCCAGGCCTCCTGTTGCTTTGGGTGTCAAGAATTGTCTCTCTTCCATCAGGAGTTTCCTCCACAAGGTCTCTTTTGAATAAGGATATTCCAGGCGTTGACATCTTTGTTGCATTTCTGGAGGTAAGACTTTGGAGGGTGTCTTTGAAGTGCTTTATTTGTCTTCCTCTTGTCAGGAGCATCTTCTTTGAGCTGGGCAAATAAGATTTGCTTTGGCAATCAGGACTCTTGAGAATCTAATGAGAACTGTCTTCACTTTGTTTTGGCCAGCCCAGTGGAGCTGGTTTCAGATGATCGTGGCCTTGACAGTGGTGGTCTTGGCTCCTTCAAGGATACTGATGTGAATAAGCCTATCCTTTCAGCTAATACACAAAATCTGTCTCAGTGTTGATGGTACTTTTCCAGGGCCTTGAGTTGCCATCTGTATGTAATCCAAGTTTTTGAACCATATAGAAGAGTCAAGAGGATTACTGTCTCGTACATGAGGATTTTGGTGTCAGCATGAACATTGCTGTCAAAGATTCTCATCCTTAGGGCTCACAGATTGGATACAATGTTGGATCTCCACATCGATAATAGGCTTAGATGAAGAAGTAGCTTCCCAAGCAGGGGAAATGCTCCATGTTTGGGAGGGCTTTTCCATTGATCTTCACAAGGGAGAGCTTGGATTTGTGCTGGGGCAGGTTAGTAAAGGACTTGAGTCTTCAAGGTTGATGCTGAGACCAATTTGTTGAAGATGTCAAGCATTACTTGGAGATTTTCTTTTGAAAGAGTGGAGATGGCGATGTCATCCACATACTGAAGTTCCACGAGCAACGACAGTTGGATTTCAACTGGCTGAGGTTCAAAAGTTTTCTGTCCATCCTGTATACTATGTCCATTCCATTGGGAAGCTTGTTTTTAACAAGGTGAAGAATAGTGGTGATGAAGATGGAGAAACAGGGTGGTGTTGATGGCACATCCTTGCTTAACCCTGAAGGTTGTCTTATTTCTGTTGGTGAGACTTCCTGTTTTGGAGGAATCAGAGGATGTTGAAGAATTTCTCTGACCAGCCGACCTTTGACAGATTTTCCATTGCACTTTCTGGCCAACTGAGTAAAAAGCCTTAGTCAGATTGCTGAAAGCCATGTTGGGTGGTTGATGTTGCTCCTGGCATTTCTCTTGAAGTTGTCCAGCATCGAAAATCATGTCTGCTGTTCCATGGTTTGGTCAGATGGCACAACGGATTTCCAGAAAGATTACCTCAGAGTGGGTGAAGGTGGCTAGCAAGGAGTTGGGCAATGATCTTCCTGGTGATGAAGAGTGAGGAAATTCCACTGTAGTTCCCACAATCCTTCATCTCCTTTCTTGAAGGTGGTGGTGATGACAGTACTTCTGAGATTAGCACAAATGTCTTCTCTGTCTCAGACTTTTCAGGGGTGAGCAGCTATGCTAACATACCTTAGTTACACTTCAATTAAAATGTTACATTGCTTCTAAAATTGGACCACAGCTAAAGTTTGGCTATGCAGTAGAAGCTTTCCTAACAACTGTTACAATGTTTATTCTAGTGTAAGCCTGTTCCCCGTTCCATGATACCCTAGACTCATGCGCTGGAATTGCAAAATAAAAATTGAAGCAAACATGGAAAGAAAAATGATTTTTCAAAGTTTAAAGATGTCCCTTCTACAGATCATGGACAATCTACATTTCACAAATAGTGTCCTTAATCCTTGGTGCAAACTTCTGTTTATATTTTCTCTGGTTTTCAGCTGTTTCAACAATATATATATAAAAGACTGCCACATTTTTCAAAATTTTATTTTACTCTGGATTTTTTTTTCAGTTTTGTGTCAGGAAGCATTCCACTGGGTGAGCACTGCTTGCTACCCACCAGAGGCCGGTTTTTGCCTAACTTGACATTTGGAAAAAATGACTAACAGGTCTAGTGGTCCAACAGGGAACTCTCTCTTTACTTCATTTTGGTTTACTCATTTTAGTCAAATCCCCTAATAGGATTTCTCATGGAAATTAGCAGAGTAACATGCTGAAGAACATAAACAAAAGTAGGCGATTTCTGCTCAAATCTGCTTTGCCATTCAGTAAGATCATTGCTAAACTTTTATGTCAATTACATTTTCTCACCTTGGATCCATTACACTTAGCTCCCTCATCTAAGTCATTGATATAGACTATAAGTAGCTCAGACCCAAGCACTAATTCAGAAGTTACACCCCGATATCCTGAAAAAGACCCATTTATTTTCATGTTGTTTTGCATCAATCCAGGTTAATACATTACCTCAGTCTCATAAGTTCTAACCTTGTGTCACATCACATGCAGCACCTTATCTAATGCCTTTCAAAAATTCAAAGATACTATGTCTACTGATTCCCCTTTAACTATCCCGCTACTTCCGAGCCTCTTGATCTCAGTTTTCTTTCTCCCTCCTTAGCTGGACTGTGGAGCTACTTTTTCTGATCCTTCATTCTAAGGGAGACTGTAATTTAGACCACTGTCATTCTGCAGAACGGCAGTGATAACATAGATTTGGTAATTATTAAACTTATGTATCTTAAGTAGAAAGCAATGATCGTGACTATTTTTGCTAATTTAGAATTTCTTTCATAGGTTTATTAAGCTTATTCTAAACATTTTTCTATTTAGACTTCAAGGGGACTCTCAATTTGAACGAGCCAGGCTGATCAGAAAATAATCAACCTAGGGTCTTTTAAATAATAGTCTGTTAAATTCAAGAAGAGCTGACAAAACAAACTACAAGATATTTACATTTGAATTGGATGGATTGGCTCCTCCTTTTGACGTTGGCTTAGAATCATCTAAAATCTGTGATTTTAGTATTAAAATAATAAACCGAATGCTGTTTTTTAACCTATTTAATTTCTTAAAGGTCAAGAAGCCAACACTGTATTACATCTGTGACAAAATGCTTCATTTATGTGCAGTCACTTATTGCAAAGTGTGTTGTTTTGACATTGCAGCAAATAAGCCATTGTTGCAGTACATTTACATTTTTCTCAGCAGCAAAAACATAAAGAGTCACTTCTACGGCCTTTTCAGTTGTCTAACCTTGCAGCGTCACTTGGAGTTTTGCCATTAGCATCAGGGGCACCAGGATCAGCACCATATACTGCCAATAGCTCAGCCTGTAAAATTTGTCCTCCTTTGCTAGCCACATGAAGAGGAGTGTTCCCTTTTTCCTACAATATAAAATAAATTAAAATCATGCATTGAAGCTACTGCAGTTTTGCACTTAAGTAACCAGTTATTTGAAATAAAACATACATCCTCATTGGAAAGGCAAACTTTTACAATACATTTTTATTTTCCTTGGACTGTAGGTGACACTAGAAAAGCTACATTTGTAGCACACTCATCATTGATACCAAGAGATGTAGGCTCTCTTTTAGTAATTGGCTTTACAATTGGGTGAGTCGTTAGACTGCTTCAAAGAATATGAAGATGCAATCACACAATATAGTACTTGAATTATGCAGTTCAAAGCAGAGGGAGTGGGAAGCTATTTCCCTCCAGACGTAGCAAGCAGTTGGGTTTTAAATGGCAATCTGGCAATTTGCAGCTGTTTTCCTGCAAGTTCACAAATCATAATTATTAAATTTCACTACTTTAATATTAGAATTTAAAATCAGAAACGCTGGGTTGTTATCAGGACCTCAAAATAGATGACAGCTGACAAGAGCACAACTGGTTATCTTTTTAAAAGAAACATTCTCTGCCATTTCACTTCCCAAGTCAACAGGGAGACCAATGGCCTATTCCAAGGCTTCTAATACCAGCTGCAGAGTGCATGGGAAAGGTCAGTGACATTCATTACATCATGACCATTAAAAACCAAGCACTGGAGAGAAAACACAATAATTTGAGAAAATTTACTTGAAAAAATAGCTTAAGTTTGTAGAAAAAGTATGAACAAAAAGGATTACTTTAAAACATGTTGCAGAGGTATTTGTTTAGATTACATTTCCCAGCAATTTGTTCACTGTGTGGTGCACAATCAATATACAAAGAAGCAGAGGCAAAATAAAGACTGCAGTGATAACTCTGTACTAAAAACAAAAGACTTACAGGGTGGAAGAAATTAGCTTGGGCCCCTAATGACAGCAGTCGCAAGCAGGTTTCCAAGTTCCCGGTCCGCACGCTTGAGTGCAATTGCTGAAATAACAGAAGATACTTGAACACAAGGCAACATATCTGTGAGCACACAACCACTTAATCTATAAAAGAGTCATATGTGAAAAAGAAACTTGAAAAGGAAAATTCATAATTTAGCCAATTTTTCGTTACTTCAGTAATACAATCCTTGGGAGCTAAATAGCCAAGCCAGTCTGCTTTATGATGAGCTGCCTAGTCAACGCAATTAAAAGATACTTTATACCAAATGACCATTTTGCACCAGATCATCTCAAATTCCCAACTGCACACTTTATTCTAGATTTTTTTAAGCCACTCCAGCTGGCTGCCAAAGTTATGGAATCTCCCCTTTGCAGGAGAACTTGCCAAGAGAAATGAGCATTATTTTCTCTTTAATTTGCACAAGTTTGGACATATTGACAGCAATGCTGACAAATAGTTGACAGTTTTCAGGGACTGTCCATGAAACTGTTGAGTGTCTGCTGTTAATACCTTTCAAAAAAAATCCTTTTTTTACTGTGAGAATTGTTAAGAAGCAGAGGTCATTTTGAGCAATCCATTATAAATAATGTCTAAATTTGAGTTTAATTTAGTGCAAACAAGATTTAAAACTTGTTAGATTCATGTTAAATAAACATGTTTACTTGTATGGGCATTTTGATTTAATTTCAAACTGAGAAAATTTTTGATATGAAAAGTGAACAGTTTAGAGAAGGACAGAGCTGTTGCTTAACAACCAGGGACCACCTTGAAGTTAGGAAGATCTTTTGAGTCCAGTTTTAATCGGATCCAAAGCATTAAGAACTTAGCAGCAAGACAGGAAACAGCTCTCACAGTTCTGCCACAAGCAGAAGCAATACAATGGAGAAACACGGAGAAAGCAAATTGCAGAAACTAAGGAACAGATAGTTCTAGAAACCAGGGAATGAAAACAGAGTCCCAGGAATGTTGAAATCAGAGCAACAAAAGGAATTGGAATTTGAACAAGGTATTGTTTATTGGAATTCAAATAAAAGACAGGAAAATGCTGAGTTAAACAGGACCAGATTTAAAGTGGGGAAACAGACAGAGGTAAATCAAAAGTCTGGTGACATTTTACTGCAACTCATGAAGCAATAGTGTTCTGTCAGCATGGCTGAGTACCTGAGAGATTGTGTAGTTGCTTGAATGTATGTCACAATTGAAGGCAGAGAAATATTGAGAGATGTTAATCCTGGGAGTGGATCTGCGCTGTAAATAGCTGAGGAAAAGCACCGTTGGGAATAAGATTTTAAGGCATGTCTTTTTAAGAGTGGAATTTGGGAACACTTGCATAGAAGCCAAAGTCTAATAAAGCCTGTTGACTCTTAGTGTACTATTCATCTGGGGGGGGGGGGGGGGGGGGATTTGAAAAGAAATCCAGAGAAGTTTGACTAGCTGGCATCTGCCATTTGATTTCAGAGTGGGCTGTGTCTGATCACAGTTGGCCTACTGGTTTACAAAGACTGTATTTACTAAGAACATTGTAGCACAAAACATTATAGCACAAGATATATTCTGTAACCTGTGTTGTCATTACATGCGTAGATTTGTGAAGATAAGTAGAAGTGAAGGAGTATTGCATCCTAAAGAAAAGTATAAATTATGGTCTTTTGAGAGGTGTTCCATTCTGAGATATTGCTGTCTGGTACGGACATCAACTGGGATTGTAACAGAATTAATCTCCTGATTAATTGAGATACATCACTGTGCACATTTCCTTTCAATGACAACAGTTACCATACTTTAACAGAAATTTGTGTGAAGCAGAAACACATTTTGGTACAAATTAAGGGGCTATTATTATTTGTTGTACTGCATTTTATTTTTGAGAATTTGAACAATACATAAGGAGCCTTGATACACTCAACAATTTGTTGCACAGAATTAAAGTTCAAATATTTACTTTTCACCCCTTCATCTCGTTAATTATTTATTGCAGCAAAATAAAAATGTTAAAACATATATCCAGCTCTTCCACTGGCTCAAATGATGAGCCAAACAGAACAAATGGCATAGCTTCAATTCATTGTCTATAGTAATTTGGCTTGTTTCAGCCAAGGCCACAATTAAGAAGTCCTCTATACTAGTGACAAGAAAACTTTTTTAAAAAAAGTAAAAAAATTAACCAGTGCTTTTATTTGATAACTATCTTCTGTTAGAAAGCATATGTATGTGCACATACATATTAAGTTAAGACAGGGAGATATTCTGGTGCAATTTCCTTAGCAATCAAAAATCTTGGTGGCATTCAGTATTTAAGTTCACTCCTGAAAGTGAATACTTGGTTGAGGTAGCAAGAGTGTGCAACACTGGTGGAACAGTATCCTCACATGAAATAATATGCTGAAGAGAAAAGTGAAGAAAATTAGAGGAGCTTTTTAAAAAATCTGCTTGTGGTGAGATGGTGACTGACAGTACTAAAACTACAATAAGCAAAATACTGTGGATGCTGCAACCTGAAATAAATAGTGGAAAAACTCAGCAGGTCTGCCAGCATCTATCAGTGAACGAGTCAACAGGTGTGAATTCTGTTTCTCTCCGAAAGCAAGTTTCCAGGATTGTCACAACTGAACAAAGTGTGTGTTACATGGAGACAAAATTATTTTATTCTCTCTGACTCATACACAGTCCCAGAGTTTAAATAAACTCAAACCTGGGGACCAAGCAATCCAATCTCAAATCTTATCCAATGGAACTGGTAATGATGATTATATTAGATTTTCCTCTTGTTCTGTTGATAAGTATCAGTTCAGAGCACTGGCTGTGTAAAAAATACATAGTTGCGAATTGAGTGCACAGCATATTTACTTTTCCCAAACCCAGTCTGAAGTGGCAGCTGGGGGTATTATTGTGCCCTTGTAATAAGCAAATTAACTCCAAAACCATGCTATTTACAAATGAGAAAACAACTAATTTGCATTTTCCATAAGGTAGACAAAAACAGATTCTCCAAAAAGATAAAGATGATCTTTTTCTGACGCAGTCTTAGTAGGTGGTGTTGCTTTAGATTATAAAATAGTTCACATCTCAGTAGGAACTCTAATCTCACGTAACATCTGCCTACTTGCTTGTCAGAGCAGGTATGTGTGTTTAATATATTCCCAACAGCATCAGATGGTTAAACTTCAAAGCAACATAAACAGCACATTTAAAATTGGTGCATAGAACCACAACAAAAAAAATCCAATTTCCCACTCTGTCTTTATGTAGTAGCTTCTTCATCTCATCTTATAAAATGCTTGTGTCAATCCCAATTATACATAATGGAGAAAATCTCAAGGTCAAAGTTTTTGTTCAAATTCTCCCTAATCTTAGACTTAAAATAATTCCATATGAAATATCAAATTTACTGTCTCACGAGATCCACATCATTGGATTATGATGTGGGTTGTTTATATCTTAAATCAATTCCATTGAACGGAACAAGGATTTGCTCTTTGGATAAATTTAAGAGCTGAACCACAACTGACCAGCTCCAGTTAAAAAAAAATACAATCAAGCAATACTACAGCAAACTCATTAAGTAAAAGGGTTCCCTGAGACGTACAAATGTGCATGTTCCCTATTAGCATTTCAGGAGATTTTCTGTTTAAAATCAAAATGTTCAATCTCTGTAAAGCAACTTTAGACTCAGCCAAGAGGGGATGTTGTGCTCCCATTTTTATGAATTATGACAGGTCCCCCATGACATGCTCCTGGCAAGCAGAATCTACTGGAGGAGCACAGCTGAATGCAGCACCCAGACAGAGAATTGTGCCCAGACAGTTCCCTGGCACTACCAGAAGAGGGGCTGTTACTTGAGTGGATATTCCATATATGTGAGGGGGTGATGGGTGGTTCTATTTTTATTTGTTTAAAGGAATAAAATGCTCTGCTTTTAACAACTTTAATTGCTTGTGGAGCAGACTTAACCACAGCCTGCCCTGCCTGTGTGATGTTGACACTTTTTTTTGACTCAGAGCCTAAAATGAAGACACCCTTGGGCTGGCAACTTCCATCCTATTTTTCACTCCCGGTATGCCATTCTACAAAATATAATCATAAAATTCCGCCTATAGTTTCTGGAGAGGTTTAAGATTCCTTGAAAGAAAGATGGAAAAGGTATGTTCTAATGTTTTCATTGAACCAATGCTTTCTTATAAGGTGCTTACTTTGCTCAGATCTTTGGCTGCAACACTGTCATCTTCCCGACACGGTAAGCGATGGACGAATGCCAACATCGAATATTTGGCTCTGATAAATTCGGCTTTATTAGGGCTGAATGGTGAAAAAGATAACCAAGTTGTTTGGCAAGATAATGCATATACATTTGGAACAAACAAAATAATTTGAGGGAGGGTAGAGAGCCTTATAAGAAATGATGCTCATTACAATGAGGAATATCAGCATTGGGAAATGAAACACAAGCAATTCAAATCATAAGTACTAGATGATAAAGTCAAATGTTAAAATAATGCTATCGCTACTATGCCTTAATTGTCATGACTCTGTCCCCGTAATATGCCTCAGGTAGAACTTTTGAACAGAACATATGACTGTATCAATGTGATGTTTACCAATTATCCCATACCAACTATTATCTGGCAACAGAGTCAATATTACATTCATGAGTGCTTTGTTTTTAAAAAAATTCCTTTCTCAGAATTACTGAGTCAACAGAGAGCGGATAGAGCCCTTAATCTATCTCGCTGCTTGCTCCAAAAACCAATTCAAATTGAATCCAATTCATGGTCCGCACAGAAGAGACATACCAAACAGACAAAAACAGGCATTACACCTGATCTCATGCTTGATCTTAATCAAAATGCCAACTGTGCTGAACTGGCAATAGCTTTGTCCTACGCCTACTGCCTTCTTGAAACTGGCCTGAGACAGTACAAACACGCAATGTTGCCGATGAATAGCATAATGGATGCAGGCAACTTTCTAATATCTCACTGAAATTATTACATTTTGCACGTGCATCTGATCAATGAATGTGGCCAATTGTGATGGGCAACATAGATGACCCCACCTTCCCATCTATTTTTGGCTCAATATAAACATAAGCTTGCTGTGCAAGATACCAAAAGATGAATGGGACCCAAAGTATCACACCTGTAAGAATCAAAACTTTCACATTTAAACAAATGGTTTGACTTCAGCTGGAATGTTGTGTCCTTTACTGGGCACGTCATTTTGTGAGGAACGTGAAAGCTTTGGGGACAGGAAAAAGGAAATTTATTGGAATGTTTACAGGTATAAGGGATTGTATTACATGGTGAGAATGGAGGAGCAGGGGCTGTTTAATTGGAGCAAGGACAGAGAGGAGAGTTGATGGGGCAGTTTAAGATCATGAAGAGTTTAGGGAGAGTAAGAGAAGAAACTGTTTCCTGTGGCTAATTGGATGCTAACTAGAAGGCAAAGATTTAACACGTTAGCAAAAGAACTAGAATTAACGGGAGGAAAACATTTTTATGTAATGAATGTTTAATATCTGGAAAACTGTGCTTGGTTGAGAGTCAAAGATAGATTCAATAATAGCTTTTGAAGTGAAATTGGATAAATACTTACAGACAAAACTGCATGGACATGGGAAAGAGGTAAGACACAAATTGGATTACTCTGTGAAATACTCAAATAGCTTCCTACTATGTGGTACTATTTCATGATTCTATGGAACACATTTCACTGTCTTCTCATAAGGACATTGGGACATTTAACAATATGTCAACTTGCTATATAAATGTAAGTATTTATTTTATTCATATGAGATTTTTATAGCTACCGCGCAGAGGAAACTGTCAAACTGTGCTAGAATTGACGCCAGTTCCTACAGCCAAAAGGCTTCTGCTTAACCTGTATTATCAATAAAGGGAAAAATCTGAGAAAATTCAAGTGGAGGAACTAATCAAGAGCTATTAACATGCTGATCGTGGGACCTAGCATACAGGATTGCTCATTTTAAATTGTTGCAGTACAGGGGTTCTGCAACTAGAGATTTGGAAATGTAAGTTTTCAGCTACTAACAACTCTTTCCACTAAATGACTAATACATCGCTACAGATTTCTTGTGAGTTTAGTTTTTGCAAGCCTATTTTTGGCTCCTAATTCACAGTAAAGGCTGGCAACGAGGGAAACATAGACCTGACTTATGTATATTTAAGGCAATGAACTGTTTAACCCCTGAAAAATGTTCCTATTTGGACAACAAATAGTTAATTTAGTCATTTTATGGCTAATTTCCCTGGTGTACTGAAAATCACGTTAGTGATGGTGGTAGAACCAGTCTCGATTTTAAGTGATTTTATACCTCAGAAAATAAACAGTTGTATCTCAATTTCAATCAGGAGGTATACCCTGGTAGAGACTGTAAGAATAATGATGAGGCATTGAAATGTTAGACCAGTATCAACAGGAAATAAAACCAATAACGTGGGGTGGTCTAAGTCAAGCTATTATCAGACATGTGCAAATTGATAAATAGGCTGGAGGCATCTT
Source organism: Sphyrna mokarran (assembly GCA_024679065.1). Lineage (NCBI taxonomy): Eukaryota > Metazoa > Chordata > Chondrichthyes > Carcharhiniformes > Carcharhinidae > Sphyrna > Sphyrna mokarran. The sequence continues at coordinate 38,176,519 of JAGIQG010000020.1, read as the reverse complement.
TCATTCAAGTTACATGGCTTGAAGTTAAGACTGCCAATAAGAGTCATGACAAAAATAGTTGTTGTACCTTGTGTCTTATACATGCAAAAGTGTGTTGGAAAAGACTTTTAAAATTAGTACTTCGATGTACTTACTGTACTTTGTCTTGAGGGCTGGCCTTGCGCTTTCCACTCACTGCAGTAGGATCCAGCAACGAATGCTCCCAGATTGAATTGGCACCATTGCTAACAAGAGTTTGCACCATCTGAAATTAAAAACATTTTTAAAAACACTGAAATGGCATACAATATTTACACTGTATTAGCAGCATTTTGACAAAAGATGCAGCTTCTGCAAGGGCATTTTTTTCTCTCCTGGAGACTCAAAGCTTTGCTCAGATTGAAGAAAACAGTGGTAAACAGGACCTAAAATATCTCAAGCTGCATTGAAGTGGAATACTGACAATCCAGAATTATATTTATAGAATAGATTAATCCTTGCAATACACAGTAAGGATGCAATAGTACAATATAGATTACAAGTAATAACCTTCATCAAGAACCACAACAATTGTGTGGAAATAATGTGTCAAATTAAGGTTTCTTAGATTTTTACTAGCCTTGATTGAAATGACACCTAGGGCAAAAATGTTACTACTGGTCACCGTCAGAGTATGAAATGAAATAAAATGAAATGGCATCAGTAAGGAACATTGATTTTTAGCATTGTGTGAAATGTCAAATAATTGGAACACACCAATGATTGGGAAAGCAACATCAAAACAGAAGAGATACTGCCACTCTCAAATTAAGATCTGTTTATTTTCCACGAAGGCTCTTTCTTTTAAAATCTTCTCTTATCCACTTCCCTGTCTTACTTTTCACTTTGGACTGTAAATATACATTTATGATTACTCAGAAGCCACATATAAAGTTCACATCGTGTTCCTAATAATTTTTATTCCTCTCAAGTTACTGGCTAAGAATTGTCCACCAATGAGGCAACAATATTAAAAAAAACCTGACTTTTGTACAAAATTTAACTCATAAATGGAAATATAAACACAAATAGAACAGAGTAGTTTGGGACTGTCTGTCCTCTGAAGTCTGACCTGACCACTGAATATGCCATTTTTACTCCTCCTCCATTCTGGATAAACAATCTGTTCCCTGACTTCTGCTAGTAATACTACTATCAGACACTAGGAATACACGAGGGATATTCCAAGTAACTCGCCTTCCAATTTTCCTCACCTCTGTTGGGATATAGATGTCCCTTCCACAACTTATTATTCAAGTGGGTAGGCTCCTATGTACAAGGAGGCATTTCCCAAAACTAGCTTATAGACTCCTCCCTCCCCCCCGCACCCACGCACCCAAATGTGGCACTCAGAAGATTACAGAGTTGCGAGGGTCATGATGCTTAGTGTAACATGAATATATGAGTCAGGCTTCTTTGAGGAACCAGTCTTTTTCACGTATCCATTTTATATATTTGCACAGTTTGAAAAATGCATATTTCTTAATCTCCAATCTTTCAAGATTTAATTTGCTGCTTCCTTCAGGCATCTGGTTCTTTTGAAGCCAATTTGATCTTTTAGCTATCCAACTGGCCTCGGATGACTATGTGGAGTTTGCACATTCTCCCTGTGTCTGCATGGGTTTCCTCTGGGTGCCCCCATACTCCAAAGATTTGCTGGTTGGATTGACCGTGCTAAATTGCCCCATAGTGTCAGGGAGATTTGCAGGGTAAACATGTGGGGTTATGGGGATAGGGCTTGGGTGGGATTGTTGTCAGTGCAGGCTCGATGAGCCAAATAGCCTCTTTCTGCACTGTAGGGATTTTATTCTATGAATTGGTAATTCTGTTTGAGACCTCATCAACTACCAGTCCAACTTGATTTTGAATACAACAATATCAGGCATAATCAGGGATTCATCAAGCTCCCAACTGAGCTTTTGCAGTAAACCTGAGAATGTGATTACACAACAAAATGTTCCTTACCTGTAGCAGGGTGGGAGGCCATGGCGTGTGCGTCAGGTGTCGTACCTGAGATATATGCCGGCCCAGACTGCGGTGTACACTGCAACAGTCATCACAAATCAGAACACCCCTGTTTATTGATGCCCAGCGAGGATCTGGGACAGAAACAATATATATATTATTTAACAGCTACATCAATTTCTAGACACCTTGACAAGCTTCAAAGCAGCAAAAAAAGTCAATCTAAAATTAAGCAATATTTCAACGTAAAACAAAGAAAACAAACTTGCAGATTTAAAATCCTGATTCTGAGAGAAACCAACAGAAAAACTGCAACTTTTATCAAAGATTTATTATTGCTCATATCGGGAATATCTTAATATTCAAGGAAACATTAAAATATTTTGTAAAAATCCAATACTTGTTTTTTTTTCAGACAGGAACGTGGTCATATAATTGCTCACATATCTCAATCCCAAAGTAGCAGATTATCAAGTTTACTGTTCAATCAGCATATTCTTTTGAGGGATTTCAATGCATTGTAAAAGGTGGTTTAAATGGCATCTAGTTTGTATTATACAGATAAGTATAACTGGCAATATGTCTCAATCCAGTCACGAGACGAAACAGTCCACAGCACAAATGGACGTTTTCTCCAAGACATTCATCATCCTCACTTGAAAATATCACTGTTTCTTCAAAATTCTGGCATTCCCTCCCTAACACCACTGTGAGCGTATCTACACCTCAGGGATTGCAGTAGTTCAAGAAGACAAAGAACAAAACAGCACAGGAAACAGGCCCTTCAGCCCAACGAGCCCGGGCCACCACCCCGATGTTCCCACCTCTACCCGCGATCCCTGTCCATGTTCATAGATCTATGGATTAAAAACCAAATTTGAGACAATTTAGGGAGAATTTGTTTTGCCAATTAGCCTAAGAGCACATCTTTGGGATGTGGGAGGAAACCGGAGCGCCTGGAGAAAACTCACACAAGCACGGGGAGAATGCGCAAACTCCCACAGACACAGGCCCAAATCCATGTATCTGCACAGCACAGCGATAGTCACTGAGCTGTCGTGTTGCTCATCAAATGGTCCAGGTCAAGCGTACACTAACGACGTGAAGCACTAGGATACTCCCAAAAAAATCCAAGAGCAGCCCTCTCACGACCCATCGCGTGTATGCCCCTCGTTAAACAACAAGGTGGACCAAAGCACCTGTAGGATAAAAACAAGTACATCAATATCATCATCTATTTACACACTTCCCAGGGACTCCCAAGGCTCATGATCCCTATTTTAAATCAGTTTTCTATACCCCTCCATTCTCATTCTGTTCATGTGCCCATCTAAGTATTTCTTAAATAACTCCAGAGTACCTGCCTCTACCACTTTACTTGGCAGCGCATTCCATACCCCCACCACCCTCTGTGTGAAAAAACTCCCTCTAGCATCCAAATTATACCTTACCCCCCTCACCCTAAGCCCGTGACCCCTCATGCTATTCGAGTCCATCCTAGGAAAAAACTTAACCCTGTTTACTCTATCTATACCCCTCAATCTTGTACACCTCTATTAGATCTCCTCTAAGTCTACGTCTTTCTAAGGAAAACAGCCCCAATTTGCCTAACCTCTCCTCGTAACTCAGACCTTCCATACCAGGCAGCATCCTGGTAAACCTCCTCTGCACTCTCTCCAGAGTCTCCACGTCCTTCCGGTAGTAGGGTGACCAGAACTGGACGCAGTATTCCAAATGAGGTCTAACCAACGTTTTATACAACTGCAACATTAAAAGCCAGCTCTTGTACTCTATACCCCTTCCTATAAAGGCTAACATACTATATGCTTTCTTCACAACCTTCTCCGCTTGCTCTGCCACCTTCAAAGACTTGTTCACCTGCACCCCCCCGGTCCCTCTGTGTTTCTATACTCTTAATAGGTCTACCCTTTATCATATACCTCCCCCCCACTACATTCTTTCTCCCGAAATGCATCACCTCACATTTATCAGGATTGAATTCCATCTGCCATCTGTCTGCCCAAGCTACCAGCCTATCTATGTCCTGCTGCATCGCCTGACAATGCTCCTCACTATCCGCAAGTCCAGCCATCTTTGTATCGTCTGCAAACTTGCTGATCACTCCACTTACTCCCTCTTCCAAGTCATTTATATATATTACAAATAGAAGAGGTCCCAGTACCAAGCCCTGCGGCACACCACTAGTGACCGACCTCCAGCTAGAAAAACACCCTTCCACTATTACTCTCTGTCTCCTATTACCAAGCCAGTTACTTATCCATCTAGCTACGTGTCCTTGTATCCCATTAGCTTTGCCCTTCTCAACTTCCCATGAGGGACTTTGTGAAATGCCTTACTAAAATCCATATAAACGACATCAACGGCTCGCCCTTTGTCCACCATTTTCGTCACCTCCTCAAAAAGACAGCTACAACTATCTTCTCAAGGGCATTAGGAATGGGCAATAAATATTGACTTAATTGGCGATGTCCATATCCCGTTAATTAGTTTTAAACAAATTTGCAAATCTGCAGGCCAGTGGAGAGGGCCAGACACTGGGTTTCTGGCAAGAGATAGCCTTGGGCTTGCCAATGTTAAACTGTACTAATACAGTGGCACAGTCATGCAGTGGGTACACTGCTGCCTCATTTCCCTACAGACCCAGGATTGATTCTGGCCTTGGGTGCTGCCTTATGGGGTTTGTATATTTTCCCTGTCTGTGTGAGTTTCCTCTGAGTGCTCAGTTTCCCTGCACAATCCAAAAATATGTAAATTAGGTGGGTTAGGCAGAGTAAATGTACAGGATTATGACACACCATGACAGATTTCTGCTTCAATCCGAGTACAGACATCCCAGAAGTATAAATATATCTCTAATTTTCAATATCTGAGCACAGCCTGTCTCCAACCTGTCACTTCTATCTTCAGTCTCTGATGCCGACTGTTAGGCAGACAGTACTAGAAGAATGCTGCAATGTCAAGGTATTATATTTCAATGAGGTGTTAAACAGACCATCTTTTGCCTATTCAAGTGTACCGAGAAAGTGTTGCAATGTCACAACTGCTACCGACTGGGATAAGCTGTTCGAGGGTAGGTCGACGCTGCACACGTGGGAGTCTTTCAAGAGAAAACTAAAATTTTTGCAGGAAAGACACGTGCCGGTAAGGAGGAAGGATGGGAAGGGTAGGATTAGAGAACCGTGGGTTACTAGGGATGTTGAGGACTTGGTCAGGAAGAAGCGGGAGGCGTACGTTAGATCCAGGCAATTGGGGACAGAGGCAGCGCTGGAAAAATATAGAGAGTGTAGACGGGATCTTAAAAGGGGTGTCAGAAAGGCAAAAAGGGGCCACGAAATGGCTTTGGCAGGTAGGATTAAGGAAAATCCTAAGGCATTTTACTCCTATGTAAGGAGCAAAAGGATGGTTAGAGGGAAGATTGGACCTCTCAGGGACAGAGGAGGGGAACTATGCTTAGAGCCTGAGGGAATGGGGGAGATCCTGAATGAATACTTTGCGTCGGTATTCACGCAGGAGAGGGGCCTGATGTCTGATGCCGGCTTTGAGGATTTTGAGGACCCATTAAAGGAAATATTCATTATGAGGGACGAAGTGTTGGGGCTTTTAGGTAGCATAACGACTTATAAAGCCCCGGGGCCTGATGGTATTTATCCCAGGCTGCTAGGGGAGGTGAGAGATGACATTGCTGGGCCTCTGACGCAAATCTTTGTCTCTTCTTTGAACACAGGCGAGGTCCCAAAGGACTGGAGGATTGCAAATGTAGTACCGTTGTTTAAAAAGGGTCAGAGGGATAATCCAGAGAACTATAGGCCAGTGAGCTTGACTTCAGTTATAGGTAAGCTAATGGAGAGGATCCTCAGGGACAGGATGTATGAGCATCTGGAGCGCTGCGATCAGATCAGGGATACGCAGCATGGCTTCGTTAAGGGGAGGTCGTGCCTTACGAATCTAGTGGAATTTTTTGAAGAGGTGACAAAAACGGTTGATGAAGGACAAGCCGTTGATGTCGCCTACTTGGATTTCAGTAAGGCGTTTGACAAGGTTCCCCATGGTAGGCTGATAAAAAAGGTGAAGGCGCATGGGAAACAGGGCCAGGTATGTAGATGGGTTGAGAACTGGCTTGGGAGGAGGAGACAGTGGGTAGTAGTGGAAGGCTCTTTTTCCAACTGGAGGTCAGTCACTAGTGGTGTGCAACAGGGCTCAGTACTAGGACCTCTTCTATTTGTGATTTATATAAATGACTTGGAAGAGGGGATAGGTGGTGTGATCAGCAAATTTGCTGATGACACTAAGATGCTTGGATTGGCGGGGACTGAGGAGCAGTGCCAGGCAATACAACAGGACATAGATAGGCTGGTAGACTGGGCAGATAGATGGCAAATGGAATTTAATCCGGATAAATGCGAGGTGATGCATTTTGGCCAGAATAATGTAGAGGGGAGTTATAGGATAAAAGGTAAAACTATCCGGAGTACAGAGACGCAGAGAGACCTGGGGGTGCAGGTTCACAAGTCTCTGAAGGTGTCAGTACAGGTGGAGAAAGTGATAAAGAAAGCGTATGGTATGTTAGCCTTCTTAGGAAGGGGTATAGAATACAAGAGTAGGAGTCTGATGTTACAAGTGTATGGAACGTTGGTTAGGCCTCACTTGGAGTACTGCATCCAGTTCTGGTCGCCGTACTACCAGAAGGATGTGGAGGCCCTGGAGAGAGTGCAGAGGAGATTTACCAGGATGCTGCCTGGTATGGAAGGGCTGTCTTACGAGGAAAGATTGAACACACTGGGGTTGTTTTCCCTTGAAAGACGTCAGCTGAGAAGGGATCTATTAGAGGTATATAAGATTATGAGGGGTATAGATAGAGTAAATGGTGGTAAGCTTTTTCCACCATTAGAATCGGATAGAACGAGGGGTCACGGCCTTAGGGTGAGGGGGTCTATGTATAAGACGAATATTAGAGGGCATTTTTTCACACAAAGGGTAGTGGGGGTGTGGAATGCGCTACCGAGTGGGGTGGTGGGAGTAGGCACGCTAGGGTTGTTTAAGGGTCTCTTGGACAGCCACATGAGCAGTCTGCAGATAGAGGGATATAGGAGGACTGTTTAAATACTTTATTTGTTTCCACAGGCTATTCGGTCCACCTTGTTGACCAACAAGGCGCATGCATTCGGCAGGTCGTGCGAGGGCTGCTCTTGGATGTTACTTCAGGAGTGGCCTAGTGCTTCATGTCGTTAGTGTATACTTAAACTGGGCCATCAGATGGGCAACATGACAGCTCAGAGACTATTGCTGTTGCTGTGCAGACACATGGATTTGGGCCTGTGTCTGCAGGAGTTTGCGCGTTCTCCCCGTGGTTGCGTGGGTTTTCTCCGGTGCTCCGGTTTCCTCCCACATCCCAAAAACGTGCTCTTAGGCTGATTGGGTAACAAATTGTCCCTGTATTGGTCTCTATATGTCATTAAGACGTTAGGATGGGGGCACGGGCTCGTTGGGCCGAAGGGCCTGTTTCCCGTGCTGTGTTGTTCTTTGTTCTATCTAAAACAAAAAGCAGTAGGTAAATGGCAACATCATTATATGGTACCAAAAGAGAAAATGCTGGAAAATCCCAGCAGATCTGACGGTCACATCCTTGGGTATTACAGGAAGTGGCGATGGAGATAGTGGATCCATTGGTTATAATATTTCAAAATTCCCTGCAGACAGGAAAGGTGCCGATGGATGCGAAAAATGCTAATGTAACACCCTTATAAAGTGGGAATCAAAATCTGGAAAATTACAGGCCAGTTAGTTTAACATCTGTCATTGGGAAAGTGTTAGTCAATTATCATTGGACATTTGGAAAGTCAAAACGTTATCCATCAAAGTAGCATGCTTTTACAAAAGGCAAATCATGTTTGACTAACTTGCTAGAGTTCTTCAAGGATGCAACAAGCAAAGTGGATATTGGGGAACCTGTAGACGTAGTATGTCTGGATTTCGGGAAGCGTTTGATAAGTTAACCTTTTGTGGGACACCTTAAGGTTAGATCACATGGAAATAGGAACAATTTATTGGCTTGGATAGGTGACAGGTTGACAGACAGAAGATACAGGATTGGGATAACTTTTTTTTTCTGGATGGCAAAAAGTACTAAGGGGGTGCCACAGGGTTCAGTCCTTGAGCCCCAGCTTTTACAATCTATGTTAATGATTTAGATACAGGGATAGAAGGTTCTATAGCCAAGTTTGCAGATGACATAAAAATAGGTGGGACAGTAAGTTGCAATGAGGAAATAAGAACCTTACAAATGGATATAGATTGGTTAGGAGAATGGCCCAAAGTGTGGCAGATGGAGTTTAACATAAGTGTGAGATCATGCAGATGATGACTTATTATCTAAAAGGAAGACGACTTATTATCTAAATGGGGAGAGACGTCGGGGTGCTCCGGTGCAGAGGGAGCTGGAAGTCCTCTGATGTCTAATGAGGTAAGATCAAATTGAGCTATACAAAATGATGAAAGATATAGATAAAGTAGATGTGGAGCAGATGCTTCCACCGGTGGGATATCCTAGGACGTGAGGTCATAGTTTTATGAAAAGGGGTAGCAAATTTAAAATAGAGTTGAGGAGAAATTACTTCTCACAAAGGGTTCTAAATCTGCGAATTCACTACCCTAAAGTGTAGTGGATGCTGAGACAGAGAGTAAATATAAGGGGGAGTTAGACAGATTATTGTTAATTGGTAATGGGTTGAAGGTTTATGGGGAGAAAGCAGGAAAATGGGGTTGAGCAACATATCAGCCATGATCGAATGGCAGAGTGCACTCAATGGGCCAAACGCTCTAATTCTGCTCTTATATCTTATGAACTAATGAACTTAAATCTCTCCAGTTTCCATGCTCAGTAATGATTTGTAGTGGAGCAGAATTCAAGATCACCATGTCAAGCTTGAAATATACTAAAAACAATATATGCTCCGTAATGTCTTAAAGGTTGGACATAATTTTTTTTTATTTTGCAAGCTTATCATTTCCACCCTACCAGGTAAGTCTTGATTTCCTTTTACGTTTATGCACTAACCTTGTATTAGGACAAATGGATGGTTGAAGAGCAGGTAATTAAATAACTTGAAGCCCAACACGTAAAAATCCTCAAATTGATGGTGCTCAAGGGATTAATTGACAAGTTAGCCAGGTGCCTACATGAATGCATTTCTGCCAGGAATCCTGGTTACTTAAGCAAGCAGAGCCTTGAAGACAATAAGTTATTATGATCATGAAGAAGTATCTTAGTCATCTTCTTAAACTTTTCTAGGCAGTACATAGTGATTGATCAGGCATGTTGCAAAGGGTTACATCATCCTCTAACTTCTGTCAATGACTTCACTGTCTGACAGAAGTCAACAAGGTTTTTTTTGCTATACTTTTGGGCACTGCACGAGTTCTGCAGAAACTAAATTCTAATAAAAAATTTCATCTAAAATCTCACCAAAAGCTGCAAGCTAATATATGCCACAAGTCTACAATTTTTTTGAAGTGAATGTGCTGATGTGAACTGTTTGTTTTTATTTCAGTTCAAAGTAGTGCAAGAATACCAGGATGATATGTTTCCTACATATCACAATGCTCAAAAACATTTATATATGAGGCCATGCACCACAGTCTACTGTATCTATCAGAAAAATGATAGTGTTTTGCCATTACCTCGCAGGACATGGGAACAGCAACTTCTGCAAGATTCCCTCTGACTCACTCATTATCCTGACTTGGAACTATATTACCATTTCTTGTCAGTGATGTACATATCCCAGGAAGAAATTAAAGAAGTGCTTTGAAACAGTGGTATAGATACAGCATTAGGATTATTTAGTGTAGTGATACTATATGGGTGGGCTGAGGAAAATGAATTTAAATCAATGCCTTCTAAAATAACACAGTGCCACTTTTTGTGGGATACTTGTACTGCATGACCTCAAATTACTCTCACCTGTGGCAGACTTAAAGCATACGGTTAGTAATTATTGTTTAGGTTTCTTCACAATTCAGGAGGAAATAGTACAAAATGTTTACATGGCCATAACTGTTTGCTGAAATCCAAGTGAAACAAGGTTCAAGTCCCACTCCAGATTTTAAGCACAAAAATTAAGGCAGACACTCCAGTGCTGTCCTAAGGGCATGCTGCACTGTCAGAGGTATACTCTTTTGGTTGAGATATTAAACTGAGGCTCTATCTGCCTGCTTAATTGGATGTCAAAGATCCCATGGCACTATTTCAAAGAAGAGCAGTGAAACTATCCCCAGTGTCTCGGCCACTCATAATCCCTTATTCTAAATCACAAATCACAAACTGACAGTTATCATAATAAATTTCCACAAATAATAACGAGAGCAAAACGGGTACCACATATCCTACATTGCATCAGTGACTACAATATTCAATTTATGTAAAGCACTTTGAAACAGTTGGTGGTCGTGAAAATTATTATACAAATATAATTCTTTCAAGACTTTCTTCAATGCAAAACTTGGCAACTGAGGTCATCCAGGTTTCCTATACTGTAAAGGCAAATAAAAATATTGACATATCCAGTTTGTCATCTCAACTTGTGTAACATTTGCTGGTAGCTAACTCCTAAGGCAGCAGATACATTCAACTTTAGATTACAGACTTGGGAACAGAAATGGCAGATGGAGTGCAACCTAGACAAATGCGATGATGCATTTTGGAAGATCAAATTCAAGTGCGGATTATGCAGTAAATGACAGAACCCTTAGGAACATTGACATTGACAGATCTGGGAGTATAGGTTGACAGATCCTTAAAAGTGGCAACACTGGTGGATAAGGTGGTCAAGGTGGCATTCGGCAACATCGGCCTTCATTGGCTGAGGCATCAAATGTAAAAGTTGGCAAGTTATGTTACAGCTGTACAAAATTTTAGTTAGGCTGCATTTGGAACACTGCGTGCATTCTGGTCATGATGTAGAGATGCTGGTGTTGGACTGGAGTAAACACAGTAAGAAGTCAGAACTGCTGAGCAGAGACTGATAGCCAAGTTCCGCACGTGAGGACGGTCTTAACAGGGATCTTGGCTTCATGTCACACTATCTGTAACCCCCATGACTTGCCTGGGTTAGCAAAAAATCTCACCTACTGTGCTGTCTGGAGACAATACACATCTCTTTAACCTGTGCTCAGTGCTCCTTCCACTCACGTTGTTAGCCACTTTAAGATTGAATAGCAGGTTAGTATAAAGATTTACATTTTAATCAGTAATCTGTAAACAGTCTGTGCTGTTATGTGTGCTGTTTGAGACCAGAACACCTCATTCACCTGACGAAGTCCAGAGGGTCAAAAGCTTGCGAGTTTACTATCAAATAAATCGGTTGGATTTAAACCTGGTGTTGTCAGACTTCTTACTGCATTCTGGTCACCACACTACCAGAAGGTCATTGTTGCTTTGGACAGGATGCATAGAAGGTTTACTAGGACGTTCTAGATGGTTTTAGCTATGAGGAGAAGTTGGATAAATGCGGATTGTTTTCACTGGAAAATCAGAGGCTGAGGGGCAACCTGAGAGACGGCTACAAAACTATGAGAGAATAGAATGAATGTCATGAATAAAATGATTAGTCAGAGGCTTTTTCCCAGGGTTGACTACAAGAGGACACAGGTTCAAAGTGAGAGGTGGTACGTTTAAAGGGGACACGCAAAGATAGTTTTTCCACACAGAGGGTGGTGGGCACTGAACGTACCTGCCAGTGGAGGTGGTAGAAGCAGGCATGCTAGCAACATTGATAGACACATCAACAAGGAATAAACAGAGAAAGAAACCCCCGCATATTGGCACAGGGTTGGTGGGCCATAGTGTCTGTTCCTGTGCTATACTGTTCTATGTTTTTTCTTTAGCTGGGAAGTAGGCTGAACTCTAGTTCTTGTCCTTTCCTGACAGCAGTACCGCAAACATTTTAGGTTGCCCAAAAGCTGTTTTTCTCTCCCAATCATGACAGCTTACCCACATTCACCAGTACCAAAAGCCTTAAAAATAATTTATTTTCAGATCAAAAGTTTCACCATGAAGATAACTACATTCAAATATTAGTAAACAACTTAAAATGCACAGTGACCGGTCATGTTGCATTAGAAAAATAGATTACCAAGTTCAGAAATGTAAAATTGGTATAGCTACATGAACAGTTTCTAATTAAACAAAATAAAAAGTACTTAATTTAAAATACAGCACAGTGATGAAGGAGTTCAATCAATTATCATCCATTTTTGTGGTTCAGCTTTTCAAAATTTTATATTTTCAGAATTTGTAGAATCTCTTTTAATCTTGAAATTTGAAATGATTATTATAGAACAACAACTGGTACTTGCACAATACTTTTAACATAATGAAATGCCCCAAGGTACTTCACAGGAGTATTATAAACATAAAATTTGACATCAAACCTCACAAGTAAATACTAGTTTGGTCACACAGGTAGGTTTTAAGGACTGTCTTAAAACAGGAAGGAGCAGTTTAAGGAGGGAAGGAAGGAGCAGTTTAGAGAAGGAAGGAAGGAAGGAAGGAGCAGTTTAGAGAAGGAAGGAAGGAGCAGTTAAGAGAAGGAAGAGCCACATTTGGAGTATTACGTGCAGTTCTTATCACCACATTACCAGAAGGAAGTGGAAGCTTTGGAGAGATACAAAGGAGGTTCACTGGGATGTTGCGCAATCTTGAGGTGTTGACTATGAGCAGAGGTGTTGACTATGAGGAGAGGTTGAGTAAAGTAGGATTGTTTTCATTGCAAACACAGAGGCTGGGGAGAGATGTATTAGGGGTCTAATAAAGTATGAGAGGCATTGATAGGGTGGAAGTCAGAGGCTTTTTCCTAGTTGAAGTTCATTATTGTCACAAGTAGGTTTACATTAAGAATGCAATGAAGTTATTGTGAAAATCCCCTAGTCGCTACACTCCAGCACCTCTTCGGGTACACCAAGGGAGAGTTTAACACGGCTAATGCACATAACAGCACATCCTTTGAATGTGGGAGGAAACCGGAACATCCGGAGGAAACCTACACGGACATGGGGGAGCACATGCAGACTTCACACAGGCAGTGACCCAAGCTGGGAATCAAACCTGGGTCCCTGGCACTGTGAGGCAGCAATGCTAACCACTGTGTCACAGTATTGCCAGGGTGGAAGTGTCAATTACAAGGCGGCACAGGTTCAAGGTAGAGTTTAAGATAGATGTGTTGGGGGCTTTCATGCAGTGTGATGGGTGCCTGGAACACACTGCCAGAGGGGCAGTGGAAGCAAGCATGTTTGCAACATTTAAGAGGCATCTGGATGGGGACATGAATAGGGAGGGATTAGAGGGTTATGGTCTGAGTAAGGGCAGAAGGTTTTTATAGTTTAATTAGGGCATCATGATCGGTACAGGCTAGGAAAGCCGAAGGGTCTGTTCCTGTGCTGAACTTTTCTTTGTCCTTTTAATTCCAAACCTTAGGTGCTGAGGCAGCTAAAGGCACAGGCATCAATGGTGTAGCAATTCAAATTGGATTGGCTTAAGAAGCTAAAATTTAATGGATGCAGATACTCAAGAAGGTACTGGGGCTGGAGGTGGTTACAGGGATACAGTAGGGCAAAGCTAAGAGAGAGCCTGAAAACAAGGTTGAAAATTTTAAAACTGAATGATGTTGAGTGGAAACCAATGAAAGTCAGCAAGCACAGAAATGATGGATGAATATTAATATGATTGAAAACATACAAACAGCAAAGTTTTAGCTGAACTCAAATTTAGGAAGGATAGAATATAGAGGCTGGTTGGTTAGGAGTTCACAGAAATAGCCAAATCTAGAGGTAATAAAGGCACACACGAGGTTTTCAGCAGCAGGTGAGCAAAGGCAGAGGCAGAATTGTGTGATGGTATGTAGGTGGAAATAGGCAGTCATAGTGATGGTGCACCATGTGGTCAAAAGCTTAACTTGGGATCAAATGTGACATTGAGATTATCGGAAAAAGTGTAATTGGTAGCGAGAGAATGGAGTTTGTAATAGAGACTGAAGATAATGTCTGCAATTTTTTTCTATATTGGAGAAAATTTCATCAGTGGATACCACTCAAGCAATCTGATGATTTAACAACAGCAGAAGAGTGGGAATGGAGAAGACACAAAATATAACAAGAGTCAATTCCTTTAATGTAACTTCATAAATTGCTATAACTGCCTCATTACTCAATACTAGAGGGGAGTACTGTTATTGTAGCTATAGGCTACTGGCTGATCAGTTATTAAAAAACGCATTTTGCAATTTACAGTATTGAACAATGTGCAATTTTAAATTAAAGCAAAATACTGCAGATGCCAGAAATCTGAATTATAAACAGAAAATGCTGGAAAAACTCAGCAGGTTTGGCAGCATCTGTGTTGGTAGAGCAGGGTTAATGTTTTGGGTCTGCAACATTAGTTTTGTTTCTCTCAACACAGATGCTGCCAGACCTGAGTTTTCCCAATACTTTTCTGTTTTTATATTTGCAATTTTAAAGACCTGACAAAAATATTAATTAATGAACATTGTCATTGCTTTGAAGGGAAAGCACAGGTAGATTTTCATCATAATTAAATTCACAAGTGATTTAACCTACATTAGGTTATATTTGTAATATAAAAAATTTTATAATATAAAAAATATAAAGTTGATTTATTTATTACAGGGAGCATTAACATCAACATTGCCATTAAGTTTGATATTAACATTGCCATTAAGTTACTGTGAAATCCCCTAATTGTCACGCTCCGGCACCTATTTGGGTACATTGAGGAAGAATTTAGCATGGCCAATGCACCTAACCAGCACTTCTTTCGCACTGTGTGAAGAAACCCTCACAGACATAGGGAGAACATGCAAACTCCACACAGACAGTGACCCAAACCAGGAATTGAACCCAGATTTCTGGTGCTTTGAGGTGGCAGTGCTACCGTGCCACCCCCAAAGCTACTTATTTGTACAATGCATATTTTACATGGGATTCCTGTAAATCAGAACCACAATCAGTAAGGATAAGCAACAATACCTCCTCCATGATCCTCCTTAACATTGGTGCCCCACAAGGCTGCATTCTCAGCCCCCTACTATACTCCTTATACACTTATGACTGTGTGGCCAAATTCCCCTCCAATTTGATTTTCAAGTTTGTTGACGACACCATTGTCATGGATCGATCTCAAACAATGATGAGTACAGGAATGAGAAAGAGAATCTGGTGAATTGGTGCAGCAACAATAAGCTCTCCCTCAATGTCAACAAAATGAAGGAGATTGTCATTGAATTCAAGGAACGTAAAGGAGAACATGTCCCTGTGTACACCAATGGGGACAAAGTAGAAAGGGTCAAGAGCTTCAAATTTTTAGGTGTCCAGATCATTAACAACTTGTCCTGGTCCCCCTCATGCCAACATTATAGTTAAAAAAGCCCACCAATGCCTCCGTTTTCTCAGAAGACTAAGGAAATTTGGCATGTCAGCTACGACTCTCACCAACTTTTACAGACGCAACATAAAAAGCATCCTTTCTGGTTGTATCACAGCTTGGTATGGCTCCTGCCCTGCCCAAGACCGCAAGGAACTACAAAAGGTCATGAATATAGCCCAATAAAATCATGCAAACCAGCCTCCTATCCACTGATTCTGTCTACACTTCCTGATATCTCAGCAAAGTAGCCAGCATAATTAAGGATCCCATGCACCCTGGACATTCTCTCTTCCACTTTCTTCCGTCAGGAAAATGATACAAAAGTCTGAGGTCACATACCAACTGACTCAGGAAAAGCTTCTTATGTGCTGCTGTCAGACTTTTGAATGGACTTACCCTGCATTAAATTGATCTTTCTCTACACCCTAACTATGACTGTAACACTACATTTTACACTCTCTTGTTTCCTTTTCTATGAACAACATGCTTTATCTATATAACATGCAAGAAACAATACTTTTCACTGCATGTTATTACATGTGACAATAATAAATCAAATCAAAATAAATATTAATACACTTGTAGAAATTGGTCACCTTCTCCAATATCATCTGATACATAAAGGAAAGTGTGCTAATCTTACAGAAAATACATTGTATTTGTACAAAGAGTCACACAATACTGAATCAATACTATGGGGGGGGGGGGGGAATGACAAATACAGAATTTGCAAGTGGATGTTCAGAGCGAATGGAATACACATCTAAGGAGCAAACAGAAATATGGTGTCCTGGACATTCGATAGCATACAGAACCGAACCTCTTGGCAGCACAATGGTAAGCACTGCTATCTCACAGCACCAGGGACCCTGTTCAATTCCCAGCTAGGAAAACTCAGGTCTGTGGGAGGAAATCAGGACACCCAGAAAAAAACCCACACAGTCAAGGGGTGAATATGCAGACTCCCAAAGAGAGTCCCTGAAACCAGGAACTGAACCTGGGTCCCTGGTTCTGTGAAACAGCAGAGCTAACCACTGTGCCACGATCCCCACCTGCAGGCTTGAGTAAGTGCATGTGTGGAGTCTGCACTTTCTCCCCATGTCTGCATGGGTTTCCTGCAGGTGTTTCAGATTCCTTCCACAGTCCAAAAGATATGCTGGCTAGATGCATTGGTCATGCTAAATTCTCCCTCAGTATACCCAAACAGGCGCCAGAGTGGCGACTAGGGGATTTTTCACAGTAACTTCACTATGGTGTTAATATAAGCCTACTTATGACACTAATAAATAAACTTTAAACTAGACAACCCACATCTTTGATATGAACAAAAGGCAAATAGTTAACAGTTAAAGCTTGAGTCGTGCGAAGTGGATGGAGGCCATAAGTTTGAGGAAGTGGGTACTACGAATTGTTGGTTCTTTGTAGTTAAAAAAAAACATGCATTTTTGTAATAGGGTTCCAAAAGAGAGAGAGGAAGAGTAGGACGAGAGGAAATGAAAGAACACTAACTGGCGCTGGATATTTCCTGACTGTAGCCTGGACGGACTGTAGTTTTTGTGCATCTTCAGACTCTCTCACTTCCTCTGTGTGTGTGTGTGTACATCAGAGACCGGGGTTTGTCTGCATTTCCTCTCCCACTCTCAGCGCACTAAGCCTCCATTGTATTTTTAACTTTTATTTTAAACAAGGGCCCATTCTCTGTTTCCCACCTACCGCCCCCCTCGCCCGCCGCAGGCAGTCAGTGGCTGGACTTACCGGGGACGCTACAGTCGGCGCAAATGTCGTTACTCCTCAATCTTTTCGACATGGACAGAGACAGTTGGTCAACTCTACCTTCCAATCTGGATTTTTAACACGCGCTGAAGTACAAAAATATATATTTTTTAAAAAAAGGCTCAATTTAATCGGAGGTGGCGCAGTTCAGTTCTGACGGCCAGCTGCCATCGGCACCAAGTTAACGTTCAGCAACAATTCCTGTCAGACTCGCCTTCAGCTCGAGCGGCTGGCAAACGCCAAATGGCACCCTGGGATCTCGGAGGACCGCCCGGCCCCCGCCGCGCATGCGCTGGTGAGCGAATCCAACACAGGGCTTGTGAGGGGTGGGCATTGAAATATTTAAACACGGTTTCAGAAGGAAAACCTTTTTGTGTAGCATTTCTGTCCCTCGGACAGTAATTGAAATTAGTTGAATTTACTGTGAAATTGAATAAAGTCAGTCGACGCCTCGTTTCATCGGTTATGGAGAGGGTAGCTATCAGCAGTGTTTACCTGCTGGCAACACATGCGACTTGAGTTTGGACCTAACCACAGTGGCAGCAGGGAGGAGGGGGCGAGGCTGGTGTCCAAAAGGTTACCGGTTACAGAAAATGAAACAAAGTTTCAGGACCGCTCAGGAAGCAATAATTGTAACTTCTCCGTCTGTAAGAACGCGGCAGGGTGAAGTGACACTCAGATATTTAAAGAACTGGCAGTGTGTGTTCACCGCCCTCTCCTTTAGATTGGGTGGATTGTATTTCCTTTTTGTCTATCTCTTCCTGTGAAGGTTTTTTTTTGGAGGGGGGAAGTTTTTAACTTTTGTTTTTGGTTTCTCTCCCCTCTCGCCGTCGCTGTTTCACTTGGGAGGAAAACAGGAGCGGGGGTCCGGGGCAGGGTGAAGCCGAAAGGACTTTAGAATGTCTTCATTGGAAGACATCAGGAGCAAATACAAACTTCACCTGCTGGTCTGGCACAATCAGTACAGAGAAGCTGAGAAAGAGCTAAAACAGGTAAGTCACTGATACTAATGGGTAAAGGGCTTCCTTCATCCAGTGAATGATCACAATCGGAAAGGATTTCAATTTCGCAGCAACTGTTAGAAACTATCCCCCCCCCCCCAACAGTTTCCTGTGAATGTGTTTATAGATGAAATTATTCTTTGGAGGCTATAACTGTCTTGAAGACCGAATTTTCTGAGTTGAAAATATTCAAGGCTTCACTATCTCGTAAACAAACGGGTCCCCTCTTCGTTCAGTTATGTTACTGCAATAGGGCGTGTTCAATATGCTCAGAGGGAGATTGAGTAGTTAATTTAGAAAGCTGTTGGGCTGGAAGTTTTAGAGCCAACTTTTATACACACCTTGAGGCGAGATTAGAGGAACTGTTTTTTTTCTCAAGTTGAATAGTTGTATGGAAGATTAGCGATTGAATCTTAGAAATATGAGACCATCATGCATTCTCATCTTGATTTAAAATAAAACATTCCCTATCATAAAACTACCCTGATCATAAAAACACAAGCAAAATATGTTGCCTGAGAGACGAATATTTACATCTTTATTTTACTAGCTATTTGCATTCCAAAGATGGGTGAGTTGGGTTTACTGGTCACGCTAAGCTGATCCTTAGTGTCAGGAGGACTAATGATAAATAGGTCGGGCTACGAAGATAAGGAATAGGTGGGATTGTGATCAATGCAGACTCTGAGCTGAGTGGCCACCTTCTGCCCTGTAGGGTTTCTATTTTTTTTACGTTTGTGCAGAATGAGGTGGGAAGATAGGATAGTTCCAAAAGCCATAAATTCCCCTCCATTATTTATTAGGTTTTATTTTATTTATGTCCAAAATTATGATAGGCCTGAAGAGATGGGAAAAATTGTTCCTACTCATAAAAGGATCAAGGATGAGAGGACACAGACTTAGTGATTTGCAAAGTAGCAGATGTGATGTGAGGAAAAAACCTTTTGCACACAAGAAGTTGTTTGGATCTAGCATGCATTGCCTGAAAGTGGGATGGGGTCAGTTTCAATCAAGGCACCATGAGAGTACTGGGTATTTATCTGAATAGAAACAATGTGCAGGGATACAGGGAAAAGGCACAAAGCCATAATGCTCATTTGGAAAGCCAGTGCAGACACAATGGGCCAAGGCCTCTTTCTGTGCCGTAATAATTCTGTGATACTAAGAGGAATGGTACAAAATTACAATTAGTTCTACAATTATGTAATGGGAAGTCTTTATTATTGAAACAGAAGACAGATTCTGCCAATGTCATTCATGATTTTAATTAATTATGTATGTAACTGGTACTTCCAAGTATTTCCCTATTTCCCCACCATCAGAAGTTATTTTATTGTGATAAGGTCTGAATCATAGCACCACGTAAGTTAGCCTTTTCTCTACCTAAATCAAGAGAAAGATGTAAGTGATATATTGTTCCTTTTAAAAAAAAAAGCCAAGACTTAAGAAGTAAAATGTAAATCCATAGTTCTATCTGTATTTGCATGATTATTTTGTTTCCATCCAATTTTCTCCATTCTTGTTAATATTTTCTTTTTTGTTCCTTTCGATAATTGGAGGAATAAGAACATAAGAAATAAGAGCAGGAGTATGCCATCCAGCCCCTCGAGCCTGCCCCGCCATTCAATAAGATCATGGCTGATCTGCAGTGGTTCAGTACCACTTTCCCGCTTTCTCCCCGTAACCCTTAATTCCCTTGTCAATCAAAAACCTACCCACTCTTGACTTAAATATATTCAGCAAGAAAGCCTCCACCACTTCAACAGGTAGAGAATTGCAAAGATTCACCACCCTTTGCGTGAAGAAACTCCTCCTCAATTCTGAGCTGAACTGCCCCCCCCCCCCTCCCCCCTCCCCCCTCCCCCCTAATTTTGAGACTGTGCCCTCTAGTCCTGCTATTTTTGCTAAGTGAGAAGAGTCTCTCAACCTCTACCCTATCCATCCCCTTCAGTATCTTATACATCTCTATAAGATCCCCTCTCAGCCTTCTAAACTCCAACGAGTACAAACCTAGCCTATTTAGCCTCTCCTCATAATCCAATGCCCTCATCTCTGGTATCAGCCTAGTGAACCTTCTCTGCACCCCCTCCTAGGCCAATATATCCTTCCTCGAATGCGGCAACCAAAACTGCACACAGTACTCCAACTATGGCCTCACCAATACCCTATATAGCTGCAAAAGTACCTCCCTACTTTTATGTTCTATCCCCCCAGCTATAAAGGCCAACATTGCATTCGCCTTCTTGATCACCTGCTGCACCTGCAGACTGTGTTTTTGCAGTTTGTGCACAAGGACCCCCAGGTCCCTCTGCACCATTGCATGCTGCAGCTTTTTGCCATTTTAATAGTAATTCTTCCTACCGTTATTCCTACCAAAGATGATAACCTCTCACTCGCCAACATTACACCCTATCTGCCAGGTCCTCTCCCACTCACTGAACCTATCCAGATCCTTCTGCAGGCTTTCCACACTCTCCACGCAATTTGCTTTTTGACTCATCCTCGTATCATCAGCAAATTTTGTCACCCTGCACTCAGCCCCTTCCTCCAGGTCATCTACGTAAATGGTAAATAGTTGAGGCCCCAACACCAATCCCTGGAGCACTCCACTAGTCTCCAGCTGCCAATCAGAATAGCATCCATTAATATCTACTCTCTGCTTCCTAATAGACAACCAATCCTCTATCCAGTCTAATACCCTACCCCCAACTCCCTGCACCCTAACCTTCTGCAGCAATCTTTTGTGAGACACCTTATCAAACGCCTTTTAGAAATCCCAAAAACACCACATCCATTAGTTCTCACCGAAAGCGATCCAAATATGTGTTAATGAACATTTTACAAAACATTGAATTAGAATACGTATAGCCTCTGAACTGTAGAGAGAAAGAGAAGTAGGACAAGTATTTTACCAGGGTGTTTAGGAAAGGTTTGAAAGTAGGAAGGGGGTAGCAAGATTGAGATACTGATTTTAGGAGCTGCAGAATAGAAGAGGTTTATTTGATACTTCAAAAAGCAGTTGTCAAAGTTTCTAAAATATTAGAAAGGCACAGGATAAGCACAGAGGTATAAACGTGAAAGGATCATGGAGGTTGGAAGAAGCAAAGATGTGGAGAATTTGGATTTTACCCAGGTGTTGGACAGGAGATGACTGAAACCATATCCATGGCATAGTGGTTAGCACTGCTGCCTTATAAGAACCTGGGTTTGATTCCCAGCTTGGATCCCTGTGCAGAATCTGCACATTCTCCCTGTGCCTACATGGGTTTCCTCCAGGTGCTTTGGTTTCCTCGCACAGTTTGAAAGATGTGCTGGTTAGATGCATTGGCTATACTAAGTTCTCCCTCAGTGTATCCAAACAGGCACTGGATTGTGGTGACTAGGGTTTTGTTTACAGTGACTTCATTGCAGTGTTAATATAAGCCTACTTGTGACAGTAATAAGTAAACAAACTTTTTTTGATCTCACCAGAAGATGTTTCTAAGTAGTCCCTTGGTATAATTGAAGAATCAAACGTTACAAGGAGAGGCCATTATGTGTAGCATTTTAGTGCTAGTTCCATGAAAGAGCCTTCAATATTCCACTACACTGTTCATTCCCATATCTCGCATCTTTTCCTTCAACTTTATATCCAACTCCCTCTTGAAAGCTACACTAAATCTGCTCCTACATCCTTTCAAGAAATGTACTTGCTATATTTAAAAATAAAATCTTCTCATCTCCCCTCTGGTTAATATTAAATAGTTATATTAAACGTGTGCTTTTTGGTTCCTAACCATCCTGGTGGTGGAAATAGTTTCTCTCTATTTGCTCATCAAAGTCCCATATTTGGGCCATCTTCCTGTAGCACTCCTGCTCTAAGGAGAATAATCAGAACTTTTCCAGTCTGTCCATGTAACTGAAGTCCATCACCCCTGGTACTATTCTAAGAACTTTCCTCTGAAACCCTTCCTGGAGTACAGAGTCCAGAATTGCACAGGAAAATCCCTTGCTTTTATAGCCTATGGCTCTCTTCATAAAACTTAGGGTCCAACATGTTTTATTTAACAGCTTGATCAACTAATCCTGCTACCTTCAAAGGGTTCATTTAATGAAACCTTTAAGTCTTTCTGTTCCTGCATCCTATTTAAAATGGTACAATTTAATTTCTGTTGCCTTCCATTTTCCCTTTCAAAATATCTAATTTCATGAAAGCAAATTATTGCAGATGCTGGAATCTGAAACCAAAAGAGAAAATGCTGGAAAATCTCAACAGGTCTGGCAACATTTATAAGGAGAGAAAAGAGCTGATGTTTCAAATCCAGATGACCCTTTGCCAAGGCTGGCAAAACTTTTGACAGATGCAGCCAGACCTGCTGAGATTTTCCAGCATTTTGTCATCTAATTTCATATTTTGCTGCAGTAAATTTCTTCTGCATACATCTGCCATTTCTCCATTCTTAATACGTCCATATGAAAACTGCTACTATCCTTCTTGCTGTTTACTACATTCCTGAGTTTTTGTCATCTGCACTTTTTGAAATTATGTAAGCCCTTATATCCAAATTCATATATTAAAAAAGAGAGGTCTTCAATAATGACAGTTAAGGACATGACTGCAAACTTCCCTCCAGCCTTCTTCCTGTCCCTTGGCCAAAGTTGTGTCCACACTGTCATTGCTCCCTTTGATCCACAGAATTCAATTTTGGAGACAAATGTATTATGTGGTGCTCAAACCCTAATTAAAAATCAATATTGTGATATTACTGTGCCTTTAAGGAAAGTATTTTAATTATGTGTCTCTAGCAGTTCTTTTAAGAAGGCCTGGCCTTTTGTGATTGTTGCTATACTGTCTGTGGTGTTATATTTCATGGTTGCTGTGGCAGGATAATTGCAGCAATGTTTATTTATAATCTGGCCCTAATACAATGTCATGGAGCCAGGTGGTTCCTTCCCAGAAAAATCTGAGTGTTACTTTCAGTTTAGTAGAAGCTGTTAAGACTCCAGACTGCAAGCAGTGTATTTCTGCCTCTCTCCCTGTTATTGGAAATTTGGCTCTCGTTGCTGACTAGCTAATAGCTAGAGGCAAGTAATGCCTTTTACTTTCAAAGCGTGAGAGGCAAAGTCCCAGGGCTAGAAGGCCTCAGCGTTTTCAACTCGACATACAGAGGAGTAATCCACAGCAGGGGTTGGAAAGCAGCAAAGTCTAACATCACATGAACATACTTTCTGTGCTAAACCTAAGTATATTTATAGGGGTTTGTTTGGTTGGAACAGTATGTTTAGCTGTTAAGTATATACAATATCATAGTTGTTTTTTGTTTGTAATTGGTAAAAGTTATTGCTAATTGTCTCATTATATGTTAACTTTATTCTACAATAGACTTTGTTTGATAGAAGCTCCCTTGTGGGTCATTTGAATCATGCCCAGAGTGAAACACCTTGTGCTTATCCATGCCAAAGTACAAAATACAAAATTTATGGTCTAATAAAATAATTAGGAGTTTCTGACCTGGATTATAACGATATACACATCAATCACACTGCCCTTATCTATCTTCTGTATTACATAATATAACTCAATGACATTTGACAGGGACAATTGCCTTTAATAAATTCATGCTCGCTTTTATTTATTAACCAGTGTTTCTCCATATGGCAATTGAGCGTGTCTCAGATTATTCTCCTTAGAATTTTCCTCACCACGATACTTATTGGGTTCATCCCTTCCCCTTTTCAGCAGTGGTGTAATATTTGAAGCCATCCAGCCTGTAGGTGCCATTCCCATATCATAGAATCATAGAAACCTTACAGTGAAGAAAGAGGCCATCTGACCATCGAGTCTGCACCGACCACAATCCTACCCATATCCCTACACATTTATCCTCTAATCTACGCATCTCAGGACACCAACGGCCAATCGACCTAACCCACACATCTTTGGACTGTGAGAGGAAACTGGAGCACCCAGAGGAAACCCACGCAGACACGAGGAGGATGCGCAAACTCCACATAGACAGTGATCCAAGCCGGGAATTGAATCAGGTCCCTGGAGTTGTGAAGCAGCAGTGCTAACTACTGTGCTGCCCCAAGCAGGATTTTAGCAATATGGCTATTTCCATCCTTGCATCCCTCAAAAACTTGGGATGTCTCCCATTTGGTAACATTTCTTTGAACAACCTCTTATAAAGTTCTTGTACCTTTGTCTCTTTATCCTTCAAGTGCCTTTGCCAAAGGGTTTTAAGTTAGATGTGAGCCTAAACTGTGAGTGTAAACACATTATCAGAGAGTGAAGGGACTTGCAACTGATCTTGATCAAATCCTTCGCAAACCTCAGCACATGCGCATATATTTTGAACAGGAGTCATTGAAAAGTGCTTGTATTATGATTTTTTTTTAACTCCCCTAGCTTGAGACCTGTTGAGACCAGGTTTCACTACCTTATCTTATATCTGCTCTCTCAAAACAGACCATGGACTAAACCCGAACCTTTCCTGGTTTGTGGATCCGTGCCACATTTGTACACTGAGCCATTTTCAAAATCTTCATCATATTATGAGATGGCACAGTGCACTGCTGTCTCACAGTGCCAGGGACCTGGGTTCAATTCCTGGTTTAGGTCACTGTCTGTGCAGAGTCTGCACATTCTCCCCATATCTATGTGAGTTTCCTCTGGGTGCTCCAGTTTCCTCCCACCATCCACAAGACATGCTGGTTAGGTGCATTGACTTGAACAGGTGCTGGCGTGTGGCAATTAGGGGATGTTCACAGTAACTTCATTGCAGTGTTAATATAAGCTTTAATTGTGACAATAAATAAATAAACTTTAAACATATCTAACTATCATTTTGCCCATGCAGCATGATATTGAAGCAATTGATCCACGGGGCCGCACTCCGTTGCATCTCGCTGTGTCGCTGGGACACTTGGAATGTGTCAACGTGCTGCTTCGGAACAATGCCTCTGTCGACAAGGAGAATGCCAAGGGATGGACAGGTCAGGAACGCTTAGTAACAAGCCAACATAAGGCGCAGTACCAAGTACAATGTTGGATATGCGGGGACTGGGGAGGGAAGAAGAAAAAGAGGCCAGACTGGCAAAGGCCGAGAAAGAATCAAGGAATTTTTAAAAAATTCAACTCATTGTTGCCAATTGATGCCCTGCTTTTCCCTCAGTTTTGCATATTTTTTTGCCTCACAACCTGTCAGAAAGTGCCTAACATCTGACATAGCCGGAAAGGCTGAAACTTGTCATGTGAGGAACTGAGCCTGTTACACCACATCCTAGTAGTCTGTGGTTGAGCAGTAGTACAGCAATAAAGCAAACGCCCTAAGAAATGGAAGATTTTCTTCAGCCCTCAGCAAGATGTATGTTAATTCTAGCACAAGCAAAATACCACTGGAAAACCAAAACCAAACTAAGTCTGGCAGTCTAACTAAGCAGACCTGAATTTAAATGTTTCTGAACAGACAATTGACTTGCTTCTTTGAGTTCATCAGTACACCTATTGTTTTTGAATTGGTGTCTTTTCATCCTTCTTTAATGAGGGAATGAACTGGTTAGCTCAGCATAAAATCCCTACAGTGCTGAGGGGGAGGCCATTCTGGTCTGCACTGACCCTCTGACAGAGTATCTTACCCTGCACCCTGCAACAACATCCCCCCTCATCCCCACCACCTAGAAATTACCTAGAATTCATATTGATTGGATTAATTTCCAGTTTTCTTCCCCTTACATTTGTTTCCCTCATCTGAAGATGCTGGAATAGATTATTGACTTAACATCCAGAGATAAAACTGACATTGTGGACCAGCCACTCAACTTCTCATTTTGATTCAAGGTGGATGAGCCCAGACCTGTCCAGCAGTAATGAGTGGGGGTTTCCGAAGGTAAATGTAGTCTATTTAAGACAGAGATGGGAAGGACTTTCTCCTCTGAGGGTAGTGAATCTGTGGAATTCTTTACCATAAAGGCTGGGTCATTAAGTATGTTCAAGGCTGACACAGACAGATTTTTAATCAATAAGGGAATCATGGATTGAGGAACAGGTAGGAAAGTGTTGAGGATTATAATATCAGATTAGTCATGATATCATTGAATGGCAGCGAGACTAAATGGGCCAAATGGCCTACTTTTGCTCCTATGTCTTATGGTCTTATTAGGGAATCCTTGTTGACTTATGCACCAGGGCCTGATTGTAATGTGCCAACTGCTGCCTCAGCAGCAATAAATATCTTGGTGCTGAGGAGATATGAAGTTGAATTGTAAAGGATGCCACGTTGGCATAAAATTCTTGAGCTCTTCTCTAGTTGTGTATGGAAATTCCACCAGCCTCAAATCCCACGGATTTCTGTGCTTCTCTGCTTGTGGTACCTTGCACATTTTTAATTGCTCCACCAGCCACAACTATTTTTTTTTCAGCTTTGACAAAGCTTTTAGTCATCTGTCCTAATGCTTCTTTGTGGTTCAGTGTCAAATTTTGTTTGCCAGTGCTTCTGTGTTGCATCTTGGGATGCTTTACTGCATTATTGATGTTATTTAAATCCAAATTTTATTGACAGTATGAACAGTAGAAGGTACAAATCTTGTCTCTCCTTTCTTGTGTTAGAGGATCTTGTAAGTACATTCTCAATGTACTTGGGAATTGAGTTTAATACGTCAATTGGTATTAATTGGTTTAATACGTCATTTTCTTCAGTTCTACAAGAGGCAGTCAGCACCGGAGATCCTGAGTTGTTGGAAAAAGTTCTTCAGTATCGAGATTACAATCGAATAAATTCACAACTGAATGGAGTTCCAGAACTCCTCAGCAGGATACAAAAGGTAAAGACCAATCTTATTTATGATACTAAACCTTGAATGAATAAAAGTTTTTAGACGTGAAAAAGGCCAGCCATTCAACTGAGATTTGTCATTTAAATAGTTATTCAGATTAAATTAGAATATAAATTGGTTCAAAATTTAACCTCTTGTAGCACCCAACTGCTGAGAAAAATAACCCTGCACATTCTGGGGATTTTCCTGATCTGTCTGGCTCAACTTCAGTGTATATCATAAGGGATTGCACAACAAAATAGTTATAACTCTAAATTTAGCAACAGCATTGCTTAGTTTCCATCCATCTTTGTAATATTAAATGCCTGTATTTTTTTTTCTCAATGATCATTCCCTGTTTGGATAAATCAGGTCCCCTGAATTTGGCACAGTAACTCAAAGCATTGAGTAATAGGATTGCCCATATTACCTTTCTATACTCTACTCAGAAAATGATCTGTCTGCTTCAGAACTATTGGTTTTGAAAGATTGGATATCACTCGGCAAGACTTCCTCATCAATATCTTCCAAACTTCCAACCTCAATTGCTTAGAAGAGCAAAGATGCATTGGAACACTTCCACCTACAAGCCACACACCATCCTGAATGTATGGAAATTGGAAATGTATCACTATTCTTTCATCATACTGGAACAGAATCCTGGAACTTACTACCTAATAATAACATACCTATGCCATGTGGACTGTAGTGGTCCATTTGATGGCTCACCACCACCTGCTAAAATGTAACCAGGGATGGGTAATAATTGCTGGTTTTGTGCTCAATGCCTGCATCCCATGATTGAGTAACTAAGGTTTAAAAAGGGCAGTCATCTTTTTCTGGTCAAGTTATTGCCAATCGCATTGTGGAGGGAACTAGGCTAACATTCAGCCCTGATTTTTTTTAATGATAAATAAATGTCTTTGCACACAGTTGGCTAAATTTGGCAAATTGACGATGGATGAATGTGAATAAAAAATGCATTGATGAAATAACTAAGGTAAAGTTGTATTGTAAAGGTGATCGGTATTGGAAAATGGTAATATTGCATAGTATTATGAAATGCTTTTTATAAAATCATCATGCGTTGATGAGTTTGTATGGTGAAAGCTTGATTTATAACTCACGCTTCATCTAACATTTGATGCCACACTAGATGAATTTAGTCAATTTTCCAACAGTGATATCCTTCACTTGCTGATTTATTATTTTGTCTCCTTACCCAAAAAAGTTCTTAATCTGCAGTGCATAAAAATAATTATGAATAGGAAAAAGGGACTGCATTGCTAAATTTACCTAGGCACTCTATTGGTTCAGCCATACGTCTTAGTTGGTTCCTTTTAATGATCTTTCAGCAGTTACTACTTAAATAAAAAAAATTGTGTTTTAATCTGCTGAATATTATAATAAATTGTAATTATATTAACTTGTTTGGGCCTCTTAGATGTTGAAGTTACCATATGAGGACTCAACCCTTTTTAAATTTTGGTACTTTTTTCATTTTAATACATTCTGTAATTCTTCATACTTGATGTGCCTAACCCTCATCCATTTAAACTATTTTCTTAACAGACTTCTGATTTTTATGTGGAGATGAAATGGGAGTTTACCAGCTGGAGTAAGTGATCTTCATTTTTAAATGAATTAATTCTCTATCGAAATTGACAGTGAATCTATTACAGAAGGCATTAATTTCTTGCTTTAAGGGTCAACTACTCTCAGCTAATGCTTCCCTAATAGTGAGCTACTAAGATGATGAACTACTTGAAGTGACTATCATCCATATGGCCTTTTTTTATAAGGGATGATACCTAGATTCTTGCCATGACAGTGGCATTGCTCAGATTATGAGATTAATGTGAATATTGGGAGCATGGGCCATCTCCTACTGTTGGAACTTTCAAGTTCAAAATGTTGTGTGTTTCCAGAAATGATCTGATCTTTTCCTCTCCTGCCACCACGTGCATTTCTTTCAGCCAAGAAAGTGGAGAGATAACTTATTCCTGTGCTTCTACCTGTGCTGGGTGCAAGAGGTGCAATGGAATGAATGTTAGCTTCTGCTTAGCCTTGTCTCTGATTAGCAATTGAGTTATTGAAAAATAATCATGGTGCCATGTGCTAGATTGTAATGATGATGCAAAAAAGGAGCATGTCTATAACTTTGTTATTAAGCCATTCAAATCAAAAGATTGCACAAATATGAACATTCCAGTAATCATAAAAACCTTACAGTGCAGAAAGAGGCCATTCGGCCCATCAAGTCTGCACCAACCACAATCCCACCAAGGCCCTATCCACATAACCCAACATATTTACTTCTAACCTACACATTTCAGGACACTAAGTGGCAATTTTAGCACAGCCAATCAACCTAACCCACACATCTTTGGACTGTGGGAGGAAACCAGAGCACCTGGAGGAAACCCATGCAGACACGAGGAGAATGTGCAAACTCCACACAGACAGTGACCCAAACCTGGTTCCTGGCGCTGTGAAGAAGCAATGCTAACCACTGTACTACCATGCGGCCCCAATATTTGACAAATAATGACAACATGTTGCAAAATGCAGGTCCTCTCAATTTACAGAATAAACTTGAAGGTCTAATTGCACTCTGCGTTTTATCTATATGTTATATGTTGTCAGGTTGTATTGGTGCTCTACTATGTATGAGTGCTAGGCCTAATTCACATTGGGTAATATGACATTTGGAAACCTCCCAATGCTGAGATGCATTGGAACGACAGCCTGCATGTACACAGGACCTTTAATAGAAAAACATCTCATGATGCTGAACATAAGTCAACAACGAATCCAAAAAAAAAGGGACAATAGCATCATTGGAAAAGGGAAACCTGAGGAAGGATTGACACTGAGCATTTGATTGGATGCAGTAAGAATCTATTAATCTGATGAAGCTTGGTTCAGCTGGTATCGCTCCCTCTCCTGATTCTACATAAACTCAATGCACTGAGAATTAGGATCGACCTTATTGCCTTTGGTTTTAATTTCAATTTCACTCCTTGACTCCCAAGAACATCTGAATTCCTTCTGATTTGAAAGAATCAATGCAAATACTCCTAAAACAATTGTCAGGAGCAAATGGATTTAAATAACCGATAACTATTGACTGTCGTTGTCAATTGTGCATATAATAAAAGCAATCGTACAATATTGAATTATGGAGATTGCTTGCACTTTCAAGCTTCTAACCTCAAAGATGACTGACCAAGCATTTTTTACCTTTTAAACTTTTTGTGTATTGTGACTGTACGTAAAGAGACAAACCCCCTAAAATCAGAAATAATATCTTCACCAGAAGCACATACTTCATGGTAGCTAAGATTTCTAAAAGCGTAAGAATAAGTTTTTTTTTTTCCTTTTTCTTCCTTTTGCCTCTACACATTTCCTCTTTTTCTCAATTTTCCTAGTTCCCCTGGTGTCAAAGATGTGCCCAAGCGATGTACACCGTGTGTGGAAGAGTGGTGCCAACCTGCGAGTGGACACAACCTTACTGAACTTTGAGAATATGAAGTGGGAAAGGGGCCATCGCAGCTACATTTTTACTGGCAAGGGTGAATATCATAACTTTGAGATTAAGTAGCTAACTTCTGTTAGTTTTAAAAACATTACTTTCCCCCTCCATTTGTATTAATCCTGAGACATTATAAACCAAGAAACTCATTTAATCAGAATCCATAACACTGCATTGTGAGCAGGAAAGGCAATTATTCCTATTAAGACCATAGCACTATCACTCTGAGTCATACAGGGCAAATGAGTCTGAGGTTCTGTCCTTCGTCAGCACTGGTTATAGAATCTTACCATGCAGAAGGAGGCCATTTGCCTTATTGAGCCTACACCAAACACAATCCTACCCAGGCCTACTCCCATAACTCCATGCAATTACCCCGCTAAACTCCCTGACACTCCCTGATCTTGATCAGGGTGGCATTAGTGTGTCATAGTTGGTTTCTGTCCTCTGTGTACACAGGCTAGGGATTGGGAAAGGAGGAGAAATCAGGCAGAGCTTCCCCTCTGATTGCTTTATCCTAAACGCCTCCTGGAAAATGTGTGCAGATGCACTTTGGATAAGGATGGTATCAAGTTAACCAGTGATGATTCTCATTGTGAAATAATCTACATGTATAAATTGCCTAGATTCGCACATGAGGAATGATCATTGTTCATAAAATAGAATCTGTAAAATGCAGAAAGAGGCCATTTGGCTTATTGAGCCTGTACCAACAACAGTTCCTGCCAGGCCTTATTCCTGCAACCCTAAGTATTTACCCCAATAATCTCCTTGATTGGCCATGTTCAATTGCCCATGTACTATCGACCTAACCCACATCTTTGGACTGTGGAAGGAAATCGGAGTACCTACGCAGACATGGAGAGAATGTGCAATTTCACACAGACAGCTACCTGAATTGAACCCCCTGTTGTGAGACACTAGTGCTAACCACTATGTCACCATGCCAGCTATGCAGACATGAAATCTGCCGCCCTGTGTACTCTCAATGTGAACTAGCAATGTCAGGTGCTGAGGGGAGAGAATCAGCATAAGGAAACTTTGTAAAGCCCAAATAAAATCAGAATGGGACCCATGAGACTTTGTTAACTTAATGTTTTCCATCTAGTTATATAAATCTTTTTTCCAAAAAAAAACAATGACATTATGTTAAGTTTCTTGTTACCATTAAATTTGGGTGATTTTCTTTCTTGTGACAGCTGACTCAGCAGAGTTCATAGAGATAGACCATGATAACCAGGTTGTAGACAGAGAACATTTCACGCTCTCACAGGAACAACAAAGCCTCACACTATCCTCCATAAAACCAACAAAGGATCAGATCGCAAGTCGTCTTACATCGCCAATTGTTTCAACAATCCTTGATACAAAGAACATCTCCTTTGAGAGGTAATGTTAGCTTTGTTAACCTGTGGTGTACCGTGTGATGAGAGAATACTAAGTTAAAGTCATTAACGGGCTGGTTTGGTGAATTGTTTTATTCCAAGACCCATGTCAATTATCAAGGATCGTGTAGTACAGGTGACTTGCCATTGGTGGGCAGCCTTTTCACTCCCATTGAGACTACGTGCAAAATGATGTGAATTGAGCTGAGATCAAGGATTTCAGTTTTACGTGGAATCATCCTGCAGGTCATGTCCAAGCTTGATCAAACATGGGAAAGGGTGAGATAAATTGAAATATTATTAGTGGGCTGTAATCTTGGATTTTGGATTTGAGGAGAAAGGAAAGACTGAGTAAAACTAGGAGCGGCCATAATTCTAAGTGTTTGGTCTTAGTTGAGTGAGAATATGTTAGGAGTAACCAACCACTTGTGTTTACTGAAATATGTCATTGTGAATGCTTTATGCCCTGCTCCGAAAACTCTGTTCTGATGGGAGAAGGACTGGATAATACTAAGCATGATTGGCTGTGACAAAATAAGCCTTCGTTATTCTTTGAAATGTCTAACCAATTTAATTTGTGTCTGCTGTAAAATCCCCTGAGAGTTCAGCCTTTTTGTTTTGCACTAGAAAATTGAATGATCCAGCAGTCCGTATCAAGCAGTATAAATAACAGCAATAATTCTACTTTTTAAGCAGATAGCTTGAATTGAGCGATTTCAAATTAAATTGAATGGGCATTATCTACCAGTGAATCTTCTCGTGCTAAGTTTTACGATGCACTTTTTCTCGACAGAGCAAAATCAATTTTTTGCTTCGCCTCCTTCAGAGTTATAAAACATTTCACCACCTATCCCCTGAAACACAACTGATTTTTTTTTTTAATAGTGGCTTCTTCTGTTGTGTCGTTAAAAATTTGCTGCAGGTTTGTGCTCAGCACGTGCCCACAATTGAAAATAAGGTGGATCACCATGTATGCTGGACACCTAGGCTGCAGGTTTACTTCACAGTGCAAATAAGATCAATATTCATGGCTATCTTCACTAGGAATGTGTGATGCCGCGGGACTCAGGCCTGGAACTGCAAACTGCCATCGAGACAGCAGCAGTAGGAACCTGTATGTTGCTTGGTTGTAAACAAATACCATAGACATGCAGTGGGCTTAAAGAAATCAACTATATTTATCATATACTCCCAACAGTGCGGAAGAAGGCCATTCGGCCCATCAAGTCTGCACTGACAACAATTCTACCTAGGTCCTTTCCTTGTAACTCCACGTAATCCCACTGACACTAAGGAGCAATCCCACCCAGATCTGTTCCCCATAACCCCAAGTATTTACCCCACTAATTTCCCTTAACCTACACATCTTGGGATACTAAGGGACAATTTGGCATGGTCAATCCACTTAACCTGCACATCTTTGAACTGTAGGAGGAAACTGAAGCACCCTGAGGAAACCCATGCAGATACAGGAAGAATGTGCAAACTCCACACAGTCACCCAATGTTGAAATTGAACCCGGGCCCCTGGTGTTGTGAGGCAGCTTTGCTAACCACCGTGCCACCCGGTAATATATAGTAATAATTTGAGCATCACTGAAATCAGTGATGGTCAGTCTTGGCGTCACTGCGTGTAGGATGAGTTGCTCATAGAATCCCTACCATGCAGAAAGAGGCCATTCAACCCATTGAGTCTTCACTGACTCTCTCTGACTACCCAGTCCCTTTCCACCGCCCTTTCCCCATAACCCCACATATTTCCCATGGCTAATCCATCTAACCTAAGGGGCAATTTACCAATGGCCAATCCACTTAACCTGCACAGCTTTGGAATGTGGGAGGAAACCCACGCGGACAAGGTGAGAATGTGAAAACTCCACATAATCAATCATCTAAGGTCGGAATTGAATCTGACGCTGTAGGGCAGTGCTGTTAACCACTGTGCCACCGTGCCACCCTAAGAGTCAACAACATTGCTGTAGCTGTCAAGTCACACTTAGGCCAGACCAGGAAAGGATGGCATATTTCCTCCCCTAAAGAACACTAGTGAACCAGATGGTTTTTTTCAATAATTGACAATAGTTTCATAGTCATCAGTAGATTCTTAATTCCAGATTTTTTCTAAAAATTTAAGTTCTACCAGTTGCTGTGGTGGGATTTGAATCTGGATCCCCAGAACATTAGCTGAATAGGATTAATAGTTCTACAATAGTTCAGCAATAATACCACTAAGCCATCTTGTCCTCCAAAAGATTTTTAAAATGAATGATTTGATTCAATGACCTACTTGGAAACCTGTTGCATCTGAGAACTCAAGATATAATGGACAATCCATTTATTCTGCTATTAGGAATATAACCAATGGTTAAGGTAGCTTTTTATCTTCTGGACCAGGAAGCCTTAATTGCCCAGAGGGATAAATGCAGCATTCTAAGTGTCTCCTAAATCTTGGCAGAGAGAATTCAGAGATTGGTCAAGAATTATTTTTTTAAACATGCTTATAAACTTTTACTTCTGCTTCAAATGAAAGCAGCATGAAAAGACTGCTCTTTGTTTTGGAACACTTCATTTTTGACACTTTTGAGGTGTGATGAACACACAGACTAAGTTGTCATATGTTTGATTAGTGTGTAATAATAAATAGTGCCACCTTCTCCAATTTCACAGTATAGTTATGAAGACAGTTATTTAACACGTTTCATTCTCTCCTCTGACTTTCTATGTATATTTTTTTAAGAAAATAAATCTCCTTGAATGTCAATTTTGGACTAAAAAGATTTACAAACATTGAATGCATTCAAGAGATGGCTGAGTATCGCACTTTGGGCAAACGAAATCAAATATTATGGGGAGAAAACAGGATTAGGCTGTTGATTTGGATGATTAGCCATGATCCTAATGAATGGCAGGGCAGGTTCGAGGGGCCAAATAGCCTCCTCTTACCCTATCATCTATGTTTCTACAACTAAAGTTTCTCTTGTTGTTATCTTCCATGTTTTGATGAGATTGCATGAACTGTTTGTAGGAAGATAACCTTTTTGCTAAATGGTTCTTTTAAGTGGATACTTTATGGAGGAAGGATTAAAAAGGTCTCTTTAAATGATGTATGAAATCACAATTTTTGAATTTTTTCATGTTCATTCATGACATTTGAATTGTATACGCTTGTTGATATTCTTGTGATCAAGGACAGCAGAGATTCTACAGACTGTGTTTATTTAATGCTCTATCCATCTGTATCTCCCTTGAGTCTTTGCCCTCGTGCTCACTCTCCCACTCACGCACTCTCTCTTCTTCCTCACGCCTAATTTTAATTTTTTCATCCTCCTTAACAAACATGCTTTCTCTCTCAAGGACCATAACAGTTACAAATCTATATGATGTTAAACAGGCATCTAATTATAGAATCCATACAATGCAGAAGGAAGCCTTTTAGCCCACCTAGGCTCCATCCCTGTAACTCCACGTATTTACCCAGCTAATCCCCCTGATACTGAGGGGCAACTTAGTATGGCTAATCCACCTAGTCTGCACAATGGTTAGGACTGGCAGCAGTGCTAACCATTGTGTCGTCCTGATTTATATCAACTGAAGTAATAAATTTATTAAGAATGTAGAAGATGGAGTACACAGAAGATTATAGTTTTAGAAATCTTCATAGTTCTAGAAGTCTTCATGTTGAACAGCTTAATGGTTTTTTAGTTGTTGAAATAATATCCTTATGTGAGAAATTGTGGGGATGATTTTCTGGCCCCTTTCAGCAGAGATACAAATCCCACTGTAGTCAAACACTTTTGCAAAGGGCCATTACAGGATTTGAGCTAAGGACATCTCAGAATGAGATTCTCCCCAACATGTGATGCCACCATTTACATTCATTTACGTATATTTAAATATTCAAAACTGGCTTAACATTGCTTCTTCTAGAAACATTGTATGTTGCCACCAACAAGAATCAGCATTGCTCTTGAAACATGGAGATAATCAAACTGGGGGCTTGAAGGCCCGTGAAGCCCCTGGGTGGTCAAAGGCAGGGCAGGGTGGTGCCCTAATACTGTCCCCTTTTTTTGATTGAATTTATTATGGTCACGTATTAACATACAGTGAAAAATATTGTTTCTTGCGTGCTATACAGACAAGCATACCGTCCATAGAAAAACAAAGCATTCCCTGGCATCCTTGGCACTGACAGGATGGCACTACCAGGTGGAAGGGGCTTAGCGGGGCCTGGGCTTGGAGGCAACCCCATAGCGGGAGTTTGGTATGTTAATAGTGATGGTGCTTATTAGAAATGTAAATCTATTTTTAAGTTTATAACTTCTATATTCCACTTTGTAATACTATGGTTTACCATTATGACGGGGAGGCTTAGTGTTCAATTTTGTTACTTTGGACCAACAAGGGATTTAAAAGGCTATTGAAGCATGTCTTTGAAATACTTCAAAACCAAAAAGGGGTTGGGGGGGCTAGAAGCAAGAGAGAAGTGCTGATGCCTCGATTGTGTCATAGGGAGGGTGGGGAGGCAACGATGCCCTGAGGACCAGATGCTGGTGATTGGATGGTAATTGGACTGGTTTTCAATATTGATTTGAAAGGAGCTTGGCTTGCTGCAATCTTTAAGTCCTACCCCTTACAATAGCAGCATAAAACATGCTTCCCCCAGCTATAAAATGGCAAAGTGTGGGACGATCTGGGTGAAAAACCTGCCTGTCTCACTGAGGAGGAACAAGCGGGTTTTCAGACAGAACCTAGGACACTGCCATTTTTTGGGAAAATTCTGTCCAGTGTTTTTGTTTGGGTCAGGAAGAGAATTTGAATAGGGTTAGGCAACAACAAGCTTAGGTAAAAAGTGTACCCAGTTTCTTTTTGAGAAACTGTTATTGCTTTAAAACAAAATGGGAGTTTCCAACCCTGTTTTTGTTCTCGTGACCAACAAAACCAGATGGTGGTTTGACAAGTAGAATGGTCACACTACTACATTTCATTTCATTTAAAATTGAAAATTTTAGAAGGTTCCATGCATAGTTTCAATAATAGCTTATCTGAAAAGGGTGACACCTTTTACCTTGGAGAATATTTAATTCTTCACCTCTGACTAACACTCAACAATTGAAATGTTGCTTACCAAAACAACACTTTATACATTTTAAATAGGAATGAGTGCCTGATAGATTAATCTAACCATGCTTATGTGTAGTTCATTAACATCAGCAAGTCCATTTTAAAATTTGTAGTGCTTGATATTTGGTATTTGTGTTATTTATTTTTCCAGCTTTTGAGTTTTGTGAGGTTGGCTTAACTGGATTAGAATGTTGGATAAAACATATTTCCAGTACAGTAAGGGTTCAAGGAAGAAGAAGAATTCGTGGAGTTGTATCTTCACCAGATGGTGGCACAGTGGTTAGTACTGTTGCCTCACTGTGCCAGGGATCCAGGTTTGATTCCTGGCTTGGGTCACTGCCTGTGCACAATCTGCATGTTTTCCCCGTTGTCTGCCTGGGTTTCCTCTCGATGCTTCAGTTTCCTTCCACAATCCAAAAGACATGCTGATTAAGTGCATTGGCCGTGCTAAATTCTCCCTCAGTGTACCCGAACAGGCACCAGAGTGTGGCAACTAGGGGGTTTTCTCAGTAATTTCATTGCAGTGTTAATATAAGCCTACTTGTGACATTAATAAATAAACTGAGTGCTGCTTTGGGATCAGGATTTATAATGCTGTCCTTTTAGCTTTCGAGAATAGAAAAGAACCTGGGTAAATGGAACAAAGACTCATGGAGTTTTATTAGCAATGAAAAGTTTTAAGCCAGATCCTGGTGATTTTTTTTGGATAATGATGGTGACATTCATGCTTTTAAGGATCTTGCAAATACCTTTTTTTAAAGAAGGTGACTGGTAGTCAAATTGCTTCAGTAAGTTAAAGTCAGCTTTGTTTTACTGATAGGTGTACTTCTGAAAGATGATTGGAAGGCAGAGCCTTCCTAATATGAAGGTGAGAAGTATAAAGTACTTAACTCTCCGCTTGTTCTACAGGAATAAATCTGGATTCTGGGGCTGGCGGACAGACAAGACTGATATTATTCAAGCACATGAGGCCAAGGTACAGTAAAACAACATCTTGCCAATATTTATTTCATTGTTTTCTTTATTTTCTGTGTTCCTATTCCTGTCCATGCAGATGCAAATTCTTGAACAAAACATTGAGACTGTAAGACATAGGAACAAATTTAGGCTGCTCGGCCTATCTGCTCCACCGTTCAATCTTGGCTAATATTTTTCTCAGCCCCATTCTCCTGCCTTTTTCCCATAACCCCTGGTCCCCTTATTAATCAAGAACCTATTTCTGTCTTAAAGGCAGTCAATGACCTGGTGTCCACAGTCTCCTGCGACAAAGAGTTCCACAGATTCGCCACTCTCTGGCTGAAGAAATTCCTCCCCATCTCTGTTTTAAAGGATCGTCCCTTCAGCTTGAGGTTATGCCCTCTAGTTCTAGTTTTTCCTACCAACGGAAACATCCTGTTCACGTCCACTCTATCCAGACCTCGCAGTATCTGCAGATTCCCCCCACCCCCATCCTCCTCCTGTTCAGCTCCTTTGCTCTCAGAGATGGTCACTTCATCATAAGGGTGTAGTTCCTGTCTCATCAATGCTGAGAGAAAGAGACAAAGTGAAAGTAGCTGATCAAAATCTAAACAAACATCCATATCTTCTAGCTCCATAATTAATTAATTATTTTGGACGGAGAGCAGTTCGCAGAAGAGGGAAAGAAGAACGTTTAGGGGGACTGAGCGCTATTGGATAAGAATATTGGCAGTTCATCTACAGTGACGTACCTGGCAAACAAATACTGTAGACTGTTAATGGTTTTGATGAAAGGTCACAGTCTGAAACGTTAACCGTGTTTCTCTCTCCATAGGTGCTGCCTGACTTGTTGAGTATTTCCAGCAGTTTGTCTTTATTTCCAGTTTCCAGCATTAACAGTGTTTTGTTATCAGGATTTAGTCTTTTATATGCAGAATAAATGTTTCAGTGAAATACAAAAATAGGCATTCACATTATAAATCTCCATCTCCAGGAGATGAAATGAGACCAGCATGGGGTGAAACAACTTCTTATTACTCTGTTTTTTCACTCCAGGTATATACTGTGAACAATGTTAATGTGGTGACCAGGAGCAGAACGGAACACCTGACTGATGACGAGAAGGCCAAATATAAAGGTACAGGAAATAAACCAGTGTAGAAACATAGGTCAGGAAGAAACATAGGCTGGGATTCTCCCAAAACATTCTAAATTCCCAATGTGCAGGGAGATGGGAGTAAATCCTCTTTTTTAAGCATGATTTCCAGAGTTAATTTCAGACATTCTGTTTATCAGAGTGCCCTAGCGGGATTCACTCTGAAAGTCAATGGACGGTGCCTAGTCCTGCACACAGCACTGAGTAGGCCACTGTGCATGTGCCGTTCCATCAGTGCAGAGATCGGTGCATGCACAGTGGTTCTCTTGCCCCCCCCCCCCCCCCCCCCCCCCCCCCCCCCCCCCCCCCCACCCCGCCGCCGCCATTGCCAGACTCTGGAACGCTGGCCATCCTGATTGCCGAACTCCAGAATGCTGGCTTGCCCAATTGCTGGACAAGCCATCACTGGCCTAATGATCCCCAGTACTCTCTGATGGCTGACCTCTTCGACCTCTCCGAGCCAGCCTCCGTGTGGCCCCATCCCCACCATCCTGATCTCCATTGTGGGCAGTGCTAGTTTGTCCGTTGGGCAGTCCCGGGCCGCCACCTCATATAGAAACATAAATTTATCGTAAAATTTCCATATGATATCAGCTCAGTGTCAATTTGCAGCGTGGATCTGATTACGTCAAAAATCATAGCTTGAAGACGTATGGAGGCTGTGATGGGGTAGCACAGTGTCACAGTGGTTAGCACCGCTGCCTCACAGCTCCAAGGACCTGGATTCGATTCCTGGCTTGGGCCACTGTATGTGGGGAGTTTGCACATTCTCCCCTGTTTGCGTGGGCTTCCTCTGGGTGCTCCAGTTTCCTCCCGTAGCCCAAAGATGTGCAGGTTAGGTTGATTGAACATGCTAAATTAACCCTTAATGTCCCAGGATGTAATAGATTAGAGGGAACAGCAGGGTAACTGGGATAGTGCTTGAATGAGATTGGTGTTGGTGCAGACTCGTTGGGCCAAATGGCCTCCTCCTGCACTGTAAGGACTCTATAACTCAATGATACCCAGCGGGAATCCTGCAAAATGGCTGCCATTGATGTTTCCTAGCCTGCAGCGCAGTGAGCTGAGAGAATTGCCCCTATTATCTGAAATTTAGGAAAGACCAGTTGGTCCAAGCAGCTTCCTCCTTTTACTTCAGGTAAGTTGCAGGCACCCATTTTTTTTTTTCAGCTCCTCAACAAGATATTATTTAATCTCCTGAGGAAGGTCAGTGAATTTGCATAAAACTTAGAAACTTTTGTTTCAATTTCTCTCTAATGGGTGTAGAAATCCCAGGATATGGCTCTAACATTACAATCAACACTGATCCATTGTACACCAGAGTTTTTGAGGTTCATAAGACCAGAGCTATTACATTTTGGAAAAAAAATGAAAGATCCAAATGTTATCCAATAGAACTTCAATTACTCACCAAACTTGTGGCGATCAACTCACCACATTCACAATATTGGTGCAAATTATATGTAGTGTTAATAAAAACAAAGGCACGATCTTTTAAAAGTAGATTTGAAGTTTTAAAATGTCAGGAACCAGGACTGAGACACGCACTGCCAGGGCTAGGAGAACAGCTTCTAAAGGGTTTTGTACAAACTCTCAAAGAATAATGACAATCTGTTAACTGAGGTGCCCTGTTTCTGAATGTGTGCCCCAGTTTATCTCAAAACAATTTCTCCACAAATAAACTATCTATCTTACAGATGATAAAAATCTATTCGAATCTCTACTGGGGACAGTGGAGGAGCACATCCCACAGAGCGGGGTAAGTTGCAGAGAAGACTTTCTTGCCACGCTTTCATGTGTTTATATTTCATTTCTAAATAAGCAAAGTAAATTAAAAGTTTATTTATTAGTCACAGGTAGGCTTACGTTCACGCTGCAATGAAGTTACTGTGAAAATCTGTTAGTCACTACAGTCCGGTGCTAGTTTGGATACACTGAGGGAGAATTTATCATGACCAATTCACGTAACCTGCACATCTTTTAAATTGTGGGGGGAAACTGGATCATCCGGAAGAAACCCAAGCAGACACATGGAGAATATGCAAACTCCACCCAGAAAGTGACCCAAGCCAGGAATCGAACCTAGGTCCCTGGTGCTGTGAGGCAGCAGTGCTAACCAATGCCACTGTGCAGTAGCTGATGTGTTTGAATATTTTACTTGAGATATTGTCTTACAAACTGTCTTTTGTTATTTGCAGCATCTTGTCACAGAAACCGCAACGATTAACAATCCCACATCCATCATACCAGAAGAATATTTCAACCCAGAGTTTGACCTTGGAGATCGAGATATTGGTCGACCCATGGAGCTCTCTACCAAATTACGCAAGTAGGATCCTTGACGAGGAATAGCATTAAAGCAAATGTATTGAGCAGTTGCAGGATGTTAGAGTGGTGAACACACAGTTCATGCCTATGATGTTTTAGTTTGGCATTTGAGAGTGGTACTAATCTGATGGCTGGAGGTGAAAGTGAAAATTTATAATGCAAAGCTGCTTCCATTGTCTAGTTAAATAGTCACGTTTTCAGGGATCTGGGAGTTGGGAGATAGCACAGATCAGCAGGAGAGGTATCGAAGAACAACCGAAGAAGTACAGAAAATAAATTTGTCAATGGAGAAGGAATGAACGGGTACTTGAAAGAAGGGTAACTTGCAAACATAAGATATGGCCAGAGAAACGATGCGGGAACAGGTCAACTTGTCGTCTTCAACTGACTTTTGGACAAATTGGTTTATGGCTACTTCCTTACATCCCCTACAGCACTGACCTCTGCCAAACTCTTCCTAGTGAAGCCTCTTTGGGTAATTGTTTCGAACTGAAACCTGTCTGTTCTGTTCATTTTTTGGAGTTTACTAGTCTAAGACCTAGATCAGGCACATAGTAATTACTGGTCCTGATTTGAAAGTCACTGACCAGTTTCGCTGTTATCACATGGTATGTTCTTTTTCTCCACAGACTTTCCTTCATCCTCTCTACAGACTTTCCTTCTTCTTACTTTTCCTTTATTTTCTCTAATTCAAGTCAACCCGTTTTCAGGAATGTCTGCGCTTGCAATTCTTGATCAGCCAAGACTGCTGTAGAAGATTTGTGCAGGTCTAGTTGCCCCTTAGGTCCCCATAAAGACGAGGTGAGTCCCAGATTTAATCCATAGTCTGAGCACACTGCAGATATGTTCAAAACATGCCATAGCTTTGAGCTATATTTGTGAATGTATTTTGTTCAGAGATGCTGCTTTTGTTCTGCTTTTTCCCCAGTGCACAGAAACCATCTTTTCTCATTTATTGTTCAGTTCCTGTCCCAAGTCCTTCCTGCTGCTGAACACTGTAGATTGAAGCTTTTGTTTTGCTAAATCGGATTAGGAACACTTTTTTTCTCTCCTGTTAAGGAACTACTTACCTCACAACCAATTTTATTCCTCTGCCTTGTCATTATCTCCAGTTGAATTCATGAAGTCCTGTTTCGTGTTGTGTTGGGCTTCTCAAAACAGATTTTTTTGATCCATTCTAGGGAGGTGGGCATTGCTGGCTAGGCCAGCATTCATTCTCCATCCCTAATTACCTTTGAGAAGATGGTGGTGAGCTGCCTTCTTGACTGATACATCACAATGCTATTAGGGAGAAAGTCCCTGAATTTTGACCCAGCACCAGTGAAGGAACAGTGATATATTTCCAAGTCAGGATTGAGGGGAAATTCTAGGTGGTGCCAATCCCATGTGTCTGCTGCCCTTGTCCTTCTAACTGATCGTGGGTGTGGAAGATGCTGTCCAAGGAATCATCATAAAAGCAACCTCAATAACATTATCCATCTTTGCTTCCGCTCAATCCACCCACTGCTGAAACCCTCACTCGTGTTTATGTTGGCTCCAGATTCAACCATTCTGAAGCTTATCTGGCTGACTTCCCAACTTGTGTTTTACATAAATTTAAGCTCATCTAAACTTTTGTTGTATCTTCGTCCATTATTTCTTCTGTCTTGTGACCAACAGTGCCTTGAACGGCCAACACCTCAAATTCACAATTCTCAGCCATGTCTTCAAAGCCCACCATTGTCTTGCCTACCCCCATCTCTCTAATCTCCTTTACCTCTCCAAAAACTCTGCAATCCTTCAGCACCTCATGCATTTGGAATTCTTTTGCTCAATTTCTTTGCCTTTTTCTCTTTCCCAGCCCCACACCCTCCCCCCAATATATCTTCAGATATATTTAGTCTTCCCAATATCTTTCTTCAGCTTGGTTTTAACCTTTGTCCAGTTGCGCTCTTGTGATTTCCATTCCTATCTTTTTCCATTTTAATGGCAATATATAACTATTCATTTAGGTGAAATCCAAGGATTTTCACACTATTCAGTGTTTTTTTTGTTTCTCTCCGTGTCTGAGCAGGTTTAAAGCGACGCTGTGGCTCTGTGAGGATTACCCACTATCCTTTGTGGAGCAGGTGATTCCAATCATCGACCTCATGGCGAGGAGCAGCTTACATTTTGCAAAACTCAGGGATTTCATCACATTGCAATTGCCACCAGGATTTCCTGTCAAAATAGGTAAAGATTCAAATTACTATATTATTTACGTCTCACTCTCCTGTAATCCCTTTTGGAATGTATCTATTTGTTGTCATCTGGTGAGCATCAGTTTTGCCTACTGCAGTAGAATGTTCTTCAAGCACTAGCTGTATATGCTCAGAGTTAAATCATTGCCCACCTGGATGACTAATGGAACTCCTGGCAACTATGGAGCTGTATCTCACCCAAGGGTCAACATTGTCAATAAACGAGAAGAAAATATTGGGGGAGGGATGGGAGAGTTCTTGGGGGAAAAGAGAGGGGGCAAATAAACTGGCTGTCAACCTTGACCTGTTGTAGCACACACACCTCCGAGTCAGAAGGTTATGCACTCCAGTCCCACTCCAGAGGCCGAAGCGCATAATCTGGATTGACGTTTCAATGGAGAAAGAAGAGAATGCTGCACTGTTAGAGGTTCAATTTTTCAGATGAGGTGTTAAACAGTGGCCCTGTCTGCCCTCACAGCCGGGTATAAAAGACCCCAGTGCAATGTTCAATGAAGAACAGAGAAGTCTCCAAGTGTCCTGCCAAACTTTATCGCTAACCAAAAAAAAAAATGACCCATTCACTTATTGTTATTTGTGGGATCCTGTGTGAACATATGGATGCTGCAATTCCTACATTACAACACTAACTCCACTTCATTCACGTAACCAGTTGGCTATAAACACTTTGGGATGTCCTGTGTATGGAAGACACTGAAAGTTTGTTTTTGTTTCTTTCTGGATATATGTCACTAAGTTTCTACAGTTGTTTGCAGGACCATGTTTGAGTTAATATTGTTGATATTGCATGCTTATTAAAGGCAGTACAACAGTTTTACCTTGGCTGAGACATTTTAGTTACCCATTGCCAAGATAGTTTTGCTTGAACTGTTTATTCAGATCGTACTATTTTATCTGCCCCAGAAATACCACTCTTCTATGTACTGAACGCACGAATTACATTTGGAAACGTAAATGCCTGCAGCACTGTCAAGGCCCATCAGGGATCACAGAGCAACTTAGTAGAGCCTAATGAAGGTTTGTATACTGTGTGCATTGCCTTTCTAAACAATGCTGCTCAAAGTTCCTGATCTGCTTCAAATGTTATAGGACATTTGAAAATTCTTTTTACTTT
Source organism: Sphyrna mokarran (assembly GCA_024679065.1). Classification (NCBI taxonomy): domain Eukaryota; kingdom Metazoa; phylum Chordata; class Chondrichthyes; order Carcharhiniformes; family Carcharhinidae; genus Sphyrna; species Sphyrna mokarran. The sequence goes on along the minus strand of JAGIQG010000020.1, from coordinate 38,131,681 downwards.
GAATTATAAAAAATATCTACCTTTTCTCCTAAAGATCATCACAAACATTAACTTGATAGGGAAACTAATTTCATGCAAAGTACATGTCTTGATGCAGTTATACGTGCCTGTGATGTTCTATATTTATCTGAAAAAGAGCATTGAAACAGAATTACTTCGGAAGAATTACCTAGCTTAATGGGAAGATTATACTCCCTGATTGTATATTGTCAATAATAACACTCAAGATTTCTGATGTGAAGCTTCTTCTGATTCCAAGATTTTAATTGTTTAAAAAATTGTTAAGTAGAAAACATTCATCACTGGAATGCCAGACAAGGCAGAGTGGGAGCCACCTTGGGCGGCACGGTAGCACAGTGGTTAGCACTGCTGCCTCACAGTTTCAAGGACCTGGGTTCGATTCCTGGCTTGGGGATCACTGTCTGGAGTTTGTATGTTCTTCTCGTGTCTACGTGGGTTTCTTCCGCATATTCTGGTTTCCTCCCAGAATCCAGAGATGTGTCGATTAGATTGATTGGCCATGCTAAAAATTGCCCCTTAGTGTCATGAGATGCATAGGTTAGAGAGGTTAGCAGGTAAATATGCAGGGATGTGGGGTTAGGGCCTGTGTGGGACTATGGGCGATGCAGACTCAATGGGCCAAATGGCCTTTTTCTGCACTGTAGGGTTTCTATGATTTTTATGATTCTTGCACATGAACTGTTCCTTTGAATTTCCATTTGTTTTATTTCCTTCTTTCCTCCCCTTCTCTCCCTCCCCCATTTTTCTCTCTCTTTTCCCATTTCCCCTGCTCACCTACTCTTAACCTGCTGTCATTGCTTGTGTATTTAGCTATGTGCAATGCTGCCTATATGAAGTTTATCCAAAGACTCAAGGTGCCAGATTACAAGTTAATGCGTACAATTTTCCACTCTTTCCAGACTCTACGTTTAAAGTCGATCCATCCGTTTTTGCCATACCGGAAAATTACCATATTCGTGGTGGTGGCAGGAACACGGTGCCTGGAGTTGAAGATGAGAATGACCAGCTGATCCAGTTTGCAATCCAGCAGAGCCTGTTGGATTCCCGGCCTGATGGTGGAGAAGTGAGTGTGAAATTGTGCTTAGATGTAATGGAACACTGCCTTTCTTTCGCACCCTCCCTGCCCCCAAAAAATTTCTTTCTGTTTCTGTTGCTTGAGTATGATTGATTTGGAATAGAATCCCAATTGAGCAGAAGGAGGTCCATTGAGTCTGCACAGACTCCCTAATAGAGCGTCTTACCCAGACTTACGTTTGGTCTTAGAATCATCTTTCACAATGGAGGTTCTATCCCAGTGATGATTCTTATGAATTCTGATTTTATATTTCAAGCATGTGCTCCCATCTACATTCCTGAGTGGTGAATCAAAGCATCTTGTTGCCTATAACTGCCCTCCCTTTTCTGGAACCCAGCAAATTAATTTTGACTTTTTAGAGAGATCTTCAAAACTGTTCTCCTTTCAAAGTCTATCTCCATTCAACATGAATCACATGGGCCTTGTATCCAGATAGACATACTGATTAGCTATCCTTAAAAGCCTAACTCTATTTCATCTTGGAAGTAAATGAACAGATTAAAGCATAACCGTTTACAACCCAACGTTCTCAACACTTTTCTGGGACTTTGGAGACTCTAGGGGGCGATTCTCCCAAAAAAATTCTGTGTCGAATTTGCATGAAAACTGGAGTAACACTTGCCAATTTTGTAAGTGGGATTTTCAGAATGAATCTGATACTCTGAGCACTGCAGAGTGCTGTAGCATGATTCACTCTGAAAATCAGGAGACATGGCCTTGGAGAGGCTGACCACATAGTGCTGAGCGAGCCATTGTGCATGTGTCAGTCTGCCAGAGTGGAGATTAGCAGATGTGCGCTGGCCTCCTGTTGCCAGCCTCCTGATCACTGGCTAGTCTCGTGACTCCGCATCAAAGTCTCTGACCCTCCCACCCCCACGATCGCTGGCCTCCTGGACTTCTCTGGGCAAAGCCTCAATGTACACTCCCCCACCCCCTGTACTTCCGACTCCCTCTGGGAGAGACAGAATGCCAGCAGGACCACCTATACACTCATCAATCACTCATCCAATAGGCCACATGCCCTTGGCACTGCCCATTGCCTGGTAGGCAGTGCCAAAATGCCCTTTGAAGTGCCAGGAGTCTGGCACTGCCAGCTTGTCCCTACCCAAAAGTACGCTCCCCCCTTACTCACGACTTCCTGGATGGGTCTCCTTGATTCTGTTCCCTGTTAGTGGGGGGCTGATGTGAATCACCCTGGAGGGAGCCACTCCTTTGTGGGGGGGTTGAGTCCCTGGCACGCTAATGCTTATTGTGATTTTAAATATGATTTCTGGCGAGAAGCTGATTATTCCAAAAACATAGCCATCGTGCCCGGTGGGGAACCTGCCAAATGATGTCTCCTGATCCTGCCAGAGCAGTGGCTGGAGAATCACCCCTTCTTTGTCTATCCAGTGTTAAATTTATTTATTTAGTCATAAGTAGACTCACATTAAACTTGCAATTAAGTTACTGTGAAAATCCCCTAGTTGCCTCACTCTGGACCTGTTTGGGTACACTGAGGGAGAATTAGCATGGCCAATGCACCTAACCCGCAGATCTTTTGGATTATGAGAAGAAACCGGAACACCTGAAGGAAACCTATGCAGACATGGGGAGAACATGCAGACTCTGCGCAGACAATGATTTAAGCCAGGAATCGAACCCAAGTCCCTGGTGCTGTGAGGCAACAGTGCTGATCGCTGTGCCACCACCCAGGCTACCACCTTGTGTCCAGGTGTACACACTCTGCACTTTCTTCCCAGACTGCAGAACAAGTCACGATCTCCATTTTAAGTGCCGAAACGTTACAATTATGAGATTTGTAAAATGATGTGCGATAAATCATCCATTCTGCAAACTTGTTATCCTGACAAAGTCTATGAAATAAACTTAAATAACTTTATGTAATTGGGAGCAATTAAAGTAAGACTTGGTGATCTTGTTTTAGGGTGGATGGGAAATGCCATCAAGTAGGAATTTGCAACTGCAGCAGAACTCGGATCAAGATAGTGCGAGGTAAGGATTGTTACATTTCAAAAAAAAAAAGTCTCTCTTTTCGGGAAATAGATATTTTCTCACCATTCTTGTTTGGTACTGAAATCAGCCAAAAAAAAATAAAAAATGAGCTGAGTGGTTTTCTTCTTTCCTGTGGTAAAAATTAGAAATTTTCAAAGAGAAGGGGAATGACAACCTTCAAATTGAAGTCCCAGAATATTATACAATTCTATTTTGTTAAACCAGATATTTTAATCTTTGTTAGTACATCTATGTTTTTTCTCTCAATCTTTGAGAGTAGGAGTCAGGTTCACATTCTATGTGGTGCGGAGTTAAGTTTTGTCTTGCAATGCTCATGTGAAGCACTTTATGGGAGTTTCACCATGTGCTATAAAATGCAAGTTGTTTGAATTGGCCAGGAAGTGAGAGGACATTTACTTTTATAATGATGTCTGATGAGTAATAACTTTTCCATTTCTTTCTCCTCATTTGCCTCCCCCAACTCCAGAAATACTGTGCTGGTGTGAGGCTCTGCCCATAACTGTAGCAACTGGATTTGGGTGACAGGCACACAAAGTTGATGTTGAATTGTATGGTAGTTGGGAGTATGTGAAGCAAATTCACTAGGAGCAGGAGTAAGCTACTCAGACCTTCTAGCCTGCTCCACAATTCAATAAGATCATGGCTGTTCTGATTATAATCTTAACCCCACATTCACACCTATCCCAATTTCCATACACCCTCTTGCTTACCACGAATCTATCTGCTGTTGCCTTAAAATGTTTTAAGACCCTGTTTTGAGGAAAAACATTTCTCTGCATCTGTCTGAAGTGGATGACCCCTTATTTTTAAACAGTGACCCTGATTTCTAGATTCTCCCACAAGAGGAAACATCTTCTGACATGCATCATGCCAAGACCCCTCAGGATCTTGTATCTTTTAATCAAGTTACTTCCTACTCTTTTTAAACTCCAGCACCTAACCTCTCCAATCATTCCACATAAAACAACCACCCATTCCTGGTATTCGTCTAGAAACGTTCTCTGAATTACATTTACATTTTTAAAAAAAGAAACCAGTATGGTACACAGTACTCCAAATGTGATCTCATTCTAATTTCAAGAGCTCCAATTTTGCTTGTGTCAGACCATATCAAAAATCTTCTGAAAATCCAAATACTCCACATTCTCTGGTTCTCCCTTATACCTGGTAGTCACTTCCTCTTAAAAAAAAACTCAAATGCTTGCCAACCCTGATTTCCCTTTCATAAATCTGTGTTAATTCTGCCCAGTCTCTCCATTATTTTCGAAGTGTTTAGTCACCACATTCTTTTGAACAGATTCTAGCATTTTACTAACTACTGATGTCAGGCTACCTTGTCTGTACTTCCGTTTGTCTCTGTCTCAAATAGTAGGGTCATTTTCATATCTGCCAATCTGCAGGTACTGTTCCACAACCTATAGAATTTTGGAAGATGATCATCAATGCACTACCTCTATAGCAACCCCCCACCCCTGACTGAATCATCATCAGGGTTCAGAAGATTATCAACTTTCACTGCTCAGTCAACAGAGATTGATAATTGAAATTGGGAACTTTGATTAGTACATTAACCAAGAGAGTCAAGATAAATGCTGTTTTGATTGAATTGTTCCATTGAAGTGGTCCTGAAATGTTCCATCACCTTTCTGTGGATTCAACTTTTCTAGGGCGATCAATGGAAGTGTGATAACGGGCTCCCGTGACCATCACTCCATAGACAGATACTCCAGTTACAACACTCAGTTGCAAATTGCTATGGAGCTCTCAGCCAAAGAGCTTGAACAGCAAGAGAAAAAACGGAGAGAAGAAGAGGCCATGCTAAATCGAATATTAGAGCTTTCACTGCAAGACAAATGAAGGTTCCTAATTGCCAACTGAAACGGGTGCACAGCACTTTATTGATCTGTTACAACCACGAAATTAATCTGACTTTTCTTAAGAAGTATATTTTTTTTCCATTTGTATGTCATCTGACCGAACAATCAACACTTGGCCAGCAGATTGTCTTTTCTCCTCTGATCCAATTTGCTGATGGGAATATAACATTCAGCTCCCGTGGGAATTAGCTTCCCATTCAAACTCAATATTCAAAGTTTGTCTTGGAAGCCAAAATATCATCTGTTTTTGTCCCCCAACGGAAATGCATTGCATTGAGCCTTCTGGTACGATGGTCTTGTTGACCTAACTGGAAAGTACTGCATGAGACATTGTGTGTTTGGAAACAGCTGGATTCTTCCTGCACTGACATAAACTTCCCAATCAGCAAGCAGACAATAGGCACAATTCTCAACAAAATATATCCATTGATATTTGCAGATGTGAACATTTTCACATATATTGAATTTCATAGAAGTTGCATTAAACTTAGAAACTACAACAGGGGTGATGCAGATAAAGTCACAATTATTGCCCATCAGCAGTTGGCTGAGAAGATAGCAATTGCAGACTGTTTGATCACGGGGAAGGGAAGATTCCCATTGCTGTATCTCATCCTATGCTTATGCAATCTTTGCACATGCACACTTTCCAATGATGATTGCTGGAAAGTGATCAGGAGCAGGAACCCTGGCATTATTCCATCTCTAGGCTCCAGCCGGGTGAAGCTAATAATACATAACTCAGGATCAGTTCAAGGGTCTTTCGCATCCATACCAGCACAATATTGTAACTGACTCAGAAATACCCAACAAGAAGATTATGTCAAGTAATCACTTGAGCTTTGTTTGCAGATTATAACCGATATCATTTGATCTTGTGGGTTCTAGTTTTTGCAGAAGCGAATGTTCCACACTCCTATCTTCCTACATAGCTCTGACTGTGGAGCCGTGTGAAATTTTTTTTCTCCATTTTAAAAAAGGGGAAAATAAAACCTATTCTAATCATTTCATATATCACAGATTCAGGAAAGTGTTTAACTTATACTTTGAAATGAAACTGTACACTGTAGTTTTCAGAAATGTGCTTTTACTATTTTCTCTGAATTATGTAATAATTGTATTAGTAAAAAAATTGCCATTGATAAGTTTCTTTCCATGCATTTTTTTTTAAGCTAAAAGCAAGATTATTTTCCAAAATCTTAGTAGTTATGACTACATAATCTGTCTGGTCAGAGACACTATCCAAATCAAATTTCTATAATCATTTGAGATAAAGTTCCATATCAATATGTTGATTCTGAAAGACAATCAGTGAAAAACTCAGAACATCTACAAGACTTTATTTTTATTTCCAATTCCTTGAAGGTAGTGGTCATCCTCCTTGAAGCACTACAGTGCTTATGGTGCTAGTGTCTCAAAAATGGTGTTCATAGAATCCTTACAGTTCAGAAGAAGGCCATTTGGCTCATCAAGTCCATACTGGCTGCAATCCCATCCAGGTTCTGTTCCCATAACCCTCGCTTATCCTGCTTACCCTGACATGAGGATAAATTTAGATGGGAAATTCTAGGATTCTAACCCAATGACATTGAAGCATTGCTGATGTGTTTAAGTAGGATGTCATGTGACTTGGAGTTGCCCCCCACGACATTACTGCTCTTGATCCTGTTAACGGTCAGGGTTATGAGAATACTGGTGAAGTAAAATTAGTGAGCTCCTGCTCTACATCTCACTTTTAAGGTATTCCTGGTGCTGACCCTGGCATGCCATTCTTGACTCCACATTGAACTAGAATTGGTCTCCTTACTTTGATGGCCATCAATGTGAGGGATCACTTAGGCCACATCTTTAATGTGGCGGAAGACAATTCTGCCGCTATAGATGAGAGATTACTAGTTGGAAGAAGGCTAATTCCAATTAATGGCAGGAAATTAAAATAGGATAAAATGCTCCATCACAGTTTATCTTACGAAATGTTTGGTTGCAAGAGGTGATCTTTATAGAGGAGATGCATTCCAGCAAGAGGGAAAGGCAGAGGAACCAATGCTTGAAGGGAAGATGGAGCATATGATCAGACAACAAAAAAGGTGTATGATGCAAGTCAGGAGAATTCTTCAAGTGAGAAATGGGCCATAACTTCCATGAACTAATAATCATAATAGAATTGCCACTCCGCTCCTAATTACTGATACTGAAATGCAGCCTTGCAACCTTCCAGCTTGGGCCAGGTAAGAAGATTGCAGTGCAGTAGGTTTCCAAGTGCAAAAGAGTTGAGGGTGAGAGAGATTATCCACATTTTTATTTAAACAGCACTGGCTGCTGTAAAACAAGTAAGCTTAAAGGTCCAAACACTTTGAGAAGGTAAGTGCACAAGGTAAGTGGCTGGGTGATCAATGGGAAAGGTCGTAGGGGGAAGTTGGGCTATGTGGAGGGGTACTTTGTATACGCAGTACTAAATTTACCAAGCTGTTAGAAGTAGTTTTAATTCTTTTGACTTTTCCTTGGTAACTATTACTGTATGACAATTGGAATCATCCAAAAACTGGATATTGAACAGTTTTCAATGCAGGGCAATTGCCCAACAGACATTTGAACTTTGAGAAGTTGGTGTGCAAACCTGAGGAGGGGGAGGTCATGAAATAGGGGTCAGCGTCTGTTTTCATTTTTAAAAAAAGCCTAAAGGAAACAGCAATCTGTGGTAAATAAAAGCAAAATCTGTGGATGCTGGAATTTGAAACAAAAACAGGAAAATGCTGGAAAATCTCTGTGGAGAAAATAGAGTCAATGTTTTGAGTCTGGATGACCCTTCATCAGACTTTATTTTACAACAACACCATCCTTGTTGGTGGGTTTGATGACAAATCAGGATTGACCTGAGAGCAAAGTGCAGCAAGATCAGAAGGAGATGGCTGAGAGGAGAAGAGAAATTGAGGTGGTTGATGAGCACTGTCAACGTAACAATGAAAATATCAGGAATGGGTAAAACGCCAGAGGGAGGGGTTCAGGTGAAAGGACAATGCTGGAAGTGGGTGAAAGGATCTGCTATTCCTGCTGAAAGGTTAACCGTGACTCAAAACATTGGTCCCATCTTGTTTTTCAGTTTGGAGGATGGTAGACAGTGGTGTTCCTCAAAGATCAGTGCTGAGATTTATAAATGGCTAGGATGTTGGGATAGAGACTAAAGTATCAAAATTTGTAGATGATACCAAGTTTGGTGTGGCAAACAGGATGATACTAATCAATAAACAGGACATAAGCTGGCAGATTGGGCAGATGAATTTAATAGAGAAGTGTGAGGTGATGCACTTTGATAGAAGAGAAAGGAAGGACAATTTTTGTCAGTTCTAGAGAATGTGCAGGGATATGGAAAATCATGTGCATAGATCTTTGAAGGTGGCAGGAGATATTGAAATGGTAGGTTGCAAATCACATGGGATCTCAGGCTTCACAGATTTAGGTATTCAGTAGAAAAGCAGGGAAGCTGTACTAAACCTTTGTAAAGCTCTGGTTAGGCTGTAATTGAAGTATTGTGTTCAGCTGCAATCACAATTTAGGAAGGATGTAAAAATCCTTGAGATGAGGGACTTTAGTTATTAATGAAGCTGGAACTGATCTCCCTGATGCAAAGGAGATTGAGGAAGAATCTGGTAGAGACGTATAAAATTATGACAGGTTTCGAGAAAGTTGACAAAAAATCTGTTCCCATTAGTTAATGATACAAAAACTAGCAGAAGGGGTTTGAATTTGGGCAAAACCTAGAACACCATGCCTTCAAGCATGATGGAAACTGGAATGATGAATGATTTCAAAAGGAAATTGAATAGGCACTTTGTAAAAAAAAAAAAATAAATAAATTTGCGGGGCTGCAAGGATCGAGCAGGGAATGGAACTGAGTGAATTCCTCTACAGGTAGCCAACATGAGCTGGATTATGACTGACAGTTTGGGTGTAGATTATTGAACTAACTACAGTACAAGTGCAGCCTTGCATGAATGAGAATTTCTTCACGAGCACTGTACAACAGTGATTGCCATTATTGTCATGAAAGGGTATCAGAAACAGAGGAGAATGAGCTGAAGTTCCTCATCTTGGTTCCCTCACAGCTGTATTCTTCAGGACTTCACTAGCTCAATCATGATGATCTATAGAGCCACTCTTAGCAATTAACTTTGAAACGTTCCGTCCACAGTATAGTTCATGCCTGGGCTTCCTTCAGAGATTACATAGAGGAATATTAATTCTCAGGTCAATTGGCAAAATATTAATGTGTGAGTATGAGGAAGGCCAGTGAAGTTTATAAACATCATGATGGAGGAGTTTATGAAAACCAGAAATATTGAAGATAGGCATAATGATTCAATTACCCTTCAAACCTACGAAAACACCAGCCAGTTCACAAGCAATGACAGTGATCGGATTTTATTGTAATTACATCGAGGACTGAACCATGTTTATTGTGGTCGGTTTCTGCTGATGTTAATAAATTTCAGCCCAATTAAAATTTTAATTTGGCATAGTAGCACAGTGGTTAGCATTGCTGCCTCAGCACCCAAGACCCAGGTTCGATTCCTGGCTTGGGTCACTGTGCAGAGTTTGCATGTTCTCCCTGTGTCTGTGTGGGATTTTTTTTCTGGATGCTCCACTTTCTTTCCACCAGCCAAAAGACAAGCTAGATAGGTGCATTGGCGTTGCTGAATTCTCTGTCCATGTACCCTAGGAATTTTCACAGTAATTTTACTGCAGTGTTAATGTAAGCCTATGTATGACACTAATAAATAAACTTTAATGTGAGAAGTATTTCAGGATTGTGCATTTTGGAAAATAGTCACTTCAAAAGCTAAGCAAAGTGGAAGTGGGGTGGCATGACGGCACAGTGTTTAGCATTACTGCCTCAAAGCACCAAGGACCTGGAATTTTAGCCTTGGGCGAATGCCTGTGTGGTATTTGCATATTTTCCCCATGTTTGCATGGGTTTCCTCCAGGTGCTTGTTTCCTCCCACACCACAAAAGTATGCAGATTGGATGGATTAGCCATGCTAAAGAACTGGCTTGCCTGCAGAAGGCAGAGAGTAGTTGTGGATAGGTCTTTTTCTGCATAGAAAAAGTCACCAGTGGAGCGCCCCAGGGATCTGTTCTAGGACCCTTGCTGTTTGTCATTTTCATAAATGACCTGGATGAAGAAGTGGAGGGATGGGTTAGTAAGTTTGCTGACGATACGAAGGTCAGTGGTGGTGTGGATAGTCTAGAGGGATGTCAGAAGTTGCAGCGAGACGTAGGTAGGATACAAGACTGGGAGGAGAAGTGGCAGATGGATTTCAACGTGGATAAATGTGTGGTGGTACATTTTGGCAGGACCAATGGGATGAAGGAGTATAATATCAAGGGAAGGAGTCTTGGCAGTGTTGAGGAGCAGAAGGATCTTGGGGTCCAGGTCCAAAGGACTCTTAAATCGGCCCCACAAGCGGAGGATGTGGTCAAGAAGGCATATGGTGTACTGGCCTTCATTAATCGAGGAATTGAGTTTAGGAGTTGGGAGGTAATGCTGCAACTTTGAGACCCTTGTCAGACCTCACTTGGAGTACTGTGTGCAGTTCTGGTCGCCTCACTATAGAAAGGATGTGGAAGCTATTGAGAGGGTGCAGAAGTGATTTACAAGGATGTTGCCTAGATTGGGAGGCATGCCTTATGAAAATAGGTTGAGAGAGCTAGGTCTCTTCTTCCTGGAGAGACGAAGGTTGAGAGGTGACCTGATAGAGGTTTATAAAATGTTGAGAGGAATAGGTAGAGTGGATTCTTGGAGGCTATTTCCCAGGTCTGAAATGGTTGCTACAAGAGGACACAAGTTTAAGGTGTTGGCAGCAAGTACAGAGAAGATGTTAGAGGTGAGTTTTTCACTCAGAGGATGGTGAATGAATGGAATCGGCTGCCATCAGTGGTGGTAGAGGCGAACTCGCTGGGGTCTTTTAAGAGACTTCTGGATGAGTACATGGGATTTAATGGGATTGGGAGTTACAGATAGTTCTATGGCCTGGTAGGTACTGATATGATCAGCACAACTTGTGGGCCGAAGGGCCTGTTTGTGCTGTAGTGTTCTATGTTCTAAATTGCCCCTTGGTGGCCCAAAGAGAATTAGGGGATTAAGTACATGGGATTGTGGGGATGGGAGGGAAGGGAATACTTGTGTTCCGGGTATAACTTGAGCCACATTTACCTGAATATTTTTGGTGCTGACATGAGCTAGGGGAAAAAGAGGAACAAACCCAAATGAAATTTAACTACAGTTTTTGTTCTCATTTTAAAAAAAACAATTGATAAAAGCATTCAGCAGGAAGTTCTACAATTCTTTTGGGTGGGTAAAACACATTTGAGTTATCAGGCATTCTACTACAATAAGCTAGTTTTCAAATATGGAAAACCACACAATATTTTACAAAGATTAGTAAACATTAAGTTTATTGATTCACAGAATTGACTTGATTTTTTCCCCAAAATTCAGAAGTTAATAAAAAGGGAGGAGTCCCAAAGATGTGCCTATTTTAAAATCTTCAGTAACGATTGAAAAAAATACACCAAGGCATAAAACAACAATAATGTTAACATTGAAAGAAAAAGAAATTACAAAGTTATCGATGTTGCACATTTATAAAACAAAATAATCACCAATTTCCACATGCACAAATCAGTGCCAACACAATGACACACAGAATATTGCACCAGTAACTGTGCATCATAACTGTCCTTTCAATGACATAGATGATCCTACAAATTATTTTAATCCCTTTGAAAAGCACCAACCGTTTTATCTAGGGAATACAATAGTTTGTTTAATTGCATAGGCTCCAGACAAGACTTTTAGAACTGATACGTTGACTAAAGCATATAGAATAGACTTTCAACCATTATTTTAAAAGTCACTATCCAAAGAGAAACTAAGCTAAAGTTTAATCCACATTCTGTAGTGAATTAGTTGGCCATACCAAAAGCAGCTTTAGAAGCATTAATATGGCTTGATGGCCCATAAGATAATGGAGGAGGAAAGGGGGGGAACATTCAGCAAATCCCACTGGCAAGTACGAGTGTGTGAAAGTTTTTTTTCATCTAACAATCATTGAAACAGACAGCAATGAATAAAGAATGAGATCCTTCAGACCCTTAGCAGCATGCACAGTAATAGTTAGTCCGACATGAATCAAAACTATGGTCTGAACAAATACTGTTCTCTTCAGGAACTTCTGCTAAAAAACAGGAATTAAATGGCAAACTACTTACTCTTCATTTCAGCCCAACCAATCATCATCTCTCTCATTTAAATGTTTCTCCTTTTATCTAACTTCTCTCCTAATTTAAGCACGTTCCTCATTTTTTTGTTCATATCGAGGTTGTGCCTCACATTCCTTCCTTATTCTGCAATATGTAAGTTTCCATGATTTTCAAGCCTAAACCAAGTAATGCACTTCCTCAATACCTTCCCCAATCTAAAGTCCATCAATTAACTCATCATCGTAAGTCAAACTCAAGTCCTTCCCTTCTGTACAAAATCAAATAGATTCATAATAACTGTGTATTCCGTAGATTACTCAAGTGTGATGTCTTTTCCTGACTCCAAAATGAAACAAGTTAGATTTATGTTTAAAATTACTGAGTAACAAAAAGGTAACACCTTGGACAATGAGCCCCTGCAGCCTGACAATTGAACTGAATGTACTTCCACAGCAATTTACAGTACCAACATACTGACCAACCTTACCGATAGCAGAGATTCAATTTTTCATGGCTATTGAATGCACCTGCTTCACTTCTACTCAGGAAAAAAAAAGCACGAGGTGGAGAAATTACCCAGCAGAGCCATGCAGGTGCTTAATAAAGTGAAACTCTGCTCGAATTAGAACAGCAACATTTAAAAAAAAGTACCATCAGAAAACAACTTGCTCAACAATAGAGTAAAAGGAGGTAACAGACGTAAAAAAACACATACCACTGATCTTTCAAAAAGACTATTGTGGATACCGGGACAATGTAGTTACACTAATGATAGAAATTTCAAAATTCATTAAAAAAATAAATAACTTGTCAAATGTGCAAAAAGTATTCAAAAAATCCAGTTCATGTTATGTTTACATTAACAATCAGTGCAAAATAAAATTAAATGTTTCACTTTAGTACCCACTGATGCTGCAGACATTACAGCACATCTCTTTAAACTCAGGTGTGCCAACAGGTATTTAGCAAATAGGGCTGTGCAAGTCCAGATCGGGTGCACAATGCAAATAGCATTCACGTCTGTAACTTAATTTGTTTCTTCTATATTTTTCTGTCAGATAGATTTGAGGAAGTACAAACCAAACTCAAGAGCTACCAATCACAACATGAAAAGGTATAAAAAATAGATCAGTTTCTCAAGCTTTAAAGACTTTGCAACAGGAAACAAGAAAGGTTTAATGAAAGGTCAAAAATAGGAGCAGCAGTCAGTTATTTGTCCCATCAAGTCTGTTCTGTTGCTCAGTAACATTATGGCTGCTCTGATTGTGGCCTTTATTCCACTTTGCTGCCTCTGTCCAATAACTGTGAACTCCCTGGTAGGTCAATAATTTGTCCAGTTCAGCTCTGAATATGACCCAGCCTCTACTGTTCTTTGTGGAAGAGAATCCCATAGACCAATGACTCTGAGAGAAGGAACCCCTTATCTTCAATATAAGATAAATATAAGATTCAATACAAGAAACTATAGCCCCTAATTTTAGAATCCCCCATAAGGAAAAACATTCTCTCAGCATGTACTCTATCAAGCCTCTACAGATCACCTCTCATTCTTCTAAACTGCAATGCACATGGGTATACCTGTTCAAACTTTTCTTGTAAGACAACCCTTTCATCCCAGGAATCAACCTAGTGAACCTTCCCTGAGTTGCTTCCAAGGGTCCACGTTCATTATAATCAAACATATAATGACATGTAAAATACATCAGGAAACATGACTATTGACAAAAGAGCAGAAACAAATAAGCAATAAAGACTTAATTAAAAACAACTAAAAAATGTCAAAATACATTAATAGAAGTCTCAAATCTATCACATTGTAATTATGGGGAATTAATCTAGTTATATCTGGCTCTGCAGCGACCCATCTCCAACCGGATTTTCTTGAACAAAAGTTATCAATGAACAGGAGCAGTGTCAAAAGAGTGCAAGGTATCCTTCATACGGTGCAACATGTAAAACAGATCTGGAATGAAATCCCTATGTCTGCAGTTACAAATTAATTATTCAAATATTTCAACATGGATTATTCAACACCAACAGAAAATACGTTGAGCATTATGGATAACGGTTGACAAGTTGTGAAAGATTAACATTTACAATTTTGCTGAAAGAAAAACATGCTGTTGCAGTTTTTCATCTTATGATCACCCCCAGGATAGATTCACAAGAATGCCAAGTTCAAAAGGATCAACATTTAATACTGCATTAGAAGGTGGTGCTGATTGGTTGGCGAGTGGAATCTGGCTGAGAAAGATGTTATCATGCAGAATGCATCACAGGACAGTTAACTGCTAAGCTCTTGTTTGGACTGACAGAATATGTCCATATGTTGCACTTTTTTCAACTAAACAAAAGCATGGGAGACATCCTATTTCATTCCCCATAACAATGATCAGAGTTGACTTGCCTGGTTTGAATTCAAATAAAAACTTGGCAGCCAACTGTTCACTGGTGCATTCTTCATGGCAATGTCTCTACCAAAGTACACTTGCTAACAAATCAGCATCTTCTTTTCATGAAGTACAAATTTTCATTCCCTTTGGAATTTGGTATTCTTGCAATTCTGTCTTGATCAGTGCAAGACAAAAAGGTTTGGCAACATTTCTTTTTTCAGCAATACTGGAGTTCCATAATTTTAAAATTTAAAGTTTTGCTATTACTTAACTAACTGCCACACTTGTTTCTAGCACACCTTGAAAGACTAATCTGATCAAAAATGTATTTTTTGAAATGCTCAGCAGGTTGTGCATTATTTCTTTGAAGAAATAGAAGTATGTCAGTGACTACAATATTATAAGTTTCAGGTCTAAAGACCATTCCTTAGGAGGAAGAACTGAAACAACAACTGATTTCATTCTGTTTCTCCACAGATGAGGTCCTGATCTGTTGAGTGTTCTAGATTTTCTGTATTTGTTTACAGATTTCCAGCAGCTGCAGATTTTTGCTTTGAGTCTTGCGAATCCAATTGTTTAGTTTATCTACCTAGACAGTCAATCGAAATGGAATTTAACGAGATTTATCAACATTTTATCAATCAATTTTTAAAAAGTCATCACTTTATCTTGAATTACAGAACTCCAAACTTAAAATCAAAACAAAACTCTCAGCAATTGCCCTGCTGTGATATCTCAAGCAAGGAATCCTTCAAAACGTAGTGTGTATTTACTTTACAGTAACAATGTTCAGTTTGTATCCCTTTCTTTATTCCTCCAGAAGTGTTTTTTGGAAGGTTGGAATGAAATTGGTGGTTATCAGCGTAGTAGTGCCAGTAGTAAATTAAATAGTGCAGTAAGTCTAGACAATAATGTTATATATCACTCATATTAGCTAGTGTAAATTACTTAATTTCAAACAAAGCTGCATACTCAGCCCATAAGTGCATTCCCAAGTGAAAAGAAGATAAATAACTGAAGATGCCCACATGGTAAGTGTAGGGTTCCTGACCTCTTTTAAGCATAGAATGATTCCCAGATCTTAGATGCAGTTTTCTGGAGAAGATGCAATGCAGAGGCTACATGCTTTTGTGATCCATCTCAAATCAATAACCCGCCTCCTAGAGACCACTAGAAATACTAGGAGTTGTTCACCTAACTATTCTTCTCAGCCAGAGGTACAGGGTTGGGTTAGAACAGCAGACCACAGCCTATTTGCAATCACAAAATATCCAACAGCTTATAGCAATAGTACAATATTCATTACATCTGTTCCCATGTGTATGACAATTTTGTAAACATCAAAAAGTAGTGTGTACGTATATCTCCTTCCCTCCCACCCAAGTATAGTTCTTTAAAAGTTTAATTTCACAGGTCTTCCTGCACATTGCTTGACCAGTGGCCGCATTCATTTGTAACCAGATCAAATATTAACTCACAACCATATTTGTATGAGAGAACAGCTGGCTCATTAAAAAATGTTCCAATTCTTCACAGTCAGCAAACAATGGTATCAGAATTCATATAGCACCAAAGTGACGTGCTGCACAACTCATTGATTCGCCAACAGAGATGCAAGTTTGATCCTTCTAGATATTAAAAACATAATTCTCCATTCAGCGGCCATTCCACGATGAATCTGTAACTCCTTCACCTTCGACGGATGGGTTTGTAAACGCAGATCATCATTAAAATCATGATAAGTAGCAGAATACTCAGGACACTGACAGTCAGAGCTGTATAGGGGGAAAAAAAACAATAAATTAACCACTAAAGTCATTTTTAAAACATTTCTTGAATAGTGTATTTGCTATTTGATTTATTGTCACATGTATTTGCAGTGAAAAGTATTGTTTCTTGCACACTACATAGACAAAACATACTGTTCTAGGAGGAGAGAGTGCAGAATGTAGTGTTACAGTTATAACTAGAGTGTAGAGAACTTAATATGAGGTAGGTCCATTTAAAAATCTGACAGCAGCATGTAAGAAACTATCCTTGATTCAGTTGGTATGTGATCTCAGACTCTGTTATCTTATCATGGACAGAAGAAGGTGGAAGAGAGTATGTCCGGGATGCATGACGTCCTTGATTATGCTGGCTGCTTTTCTGAGGGACTAGGAAGTGATAACGGATGGAAGGCTGATTTGAGTGATAGTCTGCACTTCATTCACGTCTCTTTCCAGTTTCTTGTTAAGGTGAGAAATATTAATTTCTCCAATCTGGTTGTTTGAAATCTGTCTAATTACAGTTAAGTGGTGCAGTTGTCATTCTTTCTACCAACGCTCAAAAGGAAAGGCTAAGGTAGCAGCAAAAGGTGCTTTATATCAAATATTATTCAAACACTAGCCTCACTTCTTCTCCTGAAGCTGTATTCTGCTAAGGTGCAATTCCACATGCATAAGACATTATCAGGTACCTCAAATCTATGGTTGATCAACTCAGTCCACGCATACTTTTGAAATATAAAGAGAAAATGCTGGATAACTCAGCAGGTCCGACAGCTTCGATGGAAAGAGAAGCAGAGTTAATAGATGGGATTTAACGGCTTCGCTGGACCATCCCGTGGTCTGCCCCTTACCCGCTCCAATTCCCAATGTTTTGAGTCTATATGATCCACAACTGTTCTGGACTCGAAATGTTAAGTCTGTTTCTCCACCAATGTTGTCCAGACCTGCTGAGTTTATGCAACATTTTCTGTTTTTATTTCAGCATCCGCAATACTCCTTACTTTACCGTTGGAACGCAAAAACTGCAGCCACTAAGTTGCACGTAGCAAGGTGTCGCAAACTGCAATGTGGCAATAAATTACTTGGTTTTCCAATGATGTTGTTAGAGAGATAAATATTGGAAAGCACACTGGGCTGTTCTTCAGAAGAGTGCCATGGGATTTCACCTGGGAGAAGCTGGTGGCATGAATTTTAAGATCCCAGCAGACAGCATTTCAACAGCAACACAGTGGATGGGATATTCCGGCCCCTTTCACCCCGAGATTGGGAAATCCCACCCAACGTCAACAGACCTTTGCACGGTCTGTGTCCCCGCAACTATTCCCGTAACGAGGAAGACTCGCAAATTCCACCATATATTCTGCACCCTCTCCTTTTCCTTCTCCCCTACGTATTTTATGAATGGTGTGTTCTGCCTGGAAAGCGCGCATGAAACTATGTTTTTCATTGTATCCCAATAAATGTGACAATAAGAAATCAATTCAAATTTCTGACAGTGCAGCACCGTGCTATATGCTAATGTATATGGAGGACAGGGTCTCGTATCCGCAACCTTTTTGGTCAGAGGCGAGTGCGCTGCCCACTAAGCCACAGAGCACACCTGCAGCGAGCTTCCCTTCCCTTTAACTCCGCTCTTAAAGGGTCGGTATTTCACCGACACATCGGCGGACAGCCGGCGAGGAAACCGGGCGCCATGGCCGCCGAGCTCCGTCGCGGCCCGAACCGGCAGCAGTCAGCCCGGGGTTTTATCAGTCAGCGATCCTTACCGAGGTTTTGATGCCTCAGGATGCTGAAAGGCCGATCCCGAGAGGATGGCGATTGACTCTGGCTCAGGATGAGCGTGAACAGAGCGGCCAACACACCGAGGAAGAAGGGACCCATCCTGCTCAGCAGCCGGGTCCTAGCGCCCGACCGTCTGCGCACGCACCGCTGGCAGCGCACGTGACCGAGCCACGCAGCACGCGGGACGACGCGATGACATCATTGCCACCTTGTCCTGGAAAGCAATGTCCCATTCATTTGTATCAGAGGTGAGGCTGGAGCAGCAGACAGGTATAAAAGAAGGGGTTTGTGGGGTTTTTTTGCTTTAAAACATTTTAAAAATTGTAAAATGAAAATTGTAATACAGTTTGCAGATCTGAGAAATAATGAGTTGTTAAAGAAAGAAATGTTGTAATAAGTCTGTGAGGTGGATAATGTCATTCTTCATCTGATCTTTATGGCAAAAGGCAATGAAAATTTCGATAGAAAATCATTCAGGTCCCCTTGGCCTTTTGACTAAGATCAAGTGTAGTATTGACATGCTGTGCTTGGTTGAAGTCATTAGATTACATTTTAGCTTCATTCGAAACAATTTATAAAAGCAGCAACTCGGTCTTTTGGCCAAGATGCAAATGAGATCAAGTTTTGGAGCAGATTCAATACCTACTCCAATCAGCTTGGATCATGTAGATCAAGCCCAAGACAGGAGGTGAGAGCCCTGTCTTGTCAGCTTGGTGTGGAGATGCCTGCGTTGGACTAGGGCAAACACAATAAGAAGTCTCACAACACCAGGTTAAAGTCCAACCAGGTTCACTTGACGAAGGGGCAAACCCCGAAAGCTTGTGAGTTTACTATTGAATAAATTGGTTGGACTTTAAGCTGGTGTTGTGAGACTTCTTACGTTGTCAGCTTGGATCAGGAATGTCTGAACTTGTTGAAACTCTGAATTGGACTTGATTTGATTGAATTAGAATTTTTAAAAAAATCATTGTATCTGGTTCCACTCCATGTTAATTTTAAAATGTTACTTTCTCAATTATTTTTAAGTAAAGTTTAGCTTTGATACTGAAAACCAAGGCATTTTGTCTCGTACTTCTGTATGATCACGGATGGCCTGAGGGGTCTCTTCTTCCTTGAGGAGAGATGCAAACAATCCCCGTCGACCACCCTCGTCTGACAGGCTGGACTTGTTCTGTCACTAAATAATCTAATCTTGAACTTGTCTTACTTCTGGAAAATAAAAGGTGTGGCTATGGGTATCTGCATTGGTGCCAGTTATGCCAGTCTTTTTGTGGGATGTGTTGCAGTCTTACTCAGGCCAACTCCTACAACTCTTTTTCCAATGACTATTTCAATGCTGCTTTATGCTCTCATCTGGACCTGGATAAATCTATGGATTTTTGCTTCCAATTTTCATCCCTCTCAGCTTCACATAGTCTGTCTCCGCCACTTCACTTCCCTTCTTTGACCTCTCTCTCCATTTCCACTGATATCTCCAGCAATATTCAATAATCATCCCCCCCAGCCCCCGCCATCCCAGACACCACCTGACACACACCCACACCCACACACACACACACACCCATTCTCCTCAACCCACCAAATCTCCTATCCATTTACTTTACATGCTCACCTTTTCCTTGGCTTGTCAAAGTTGCTGGTCCTTTAAACCAACCTGGCTTATAGCAACCAATGCTATAAAAAAACGAGTGTGGCTAATTTATATTCAGCTCTCCAGGATTTGACTGCAGGCCACCGGAACATAGAAACTAGAAGCAGGAGCAGGTCATTCGGTGCCCCGAGGCCAATCCACCATTCATTTTGATTATGGCTGATCTAATTCAATAGATCTGGCGAGATGGGATCTTCATTTGAATGTAAGGAACTAGGAGGAAAGTGGCAATCTGTCTCAATTTCTATTGCACTGGTGTGTGTTTTTTTTTCTCTCCGTTATTTTTCTGAATTCTTCAGTCTCTTCATTATATGTCAATATTCTGGAATTCTCTCTGAAAATATTATGAAAGTGTCATCAGCACATGATCTGCAGTGGCTTAAGAAGCCACATCAACCCCTTTTCAAAGCAACCTGTCATGGATATTAAATTCATTATTAGCATTGTCTAAACCCCAAGATCCATTGTAAAAAGATTGAATACTGCATTTAAAAAAGTTCATTTGTATATAGTTTGGGATGGATTTGGGATTGATGAATCAGCTGGTGTTTTTACATTTCTTATTTATGTTTTTATGTTTTGCTTTCAATCAAACCATTGGTTTTGTTCGTGGAGAGAGTCTGCTTTTCTGATCTAAATTGTCATTCAAAAGTTTTCTGCTTTGTTAACTATTAGGTATTCATATTTTGCTCCATGACATACACTTTTTATGATTCAATTAGCAACCCAGCCGTCAAGTAGTAAAGAGAATGAACTTGCATTTATGCTGTATCTTTCCCTATAAAACCAAATAAAACCATAGTCAGAGATATTTATATTCAATTACTCTGCATAAGGGCTATTAGTCATGCACATACATATATGTCCTGGTTGTAATAGCTAGATAAAACCGATTAACACTCATCTCACATTTTATTAATTGCTTGAAAAAGTTTACACCTTAAAAATTGTACACAGCGGGAATAAGTGGGTTGAACTGGGAGCACTCATCAAAAGTACAAACATTATATATGTTATTTTTACAAAATCTGTTAAAAAATAATCATTACCTTCAATTGTTCTTTAAGAACATGTCCAAATAAATTAACAACATTTTACCTTGTATCACTTTATGTATTATTTGTTTCATTGTCAAATCCAACAATTTTATATGATGGAAAAAGAACAATGATCAGATCAAACAATAAGGTTTAATTTTTTTCCCCCATTTCACCGATTGCTCACTATTACTAAGAAAATATGAATAATTTGTGCCACAGGAGTTCTTGATTTTTAAAATGATTACATTTCCTTTCACTCAAATTTCACCCCTTCTTTCTTGATTCATGCTGGGTTCACTTGCTGCAGTTGCCTTTACCAAGTACCTATTCATATGACAGTTGACACACTGACTATCAGCAGAATATTTTATCTGGGAGAGATTTACAAAAAATCAATCCTGTAATGAGAATCATAGAATCTTGACAGTACAGAAAGAGGCTATTTGGCCCATTGACTCTGTACTGACCACAATCCCACCCAGACCTGATTCCCATTACCCCACACATTTACCCAGCTAATCCTCCTAACACTATGGTCAATTTAGCATGGCCAGTCAACCTAACCTGCACACTTGTGGACTCTGGGAGGAAACCAGTGCACCTGGAGGAAATGTGCAAACTCTACACAGACAGTGACCCGAGGCTGGAATTGAACCTGGGTTCCTGTCGTTGTGAGGCAGCAATGATAACCACTGTGCCACTATGCTGCCCACTGCTGACAGGCTGATGTAGTATTACTGTTCTAACACTTGGTGACAGCACTATACTTTGTCCCCTTTGAATCCAGTAGTTCATACACTGATGCAATTCTGACATTTGGGGTCCGAGAGGCTGCTGAATGTTGCTCATGTTACAAACTTCTCAGTTTCTCAACAAGTGAATTGTTGGGAGAAAGAGTAGAAAGGGAACAAGCTGCATGGTGGCACAGTGCTTAGCACTGCTGCTTCACAGTGCCTGGGTTTGATTCACAGCTTGGGTTCACTGTCTATGCGGAGACTGCACATTCTCCCCATGTCTATGTCTGTTTTCTTCAGGTGCTCCAGTTTCCTCTCAGAGTCCAAAAGATGTGCTGGTTAGGCTTATTGGCCATGCTAAATTCTGCCTCAGTGTATCTGAACAGGCACCAGAGTGTGGCAACTAGGGGATTTTCACAGTAACTTCATTGCAGCATTAATGTAAGCCTACTTGTGACTAATAAATAAATATCTGCCAAAGCATTTAATCACGGCCCCAGCACTTTCCATTTAAAAGTTTTCATTATTAGCAGCTCATGTCTGGTTTAGCTGGCTTTACCTATATAGATTTTTGCACAATACAGATATTAGTCTAAGATGCTTACTCATCTAAAATAGAAGCAGAAACAGAAAGTATGAATGGAAAAAGAGGGAAAATATAAAAGAAATGGGAAAGGGAGAAGGAGGGAGAAAGCAGAATACACAGACAGAAAAAAATAAATAGATCTACAAAGAATTTAAGGGAAATGAGTTAAATTTAAGAAGGAGACATTTCTCTCTCTAATCTGCTCCCTATCGTATTTACCTGATCTCTCTGGAAACTTATGATGGGGATTATTTGCATGGGTATATTTATTTAAAATGTCAGAAGGTTAGTAGATCAGGGAAGGTGGTAAAGATGAGTTCATGGTGGCATAATGGTCAGCACTGCCACCTCTCGTTACCAAGGCCCAGCTTCAATTCCAGCTTTAGGTCAATATCTGGGGTTTGCACTTTCTTGCCATATCTGTGTGGGTTTCTTCCGGGTGCTCTGGTTTCCTCCCACAGCCCAAAGATGTGCTGATTAGGTTGACTGGCCATGCTAAATTGCCCATAGTGTCGGGGGATTAACAGGGTAAATGAGGTTTGTGGGTATAGGGTCTAGGTGGGATTGTGGTCAGTACAGACTTGATGGGCTGAATGGCCTCCTTCTATACTGAAAGGATTCTATGAAGCCTGCCTTTACTCAAGTACCAGACACACAGAAGAAATGAAGAGTGGGAAACCTAGTGGAGTCCGTTCCCTCCTGAGCTTTGGAAAATGAAGCCAGTTGATGTGCCTGTACTGTCACCCGAACAGCTAATTCAGCACAGATTGGGAATTGAACCTGGGGCTTCTCTGTTTGTTTGGCTCACATTGCTTGACTGACCCTTTTGGGAGGAGTTATCACAACACAGTTGTTTCACTGCAGGCTCCTGATGATTAGGATCTGCCAGAGGTTGCACACAGTTAACACCACTAGCCCACTATCTCTTGTAAACCCCAGCACGTACACACCAAGTATAAACTACAGTGTGGTCGTAATCGACTTTGAAACGTGCAGTAATTCCAAGTTACAAAACATTTGTGAGCTTTGTGTTAATATTCGAAAGTGGAGAAGAAAAGAGACAACAAACCAACTGTCTGTGAGCCAGCCATTGATATTAGCTGGGTGACTCTAGAATTAGTTAACTTAAGTTTATTTTATTTGTGTCACAAGTAGGCTTACATTAATACTGCAATGAAGTTACTTGAAAATCCCCTGGTCGCCACACTCCAGTGCTTGTTCGGGTACACCAAGGGAGAATTTAGCATGGCCAATGCATCAACATGTCTTTCAGACTATGGAAGGAAATCGGAGCATCCAGAGGAAACCCACACAGGCACAAGGAGAATGTGCAGACTCTGCACAGTGACCCGAGGCCAGAATTGAACCTCGATCCCTGGTGCTGTGAGGCAGCAGAGCTAACCAACAGTAACGATCACCTTTAAACTCTAGATAACAAATTATCCTTTCACATCTCTTTATAGAAGGGGTACTTTGAGTACAAGTTCCTATGACTGTAACTAACTTAAATCTCAAATACTTGGCTTACATAATTGATAAACTAGAAATTTTCAGTAGTAATTCCTGGTGAGTTAGCAAAATATTATTTCATAACAGCATTTTTTCTTGATTTCTTTTTTGCACCCACAAGAATTACAAAGGAACAAAGTGTAAGGTGTCTCCATCTACATAAGATACTAATAATAAATTTGCAAATATCCAAAATTCTTTACTGAAGTTGCTGCAGAATTCCTTAATCAAGTTCATATTTGTGTCCTTGCTGAAGATGGCATGTTAAGTATAGTAGCAATTGCTTTTCCATTTCCCAGGTCATGCAGATTTAAAAAAAATAACCATGCCAATCCTAAAGTCAAGTTTCTACACAGAATATGTAGACAAGATTAAGGGATAGTATTCATGCAGAGCGAATCAGGCTTCTGCTCTCTGATTGTCTTCTCTGGCCGAATGCAGACTGCCAGGCGCTGTGTGAGCAAAGAAAATATTTAGTCATGGTAAAAATGACAAAAATTCCAACTACTTAAACTTAGAACTTTGTGCAGACTGGGATATGTGCAAAATCTCTAAAGACATTTATAGTGGAAGCAGTGGATGGAACAGTGTAAAATACTGGTTGGTAACACAAATGGAGGTTCAGTTAGAAAAATCATTTTGGATACCATTGGGTGATATGATGAGTTAACCCACTGTGAATCAGGTTAGACTCCAAACAGATTGATGAGTTGAAAATCTCTAGAATCTGAAGGACTCTGCATGAAACTCACTCAGTTCCTAATGAAGAAAGAAGTGAAAAATCTCACAACTCCAGTTTAAAGTCCAACAGGTTTATTTGGAATCATGAGCTTTTGGAGCACTGCTCTTTCCCCAGGTGGGCCACTCACCTGATGAAGGAGCAGTGCTCCGACTGTTGGACTTTAGCCTGGTGTAGTGAGACTTCTTATTGTGCCCACTCCAGTCCAACAAAGAAAAAAGTAGCACCGAACCAAACTATCGAATCTCACTCAAACAGACCATGTGGATATTTGATGGGGGACGTGAAATAAGTTCTGGACTTTGATCACAGTTTGAAGTTAAAACACATCGTGGCCACAGAGTAGAGGGATTTTCCGCTCACAATTAATTCATGTTATGCCTCACCAAAAGTTTTCCATGAGTGCAGAAGGAACTTTATTTTGAATGTGGACTTAGGATTCACGGTGCCACTGTATTCCATTCCCCAGAACTGACATCCTTTGCAGTCATGGGTGCAAAACTTCAATTCAAGGTATCAATATTTTTATATCATCACTTGACATGCATCTGAACAGATTAAAATAATTTCCAAATATGTTTTTATGAAGATGGTGACTTTGGTAAATTATTCGGTGTATATGTTGAACTACAGGTAATGTGTGTGTAAATGCTTGTTTGGAATTGGATATTTAAAGTTATCGCTCGGGGTGGCACATATCATAGTGATTAGCACTGCTGCTTCACAATGCCAGGAATCCAGGTTCGATTCCCACTTGGGTCACTGTCTGTGTGGAGTCTGCACATTCTCCCTCTGTCTACATGAGTTTTCTCCAAGTGCTCCGATTTTTTTCCCACAGTCTGAAAGACATGCTGGTTAGATGCATTGATCCAAATAGGCGCCGGACTGTGGCGACTAGGAGAATTTCACAGTAGCTTTATTGCAGTGTTAATGTAAGCCTTACTTGTGACTAATAAATAAACTTTTACTTTTTATTTTTTTCTCCCGGCTTTATGAACACCTTGTGACTGTGCTGTGCTCAGATATATGTGCATAGTACAGGTCTCTATCTAGCACAGCTAAAGATTGATTTCCACATTCCACTTTCTCCTCCTTGGCTTCTCAGCTGATCAGCTTGTGAGTGCAAGAGAGGAAATATGTCGTGTGAGGTTTTGTGGATGAGAAACAGTCCTGTTGTAAAACGTGAACTGTCAACGAACTTCTTTATTATTCTTGCCAAATGGACAAATTTAAAACTCATTTTCTTTACCCACGTACATTCTGCATTCATCTTCTGATAAATGCAAACAAAAAATAGTTACTTTGGTATCAAGAGCAAGCAGGGGAAGTGTTACTACTTCAAATTACTTACCTGTTTAAGAGATCCAGGGGTCCATACTAGTTTATACACCATGTATATTGGAATCCATATAAAGGATGAAGCTCCAATCAGATATCCCACTGTTATACTCCAGTCTGGATAATCGTATCCAAATAAACTGAGTGGGGGCTTATACACAAGTGAGCTCACTGTAATGAACTGCAAAGCAGATAGAAAATGGACATAATAAGTTGGGATCAAACAAATAATATTATTTTCTTCTTACATGATGTTGAATATTAAAGAGTTTTTCTATTTTATCTCTTTTTAATGTCTTATAATGTCACCTCTCTCGCATAAAGAATAGAATTGCCTAGACTGGCAACAATGACACTCTTAGGTTGACCACTTAGAGGAGTGGAGATTATAACCTCGTAACCATTGAAGAAACCATTGTATATTCTGATATGGGACTGTGGTGACCTCCAGGAATACAGAACAGGTTTTCTCATCCCTATTGTGGAACTTCCTACCTAACAACACTGTTGCAATAACTTCATCACTAGACTAAAGCAGAATTAGGCTCACCAGCACCTTAAGGACAACTAGCAGTGGACCAGAAATGCTAATCTTTCTTGGTAATGCCCATATCCCAAGAAAGAGTTTTTTAATTTACCTTACGACATTGTCTCATAGAATCCTACAGTGCAGGACAAGACCATTCGGCCAACTGAGTCTACATTCACCACAATCCCACCCAGGACTTATCCCCATAATCCCATGCGTTTACCCTAGCTAGTTCCCCTGACACTTCGGGGGCAATTTAGCGTGGCCAATCCACCTAACCTGTAAAATCTCAGTGTAAAATCTCAGCTACTGTTTTATGAAATACAGAATGATAGCAGCCAGTCAGGCTACGCAAAGGGAAAAACTTATCGATCAGAAATCAATTAAGATAAAGATGTAAAATTAAACTGTAGTGTGCACAGGTCTTAACAAGCAGTCAAACCCCAAGTGATAGCTGTTTAATTTCTTATTAGCATTTCATGTCATTGCATTTCTGGCAGTGTTCCATGAATTGCGACTGATTGATGGTTCTGTGTTCAAAGGTAAAGAGTCCATTTGTCAGCAGTTCCAGAGGAGAGCATTCAAGGTCTCTTGATTCAGATAACTCATATTCTACCTCCTGTTTTGAAAGACACACTTCAACCGCAGTCCATTCACCAATGCATGAGAAGATCCAGCACAATTGATCAAAGGAATTATTTCATGCTGAAAATTAACAAAGTGTTTTCAAAGATGAATGTTTTAACCGCTTGTCGACTAATTCCAATTATTAGAATATTTAATCTTGGGATTTGGGCATTACTGGCAAAGGCAGCATTATCGCCCTACCCTCATTGCTCTTGAGAAGGTGATGGTGAGCTGCTTTCTTGACCTGCTGCTGCTCATGTGATGTAGTTACCCTCAATGCCATTAGGGAGGGAGTTCCAGGATTTTGACTTGGCAATAGTGAAGAAACACTGATGTCGTTCCAAATCAGGAAGGTGTGTAGCTTGAAGAGGAACTTACAGATTATGGTGTTCCCGTGTGTCTGTTGCCCTTATCCTTCTAGATGTTGATGGTGGTGGGTTTAGAAGATGCTGCCTAAGCAGCCTTGCTGAGTTACTGCAGTCCATTTTGTGGATGGTACACACTGATGCCACTGTTTGTCAGTGATAGTGGGAGTGAATGTTTGTGAATGGGGTGCTAATTGCATAGCCTTCTTTGTCCTGAATGGTGTTGAGCTTCATGAGTATTGTCGGAGCTGCACTCATTCAGGCAAGTGTGAGAATTCCATTCCACTCCTGACTTGTGCCTTATGGACAGGCTTTGGAAGTCAGAGGTGATTTACTTAATGCTGAATTCCCAGCCACTAATCTGCTCTTGTAGCCACAGTATTCACATGGCTGGTCTAGTTAAATTTCTGGTTATTGGTCTGAAGTTTGTTGTCTGACTATCCAGAGAACAAACTTCAGACCAATAACCAGAAATTTAGATCTTTCAATAACATAACCATCACTTTTGCACACTGATGTGTATTCATGTCATTTCTAGTTGGAACATCAGCACTTTAAGGGGCTGATCATGTGATGTCTTGATGACGCCATTGGCCACTTGCACAGGCAAACAGGCAGTCTATTCTAACAGCCTGTGGAGTAAACACCTTTCTAATAAAGCTCTTGTCTGTTTGTATCTTCATGGTCTGCAAGTCTATCCTTTAAAAATACCACAAAAATAACAGGTGACAAGATTGTTGATCCACACTGCAAACACCCGAAAAAGAATTGTAGAAATTTTGTCGAACAAGGCAAAAATTGCCAGTCCATGCTGCAGACACGTGTGTAAGATTTTGATGGGTATAGATAGAATGAATGCAAGCAGGCTTTTTCCACTGAGGCTAGGGGAGAAAAAAACCAGAGGGCATGGGTTAAGGGTGAAAGGAGAAAAGTTTAAAGGGAATATTAGGGAGGGCTTCTTCATGCAGAGAGGGGTGGGAGTGTGGAATGAGCTGCCAGATAAAGTGGTAAATGCGGAGTCACTTTTAACATTTAAGAAAAGCTTGGACGGGTTTGTGGATGAGAGGGGTGTGGAGGGATATAGTCCAAGTGGCACTTAGCAAAAAATGGTTTGGTACAACAAGAAGGGCCAAAAAGCCTGTTTCTGAGCTGCAATTTTCTATGGTTCTATACCCAGAAAAACTTTAAAAGTATTTTAAAAATCGCTGCACCAAAGCTGGGTGGAAAGTAGGGGGAGAAATAATGGTAGCAGTCCTTGAAAGAAAAAGGTTTCCAGGAAATAACATCAAAAACTTGCCATATGCTCTATGTGGAAAGATCTGGAACGGTAGAGGGAGCACAGTGAGTGGTGAGTACCTGCAACAATAAGTTTACAGTTGGGAGTGTTGCAAAGCTTAGAAGGAAACAGGCTGACCTCAAGGGTACCTTGTTTGAAAGAAGAGAGCGGTAGTGCTTAAAAAATAACATGGCACATTGTGCTGACACGAGTCCTTTCCATTGTAAAAATGTGGGGGTTTTTGGGCTTCATGGGACTATATAATGAGAACACCTCAATGGTGGAGTCAAACACTTAAAGATTGAAATACTTTGTCCAAGTGAACAAAATTGCAGTGGACCCCCAACTTTCCTGAGCAGGGCGTGTTGGGGGGGGTGGGGAGTGCATTAAACCTACTGCAAAGTTGGTGCAGCCAGAAAAAAAACCAGGCTGGAGAACCTATGATGAGATTATGGGGATATTGCAAGGCCATCTCTCAACTAAACCTTTGGTCATTGTTAGGAGATTCATGTTCTATAAACATAGCCAACATTAATGTGAATCAATCACACAGTTCACAGCAACTTTTAAAAAATTAGCTGAGTACTGTGAATTTGGAGATGTTTTGAATGACACCATTAGAGACAGACTAAGTATGGGTCAAGAAGTGAATATATCCAGAAATGGGCATTAACAGAAAGGTGCCTTTAGAAATTGCAATCTTTAATTAGAAGCTAAGGAAGCCCAACAATAATCTTGAGCACTAAAATCCATAAGCTGAAACCTTGAACACAGTGTTTGAAATTGAAGCAATGTGCAAAAATTGGGCACACAACAACGGACTGCTGTTGCAAGGATGCAAAGTTCAGAAATTGTGGTAGAATATATTGAATGTGTGTGTTGGAGAAAATAACAAGAAGTTCCAAACAAGAATGATAAAAAGCAAGAACATCTTTTAAATGGAAAACTGAATAAAGAGAAAAGGATCCATGGGATACAAAAAGGGGGTGAAAAAGAACCTGAGTCACAGTCAGATAACAAGCCCTTGTTAAACAAAGTGTACCTCAATTCTTTCTGGATGGATGACTAGTTACTTATTTCACCATCAGCTTTGACCCTAACGTCATTGAAATGTTCTTTCATATATAATGGGCACCTATACTACTTAAAATGCTCCCGGGAGTTTGCTCCTCAGAAAACAGAGTTTTTTAAGTTTATAATTATTTTCCAAATCAATCAAGTATAGATTCTAATTGTGCCAAGATGGCATGTATGTGTGACAGCAGGATACAGATTTGCTTTGCATTGGTTCTAAAGAAGGAGGAACTCTCTCCTGAGAAATAGAAATTCAAGAAGTACACATAGCTCTATCACAATCTTTCATTTTGGGAAGAAGGGCGGAACCAAGACCTGCCCCAAATTCTAGTCTCCTCATCCACAAATGACATTTGGAACAACCCAGAAATTTTGGACCTATCTTTTGCATCTATTTTGTGAAACTATTCACCTTGTGAATGTGATCTGACCGATACATCGGCAATACTGTGGGGGTAATTGTCTTTAATAGGGAGCAGAAGGATGCCTCCCTGTGATACATAAACTAACAGATTGCATGAGGCTTGTTACTCACAGCAAGGAAGGCAGGACTGATGGCCACCCAACAAACTCTCCAAAACAGCCCCGGCGAGAGACCCAACATTGTCTGGATGTCATCGCAGAATTGTTGGACACCTGCAAGTAAATCGAGGATAAAAGTTGGGAAATTGTCAGAACTGCTAAAAAGTATTTGATGATGTAATCTCATAGCATTCTCAGCTCAGTAATATTTCTTGGTGTATATTTGAAGCATAATGTCCTATATATAAGCTTTATATAAATACTTGTATAATACATATGTATTTCAGTTATGGTACATATATATGAAAGTCATATCAAATCACTTGATATAAAGGTCTTTACACATTATGTACATGTTCATTTGCATTCATCTAGATTTTTGTTCCAATAGAATATTTATTTACATCTAAAACCCTTTAAATAAAACACCTAGTTTTCCATAGTGACAATGTCTTCATCAAAGTAAAGTTTAATTATTTACAAGTAGGTTTACATTGCAGTGAAGTTACTGTGAAAAATCCCCTAATCACCGCACTCCAGTACCTGTTCAGAGGGAGAATTTAACATGGCCAGTGCACGTAGCCAGCACGTCTTTGGACTGTGGGCGGAAACCGGAGGAAACCCATGCAGACACAGGTAGTGACCCAAGCCAGGGATTGAACCCAGGTCTCCAGCACTATCTGGCAGCAGCATTAACCACTGTGCCATCATGCTCCATTACACTGTTAGGATTTGTTAATGACATTGTTAAGGGACACTTGGTGGATATTTGAATACGTAAATAGGATTTGGCTGGGACAGTGGGTAAATGTGAGGACACTGAACAAATTCAGTAAACTCCCTCAGTAAGAAAGACTCTGACTTCAACACCATGGATCCTGTTAATGTACGGCATGGATACAAGAAGGAATCCACAGATACCAACATTCTTTGTTATTGTTCTTCTCATATGACCCAAAGAAAGAGTGTCTGTAGGCTATTCAACTGTGCAAGGAATCACACTTATATTCACCTATCTGCATTTCCAACAATTGGTAAAATGTGATTAGCAGTGAGAACCCCAGCCAATTTTTTCCACTCTTACATTCAAGGCCATTTTCAGCACCCTTATCGTCACCTAAGCTGAGACCAGCTTAGAATGATGATCAAATCAAAGGCCTTCCCAATCAACAACTTAAGTTTAGTCATCTATAATAATACTTTTACATTAGAATGTTGATGGAAATGATTATTATTGAGGCTGATGTTTAAGATCTTGTAAAAATAGACCACTTTAATTCAGTTTAGTGATTTATGATATTATATGGAGCCCATTTCTAAATTATATCATTGTGCTCTTTCTGTTTTGTTCTGTCTCTTGTTAAGTGGTTTATATTTTCTTTGTCTCTCTCTCAATTACAGGCGTGATTGGGATTGTATCATTGTCTGGGCACAAAACTGTCATAAGGCTGACCGATTTAGTAATTGAATGACTTGCATCCAGTCTGCACAGATGTCTGGCCTACTGCAACATTTCAGCTAACCACTTAAATGGGTGTTAAGGCCCACGATGTGAGTGGCCGGGAACCTATTGAAGCACTCATGTGCCAGATGACATAGTCCTGAATGGGGCCCATTACCTTCAGTTTCCAAGTGCCCATACAGTTGCCGCCAACAGGGTAAGTATATTTTTAGTGTGGACCAGGAATATTCTTCCCAGTTCCAGTACCCTCCTCTGTACTGCTCTCCTCCTCATTTCAGAATGAGAGCTGTAATTAATTCTCCCATTTGGGTGGCACAGTGGTTAGCACTGCTATCACACAGCGCCAGGGACCCAGATTCAACTCTGGCCTTTGGTAACTGTGTGGAGTTTTTGCACATTCTCCCTGTGTCTGCGTGGGTTTCCTCCGGGTGCTCCGATTTCTTCCCACGGACAAAGGATATGCAGGTTAGGTGGATTGGCCATACTAAATTTCTCCTTAATGTCCCAAGATGTGTAGGTTAGATGGATCAGCTATGATAAATGTGTGGGGTTATGGACATAGGATGGGGGAAAGCGCCCTGGTATGGTACTCTGTCAGAGTCAGTGCAGACTCCTGAGTTGAATGGCCTCCTTCTGCAAGAAACGGATTCTATGATTGCACAGCTTTATTATTTAGATGAGGTCTGGTCACGCGACAATCAATTGCGAGTGACATTTTTTGCTTCATTTCCTGTTTGGCTAACTAAAAGTAGGAATCGATACGATTGTGAATCTCTTACCATAAAACCAAGACACTGCAATGGATTCTAGTAAAACCACAGCAATAAGACAGGAACCTGATCCAAAATCTTCCATCAGTTTGACAACGTATGCCCCTCCCTAGAAAATTCAATTGTATTTCAAATCAGATCAGAATTATAATTAAGTAAATGTAACATTGCAGTGGGGGATGCAATACATTAACACACTAAATCTGAAAGAAAACTTTAAAAACAGGCTAAACTATTGGGAAAGATGTATTTGCCCTGCTGACTTTAAATGGTCTGTGTAGAAAAGTTTCAATCTATAGCCGCCCAGTTAGTAATTTGCACGGTTATAGTTGTGTATAATTCTGCAGTCTGAAAGTTTGCAAGTTCGCGAGTGGTATGGGAAACTCAAAATGCCACAGTGAGATAGAAAGAGTTGGAGTTAAGACACTTAGTTACAGAGAGTTGTGGCAGCTTTGTTTTGTACCAGTGCTGTACCTGATTTTAGAGAGTGGGGTGATACCATTTATTTATAAACAGCATTCTCGAGTTTAAAAAAAAACTCCAGTGGATAATACGTGGGATTGATGGCAAAATATAACCTCCAGTTGCTCAAAAATCCTGGCTGGATTTGGTCCATTTTCAGGGATCAGCCTCATTAGCATAAGGACATTACATAGAGACCAGAAACATTATGGTACCTGGAGCACTGAAGCCAGACCTACAGGTTTTGAGGTGACTGGAGGAACAACGTACTCCTTCTTATTCATAAGAAAAATATCCATGGGCTCCTTTATGGCTGTATCCCTGGCTGATATTGGACAGGAGATAACACATATTCCACACTGTGAGAATCACAGAAGTAGTCCATAAGAAATAGGAGCAGTATTAGGCCATTCGCCTATCCGCCATTCAATCATTACTGATATTTTTCTCATCCCCATTCTCCTGCCTTTTCCCCATAACTCCTGATCCCCTTGATTAATAAGAACCTATCTACCTCTGTCTTAAAGACACTCAATGACCTGGTCTCCACAGCATTCTGTGGCAAACAGTTCCACATATTCACCACTCTCTGGCTGAAGAAATTCATCCTCATCTCTGTTCTAAAGGATCGTCCCTTTAGCCTGGGGTTGTACCCTGTGGTTCTAGTTTTCCTATGGTGGAAACATCCTCTCCATGCCACTCAATCAAAGTTTTGCAGTATCTTGTAAGTTTCAGTAAAATTCCCCTCATCCTTCTTAACTCCAACGAGTACAGAGCCAAAGTCCTCAACCATTCCTCATTCAACAAGCTCTTCATTCCAAGGATCATTCTTGTGAATCTCCTTTTCAAGGCCAAAATGATACTACACAGAAAGGATCCATTGTGCCTGTACCACTTCTTACCAATTTTCCCGTAGGTCACACATGATTTTTTTTTCCGTTCAGAGACTTATCAAATTCCTTCTGAAATTTACTGTTAAATCTAATTTCACCACCTTGTCTGGCAGATTTCCTAGATCACAGCTTGCTGTGTAAAGAAATATTTCCTCATGTAGTCTTTGGTCCTTTCGCAATCATCTTAATTCTGTATCCCCGAGTAACTGCACAGATGGACATCATAGCACTCTGATTTTCATATTATTTGGTTCTACTGCCTGACTCAGGCAGGCCAATTGTTTCATGGTGGGTGTTGGGGAACATGGTGACTGGAGTGATAATGGGGAAAAAATAAACTTTTGGGCCTTTCTCTAAGCAGAGGGTGAAAAAAGCTCCTTCCATATTTTCCATTTGAGCCATTCTCAATAATGATCCGCCACTATCATGATCAAAAAATATGACATTTCTCTGCTTCTCAGTCCTAAAAGATCGGCCCCTTGCTTTGACACTGTTTTCCCATGTTCTAGGTTTCCCAACCAGGGAAACAACTTCTTGTTGTCTACCCTATCAAGCACCTTTGGAATCTTCCAAACTCCAGGGAGCAATTATTCTGCTTCTCATCACTGCCTAATCTCAGGATGAATCTCTAATCCAAGGAATCAATCTAATGGACCTTTGTCATACAACATTCAATGCAAGGATATCCTTCCTTAAGTGTGTTGCCCAAAACTGTGCACTATTAAGCAGATGTTGTCCTCACTAAAGCCCAAAAGAATTGTAGTAATGTTTCCTTAATTCAATTTTGAATTCAGTTTTTAAAAATCCAGAATTAAGAATCTACTGATGACCATGAAATGTTTGTTGATTGTACCAAAAACCCTTAATCGCCTTGCAGTAAAGGCCAATAATATGCCTTAAAATGGCATAATGGTTGAGAGTGTACCATGTTTGACCATTTAGTGAACCATGTGAACTAACTGGATAGCAGCTTCTAAACTGAGTTCAATGTCTTTACTTGGCGCCTTAGTCACTCTATAATACTAACTCATGACTCTAGCAGACTCTTGCTGCATCATGTATAAAGATGTGACCATAATTATCTAGATTGTTAACAGTTGCTTATAATTAACATTCTTTCATGCATTTCCACAATTACAACTGCAGTCCCCTGCAGAGCGAATTCACAGTTTTATTCACACTATCTCAGGCTGAAATTAAACAGAGATGTGAGTGAAATCTGAGACAGAGTCACTGGCAACAGCTCTTGCATATACTTGTTGCACAGCTACTAAACTACACATGCCTTGATGCTGAGAAGTGGTCACCTGTGCATGCTCTAAAACAGTATTGGCAGGGTGAGAAGCAGAAAATAATCTCCCAGGTCTCTTGCTAAAGCACTAACACATACTGAGTTACTTTTCCAACATTGCCAACTGCCCTTCTCCAATTAGTCATTCTTCATTGAGAGCCTTGATGTCTTACACTAGGGAAAGAAATCATTGCCTGTCCTTGTTCAATAGTGGTACTATTGAGATTATTAAGCCAGAAATTCAGCTAATGTTCTGAGGAGCCTGGTTTGAATCCCACCACAGTAGATAGTGGAATTTGAATTCAATTTTTTAAAAATCCAGAATTAAGAATGTACTGAGACCATGAAACCATTGTTGATTGTCAGAAAAACCCATCTAGTTGCCTAATGTCCTTTAGGGAAAGAAATCTGCTGTCCATAGCTAGTCTGGCCTACATGTGACCCCAGAACTACAGCAATGTGGTTTACTTTTAACTGTCCTCTGAAATAGCCTAGCAAGCCGTTCAGTTGTATCAATCTAAGGACAACTAGGGATGGGCAATAAGTACTGGCCAACTAACGATGCCCACATCCCATGAATGAATATATATAGACTTGCCAGTGGAAGCACATTAATGAGAAGTGGGAAAATCTGGTTCAATTCCCTCTTATGGATTTCAGTGGTGATTTATGATGTACCCAGACATATCAGTTTGAGTTAGAAGTAGAACTTGACCAGAAGGTTATAAATTCAGACCAACTGCAGGAATTTATCACATATTATGAATGCCACTTCAGTAGTAAGGAGATGTTGTGCAGTTGAAGGTGCTGAATTTTGGAGGATGTGTCAAACTGAGGTCCTGCCTGTCTTTCCAGGTAGAATTAAATGATTCCACAGCGCTATGTGAAGCAGAGCAGAGGAATTCTCTCTACCAACATTTCTCTTTCGTCCTGCATCATCTCAATAGATTAATTGTCATTTAGCACATTGACGTTTGTGGAAGTTGAGTGCCCATAAATTGGCTAGTATGTTTACATAATAACTATGACAACACTGGAAAGGTAATGTCTTGGATGTGAAGGGCTTTGGGACATTATAAGGATGTGGTGAGGCATCATGACAACTGTCTTGTGAGTTTGTTGTCTTGTTGTGATGATCATATACTATTGTTAGAGTTAAATATACATATATATATTTATTTTTAAGGGGACTGTTTTAAAGTTCAGCTGTTTTCTATAGGCAGTTGGTATGTCTGGGGGGAATGCAGCTCAGAAGCAGTGAGAGCAAGGTAATTACTCATTTTAGCCATAATATTTAGAAGGCAGTTCATGGATTTTGTTTAATAGATGAAAATTTCCCCTGGGTTTTGATTTATTGATTGACATGGTCATGTGATAATATGGTTAATAGGAGGAGTTATGAAAATAGCAGAGAAAAACAACTTTCCATTCTGGCTGGGGTTTGTTTAAAGACAGAGGTCTGCAAGCTGCTCTGAAATTCAATCTCTCACATAGAATTGGGATCTTTCTTGCCTGGCTCTAACCGATTACCCTGTGTTTGCAAAATGTCAAGAGATAGCTGATACTGAAGTCTATGGTGGCTGTATGCTGCAATGCATTGTGTTTGTGTGAGTTGCATTATCTTGGGTTTAACCTGAGACTGTCTCATTGTTCAGATACCATGAACATTGGTGGAGTTGCTAATAGTGCTGGGGATTGTTAGAGGTATAAGAGGATATAGATTGAGACTTGGGCACAGAAATGGCAAATGGGATTTAATCCTTGTGACAAGAATATTTATAGTTGCTAACTGTATTTGAAATGGGATTTTAAATCTGCAAGGGAATGTTGCTTATTTGGAACGGAAACAGTGATAAGTTAGATATTAACAGTGTTTCCTTTTATTTCCTTTCTTTTTTAGCTATTGTTTAACTGTTAATAGTCAAGCTGCTTCATTGTCTTAGAGTTAAACTTACTTCTATTTAGATAAGTTTGTTTTTATAATAAAAGATCCCTAATTTGTCTGCAGAATCACTCCTGGAGTGAAGCATTCTATCCTCACATCTGTGCCAAAATGGAAAAGTTTTTGGTGTCCTGTCTGGCTTCCTAAAGGATTCTGAGCCACGACCCTAACACCAGTATCTTTTTCAGTTCAGTAGCTAACATTGGGTGTTTTTAAATTTTTTTTGATAACCTAACATTAAATAAAGTAGAAAATGACACCATTGAGGATTGTACTTACATTAGTAAGTGTGCTGAAAGAGCCCGTAAAGCACACAATGACCAGTCCCAAGACAAATAGTTCCCTCCTTTTGGCAAACAGATGCGGATACTCATCTATCACTGCTGTGATGATGGATTCCAGACCTCCATACTGTTAACAAGAATACCACAATGAATTGCTTCCTAAAAATTTATCTGTAAGCTCAATTCCCACCTCCCACCCCAGAGTTTACCAGCATATTATTTTCAGAAACGAGGAAATGGGCTAACCACTGAATCAACAGGATTGCAATCTTTCCTGCCTGGCTCTAACTGATTACCCTGTGTGGCTGATACTGCAGTCTATGATGGCTGAATGCTGCAGTGCATTGTGTTTGTGTGTGTTGCACTATCTGGGGCTTAAGCCTGAGACTGACTCACCGTTTGGATGCCACGAACACTGGTAGAGTTGCTGATAGTGCTGGGGATTGTTAGAGGTACAACAGGCTAAGGCCATCCCCACTCCCCCCACTTCTTGCTTTCAGACAACCGCACAACCTCAAACAGATCATTGTTCGCAGCAAACTACCCAACCTTCCGGAGAACAGTGACCACAATACTGCACAACCCTGCCACAGCAACCTCTGTAAGACATGCCAGATCATAGACATGGACGACATCATCAAACGTGAGAATACCATTCACCAGTACACAGTACATACTCTTGCAACTCGGCCAACGTTGTCTACCTAATACGTTGCAAGAAAGGATGTCCCGAAGCATGGTACATTGGGGAGACCATGCAGACACTATGACAGCGGATGAATGAGCATCGCTCAACAATCACTAGGCAAAACAGTTCCCTTCCTGTGGGCGAACACTTCAGCAGTCATGGGCATTCGGCCTCCGACCTGCGGGTAAATGTTCTTCAAGGGGGCTTTCGTGATACACGACAGCGCAGAGTCGCTGATCAGAGACTGATAGCCAAGCTCCGCACACATGAGGACGGTCTTAACAGGGATCTTGGCTTCATGACACACTATCTGTAACCCCCGTAACTTGCCTGGGTTAGCAAAAAACCTCACTTACTGTGCTGTCTGGAAAAAATACACAATTCTCTAACCAATGCTCAGG
The DNA here is from genome assembly GCA_024679065.1 of Sphyrna mokarran. NCBI lineage: Eukaryota > Metazoa > Chordata > Chondrichthyes > Carcharhiniformes > Carcharhinidae > Sphyrna > Sphyrna mokarran. Next base: position 38,093,305 of record JAGIQG010000020.1, on the reverse strand, counting down.
ATTTCCTTCACACACATTGTTAGCCACTTTAACACTTGAATAGCAGGTTAGACGTAAGGATTCGCATTCTAATCAGCAATCTATAACTGTCTGTGTGGATATGAGTGCTTCTGCAGATCAGAACACTGCTTTTGCCTGACGAAGGCACAACATAGTGTTGAAAGCTCGCGGATTTACTATCAAATAAATTGGTTGGATTTAAAATTGGTGTTGTGAAACTTTACAGAGGTACAACAGGACATAGATAGGTTGGAGAATTGGGCATAGAAATGGCAGATGGAGTTTAATCTGCACAAATGCAAAGTGATGCATTTTGGAGGATTAACTTCAGATGTGAATTATACTGTAAAAGGCCGAACCCTTAGGAACATTAATAAACAGAGGAATTTGGACGTACAGGTCCACTATTCCATATGTCCAGTACCCCATCAAGCAGTTGCCAGTCAATCACATGGTGGAGGGGTGTTTTTCTCAATTGGAGATCTGTAACTAGTGGTAGTCCACATGGATCAGTGCTAGGACCTATGTTTTTCATAGTAAGTATAAATGTATAAATGATCTGGACGAAAATGTGGGTGATCCGATTAGTAGGTTTGTGGATGCCACGGACATTGGTGGGGTTGCTGATAATGCTGAGGATTGTTAGCGGGTACGACAGGATATAGATAGGTTAGAGACTTGGGCACTGAAATGGCAGATGGAGTTTAATCCGGACAAATGTGAGGTGATGCATTTTGGAGGATTAACTTTTGGTGTGAATTATACTGTAAAGGAACCCTTAGGAACATTAACTGGGCGTACAGATCCACTGTTCCCTAAAAGTGGCAACAGAGGTGACCAAAGTGATTATGAAGACATGGCATGCTTGGCTTCATCAGCTGGGGCATTGAGTGCAAGAATTGGGAAATCATGTAATCAATTAAATCATATAAAAGCTTGGTTAGGTCGCATTTATCATCTCTTGGGCATTTCCTGCGGAGGCTATTATGTGACCCACAAAAAATTGAAACAGAACATGCTTTTGTTCAAAATAAGTCAGATATGTTACGCTGTTAGTTACACTATAATCAGTCGCAATCTAATAATTCACAACTGAAAATTCCTGTGTCAGATTTGGTACTTTAGTGGATACTGGACAAGGTAATGTTAAATTTGGTGACATTCAATTCAATAATAAATTGGCATCAGAGAAATGACCATGAATGCTGCTGGATTCCTCTAAAATCCCACTTGTTACTTCATCCTTATTGAGGAGGTGTCCTGCCGTCCTTATTTAATCTGACCTACATGTGACTTCAGTCCAGCACTATATCATTATTTCTTCATGTTCCCAGGACTGGAGCTATCAGTATTTCCACAAATAAAGATAATTTTTAAAAACTCACTTAGTAGATTGAATTGATTATAGCACATGAAATGGACAGATCTTCACTTCTATCTTCACCTCTGTCATAGACATTGCCTTCTCGCTCGTCCCTGTACACTGGCTAAACTCGAATACCTCTCCTGAGTGGCCATTCTTCAATGCCTCATATGCTAATAGAATATCTATTTACAGATAACACCATATCTAGCTTAACTGTGACCTGATTAGACTTCTACACATGTACCAGATAAGGGTATGGGAGAATGCCACAGTCAATGCTATGAGTTATTGAGCTTGAGCAAACATTTTGAATCTTTCCAATGCTACTAAAGATAGGTGAATTGTTGATCTGATAATAACTTGCATAAGAAATTCTTTTATGCTAATTTTATGCATTTCTGGTAAAGTTCTCTTCGGCACCAGCAGTTTACTTGATCTAGGTGTATCAAATGTTGACAATGAGTGACAAGGAAACATTTGTGAACATGAATATTCCTTATGTCTAAGCTTTGTTGGAACAAGCAGATTCCATCTGAAATATTATGTCTTCAGTTGAACTGTACTTTCTTCTTCCAATCGAGACCGTCTGACAGTAGAAGTTTCAAATTGGTTTGATTAAAGACTTATACTTACTGTACTGTCCAGGCCAAGAGTTATCACCATGAGAAAGAACAGGATTGCCCAGAAGGGGGAGCCATCCATGTTAGCAATGGCCTCGGGATAGGTTATAAACAGAAGCCCTGAACCTAAATACCCAAAAAAAGTATATTAATTTTTCTTTAGAGATTATGACAAATACAGAGTTAATGAGTTACTGAGAAGGTGAAAGTTGCTCATAATGTAAACAATAGTCAAAGTATTGCACTGACATGGACTACATGGATTTTCATGTTATCGGAAGGTGGTGGAACTCGGGGAATATCCCTCTTGCCATGCCTGCATCAGGCAAATGTGCCTTGAAAGGGTGTGATCTTTGTTCAAGGGTAGTGTGTGTGTTTGTGTGTATGGTGGAGTTGGTCCTTTTGACCCAGTTGTTTTGTTCAGTATTAAGCTCTATAGTCTGCATCCACTCCCCACACCCTATCTATTAACTCATGCAACATGTGCCCCCATCCATCCCCAATGGCCCCTCATGCCTTCCATGCACCTCCACCACCTTCAAGGGTCCCTCGTATCCTCCATCCCAATCTGCGTCCCTCTACCCAGCCCCAATGGCCTCTCCATGCCAACTCACAGTCTTTTTATGTCCATTCACCAGTTATAGACACTGGGAAGCCTATAATAACGATGTAATGTGTGAAAAAGCTTTAATAAGTCATTCATAACTTTCTTTTAAAACAATTCTGTTATTATTGCTCTTTAAATATTCAGTCAGACATTTGAAGTATTAATAACAAACTGTAAGCACTTGACGGATCTATCTTATATAAATAAATACTGAGGCATTAGCTAAATAGATCTAAGAGAAAAAGTTGTCAATCAAGCAGTGTTTACCCATGCGTCCACTTATTTCAGTAAAGTTTTGCAACACCAATTTAAAATCCAACCAATTTATTTGATAGTAAATCCACGAGCTTTCGACACTATGTTGTGCCTTCGTCAGGCAAATGCAGTGTTCTGATCTGCAGAGGCACTCGTATCCACACAGACAGTTACATACTGCTGATTAGAATGCGAATCCTTACATCTAACCTGCTATTCAAGTGTTAAAGCATGGTACATTGGGGAGACTATGCAGTCACTACGACAGCGGATGAATGAGCATCGCTCAACAATCACCAGGCAAAACAGTTCCCTTCCTGTGGGTGAACACTTCAGCAGTCATGGGCATTCGGCCTCCGACCTGCGGGTAAATGTTCTTCAAGGGGCCTTCGTGACACACGACAGCGCAGAGTTGCTGAGCAGAGACTGATAGCCAAGTTCCGCACACATGAGGACGGTCTTAACAGGGATCTTGGCTTCATGTCACACTATCTGTAACCCCCGTAACTTGCCTGGATTAGCAAAAAACCTCACTTACTGTGCTGTCTGGAGAAAATACACAATTCTCTAACCAATGCTCAGGATTCCCTTCACACACATTGTTAGCCACTTTAACACTTGAATAGCAGGTTAGATGTAAGGATTCGCATTCTAATCAGCAGTATGTAACTGTCTGTGTGGATGTGAGTGCCTCTGCAGATCAGAACACTGCATTTGCCTGACGAAGGCACAACATAGTGTCGAAAGCTCGTGGATTTACTATCAAATAAATTGGTTGGATTTTAAATTGGTGTTGCAAAACTTTACTGAGTTTACCCCAGTCCAATGCCAGCATCTCTACATCATGTCCACTTATTTCAACAGACAATATGGAAATCTGGGTTCTCAGCCAAATTCCATGATGTTTATTGTGTTAACAGCTCAGTTTCTATAACAATGTGACTCTTCAGAGAAACAGTTTTTTTATTTCAGGACACTTACAATTTTGCCACTTATGATGTTGTTCCACGTTTCTTTTTTGTGTTGATCTACATTTAACAAAGATGATCTTTGTTACAGAGTCACTTAAATTCACGCACCTTTATCTTTTGCCACCTCCTGCACATCAACATTACGCATCTCAGCCATGTATCCCAGAACTGTGAAAATTACGAAGCCAGACAGGAAGCTAGTCAGACAGTTCACTAAACTGGTGACAATTGCGTCTCTGCAAGGAAAATAAAATGTCAGACTGACACACCAATGGGAAGATGCTTTGCATCCAGCGGGTTCATTTTCTGAGTTAAGGACCTTCATCACCCATTGTATGTATCAGGAAGTTGCAGTAGCAATGTCCTTGGTTTGCATCCTTTGAATTTAATGTGCATCTGATAGTTCCCAATATGTTCGACTGGCAGAACGGATCCCCAACAACCTGGCAGCACGTTTACAAAACATTCAACCTCTTTATTTCATACATTATCAATTGACATTCTGATTGGTGAAATACTTGGTGAAGGTGAATAATTGGTGAAATTGGTGAAGGGCCCGTGGTTTCACCCCATTGTCACAACAATGAGGGAAGCAGGGCATCCCTTGTCCTAACTATTCACATGCCTTGCCTGAGGCCCAGTGGTTAGCACTGCTGCCTCACAGCACCAAGAATCCGAGTTCAGTTCTTAGTTTGGGTCACTGTCTCTGTAGAGTCTGCACGTTCTCCCTGTATTTGTGTAGGTTTCCTCTGGGTGCTCTGGTTTGCTCCAACAGTCTGATAGATATGCTTAAATGCATTGGCCCTGCTAAATTCTCCCTCAGTGCACCCAAACAGGAACCGAAGCCTGGCAACTAGAGATTTTCACAGTAACTTCATTGCAGTATTAATGTAAGCCTACTTGTGACACTAATAAATAAACTTTAAACCTGATTGGAATTCTATGAATAAGGTGATTTTGAATAAAATGGCAGGTGCCTGCAAACAGGGTGGAGGACAAAAATTATGCTATTCTGTATCTGCTCTGATTAGGTGTAAAAGAATATTTGTAAAATTGGCTCTTTTCCACGAAGGTCGATTTGCTTATCGCAGATTTAGGAAGGAACATAGGAGCAGGTCTGGGCTGTTGCCCCCTTAAGTCTGCTTCACCATTTAATTATATCATGGCTGGTCTTTTATCTCAATATCAACTTTCTGCACTGTCCCAGTATCTATTAATGTCAATTGTGTCATTCAAAGTGTTAAAATGGGATCACATTGGCATTGGCTTATATCATAGTTTCCCACCATTCTGAATCTGCTGGACCCCACTTCCGCTGTGTTGAAGTAACTGTGTTGTTGCTTTATGTTGTGGACAGTGACAGCAGTGCTGCTGGCAATTCCTACAGGTTCATGTCAAAATCAAACCCTCTTCTTTCCATATCATTGGTTTCGATGCAGCCATCTCCACCCCCCCAGTATATTGCCCTCGGCTTTCTGCACCCCCTCCCACTGACTTGAGTTGATCTCTGTGGACGGAGGAGTTGATGTCCACTAGCCCTGGAGATGCATATTTCAGTCCTTGGAAATAACAGGAAAAAGGCTATACTTTGCCATCAATGCCACCCCCCCCCCCCCCCCCCACCCCCCCCCACCTCCCCCAACCACCACCGCCACCACTACAAAGTGCACGTTGTGGAGATTAACTAATGAAGGTTTGAACTAGAAATGTTTCTAGTCTGTTTGGAACAGAATTAATTACATATCCACTAAGCAACCTGGAAAGTATGTCGTACATTTTTAAAACTTTAGGCACTATTCATTTAGTCCTACCGATAACAGTTATTATTGAATTGGTTGTAACTCGCTAAAGCCATGATGACTCCAAATCCAGGGCCCATGGAGAAAAAGATCTGTGTAGCAGCATCCACCCACACCTAAAGGAAAGAGCAAAAGATCAGAAATGATCAGTGCAAATCAAACGATACCCAACATAGCTTAACATTGAAGGAACATTTTAATAAAAGTATGGCTTTAGCATCCTAATAGCTAACCAGCTGAATGGCTTATTAAAGTCTTACCTCATGGATGGACAATATAGGTTCCTTTGGAAATTTCTACTCACCGAACTCCAGGTAACTATTTAGCACTCGATTCCAGACAGAAGTTGAATTTCTTGTTACAACTGGTTTACCTTACCTGGGTTTAAGCTAAGCTGCTGCATGGAAAGGCATGGTGGCACAGTGGTTAGCACTGCTGCCTCACAATGCCAGGGACCCAGGTTCAATTCTGTCCTCGGGTGACTGTGTGGAGTTTGCACTTTTTCCCCATGTCTGTGTGGGTTAACCTCCGGGTGCTCTGGTTTCCTCCCACAGTCTAAAGATGTGTGGGTTAGATCGATTGGCCATGCTAAATTGCCCAAGATGTGTAGGTTAGGGGGATCAGCAGGGTAAATGTAAAGAGGCTGGGAGATTGTTGTTGGTGCAGGCTTGATGGGCTGATGATCCAATTTTAAATACAAAAAAAGTGGAAAGGACGTTTCCACGTCATCCAGAGCATGAAGTTTAAATCTTACTCGTCCCCAACTAGGGAAAGGGATCATATATAGTTTTATAACAAAAACAGAAAATATTGGAAAAACCCAGCAGGTCTGACAGCCTCTGTGAAGAGAAAATAGAGCCAATGTTGCACATCAGGATGACCCTTCGTCAGAGCATTTAGCTTCGACCTGAGTGCCGTTGAGTGTGAGGATATAAACCTGTGTACTTGGACCTCCCCTTCAAACTAGAAAACGAGATCTGTGTGATCTTCTTCACTTACAGTTTGAAATTGGAAATGTTGGGAGATATCAGTCTTGTCAACTTATTATTTGGGGAAACAGATCCATGTACATGCAGGGGAGCCATCTCTTAATATTCTCCTTGGACATTGCTGCTCTGTTAGAGGAAACTTTGGAAGGGAGGATCTAAGTGATGTTTTTCATAGAATCCTACAGTGCAGAAGGCCCATCAAGTCTACACTGGCCTACCCAGCCCTATCCATATGTCTACCCTAGCTAGTCCCCCTGACTCTAAGGGGCAATTTAACATGGCCAATCCACTTAACCCGTGCATCTTTGGAGTGTGAGAGGAAACCAGAGCATCTGGAGAATGTGCAGATTCCACACAGATGGTGACCCAAGCCGGGAATTGAACCCGGACTCCTGGCGTTGTGAGGCAACAGTACTAACCACTGTGCCACTACCCCCTCCCCCCACATTTTAATTCATAATCTCAGCAAAATCCTTTGAAGTTCTACTGTCGGTTCATTGCAGTTCTTGGATTAAACTGAGTATTTGCAACAAAGCGTGTGTCTGTGAGGAAAATACAACTGTGCTGTTTATATGTGGTATCAATATGAGAAAAATACAGTGTTACTTGTCTTTGCCTTTTTTCAGGCACAAGCACAAAAGAGAAGATTTCCTCGGATTATTCTTCCAGCAAAGTCATAAATGTGTGCTGAAATGCTTTATAATTCTCCTAAAGCACTACAGAGTGCAATCTGACCAATAGTTTCATAAAGAACTTTGAACTTGTTCTGAAATATATGTAATGTTATTGGACTGGACACAACATACATTTTGATCTCAGGGAAATGTATATATGGTTGCTTTTTACTGTTGCAATGGTCAGAAATGTTTCTGTCGTGTTTTTCAGATTATATATGAATAAAGTGTATTTTTGAAATAAGAAAATCTGTAGTTAAAGCATTTCCTATTTCACGGGAAATTGCAATGGAGGGAAACCCACTCATGGTGGCACAGTGATTAGCACTGCTGCCTCACAGTGCCAGGGACCTGGATTCGATTCCGACTGTGCGGAGTCTGCGTGTTCTCCCTGTGTCTGCATAGGTTTCCTCCTGGTGCTCCGATTTCCTCCCACAATCTGAAAGATATGCTGTTAGGTACATTGGTCGTGCTAAATTCTCCCTCAGTGTACCGGAACAGGTGTCAGAGTGTGGCGACTAGGGTATTTTCACAACAATTTCATTGCAGTTTAATGTAAGATTACTTGTGACACTAATAAATAAACTTTAAAACTATATTCACAAATAATGCTAACACATAGCACCCAGATGCCAACCTCCCACCCCTGCCCATACATCCTGAAAGTGCTGCAATATGATTCCATAAGCATTACTATGACCATTCTTCAGATGTCATCCTGGTTGCTGGCAAGTTACCCGACCGTGGAAAGGGTGTTGCAGCTGAGTCTAATCTGGCTCACAGCTAAATCAGACTTGAGAGCAGGAGCAGCAGCTCTGCTTGATTTTGCCAACTGAAAACATTAAGATTCCAACATCAGGCACTCCACTCTGTCTGCTTACTATATTACTGGATTCACTCCAGGAAAAAGTGATTGTTGCAACTCACTCGCAAATGTGTCTCTGGTCAGGTGACAGGAGTAGGAATTTAATAATATTCCACCAGGGACAGGGACAAGGCCGGATCTAATCCAGGTGGACAACGATTGAGTTCAATTCATAAAACAAAAGTTTTTATTGACAAATCTAGGTGTATGACCAAAGCTGGACATTTAAAATCTTTGTGAAAATTGTTGCCAGAAAAGCCGCAGAGAAAAGATGGTGAGGGGAGATTCTGCTTCATTTGTTGTACCAGAGAGAGGAAAGACTGGAAAAGGTAGTTTAGTTCTGGAGTTGCAGAGTTTAATTACAGAAAGCAAATCTGTTATTAAAACAGCCATCGCTTTGCAAGACCGGCAGGAACAAAGGCTATGTTTAAAGCAGATGCGTGTTTCAATTTATGATTTGCATTTGCAAGGATTTCTCTCTCTTGTTCCAATGGAATAATAAACTCATTTACCTTTTAGAACCCCCATCCACCCAGGGATGAGAGGCTGTCTGTAACTAAGGTTGTGGCTAATGAATGAAAGAGCACAGCTGTTTGCAAGGATGAGGCACATAAATGAATGTGTGAGAAGAGTTCTATGAAATAATGATTCATGTAAACCCATACTACAATCCAAGCCAGATTGGGCAATTAGACTTCACTCAGTTTTATCTAGAAAAACCCAATATATTTGGGAAAAATATATCAACATTGAAGAACATTATTATTGAAAAAGCATGGTTCATTTTGCAATGTGTGATGATATCTTGAAGATTTTGCTGCTTAGTATTTCATAAATTATCTTTCTTGCTAAAAATGATTGCCAAAATTTTTTTTGTTTTTAGTTGCAATGATACCCGTTCTCATGCTTGCTGTTGCAATGTTGGGAACCACTTTAGCACCATGCAGTAAGTTAAATCGCACCATGCAGTAAGTTAAGTCGATTTGTGACATGCTCAAGTATATTCCCTGCAAGGTATTGGAGTGGCTCAGTGGGTCACTGTCCTCCCTCTGAGCTGAAAGGACCGGCTTGGATTGGAGTCCCATTCCAGGACTTGTCTTCTTTGAAAGAACCAAGCCAATGATGCAAGTGCTGGTTTCCCCAGGCTGGATAACTGGCCAGGGTGAGTAGCCTCTGGCTGAAGTGCCAATTCCGCAAAAAATGATGGTTGATATGAAAGAGTGAGCGTTGTGATGACCCCCAAATAATGTGAGAAAAGCTGGGAGGAAAGGACATTATTTATCTTCAAGTGAGAAAGTATAATGGGAAGAGACATTGATTTTGTAAAATGTTACCATTAAGAGCAATCAAATTATGATCTATTTTGATTTGATTCCTACCTATGTAAACTATAGGTATATAAACTAATTTTTAAGAAGATAGGCGGTGGCATGCTGGTTAGTATTGCTGCCTCACAGTGCCAGAGACCCAGGTTCGATTCCCAGCTTGGGTCACTGTCTGTGTGGAGTTTGCACATTGTCTGTGTGGGTTTCTTCTGGGTGCTCCAGTTTCTTCCCACAGTCTGAAAGACGTGATGCTTAGGTACATTGACCCGAACAGGCACTGGAGTGTGGCGACTGGGGGAATTTCATAGTAACTTCATTGCGATGTTAATGTAAGCCTTAATTGTGACTAATAAATAAACTTTATATTCTCAAGGCAAGAGCATGAATGTTGCAATATATCGCAGTACAGTATTAAAGACTAGATCATTTGAGTACAAGGAAAATTAATTTTTTCGATTCAGGTTTCCTGCCTTTCTTTTCATTGCTATGTTTCTTGATCTTTCCCCAATTTATTTATTTATTAGTCACAAGTAAAGCTTACATTAATACTGCAATGAAGTTATTGTGAAATTCCTTTAGTCGCCACTAGTCCGCTGCCTGTTCAGTTCAATGCATCCAATCAGCACATCTTTCAGACTGTGGGAGAAAACCAGAGCACTCGGAGAAAATCTACACAGACACGGGGAGAACATGCAGACTCCACACAGACAGTGACCCAAGCCAGAATCGAACTCAGGTCCCTGGCACTAGTGAAGCAGCAGTGCTAACCGCTATGCTACCATGCCACACAATATCAATATCACTATGGTTATTATTTCTGTTTCTCGTTCCATGAATATGGTGACCTACACACTCTCTCTCCTGCAGTGAAATCTCACTGCATTGGAATCAAGATTTCATTGCTTCATCTCCCACTCAAAATTTTGCCGAGTCCACCCAATAAGAGGGGGCAGCTCAGAAACTACAGAATAACCTGAAAAAAAATGTGAGCAAAGCAATGGCGGGTAAAACTGAATGCAGACAAGTGTGAAGAAAACAAAGGGTGATGTGTGTATTCCATTCAATACATGAAAATAATGAAGGATGATGTTGAAAGACACATAAGGACCTAAATAGACTGAATGTATGTAACAAATAAAGAGCAAGAAACTACAACACCAATATAATTTTCAACTTTGTAGTCAAAAATAGTAGAATCTAAGTGAAAGGAAATCATGGTTGAATTGCTGTGGTGGTTTTGAATGTTAATTTGGCACAGCGGCACGGTGGCACAGCAGCTAGCACTGCTGCCTCACAGGACCTGGGTTCAATTCTTGCAAACTCCACACTGTCTGTTCTCATTGTGTCTGTGTGGGTTTCTTCTCAATGTCTGAAAAATGTGCTGGTTAGGGTTCACTGGCCATGCTAAATTCTCCCAGAGTGTGGCGACTAGGGGATTTACACTGTAATTGCAGTACAGTGTCAATGTCAGCTTACTTGTGATTAATAAATAAACGTTTTTTTAAAATGCTGATGGCTAAGACAAAAAAAGAACGTTTATTCACTGGAACAAAGAAATACCAGGAGACTGATTATTAGTGTTAGATATTTGAGTTATGAGGAAATATGAGATACACTTGTATTTTTCAATTTGAAAAGGAGACACATAAGATTGTAAGCAGTTAAGTTATTAGAACAGGGCATGGAATACAATCCCACCCAGATTCTATTTCCTGCTAGTCCCCTGAACACTAAGGAGCAATTTAGCACAGTCAATGTACCTAATCTACACAGCTTTGGACTGTGGGAGAAAACCGGAGCACCCAGAGGAAACCCACGCAGACACGGGGAGAACACGCAGATTCCACATAGGCAATGACCTGAATGGAACATGGGTCCCTGGCGCTGTGAGGCAGCAATGCTAATCACTGTGCCGTCGTGCCACCCATGGTGCCTTGCCCACAGTATCAACCACGTTGTCATAATAATCCTCGACCTCAAAATAATTCTTTCAATAATTCTGAACTTTTCTGTCTCGCCCTTTATGTGTACTCACATCCGTGTCCAACAACTTCTTCCAGTTTGGTTTGAGGTAAAAGACCACACCTCGCCAGGCTCCAGGTAAGGTGGCTCCTCTTACCAAAAGAATGAAAAGCACCAAGTATGGCAGTGTGGCAGTCACCCAGACTATCTGCAACAGAAGAAAAAGAGGTTTGATTGTCTTTAAATGGGAACATTTCTGGAATACATCCTTCTAATGAACTGGGCATGATTTTCACAGCCAATGGGAATAGGACAGGGATGTCACTGGCTGGCACGCTAGTTTTGCACCACCAGCCATACTCCACACAGCTACCTGAGCTATTTTCAAAAAGACCGGATCAGGGCAGAACTGCAAGTATTAGGTAGGTTGCCGATTGGCGAAATTAAGGGTCCTATTCTCCAGTCAGCAGATGGGCCCCATACTTTGCCTGAAGCACAGGCAGTTGAGAGGAAGTGGCCTCTAGATAGGAATTGGGGATGGGAGACAGTGCTTCATCCCAATGGGGATTTCCTTTTCCCGACCCAATACCCATAATGTGAGCTGTCCAGAGGAGACATTTCATTCTGAGATGCCCTCTCCCTCTCTTTCTCTCTCTGGAGAAGACTGCAGCTTTCACCTCAGACAAACAGAACAGCCGTTGTTAGAGGACCTCCAAATGGCCCTCCAGGCTTGGGGCCTTGCCCACTAGAGGGCACATTCATTGGATGGTGAGTGCGCCTCTAGCCAAAAATCACATTGAGTGACCTTGCCCAACATGGTATGGGGTCAGGGCCTGCATTTGACCTCAATGTCAACAACTCAAATGGCAAATCCGGCCCTCTCTAAAACACACTTTTCTCTAATAAGCACCCTTTGGAACACAGCCCTTTCTGCAATAGGTTCCTCTGTAATTCTATAAAAGACCCTGTTTGACAAGCCTCTCTCTCTTTGACCATGTTCCATAGCATTCCCCTTCTGATTAATATTGCAAGCCTGTTACAATGCAGTGCACGGTCTTGTTGTGAGACCAGCTATTAAAGAGCAGGGAGAAGTTAGAACATTATTCCTATGTATAGATGGGAACCGGATTCCATCTATGCAGGGGAAAGAAAAAGAGGATTGTGTACCAGTGCCTGTGTCCTCTGGGTTTTGTGAGTAAACTGATGTTAAGGGAAGACTGTCTCCAAGATTCCTCCTTTACTCAGTGAATAAGCAGTGAATTGTAACACCCCTTTCACACTTTTTGTGACTGCCCCAAACATTACTGCCAAAAAGATTGACTCATTGCAGTTTCATTGTGTTTGTGTAAAATATCATTGTCGCAATAGCCATCTCATCAAACAAACCTTTCCAGATGTTTTAACTCCCTTCCAGAGGCTGAAGTAAACAATGGTAAATATGACAAAGAGGCATAAGAGGAGCTGCCAGCGGATCACTCCCACATAATGCAACCCTTTGGATTTATGGATTTCCAGAACATTCCGCCTAAAAGCAAGAGGAAAACATGAAGGACACCTACCACTTATTTCCAAAAAACAATAGTAATCACATTTCAAAGCAAATTCATTTGTTGTTGCCAATTTGACAGCGCTCAATTTCAGACTCAAACAGTTGTGATGGCAAATTCCACTGCTGAAGGAAGCACATGTCTGGGTTGGAAGCTTCATGCATTACTGAGGATTGGTGCTTTCTCAGCAATGCTGTCTCCTGTGTGAGCTGGTTAACCATCTAACAGCTCAGTGGGTATGAAAGATCCTGTGATGAGATTTGAGGGACAGCAAGGAGGTATCCAAGCCAACAATTTTCTCCCAGCCAACATAATGTGTGGCACAGTGGTTAGCATTGCATATCTCTCAGTGCTAGGGGCCCGGGTTCAATTTCACTATAGGGTGACTGTCTGTGTGGAGTCTGCATGTTCTCCCAGTTTCTGCATGAATTTCGTCTGGGTTCTCCTGTTTCCTCCCACAGTCCAAAGATGTGCTGGTTAGGTTGACTAATCATTGCTAAATTGCCCCATAGTGTCAGGGAGACAAGCAGGACAATTACGTTGGATGATGGGAATAGGGCCTGGGTGAGATTGTTGTCAGTACGGGTCAATAAGCTAAATGGCTTCTTTCTGTACTGTAGAGATTTTATGATTCTATGATAACCAAAAACTGATTTCCTAACTATTCAATTGCCATTTGTGGACCACGTCTTGTTACACTGGCTCCCGTGTTTGCCTATCTGATAGCAGTGAACACAATTCAAGAAATAATTAATTGGTTGTAAATTGCTTTGGGATTTCCTGAGGACACCTAACCACAAGTTATCACCACAGCCTATTAACCTGCCATGTTCTGAATATAGAAACATAAGATCTTTTTTCTTGGAAGTGAAGCAGTTAGGATATCCCGAGGATATTATGAAACACAATCTAAGTGTAAGCAGTCCCTCAGTTGGATTTCTTGGGAGCGCCAAAAGCATTAGCTTTTACAGGAAGGTAGCACAGTGGTTAGCATTGCTGCCTCAAAGCACCAGGGACCTGGGTTTGATTCCCAGTTTAGGTTGCTGTCAGTGCAGAGACTGCACATTCTCCATGTCAGTTTCCTCCGGATGCTCTGTTTATTCCCACAGTCCGAAAGACGTGCTGGTTAGATGCATTGGCCATGCTGAATTCTCCCCCTCGATGTACCTGAACAGGAACAGAGTGTGGCGACTAAGGGATTTTCATAGTAACTTCATTGCAGTGTTAATGAAAGCCCACTTGTGACACTACTAAATAAGTTGAAACTTATGTGTGCATTTTATGTACCTAATTTGCAACTCTGATTTACTTTATTGGTATCACTTCAAAGGTCTAGTTCAATGATATAAATCACTGCCAAACTTCACCCAGAATTTGGTTGATGCTGCCATTACAGTTTAGGGATTATATGCGATACCCAATGTGTTTTTTAACATTACAGACAAGTTGGTGTCATTCCTGGTATGATTCCTTAATTTAATTGTTCACAGCTCAAATGGCAGTTGGAGTGTGACAGCTGATTCAGTATACTTTGACTAAAGACTAATAAAATCAGTAAGGATCCTACTTCTGATCAAAAAGAGAAATCGTGGTATACTGATTAAATATATCCATCTATCTGTTCAACTGTGAGGACCAGTATAATGAATAGCTTAACTACACATTCTATGATCTGCAGACAGGGAATGATCATTTGAGTGAGTGCAAGTAATCTATGAGATTTCATTCCCCAGAACTTACATGCCACATAACATGCCTTCCCAATTTTATCCATCCACCACATCATCCACTGTCCAAACAGTTCACTTAGTTCTTTGAAACCAGTACATCTGTGTACACACAAGCCACTTACATGCACTTACATAAAAAACTCTTCGGCTGGAGATCTGGAGAAGTTATTCCAGGTGACATTACTCTTGCCGAAGTAATTGGTGCAGTTGGGTGTGTTCCAAGGATTGTCACAGTTAGTCCAGGGTAAGGTGTCCGTGAATGAACAGTAGAAATAGTAGAGAGCCCAGGAGATGATGGTGTTGTAGTAAAAGGAGACATATAGAGATATGATACAGATTGCGTATCCAATCCCTAAAGCAGAAACATGTTGGTAATTTGGAGAGGCTGAATGTAGCAAAAGCGAGAACCATACTTCTCATAATGTGGTTTGGGAGCTATTTGTAACCTGTTTTCCCTCTGCCTTTGGCCCCCAAGTGCCTTATTGCTCTATTTTCCAGAACACAAAGTCTGATATTGACCACATTTAATTTCAATGTTATTCTTTCTCCCTTTCTATCCTTTTTTCAGGAAATAGTCCTCGAGATGCACTCTCAAAAATAGCACTCAAGATGCACCTACACCTCAGGCACTTTGGCAGTCCAAGAAGACAGTTCACCATCACCTTCTCAAAGTCAACTAGGGATGGGCAATAAATGCTGGCCTAGCCAGCGAGGCCCGCATCCTGTAATTATTTTTTAAAATTAGAATTCGGAAAACGAATCACATTTGACTTAAAGCATTAATTCTGCTTATCGTTCGATAATAGCACGGTGGCACAGTCATTAGCAGTGCTTTGATTCTCGACTTCGGTCACAGTCTGTGGGAAGTCTGCATTATCTCCCTGTGTCTGTGTAGATTTCTTCCAGGTGCACTGGTTTCCTCCCATAGTCTGAAAGATGTGCTGGTTAGATGCATCGACTATGCTAAAATTCTACTCAGATAAGGATGGCAGATTTCGTTCCCTAAAGGACACTAGTGAACCAGATGGGTTTTTCCAATAATCGGCAATGGTTTCACGGTCATCAATAGTTCCAGACATTTTTTATTTAATTCAAATTCAACCATTTGATTTGAACCTTTGTCCCCAGTACATTAGCTGAGTTTCTGGATTAATAGTCCAGTGATAATACCTCATAGAACATAGAACAGTACAGTACAAAACAGGTCCTTCGGGCCTTGATGTTGTGCTGAGCTTTGTTGAAATCAAGATCAAGCTATCCTACTCCCTATCATTCTGGTGTGCTCCATGTGTCTATCCAATAACTGCTTGAAAGTTCTTAAAGTATCTGACTCCACTATCAAAACAGGCAGTCCACACCCCAACTATTCTCTAAGTAAAGAACCTATCTTGGACATCCCTCCTATATCTATCACCATGAACCTTATAGTTGTGGTCCTAGTAACATTCACCTGAGGAAATAGTCTCTGAACGTCCACTCTATCTATCCCCCTCGTCATCTTATAAATCTCTATTAAATTGCCTCTCATCCTCCTCCACTCTAAAGAGAAAAGCCTATTAGACCATCACCTTAGTATAGTTTGCAGGCTCAGCAACAGGACCTCCTGATAGGTGTCACTTGTCTTGAATCTGCGTGTTGGAGTTAACTACAAAACCACTTGAGTGTTGTTGAGAGAGCAGTTTTGTTTAAAACTAAAATACAGTACTCAACTAAATTAAAGTCAGTGGACAGAAAGAGAATAATTTACTCAAAAATTGTTTTCTTTTACTCAGTAACAATCCTCTTGCATACATCTGAAGGTCTGATCATAGAATTTAGACTGCCCTGCCCAAAATATAAGAACTTGTTTGAATCGTTCAGTGCTGAAAAAAATTTGCACTTCTTAAAATCCAGAGTATAGATTGTTCGGATTTTTAACGCCCGTAAACATTATCTCAATGCCCTAGTTGACTTGTTTTTCAGTGTATTTTTTCAGTTTACTTTTCCATGTGTTTTGTTTGTTTACAGGAATTATCTAGAATTAAGAATTTACTGATAACCATGAAACCGTTATAGATTGTTCACTAATATCCTTTAGGGAAAGAAATGTGCTGTCCTTACCTAGTCTGGCCTACACGTGAATCCAGAGCCACAGTAGTTGACTCTCAACTGCCCAGCGAGCCATTCAGTTGTTTAGGAAGGCAGCTTACCACCACCTTCTCAAGTACAACTAGGAATGGGCAATAAATGGGTCAATCAGCATTGCCCAAAACCCAGGCATTAATTAAAAAAACAGGATGTTTTGATTTTATAACTCTCTATGTTTAATGATGTCTATTTTTGATGCACTCACCTTTAAATATTGGGCATATCCTCTTCCAAACTGGAATGGCACCTGTCCTCTGATATTGTCCCAAGGCTAGCTCCATGTAGAATAGGGGAATTCCCCCAAACATTGCCATTAGGGCATAGGGGATGAGAAAAGCACCTGAAATTAAAAACAAAAATCAGATCTTTTTCTGATCATTTTCAGATCATATTGTTTGAAAACAATATGAGAAATTACTAGAGTATTAATCTATAAAACTCAAGGTCCAATATTCCCAATATTCCTCTAGCCCAATGTACATTGATAATTGCCTATTTTCTAATATATTCCTATTCAGTGTACTGACAGCTATTCAGTATGCGACTGAGAGCTAGCCAAGTGTACGATGGCTCTACTCAAATATGCAGTGGTTAATATACCAATGTGTAATAACTTGTCTACTGTGCTGTGATGACTACCCAGTGTACAATGACAGGCATTCCAATGTAAAATGACTTGTGCTCCAATATACAAATACAAACACCCCAATGCACAATGACAACTAGCCCAATGCAGAGTTACAATCATCTTGGATCCAATCATCCATTCTTGAAGAACCATTGCTAATTGTAAATAACAAGTGCCCAGTGTGCAAACATTATTCTATATATTATGTTTTTCAGTATGTTGTTCAAATTGATGTTATGATGAGAAAATAAATCGTTAGAAAAATGATTGAGCTTGACAGCGTAACAAAGCTCAATTGATAGAATCCTGTTTCTGGTACTTGTGTTTATCCTACTTTCTCACAAACACATACACAGCACAATTTGGTTTAATTTTACCAATGTTTGGTTAGGGAACAAGTATATAGTAATTTGTTGCTGCCATATTGAATGATTATTTCCTCCATAAAGACTCTAATCAATCATTAAAAGCTGGTTAAAAGTTCCAAAGGATAATGGTCAAAGACATTTAGATTTAGGAGATGTTTTAAAACAGTTGCTTAAAATTTTATGGATTTTTTAAAATTTTAGAAATAAAAGAATCCTGATTCTGAAATGTTCTCTTTCAAATTGCGTGAAAGGCAAACTGTTCCTGTCTGGGATTTCCAGACTTATAATGAAATTTGAGAAATGATTGAGCCCAGAGTTTGAAGTCTGATGAAAAGACAATGCTCACTGCTGGCATCAGGAAAAGTTTCCCACAAAGACTTAAAGAGTATGGAGTATCAATTTCTTTGCAATGACAATCATTACTATGCCATCTGTGGGAATCTGTGAGACTTTAACCTGGTGGACTTTAACTTGGTGTTGTGAGACTTCTTTCTGAATCTGTGACATCCAGCAAAACAAAATAATCAGATAAAAGCAATTACTGCAGATGCTGGAATCTGAAACAAAAACAAAAAATACTGGAAAACCTCAGCCAGTCTAACAGCATCTGTGGAGAGAGAATAGGGCTAACATTTCAAGTCTGGATGACCTTTCATCAGAATTATCAAGCAAACTGTGCACCAAATTAGACTGTAGAATTCTCACAGACTATAAACCAAGAAGTAAAATGTGCAGATTTTAATTCAATTTTTAATCATTTTGCAAAGAATGAAATAGAGATTGGGATAAATACTTGAGGTTGTGCAGAAACTGAAATATCATAAACAAAACTTAAAATTTGAAAAATGAGTTAACATTTATAATTTAAAAGAATCCTGTAGTTGTTATCATGGCACAGAAGGAAGCGCATTCCACATTTACAACATCAGTTTTTTAGGGACACAGAGATCATTTGATTTTTAAATTTGATTTGGTTTATTATTGTCACAGTGAAAAAGTATTGTTTTTTGCATGCTATACAGACAAAGCATACTGTTCATAAAGAAGAAAAGGAGGGAGTGCAGAATGTAGTGTGGCAGTCATAGCTAGAGTGTAGAGAAATTTAATGCAAGGTAAGTCCATTCAAAGGTCTGAAGGCAGCAGGAAAGAAGCTGTTCTTGAATTGGTTGGTACATGATTTCAGACTTTTGTATCTTTTGTGTCATAGAATCATACAGTGTAGAAACGGCCCTTTGACCCATCATGTCTGCACCAACAACAACTAAATTAAAATCATGTTAATCCCATATACCAGCAGTTATCCTATATCCTTGAATGCTATGATGTTTCAACTGCTCACCCAAATACTTGTTAAAGATTGTAAGGTTCCCAGACTGTAGCTATGCATTCCACATTCCCATTCCCTCTGAGTGAAAATGCTTTTTTCTGCAATCTCTGAATCTCCTGTCCCCAACTCTCAAACTGTGTCCCCTCATGATTCTCCTCTCAAACAAGGGGAACACCTGCTTCCTATTCACCTTGGTTATTGATCCATAATCATTACTGTTCAAAGCTCATTTAATAAAACTTAATAATTTCAATGGATTTTACAGGAATGTGTACCCAGTAGAATGTCACATTAATCATTGATTCTCTGTCGATTGCATCTGCAAAGATTGGCACAGCAGTCAGAAGCAGGATATCACTGACAACAACATACAGGAGTTTTATACTGTAATGACCAAGAGTGCTGACCACCATGAATCCTGGATCAATATAAGCATCATTGTTGGAATCTTTATAAGGGATATGAATTCATGAGGAAGATGGACAAATGGTGCACAAATAAGAGATTAGTGTCTATTTTCAGTAACATTTATTTACATTTAATAGTAATGATGGAGAGAGGGAAATTATCAATTACTATACAGAAGGACATGTCCTCTGAAAGCAAGTTACATTTATAAGTTACCATCAAAAAAAAGTACTCAAAATACCACATTCAGATTTCGGTATGAAAAATAGGACAAATGGTCTTTTCTTGGACATTTTTCTTGCAGACTTTTTCTTTCCATGTGACCAACAGTTAAAATGATTATAAATGCTGTTCTAATCACTTCAATATTCAACCCTTGCCCCTTTGAAGTCACACATAAAACCAGCTTGGTCCCTGGCACTCTCTTTATGTAGACAGTCTCTTAGGATCGAGGATGACTTTCTTCTATTTTGGTTCAATGAATTCTGAGATAGATTAGAAGTTCAATATGCCAGCCTACAGAATTGGCCACATATGGGGCAGGAGGTTATTTAAAGGGTTATTTGGATGGGTTGTTGGTGGTTTTTCGGGCAACAATGATTCCCAGACTTCTATATACTTTGGAGACTTAGATATCATACAATAAACCTCTCAAAGCACTGAAGAAGTATCACCAGTGCTGCCTTCTCAAGATTCTCAAAATATATTGGCAAGAAAAATAGTTCAACAGCAACATCCTCTCCCAAGCTCAGCACAGAGTTGCTAATCAATCACAGTTACTTTGTTGCAGTGTTAGTATAAGCCTAGTTATGACACTAATAAACAAACTTCAAACTTTTCCTCTGCGTGGGATGTATCTTTCCTGCGTCTCACACCAAACTCCAGAAGAACATGTTCTATCAGAGCTCAGTGGCAGTGGGAGACTCCCAGGAGGGCAGTGAAATGCCTCAAGAATGTCCTCAAAACATCCCTAAAGAAGTCAAACATAATCGCCACTCATTGGGAGATTTTGGTTTTGACTGACTAAAATAGAGAATGTCACCAAGCGTATCTGGAGACTTCATAGGGAGTGTGCAGAGGTGAAGTCAAGGTGCCCAAAGGAGGGTAGAGATTAATGGGGAATATTACCTAGAAAACATGGGAAGCAGTTCCAGCTGGTGGTTATGGGAAGATAGAATTCAAACAGGGAGGGATTACATGCCCAGTGATGCCATGCACTACATCACATTGGCGAATCCATTGGTGTTGGCTTATATTTAGTAATGTTGGCGTATTCTGTTGTAATTGTCAACTCCATCATTCAAAACATGCTGCAAAGCCCAAAATTAGAGGTGGGCACTGACAAAAATGATCCTTTTCAATGAAATCTTCTCACAGAACTGATTCTTGCCCAGATAAAGTTCATGGATTCGAAGTGGAACATTTCCGAATGTGATGCTGCTACAATTTAAACAGAGATTGAGAAGTTGGGTCATCCCATATCCTAGGTTTAACTATCTTGATTGTTCCAGATGTATTTTAATGCCATTTAACCAACGCAAATATGCCACAGAATTGGTGATTCCCATTTCTTGTTAGTGAGGTCAGGAATAGGCACTTGATAATCTATAACAAATCATTTATTTCCAGCTATCCATTTATCAATCTATGTGATTTATTGCCTATCTTCCGAGCCCCCCTTGTGTGTCCATCTGAAGGATGTGTCCATCCCTTCGGCACCTATTCCTCTATGAAATGCTGAATTTCTGGTATTCTCTACTTCCGGACGCAACTTTTTTTTTCATTTTTATTCCATGTTTTAAGTTACAAAGCCAATGCGCAGAATGGATTGAGCAGTCCCGAGTTCAAAAACCGATTCCAACTGAACCCCATTTATGGTCTCCATCCACAAGAGAGGCGAACAAGGTCCAAGCTGACAGAAAAGGCACTGCATCCATCTTGGGATTTGATCTGATTCTAGCTTGAGCCAAGAGGCTGAATGGTGCACCTCTGCCAGGTGAGTGTGGTTTCACCCCTGCCAGGTCAATACTTCTACTTTACCTTGCACTGGTTGGGCATGTGTTGATGGAAGAGATGAGAATCAAGGTAACATCACTCCCTAATATTGTGGAGTCCACACATGTATGCATGTATGGGATTTTCCGGCCGCGCTCGTCCCAAAACGGGAGAATCCCCTCCGAGGTCAATGGATATTTGCTTTGTCCCCGCGCTTCCTGCTCGCTACAATTCCCATGACAGGCGGGAAGAGAGGATTTCCTATGACCTCAATCGGATTGGAAGGAGAACCGCTCACTGATCTTGTAACTCTTTCTGCCTCGTTCTGCAGCATTAAACCAACAATACCACACAAATCTTACCAAAGTCTTAACGACATCCAGTGCTAAAGAAAATGAACCCAGAACTGCATAAATAGAGGAATGAGTCGTGGGAATTGGAAAGTGACCAGTGAGGAGGCTCCTGTTTGAGTTAAACGCTACAAAACCAAGACCAATCTCAATCCCATTGCAAGTACTTTAAGAGTTTGTAATATCTCGTCTTCACCCTTTTATATCCTGTGAACAGAAGGTTAATTCGTACAAATCTAAACCAAAGGATTTATTTTATAAATAGTGATTGGTAACAGTTTAAAATATTGGGAACATTTTGAGCCTGGTTCATTTCAGCATGTTTTAATAATATTTTGTAAATATTAAAACGGCTGTAAGTGAAATAGAAAGATTAGTTACAAAAAGAATAAACAAGAAAAAATATTTTTCTCGAGATTTCTCAAAATTTACAAAAAAAAATTTTAAATGGTTTAAAAACGCATTTTATTCTCATAAATCTAATCAACTAATGAGTTACTTTGTCGGTTTAGGAATTTGTTTGGATATATTAACGCAGATATCGCTGCAATATGTTTGTAGAGAACTTTGGGCATATATTAGGCACCAGCTTACCGCCACCGTTCTGGTAACAGATGTAAGGAAACCGCCAGACATTGCCCAAGTCCACGGCGAACCCAATGACTGACAGCAGGAAATCCATTTTCTTGCCCCACTTGTCTCTCTGGTCCGGGCTTCGAAACGGCGTGGTTTGGTAGTCGGGACAGGAGCAATCCTTATCACCGACAGCCACGCAATCCCTGACTTTCTTGGCTGGCATGAGGAGTCCGTTCTCTACCGGGCAAGTCTCGGGTGACTGGGAGCGACCGTTGGCTGAAGGAGTCCCCAGCAGAGTGCAGTTCCTTGGCTTGGTGCAATCCAATGTGCTGCTTTCCATATGAACCTCTGGAGTCTCTGTCCACTGCGATGCCGAGTGTAAAACGCTGTGTTCAAATCTGGACCACGTACACTGTGTCCCCTCCTTTGGGGTGGGGTGGGTGCTTTTCCCGAAATACTCCAAACGCATCAATTTCCAACTCCATCTCCCTGGGGGGGAAATGCAAGATCCATCCCAGCTCTTGCCGCCGTCCCCTTCATCAGTAATTAAAACTGCAACAAAAGAGACAAGTAAAAATACAGCTTGTTGCAAAACATATTTAACAAGTTTCCATGACGATGTGACGTCAATCATTTAAAGCTTCCAACATCACAGGAACACCTGTAAGAACTCTAAACAGAATGATTTGTGGATAAGCTACCCACCTAAACAAATAAACAAAGAAAAAGTTGTAATTTATAAAAAGAAAATCGCTTCTAAGCATTCGCATCAGCGGGTCATTGCAGGAGATAAAGGTCACCCTGATTGTAGCATGAGGTTTAGTTTATAGAGGGGAGACAGGTAGTAAGAACAAGTGGTCCTATCTTTAACAGGGAGCGAAACCATAGCAACTTGAGACTGATACTGCAGTCAAAAGCAGATAACCTCGCTTCACTTTGCAAAAGGCTTGCGCACCATTTAGTGAGAATTTTTACACTTACTTTATAGGCACTTTTTATCGAGATGTCATCCTGTTCTTTTTCATGTTTTCCCTCCACAAACTTAACATGCAATTTTATAAAAGCGCACAGAGCTGCAACATGTGTTGCGGTTATAAATAAATAAATAAAATCGTGTATTATAAATTATTGCACTCCAAAAGTGCTTCATTGGCTGAACAGATATCCCATCGTCGTGAAAGGCGCTATATAAATGTTGTTCTTTTCCATGTAGAAGTTGTGACTCGCAGGTTAATTGAAATATTTCTTTATTGTATTTGTGACACTAAATATCTTTCTCGTCAACCTATATAAGAACCACTTTAAATAAACAAAACCAATGTTAAATGTTTGTATTACAATATATTCTAACTTCAAGGGTAGAATACATAACAATATAAATGAAAAATTAAATACCTTCGATGGCGTGAATGTGTCGAACATTGGGTCTGTCTCCCTTGAACTTATTACGGCGGGTTAGAAAGTCTGAATATATCTGGGTGACTGACTGGTGCCTAATGATCTCTTTTCAAACTACATGCTCTACATTCGATTTTTTTATTTAAACGATCATTTAAGATGAAACTATAAAACCAGTGATGTTAACAATTAGAGATCAAATCAAAGGGATAAAGAAGCCGGTAGATAACAGAGACCAGTAGATATTGGGACAGAAAGGCTGACGGAAAGAACATGGAGAAGAACATTGAAGGAGATTCAATAAATTAATAGATGGATTTATCAATATTTAAACACTGGAAAGTATATTGTAAGTATCAAAAGTGTGGCAATTGTACCTCAGAATGGAATATGACAAATTGAACTCTATTGCATTTTCTGTAATATTCAGTTTGAAATGTTTTTTAATGTGTTCCTACAAATCTTATGAATAAAGTATGTTTTTGAGAAAAGATGTATTCTAAGAACGAAATTTTGCTTTGGATGTTGTGGGAGTAAGTGGGACACATATGAAACAGAATCATGGAATGGTTACAGCAGAGAAAGTGGCCATTCGGCCCGTCATATCCGTGCCAGTTCTCTGCAGGACCAACTCAGCTCGCCTCAATCCCCCGCCCTGTCCCAGTAGCCCTGCAATATTTGCCCATTTTCAATAATCTCAACACTAAAACACACATTCACCGAGGAATATGTTCGATAAACCAGTCCAGGGAAAACCCTATCGTTTAAAATAAACGCAATCTCCAAATTCTTGTACCAATCCACACCAGATCAAACACATAAGATATCCCTCAATACAATGTACAAATTGAAACAGCTGATGAAAGTTAAGCGCTTATGAGTTGAAGGAATAACTAAACATATTTCTGGAATATCCTATTATATTGAAAACAGAGACGCCAATATAACCGGAATGAAGAGGCCTGTGGCAAATAGAATACAGTGGTGCAATATATGCCATTAAATAATTATTTGGACATTTGGAAACTGCAATGGTCTCATTCTGCCTCTCCCCCAGCCCCCGTCCCTATCACTGAGAATGTCCCACATCATCTCAGCGTCAGTCATACTTTGTTGAATGATTTGGTAACTGCCTCCCAAACACCTCCCTTCACACCGGGATGGGTGAGATCATTAGACCCTCTCTTCTCGTTCATTCCTCCCAAACACCTCCCTTCACACCGGGATGGGTGAGATCATTAGACCCTCTCTTCTCGTTCATTCCTCCCAAACACCTCCCAGTGTTGCTGTCGGATTCCCTCCGGGAGCAGTGGTCATGTCAACTGGCTGTTTGCAGCAAGTTGGGCAGAGGGTTCGACCTCTTGTTCTCGTTTGGTTCACGGTAACGAATAAGAGACGGAGTGGTTTCCAGCTGAAGGGAATGTGAACCGCGTTTCACACCAGGAGAGGGGGGAAATCCCACTCCAAACCCCGGGGATCAGAATCCAATCACTTTAGCAACTGGACTTGCTAAATTTAAAATATAAATCTGTTCCTGGCAAAAATATTTCGCAAGTGGAATAGCATCTGAAAAAGAAAAATACAGACTGTTACTTAGGGGCTGACGCTTGGTTGAAATCACAACGAAACGTCTACACTTGAAACTGTATTTTCCCGAGATGTTCACATGTTGTGTTATCACTTTTTTCAGATATTTGCTTCGATGGAACTTTCCGATTTAGATTTTCAGGCGTTCTGTTGAATTTTGGATTCCCAACGCTCCCTCTTTTAATTTTCTAGCCTTTCACTGATCTGCCCATCAACAAAGGAATCATTCTTTGACCTGATCGTTAAATCGTTCAATCGCTGCGGGACAATATCTGTTTGAGTGTAAAAGCAAATCACAAATAATTGTTCAATTAAGTGAGAAATCACAGCGAGGATTAAAACGAAAGAAGTGAATTTAAGTTGCCGGAGCTGGTGAAGGTTGGAATTAATCAGCTTTCATGTATTTGTTTTCGAATAGACCCATTCCTTATTATCGTTAACATATTCTCAAAGACCCCCCTCCGCTGGAAAAGAAAAAGACCAACAGAGTTAGAATCTTTCTTTCTAGATCCGGATTTTGCTTTTTCGCTGTTAAGAATCATAGAGATTTACAGCGTGAAAATAGGCACTTTGGCCCAAATTGTCCATGCAGTCCTTTTTTAATCCACTAAACTAGTCCCAATTACTGCACATAACCCTCTATACCCATCTTACCTAAGCTTTTTAAAAGGCAAAATTGAACCCGCCTCTACTACTACTTCTAGCAGCTTGTTCCAGACTGCAATTTAGTTTCACACGCACAAGCTCGACACAACTAAATTATTTTGGCTTTGGCGTGTGTGTACAAAACTTGAAACATAAGCTTACTTAACCCTGAAATGCCATTTTGGAAATACATTTTCAACATTCGTGGGCGTGTCAGCAACTCTGTGCGAGCGATGTGAAGTGTTTTTGACACCGAACAAAAATATCCATCAGGAAGTTCCTCATTACTCATTTCATTTCGCAACATTAACACTTGCCTTCGCCTAATCATTACTTTTCTTCAGAGGCCAGAGTGAATTTAACTGCAATTCTTTCCCTTCCTGAGGCTTGTTACCAGCACCGAAATTCCAGCTCCTTCTGCTAACTTTTCCAATTTAAGAAAGGGCTCAGTGAAGGATTTCAACATGTTCTGTTCAGTCTTACACTGGATCAAATAAGCGAATACGTCCCTCTTCTCAGACTATGTAACCTGTTCCACATGAAAATGGAACATTGAATCTGACAGATGGAAAACTCAGGGACAGTCGCTATTCGCGATTAGTAAATTCCGGGCAAATGGCAAATGATAAGAAGGGAATGAGTAGGGGGTGGGGGTGGGGGGAGGGTGCTGCTGGTGGAGGAGTTGTGGGATGCTGCTGTGGGTGACTGTTGGGAATGGAAGTTAGGGAGAGGGTGTTGCTGTGGTGGGTGTTGATGGTAGGGGTATGTGCTAGGAGTGGGTAAGGGTGGGTGATGGGGTCAGCGAGAGTACTGGGTGTAGGGGCTGGGAGTTGTTGGGGTAGTGGAGAAGAGGGCAGGATGCACTCTGAGATGGGGAGGGGAGGGTTTGGATTAGGGTGTCGAAGGAGGGGAGAGTGCAGGGTGTTGAGGGTGACGGTACTCTTGTGGGGGTTGGGGAGGGTGCGGGGGTAGGAGTTGGGAGAGAGGAAGGTGCGAAGGGTTGGGGGAGTGGGAGGGTGCTGGAATGGGGGTTTGGGGGAAGGGATAAAATTGTTTCATTTGGTGGAGATTTCTAGAACCAGGGACATAGATTCAAGATAAGTGTCAGTAGATATAGAGGGAACAACTATTTTACACAAAGGGTGGTGTCTGTAATTCGTTGCCCAAGTTGCTGGCAGAGGCAGAGACTCTAGATTCTTTTAAAATTACCTGGTTCTGCACCCTAAATGTTGTAAACCACAAGGCTATGGGTGGGCGAAATATAGAAAATAGGCACTAGAGTAGGCCATTCGGCCCCTTGAGCCCGCACCATCATTCATTATGATCATGGCTGATTATACACCTTCAGTATCCCACTTCCACTTTCTCTCCATACCTCTTGATTCCTTTAGCCACAAAGACAATGCCCAGCTCCTTCTTGAACATATCTAACAAACAGCTTTCTCTGTAGAGAATTCCACAGGTTGGCAACTCTGTGTGAAGTCGTTCTTCCTTATCTCAGTCCTGAATGGCTTACCCTTTATTCTTAGACTGTGTTCCCTAGTTTTGGACTTCCTCAACATTGAATGTTCTTCCTGCATCTAGCCTGTCCAGTCCCATATGTTTGTATGAGATTCCTTCTCATTCTTCTAAATTCCAGTGAGAATTCAGGAAGGTAGGATTAGAAAGGGCATCAGTGTGTCATCAGGCTGGCATAGGCAGGATGGGCTGAATGGTCTCCTTCTATGCTGCAACCATTCTGTGGTTTTATGGTCTGCGCGGGTTTTCTCCAACAGTCTAGAGATGCGCAGGTTAGGTGGATTGTTCATGGTAAATTGCCCATTAGTGGCGGGGAGGGGGGGGGGTGGTGAGGAGGTAGAAGCAGGGTAAAATATGTGGGATTAAGAGATAAGAGCAGGGTGAGTTTGTGGTTAATGTAGATTTGATGGGCCAAATTGCCACCTCCTGCACTGTAGGGATTCTATGATTTCATGTTTATGAATGTAATCAGCGAGTCTATTGGATCATGGAGAGGACAGTCCAATGTTCCTGTAAGCAAGCCGTTTCTAAGAGGGTTCAATGAATTATGTTAGGGACCCATAGCCGATTCACCCCCTCCTCAACTCTTAGACAGCTAAGCCAGTTGTTTTGCTCCTACCTTCATCCCAGATAGGATGAACTAACTACAAGTCAAGATCAAATCTGAGATCTTCTCATCTGAATGGCTGAATAGGTATTTACAGGTATGCAGCAATGCAAATGGTAATGCATTTACTGCCTGTGATATTAGGGAAATTGATTCTGTGTTTAAATATTTTATTTTATAATTGTGGCAGTCAGGAAAGACATTTGGAAATATTTTTATCTTTGTTAACTAGTACATATCCATATATGACATGATAAACAACTGCAATTTTTTGGAAGCTGAGTGATAATTAGTTCAGAAATAATGCACAGGTACAAAAAACAAAATCACAAAATAGAGATAAATGAGAAATGTATATCGTCACATCCAAGCTCTGATGTAGAGATGCCAGCGTTGGACTGGGATGGGCACTGTAAAAAGTCTCACAACATCAGGTTAAAGTCCAACAGGTTTATTTGGAATCACAAGC
The DNA here is from genome assembly GCA_024679065.1 of Sphyrna mokarran. NCBI lineage: Eukaryota > Metazoa > Chordata > Chondrichthyes > Carcharhiniformes > Carcharhinidae > Sphyrna > Sphyrna mokarran. Next base: position 38,064,592 of record JAGIQG010000020.1, on the reverse strand, counting down.
TTTTGGAGCATTGCTCCTTCATCAGGCGAGTGAAGTCTTTTCTTACAAGGAGCAATGCTCAATAAGCCATACAGTATAAGCCGACAGATGGCAGTGTGATATCACATGATAATCATATTAGATATTTTCAAGAGAAACAACATGAGTTTAAAATTGAATTTTATTTCATCTTATTTCTCCTGTTCCCTTTTCCTATTGTCCTGCATCATGTACCAAGGCAGCTGTTTCTTGCTTTTCTGCAACATTGCTTTGCATGTGGCTTCTTTGTTAAAATGAGATTGGGTAATTTCTCTTTGTTCTTTAGAAATGGTCAGTATCCACGTGACTGAAGTACTCACCTCCTTTCAGACGCTCCTTAAAACCCAATTTTTTGACCAAGCCCTCTTAAGTGGCATTGTGTTATGTTTCGTTTAATAATTGCACCTGAGGGATGCCTTAGAACATTTCACATTGTTAAAAGTGCTGTACAGATGCAAGTTGTTGGACTGAAGAACCTTGAAAAGTGTGCTGTGTAAAGATCAGTATGCAAGTATATTTGCATGCAGGGTGATTTGTTCACTATTTTGATAGAGACATTAATACATTTAAAATGTAAGAGTTAATGCTTTTGGAATTTGCAGCTGGGGATATCCACAAGTAAATCAGTGGATTAGCATTAGGTGGAGCACATTGACGTGAGCTCATCAGCACAAAGGTCTGAAACAACTTAGGACCTTGTTCTATTCTGTCATGCCTTGGCAAAAATGCCTATTCCGTATGTGATGTGGACGTGCCCACGCTGGGCTTGGGTGGGTACAGTAAGAAGTCTCATAACACCAGGTTGAAGTCCAAAGGTTTATTTGGGTATCATGAGCTTTCAGAACACTGCTCCTTCATCAAGTGAGTGGAGAGGTATGCCATATTTGTGAACCCACCTTTCCACTCACCTGATGGAGGAGCAGTGCTCTTGAAGCTTGTGATACCAAAGAAACCTATTGGACTTATACCTGGTGTAGTGAGATTTCTTATTATTCCAGTGTGTTGTTTAATGGGTGTGATGTAAAACTAAAATTAAATAATTTAAAAACAGCAATATTGTTCTGTCTTAAACCTATCATTCGTCTGGTTGCACACTTTAGAAGATGGGTGTTTCTCTAGATGGTCTCCACTTCAGGTGGAAAACTGAGTGAGGTCCAAATGAAGTGGTTCCTGGGTAGATCTGAATTCCCCTCTACATTTTGACCCTTGTCATTCATTCAATCAATCAGTATTTTGAGCCAAAATACTGAATATGCAAATACAAAATAGTGCTCTTGGAGGCTTTCATGAATTTCAAAAGGAATGAGAGCTGAAGGCCTTTTGAATGGTGGAAAGACCTCTCTGGAGAATCATTTGAGTTGTGGTACACAGTGACACCAATAGTCTTTGAGCTTGATGTCTCAATGGTAGCCTCCATAAATGGTAGAGCAATGTCTCAATATTGATGCAAAATCACCCCTATTGAGATCCTAAGCAATCTAATTGGCTGCCCAACGTTCAGTTTTCGACAACGTAAAGGCACTGAGAGAGTTAAGAGGAAAGAGTTAAATGATAACTTACCCACATGTAGACGCAGTAAGAGAATTAAACAATTTGATTTTCAAACATGTAAGCTGATATTCTAAATGTATTTCAAATATTTTACTGTGCCAATACAAATTACTGAAAGGCTTGATAGGAAAGGTAAAAGTTTAGAGCCAAAGGCCTGGCGACCCATTAGCTAGCAGAGCTCATGTCTGGAAGATTCTTAAGAGGGAACTTATTTTCACAATAACTTCATTGCAATGTTAATGTAAGCCTATTTGTGACACTGATAATAAATAATAACTTTGCAACAATAATGAATAGTGTCAGCCACTGGCTGGACATAGAATAGATATGCCCCTGGATGCAGGAACACACGTCTATTCGGTTAGGCAGTAAGCTGGTGGGAACTTTCACTTTGTTCCTTACAGTGACACTAACCATAACCAGGTAACAGAGAAGTAGCTTTAGCCGAGAAGGGAGTTAACATCCAGGTTTTATGAATGAATGAAGGCAGGCACAATGCAGTTGGCTGAGATACTTGAGAGAGATTTGTATTGATATGTGTATGCTAAATTAAATCTATTTTAAAGTGATGAAGGGCAGGAAATCTGATAAAGAAAATGTATAACTGTTCTGTTTTTTGCTGATAACTTCAGAACTTGTCTGAAAGGTCCGGGTATTCTGTATCTGTGACCATCAAGATAACTTCTCACATTGCTCACTGGTTTTTAGTAAAGTTTTACCTTTTGTACCGTGACATTAATTTCCTGAGTCTAATTGCCACCTTGTTGAAAGCCCCACTAACACTTCTATATATCGATGCCACTTTGTCTACAACCAGCAGCCTACATTTTGATGGTGCAGAAGTGAGATTTTATTAAGTTGATTGACAGGAACTGGCATGTGATTGGGTGGGATTAAGATCAAAGAGAGAGAAAGAAGCTCAGCTGCTGCTTGGGATCTTTTGAAAGAAGAAGCTCTTTGTTTAGCTGGAGATTGGAGACTGAGAATCTGCTAAGAAAAAAAGGTCTCTTTCTCTGAGGTGCTACTGTTTGGTTAGCATTTTCTCTGGAGACTGCTGTTTGAGAGTCAGAAGATTGGTGTCTTTCTGGGTTAAAATGCTGGAAATCTAGCATCCATGTGAGCATATCTTTTGTTGTCCTAATGGATTCTGAAGAAGATTGTATCTCTGTGGGGATATTGCTTAAATTGGAACTATAGAGAGTTATTCCTTCTTAACAGTTACCTTAACGTGTTTAAGTATTTCTTAAGTAGAAGGTACGCTAATTTATTTTGTTATTTCATTTGGACCTCACTCAGTTTTCCACCTGAAGTGGAGACCATCTAGAGAAACACCCATCTTCTAAAGTGTGCAACCAGACAGATAGGTTTAAGACAGAACAATATTGCTGTTTTTAAATTATTTAATTTTAGTTTTACATCACACCCCATTAAACTGTGTTCTTAAATAAAGCTTGTTTAATAAAAGCTTCCTAGTGTGTTAATAGAATAACACCTGGAATGAAACACCAGATGGTTACATTAATACTAAAATAAAATAAAGTTGGGGCCTAGGCTAACTTTGTATATACATTGTGTTTCTCATTTGGCCTCTAACAGTACAAACATTCTGTAACCATCAAAAATCAACAATAAAACATTGGGTGTGGTGCTGAAATTCCACAGGGATTCTCCTGGTTTCACAATTCCATACTTCTGTGGGGACTCTGACTCTCTTCCACTAGAGTGGGAGATTAATGAAATCTTCATGGAATTTCTAAGTCAGAAAGATTTGGAGGAATGAAAATGGAAAGAGATAGGGAATTGGACAAAATGTTTGGAATGAATGTGTTATTGCTGCATACATGCAAATACAAATTGTACACACAAACATGCAAACATGCCTAAGTACATACGAGCAAATAGCATTCACAGATACAAACTTGCTTGTACAAGTGAACCCTAACAGGTTGTGCTAAGTAAAGGTACAACAAAGATTTAATGAGAGTTCTTTTTTTTAAAAAGTGTTATATAACTTCCATTTCTGAGTGAAAAGCATTCCACTGCAATGCTGAATGGCCAACACAACTCTCTATGTCATTCCAGATTAAATATCAATGTTCCAACAGTCCACAGATGATGACAGTTTGGAGCTTGGGGCTAGCCTGGGGCTAGCTTGCTGTCAGAAGACCAACAATCAGAAGACTATGTGAAATTGGCCCAAATTGTAAATGTGAAGTTTAGAATTCTAAACCACATCTGCTACAATACAGTGTCAGTCAACCATGGAGCCCACAAGCAGCTCTTTCCCAATGCATTCACCCACACTTGATTCACACAGCAACTGTCAAACCAGTGAAAGGTATATTCCTCAAGTTAAAACTCTGATACCCGCACTACACGTGGAAGCACACTAGTTGTACTTATTTCTTGAATGAACTTATTTGAAGTCAAAAAGCTCAGAATTTTGTTTGAGTTTTTTGTTTGTTTTTTTTCCTCCATATCTATCATTTTCCTCATTTTTTTGTCCTTACAAATTTCAAGGAAGTAATTTTTCCAGCCTTACCACATGTGGTACGGATCACTCTGGTTTTCTTGCCATTGTGACATTTTTTGGGAAATTTGCAGTCCAAGTCTCTTTTCTTTTCCTATCTCTTCACTCTTGCCATGCAACGTTGCCTGGCTTTATGCCAGAAGACTTGCATTTATATAGCTCCTTTCATAACCTCAGGATGGTCCAAAGAAGTTTTCAGCCAATGAAGTATATAATTTTTTGAAGTGTAATCACAAATACACTTCCTGACAAAGGAGTGGCAAAGTGGCACAGTTGCTAGTACTGCTGCTTCACAGCACCAGGGACCCGGTTCGATTCCCGGTTTGGGTCACTGTCAGTGTGGAGTTTGCATGTTCTCCCTGTCCATGTGCATTTCCTCTGGGTCAGCTCCGGTTTCCTCCCATTCTGCAAGACATTCTGGTTAGATGTATTGACCCAAACAGGCTCTGAACTGTGGCGACTAGGAGAATTTCACAGTAAATTCATTGCAGTGTCAATGTAAACTTTACTTGTGACTGATAAATTAACTTTGACCATAAAACCTAGGAGCAGCATTAGGCCACTTGATCCATGGAATCTGCTCTGCCATTCAATCATGGCTGATAGTTTGCTCATTCCCATTTTTCTGTTTTTTCTCCACAACTCCTGATCCCCTTATTAATCAGGAACCTATTTATCTCTGTCTTAAAGATATTCAATGACCTGGCTCCACAACCTTCTGTGGTAAAGAGTTCCACAGATTCACCACTCTCTAGCTGAAAAAATTCCTCCTCATCTCTGTTTTAAAGGATCATCCCTCTAGCCTGAGGTTGTATCTTTTGGCTCTAGTTTTTCCTACTAGTGGAAATATCCTCTCCACATCCACTCTATCCAGGCCTCGCAGTATTCGTAAGTTTCAATAAGATCCCCCCTCATCCTTCTGAACTCTAACGAGTACAGACCCAGAATCCTCAATTGTCCCTCATACAAAAAGCTCTTCATTCCAGATAATTTTAGGTGCGGTGCGCAACCCACCCACCATTAAAATTGGAGAGGCAAAAATTGGGATCCATTTTCATGCTGAAGAAAAACTGAATTTTGATTACACTCTGAATTTTTCAGTTCCACTGCACAATGCTTGCTGCTGCCAGAAATAGAAAATTTCACTCTATGCCTCTTTTTGCAGTCTATTTTGTTTTCTGCTCACAACTTGCATCCTCACCTAGTTTTATATTGCCAGCAAACCTAGATAAATTATTTGCTATATTTTCATCTAAGTCATGAACATAGATTGTGAATGTCCCAGCACTAATCCTTAGATCACTCCATAAGTCACAGCCTGCCAACTTGCAATGACCCCATTTATCCCAACTTTCTTCTATCTGCCCATTAACCAACCACTTGTCCATCTTAATATATATCATCTCCAATTCCCTGACTCCTTCTTTGTATATTAACTTTTTGTATGGCATCTTGTTGAATTCCTTTTGGAAATCCACATTAAGAAGATTACCAGGAAGCAAAGAACACACCAGAATGATGTTAATAGTACATGATCAGCAGTGATTTTCACTTCAACAAAAGTCATTATCAGTAATGGTGCAGAATATTACTTTGTCTTTAGTAGCACTAAAATACATCAGCACTGAGACTTCAATCAGACTGTCAGGAAAAGACAGAACCAGGATAATAAAACAATCTCAGTTTGAAGTCACTTTCAGCCAGCCTTTTAGATAATAGAGAGTAGGAAACCTCCCCAAATTTATCATCTTCAAAACCATTGGGAATTTGTCACATGGAGAGTGCAACTGCCCGTTGGTCTTAGTAATAATGCACATTTAATTTTCTTTTCCATTAATTTCCTGGGCTGCTGATTTACTCATCCCTTTGTAATTAGCCTACACTCCCCAAGAGCATTTAAAATTAAACACATAGAGCAGGACTGGAGTAACATGCAGACCAGACCTGAAGCATTTTGTAGACTCGTTGAGTTTTGACAACTTTTGTAGTCCTTGTCTTGGTGTCAGTTTGAACTCACAATCACCCTTTGGACTACTCAGCTCACAAGCTTCTCCAAGGGATTGGCAGAAAGTTTTAAAGTTTACTTGTTAGCATCACAAGTAGGCTTACATTTGGAGGTTAGGAGGATTGGCCATGCTAAATTCTCCCTCAGTGTACCTGAACATGTGCCAGAGTGTGGCATCTAGGGGATTTTTACAGTAATTTCATTGCAGTGTTAATGTAAGCCTACTCGTGACTCAGATAAATAAATAAACTAAACACTGCAATGAAGTTACTGCAAAAATCCCGTAGCCCCACACCCTGGCATTTAGGGAGAATTTAGCATGGCCAATCCTCCTAACCTCCAAATGTAAGCCTATTAAATAATAAATAAACTTTAAAACTTTCTGCTAATCCCTTGCAAATCCCTTGGCCAATCCACCTAACCAGCACATTTTTCAGACTGGAAGGCAACCGGAGCACCCGGAGGAAACCCATGCAGACACAGGGAGAACATGCAAACTCCACACTGACAGTGACCCAAGCCGGGAATCGAACCTGGGCCCCTGGTATCCTGCTGTCTCATGTGTACATCTTAACTCTTGCCAATTGTGAACCAAGCAAACTTTTGGTAAAGCAAGGTTTGGTTAAAAATTGTTGAACTGTTTTGCTTCACATAGCAACAGGTATGAACAAATACACTTAGTTCAAGCACTTACCTTCACACAAAATGAAAAAAAACACAATGCTCTTTTCACGTCAGTGAGTTATCGACTTGACTTAAACAAGATGGGGTAGATTTTTGGGTGCCTGAACAAAACTGGAATAAGAAGTCGGCTTTCTCAACTTTTATTTCCTTTGTTATCTCACATGGTTTTACCCAAGAAATCTGTTTTAATGGTTCAATTTGATGCAGTCAAAGTGAAGTCAGGCAGTGACCCTGTCTCTTTCAATTGATTCTCGTTTCCCACCAAGTGTAAGATGAGTTCAGACAGTTGTTAAATTGCTGTGTTTACTGTATTGCAGAGCTGCTGTCAATCAAACATTCCTTTGCCTGGAGTGTGAAGGAGATGGACAATCATGAAAATTCAGGAACAACAAGCTGATGGAGATCTGATCATCTGGTGCTTCTGCTGGGGCCCCTCTCAACCCCAGGCATATTCCTAAGAAAATTCTATTCCTAATTCTCCATCCTGTTGATTCACTTCTATGCTCCTTTTGAGCAGCGATCTACACTGAAATAATGACAGTAAATGGAAGAACTGGGAAATTGCTCTGGTGTTTGATAAATATTGGATATGTGGCTAGTTTTGACAACTCATTAGATTGCATGATCATCTCAAAGGTGTAATGCACATCTACATTGTGCTAATGAATTTAATGCTCTTTACTTCCATTATCTCATGCTCTTTTTCTCTAAGTTCCTCTTGTCAGCAGCATTTCCTCACTCAACTCATTAGATATTAGCTTTGCCTAACTCAAAAGTCTCCGGAGGAACCTTTTCTGCCGGACCGTCACAAAGCCAATCTTAATCCTTACTTTACTTCCATAGCTGAAACATTCATCCTTGCTTTTTCAAGTTTCCAACTGGACTATTCCAACATTTTCCTGCTGTTCTCCTGAGCTGCTACTTATATAAACTCCAAAATATCTAAATCTCTATGGACCACATCCTATCCCACACATATGCCGGAATTTTATCACCCCAACTGCCAAGGAATTGGAGCAAGCAAGGTGCAGACAACAGAAATGTCCATTGATGTTGGGCAGTAATTTACAGTCTTGATTGAGCGAGCATTTTCTTTTCTATCTATCCCCTCCTAATGGTAGCAGAATTTCCAGCTACTTTCACCCTATCCTTTGAAATTCCCTTCCCATTTCTCAGCTCAATTTTAAAAACCTCCTTAAAACATGCTTGGAATCATAGAATCCCTACAGCTCAGAAGGAGACTATTCGGCTCGTTGAGCCTGCACTGACAACAATCCCACCCAGGATCTACTCCTGTATCCCATTTATTTATCCTGCTAATACCCCTGACACTAAGGGGCAACTTAGCATTGCTAATCAATCTAGCTCTCACATCTTTGGATTGTGGGAGGAAACTGGAGCATCCGGAAGAAACCCACACAGACACAGGGAGAACATGCAACTCCATGTAGACAGTCACCCAAAGAATGGAGTTTAACCCCAATCCCTGGCACTGTGAGGCAGCCATGCTAACTACTATGCCACTGTAGTGCCCCTGGATTGCACTATACTTGGATTACAGCTCCAGCCACCTCCCTTAATCCTCTTCCTGTCATACTTTGAATCTAGGCCTGAGAGTTTGCTGTTAAAACTGCCATGTATTGCAGTTCACTAATGCCATCAGTCACAAGATCATTACTCACTAATCATTGCAGACAGTAAAGATATTCTTATCTCAGGTTAGGGATTTTCTTACAAGAAAGTGTAAGTTTGTTTCACTGTGTAGTTTGCAGCCAAAGTGGCTTTAGCTTTCCATTGATGCAAATTGTAACTTAATGTGTAAATCATAGAATCCCTATTGTGCAGAAGAGGCCATTTGCCCCATCAAATCTGCGCCGACTCTGTGACAATGCATTTACCTCGGCTTTCTCCCCCTCCCTGACTCTGTAGCCCCACACATTTCCCATGGCTAATCCATACAACCTACACATACTGGGATAATTTAGCATGACCAAACCACCTAACCTGCACATCTTTAGAGTGTGGGAGGAAGCCAGAGCACCTGGAGAAAACCCATGCAGCCATGGGGAGAATGTGCATACTCCACACAGACAGTCATCAAAGTTAGTGTTGAACCCAGGTCCCTAGAACTGTGAGGCAGCAGAGCTAACCACAGTTCCACTGCGGTAACACTAAATCAAGTTTAGATAATTAGTTTGAAGTCAGCTCCCTACATTATTTAAATTTCTAAGTCTAAGGCAGAACATTGCCAGCAATGTTCAGACAAACAGCGAATCTCTGTGAAAGTGAGGTTATAGGCTCGAGAAGATTAGGTGGTGGATGGCACGATAGCACACTGCTGTTTTACAGCTCTAGGGATGTGCGTTCAATTCCCAGCTTGGGTCACTATCTGTGTGGAATTTGCACATTCTCTTTGTGTCTGCGTGGGTTTCCTCTGGATGCTCCGGTTTCCTCCCACAGTCCAAAGATGAGTAGGTTAGGTTGATTGGCCATGCTAAAATTACCTCTTAGTGTCCTGAGATGCATAGATTAGAGGGATTAGTGGATAAATATGTAGAGATAAGAGGATAGGGCCTAGGTGGGATTGTGATCGGTGCAGATTCAATGGACCAAATGGCCTCTTTCTCCGCTATAGGGATTCTATGATTAGATAGATTTGAAGAAATGTTCAGAAGTTCAGGCAGATCTGGACAAATGTTCAAATGTATCGCAAAAGCAAAATGTTGTTGTTGTTGAAAATCTGCAATCAAAACAAAAATGCCGGTAATACTCAAGGTGGTAAGAACTCAATCTAGCAACACCAATTTTAAATCCAACCGATTTATTTGATAGTAAATTTGTGAGCTTTCGACACTCCAGGTTCAATTCCTGGCTTGGATCACTATCTGTGCAGAGTCTGCACTTTCTCCCTGCATCGGTTTCCTCCCAGAGTCTGAAAAACATGCTGGTTCGGTGCATTGGTCATGCTAAATTCTCCTCAGTGTACCCAAACAGGTGCCAGAGTGGGGCAATTAGGGGATCTTCACAGTAACTTCATTGCAGCGTTAATGTAAGCCTACTTGTGATATTAATTAAATAAAGTTTAAAACAGCTCAGGCAGCATCTGTGGGGAGAGAGGGGCAGACTTAATATTTCAGACCAATGAAATAAGAGAAAATCTGATGAAAAATGTATCATTTACAACAGAATTAAGTTAAATTCGGTTGCAGGGTTGAAGAGCACAATTTTTTTTTACAATTTTATAGCCCTTTTTCACATTTGTCAAGGCATTGAAGTGTTAACTAAAGCAACAGCTGTGTAACTGGAAGCATTAGAAAGGCATTGTTTAGTGATCCCTGTGACAAAAACGTGGAGGTTCCACAGTTTAGAAATTTAAAAGCTGTATTAATGCCCTTGAATCTGAACAAAGCACCAGAGCAGGCGCTGAAGACAGGGCAATAGAATAAGTAAAACAAATTTAATCTCACTGCTGTATAATGAAAAGCCTGATCTGATATTGTACGAGCCAACGTAGTCCCTCTTGGGCCTTACAACAAATCAATAGGAGTTAATAAGTGCACAGCTGAGGGAAAGGGACGGAGCATTACTGTGGCAGCAGGAGTCAATGAAAAGGGTTATCAGATGAGAGACAAAGGATATGATTGCAGTCTTTGCTGTGCCCTGCTGTACTATTGTGAGTGAGACATTAATGAGGGACTCCCGGCTCAAAAACAGAACGTGCAACAGCTGACTCAAGAGCTCCATTCCAGAGAAACTGCTTCATCAGCAGACGTTAAACACTACTCCAGAGACTATGCAAATTGTCTCACAAACTCAATTTAATCAACAGTCAGCTCAAGAAATCTAGATTAAAGAAACCAGTTTTCTAGAAAGGAATGAGGTGACTCGGTGGCACAGTGCCGCCTCACAGTGCCAGAGACCTGGATTCGATTCCTGGCTTGGGTCATTATCTGCTCGCTCCCCCTCTGTCTGTGTGGGTTTCCTCCGGGTGCTCCGGTTTCCTCCCACAGTCCAAAAATATGTGGGATAGGTGGATTGGCCATGCTTAAATTGCCTCTTAGTGTCAGGGGAGCTAGCCAGGATAAATGTATGGTGTTATGGGGATAGGTGGGATTGTGGTCAGTGCAGACTTGATGGGCTGAATGGCCTGCTTCTGCACTGCTGGATTCTATTCTATGAAGATAGAATATGAACAATAGTCAGGTCCAAGAAAGATAAGAATCAATTAGGAGTTCATTCAGAAGGAGCTGGAACACAAAGCCAGGGAATTTCCTTACATGAAACATTTAGACAATAGCTGAACTGGAAAGAAACAATCCTAATCTCCTGGGAGTAATCCAAAAACAACTAGATATTCGGTTTCTTAACCTAGAAAATAACTTAGCTTTGTACAATCTCAAATGACACCTAACTATGTAATTAGCTTACACATGACCTATGTCACCGATATTATGGGCCATTAGGCCTCCTCCTATATCATAATTTATTTTATGTCTTCCCATTCTGGAACCAATTATATCCCAAACCTCAACACATGGAAAATTTGGATCACACCTACAATAAAAAATTTCCACAACACCCTGCTTCCTCCTACTCAAACGAAAATCCCTCATCTATTCTTACCAATAGTATGATTTTCATTGAGTATAACAACTTGCTGTTTGAGCTTTGTTCACTCAAGGTTACCCTCGTCTCACCATGTCACTCTCTTGCCTACATAAAAACCCAAACCCTAACCCCCTTCCACACCTCGTGATGCTTTATCCCTCCCCACCCAAAAAGCTCGGACTTACCTGAAGCTGATGTTCCTGTTGTCTTCTTCATGGGATTGCTTGTATGTCCAGCAGCGCCCACTATTGGGTTTTGCTGACACACTGCAACAGCTACCAGCCAATCAGATTGGCTGGCAGCTCGCAAGTGCGAGACTTCCTTCCACAGAAGGGCAGAAGTCCCACGCTGATCTTGTTCATCTGCAGCATATCATTGCTGTGGGATAGCCTTTTTCAAAGTCAGTCACTTTGCGACTGCAGTGAGGAGCAATAAATACACACCCCTGTGAAATTCAGTCCATTGAAGCCAATGGTTTTGCTCCCAGGCCCTTGTCTGATTTCATCGCTTTGGCATTTTGTCAAGAAGGAATGTTTGCCAAATAGTAATAAAAGTTAGAAACTGAAAACTTAATTTATGAGGATTGGCTTCAAAAAAAGGTTTTGAAAGTAGCCAGAGAATTTAGGAAGGCCGTAGGGTTGAATAAAGCTGTTCCAAAATTGGAGTCAATTGACTGTAAGTTTTATTATCAATGGTGAGTATTGAGACAGCAGAAGCCAAGATTGGACAATTGATGTCTACAGTTGTGAAATGGGACAAAGCCATGGAAATATCTGTAGGCGATATGTTATATACACAAACATACAAATGATATGTAATATATATACAAATATATGTTTCTATAATATGTGATTTCAAGAAGCAGTAAGATAAAGCTCTTGAAGCTAAAGGGGTCAAGGGCAAGGCAGGATCTGGTATTGAATTTGATGATCAGCCACGATCATAATGAATGTAGAGCAGGCTCAAAGGATGAATGGTCTACTCCTTGTTCTATTTTCTATGTATGTTTCTACATAATGATATTGAGTTCATTCATGGGATGTGGACATCACTGCCTGCACCAGCATTTATTGCCCATCACTAATTGTCCTTAAACTCCCCTGATAAAAATGTCTTGGATGCTAAAACAAGTAACTGTTCAATTCTATCAGAAGTACACCTTCACAAAGGATGGCACAGTGGCCCAGTGGTCAGCACCGCCACCTCATAGCGCCAGGGACCTGGGTTCAATTCCCAGCTTGGATCACTGTCTGGATGGAGTTTGTACATTCCCTCCATGTCTGCGTGAGTTTTCTCTGGATGCTCCAGTTTTCTCCCACAGTCCAAAGATGAACAAAGGTTAGGTGAATTGGCCAATGTGAAATTGACCCTTAGTGCTGGGAGATTAACAGAGTAAATAATGCAGTTAAGGGATAGGACCTGGGTGGGATTTGTGGTTGGTGTAGACTCAATGGGCCAAATGTCCTCCTTCTGCACTGTAGGGTTTCTATGATTCTATGAATTGTAACGATACCAAAGACTACACAGTCAGAGAATTGCAAGCAGAATCTGCAGGGATTTAAAGTTTAGTCACACCAAATCTCTGGGCAATGAGAACTGTTCCTTTCCCGTATTCTCAGGAAAGTTTCACAACACCAATTTTAAATCCAACCAATTTATTTGATAGTAAATTTGCGAGCTTTCGACACTACCTTACCCGGATTGCCAGAGTGCTGTTACAAGTTTACCATGGAAGATCAGCAGGGTATTTTAAGCATTGGTATTCTTAAACTCACACAGAGAATGGTGCATAAATAGGATGAGGTGGTAGAGGCAGGTACAACTATAACTTTAAAAGACATTTGAACATGTACATGGATGGAAAAGGTTTAGTGGGATATGCAGGCAGATAGGACTAGTTCAATTTGGAAAGCTGGTCAGCATGAATGAGTTGGGCCGAAGAGCCTGTTCTTGCAGTATATATCCCTATGACTCTATAAACAGACTTGCTGGGGAATATTAAGAGTCAACCGCATTGCTGTACATCTGGAATTGCATGTTGGCCAGACCTTGCAAGGACATTGGTGAGTCAGGGGTGTTTTAACAACAATCAGCATTGGTTTCATGGTGACCATTAAAATTTTAATTCATGACTTTTTTTTAAATTGAGGACAAATTTCACCAATTGGCATTGTGGGAGTCAAACCCAGGTCCCCAAAGTCTTTGGCTTATTAGTCATGTGATGAGACCATTACACCACCATCTCCTCCACACAAGGTTGATACGGTGCAGACTCAATGGGTGAGCAGAATATAACATCGGAGGAGAAGTTAGAAGCAAAATTCTGGATAAGTTGGAGTGTCTGGAACTCAAGAGACCATCAAGGAGATTATTGGTGTTAGCATTTAACCAGTGATAACACTGAATCTGTTGTAGTGTGACCAATGGTAACAGGTTATAAAGGCCAGTTGACCCAATAAACAATGTAACCAATGACAAAATGATGTGATGATCAGCTGACTCAGTATAAATAAAAACTTGTTGGGAATTGTTGCAATGGTTCAAGGTGAGGCTTCAGGTGTTGAAGTAAGTTTTGTTATATTTTATTATCTACACCTGAAGAACAGCAAAAGTGTTTCAGATATGTTGAACAAACATTATTCATAAGGACATAAGAAATGAGCAGGAGTGGACCGTACAGCCCATCAAGCCAACTCTGCCCATCAATACAATCATGGCTGATCTTCTGTTTCAACTGCACTTTCCTGTCCACTCCCCATCTCCCTTAATCCCCTGGCTTAATTAGTATTTTCTATTGTCAGCATCACTGGCAAGATCAGTATTAATTGACCCAATCCCTAATTGCCCTTGAATTGAGTAATGTTTTAGGCCATTTCAGAGGACTATTAAGAGTTAACTACATTGCTCCAGGCCAGACCAGGTAAAGATAGCAGATTTCCATCTGTAAAGGACATAGGTGAAGTGGATGGATTTTCGTGACAATCAATGATAGATTTATAGTCAGAATTACTGAGACTAACTTTATAGTCCAGATTTATTATTCAAATAACATTCCACTGTTGCAGTAACCTTGGTTGCTGAGTGGCTTTCAGATTGCAAGATTGAAGTCAGGCTTGTTCACTGACTATGTCCCCATGAATAAGATTAAGTACATTTAATACACACCAAATATTTCAGAATGAGTTATAGAAAATGTTTAATCATCCACTTATGTTATCAAATGCTGAAAACAAAAGAAATATTTACACCTTGGTGTGCAGAGGAAGCATACGGTTCTCACAGTCAATGTTGTGAGCAATCAGCACGCACCTCATTTCACTTGCCCTTCCTTTATGTGTTTATCACTTCAGTTATACCAGTGGGAAAAACCTTGCACATGGGCAACAGTCAGCAAAATGTCTCATGCAATAAGAATCCAAATGTATAATGAGGCTTCTTGTTTTGAGGAAGAACCTTTGCTGCCTATTTGAAGGATCTAATTAAAATGGCAGAAGATAGATTGACAATGGAGACAGAGCAGTTCTCCATTTCGGGTTTGCAAGTTCCCTCCATTGCCTCACCCCTCCCTAGCTCTGTCATTCCCTCCAAGTATCCTATGGAATCTCTACACTCCTCTAATCCTGATCTCTTGCAAAATCCTCGTTTTAGTTGCTCCTCTGTGGGTGGCCATGCCTTCAAACTGCCTGGGTGCCAACACCCTTTCTGCACTCCTCCATCTCTCTCACTTTCCTCTTTTAAGATACTCCTTAAAACCAACAATTTTGGCCAAGTTTTTGGTCATCTGACCTAATTCTCATCAGTGTCAAACTTTGTTTCATAATGTTTCTCTGAAGCTCCTCGGGACACTCCCCTCAATAAAAAGCCTGATGTAAATATAGGTTGTTGCTTTTTTGAAAATGGACTTGACCATTAACCTCCACTCATAAGGGAGAGAATCTGAACTAATTATTCAATGATTCCAGCCATCAATATGTGGAGTATTGCATACAATTTACGGAAGAGAATCAGGCTATTCGGACTAACAGTATTCATGTTCAACATAAGCCTCTCTCTCCTTACTTCAATTCATTCCATCACCATATCTGTTATTTCTTTCTCCCTCATGTAATTATCTAACTTCTCTTAAAATGCTACTTTGATATTTGACCACTTAATTTAACGTAGATTTCCACATTCTCATCATTCTCTGAGAGGTCCAGTAAGAAGTTTCACAACATCAGGTTAAAGCCCAACAGGTTTGTTTGGAATCACCAGCTTTTGAAGCACTGCTCCTTCATGAGACGCTCGCCCGATGAAGGAGCAGCGTTTCAAAAGCTTGTGATTCCAAATAAACCTGTTGAACTTTAACCTGGTGTTGTGAGACTTCTTATCGTGCCCACCTCAGTCCAATGTGGCATTCCTATATCTTCCGAGAAGTATAATTGTTAGCTGAGGTTGAATTTGGATTGAACTATGTTTGGAGATCAATGAAGAAGCAGGGATAAGATTTATCTTATTCTGGGGGGCTTTTCACTTCCAAGAATTAATAGAATTGATTCAGAAAGTGCTGGAAAAGTTCAGCACATCTGGCAGCAACTGTGGAGAGAGAAACAGAGTTAACATTTTGAGTTTCCTCTTCTGTTCCAAGAAAGAATTATATTGGGCATCTTAGGGCATATTTTGCTATTTCAATTATAACAGCTGGGAGACTTCAACTTGAAAGTGTTTCAGATCTGGCTTTTAGACCTGGTCTCAGCCCTGCCCTCACCATAGGCATTCTGCTCTGCAAAAGTATCAGTGATTCCAAATTGTGTTGCAGAAGCTTATGGGGGCTGGTGAGGGGGCGGTGGTGGGATGGTGCTTAACATGCCTGAAGCCCTGTGGCTTTGATTGGTGCCTCTAACCTCTAACTAATAGAATGCTGCTCCCCTGTCACATTGCTACTAGGATGGATAATGCCTTCCCCTGGCCTCTGTAGACTTTGCCCCACCCCCACAACATTCCTCACCCCTTTATTCCTCTAATGATCACAGGCAAAGTGGCAGTGGACCTTCCTCCACTGATCTCAAGCAGAGAGCCATCAGATGCCCGGCACTTACCTCCTCACTAACCCTCATTGATGGAGTGCCCAAATTGGACTCACATGCAGCATGTCTGTTTTGCACTGATTCCAGATGGGTAAACATGATGGTAAAGAGGGAACTTTCAGTAAAGTTGGGCATGCAGCCCATTAAGTTAATTTAAATGTGTGCCTCATGCCTGACTTTACCAAGTTTTCATGCCCGAAAATGAGCGCGATGGTATAATCAGGCAGTTTAACTTGGTTTCTTTTTTCAGAGTCTGCCAGGCCTGTTGAGGTTATCCACAACTTTCTGCCTTTATTTAAAGATCTCCAGCATCTACAGGATTTTGCTTTTCTCATAGAATTGAATAGAAGTAGAAATGGTTGAAAGCTTCAAGCTTTTAGTGTTCAGATTACCAACAACCTGTCCTGGTCTCTCCATGCCAACACTATGGTTAAGAATGCCCACAAACACCTTTTCTCTCTCAGAAGACTAAGGAAATTTGGCACGAGATGCTACAACTCACACCAACCTTTACAGATGCACAAAGAAAACATTCTTTCTGGTTGTATCACAATTTGGTATGGCTCATGATCCACTCAAGACCACAAGAAACTACAAAAGTTCGTGAATGTAGCCCAATCCATCACACAAACCAGCCTATCATCCATTGACTCTGTCTATACTTCCTGTTGTCTCAGCAAAGCAGCCAGCATAATTAAGGGTCCCATGAATCTCGGATGTTTTTTCTTTCACCTTCTTCAGTTGGGAAAAAGATACAAATTCTGAGGTCATGTACCAACCGACACAAGAACAGCTTCTTCCCTGCTGCCATCAGATTGCTGAATGAACTTACCTTGCACTAAGTTGATCTTTCTCTACACCCTAGCTATGACTGTAGCACTACGTTCTGCACTCTCTCATTTCTTTTTCTTTGAATGGTATGCTTTGTCTGTGTAGTGCATGAGAAACAATGCTTTTCACTGTATACTAATACATGTGGCAATTATAAGTCAAATCAAAAATCAAATCAAAGAATTGAATATAATCAGGAGACTCGAGGAGAGAGTACAACAGATGACATTTCAACAAATTAAGATAAGAGATTAAAACAGGAGAAAATAGACAACGTGTTCAAAACGTTGCTTTTTTATAACCTTGCCCGTTGAATGATTCTTGTTCCAAAGTATTCTCATAGTCTCAGGATCAAGTTACAATTGCAATTTCATTAGTGTTTATCTCTCTCTACTTGCTATGAAGCAAATGGACTGAGGTTTGTTGCTATGCAGAATAAAGTCACCATGTCGCCATCTATTGAACCTGTAGTTTCCCCACAGCTTTATCTTTGTCAGTTGAAAATAGTCGATTAATTTCCATCAGTCCTCATTTTTTTCCTCTTTTATTTCTTGCCTCTTCAGCATCAATCCCAGAGTTTGCTCTGCAGATGTCTGGGTGGTTAAGTCTCTTTGACTTCCACAGAGAAGTGAATTGAAACCTGCAGAGAAAAGCACTTGGTCTTGATCACGCAACAATTTTTAAAGTAACTGGGTGACATTCCCAGTCAGTAGGACAAAATGATTATATTGGACTGAATGTATTTCTGAAGACACCTTCGAATGGATGTAGGAGAGGTTGATGAGTGGGCCAATATAATATTAGCATATGGATTTACACCACTGTTCACCTGCTAATCCCAAACTCACCAGGGCTGTGAAGGCACCTAAAGCTGAGACTGCATCAGATTATAATCACAGAAAACACTTTCTTTTTGGAAATCCATTTGAAACAAATGCTAAAAAAAAACATTGTACAACTGATGGATTCAGAATTATGCTGCATCCAACTGCACTAGTCTCAAACCACATGGGAATATAGCCTGACACTGCGATATCTATCTTTTTGTATGGTAATCTCTATAGTTTGTGTGTGTTTGTGTATGTCTGTGTGTTTCTTTGTGTGTTTGTCCATGTGTGCATGTTTGTTTATGTGTGTTTGTGTGTATGTGTGTCTTTGTGTTTGTCTGTATGCATCTGTGTTTATTTGTGTCTGTGTGTGTGCTGTTTGTGTCTGTGTTTGTGTATGTGTGCGTGTGTGTGCATGTGTCTGTGTTTGTTTGTGTGTCTGTGTTTTTGTATGTTTCTGTGTGTGTGTGTCTTTATGCGTGCCTGTGTATGTATTTGTTTGTGTGTGTGTCTGTGTGTGTATGTGTTTCTGTATGAGTTTCTCTGTGTATGGCTTTGTGCATATCTGTGAGAGTGTTTGTTTCTGTTTGTGTGTGTGCATTTATGTATGTTTATGTATGTGCTTGTGCATGTGTGTGTTTGTCTGTTTTTTGTATATGTTTGTGTGTGCGTGTGTGTGATTTTTGTGTGTGTGCATCTGTGACTGTGTGTGTGTGTATTTGTTTGTGTGTGTCTTTGTATGTGTTTGTTTCTGTGTGTGTATGTTTATTTGCACGTGTTTGAGTCTGTGTGTCTGTTTGCAATGTTTTGTGTGTTTGTCTGCGTGTGGGTGTATGTGTTTGCATTCTGATTTCTCTATGTATATATTTATATGTGTGTGTTTGTGCTTGTCTGTTTGTGCCTGTCTGTATGTGCATGTGTGTGTCTATGTTTGTGTGTGTGTGTGAGTTTGTTTGTTTATGCATATGTTTGTGTGTGTATATTTTTTGAGTGTGTGCATCTGTGTGTGTTCTTGTTTGTGTGCGTGCACATGTTTGTTCATGTGTGTCTTTGTTTGCGTGTGTGTGTGTGCACATGTGTGTCTGCATTCATTTGTTTGTTTGTGTGTGTGTGTGTTTCCATATCCATGTCCATTTTCTTATGTGTGTGTGTGTCAGTGTATATGTGATGAAATGTAACAGACCTGAACTTTCAGGATGGTAAGCACTCGGCATCCACATCCCACTGATTCTGACAGGCTCGCTCTATTTTAAACTCAACTGAGAATTGATTGGCAAACCTTCCATCCATCCATGGAGAGTTGGCAGCCGATGAGATTGGCTGATATCTCTCTAGCTTCTCCAGACACAGCACTCAAATTAATCCATCCTTCCTTCACGCCCGAGATCAAGATGATTAACTTCTTCTATTTGGCACTCTAATCCAACTGATACTCTCTAGCCTAGGAATTGAAGCTGGGTGGGAAAAAGCCATTAAGCAGCCAAAAACATTAATCGGGGCATAGGCAGGCTTCCCATCTGAGGCCCTGCTCACTCCACTATAAAATTATATCTAGGTCAGGGTGGGCAAGATCCCAAAAGAAGCCTTGTTAAAGCAATTGTACTCTCTCCCACCACCTCAGAATCCACCTGCGGCTGGGTGGGATGGGAAGGGGGGCTTATAATTCTACTTCTATTGACTCTATTTCTCTCACCATAAATGCTGCCAGGCCTGCTGAGTTTCTGCTGCATTTAATTTTTATTTCAGAATTGCAGCATGTGTGATATTTCAGCATTGCACAAATATAAATTGTTTAAATCCATTCACGATTACTATGCAAGAATGAAGCACAGTGTGTGTAGCAGGGGTTTATATGAAGGGTGTGATGCTCCCTTCATCAGGAAACAATCGCTCCCGTAAGATCCTGATTAAATGTGAATATGTTCAATTCATGGGCTGGATTTTGCAATCTTGCCAATAGCATATATCCCCCCCACCCCCCCCCATTGCGGGTTTCCTGGAAGCGGGAGGGATGCATTCAACAGGAAACCCTGGTAACGACCTGAAAATGCTATTGCTGGCCAATGATGGACCACCTTCCATCACTATGAAATGCAAGGTGGGTCGTGTGGCAAATTTGTTTTGTTTTATGGCCATGCTTCTGTTTTTTTTTCTTTACAAAACATCTGTGTTTGCATGACCACCTCCATTTATCAACACTTGGACTATGTCCTTCTTTCATCATTACTATAGTGAGGATACATTTAGAATGTGGATGCACTGGATTTAGATTTCCAGAAGGCATTTGACAAGTTGCCACATCAAAGGTTATCTCACAAATTAAGAGCACAATGTTGGTTGGAACATATTGGCATAGTTAGAAGATTGTTGAACTAACAGGAAACAGAGTTTGGACAAATGGATCATTTCTGGGTAGGAAAGATGTGACAAGCAGAACGCAGGTATAGAGGGATCTGAGTGTCCCAGTATATGAATCACAAGAAGTTAGTCTCAGGTACAACAAATGCTTAGCAAAGCAAATGTAATGTTCGTGTTCATTGCAAGGTGAATGGAATATATAAGTAGGGATCTTTTATTACAGTTGCACAAGGTGTTGGTGATTCCACATCTAGAGAAATGACAGTTTTTGCCTCCTTATTTGAAAAAGGATGTAAATGTGTCAGAAACAGTTCAGAGATGATTCACTCGACTGATACCTGGGATTGGGGCTTATCCTCTGGGGAAAGGTTGGGCAGGCCGAAATTCTATTCATTGGAGTTTAGAAGATAGAAAGGTGTTCTCACTGAAATGTTTAAGCTTCTGAGAGGAGTTGATAGAGTGAATGTTTAGAAGCTGTTTCTTCTTGTGGGAACGAAGGGATACAGCTTAATAATGAGCTTCCATTTTAGATGGAGATGATTCTTTTTTCTCTTAGCAAGTCATGAATCTTTGGAACTCTTCCCTGGGGAATGATGGAGGCAGGGTCAATTACTATTTTTATAGTGAGGTAGATAGATTCAACCGAGATTATTTATTCTCAACCTAAGACCTCGCCTGAAGTGTGGTAATTGTCAGATTAAATTATTACCAGTTAGCTCTTCCCATCAAAGGGGGTAGCAGCCTATGGTCATCTGGGATTAAGGCAACTTTAATGCACCTATTGCCACTTTAACTAAGATCAATTCACCCAACAAAGACAGGAGACAAGACAATCAAAGGTTATTGACATAGGCAGAGTATGGAATTGAGGGGAGACAGGAAAGTAGAGGCCACAATCAGATTAGGCCTGAAGTTATTGAATGGCAGGGCAGACTGGAGGGGCTGAATGGCGTACTTGCTCCTGCACCTCATTCATATGCTCATATGTAAATTTCCCCAGAAGTACCTCACCCAAGTGAGAATTAATCAAATGTATAGTGAATTTCCTTAAACTATTTACTAGAGGAAGTATCACTGCTAACACCAACATATATATATATACACACACACACACACACACACACACACACAGCAATGTTTCCAATTCATGGGCACTGAAGCCAACAGGAATGTACCTACTGGGGGTCGATTTAGCTCAGTCAGTTGGATAGCTGGTTAGTGATGCAGAACAATGCTAACAGTGTCGGTTCAATTCCCATACCAGCTGAGATTATTCATTCTCAACCTTACACCTCAGCTGAGGTGTGGTGGTTGTCAGGTTAAATTACTACCAGTCAGCTCTGTCCATCAAAGGGGAAAGCAGCCTATGGTCATTTGGGACTATGGCAACTTTAATGCACCTATTGCCACCTTAACTAAGATCAGTTCACCCAACACAGACAGGAGATTGATCATACAACCTGTCCAGTCTGTATAATTACAGGAACTATTAATGCCAATTATTACGCTTAGACCATTTGTTTGATTGATTCAGCTTTCCCCGAGGGAAGCTACTTCAGTGTAACAATGGCCATCACCAATAAGGGTGAGTCTTCTTTGACATTCATTCATTCATGGACATACCCCAGAGAAATCTTTGGAGGAGTACCCTTCTGTAATACAGTTCAAACATAGCTCTCCAATACAGCAATAACAGGGATACCATTTAAATACAGCTCTAAATCACAGAAATAGGCTGCTTACAATTATTCAATATACAGAACATTGTTTTAAAATTCCAGTCTTGCCTATGGAGGTTTATTATTAAATCTTCACCCAAAAGCTTGTCTGTGATCTAGCTGGAAAACCGTCTGTTCTTTTAAAAGATAAACAACCTTGCTGTTGTTCTGTTGATGTCAAGACCTTGAGGCACTAACAGATGATTTTACTATAATGCAGGGCGTTAAGTCTATCCTCTTTTCACCAAATCCCATTAATTCATTCTTACATTCTGCCTTTTGGATCTTAGCCTAGTTCAAGATAGCTAACTTTATTTCCCATTACACTACTCTTTTCATAACTATTCTTTAAAATAGAAATCAAATATTTGATTTTCAGCATTAACAAATTTGTTTGTTTGTTCTTTCCAGTAAGCATCAGGTAAATTCCATTTTAAATGCTCAAAGTAGCAACTTGTGCCCAGATATTTATCAATTCCAATTTCAAAAGCATGCCTGCTGGTTTCCTGAAATATAAAGGGCAGCATTTTCCTCCTGTGCTAGCCCTGAAACCGGAAAATCACTTCCAAAGTCAATGGACCTTTGCATAGTCTGACCCCTCCAACCCCTTCCACCTCCTCCTTCACCTACCCTTTCCTACTATGATTCCCATGGCAGGCACATTGGAAAAATTCCAGTTGAAATCTTTTATTCTCAAAGCCGCTGGCTTCATTTCTATGCAGCTCTGCCTTCTCAATTTCACATGGTAATGGTCTGGCCTACCTGCACTGCTTTGGCAGCACTAACCTGCTGGCACGCCTCTGCCTCCTACAAGTTGTGCTCCCTGTCCTGAGTTCTTTCAGATTCTTTTATTACTCAACCATGCCATGCTTTTTGCACTAACAGGGTGGTAAGTGAAATGGTGGTAAATGCAGGACCTTTCTGACTCTAAAAAAAAATCCTGCTCACTATACCAAATTGTTGTGGTGGGATTCTCCTAACTAACCACAGGAGATCCAAGGATATCTTACAATAGTTTATTCATGATTCAGCATGGAGGGAATTACCCAAAGGAAACCAATGAAGGAGAACCTTTCTGTGGCACAGCTCAAACAAAGCTCTAATATACCTCTGCAAATAGTAATTACAGACATAGCATTCAGATACAGCTCTCAACTCAAAGTCACTGATACAGACTGTTTACACAGTAATTCAATAGACAGAACATAGTTTTCAAATTCCAATCATGCCTACGTGGATTTATATTTAAACCTTCATCCAAAAGCTTGTCTGTGATATAACTGGGAAACTGTCTGTTCTTCTAAAAGATAAACAGCCTTCCTGGCAAGTTCTGTTGACGTCAGAACATTGAGGTACTAGCAGATGATTTTACTCAATGTAGAGATACTAAATTCATCCCTCTTTCAACAAATCCATTAATTCACTCTTACATTCCTCCCTTTTGGCCCTTGGCCTAGCTCAAGGTAGTAACTTCCTTCCCTTTTATATTACTCTTCCACAACATATTTTAAAACAGAAAACAAATCCATTGATTCATTTTTGCAAGTGATAAGGGATGATATTTATGCAAGTTTCTCCTCCTTGATATGGAGGCTACTTATTTCATAGAAACTTATAAAATTCTAACATGGTTAGGCAGGATAGATTCGGAAAGAATGTTCCCAATAGTGGGGGAGTCCAGAACTAGGAATCATAGTTTAAGAATTTTCTTTATCCAGAAGGTGGTGAATGTGTGGAATTCACTACCACAGAAAGTAATTGAGGCTAAAACGTTGCCTGATTTCAAGAAGAAATTATATATAGCTAGAAGGATCAAGATATATGGGAGGAGGGGGGAATTCAAGATATTGAATTCGATGATTAGCCATGATCAAGATGAATGACAGTGAAGGCTTGGAGGGCTGAATGGCCTACTCGTGCTTCTAGTTTCTATTTTACTTCAATTAACCTGAAAATTGATCCAGTTATTGTTGCCAAAAACGAATTTCATTCTAAACTCTATCTGATGCTTTGGGCATTGCACAGAACAAAGATTAACCAATTGGTGCACAACTGAGTCATGGACTAAAGAAGCTAGATTTAGAAATGGTCCCATTGTAAATATGGATTTCGTCCCAACAATCAGCCATGATTGAATGGCAGAGCAGACTCGATGGGCTGAGTAGTCGAAGTCTGCTCCAATGTCGTCTTGCTTTATGGTCTCAATACTGGTTTTGGACAAATATCATAATTAGTTCTACATGTTGTGCGGGATTCCAACCCTGTCCTTGTATTGGTTGTGAACCCTGAGTCATATTGTTGTAAATCACCCACTACCTGCATCTTACTTCTGCCTCATTCAGGGCAATTAGAGATGGGTAATGTCGAGCCAGCGACACAGATGAATAAAACAGAATTGAGGAGCTCTGCTGAGGAGCCTGTGAACAACACTGGCGCTGTCCACAGCTCTAGTGCTGAACGCAGTGCTCATTGTAACGCTCTGCCGCTCGTCCCTGTCGCTGTCCAGCGCTGCGGTGCTGAATCTCAGTGCTGAGAATTGGCGCTGTGCTATTGCACACAGCCGCTACCCGGCGCTGTGGAGTGTATGTTGGAGCTGGAGCAGTCTCGGTTTTGCTTCTTAGACAATCTCCCGCTCTCAGTGAGAATGTGAACGGCGATTCCCTTCCCTGTCACTCACTGAGCGATGAGACCGGGACATCTGGCATTTGCACCGCACCACCATGGACGAAGACCTCTTCCAGCTTCGGCACCTACCGTAAGTCGAAGTCCCTCAACCCATGTACATAGACAAACAAGAATAAGTCTGTGTTTGGCGACATGGGCACTAGGCCTGTGCATCCCCCAGCCAGCCTGAAATATCAAACCCTCATTCAGATTCTAGTCACCGGCTGCGATTGTGGAAAGAGAAGCACCGAGACCAATTAAGTACCATTGACTTTGAAATTAAATAGATGCTAGGGTGCACGCTAAATTTAATGTTTAATGGTATTTAAAAGTCTGCAATGTTTGAGTGGGAGAGTGTTGTCAATGAATTGATTCAAAAGAATGACAAAACATTAAAGTCTGAATGGAATAATAATCAGGAAATTAAAAATATGCCTGATAATATGGTTTTGATGATGGTCAGTGCGAAGAATTATGTTATTGTTAAACTCAGGGAATGCGACATGTCGATTGCGCCTATTCAAAAATGCATTGTCCAAAATTAGACTCAAAGCTTGTGGCTAATTCTTGCATTAATAATAGTTGCTGTGGTTCAACTCTCAGGAAGTACAGACATGTACAGCCCTTGTCTCTTTAAAGGTGTTATTGCTTTGAAAAAGTGGATTATTTAAATACTGATACAAGGTGTATACTTTACTAACGGGCTGTCGTAAATTGACTGTCTTTAAAAGCTTTAACACGTGATTCAAACTATTTTTTTAAAATTCAAATTTTATGTGAATCCTGCTGCAACAATTCAAAATCAGCGTCAGGGACAATTTTCTGTGTGTTTTTTTTTCTTTCTGGAGAAAAATGTTAAAAATTGTGATTGTGTGAATTGTCTTTTTATGCATATAAGTCAGTGCTTACAAAGCCTGCTTTGTATTCATTGTCTTGACAGTAGGATATGACATTAGGATTTAGTCCTTGGCTCGATGTCAAGACATTTTAGTTGGCTTTAAAGCTTAGCATTGTTTTTAATAATTTGTAATGTATTTGAAAAATTTTTGAATTCCAAAGAAGTCACATTGGACTCAAGATATCAACTCTGTTTCTCTCTCCCCAGCTGACACCAGATCTGCTAAGTTTTTCCAGCACTTTAATTCAGATCTCCAGCATCTGCAGTCTTTTGCTTTTATTGATAAAAATGATGTTATTCGAAGGGAGAGTATGAAAAAAAAATTCCTCGAATGATTAATACAGAGTGTTCTTAAACATCACAAATAATAATGTAAATATAATTACAGAAGAATGTAACTATGACCAAACGGTCCTTGACATTATCCTTTGTCTCAGGGAATGAAAAATATTTGAATCCAGCCAAATTTATTTATATGCCAGTCCAATGCACTGACATTGCACAAGCAAAGCTTCAATGAAATCCCAAAACTTTTCATTTCTTCCCTCACAGATTTGTGCAACTAAATCAGTACATAAAATAAAATATTATAGATGCTGGAAATCTGAAAAATAAAGAAGTTCATCCAACATTTTCATTCCTGTTGTGTGCCTATCAAATCATTAGTATGTCAAGGTGATACAGTGGCACTAGGGCAGTGCAGTGGCACAGTGATTAACATTGCTGACTTACAGTGTCAGGGATCAGGGTTCAGTTCTGGCATTTGGTCACTATTTGTGTGGAGTTTGCATGTTCTCCCTTTGTCTGCATGGGCTTCCTCTGGGTGCTCTGATTTCTTCCCATAGGTGTGGGGATGCCATCTTTGGACTGGGGTACGTCCAAAAGTCCAAGTTCCTCCCACAGTCCAAAGATCATAGGAATCATAGAAACCCTACAGTGCAGAAAGAGACCATGTGGCTATTGAGTCTGCACTGACCACAATCCCACCCAGGCCCTATCCCCATATCCCTGTATATTTAGCTGCTAAACCCTTTAATCTAAACATCTCAGGACACTAAGGGGCAGTTTTAGCAAAGCCAATCAATCTAACCGACACATCTTCAGACTGTGGGAGGAAACTGGAGCACCTGGAGGAAACCCACACAGACACGAGGAGAATGTGCAAACTCCACACATACAGCGACCCAAACCGGGAATTGAACCTAGAACCCAGAGTTGTGAAGCAGCAGTGCTAAACACTGTGCTGCCCATGGGTGTGGGCGAATTAGGTTGAATGGCTGTGCTAAATTGCCCCTTAGAGCCAGGGGATTAGCAGGGTAAACGTGTGGGGTTACAGGGATAGGGCCTGGGTGGGATTGTTGTCAATGCAGGCTCAATAGGCTGAATTACCTCCTTCTGCTCTGTAGGGAGTCTATAATCTCTGTACATTCTATTTGTACATGATGTATAGACAGCATCCAGGATAAGAAGACTATCTGGCTGCTCTCTGTTTATTTCTGCCTTCTTTGATTGGATCTCTGTACAACACACCATCACCTTCTGGGTCAGAAACTTCCAGCCATTTTGGGAGCCCCCTCACATATCATAAATTTACAGTCAACAACCCACCTACCCCACCTCCAATAAGCTCCATGATTAACAATTATTATCCAATAAGCATTTACTTTTTCTCTGCTATGATCACCTAATTTCCCAGAAATCAATCCAACACCGGCTGACAGGGCTAGAAGGAATGACTTTGCAGTTGTTGCTTTGGGATTCTGTTCCATTGACCTGGGAAAAGAAAACATTGTGTATATTCAATCTCAGATTCTGTTTTATTTGATGTACTCCAGTTCCACCTAAATCCATCACTCCAAATATCACCTTTAATGGTGTTTGTGGCTTAAATAACATAACTACCTAAATCAGATCATCTGTTAGTTAACGTTCTTCCATTGGGTTCAGAAGCAAGGCCTAGTTTATTATTCTTCTGCAATGAAGATCATTTTTGTTGATTTTCTCTGCAAATTCTCCAGGGTCATTGTGACCCCCTCAATGCCAGAGCCTAACACAGTGGTCCAAATTTCGACACAAAATGTGCTCTACATTTTTGGCACTATCTGCGTGTTGTTAATATATCCCTAGTATTATGTGTTAGTTTTATAATGATTAGTCTAGACAATATTCTAAAGAATGTGGTTTCTTTACTTTTGTTCAGAATAAGCTTGAGTCTAAATCTTGAACAAATGGTCAATGCAAGATTCCAAATGTTGCTCACTAATTAACCTTTAACCTGCATTCACACATCTTATATTCTATGATTTAATACAAACCTGTGTGAGTAACAGTACATTTGCCTATTCTAAAATGCACTTGCCAGTCTTGGTGCAATCTATCCTAATCCAAATTGTAAACTCCCTCCTCTTGTATTGCTGTCTATTTCACGCTTTTTGATCACATCTGCAAACAGAATTATTGTGCAATGAAAAGGGACTTCATTTAAAACCACCCTTTGTTGTTGTTTAATCTATTTATATCTACTTTCCTATTTTATAAATGTGAACATTATCAAAAGCCTTTTATAAATCCAATTTAATAACACTCGGTCTCCTTGTTGCACTATTCTTGTCACCTCTTTGTAAATTGAATTGGAACCTCTCCTTTCTGAAGCTGTATCTATTGTAACCTTTACATATTCCTGTTCAGACACTTTCTATTAATGTCCTCTGTGCAGAGATGGTTTATAGTTGCCAGGTTTGACTTTATTCCTCCTCTGAACAAAGAGATTACATATGTTTCTATTCATTCATCTGAATATAACAATCCCTATTTTAAGTGAGGTATTTTGCTAGGGTATCACGTCATCCCCGTCCTGTTTTTGAATATCTTGAGATAAACAGCTCTGGCCTGCTGTGTTTTTACTTCCAGTCCTTTGAGTCATTTGAAAGAATACATTATAATAGGAAACTCAATTGTAATACAAAGAAAAGGCAGACAGAGTGAGGGCCAAAAAAAAGACAATTCTCACTTATCAGGTGGTGCATTTTCCTCGTGTGCTATTCAGGTATTTGGAATAGGCATAAAAAGAGTCCTCTCAGAAATGGAGCTGATATTCAGATGTTCAATAAAGTTGATGTTTATTGAGTGGGAAATTGTAATTTCTGTGATCACACTAAAAGACATGAATTAGTCCAGATGTCCCCAGACTGGGTTCTGCAGAACTTTAGAATTCCATGGGAGGTTTCCAAGGAAGCTCCATGAGAACAGCTTTGAGTTTTGAGAAAAGTTGTCTTTCCAGCTTGTTCCAATTGGATGCAGTTATCATCCTGCATTGATGACTGATGGGCACATTAGTCAGCCTATCAGCAGCCAATACGCTATGTGGATGGTCTCTGAATGAGCTGGAAAAAGTATCAGTGAGCATTAAAAGCCTGAGGTAAAGGTCAGCGCAGCTAAGAGTAAAGGTGAGCGAAGGCAGTGGGAGGGCAAAGGCCCAGTTGTGAAGTGAAAGCAGTAACAGAGTGGAGACTCAGAGGCTAAATGAATGCAATAGTATAATGAAGGCAGAGCAAAGGCAGCGGTAGATTGAAGGCACAGCAGGTGACAGAGTAGACAGTGGGCAGTTGATGGCGAGTAAAGGACAGTGGCTGTCAGAGAGGGGGAATTGGTAATGGGGAGAGGGCCATGGAAAGAGAGGGGAAAGTGGGGACAGACTTAAATTCTTTGTTGAAGATAATAATGTTTTAATGATGATAAAATCATGTATATAGATAAACAAGAAAATGCTATCTGTTCTGTACATTTGTTTTGTGTTCATACATATTTCTCAAAAAGTACTTACCTTAAAAATAAAAAGAATGTTTGGAGTTCCTGCAATACTCTTGGGAGCTCGGGAGAGTTCCATACCCAGAAACATTTGGGAACTCTGACTTGTTCTATTCAAAGTATCTTGTAGTGTATCTGCAAATGAAGGAAATATCATCCTTTGTGACATAGCTTTATTACATAATCACAAGTGGAATTACTTGATTGCACAATGAGAAAAGTAGGATATATAAAGCTCAATACATGGACAAGATATTAAGATTCATCAATCATTTGCAGGTCGTGTGGTTTTAAGTTGTGGAACTGAAAAAAAGATGAGTTAATCTGCCATGATATTGCACTTGAACAGTAAAGACAAAGTATAGTTTTCAGGTGAGAGGGAAGAATAATGATACCAAGACAGCAAATATCAATCCTCCTTTTACGCTCATCCATCAAACATTCTGGAAACATTGTACTTCAATTTTGCATTTTTATTTATAGCTAAGTAGCAAAACTTACAGCAGTTGGGATCAGGTGTGAGTTTTTTAATGCATTATAGATGATGCAGCAATGCAACATCACAATGAAAAATAACATAAAGCAATTTCACCTGATTTCCTTTGGCTGTAAAACTGTGAACATATCTCTTAGTCTGAAGGCCTTCCTTGACTGTTTTATGGAGTAGAATAAATGGATGCATTTCAGCTGGGGATGTAATGTAATAAAAAATCTTCTTTCATAAGGTGACCATCAGTAAGCCATGAATCAGCCTCATTCCAATGGAGACATCTGTTGTATCAAATTGGTTTGGTTATGAACATTGTCATCACGGGGTCAGGCTTTTGTGAATTTGAACTGCATACTGAAGGGTATGGCAGAAGAGGAAGAACCAGCAATTGAAAGGTTTAATTCTTTGGAAGTGGAATGGCAAGCAAATAGATCAAAGCATTATAAAAAGGGGAATAGCATCTGGGTTCTATAAATAAAGATACATAGTAAAGTGGTAAACATTAATTAGCACAAATCAATGGTTAGATCTAACCTTCTGTGTAGTTTTGATAGTCTATTATAGAAAGGGTTTTAATATCACAGAATATATTCACTAATATGAAGGTGGGATGATGAGAAATTATGTTGCCAGCAGCCCACGCCCCTTTAATTTTGAAAAATATTCTCCAACCTGACCTGCAGCTGGAATTCTCCAGCCCCGCTGCAATGAATGGAAATTTGGTTAAGTGCCAAATTCTCTGTTCGCACTGGCAGCAATAACAGGGCATGTGACACTGGAGAATTCCAGCCATGGCATTTAAACTTTGAATTGATTGAAAGTTTTGCAACTTGAACTGCAAAGGGCAGATGGCTACATTTAAAAGTAAACGTGAGAAACAAACAAATCATATTCCGGGGAGTTTGAAGAGAGACAATTTCCTATAATCTAGGCATGCATTAAAACTTGTAAGGAAGAGACCTTAAAATGCAATACACTGAATATCAAAACAATGGCTGCCATAGATAGATACTCACCCAAAACATCTTGGAAATATATAGTGGACGAAGTATTTCAAGGCAAGGCTATCCAGCCACTTGAGAAAGATTACTAGTGACACAGGCAGTATCAGGAAGGGCTTCAGCA
The DNA here is from genome assembly GCA_024679065.1 of Sphyrna mokarran. Lineage (NCBI taxonomy): Eukaryota > Metazoa > Chordata > Chondrichthyes > Carcharhiniformes > Carcharhinidae > Sphyrna > Sphyrna mokarran. The sequence continues at coordinate 38,033,412 of JAGIQG010000020.1, read as the reverse complement.
GAGGAAACAAGCTGAAGGCTATGCTTCCTCGTTCTCTCTTTTTGGAATAAGAATGTTGTCTGCTTGAAGAAGCCAGTACTACCAAAACATACTAACGTATCAATATCTCATAATAATTGCAATATCTTCACTGCATGATCACAATAAGAAACTAGCCAACCCAAATCAGCCACAGCGTTTAAAATCTAAGCCTCAAGGACATTCAAAGACATTTATCCTTATGTTCTTTAGTGTATGTTTGTGTATATGTGTGCGTGTGCACATATGCTGAGTGTTTGACATTAGGTTATTATCATCTTAAAAAATTTGCTCTTTCTTTGACTCAGGAAAACCTTATTTGATTGGCTCCTTCTTGCTTAAGTAGTTTTAAATACATTTGATTTGGAGCAGGCACAGCCTTGTCAAGATAAGCTTAAGCCTTTGTCATGATCATTGGAGGAGGTTGGAGAGAGGGAAGCCAGTTCGCCCCTTCTCACCTGGTTGCAACAATCGATATACTATTCAAATGATTGATACTGTTCCTAATGAAATGTGTAGGATCAGCATGGTAATGTGTGAATGTGCAAAATATGCAATCCACAGTATTTCTCATACTTTGTGTTTTACCAACACTGGATATGGAAGGTAACTCTTCATCCTTGCCCTCAGTATTGCTACAAGCAGTGTACTTGACAAACCATTCAAAAAATTACTAACAACCATGAAATTCAAGTGACAGAAAAAGACAACAAAAGTAAAATATTTTTATATAATTTGGGCCATTAAATAAGAGCTCTGAGCTGATATTCTTGAATGAGCTGAAATTTGTACCATGATGTTGATGATGATGTGATGCATTGGTGCCAACATGTTTGCCATGGTTGAGGGGAGTCAGTCCAGGACTGGATGCTAATGATGGCTATCTGTACAGACGCTGGTCAGTGGAGATGTTATACAAGAAAATATCTGCCTGGTGCTCTGACACATCTACAACTGCTTTGGCTGGGGTGGGGGTGGGGTCAAGGGGTTTGTGGGAATGGGAGAGGTACAGTAGGAGGGGGGGACAGAGGAAGAAAAATAATTGATGTGATGTTTTAGGATCAAAAAGAGATGAATAAATAAATTAAACAGTTGTATCTTAAGCGAGGAAGTCCAACAGAAAGCATACTATCAAAGGCAGCAGGGAATGAAATGTTTCAGGGAATAAGAAAGGAAGTTGTTTCTGAAGCAGATTTAGTAGAAGTTGGATAAATGACACATGGCAAATATATCTGTGAAGTTTCCTCTCGGGACTGATAAACTAAATCAATTTTGTCTTATTACTCTGTGATGCATTGAGGTACCGCAGCCAGAAGCAAACCTCTGTCATGGTTAGTCTACATTGGAACTGTGGTAATCACCAAAAAAACACATTCCAGGTCCCCAGCCATCTAATTCTAGCCCATTATGATCTCTGTTACTTAAAGGTACTTTTACTATGGTGTTATTGATTCGGTTACCATTACCTTCTCAATGGGAATTATGCATGGGTAACAAATGAAGGCCTTGTCAGTGATTTTCACATTCCACTAAAAAATATTCTTAAAAGTTAGCCAATGAGATTGGACACTAGAAATTTCCCAGTCTCCTCCTTGTTAATAGCTGCTCTTTCAGGGAGACACAACTTAGATCAAAAACTCCACAAGGTGAAGGAAATGTCACCCTGTGTTACCATATACCAGTTCTCCAAAATGCTGTCTTTTAAAAAGTCTATATTCTATCATAAACCTCTAAACAACATTAGCTAGGCATGTGATAAAAACCGTAGCCAAATTCTGTTATATCATTCCATTCATCTTTCTATTCCTTGCGCGCACATTGCAGTGTAGAAGCATTCACATCATCTTCATGAGAAGACAGAAACACTCAGAAATAGCTCATTTTCAATACTTTAAGGCAATTATGTTTGATGAACTAATTATCAGTAAAGGTAATTAGTGGGTTATGAAAAGTGTTTTTTTTAAGCTTGAGGTTTAGGATTGCTTGGTGTCAGAGTCACGGCCCCCAATAATACTAAGTCATACAGTTTAGAAAGAGCAAAGTTCAATTTCTACTTGTGTTGAGTTAGCTGATTCCACTCTGAAGAGCAGTAGGAGTTCACTTCATGTGTTTCATTCAATTAAAAGCAAAAGTGAGCATATAATATATTTCAATTCTGGAAAAGAACATCTTAACAGATTTCCCTTGTTGAGTTAATTAAAGTAATTATGTCTAATTTTAATATTATTTTAGAAATATAGAAACTAGAAGTAGGAATAGGCCATTTGACCCTTCAAGCCTGCTCCACCATTCATTTTAACCATGGCTGATCATCAAATTCAATATTCTGATCCCCACTTCCCCCATATTACTTGATCCCTTTAACACCAGGAACTATATCTAATTTCTTCTTGAAATCAGACAATGTTTTGGCCTCAACTACTTTCCACACATTCACCACCCTCTAGGTGAAGAAATCTTATCTTTTATCTGTCCATTTTTTCCATCACACCTTTGTAATGTAATTGTTGATGACATGAACTGGCTTATCACTGTAGAAATTGAATCAATATGCATCAATGGGCCCCAATGGTTTAGTATGGCAGATGGTCTGCACATGCTCAGTTTGAACTTTAAGTGTGCAGCTCCCATATTGGTAAAGGTCCCTCCATCAGTGTCTCGGGCACATGCCTGAAACATTTGTTAAGTACTCTGCATGTACAAATTATGGAATTAAAGCATGTTGAGACCCCTTTGCAAGATTCGATACGTTGACCACAGCATGCAGTATGCATAATGGCAGCTGTTTGATAGTGGTTATAAAAGAGAATAAAAGGTGTTTTATAATTTGCTTTATTGAAATATCCTTGCTCTTTCTAGCTCCACATTAAATCTGTGGTCACTGCAAGCCTTCTCTCATGATGGCCTTTCCCTGCTCATGGATTCTCTGCACAACCTGGGGCCGCCGATCTTTCAGGAATCTGTAACTGTTGACCTGCCTTTGAGCTGAAACTGGCCTGAGGAGCCTGAGGTTAATAAGCTATTGAGACCAGCGGGCCATGTATCCGTGGTCCAAGATTGTGCCAAATTGGGTTATGGTCCAGTTTCAAATTGACTGCCTCAGAGGGATAAATTTTCACCGGTTAAGTTACTTATTCAGACAGCTGCAACGATACATTTTAAATGAGCTCCCCGATGCATCCTGGTGAATTAATTGTCCCAGTCTATTCCCTGATCAACAGACATCATTTAAGCAAAAGTATTTAAACAAAAGTAATTGATTTTTTAGTGAGATTAGAGATGGCCAAACCCCTTGTTAATAGTATAAAAACAAAATACTGCAGATGCTGGAATCTGAAATGTAAACAGAAAATGCTGGAAAATCTCAGCAGGTCTGACAGCATCTGTGAAAAGCGAATAAAGCCAATGGATCCCTTCAGGGTCATCTTGACTTGAAACGTTGGTCCTATTCTCTCTCCACAGATGCTGTCAGTCCTGATGAGATTGTCCAGCATTTTCTTTTTGCTCTTTGTTAATAGTAGTTCTGGTGACAAGATTCCATCTTTCCAGAGGTTTCTATATTCATGGTTGTAAAGCATACTTTAATAGAAATCTCACAATATTGTGCTGATGAATATTCCGTCTTTAGGACACAAACCAATCTTTAAGGCAGTGGTGTGTTGATTCTTTGGTTGCTTGCTTCTTTTCAGTGTAGTGAAGTTCCGTCGCACTGGTGAAAGTACAAGGTCAGAAGATGATACGTGTTCCGGAGAACATGAGATTGAGATAGAAGGAGTGCAGTCGGAACTCGAGCCAGTTGAACTGGATGATGGAGGCACTGTGCCCAAAGACTTTGCAAATCCTACAGATGGTAAATTTATATCATTATTAAAAAGAGGCTTGTATCATCATAAAAATGTGTGTCATAAACAGAATGGAAACATATACAAGATCATTTATTTGCTATGAATAAATACCAACTTTTCACCTTGTGCTTTTGTACGTTATGTTGAAATTAGATGCTAATGACGGTGAAATTGTCTGGAACAAACAAATACCTGCTTCAATTTCTAACCTGAAATAATTTCACTAATGTCAGTCTACTTATTTATCTCAGACACAAATTGCTTCCATCCTCTGAGAAGGATGATTCAAATCAACCAGAGTATGCACTCATAATCACCTTGCAGAAAATATCTAGGTGCTGTTGAAGACCAGTTTGGGATCAGCTGTAATGTATTATTTGATAAACAAGCTTCCTGATGTTTAGGCTCAAACATGAAGGGTAGGATTTTCTGGCCGTGTTCGCCCAAAAACTGGAGAATCCCGCCTGAGGTCAATGGCACTTTGCGTGGTCCATCCCCCCACTTCCTGCTATGATTTCTGTGGCAGGCCCACGGGAGAAATCCCCCTGAAGAATGGAAGCTTGGATGAGACACATTAAGAAAAAAAGGAAAGTACTTATATAGTGACTTCCATCACATTTCAATATGCTTTGCAGTCAGTGATTCACTTTTGAAATATAGGGACCATTGTAATTGCCCAGAAACCTTTCCCTTTTTTCTGAGTCCTTTGCCCGAAGGCAGTTGAAAACCACAGAGCTGCGATCTCTACCATGGGTAGAGCTAGGAATAGATCCCGACTTCACCCCAGAAAGAATGGGGGTCAGACCCATGTTGTTGGCATCAATTTGATCCTCACTGTCAAGAGATTTGAAAAAGGATTATGCAGTTGACACCATTCTATGTGTTTTCCAGATGTTTTCATGGTGGAGGATGCTGTGGAGGCCATTGGATTTGGGAAGTTTCAATGGAAACTCTCAGTCCTTACTGGACTGGCATGGGTAAGTAACATCCACTCACCATTTATTTATCCAGAGCCTCTATTGTTTAGTCCATTAAGTTGGAAGATGTCTGCAGTTGTAAAATGATGACAAAAATATAGGAAAGAAAACTAAGGATTGTGATGGATGTACAAAATTAAGCCTTCAGATTAGAATCAGTTCCTTCATAGCAAATAAACTCTCAGCTAAACTATTTGATCAATTAGCACCTTTCTAAACAATGAATACCTGGTTAAGAATGGGTTTGTACCTTCGGACAGATAGGTAAAGAAATTGTTCTGCACCAGCTGGGAGCGAGAACAAGGATCAAGGAGGGCAACTAGTCAAGACTGTACTATATAGGGATGGCATGGTGGCACAGTGGTTAGCACTGTGACCCTCACAGTGTCAAGGATCTGGGTTTAATTCAAGCCTCGGGCCACTGTCTGTGTGGAGTTTGCAGATTCTCCCCATGCCTGCGTGGATTTCCTCTGGGTGCTTCAGTTTCTTCCCACAGTCCAAAGATGTGCAGATTAGGTTGATTAGTCATGCTAAATTGACTCTTAGTGTCAGGGGAATTAGCAGGGAAAATACGTGAGGTTGCCGGGATAGGGCCTAGGTCGCCGGTGCAGTCTCGATGGGCCAAACGGCCTCCTTCTGCACTGTAGGGATTCTATGATACAATGTAAGATAAAAGGTTTCACTTGATTTTTCCTCGGGGATAATAGAAACTATAGCAAGGCTTCTTCACAGATGATTAAGTGGGTCAGACAGAGGCCATCCTAGAGCAGATTGTGTATAGATCATGATGGGCAGAACAGACCTTTCTCATTCCAAGTTTTCTTACTTTCTTTTCATGTTGACTGCAGTTGCTAGTTCTATGTTACATGTCCCAAATGTGTTTTTTTTAATAGATGGCTGATGCCATGGAGATGATGATCCTCAGTATTCTTGCCCCTCAGCTACACTGTGAATGGAGATTGCAGAGCTGGCAAGTTGCCCTCCTGACCTCGGTATGATAACATTACTGGACTTTAATGAATAGCACCATTCACTACTCACTGACCACACAGGAATAAACTCTAAGGTTCCACTTTGATCCTATTTATCTCATCCCTGTTCCTCTGCCTTTTCCTCTTCCACTTTAGGTAGTGTTTATTGGAATGATGTCCAGCTCATCGCTATGGGGTAACATATCTGATCAGTATGGCAGAAAGACAGTGAGTAGCAGTCAAACATCTTGTTTTCTGTTTCAGTTCTTCTGTGCTGTGAAATTTTGGGCAAGGTTTTACAGCCTTGTTCATCCTGAAGCTGTAAAATTCCACCCAAAATCGCCAGACCTTCTCATTTTCCACCCTGTGCCTGCTCCACTTCCCATGGCAGACACCCTTTGCCTTTCACTTGGGCACAGTTTATGCCCATTGTCATCACTCTGGAACCTCACACAAATGGCTATTCCTTACTTACGTGCCCGTACATTGAGGGGGCAATTCTCCCATAACTGCTGAATTGGCAGCAAAACTGTTCTAGTTTGTGACAGTTCTGACAGTTCAGCTTCTCACCTGAATCTCTGCACTCTGTGCACTGCAGAGGTCCCAAGTGCGAATCTCATTAAAAACCTGGGGGTGAGGGGGCAGGACCTTTTCATGCCAGAGTTTGACAGTTCTGGAACTCTGCACATGCACTGATCGCTGATATTGAGTTTGGCCACCCATTCTATGCAGCAGCAGATATTTAATTCTATGGACTGCAATGGAACTGAGTATCAGACATTGACTATAATGGGTGGCTTCTCTGGTACTGCTTATTTTGTGCTGCCTCCACGTCAAATTCCTGTCTAAATCTCTGGCCGCTGCTTTGTCTAGTCATAACCATCGTTGTTCTTATGTGTTAACCCCAGGGTCTGAAAGTTAGTGTACTCTGGACATTGTACTATGGAATACTGAGTGCCTTTTCACCAATCTACAGCTGGATCCTTGTGCTCAGAGGCTTGGTGGGTTTTGGGATTGGAGGTGTTCCACAATCGTGAGTGCATCACATTATAGTTTATGATCGTTTAAAATTTTTTCATCCTAAATGAATGAATAAACAATAATTTCTATTCTGGGTTGTTGCACACAGGGTAACACTATACGCAGAATTTCTTCCAATGAAATCAAGAGCAAAGTGTATCTTACTAATAGAGGTGAGTGAGACAAATCATTCCCTTGCAACTTGTACTATCTTTTATCATTTGTGTGGGAGGAGGGAGTAGGGGGAGGGAGGAAGGGAAAGGATGTTGCGTTTCTTTGCTTTTAACTAAATTGATTTCACTGCTGGGAAAATCCAATTTTTGGTCTTAAAAAGAAATGTTCCAAAGCCAGGTGTAGTAAAATGTTAGATGCAGGATTATGTTCTATTTACCACATTCCATCAATCTCTCCCAAGTCAAATAATGCATAGGTTGGGTGCCGAGCGCAGCTTATTTATACTGCTCTTTCAAGTTGTCCAAAGCTCTGCCTGTATTAGAAAGAAAGCAAATATTCCTTTATTTTAGCCCCTCCTGGGTTAATGTCCAAAAGACGTGCCGGTTAAATATATTGGCCATGCTAAATTTTCCCTCGGTGTATCAGACAGGCACTGGAGTGTGACGACTAGGGGTATTTTCACTAATGTTATTGCAGTTAATGTAAACCTACTTGTGACACTAATAAATAAATTTTAAACATCGATAAGATGCAAAACTACAAACCACCACCCCCCACACACCCTCACCCCCTTCTCCCTCCACTAAGCTGAAGCTAAACAATTATCCCATGAGGTCCATGGAGCAAGTGTGAATTTTGTATAATTTCCCAGGTCATTCCAGTGAACCTCCTGAAGCCAAGTTACTGACTGGCATTTCTGCCCCCTGCCTCTTGGCTAAGATGTAGAGATGCCGGCGTTGGACTGGGGTAAACTCAGTAAAGTTTTACAACACCAATTTTAAATCCAACCAATTTATTTGATAGTAAATTCGCGAGCTTTCGATTTTATAGCCTTCGTCAGGCAAATGCAGTGTTCTGGTCTGCAATAGCACTCATATCCACACAGACAGTTACAGATTGCTGATTAGAATGCGAATCCTTACATCTAATCTGCTATTCAAGTGTTAAAGTGGCTAACAATGTGTGTGAAGGAAATCCTGAGCATTGGTTAGAGAATTGTGTATTTTCTCCAGACAGCACAGTAAGTGAGGTTTTTTGCTAACCCAGGCAAGTTATGGGGGTTACAGATTGTGTGTCATGAAGCCAAGATCCCTGTTAAGACCGTCCTCATGTGTGCGGAGCTTGGCTATCAGTCTCTGTTCAGCGACTCTGCGCTGTCGTGTATCACGAAAGCCCCCTTGAAGAACATTTACCCGCAGGTCGGAGGCTGAATGCCCATGACTGCTGAAGTGTTCGCCCACAGGAAGGGAAGTGTTTTGCCTGGTGATTGTTGAGCGATGCTCATTCATCCGCTGTCGTAGTGTCTGCATGGTCTCCCCAATGTACCATGCTTCCGGACATCCTTTCTTGCAACGTATTAGGTAAACAACGTTGGCCGAGTTGCAAGCGTATGTACCGTGTACCTGGTGAATGGTATCCTCACATTTGATGATGTCGTCTATGTCTATGATCTGGCATGTCTTGCAGAGGTTGCTGTGGCAGGGTTGTGCGGTATTGTGGTCACTGTTCTCCTGAAGGTTGGGTAGTTTGCTGCGAACAATGATCTGTTTGAGGTTGTGCGGTTGTCTGAAAGCAAGAAGTGGGGGGGTGGGGATGGCCCTAGCGAGATGTTTATCGTCATCAATGATATGTTGAAGACTCCGGAGAAGATGTCGTAGCTTCTCCCCTCCGGGGAAGTACTGGACAACAAAGGGTACTCTGTCCACCGTGTCCTATGTTCGTCTTCTGAGGAGGTCAGTGTGGTTTATTGCTATGGCACGTCGGAACTGTCGATTGATGAGTCGAGCGCCATATCCTGTTCTCACGAGGGCATCCTTCAGCGTCTGGAGGTGTCTGTCACGATCCTCCTCATCTGAACAAATTCTGTGTATACGGAGGGCTTGTCCATAGGAATGGCTTCTTTAACGTGTCTAGGGTGGAAGCTGGAGAAGTGGAGCATTGTGAGGTTGTCTGTCGGTTTTTGGTACAGTGAGGTGCTGAGGTGACCATCCTTGATGGAGATGCGTGTGTCCAAGAATGCAACTGATTCTGGAGAATAGTCCATGGTGAGTCTGATGGTGGGAGGGAACTTGTTGATATCATCATACAGTTGTTTCAATGATTGTTCACCATGAGTCCAAAGGAAAAAGATGTCATCAATGTATCTAGTATATAACCTTGGTTGAAGATCTCGTGTGGTGAAGAAGTCTTGTTCGAACCTGTGCATGAAGATGTTGGCATACTGGGGTGCAAATTTGGTCCCCATGGCTGTTCCATGTGTCTGGATGAAAAGCTGATTGTTGAAGGTGAAGACATTGTGGTCCAAGATGAAGTGGATGAGTTGTAAAATTGCATCCGGAAACTGGCAGTTGTTGGCATTGAGTACTGAGGCAGTTGCAGCAATACCATTGTCGTGGGGGATGTTGGTGTAGAGCGCCGAGACATCCATTGTGACAAGGAGTGTCCTGGTTCAACTGCTCCATGTGTGCTGAGTTTCTGTAGGAAGTCCGTAGTGTCAAGACAAAAGCTGGGGTTCTTTGTACAATGGGTTTCAGGATGCCCTCGATATAGCCGGAGAGGTTGTCACACAGGGTCCCATTGCCCGATACGATGGGACGGCCGGGTATGTTTGCCTTGTATATCTTTGGGAGGTATTAGAGATCTCCAATGCGGGGAGTACGTGGAATGAGAGCCCAGAGGGTGTTCTGAAGGTCCGGATCAAAGGTTTTGATCAGAGTGTTGAGTTGACGAGTGTGTTCTTTGGACAGATCTGCTGGTAACTGTCTGTAGTGTTTCACATTGTTTAGTTGTCGGTACACTTCTTCACACTACTTCCCTTCCTGTGGGCGAACACTTCAGCAGTCATGGGCATTCGGCCTCCGACCTGCGGTTAAATGTCCTTCAAGGGGGCCTTTGTGACACACGACAGCGCAGAGTTGCTGAGCAGAGACTGATAGCCAAGTTCCGCACATATGAGGACGGTCTTAATAGGGATCTTGGCTTCATGACACACTATCTGTAACCCCCGTAACTTGCCTGGGTTAGCAAAAAACCTCACTTACTGTGCTGTCTGGAGAAAATACACAATTCTCTAACCACTGCTCAGGATTCCCTTCACACACATTGTTAGCCACTTTAACACTTGAATAGCAGGTTAGATGTAAGGATTCGCATTCTAATCAGCAATCTGTAACTGTTTCTTGGCTAAGATACAGTGCATGATGGGGAGAGATATTTAAGGATAGAAAAGGAATAAAGCAATCCAGTCTATCAATAATTAATGTTGAGCTTTTGGCTTTTCTCAGTATCTATGGATTGGGCTTTATTGGAAATCTCTTTGTTTCCAGGTGTTCTGGGCCTTCGGAACGGTATTTGAGGTCCTGCTGGCAGTGGTGGTGATGCCCACACTCGGCTGGCGCTGGTTGCTCATCCTTTCTGCAGTGCCTCTTATGATTTTCGCTGTCTTGTGTTTTGTAGGTATTTCTGTCGGAAGTTAAAAAGCTTGAATAACAAATGATGGGCTCATATGAATTTGTGGGAGTAGGGGACAAACTTAATAGTTCATTCTGTGCACACAGTGACAGGTCCAGCATGTTACGTATCCAGCCTCACTTTGTGAGGATTTTGAACTGGCAGGGGGTTGGTTGAATAGATTCATTAGTAAGAAGGCAAATAGTATGTTGGCTTTCACAGTGAGTGATTTTGAGTATCGAGATAGGGATGTTTTGCTGCAATTGTACAGGGTGTGGGTGAGACCACACCTCGAGCATTGTGTGCAGTTTTGGTGTCCTTATCTGAGGAAGGATGTCCTTGCTATAGAGGGAGTGCAGCAAAAGTTTACCAGCTGTTTCCTGAGGTGGCAAGTCTGTCATATGAGGAGGGACTAAGTCGGTTAGGGTTAAGAACACAAGAACATAAAAAATAGGAGCAGGAGTAGGCCATCCAGCCCTTCGAGCCTGCCCTGCCATTCAATAAGATCATGGCTGATCTGAAGTGGATCAGTTTCACTTTCCCATCTGCTCCCCTTAATCCTTAATTCCCTTATCTATCAGAAATCTATCCACCCGTGACTTAAACATTATATTCACTGGAATTTAGAAGTGAGAGGGGATTGCAAAAAAACTTATAAAACTCTATCAGGATTAGACAGGGTAGATTCAGAAAGAATTTCCCAATGGTGGGGAGTCCAGAATTAGGGGTCATAGTTTAAGGATAAACTATCAGAACTGTGGTGAGGAGAAATTTCTTCACAAAGAGGGTGGTGAATGTGTAGTATTCATTACCACAGAGAGTAGTTGATGCCAAAACATTGTCTGATTTCAACAAGAAATTAGATATAGCTGTTGGGGCTAAAAGGATCAAGGAATAGGGGAGAAGGGAGGAATCAAATTGAATTTGATGATTAGCCATGATCAAAATGAATGATTGAGCAGGTTCGAAGGGCCAAATGGCCTGCTGTTTCTCCTAGTTTCTATATTTGTACGATACTTTCCCATAATAAAGAGGGAATCTAATGGCTTTGATCCAAAATACACCCAGCAGATCTTGTAGTAGTTGTGTACAAGAGCATTTGTAGAGGTCCAGTGGCAAGTCTGCTGCCTATACATTGGATAAATGACGCTAGGTACTGAGGATGGACAGCAAGGGTCTTAGAGGAAAGAGAAAAAGCTAATGCAGTAATGTGAGAGAGGGAGAATAGGAGATTTACTCACCAGAATTTTACCATCCTGTCCACCACAGGAATTGGAGCAGGCGGAGGGGTGGACAATGAAAAGGTCTGTTGACCTCAGGTGGGACTTTACGGTTTCAGGATCTGTGAAATCGTAAGATCTTGCCCAATAACGGTAACAACACAGACTAACTAAAGGAACCCAAATTTCAATCCTTCTGTCAGCCCTCACTGAACAATTGTCACCAATTCTCAACCTGGTAACCTGATATGAATCATTGATAAAGGAAATGCTCACATAGTAGGGCTCAAACTGCCAGACACTGTAGAATATCATTCTTCACTAAACATATTACTTTCTAATGAAACCAAATGGAAATTGATTTGATCTGTTGGAATCTTTGTCAAAAGATATACAGGTTAGATGGATTGATCATGCTATATTGCCCATAGTGTCCTATGAGAGGTTGATTGGATTAGTCATGGGAAATGAGGTTACGGCAATAGGGCGGGGCAGAGGGCCTGGGTAAGATACTCTGTAGGAGAGTTGGGGCAGACTTGATGGGCCGAATGGTCTCAACTGCACTGTAGGGATTCAATGATTCAATGAATTCTGGATAGTGAAGTAACCAGAAAAGAATGAACTGGATTTCTGTGCACTGGGGAATCAGATCACCAAAATTATGGTTTCATAATAGGCTAGGTTAAGTCATCTGAACGGGGAAGGCTTGTACAACCCTTACTGCAGCTTCACTATTGGTCAAACATAACTTTATCAGATGGTCTTATTTCTATTTTACAGTGGCTTCCAGAAAGTGCACGTTACGATGTATTGTCTGGGAACCAAGAAAAAGCCATTGCCACATTAAAACGCATTGCCACAGAAAATGGAGCACCGATGCCACTGGGAAAATTGATAGTTGCCAGACAGGTAAGGGATAACAGTTAATTTTGATTAAAATTTCATTTCTGTTTAGTTTAGAACAACAATTTTTAAGAACAGGAAGAAGATATTAGATTTGACAAAACATCCTTTTTATAAATCTGAGTCCTGTTTATCCTTTCGTTATTTTCTTTGATCCTTTCTTTTTTTTAGATATGCGTCTGGAAGCCTCATAGACATATTCATGCTGTTTAGTTCCAAAACCTATGTTTGTATTTTCTTTCACCTTAGTTAAGAAAGAAAATGATACAGACTGCTCCCATTAATGTTATGCTCCAGTGCTACGTTCATGCCCTGTTAAATGATATAGTTTCTTGCCAAGTGTGTTTCGCAGCTTGGCCATTGTAGGGTATGCTCCATTGGGGGTCAACGTGAATAGAAAGAAAAATCTAAGAGTCACATAGAAACATAGAAATTAAAAGCAGGAGTAAGCCATTCAACACTTTGAGCCTGAATATTTTGTAAATTTTGCCATCTCAGTCAGGAAATGTATTTTGACTTGTGGGGATGAATAAGGAAAAAGAGTTAACAAATAGAAAAACATTAAAGGAAAATAGTGAAGATGATTTCAGGACATAATGGGTAAAACTGAGCCAGTTGATGCCAACCATTCCAAATCAGGGAGATCCTGAATTGAATCCTGGAGGATTTGTTGAACAGCTGTGGGGTAGAACGTTTGACCTTCTTGTCCATAGACAAAACAAGGTGATGTCAATCATGGTGTTCCTTCTCCTGATCACTAATTCAATGATTCTTTTTGAAAAACGTGCAACCACAGATGACAAGAAGGGTCAGAATTGAACTGTGCTATGATGTTCTTTGTCAAAACTATCAAAATCATAAATGAAGGACAGCAATGTGATTAAGAGTCCCATTTTGTCGTCTGTGCATTACTGGGAAATAAGTGTTCTATAATTCTGCTCTGTAAGTTATTACCAAAAGAATTCAAGATGTATGTTGTTAAAAATGTGCAGACTCATTATCAATCCCATGATCATCAACCTGAAACATTGGTTGGGACTTGCTGACTCTTCCTGCCAGTGGGATCTTCCAGTGCTACTGGGTGTGAGTCCCAGTGGCAGATTCCCTGGCAACGGGATGGGCGAGCCATGCAAAATGCAATAGACATCAGCGGGACTGGAAGATCTTGCTGGCAGCCAATGTAGAGCTATCTCTGCCCTGTGTGTGTGTGCGTGCGTGCGTGTCTATGTGAGGTTATGCAAATACAGTCTGGGTAGGATTGTGATCGTTGCAGACTTGATAAGCCGATAGTCTCCTACAATGTAGGGATTATATGATTCAATGAGTTAACAGATTCCATTGCACCTAAATATTGGTGGTAGTTGTTGGTTGATTGTGAAATAAATTCAATTTTTTCCTTAACCTGCACTGAACTAAACTTGACAAATGTTTGTTTGAGACAGGAGGACCGTGGTCATATTGGGGACCTCTTCACACCACAATTTCGAATGACCACCATCCTTTTATGGTTCATTTGGTAAGTCTGTTTTTTAATATCAAATGAATACAATTCAGAGCTTTTTCTTAAATAAGTTGAATGGTTCTCGTTTATTCTATTCTGCTGCTAATTCTAATCAGAATTGTGCCCATTTAAATTGGTTACATGTAATAAGAAAAGATCAGTTCAGTCTAGTTGCCTGTGCCAAACTTGGTCCTTTGGAAACCTCAGCCTTATTAAGAATCAATAGATTTTCACCAAATAGATCATCCACTCATTAAACTAAGAGCTTCCTGAATGCTCAGTCCTCCAAGGAAAACTAAACTTTCTTGATATTCCCATTCTAACAGCAATTTCTCTAACTACATTTATCATCTCTTTGCACTAATGAAGATAGAGCATGAGTAATACACCAAGGTGCTAAGGTGAAGCAAGCTTAGTACCATTTAGAATGTGGGAGGATAGGACTCACTATGACTAATCATTCTCCAACAGCTACTAAGTCTGTTCCCTCTGTCCTGGAGTGAATACATCACTTTTCCACCCATTGTTTTTCTGTCCGCAGTAATTGGTTTGTTGCCAGTTATTTAAATTGTGAACCAACGAATCTGTAAACTGTGCTGCTATTGGAGGAAAGCATTCACTCCCTTATTCTATTCTGCTGCTAAATCTAATCAGGACTGTGCCCATTTAAATTGGTTACACATAACCAGAAGAAATCAGTCCGGTCTAGTTGCATGTGCCAAACCTTTGAATATAACATGCAGTATATTGGCTGGAATTTTACTGCCCTGCCCACTATAGAATTGGAATTGGCGAGGGGCGGACAATGAAAATATTCTTGGGCTAGATTTTATGGTTTCAGGACGAGCAAAGTGTAAAATCCCACTCAAAGATTATCTCTCATAATTTGTAATCTTGAATGGAATTTCTCATGCTTTCTGCTGTGCTCATGATTTATTGTGTGCTCATTGTGGCATTTCTTGGCTTTTTATATCAGTTGACAATTTGAATGTGAAGAATTTTTTCTTCCCTTTATTGTAGTCACTGTTGTTCTTCAGCTAAAGAAAGAAGTAACTTACTTGTTGAGTTTTCAAGGGATGATGCAGTATTGATTAAAAATGCACAAACTTGGAAACATTTTTCTTGCACGACAAGTTCAAAGTCGGAAAGAATATATCTGTTTAACAAATGTAGTTCAATCCTGTTTCTTGGATAATCTTGGCTAATGCTAAATGAGGCAACATCTCTGGAGAGGGTTGATAACGAGGAGAAGGGAGAATTACACCACTCAGTGTTTGGCCTCTGCTTCCGTTTTGCAGGTTTTCCAATGCTTTCTCCTATTATGGATTGGTTCTATTAACTACAGAGCTTTTCCAGGCAGGTGACGTGTGTCGCAGTAAGTACATCTCCCTATTTTAACCAGTGGAGTGATCGAGCAGGAGAGGGTAAATCCACATTAATTATAGTTCTGAAAGCTGTTGTAATGGACCAAAGTCAATATTAAAGAAACAACTCTGGCTAAATAATAAAATAGGTCTTAAACTTAACTCCAATAACATGCAAAAAAGTATCCAATGCCTTAAACAGAATATTTTTGAGAGTGAATTGTCATCTGTTGCTCGCTCATTCTCAATGGGCTGTTCCATTGATATTTTATGTGGGAATCTAAGCTAAGGTACAAAAGTTGGCTGAAATTCTCCAATCCCGCTCATCCAGCCACCGCTGCCAGTGAAAATGGAGAATTTGGCCTCAATCAGAACTCCATTCACTACAGCAGGACTGGATAATCCCAGCCTCAGGAGAGATCGGAAAATTCTAGCCATTACCTATTAAAATCATGACTCCATATAGTATAATGTGTTAGACTTGTGACAAATTTTAAAGGGGGCTGTTACCAGGTACAGACTGAAATGTACTCTTAAATCAACTGCATTTCACTTTACATGTTAGCTTTTTATAAGTTTTATATAAACAAATTGTAGCTTGTAATTTGATAGAGAAAACTTTTTCTCTGTTTCAATTTTTTTACTTTTTTAAAAAATTGTCATCATTCCTTTTGAAATTTCCACCCATTTCTTAATGAAGCATTACATATACCCTTCTTTCCCTCTGCATCACTTTGGTGTTGATTATAGAATTCTCAAAGTGCAGAAGAGATTGAATCTGGACCGACTCTCTGACAGATTATCTTACCTATGTCCTTTCTTCTTCCGTATCCCCATACACATCTTGGGACACTGAAGGACAACTTACCATGGCCTATCCATCTAACCTGCACATCTTTGGATTGTGGGAGGAAACCCATGTAGACATGGGGAAAATATGAAAACTCCACAGGCAGTCATCCAAGGCGGGAATTGAACCTGGGTCCCTGGAGCCATGAACTCATTGCACTATTTCCTATTCATGTTGGTCTTCTCAGGACCTAAAATTTGTGGGAATCTTTACCTCCCTCAGTCTCAACTTCTTCTGTTGAAGGAAGAAGAAGGATTTCTGAAGCCTGATCATGATATTAGCTATCCATTGATTGAACAGCACATTTGGTTTCATTTTAATATGAAATCAAGTCGTCAGTCATACAATTACATGTTTCTCCTGTTCTTCGATTACAAATCTTGGAGGAAGAGATCATGACCATGATAAAGTCCTTGACACATTCCTTTTGAATATAGCATTTCAGTCTTTTCAGGAGAAAAAATTGCCAAAGAATATACATTACTGCATGAATAATATTCAATTGGCATATATGTATCTAGACTGAAGATAATTTTACTTTTTAGTGTCAACGGGTGGTAAGAAACCTGAGGGAAGGTGTACACTGGAATGTAAATTCCTAAATGTTGCGGATTACACAGATCTTCTCTGGACCACTTTGTCAGAGTTTCCAGGTAAGAACTTGGGATGTGTTACATGCTGTGCTACATTTATGCTGTGAGGCACTTAAAGGGCTAATTATTGGGTGGCAGGAGAAGGAAGAAAATTGAGTGAGAACTCCAGCTTATTAGTTTAATAACTGATATGTTCAAGTACTGAATAATTGCAGATATTGGTCATTCTCATAGGTATTACTTTGTTTCCATGGAATATTTATCCAATAAGTCTTTTCCAAATTCCTTTCAACTTGCATCCAACAAGCAATCTAACACTAGGGATATTCAAAGAAATGAAGAAAACAGCTCTTATGACCCAGTGAGTAAAGGTACTGCTTTTGAAGTGTAGTCACTGTTTTACAAGTAAATCAGCAACCAATTTGCAAAATGTAATCGTCCCACAAAACAGCAATAAGAAGAACAGTAAAATTAGTAAATTTGTTGGTGTTCTGACTGTTGTTTGTTCCCCCAAACACCCATCACTACAAAAACACATTAACAGGCCATCCATCTCAATGCTGTTTTGGACCTTGCTGTGTACAAATTGGTTGCCATATTCCTCATGACGAGTACCCTTCAATTAATTAATTGCAAACATAGAAACTAGAAACAGGAGTAGGCCGTCCTGCCCTTTGAGTCTTCTCCACCATTCATTATGATCATGGCTGATCATTGAATTCAATATCCTGAACCTTCCTTTCCCCCTTACCCCCATATTCATTGATCCATTTAGCACCAAGAGCCTATATATAATTTCTTCTTGAAATTGGATAACATTTTGGACTTGACTACTTTCTGTGGTAGTGAATTCCACATGTTCACCACCCTCTGGGTGACAAAATTTCTCCTCATCTCAGTTTTAAAAGGTTTGCCACTTTTCCTAAAACTATGACCCCCAATTCTGGACTCTCCCACCATTGCGAACATTCTTTCTGTATGTGTCTAACCCTGTTTAAAATCTTTTAAGTTTCTATGAGATTCCCTCTCACCCTTCAAAACTAACTGAGTTGGTCTCTCCTCATATGACAGATCTTCCATTCCAGGAATCAGATGGGTAAACCTTTGTTGTACTCCCTCTATAGCAAGGACATCCTTCCTCAGATAAGGACACTAAAACTGCACACTATACGCCAGGTGTGGCCTCACTAAAATCCTATATGATCTCTGAAAAACATCTCTACTCTGTAAAGCACTTTGCCACGCCTTCAGGCCATGAAAAGCATTATATAAATGCAAGATCTCTCTTTTTGTCGGGGGGGGGGGTGCGGTGGTGGTTAAAGGATAAGTAGTGATTTGAAAATCAGCTCTCCTTTAAAAACGTATTTTGAAAAACAATGCTGCACTCCCCCAATATTGCTCTGAAATTTTGACCAAAATAGTAGGATTGAAATTTACACTCTGTTCGAGAGAGAAAATACTAGTATTTTAAACTTAAATAAGGGCACTTGTGAGGCCATGAAAGCAGAGCAAGTGAAAGTGAACTGGCAATTTAGGTTAAAGGATTGGTGAATAGAGATTCATGGTAGACATTGAAGGGAATATTTTAGAATAGATATTTTCCAGTGAGAAAGAAAAATTCAAAGGGGAGAATCCACTACCTGAGATTAATTACAAAAGTTAAAGATAGTTTCAAACTTAAAGAAAAGAACATATGAATGTGCAAAAATAGGTCTTAGGTTAGAAGATTGGGCAGAATATAAAATACAGCAAAGAAAGATCAAAAGATTAAAAAGGAGGGAAAATTAGAATATGAGAGAAAGATGGCAAGAGATACGAAGACAGCCTTTGCTGTGATGCCCCACGATTGTACCACTGGCTGAAATCAGTCACAAGATAAACTAAAGGTGTTTCTTTTACAAAATTTCTTTTACAAAATCATGCAGAAATGTTCATGCCACCTGGGCTACAACATCTGGATTCATCATTCATGCGGGCGTGTTGATTTTTCTGCAGGTGTTTTAGTGACATTATGGATTATTGATCGGATTGGGCGTAAGAAGACGATGGCTGTGTCTTTCCTTATCTTTTCATTTTTCGCTTTGCTGTTATTCATATGTGTTGGGAGGTATGATTCTTATCTCTTTTCACCTCCTTGGTTTGTTTTATCAACACGAGCAGATTTCCCACATTATTATTAACAATAAATCTTATGATGCATAGTTTTACAAAGGTAGAGCTTTTACACCATGTAACTTGCAATCTGTTATTCAGACCACAAGGGCTGCTCTGCAAACCTGCATCCTCAGGTCAGTTAGAGGCTAATCTGAGTCTGTTGTAAGGTCATAAAAATGATTGGCCCTTGAAGAGTAGAAGATAGTTGCCCCTCTACCTGGCGTTCAGTCTTTGAAATTTACCTGAGTCACATCTATTCACTCACTGCTGAAAAGCATGCATAATTGGCAAAAGAAAGTGAAATATTTCTTTTCCCCATTAAGTAAAGAATTGGAGTGTTGTTTTGAATGACATTTTCCATGTTGCTGAGAGGGTTTAATGTTGGAGTCAGAATCATGGCCAATTTCAGATTGTGGCAAGTAGCCTCAAGTTGAGGGATTGGTCACTGGTGACTTGATAATGAGGAAACCTCATGAATAGTTTTATATATGTGTTCACAAACACTGAAACATATCCGAGGGGGAAAATCACATAAATATCTGAGGAAAGGGAGGGATATTTATATTATGAATAGTGGGAATAAAAGGTTTTGAAAATGGACCAAGTTACTTCAATAAGTAAGAAGGGGGATAAATAGAATTACAAATATTATAGCTTTTGATATCAGCGAAGGGTATAATATTTTTACCATATGACACTTACGTTAGTAGTTTTCTTCTTTTTCACTGACTAGCAACTTGCTGTTCTATTTACACTATAAGGTAAACTTTACAAATTACACTCAAAGGGTGGAATTTACTGTGCAACATGTTGCATGTTTTGCACTGGTGGGAAGTAGCCCACCATCGGTCAGTGATGCGATCTTCAGGTCCTGCTGTTGTCAACGGGGAATGCACCCCTCACCTCCACTGTGAAGCCTGCACCGGGGCTGTGCCGTCAGTGCGTCCGGGATGATCCCACCGGCATAAACAGCCGGAAAGCTCCGGCCCAAATATTAGCCTACAATCTTGAGCAACACCCTGAAAGGTCCACTTGTGCGCTTTAATGTGCAAAATTACTGCCTCAAATGGCTCCAGCCATCTTTGACAGAGCTCAGTGGTGTTATCTAACTCTAAATATCTTTGGCAGACACAAGCTGAGTTTGAAGCAAAGCATTAATGCACAGATTGTTCTACTGTTGCTAAATCTAAAGAACAAAAAATGAAGAAAAGTATAGCACAGGAATAGGCCCTTCAGCATTCCAAGTGCCAATCATGATGCCCTAAGTAAACTAAAAAAACTTTTCTGCTGTTACTAGGTCCCTATCTCTCTGTTCCCTCCCTATTCATGCACCCTTTCAGATGCTTCTTAAATGTTACGAATGTGCCTGCTTCCACCACCTTAAACTTTCCCCCTCTTGTCTTGAACTTGTGTCTCCTTGTAATTGACACTTCCACCCTTATCAAAATGGGTGAACGTCCATTCAACGTTCCAGGCAACATCCTGGTGGAGTTTCGCTGTGCTCTCTCCAAAACTTCCAGATCTTTCTGATACTGTGGTGACCAGAACTGCATGCGATACTCCAAATATTGCCTAACCAAGATTTTATATCGCTGCAGTGTGATTTCGCAACTCTTGTACTCGATGCCCCAGCTGATGAAGGCAAGCATGCCATATACTTCCTTAATCATAATGGCTGCCTGTGTTGTCACTTTTAGGGAACTATGGATCTGCATGCCCAGATCCCTCTGTATGTTACTTTGACAGTATAATTCACACCAAAATTTGATTCTCCAAAATGCATCACCTCATATTTGTCTGGATTACACTCTATCTGTGATTTCTCCAACATCTCCAATCTATCTATATCCTGTTGTATCCTCTGACAATCACTGGCACGATCAGCAACTCCAGTAAGTTTGTCTGCCACAAACTTACTAATCAAACCTCACACATTTTCCTCCAGAGAGTAAACATTTCTTACAAAGATCATTACACTTTACTTTTGTAACAAAAGGTAAGTTTACATAAAATTTCATTGACCAAAAATTCATTGTACAGAGTTAGCCCTTGTGACAATATTGAATTCAATGCACTCTAGGCTACCCAACCTTTGGAGTTCTAATATTCTATCACTAGTGTCCACTCTGAATTGTTACGAGGTTTCAGTGATGTTGTTAGGTATCGCGCTGGCTGCAGGGCTACATGTAGAAGAAATATTTTAGTCAGAATGAATAGAAAGATAATTGTGTGTTGTTTCTAATTCATATCAGTTATCTTATAATCTGATGGGGATGACTTTTTACTTGATGCTTTTCTACAGGTTGGCTCTCACAGCATTCCTCTTTATTGCCAGAGCTTTCATATCCGGTGGTTTTCAGGCTGCATATGTTTATACTCCTGAGGTAAGGTCAATGTATTTTTACAAGAGTTGTACAGTCAAGCTATCCATTTCCTGTGCGTACAATAGTGAGATAGTTATGTTACTTGGCTGGTAACCCTGGTAATGACAATGGCAGCTCCCAGCATTTGAATTCAGTTTTTAAAATGTTCAGTAAAAGCATTGGGTTGTCGTAGAAAAGTAGCTGTCTAACTGGTGTCATTTTGTAGAAGTAAATCTCTCAAGACTATGTTTAATTTTAGTTCTGCACAAACTTAGTTGGTACGGTGGCACAGTGGATGGCACTGCTGCCTCACAGCCCCAAGGACCCGGGTTCAATTTCCATATTGGGTGACTGTCAGTGTGGAGTCTGCGCATTCTCCCCGTATCTGTGTGGGTTTCTTCTGGGTGCCCTAGCTTCCTCTCTCACTCCAGACATGTGTGGGTTAGGTGAATTGGCCATGCTAAATTGCCCATTAGTGTCAGAGGTACTAGCTAGAGTAAATGTTTATGGTTGTGGGGATCGGGCCTGGGTGGGATTGTGGTCAGTACTGACTAGCTGGTCCAAACGACCTCCTCCTGCACTTTAGGATTCTATGACTACTGTCTGATGTGGACTAGCAAGCCACATATAAGAACTGAGGAAGGCCCAATGCTGTCACCTGAGGGCAACGAAGGATGGACAATAAGTGTGGCCTTACCACCTCCTGAGGATGCATAGACATGGTACATGATATAAATATAGAAGTAGGGAGAGCTGGGCACGGTGCGCTAATCGGAATTTTAGATTGACGGTTTTTTGAAAACAGATTTTTTGCTGAGAGAATTCCAAAGCTTGAATTAAGATTCTGAAACCAAGGGTTTAATTCAGATTCCCTAAAACAAGTTGCATTGTCAAGAGGGAGGGATAAGATGGGGGGAGAGTAGAGCTGAGCCACAAGATATAAAACTTCAGGCGATCTGACAGGGCTGAGTTCTGACACGCTGTGGCCTTAGGCTGTGTTAAGTTTAAGAGACTCCATAGCAAAAACCAAAAATAGTGGGCAGAATTTTGCTGCCCCACTCACCACAGGAATTGTAGTGAGCAGGAGGTGGACCATGCAATTGTCCATTGATCTCAGGCAGCATTTTCCAGTCTTGAGGCAAGTGCAGCTGGAAATTCCTTCCCAGTGTCCTAATCTAACAGAAAGGACAATGAAAGTAGAAATATTAAAACTTTAGATTTACATTTATACATAGATAAGGTGCAATGAGCCTGTACATATGTGCAAGTATGAAGCTTTAAGCCTTCTTGTGTTAAGAAATACTTAGTGATTTCTTAAATTGCTCATGTTACTGTAAACTAAAACTATTCAAACAATAAATAGAAGCAGAAATACAACCCGTACAAAATTTAAAACATTTCTTACCTAAATTTTTGGGCAGCAACGTCATTGATGATATCCTGAAATAATAAACTATGAAATTTGTTATTTTCTAGTGCAAGATGCTCAGGGCAGACAGCTTTCGTTGCAACATTGCTATATCAACAGTTCATTCTTGATGTTTTTTAACTGCAGAAATGACTTTTCTTCAGAGCAGTTTTTCACCATTAGACTCAGAGAGAGCTGCAATGTTGCTTCTCCATGAGGGAAAGCCAATTGATTTTCCTTTGGTTGATGTTATAGTTCAGGTCAGGAACTCCAAAGTATTTTATAAAGCTTGCCTGGATCATAAGTTTTCCACTTTGAATTTGGCCAGGATAAGCATGATAGATTTCACTTCAGGAAAGATTCAAATGACCACTAGGGAGCTTTTCTCAAACAAAGTTTATTTAAGAATATAGTTAACGTGTATGGAAAGAAAATTAGCGATAAATTTTATCAATTACAAACAGAAGCAAAACAACCACAATAATGTATAACTCTTAACAAACATCTCGAAGATGTTCCAATCAAACCAGAACTTTCCATAGACAAAAGTCTTCCACAGGTGTTAAGCACAGCAAAGACTAATGCTCACGTGATACTGGAATTGAGTCATTTGGTTGAATGCTGCAGGTCCCCTTGAAATACTCAGAAAAATTTGAAGTCAGAACAGCTTCCTAGAACACCAGAGAGAGACTCTACTCAAGCCACCATCAGCAGGTTTCCTACTCAAAGAAGGCATTCAGCAGACTTTCCCAAAACCAGAGAGAGAGAGAGAGAGACATTGCTTCCAGCCTGATATTCATTCCCTTCTAAATTAAAACCTGCAGCTCAGAACTGAAAATGAATGACTTCCTGTCATCTGACCTGCAAACGTTCTTCCTATTGACAATGCAGAGTCATAAAACTAACTCCCAAAATAAAATTAAACAACCCCATTTAAGCCACTTGAGAAATAAAAGGGCTCCTAGTAGACAACTGGTGCCACAATGAGAGCTACAGAAAACATGATTTAAAAGAAAGCTCTTAAAAGTGCATTAAAGTCTCACAGGTTCTGGTGACATGAAGTTCCTTTGCCTGAATAGTTTTCTTTGATATAAGCTTGGAAGCACTTTATTTCTCCAGCGAGGTTACCACCAACATTTTCAGGATAACTTTGTATTGGAAACTTTGCTCCTTCACACAGCTACTCTTCCAAGGAATCAAAGTAAATCAAAAATGAAAAATTGTGATTTTGTTTTCAATGATTATTCTTTTATTCCAAGTTGGTTTCAAGCACATCCATCACAGGAATAAAGGTTTCACTCGAAACCTGGAGAAAGCGTTTCATCAGCATTTGCTGCATCACCATCAAGAACTTTTTTTTTCCTCATTCTTCGCCTTTTAGTCACATACTTATTGTCTATACCAAGCATGCTTTGTTTATTTTTGAATTCAATTTTATTAAAACTTTCTCTAGTTTCTTTCAAGAAATGATAGAAACATAGAAGCTCTACAGTGTAGAAAGAGGCCATTGGGTCCATCGATCTGCACTGACCACAATCCACCTAGGCCCTACCCCCATATCCCTGCATATTTACCCACTAATCCCTCTAACCTACACACCCCAGGACACTAAGGGGCAATTTTAGCATAGCCAATCGACCTAACCCACACATCCTTGGACTGTGGGAAGAAACCCACACAGACACAAGGAGAATGTGCAAACTCCATACAGGCACTGACACAAGCTGGGAATCGAACAGATCCCTGGAGCTGTGAAGCAGCAGTGCTAATCACTGTGCTATCATGCTACTCAAACAGATTATTTGGCATTTCTAAGTTTGTGATTTCTGGGAGACTGTCGTATGCAAATGGGTTGCTGTGCATTCTTCTTCTTGAAGTTTATTTATTTATCAGTCACAAGTAGTTCATTCACATTGAAATGAAGTTATTGTGAAAATCTCCTAGTCAACACACTCTGGAACCTGTTTGGGTACACTGTGGGAGAATTTAAACAGCACATCTTTGGACAGTGGGAGGAATCCAGAGCATCCAGAGGAAACCCACGCAGATACAGGTGGAATGTGCAAACCCCACACAGACAGTGACCCAAGCAGGGAATCGAACCCGGGTCCCTGGTGCTGTGAAGCAGCAGTGTTAACCATTGTCCCACAATGCCAACCTTCTTAGACGTGTGATAGGTGATGTGTAAAGCTTTGCACAAGTACTAAGAGCTATCTGTAGGGTCTGGCTGGATTTATGGAACTGATCTCACAAGTAATTCCAAAGTCATAATGTGAACACGGATTCCTCCATCGTCTGCTGCAGAATGCCAGCTTCTGTCCTTATATTACCTTTTTCATTGTCATCAGAATGAAGATGAGTCAGAACATTAATAATTGAACAACACTCTCAGCTTAAGTAGCTTTGCATTTGCTTCCCACCCAGTGTCAGAGAGATATGTTGGTCTGATACAATCAGGAGCCATAAATGATTTGAGTACTGTCCAGCTTTTAGCTAAGGATGAGAAGAATGTGCATATATGTTGCATAACGGTAAAAATGTAATTGCAGTTAGGCAGCAATCAACTGCAGCAAGTTTCAGTGAATGTCCAACACATGAAATATATGAAAATGCTTATTTTTCTCTAGATAGTTTTGATGCATGCCAATATATCTTCCTGCCATTTTAGCTACATGGTGACATGACTGTCCTCCACACTTACTGAGGTCAATTTTGCAGACATCTAAATCTAAGTAATCCAGCTCTATATGGCCTATATTTTCACCTCTATAGTTTTTTAATGCAGGGGAATTTAGAACATGTTCAATGAGAAAACTATCATCGAGTGACTTGTATTTTACAATAACAGTTAGTTTATCAATATGTGAAAGAGCTGGGGGACAGAGGGGAGGATTCTCCCAGCCTCCTGCAGCCAGCTGGGAGACTTAAGCAGAGGCTGTTTAGTGGGCTCTCCTGTTGGTGTTATGGCCTCTCTACATCTCCAGCTGCTGGATTTCTGGCGTTGCCAGCCATATCCGAAATCGGTACAAAGCTGATTTGGTTTTGAAGTTGCTTTTTTAATATTATTAGCAGCCGGGGACTGAAGTATCTGGGCCCTCTAGCCTCTCCCCACCCACTCTGCCAGGAGTGGTTCACTCCAGCATGGTTTATAATAGTTCCCCATTGACGGGGAGCTGGCAGCCTGATCCCAATGGAGTGAAGAGAGTCCATAGCGTCCCCCCAGGTTGGGGGTGAAGAGTGATTAGGAGATCATGACTGCCAGTGAGGGTAATCGCAATGGACTGAGGAAGAGTGTCTAGGCTGGCCTGGAGATGTCCAGGAGGCCAGTAACGGGGTGGGGTGGGGGGTCAGCAATGAGAGTGGTTGTGGGGCTAGCCAGCGATCAGGACGCCTACAGTGCAGGACTATTGCCTATGCTGATCACGGTGCTGACAGTGACCCATTCAGCCCTACGCTGCTGGCCTCTCCAGTGGGAATGGGCCCCGTGAATCACAAATCTCGTTTGGGCACTCTGTGATTCTCAGTGTGGGTGATTCATTTTGAAATACCCGCCAAAAATTCCAGCGGAATTTACTCCAGTTTTTACACAAATTTGGCACTTAGAATTTTTTTGGGAGAATCCTGGCCGAGGTGTTGAGTCAACAGATGAACTGAAGTATCCCAATTTGTCCAAAATCAATCCACTTCCTATTTCAGTCATAAGCTGAGTGAGTTCATATACATTCTTTCAGCAAGTATGAAAGTTTCCCAGATCCAGTGTGTGCATAATGTTTTGTATGGAAAGAAATGGATCAAACTTAGCAGTGAGTTCTATCAAACAAGAAAAGTGTTCTGCTAATGTGCACACAGCTATACTCACACTGCCCCAGCCTCCTGCTCCTTTATTGAGCTGCTCCTTCAAATTTAATCCAAGATTAACCCACTCTGTCTGATCAGATATGTAAGGAAAACTTTTCTATGATCCTCAGAGTTCTCATGAATTTGAATTCCAACGTGGTTTCTCCAATCATTGAACCAATCACTAGCCATTGCTGGCAATGATGTTGAGAAGAATCTGAATACAGAACAATGAATACAACCAGCTGTTGCAGAGTATACCAGCCACACTCTGTTGTATTTTTCACTATTAGCTTTTGTTGACTGTAAGAAACCCTTTGAACAATATCTAATTTGTTTTATGATTGACCTCTTCGATTTATCAAATGGGCTGTTCCAATGTTGACATTTTGAGAGAACTTTCTGTGCCCAGAATGAAATACCACCCTCAGTCAAGATGCCCCAGAGACAAAAATCAATGGACTTTGTGTATCTATTTCCTTCAATTGATATATCAGGCTCTGTAATATCCTCAAAAGTAGTGGTCACATTCACTTCTGTACCATTTATCTTAGTAGGAGAGAAGGTGCTTGTGGTTGCAGTGAGCCTGCCTAACTCTTGACTAAAAAAAGGTCCTTCCTGTTTAGAAACTTAGAATCCATACAGTGCACAACCCATCGAGTCTCCACCAGCCGCAATCCCACCGAGGCCCTAGCCCCGTAACCTCATATATTTACCCTGCTAATCCTTCTAACTATGCATCCTGGGACACTAAAGGGTGATTTAGCATGGCCAATCCATCTATCCCATACATTTTTGGACCGTGGGAGGAAACCAGAGTACCTGGAAGAAACCCACGCAGACACAAGGAGAACGTGCAAACTCCAGACAGACTGTGACCCAAGCTGGGAATTGTCATTTTAAAGTGAAATATCTGTCATCCTGTGGTAATCTACTGGTGGGAATCGTATCTGGGATCCTTGTTTGCACCAAGTGCCCTAAGATTGTGACTCACGGTTTACTGAAAAAACGGTGCCATTTTCCCCTGTTTTCTCATTTGCTTGGCACCAAATTTGTTTAATGAGATTGTGCCTTTAGTCTTTTTTTCGTATTTAGAGGCTTACGTAATGTGAGCCCTGCCACTGTAGAAGGTTTATCTGTAAATTTAGTACTGTTATGTGCACATGACAATTGTAGTATTGATTTTAAATGACTTTGTAACCAATAAGTTTAGTTTTCTCCTCCAAACTCATTCTATTATCACTGCTCTGTTTCACTTCTGCATCATTCACTACCTCCACCTCAAGTCTCTAACTCTCGGCCACAGCTTTAGCACTTCAGGATTCTACTTGTCCATTGATCTCTTAATACCCCCAGCCAACACCAACCCACACCTCCACATGCTTCAACTCATCCAGGTCTCTATAACTTGCATCCATACCTGCACTGAATCCTGCATTCCCACCATCTATCTTCATTATTCCACTTTGAGTTGATGACAAAATTCCTGTTCTCGCTTTCAATCCCTCTGTCGCCTTACTCCACTCTCCGTTAAACATCACCTTTTGGCCTAAATCCCCACATGCAAAATCTGCTTCTCCGACATTGAACTCCTCTTTGTACTTCACAACTTGCACTCCACCACCTACTCCTCCTTTCTGGAGCTCTGATCCACTTCTCTTCACCTTCCCACCTCTTTATTTCTTAAGAAAATTTCTCAAAATCCTTTCTCTTCAACCATATTTTTGGCTTCACCACTCTTCCTTTCCTGTCTTGGTTATGATCCACTCGTAGAATCATAGAAGCCCTACAGTGCACAAAAAGAGGCGATTTGGCCTATTGAGTCTGCACTGACAACAATCCCATCCAGGCTTTATCCCCGTAATGCTTATCCATGTATTTATCCCACTAATCTCTCTGACATTAAGGGGAAATTTAGCATTCGCCAATCCACCTAACCAACACATCTTTTGGACTGGAGGAAACTGGAGCTCCTGGAGGAACCCCACTCAAGCATGGGGAGAATGTGCAAACTCCACACAGATTGGAATTAAACTTGGGTCCCTGCATTGTGAGTCAGCAATGCTAAACATGGTTCCACTGTTTTGTTTTTCTTTTGTAGAGACTTGAGTAGCAAAGCAGCAATACAAAATTATTTTAGAACAACACCCATGGCGGGATTTTATGATCTTGCTCCACATGAGATTGGATAATCCCGCCTGAGGTCAATGGACATTTCCATTGTCTGCCTCTCGCCCGCTCCGATTCTGTGGCAGGCGGAGTGGTAGAATTCTAGTGCAATATCATCCTTCACTTTATTTCTCTCTGACTTTATTTCTTTCAGGTTTACCCAACTGCCACCCGGGCATTGGGATTAGGGACATGCAGTGGGATGGCCCGAGTAGGAGCTCTCATCACTCCTTTCATTGCACAGGTAGGATGAAAACAAGCTCTACCTTTCTCAATAGTTCATAATTCAATCTATTCACTGAGCGCACAGTGGGCTGGGTTTTACTTGTCCTTTCAGAACAAACTGGGAGGCGGTGAGATCCATAAAATGGAGTGGGAAGGCAGGGTTAGTTGCCCATTGCCTTCCCTCATGAATATGCAAATTAGGAGTATAAGTAGGCCAATCGGCCCTTCAAACCTGCTCTGCCCTTCAATAACATCATGGTTGATCTGACAATAATCTCAGCTCCACCTCCAATTTGCCTCTATAGCTTTCCACCCCTCTTGTTTATCAAGAATCTTTCACTACGTGTTGATACTGCCAAGACTTGTGGTTGTTGGAAGTTCAGGAGTTCCTCAGAGTCATGTCCAGGAATCAACCATCTTCAGCTGTTTCATCAATGTTCTCCCTTCCACTGTGACTTCGGAAGTGAGGATATTTGCTTGCACAATATTCAGCACCATTTCTGACTCCTCAGATGCTGAAGCAGTCCGTGACCATATGCAACAAGACCTGGGCAACATTCAGGCTTGGCTGATAGGATTTATATGTCCAGAAGTCTCTACAAAGGTGAATGTGGAGAGGATGTTTCCTCTTGTGGGAGAATCTAGAACTAAGAGTGGCTAATTCAAAATTAGGGGTTGTCCATTTAAGATGGAGATAAGGCAAACTATCTCTCTCTCATATGGCAGGGACTCTTTGGAACTGTCTTCCTGAGAAGATAGTGGAAGAAGAATTTTTGAATACTTTTAAAGCAGATATAGATAGGTTCATGATAAGCCAGGGATAATAGGTCATCTGTGTGGGTGGGATACAGATTTGCCGTAACTATTAGCCATGATCTTATTAAATGTAGAACAGGCTTCAGAGGCTGGATGGCCTATTCCTACTCCTTGTTCATATGCTCATATACATATAAAGTTATATTTGTACCACACAAGTGCCAAGCAATCACCATCTCCAACAAGAGAGAATCTAACCATCTCTCCAGCACATTCACTAGCATTACCATCATTGAATCCCCACTGTCAACTTCCCGGGGGCTGCTATTGACCAGAAACTGGCCATACTAAATTCTCCCTCAGTGTACACGAACAGGCACTTGAGCATGGTAACTAGGGGATTTTCAAGTAACTTCATTGCAGCGTTAATGTAAGCCTACTTGTGACATAAATAAAAAGAAAAATTGGCTTAATATGCGATAGGACCATTCAAGGGTCTGATGGCAACAGGGAAGAAGCTTTTCTTGAGTTGGTTGGTACATGTTTTCAGGGTTTTTTTGCAGGTTTTTTTTCACATCTAAAACATAAGGACTACAGTCATTTAAGAAGGCAGCTCACTGCCACCTTCTGAAGGGCAGTTAGGGATGGATAATAAGTGCTGGTCTGGCCAGCAATGCCCACATCTCATGGAAGAATGAAAAGAAGAGAGATTGAAGAAAATATGGTAATACACCTGTGACTGCCCATGTACACAACCTGGAGCCTGACTTCACAGTGACTTGGCAGAGGTTGCAAGCAGTTTGTGCTTTCGGTTGCAGATACTGTGTGCATAAGAAAATAAGGACCAAGGATAAATTATTAAAGCACCTTTCAGAACATTTTGTAAAATTGTAGTAACCTTGTTTAAAGGGCAGTGAAGAAACTATTTTACAGAATTTGTTTTGCCCAATCAGGTTATGCTGGAATCCTCAATCTACTTGACACTTTCAGTGTACAGTGGATGCTGCTTATTGGCAGCCCTTGCTTCCTGCTTCTTACCGATTGAGACGATGGGACGAGGGCTACAAGAGTCCAGCCAACAAGAGTGGGGTCAGGAAATGGTGGGCAGGACGCATTGCTCAAGCAGTTCAACCAGGAGCACCTAGAGTGAGTTTGTTGGAAGAGCAACCAGACCAAAAATGGCCTCGCAGAAAACAGACAGCATTGTGATCAATACTAATATACACTCATTCTGCTGGCTAAAAACAGTGTGAGTATAAGGTGGAAAACAAATGTAGTGTGCTGCTCATATATATATATATATACATATATATATATAAAATATAATATAATATATATAAAAGGGAAACAACCCCTGCCTCACCCCAGCAGACTTGTGATCTTGTGATTCCAAACCAAAAGGTACTCATAAAGGAATGGAAACTAGAAATAGAATCTAATGTAGAATGTATGGGGAGGGCCTACCTTTCATATCTTGCCATTCACCTAGCCATCACACAGACAAGCTTTATTAATGCAAACTGCTCCTTGTACATTCCTTCCCCCTGTGAATCAACCCCATTCGCTGAAAATGGAAATATTTGCAATAGGCAATACAACATTTGTTAACAAATGAAATGAAAACTATCATGCAGACCCCTTAAACTTCAATGAGCTAGTCTAAACAATCTCTTCCAGTTGCCACACAGTTTCATTTTCAATTAAAATTCTTGCATAGATGATAAAAAGAAAAATTATTATCTGTTGCTGTAATGCCAAGTGTAGACAAGCTAATGCACAAGGACTTGATTTTCTCATTGCGTGGAAAATCAAACTAAACAAGAAATAATCTCAATGTGACTATGAAGCAGGAAGTCCTGGTCATCCTCACAAAAAAAGTAATCTCATTAGAAAGACCAGTTTGCATTAGCAAAGTTTGTTTGTAGCACTATACCACGCAATGGGGCCGCTTATTATACCTGTAACTTCCAAACAATAAAAAAAAGTTTCAGGCTGCACCGCTTTATAGAAAACTCAGTTATATACTAAGAAAGTCACAAAAAATTTATGTATGTTAACGTGTATGAATGCAATACCATGGTCATCCACTAAACTTCAAATAGCCAGTCTTGTATCAAGTTTATTGCTAAGGAGGTGATGTCGCATTATGAAACTTAATTGGTATAACAATGATTTTCTAAGATGCCATTTCCTGGTGTTGTATGGCATCAATACCACAGTGGGCAGCATCCTGACACTTAATTGTCACAGTGGGTCACTTCTTGTTGTTAATATTGTGACTTGGTTATTCCTGGTTGGTAAGTCAGTAAACGTATAAGACATTTGCTGTTGTGAAACCAATATTGCAATTGGATCTGAAAGACAATTCCTGATGCTAAGGTGATGGTTTCGTAAGGGTGTTCTTGATTTGAATTTACTGAGGGCCATGCTTCAAGAAAATTCCAACAAATTTTTCAGAAGTTAGAAAAGTTTGAATTTTTAAACTTCCAATATTTCTGATAGCAAATTTCACAAGTATGCCACAAGTATAGACATTCTCAGTTTTTATATATATACAATTGTACAAATTAAATGCGATGTATACTTGCCCAATAAGGTTGCCTAACCATCTCCATTCAGATCCACAAATTCTTTGAATTCACTCATCAGTTGCCACCTTCAATCACTCTCTTGCCAGAATTCGACCACCCACTCGCCACGGGAATTGAAGCAGGTAAGGCAGGGTTTTCTGATCTTGGTTCGAGCAAGGCTGTAAAATCCTACCCTCTATCTCTGCTTGAACCAATAATGCTTTCAGTCTCTCACTAAGGATTGTAAAACTCTAACTAATCCTACCTGCATGAGTGAAAGCAATATATAACCAGTGATAATCATCAAGATATTTACTATAAGAAATGAGGTTAGGGTGGTCCCTTTTAAGAACATAATCTAACTCTTCTACATCCGTAAAAAGGGTCACAGTTTAAGAATAAGAGGTAAGCCATTCAGGACTGAGATGAGGAAGGACTTCTTCAATTATAAACATGTGGAATTCTCTACCTCAGAAAGCTGTTGGGGCCAGTTTGTTAGCTATGTTCAAGAAGGAGCTGGACATGGCCCTTGCACCTAAAGGGATCAAGGGGTATGGAGAGAAAGGTGGAGTGTGATACTGAAAGTGCATGATCAAGTGCATGAAAGTGAATGGTGGTACAGGCTTAAAAGGCCAAAGGGCCTATTCCTGAATCTATTTTCTATGTTTCTTCCACTGGGACAATGAGAAGTAAGAACAGTGAAACTGATTCAGGACTGAGAAATGGGCAGTTTCAAGAACATTGAGAACTTTATAAAATGATAAAGCAGAACCTGATTAGAATTCAGCATTGAACTTTGAACATGTCCTGCATGTACATCTTAATAAATGCACTTCAAATGACATTATGATAGCTGCATTAAAGTAACATTTAATTAATTTGGAAATATTGCGAACAATGGTTCATGGTCAATTTGGGCTGGTAGGCAGGCCTTTGCACAAAAGAAGTTGCCTGTATGAGTAAAAAATCAAGAGATGCCTTAGAAATATCTTAAAGTACTTGAACAACAATCAAAGGGTAACTATTGTTGTAAAGTATACGGTAAGATAAGCAATGAATGGTAGAGGTTGAAATGATGGCCAGAATACCAGGAGAACTTCTTGACCTTGCTCAAAATAAAATGGAGGCCCTGAATTTCCACTGTCTTCTTGATCTGTTGTAACTTCAGTGAGCAAGCATTGGAACCATGAAACAGCACAATTGGCAATTTCAGCTGTTTCTGCAGAGCTTCTGGAGATATCCACCTGGAAAACCTTTGGAAAAATTCTCACGAGGGATGTTTTAACAGGTGGATTAAAACTTGGAGTTTAATGTTTCATTTGAAAGGTGGCAATAGCCTTGATGTAACACTCACTCCACCGCATGGCACATGGTAGACTGGTCAGAAAAGTGGGATCCCATGGGATACAGAGGAATGTGGCAGGTTAGATGCAAAATTGGCTCAGTGACAGGAAACAAAGAGGAATTTTTGTTGGGTAGTTTGTGAACAGTTTCCAGTGGTATTCCAGAGGGCTCAGTGTTGGTGTCTTGCTGGTTGTTGTATATATTAATAATACAGATCTAAGTATGGGAGGCATGATTGGGGAGTTTGCAGATGACACAAGCAGTGGCTGTGTACTTGATAGTGAAGAGGATAGCTGTCCATTCCAGGATGATATCAATGATTTGGCTGAGTGGACAGAGAAGTGATAAATGAAATTCAGTTTAGAAAAGTGTGCGGTAGTGCATTTGGAGAGGGCAAACCAACCAAGTGCATACTCAATAAATGGGAAGGGGTTGAGGAAGTGAGAGACCTTGGAGTGCATGTTCACAGGTCCTTGAAAGTGACAGGACAGGTGTACAAGCTGATCAGTAAAGCATATGGCATACTTTTTTGGGGTGAGGTATTGAATACAAAAGCAGAATTTACCATTATAAATGATAAATGACTAGTTAGGCCACAGTTGGAATTTTGTGTGCAGTTCTGGTCATTAGATTAAAGGAAAGGCATAATTGTTCTGGAGAGAGCGTGGAGGATATTGATACGAATGTTGTCAGGGTTTGAAAATTGCAGCTCTGAAGAGGGATTGAATAAACTTAAAACAAAGGAAGCCAAAGGATGACCTAATTGAGGTGTACTAAATTCTGAGGGGCTTAGATAGTGTAGAAAGGAAAGACTTGTTTCTCCTAGCTGTGATGGAAATTACCAGGGGCATAGATTTAAGGTGACTGGTAGAAGAAAAAACATTTTCATCCAGAAGGTGGTGGGATCTCCGTAAGTTGAAACACTCAACTCATTTAAAAGGTATCTGGATCTACATCTGAGTGCTGCAACCTGAAAGGCTACAGACCAGTGGAAAGTGGGATAAAAATGAGAGGCTAGTTTTTTTGGTCTGGCATGGATACAATGGGCTGAATGGCCTTTTCTTACACCATAAATTTTCTATAGTACTACCGTTCAGTGCATCAATGATTCAGCATAGGTTGGGCGCTCAAGTCCTGGAGCAGAGCTTGAACTCACAATCTCCTTATTTAGAGAGAGAATTGCTACCAATTGAGCCAGACTGTTCCTTAATTACAGGTAGATGGAGCCATTTTAATAGCAATGAGTCCTCACTCAGAAATAGGCTATTTTCTGACAAACAAACACAACATCTGAATGTTGAAATGTGTGCAGCTTTAGATCACTCAGAGGTCATACACAATACTACACTTCCCCTCCAAAAATTAATCGTCTCCATTCCCAGCCCAGAAAATGGCAGAGTAGTTGCTCTAAGACTGCTACTGATGCATGCTCACGTCCTCCTGTTCTCCCCATGGGGAAATACCATGTCTGATTAAATGTTTAGGGAATTGCTGAGTACAACAGGGCTCATCAAAACATGGATAACCTTTTCTCATCGGTCATATCTCCTGCTACTAACTTCCATAAACACTGCGCTTCTCTTTAACATGATTGAAAAACAAAAGAAGCAAATATTCTGCTCTCAAGGGAGTGCAGGACTTACTTGAACAATTTTGGTTATTTATCATTTATGCTGTGCAGTGCCTGAAAACCTGGCCTCAGAAAATTCACCTGGCATAAATGTCATACCTCAGATATGACCATCACAAATCTACATGGTAAAAGAAAACTGGGTCAAATAACTAGAGTAAGCAAAAATTAATAAAGTGACCATAGTCCCAAATGACCATAGACTGGGTCATCTGACTAGTGGTGATTTAACCTGAGGATCACCACTTCTCAGATGAGGGTAAGGGTTGAGAAAGTGATCCTTCATGAATAACCTCAGCCAATAAGGCAATAAGTGCTTAGCCTATTAAACCATCAAATATCGTATTTATTAAACATGAATTTATTGAATATAGTAAGAATATCAAGGAAAAACGAGCAGCAAATTAAAAATTAAATCCCTCAAATATTTGTGAAACTTGCATTTATGAATTAGGTTATCAAACATATTTATAATTTTTCACTGTTTTTGGTTGCTACTTTCTTTTGTAACTCAGGTGAATGCATACATCGAGAAATAACAAGCTCATTAAAAAATTACATAGATTTTATGGAAACTCAACAGCCTCACCCATAAAATGAATTATTTAATGTTAAGCCTCTAAGAAGATTCTATCATAAAAACCTGCCCTTCTGTCTACCATTTTGAGCTGTAAATTTCACCTGGGGCTTGGAAACTAGAATGCTAGTTCTCAGAATATGTAACAGTGAGAGATGGGAGTCAGAGATTCACATTGGATATTATAGTTCCACAGAAACAGAGTGCTCCATAACAATTTCCATTTTTGTGGCATCTTTAACATAGAAAAAAAAATGACCCAAGGCAATTCTGAGGTGTAATGAGACACAAAATCAATGCTGAAACAAGGAAGAAGCTATTGAAAGGGAGGACTGAAAGCTTGGTTAAAAACACAGGATCTTGAAAGTGGAAAGGCAGAGGATTGTAAAATTCCAGTGTGGAATCTAATGGCTTGAAGGCACAGCAACTATAGTGTACAGAACAGAAGTGTGCGTGTGCAGGAGCCAGAACTGAGGAATGGAGAGAACTGATGAAGTTGAAGGGCTAGAAGAAATTAAAAGTTATAGAGGGAACGAGGCGTAAAAGGACCTAATCACAAGGTAGAGAAGCTTAAATTGGAGCGGTTGAGGGACTGACCCAACACAAATCCACAAGGTCAGGAGTGATGGGCGAGTAAGACTTGCTACGAGATAGAATATGGGCATCAGAATTTTGGATGAGTTGAAATTGACAGAAGAGGAAGTCAGAAGCCATTAAGGAAAGAATTCACGTCGTCAGTTTCAGAGGTGACAAGGGCTCGAATGTGAATTTCAGCAGCAAATGATGATGCACAGTAGAGACAGGTACAGAGGTGGAAATAATCTTTGTGATGGAAAGGATAAGCACAGCTTGGGACTAAATAAGATGCAAGGGTGTAAACAAAGGTTCAAACAGAGGCAGTGTTGACAGAGAGGATAGAATTGGTGGCAAGGGTACAGAATTTGAGCTGTATTTGGTAGCTTCTGACTGTTACAATGAACTGGTTGAACAGGCAAATAAAGTTTGAACCTAGAGTCAAATTTTATTTGAGACAGGAGAGCATCACAGTTTTCATTCTATCCCAGTGGCACTAAAGTACCTGGAATGTGCCATGAGGAACCAGGCAGAAAAATATTTAAACAACTGATACATATTGGTGGTAAGAACTGTCAAAAATAAAATTTACTGGTATAATGTAGTTGAAACCACTAAACAAAAATGCTGGCAAAACCATTATTTCAGTTAACCCCACAGATTGAGGTGGATATTTGGTAATTGCTCTGATGCCAACTTCAGGTATTGGCTGGCTGGATATAGACAGCTATCCGGGCCTGATAGGCAATGATCATCTTTATATATTTGATCAGGCACAACTCATGGAGATCTCACCATAATTTTATAAACCTTCCTAATTCAGTATCTTGCCAATAATAGTTTTAGCAAGAATTAGAAATTCAACAAAGAAGCAAAAATTAAATTTCTGCTAATCATATAAAAAACCGAAGAGAAAAGATTTTAGTGAAGAAGGGGGATATAAACAAGTCTATAAGATTATAAGAAGAAGTGGCAAGAACAATGGTGGAAAATAGGGGTAAAACAATCAGATTAAACAAATTTTCTTAAGTAGTAGTTAATTATCTACATAGTTGTGAAGCCTGTATCATTCATTGTCAGTAAGGTGTATCTTTGAGTTGATGATGTGATATATTGCGGCAGCAAATTGACTGTGTTACGATATAGGTGAATGTTGATTCCTGAAGCAGGACTGTGGTAAATATTTAGGTCATGAATCACCTACGAGCAACACTATAAACAATCTATTAATTTAAAATTTATAACTAAAGGTTTTGATGACAGTTCTAAACTGCTCAATATTGTGTGGGTCAGATCATTGCTCAAACCCCAAATAGATGCTAGCCTATAACTCACTCTCCGTTATCTGTTATATTGTAAACCACCCCAAATCCTTGGTTGTTCTCTAGCCTTTAGTTCACTTTCTGCTATATATTAACCTTCCAAATGCCTGAATTGGATGACACCTGTAACTTACTTCCAGATATCTATTATTATATATAAACAATTGGAACATAATCCTTGATTAGACTTCAGCATGCTATTCAATCCAAGGAATTATTTTTTCAATTTATTTTGTCACTTCAGGAAGTTCACTGGATTGAACCTAATATTAGTAAAAATTGACAGAGTCAACACACAAATGTGTTGATTGTTATTAATATCATACACAATTATGACACAGATGTTTGTACAAGTCTACAATGTCGAAGTGCAAATAAGCACATTTGTCACTATTATCTGGACAATTTTGATTGACTGCAAATGTAATTCTGTTCAATTGATACAACCTTTGTCAACCATAACCTGGGAAAGGAGGGGAGCTTTGAGGCTCAGTCAAATTCATGGCTACGTCCTTGGCGATTTTTTTTTTTGTGTGTTTGATTATGAGCAGGACATGGCTGAATTGATCTCCAAATCCCAAGGGGACTCCATGGAATGATCAGGGAGGTTTGAGTCTCTCTGTTGTTCTGTCTGGCTGTGGTGCAGTTGGTTTGTTTCAAATTGTATTTGTGAATATCGAATTCTCTGGGTTTCCTGTGAGCTCTTTTTATTCCGAACTGTAAGAATGTGTTCAACGTGAGTTCAAATGTGGACCTGCACAGCGTATTAATAAATTAATACTGTGCTTTGATATTCAACGTGCACCTACAGATTGCTTGTGTATATCAGGTGACTACTGTCTTGTGTTTGAATGTACTTTACTTGTTCTCCAAGCAGTGAACTGGAGCATTGTACTGTTTACAAAATATATCCAGTGCTTGCATGACAGCCTGTCACTGAAACTTTTTCCTGATTGATGTAAATAAGCTACTTCATAGTAATGGGACAAAAATGTATTTAATGATATTAATGTTTGCATTAAAATATAAAGATAATTTTATTAAATAAAGATTCTTTTGTAATTCATTTTGTGTTTTATTGAATTTATTTATAGTGAATTTACAAATTCGATAGGTAATTTTGTCAAATTGTTAAATTATTTATGTCAATGAGCCAACCACGTTAAAACACAACATTCTTTGTTGCTAATACAACACCATTATTCACCACTCTGTACGGCTGAATCAGTTATGTTGTCATGGATTAATTAGTATTACCAAATAATCGTTGTGTAAACTCACTCCTTGTTAATATAATGATACAAGTTAATGGCTTCGAAGGCCACTTATTCTTCATTATTTTACATTCTAATATCATGAAGGTGGTCTACTCTTTAAATTTAATACAACAATTACAAATATGATAAGTCAAAGAACAGTATGAATGTTATTTTTGAGTTGTCTTTACATTAATAGAGTTTTTGATGTCAGTAATTTATAACCTTGAACTTGGCTTGTTATTTGTACTTAGTTCACAAAGTCACCCAAGGTAGTTTCAATATTAAAGTGCATGACTTTGGATAGATTACTTGAAGCCATTACAGATCTCACCATAAACAGTGTTTAATGCTACCTCATTATATCCCCAGTCATTTAATTGGATATTATGAATACTACTCAATCATCAAAATTAAAATCCACAATAGCTTAAGTTTAATGCAAAAGTTCCATAGCTGGTGATAAAATTCAGGTCCTGATTAATGCTTTCGTGCACAAATTACAGAATTTTTTAAATAAATTGATTAACATGATTTAAAAATTAGGACACTAATCTTTTCTGACACCATCTGTCAGGACAATTTAACAGGACAGGCAAGAACAAATTAGGGTACCCAGACAGCTAGATAGAAGGAACAGTCTTGCCCATCCAATTCCTGTTGTATTTTAAAATGACATGAACCAATTTCTGAAATGCAGTCTATAAAGCAACAAAAATTACCCAAGTATAAATTTGTACCATTGCACTGTGCCACAGTGTGAATGATACACTAACTCCCCAATTACAAATTTCCAGACTTAGAAATGGATTGTCTGGAGATGTGCTCTTAGGGTAATTGGCAAAACAAATTCTCCCTAAATGGTCTCAAATTTGGTTTTTAATCCATAGATCTATAAACATGGACAGGGATCGCGGGTAGAGGTGGGCTCGTTGGGCCGAAGGGCCTGTTTCCCGTGCTGTTTTGTTCTTTGTATAGGACAAAATGCACAAAATTAAGAGTTATGAGGTGTTTGAAGTTTCTGCTATTGATACTGTTAATGGTCTGTCTGATTGACATTTTATAAGGTTGTAGGAACACATTGGAGGCATTTCTCTCATGCCGCTGGGATGCTCAAGCAGTGCGATGGGCCAGGAGACTCAAGTGGAGGCCACATAGGGGGGCTTCCCGCTGGATGCCATAGCTTCTGCGCATCCTTGACTGCCAGATCGCAACAGAAATCAGCATGAAACTGAATAAATTATTCAAACGTTCATTACCATTTCATTAGTGGACCCAGGACTGAAGTATCCAGGCCCACTAGCATTTCCACCCCATCTCCCCGCCACCCCACCCTCGCTCCCGGCAGGAGTGTTTCACTCCAGCGGAGTATACAACAGTTTCCTCTAGTGGG
This sequence comes from Sphyrna mokarran, assembly GCA_024679065.1. NCBI lineage: Eukaryota > Metazoa > Chordata > Chondrichthyes > Carcharhiniformes > Carcharhinidae > Sphyrna > Sphyrna mokarran. Next base: position 37,992,949 of record JAGIQG010000020.1, on the reverse strand, counting down.
GTAGCTGGCAGCGTGGAGGTCCTCCAGGAAATCAGGGGTAAGGGAGGTTGCCCCCTGAGCATTGCCAATTTGGCAGTGCCAGGCTGGCCCTCTGGCATGCCCAAGGGGCAAAGTGGCAATGTCCAGGGGGCACCTCCCTTACCCCCTGATAAGGGGATAGGGCTAAAAGGGGAAGTCTATAAGAGAGAGAGTCTCTGGGAGTGATCAGTGGTGGTGAGAGGTCCTGCTACCACTCTGCACTGGGATCAGTGAAAGCAGGAGAGAGGGAGGCCAGCAATTGGCATTGGCCATTGGGTGGGGGTAGTTGGGCTGCTGAGGGGATGGGTGGGAGAGGTAGTAGATCCAGACTGCTGGGGGAGTTGATGAGGGGGTGGTGGGGATTGGGGCTGGCCCAGGAAGTCAGTGATCAAGTGATGGGATTTGTAGGGGGAGGGGTTACACAGCCAGCATGAGGCTGGCCTGTAATCAGGCTTGCCAACAACAGGGAGACCGGCAATGCTGGGCTACTGTGCATGTGCCAATGTCCGCAATAACAGATTGGCACATGTGCAGTGGCCCACTCAGCACTATGTTGCTGGCCTCACCAGGAGGGAATAGCACCCATTGGTTTGGTTCACGGCCTCTCTTCTGATGGGTCATGAACCAATAGTCATCTGGAAGTTGGGCAGACTCCATGAAAATTGCAGGGTTCTAGGTGATGTGAATCACTGCAATGGAGCCAACCAGGACAGGGTGCAAGATATGGGCCAACTGCTTACAGGAGTGGAAACTGGGGTGCTAAGAATGGAGGAATCCGAGAATCTTGTCACATCCCCTGCTATTTGTAAATAGCTGCCAAGTCATTCCAACTCTGCAAAAATTTAGGTCAATGGGTACAAGGTTTCTACCTGTTTATAAGCCATTTATCATCATTTATTTGAAGAAGCAGAAGTGACAGTAAGGCAGCAATGCAAGCGTGACTGAATAATTACAACTGGGATTTCCAGCTGGGTTTCTTCTCTTGAAGGATCCTGCCAAAGGTATTTGCAACTTCCATGGCACAGCCCCAGTGAATAGTTAGACCATAACCTCCATGACCATAGTTGTGAATCACCTACAATACAAAAAGATAAATACCAACATGACAAGATTTATGGCCCTTCTTTACATCAAATCAAAACATGATACAACAGAACATCATGAAATTGGATACCAAAAGAAAAATAAACTGCATTCTGAAAAATTGAAATCAAAGCAAAAGATGTATAGCATCTCTATCAGCATGTGTTACAAGGATTAATATTCTGACACAAAGGGTTTCCTTTTTCATACTAAAGATTAATTTGTGTTTCCTCTTTTTCAAATGGTGATGGCCCCATTTCATTTTTCCACTACCTTCTATTTTCATGAAGTCCACACTGCCAATTTCCCAATGTTTCTCTGTTGGGCAAAACCTGGTCACCAATGGTATTAGTCACAGGGGCCAATTCTGGGCTCTATTTCAGCAACGTGCCACCAAAGTACATTTGTCTTCAGGCAAAATCAAAATAACTCGAGGGAGCCGTAGGCAACATTGCTATAGTTTGCTAAACCAAGCCTTAAGAATTCTGGGCTACACTGAGGTGTAGCGGTAAAAACCAGTAGTCAGTAGTAGGAAGGAAGGTATGTAATTGGAAAGAGTTTAAGGCTGAGGGATTGCAGTTATTTTTTGGAGCCAGGAGAAGCACAGCTGTACAAAAAATAACATTTTGGACCATTTACACATTGCAAGCTCTGACTAAGACAAATTTAGGAGAACATATCGAAATGAGTGCAGGAATCCTCATTTTGATATCAAAGTGAGATCTGCATTGATAAAGTCCTGATCTTTTTAGTAGTGGCCCAAGCAAATCAGGCATGTGTTTCTGCATTGCTGAATTATTTGCAATGCCTGTTTTAGGCCCAATATACAGAAGCACATTTGGAAACTTTAAACCTCATTTTGTGGAAATTCTAGAAGGGATTTATTCTTGCAGTATTATAGTTCACCAGCAGATGGTGACTTTGTACTTTATACAGTGGCCACTGCTGAATTGGTTTTGTCATTCGATTTCAGCCTTTCAGAAATGTGACATTAAAGGCAGCTTTTTGAACAATAGCACATAGGGTGACCAACTCTCATGAAAATAAATAAATAACTCTTTGAGTGGGGAGGTGCTGGACATCATAACTCTCAGATAATCTCTGCGCATGCTTACAGAAAATAGGAGACAAAGGCAAGAGGAGTTTCTGAGACTCAGTCTTGCACACAATGTTGTACAAAGAGATGAATGACCAATAGTCAAAGAAATAGACAATTCCTTAAAATTAGGACCTTGAGGGGGCAAGGGGTGCAGTCAGCAGTCAGGGGCCAGGTCAGTCAGGTATCTGGTTGAGTCAGCTTGGGGTCCAAACAGGTCAGAGATTGGATCAGGTCAGATCAAGGGGAGCGGTCAAGCCACTGAAGGTGGGGATCTGGCCGGATCTGGGAAGGCTGGGTTTGAACCTCAGGGTGAGCAGATTTGTTTTGGCAGGAGACTGGGGAGGGTCAGGTCAGACCTTGGGCATGAGGTTTAGTTATTGGGATCAGGCCTATCTGACTGGGCTATCTGGTTGGGTCGGGAGTCATCTGTCAGGCCAATGATGGTTTGGGTGAACAGCAGTCTTCTATAGATGAGGGAGAATCCTGTGGTTGGGGGCGGTGGGGTTTGGAGTGAGAAATGCTATGTAGGGTGGGGTGTGTCCCCTGGAGGGTTGGTCTGGATCTTTATAATTGTTACCCAAAAGCTAGAAGGGGTTTTAATTCTTCTAGCTTTCACTGTAACTATTCGTGTAACCCTGTTAGAAGTTTGTGATTTAAAATCACATTTTTTGATGGTTCACAGCACAGTGCAATTATCTTGGGGAAGTTTGCACTTTTGGGCAATAACCAAGAAGGGATCCTCACTGCATCTTTAGGGCATGTCCCAATGCTGGGGAGCCCAATCTTATCAAATGGTAGAATATGTTTGATGGGCCCAATGGCCTAGTCTTGCACTTTTTTTTTATGATTGTCCTGTTATAATGTGATGGAAATATTTGCTGGAATTTTACCACCCTGCCTGCCACACAAATCAGAGCAGGCGAGGGGTAGACAATGGGAAGATCTATTGACCTCGAGGGAGATCTTATGGTCTAAAGCGGAGGTCATAAAATCCTAGCCTAAATTTCAATGTAATATGACCCCATAGCTTCTTCAAAAAATATTATTTATCTTTCTTTATCGTACTTGTTTGCACATTATCCGCTTTTCTTGGGGAGAAGGTAGCGTGGTGGTAATATCACTGGACTAGTAGCCTAGAAGCCCAGGCTAATGCTCTGGGGACATGGGTCCAAAAGCCTCCATAGCTACTGGTGGAATTTTAATTCAATTAATTCATCTGGAATATGAAGCTTGTCTCAATAATGGTGAAATTAAATTATTATCTGATTGTTATAAAAACCCATCTGGTTCACAAATAAGGAAATCTGCTATTCCCACTAGTCATGTAACTCCAGACCCACAGCAATATGATTGACTCCTAACTGCCCTCTAGCAAACTGGACAATTAGAGGTGGGTAACAAATGCTGGCCTAGCCAGTGATACCCACATCCTGTGAAAGAATAAGTTAAAAATAACACTTGTTCAAACAAAATTACAAATGTTCTTTTTTGTCAGACAAAAGCTAACAGCCCAACTGATACGTGCACCAAGTCTGTAAGCGTGCATCTTTCATCATTGGAAAACTGATTGATGTCCTTCATTCCAATCAAAAGAACTGCCAAATGATTTTCAAATTCTGAATATACTGGAACTTTTCAAAAGAAAGCAAATTCACTGGAATCTAAGCAGGTCCCAGGATGCTGTGACTCTGGATTGGGACGATTTCTGGATCTTGAAGTTGCCCTCAGGGTGGCTGATTAAGGGCCAGATGTCAGACTCACCGACTAATGAAGAACAGCGGATTGACTCTCAAAGCTGGAGGACAAATCAGACGTCTTCCAGTTTGAAGAAAGCAGCAGGATGTGATGATAGTTGAGTAAGAGAGAGGGTATTTTACTCCTGTCTCCAACTTTTTTATATCTGTTTTTAGCTCCCACCTACTTTCTAATTGGACCACAGCAGGATTGAAAATCCAGCCCTCTTAAAACCCCTTACTCACAGATTAATCTTTGAGATATTGATCAGGATCAGTTTACAGTGGCAGGACCTGCAGTAGCACAACAAAATTCTATCTGCCATCAGAACTAAAGAAGTGTTGCACCCAATCTGCAATTATTAGGTAAAGCTCGAAGTTAATTTATTGGATTGATGCTGCATCACATTTCTCATTATAACGGTCAGTTTGGTTCTGTTGTACCGCTGTTGCCTCTAAGACACTTGCAACTCAAGCTCCACTGTGAGATTTCAGCTAACACTTCGGTGCAGTACTAAAGCAGTGCTATCTTTTTAGAGAAACTGTCTTGTAGATAGAAATATCTTCCAATTTGCTGGGGGGGGGGTGGTAAATTGGAAGATATTAGATCTAGCACCTGATATTCTGTTAACTGCAATAGATCAGTCAGGTGGGCAATGGAAAAAATACATTTGACCTCATCCATACCAATCTGCCGGCTACAGATACATCTGTCCGTGACAGTATCAGTAAGAGTGACCACCACACAGTCCTTGTGGAGATGAAGTCTTGCTTTATATTGAGAATAACCTCCATTGTATTGTATGGCACTATCACCGAGCTGAATGGGACAGACTTCAAACTGATCTAGTTCGAAGATCTCAACACTGGGCATTGTGAGGTGCTGTGGACCATCAACAGCAGTGGAATTGTACTCCAGCACAATCTGCAACCTCATGGCCCGGCATGTGCCTCACTCAACATTACCATCAAGCCAAGCGATCAATCTGGTTCAACGCAGAATGCAGGAGGGCATGCCAGGAGCAGCATCAGGCATACCTAAAAATGAGGTATCAAACTGAAGCTACCAAACAGAACTACTTGCAGGCCAGCAAAAACAGCAAGTGATAGAGCTAAGTGATGCCACCATCAATGGATCAAATCTAAGCTCTGTACATCCTGCCACATCCAATCATGAATGGTAGTGGACAATTAAACAACTAACTGGAGGAGAAGCTTGCACAAATATCCCCATCCTTAATAACGGAGGAGCCAAGCACGTCAGTGCAAAAGATAAGGTTGAAGCGTTCGCAACAATCTTCAGCCAGAAGTGCCAAGTGGATGATCTATCTCAGTCTCCTCAGTGGTCCCCAGCATCTCAGATGCTAGTCTCCAGCCAATTCAATTCACTTCACATGATATCAACAAAAGGTTGGAGGCACTGCATACTGCAAAGATAATGGGTCCTAATAACTTTCTGACAATAGTACTGAAGACTTGTGTCCAGAACTTGCCATTCCCATAGCCAATCTCTTTCAGTGTAGTTACAATACTAACCAATAATGTAGAAAATTGCCCAAATATGTCCTGTGCACAAGAAGCAGGGCAAATCCAACCAGCCAATTACTGCCTAATCAGTCCACTCTCGATCATCAGTAAAGTGATGGAAGGAATCATCAACAGTGTTATCAAGCAGCACCTGCTCAGCAATAATCTGCTAAGTGACATCCAGTTTGGATTTCACCAGGGTCACTCAGTTCTTCACCTCATTACAATCTTGGTTCAAACGTGGATGAAAGAGTTGAATTCCAGAGACGAGGAGAGTAACAGAACTTGACATAAAGGCTGCATTCGACCGAGTATGGCAGCAAAGAGCCTTAGCAAAACTAGATTCAATGTGTATCGGCGGGCAAACAGTCCGCTGGTTGGAGTCATACCTGGTACATAAAAGGATAGTTATGGAGGGTCAGTCATCTCAGGTCCAGAACATCTCTGCAGGTGTCTCTCAGGGTAGTGTCCTATTTCCAACAATCTTCAGCTGCTTCATCAATGACCTTCCCTCTGTCACAAGGTCAGAAGTTGGGATGTTCACTGATGATTGCACAATTTTCAGCAGCATTTGTGATTCCTCAGATATTGAAGCAGTCCATGCTCAAATGCAACAAGATTTGGACAGTATCCAGGCTTGGGCTGACAAGCAACATTTGCAACACACAAATGCCACACAATGGCACCACTAATAAGAGACAACTTAGCCACCATCTCTTGACATTCATGGTATTACCATCACTGAATCCCCCACCATCAACAACCTTGAGGTTACCACTGACCATAAACTCAACTGGACTCACCACATAAACACAGTGGCTACAAGATCAAAGGCTAGGAATATTGTGGTAAGTAACTCATCTCCTGACTCCCCAAAGCCTAACCATCATCTACAAGGTACAAGTCGGGAGTGTGATGGAATAATCCTCACTTGCCTGGATGGGTGCAGCTCCAACAACACTCAAGAAACTTGACACCATCCAGGACAGAGCAGCTTGCTTGACTTCCACCACATCTACAAACATCCATTCCCTCCATCACCGACTCAGTAGCAGCAGTGTGTACTATCTACACACTGTGCACTGTTGCAATTCGCCAAAGATCCTTAGATAGGACCTTTCAATCCCACTCCATCTAGAAGGACAAGGGCAGCAGATATACGGGAACACCACCACCTGCAAGTCCCCCTCCAAGCCACTCAGAATCCTCTCTTGGAAATATATCGCCATTCCTTCACAGTTGCTGGGTCAAAATCCTGGAATTTCCTGCCTATTGGCATTGTGGACTAACCCACAGTACATAGACTGCAATGATTCAGGACAGCAGCTCACCATCACCTTCTCAAAGGCAATTAAGGAGGGGCGATAAATGCTGGCCAGCCAGTGATGCCCAGGTCCCAGGAATGAATTTTAAAAAGTAGCATAAGCTGTAAGTTAGCAAATTAAATAAAAATATTCTCCAATGATTGTAGCAGAGTGCAACTTCATGTCGGATGTTTTATTTTAAGTTTACCTCACTCTTCTTCATCTTATTTCTTCTGTTCAACATTTTAAAGTTTTATTATTTCTGCTTTGGTGTCATACCTCTAATTTCTTTGGCCCTACATTAAAGGTCTGTCGTTCTATACGGATCCTGTTACGGACAGGTCGAAGTCCAGTCCAGTCTTCAACTATCCTGGCATTCTGCAAGAAGTTAAGAAATTAACAAAAACTAATCATTCAAATCTTTCTGCATTATAAGAAAGATGTGGAAGCATTGGAAAGGGTGCAGAGGAGGTTTACCAGGATGTTGCCTGGTATGGTGGGAAGGCCTTATGAGGAAAGGCTGAGGGACCTGAGGTTATTTTCATTAGAGAGAAGAAGGTTACGCGGTGACCTAATTGAGGCGTATAAGATGATCAAGGGATTGGATAGGGTGGATAGTGAGAGCCTTTTTCCTCGGATGGTGATGACCAACACGAGGGGACATAACTTTAAATTAAGAGGTGGTAGTTATAGGACGGATGTCAGAGGCAGGTTCTTTACACAGAGGGTGATGAGAGCGTGGAATGCCCTGCCTGCAGCAGTTGTGGACTCGCCTACTTTGGGGACATTCAAATGTTCTGTGGATAGGCACATGGATGATATTGGAATAGTTTAGGTTAGAGGGTCCACTGGCCGGCGCAACATCGAGGGCCGAAGGGCCTGTACTGCGCTGTAATGTTCTATGTTCTATGTGATTCTTTTTTCTCCACAGCAATTCTAATTTACAATATATTGAAATAAAGCTCTTAGTACCAACCTTCAGACTAGGTACAAGTTTGCAGGCACCTTCCCACACTATATTGTGATCTTTGGGATCATTCTCCTCATTCCAGTTCCCAAGCTGAAAGATTCCTCCCACAGTTACTAATTTGCTCCTGAAATAAGAAAACAACAAAACTAACTGCAATGCAGTTTTCAAATTGAAGGTGCACACAACCTTTGCTTCAGTACAAAGCTTACTTCTCAGCAAGTAACAGTGCTATAATATATATAGTTGAAAGATTTGCATATGTTGGCAACCTGTGTTCTTTATTTTCAGGCTAGGAACATTTTTAATTGTCAAGCAACAAGTGGTGCACTTTTCCACCTTCACGGTCTTCTTGGGAAAGTGGGATTATGTTAGTTCTGATTGGCAATCCTGACTCTAACCCCTGTCACCAAAGTTTAGCCAATAGAAAACTCATTACGTGAGGAACCACAAAAGCAATCTTGAGTGTTGGTGCATTGAATACCTCAGTCATTCTGCATGGGAAAGTACAATACAGAGGACTGACACTTCCTCACAGGGAGGGAAAGAAAGATAGAGGGACATTAATCTATGTTGCTTTTTCACAACTACTAGATACCAGCTACATATTGCACACCAACCAACATCAGTGCAGGGGCGGATAGATCAAAAGAAGGAAGGACTCTCATCTTCGTGAAAGGCAGAAAAGGAAGATTAATTTGTTATGCAGTATCTTGTGAAAATATTGTTCCTGGATTAGCATATTTATAAACAGAAGAATAATGGATAAAATTCTCCAAAAAATTCTAAGTGCCAGATTTGTGTAAAAGCGGGGGTAAATCCCACTGCTTTTTTCAATGGGACTTTCAAAATGAATCTCTCACATTTTGTGCATCACAGAATGCAGTCATATGAATCACAATGTAAAGCTTTGGCTGGGGGCCCATTCCTACTAGAGACAGTCAACATAGCACTGAGCAAGCCACTATGCATGCACTGATCTATCAGTGCCGAAATCAGCACACGCATAGTAGCCCTGCTCTATTGGCTTCCAGATCACTGGCCAGCCCAATCTCCCCCCCATCTCCCCCAACCCCACTGATTGCTGGCCTCCAAGATGTATCTGTGCCAGCCTTGGCATGGATACATCCCCCCAGCAGTCCTGATCACCCCAAACGCCACCCCCCCACAGGCCATCCCCTATCCTAATGGCTAGCCCCAATCACTGTCCATGCTCTCGCTGTCACTGATCCCAAATGAACAGTAGCAGTGGGACCCTCCCCCGCAGCCCACCAAGAGACCCTGCCTCTTAAAATACCCCATCCCCTGACCTCATCCCTTGGCACTGCCCAATATCTGGTAGGCACTGCCAAGGTACCCCAGCATTGCCATCTTGTCCCTTGGACAATGGCAGACTTCAGTCCCGGCCCGCTAATAAAACATAAATATTGGTTAAAATAATTTATTCAGTTTCACACCGATTACTGGCGCAGAGCTGACGACGCTGGAATTTCGGTAGATGAAGACATATAAAGACCATGGCGCCCAATGGGAAGCCGGCTATACAGCTTCCACTTATGTCTCCCAGCCCATGGTGCTGCTGTGAGGTGCACTGGTTGAATCGCCCCCAACAAGTTTATAAAGCTTTCTGTCACATTTTTATTTATTTATTCAACTGAACCATGGAAGAACAGAAAATAAACAGCACAAAAGAAAAACAAAAAAGCTGAGACGGAAAGGTGAGAGACAATCAAAATCAATGAGTGGAAAAGCAAATTGCGTGGAAGGTGTGGAAAGCCTGCAGAAGGATCTGGATAGGTTGAGTGAGTAGGCGAAGACCTGGCAGATGGAGTATAACGTTAGCAAGTATCCACTTTGGTAAGAATAATGGTAGGAAGGATTACTATTTAAATGGAGAAAAGCTGCAGCATGCGATGGTGCAGAGGGACCTGGGGGTCCTTGTGCACAAATCACAAAAACATAGTGTGCAGGTGCAGCAGGTGATTAAGAAGGCGAATGCAATGTTGGCCTTTATAGCTAGGGGGATAGAATATATAAGTAGGGAGGTTCTATTGCAGCTGTATAGGGTGATGGTGAGGCCACAGCTGGAGTACTGTGTGCAGTTTTCGTCGCCACATTCGAGGAAGGATATATTGGCCTTGGAGGAGGTGCAGAGAAGGTTTACTAGGCTGATACCAGAGATGAGGGTGTTGGATTATGAGGAGAATAAATAGGCTATGTTTGTACTTTTTGGAGTTTAGAAGGCTGAGAGAGGATCTTAGAGAGATGTATAAGATAATGAAGGGGATGGATAGGGTAGAGGTTGAGACACTCTTCCCACTTAGCATAGATAGCAGGACTAGAGGGCACAGCCTCAAGATTAGGGGGGGACGGTTCAGATCGGAGTTGCGGAAGGGTTTCTCCACATGAAGGGTGGTGAATCTTTGGAATTCTCTGCCTGATGAGATGGTGGAGGCTTCCTCACTGAAGTTCAAGTCAAGCGTGGATAGGTTTTTAATTGACAAGGGAATTAAGGGTTACGGGGAGAAAGCAGGAAAGTGGTACTGAACCACTACAGATCAGCCATGATCTTATTGAATGGCGGGGCAGGCTCAAGGGGCTGTATAGCCTAGTCCTGCTCCTATTTCTTACATTCTTACTTATGTTCTTAAAGATAATGAGGGCTAACTGAACTTGACAGACACTAGGATAATTGTAGCTTTATTTATTTTCTTCATTCAATCAAGATGTTCTCCTGTCAATCATTCCTATAGTTACCTTTGTAGCTTTCAGTCCTTTGATTATACCTACCCTGGTATAATATATGGCTCAGAATAAATCCCAGCCTTTTGATCGTGTGACAGAATGAAGTGCTTTATCCATGGCGCATGAACCTGAAAATCATTTTAAATAGATGAGAGATTGAATAACTGCAATGTTGGGCAGATTGAAACAATATTCACAATTTGAAAAGTATCATTTCTGTGACAATTTCAGATTCATTGGGAGGGAGCAAAAATTAAGATTGTGGTAAATTATTTGCCAAATTACTACTATATGAAAATAGCAATCCAATAATGAGACATTTTCAGCATTGTTAATGCTGGGTTCATAATTTTCGAAGTTTAAAATGGAGGTGGGTTTAAAAATTTAAAATGGGGGTGGGTTACCAAATTCAACCTGCATAGAAGCAGCAGTCCAGCCACAAGACTCCAACCCCAGCCTGAGCCTGCCAAAACCCCTGGGGACCCTTCATCTGCAGTCTGATAATGACTGAGGGCATACGGGCACTGGAACTGCATCTCTGACACCTCTCAGGGCCCAAGGCACCAGGAAAGGGTATCACTGCCAGCATGTCAGGATACAACAGTGCACTGTTGGCACTGCTGAGGCACATGGTCTGAGGTGGGCATGAGTGGGACTCTGACAGAGCCTAGAAGGCCGTGAGTGTAGTGAGGAGTTGTCACCCATGATTTGAGTGGTGAGGGGAGAAGGATACCCCTCTTTGCTAAGGGGTTAGTAGCACTCCCTTTTAGACAATGACAGGGGTGGGGTGTGTGGGGTCACCATTTCAGTTTTTTCAGAACGTGTTTCTAACCTTGGAGATTGGGGCGCCCTTTAAAAATGGGCCCCTGTCTCTGAATAGCTGGTTTAGCTGGCAGATTTCTTAGATGCAAATTGATGCATTCTATCAGGTGGGTGCATTCCACCTGACAGATGCTGTCAGTGTCGTTGGAAAACACTCTGGTTTTTAGGAGAATGGCACCCATGGTATTTGAGTGTAGCAAATTCCAATTAACTCAACTGTACGGATGGATTCAAATAACTTAAGATAATAAAGTGAATATTGAGTTAATTTGGTAGCATGCCTATGTGACTTCAGGTTGACATTCACACCAGTCCAAATTTGACACTTCCACTGCTTTCAGTAGTGGAACTCTGAGTTATGTTCTGCTCGTGTTATTACGAATACTATTACAACCATCTCATATACTTTATGGTATGGGAGAGGATAGATACATCAGTGCAGTTCATTGGAACTTCAGTATTGCAGTTACAGAGTCATATCAAGAGATGCCTGAGTTAAGGTTCTTGCCACTCTCTTGCTACTTGCTGTGAAGAATTCATAAAATTGGGAGCAAATAATAATTATCCATTTTCCTGATCCTTGTGGTGATTATTAGATATAAAGTAAACTCATTCACCTTTATGATCTGCCCTCTAGCAGGTTTCAGTTCTGGATCTGGCTGCAGCTCTTGGGCTCGGATGCCTGTACAATTCACTATCACATCAAAGTCTGGAGATAACTAATATAGATATAGGCATAAAACAAACACGCGTATAAAAACATACTGACACATAAAAACACAAGCACACTAAAAATGTTACATAGGAACAATACATCAGGGATTACATGCCATAATATTGATCAAGAATACCTCTTGGAAGGAAGTGATTTTCTTCTGAACAAACTGAACTCCATGTTCTTTTAACCTTAAATAAGATGAAAGATGTCTAAAGTTGTTACTAGAATGCATAGTATGATTTAAAATCATATTTCTATCGTGTCTTACTAATACTTATCACCTGAATAAACTTTAGACTCTCCCTATTAAATGTAACCATCTCACCTTTTCTTCACCATTCAATGCTTCCAAGCTACAATAGGATTTAAACAGGAATTCACTGTGGAGGCATGAGTCACTGGTAGCAAATCTTGGGCCTACATAGTGCTATTTCCTGGTTTGGGAATATGCCCAGTAGAATTCTAATCTCCCTAAAACATTTTATTTTACTGTATAAGAATTGAAATCTTCAGCCACCAAAGTTTAATAGGCCAATTCTGAACAGAAATGATCTGGATAAAAGTTATTGTTTCTTACCTCTCCATCAACCACGGTAAATAACTCTTTCCCTCCAACATTAGTGCAGTGTTAAACCAACCATAGCTGCAAAACAAAGAACATCGATAAGTGAGCAGCTGATCCGTTTGTTGCTGGGTGGGTAAACCAGTGGTAGGGAAGATTTATTCTAAATGTAAAGTCCAACAAAATTATAAACGTCAACAGCATTGCAATTTCCTTTCGCATAGGATACACAGGAAGTCTTTCTCCATAACTGTTATTAACTTTTCATATGTTTGGACTAAGACATTAAACTTGCACATTTTAAAGGTGACATGCAAGTCTAGAAAGAATGATTTCTTTTTGAATGCTTCCATGACTTCAACCCGCTTTATCGCTGTAACCTCTTCCTGCCCTAAAGCCCTTGGAGTTTTCTCTGTTCTTACAGTTACTGTTTTGTGCAACACCAATTTTCATTACTTCTGGCACCCGCCATGCCTGCCACTGCTCAAGCCCTTACCTCGGGAATCCCATTCCTAAAACTTCTGCATAGTCACTATCTTCCCTTCAAGATTTTGCTTGAAACAAAGCTTTTTGACCAAATCTTGGCAACCTGTTCTAATCTCTATAGAATCATATAGTGCAGAAGGAGGCCATTCGGCTCATCGAGTCTGCACCAACCACAAACCCCACCCAGGATCTATCCCCCTAACCCCATGTGTTTACCTTAGCTATTCTATGTGACACTAGAGGGCAATTCAGCATGGCCAATCCACCTAACCTGCACATCCTTGATCTGTGGGAGGAAACTGGAGCAACTGGAGGAAAAACACCCAGGCACAAGGAAAAGGTGCAAAATCCACACAGACAGTGACCCAAGCCGGGATTCAAACCCAGGTCTTTGGAGTTGTGAGGCAGCAGTACTAACGACTGTACCGTATGCTGCCTGATTGTACCACTGTGCCGCCCCAACCGTGCCCCATGTTGCCCTACATAGCTCAGTGTCAGATTTTCTCGGATAGTATTCCTGTGAAGTTCCTTGGAACAATTTACTACATTAAAAAGATTTATAATTTTAAACTTTTGTGACAACTGGGTGACCGTGAAACAAATTCCATTTTTAACACTTCTTTGCTTAGTACTTACCAGGACTTAGCGTGAGGAGAATTAAGCAAGAAATTCTGTATCACCCTGCCCCTGGAACTCCTAGGTCTGAAGGGGGCAGAAGGTTTGATTTGCACTCAGAGGGAGCCCAAATTTGCACAGAACTGATTACTCCACTCTTTCAGACATGAGAGGGCGTGAAATGCAGATTCATTTTTATTTTGGAGTGGATGCCTTAAAAAAATATACCTTTTGTCTCCAACCTGATTGAATTTAATAGGATGAGATTTAGTGTTATCAGCACGGTCAGTTGATAAGTATTCTGACGCAGGGTCATTGATAATCCTAGCCATTGAAAAATCGAACAGGAGCATTTCTGTAAATTCAGAATAACAGTTTGAAGTTCCCTTGATGACTAGCTGTACTCAGAAAGATTGTTTGTTAACATAAACACTAATAACTGTTGTTTAATTTGTGACACTTTGACTCTGTCAATTTCAGCATTCCAGGAACAGAGTTTTTAGTGATATCATTGTGAAAGTATTTTGAGATTGCTCAAAACTTTTTGGGAAAATAATGACCTAAATCCAGGAAACAGCTTGAGTTCTTCTTCTGTCAAATGTCTAAATCCCAAAACAGCATTTTTCCAGGATGGGTCCTGTGAGGAAGAATAAGCAAAGAATCAAGCTGGATGCATTTTCCTCAGGTCCTGATAGGTCAGAACATTATGTTTCCTTGCTATAATCTTAATTTTACATTGACAAATAGTAAATGACCCACATCCTCCTGTAGTGTAGTGGTTGTCACGCTTGCCTCACAAGCAAAACGTCCCCACAAATAGAATGAGTGTTGATCAACAAAACAATATCCTATTTGTCTATCCTTCTGTTTACCTAGCTCTCTGTGATTAGTGTAGCATTTTTTGTTGTTGGAACAAGTCCATTTGCATTGGGTTATTTGGCATAGCATGATATTCAGAGGAAGCCAACCAGTTTCCTGTATAAACTCAGATAGATGCTCATAGTCAGAAAAGATCAGTTGGCTGTGGAATGTAGTAATTAAGTGTCATGTCTATCAGAAAGAATCTATGTACAAGAAAATAAAGTTTTTAGAAGGTAGTATCATAACTGAAAGTTGTCACCAGCTTCTAAAGAATTTTTAATGTGAGAATATACAGATTGAACCCTTTACAGTATGCAATATTAGGATTGTAATGATATTGGCTATTTTGATATATTTTGTGTAAGATGGGGTTGCTTTAAGAGGCAGTGTTTTGTTTCAGGGGTAAGTTTTTCTGGTAACCATGCAGCAGACACTCAGAATGTATGCTAATAATTGATTTTAGCTGGGAATGTGTTACTTCATAGAGTTAATTGACCTTTTGTTAATGTAGATTTCTTCTAGATTTTAGATATGCAGAGTCATGTGAGTGCTTGATAAAGTTGATTGACAGAGATAGAGTCATGTGATTAATGGGAGGAGCTAAGCTTGCAGGAAAAAAGGGTTTCAGTTTCATTTTAAAATACAAGCAGTAGCCACCTGGGCTACCAACAGAAACCAGGTATCTCTTTGTCTCTCTCCAGAGAGGTTCTGTCAGTTCCAGAACTGTTAATCTAATTCAGAAGCAAGTATACTTATATTTTGCTAGTTAATTGTAAAGTGGGTTTAAGTCTATATGAGGAATATTGCTTAAATTGGAACTCGTTGTGAATGGTTAGCAGTTAAGACTTGCATCTGATCATGTTTAAGTATTATTCAATTGTTAAAGATTAAACTAATTCATTTGTTATAGTTAAATTTTGTTGTTAAATTAAATTTGTTTTGATATAAGCTTCCTACTTCGTCAGTAGAATTGTACTGGAATGAAACATCTTATTCTCACACTAATGGCAAAATAGAAAATTTTAGGGTTTAGAATGGCTTCACAATATACCTAAGTGCTTCTGATTCTCATATCTAAATGGGGTTTTTACAGCCATCATGGTGTAGCTTGAACGGAAAGGCCAATGATATCAACTCACAGAAACGAAAGCCTAGAAATGACTGCTGGTAATATTAATGCATGCTTAATATGTATATATTAAATTCTTTTGTTTGATTCTCTGGTAAGTTATTATCGAACAAAGCTGCTTATGCCAGAATTAATTAACAGGCAGAAGAATGTCATAAATTCACGAAGTGCTAATTCACTAATTACACCAAATGTAAATTGTAAGCATGTATCTTTGACAGATTTTCTTTAGTTTCTCCTTTTGCAATAATTGCAGTCCGGTACAATGGCCAAAACGTCACGTTGTACTGGTAAATGTCTGTTATTTTCTATTTAAATATAGAAATGTCAAGAGAAAATGAGCAAAGTTCTTGAAAAATTCTTCCCTTCCTCAAATCAGAGAATATGATGGATCAATGAGGCTATGAAAGAGATGAAAAAGGTAATCATAATAAAATGTTTCTATTGCACTCACTGCATAAATTACATGCTTTAACCATCATAATTATATTGATGTTCACGTTGATAATACAAATACAGTGATCAATACTGACTCATTTAGAAACTGTCAAAAATTAGACTTTTTATCTGTAGCTTATTAGGATTGAAGCCTAATTGATATTTGGCTTGTGCCCACTTTTCCTTTCATGAATTCAGATACTTTGAATATACAGAGCCATTGCAATACGCAAATATCTACTTAGACTCTTTGTTTAACAACGTATTAAGTCATATAATAATCCATCACTGTTTCCTGTTTGACACTTGATTAGTTTCCTCTCAGTACAATCTTCAGTGTTCTCAGAGATCTACAATGGGGCCTCGGTGTCTTAGCATATACAAAGTTTATAAGGAAATAGAGAGTTGCATATTAAAGTTTGCAGATCATACTAAGTTAAAAGATACAGGTAATTTGTTAGGTACCAGAGCAGAAACCCCGAAGTATATTAACAAGTCTGACTAGATCTCAACAGTTTTTCTATTTTGACATTAGTGTGAGGATAAGGGTTTCACTCAGGTGTGATTCTATTGACACAATAGGAAGTTTTTATCAAAACAAACTTTATTTAACAATACAGTTTAATTATAACAAATGAATTAGCTTAATATTTACCAATTGAAATGTTGAAACATGGTAAGATACAATTCTTAATTGTGAACCTAATTCTACTTTAATTGTTCCAATTAAAATAATATTCCTCTTTTCAACTAAAACCCCTCTTCAAAATCAGTTAGCAAATGCCCAGGCTTACATGTTTGTACTTGTGAACAGTTCTAGAGCCTTTGAACATCTCTAGAAAGAGAGAGAGAGAGAGAGAGAGAGAGAAAGAAAAAAAGATTCCTGCCTCTGACAACTCCAAGCAGCAGTCTTCAGAGAGAAAGAGACAGAAAGACACCTCTTTCTCCTTTCAGGACCAGGTAGAAACTGTTTTAACATAAAACAGAAGCGTGTTTTCCCTGCAAGATTAGCTTTGTCCATTCATATGACTCTGTTTCTGTCAATCAACCTGATCAAGTCCCTACTCTGCAACCTCAGGGGAAAAACCAAAATTAACAAAATGCATGAACTCAGATTAAAACAAACCATCTCTAGCTAAAATCAATCATTAGGCTGCATTCTCAGCATGTGAGCTGCCTGGTGCAGGCAATTCAACATCATGTAAAGCGCAGTTGAATTTTAAACATACTGCTTCCAAGAAACATGATAAAAAAAATTTCTTAATGGCACAGTATCATCACACAGTTGAGTGGCTAGAAACAGGAAGTTACAAAGAGACATAAATATAATTAGTGGGCAGATGAAAAAAAGGAAGTAATGCTTGAATTGTACATAGTCTTGGTTGACCATATCTGTGGTACAGCATTCAGTTTTGGAATTGCATTCAGTTTTGGGAAAGATATATTGAAGTAGGGTACTAATATCATGATCTAATGGGTTAAATAATAAGGACAAAGTGCATTAACTTGGCTTGTATTTGCTGGAATCTAGATCGTTGAGAGACAATCTAAATTAAATATTTAAAATGATGATATTTGAGAAGATTATTTTGAAACCATACTTTATGAATAAATTACTTAATGAATCAAAGAGCAAAGAACAAAGAACAACACAGCATGGGAAACAGGCCCTTCGGCCCAACGAGCCCGTGCTGCTATCCTAACGTCTTAATGACATATAGAGACCAATATAGGGACAATTTGTTACCCAATCAGCCTAAGAGCACATTTTTGGGATGTGGGAGGAAACCGGAGCACCCGGAGAAAACCCACGCAACCACGGGGAGAACGCGCAAACTCCCGCAGACGCAGGCCCAAATCCATGTGTCTGCACAGCAACAGCGATAGTCTCTGAGCTGTCATGTTGCCCATCTGATGGTCCAGTTTAAGCATACACTAACGACATGAAGCACTAGGCCACTCCTGAAGTAACTGGCTGAAACCACTAATTGAATTTTTAGAATGATTAAAACCACATTAAAATAACTTGAAATCATAAACATGGCTGTACGAATGTATCACTCTATCTTTGACATTCTAATACAGTTCAGTGGAGCCGAACTGATTGCAAAAGTCCATCAAAGACTCCAAGGGAATGTGAATGAATCACATCCCTTGCCCTATTTGCAGAACATCCAGACTCAACTGGGTGGGGAACCAGCATTAGACATAATAGGTGGAATCTTGAGCTTGCACTCACCATTCGCCATAATGCAAGATGTGGTGAAACCTGTTTGTTCTCCCTGGAAAGACAGAGGATGAGAGGTGACCTAATAGAGGTGTATAAAATTGTGAAGGACATAGATAGCGTGAACAGTGGAAAGCTTTTTCGCTGTTCGGAGATGGCAAACACAAGGGGTCATAAGTTCAAGGTTAAGGGAACAAGGTTCAACACAGATGTCAGGGATATGTATCTTAAATAGAGGGTGGTGGAGGCCTGGAATGCGCTGCCACCAAGCAAGGTGGTTGAGGCAGACATGCTGGAATTGTTTAAGACTTATCTAGATAGCCACATGAACATACTGGGAATGGAAGGATACAAACGAATAGTTTAGTTGGGCACATGAGCGGCGCAGGCTTGGAGGGCCGAAGGGCCTGTTCCTGTGCTGTACTGTTCTTTGCTCTATAAACAGCTTCTGTTAATGTTGATCCAGTGGATGCACTTCAGTCCATAGAATTACACCTCTCTACAAGAAGCAGAAAAAACCCACAACGACTTGAATCGTCCAACCCATGTATAATGTTTAGTTAGAATTTGATCTTGAATAACTTAGTTTTGAAGACTGTAAAAAATTAAAAAGGGAGAGATATGGTGATTGTCCCTTTGAGGGCAACTTAGCAGAAGATGGTCATTTGGCTTGAGGGATAAATAGGGATTGAAAGTGGGTAATTACCCCAGGGAGTAGAGTTCTATCTTAGGCAGAAGACGTCTAAAAACTATAACTACTGTTCACTAGGACTTAGCCATACATGAGGAAAATACAACGACAGAGCTAAGATGAAAATGTGAAGGCTATTATTTTAACCAAATATCTTCATATTATTGGGATATTGAGATAGTTTAAAGAATTGATCATTGTATTTGTTGGCATTAGGAAAAAGGTACAAGTCTAAGCTTAATTTGTGTTTCCGTTTTGTGTGACAAGGAACAATAGCTATGTGTTCAGTTAGCTATGTGCTAAACAAAGATGCCTGCATGTGTATAGTTTAGCTTCATTTTAAACTTTGCCTGTGTTGTAAATAAGGTTTATGATGTAGAAGCAATTACAAGCTCTTGAAAAAAGTTGTTCCTTAGGAACCAGAGGCTCACGATGAAAACTAGAAGCATTTCAGTTCAATTGGAACCAAGTAACTGAGAAGAAAGCAGCTCTCATAGAAACTGCCAATACAGACAGGATAATAAAGAAGGACTGAAAGATACTCCCAGAAACCAATGAACAGACAGCTTCAAAAAGCGGGGAATGAGAAGAGGAGTCCCAGCAAGAGTGTAGTCAAGGGGACAAAGAACCACAATTTGAACAAGGTGCTGTTCACTGAAGTAAAAGAAAAAGGGCAGAGACATTACAGATTGAGCTGATAGGTGCAGACGTGGAAATATCTAGCAGCAAGAAGCTACACTTCAAAGTAATCCTCATGTTGGTGACACCTTAATACAATCTGTGAAGCTGTTACGTTCTATTGGCATGGCTGGGGTACTTGACGCATTGTATAGAAATGTGCATGAATATGGTGATCCCAGAATACCGTGAGGAGAAATTGAATCACTAGATGTATAACCTTTGTGAAGCTATCTGAACAAAAGGGAGAAGATTCCAAAATGCGTCCTTTGACACTGGTGATTGGTATGGAAGTGAGACCAGTTGGTTTACTGTGTGACAAGAATTCGGAGGATTTGATGAGAAATCCACAGAAGTTGTTTTGGATGGAATCTATCACTTAGTTTCAGAGGATGGCATGTCTGATGTGATGATAGTGTGCTATTAATATCTTTTATGTTTAAGAGGAATATTTTAAAATTCAGCTTTTTTCAATAGGCAGTCAGTATATGTGGGGAGAATGCAGCTCTAATGCTGAGAGAGCAGTGTAATTACTCATTTTAACCATGTCATGCATACTTAGGAAAGAGCTAATGAATTTTATTTATAAATAAAGATTAGGTTGGTTGACAGGGTCATGTGATAAAGTAGTTAATGGAAATAATTAGTTATGTAAGAGAAAAAAAACAGCTTTTAGTTCTGGCTGTTTTTTTTAAAGACAGAGATCTACAAGCTGCTTTGAACTCAAAATTTCTCTTACAACTTCAAGATTGTCCTCACTATTTATAGCAAGTGTACTTATGTTTGCTAACTGTATTTAAAATTGAATTTTAAGTCTCCAAGAGAATGTTATTCATCTCGAACTGAAACAGTGATAAGTTAGAAAAAAGTTGTGTCTTTTCATTTTTTAAACATGTTCAATGGTGAGTAGTTAAGCTTCTTCATTTTCTTAGTTATACTTAAACTTTATTAAATAAACAGTTTATTTTACTATAAAAGATCCCTAATTTGTCAGCGGAATTATTTCTAGGAGTAAAGCATCCTATGCTCACAAAACGCCAAATATGAAAAACAGAAAAAATTGTTGTGGTCTAGTCTGGCTTCCTAATGTAACTTAGATTCTGCTCCAGGACTCTAACATTGACATTTCACCTATTGGTTTACATGGAATGTGTGCTGACTGAGAAGATTACAGTATAAAGTAAATGTTATAAAAGTCTTGTGTTATCATTGCAAATCTGTATATACCTATAAAGATATAAATGGGGTGAAAAGGTAGTATATTGTAGATATTCTTTTCTTGTTTAATAAAATTTTATTATTTTGCTAAAAGTTAATCAGCAGTCCTGTGACTGTGTTTATCTACGTCTCTAAAAAAAAGTTAGGATCTGTCAAGCTGGGTTCTACTCTGAACCTGACTCTTCAATAATAACATGAGCTTGGATTGTAACAATATTTGGGACAAAAACTTACTGGCACATACTCCTTGAAGATGTTGTACCCAGACTGCAAAAACAAACCCATTTTATCAGCATCAGGTGAATTCACATAACTCAGAAGGTAATCAAATGTTTCCTTGTTCCACTTGCTGCAATTAAAAGAGGGAAACATGACACAATCCATGGCTGCACTCAAGAATGTCACAGGTTTGTTTACCATCCACAGAAATCCATTAACATAAAAGAAGTAAATATTAAACTATTATTACATGCATTGTTATTGAAGTTACCATAAATCAAATCAATCTTTATCACACAGGTACAAAGACCAGATGGTGAATTTTACAGAGGCCTGGATTACCTGCAGTGAGGGGGTGTGGGTTACTCTGGCAGCACTGAGAGTGGGGTGAAGGGGTGGGCAAACAGTGATAGTGATTGTGGGGAAGTGGGCAGGGGTAGGCTTGTGGTTGTTCTACCAAGACCATGGGAGCTGTGAGTATAGAGGGCAGCACCTACAGAACACCCCCAATCTGCAAACACATGGGCTGAATGCATAGAAACAAAATCTGCAAGGATGGCAAAAATAGAGGACAAAACATGTCCAGGGAAGCCTGAAAAGATGTAGGACAAAAAACTGAAATACAGGACAGTCCAAGAAAACCTTGGTAGTTGCTTACCCTTACATCACTGACCAGAAATCTCGTTGCCACACAGTGATAATTAGTCTTAATTGGGTGAGTTAGGGATTTCTGCTTCTCTGGAACAGAATAACCTGCCCTAGAAAGCAAGAAGGCAATGTGGCAGCTCTGTTATCCCAGCAGCACCAGGTGTAGCTACTACTAGATCTACAGGCAGAACCCAATGAGAAGATGGATACTAAATTTAAAGAAGACCAAAGATTTGGGCCAGTGCTGTTAGGAGCTCCAGTTACAGCAATATGGTTAGAGACAACAGATGGAAAGAACAAAGGGAGGATACCATGTTAGAGGGGTATCCTCCAATGCACATGAGGGCATCCAAAGGTGGTGAAATGAGGCCTTTAGGTGGTTGTTAATTGTCCACGAATGGGGTTCAATAGCCTAAAGAAGATCAGGCTGTCTGAAGCTAATCCCACCCTCATAATATGGCAAACAGGTCAAGGGTGAGTGGGAAAGCAGCAAGTTGGTTACCCAATTTATTTTATGTGCCCCACACCTTTAAAAACACCAATGGGACTGCTGTAAAATTTCAGTTCTATCCTGCCATACTTATTATGTATAGTGCTAAGCCATTATTGAATTTGTTATAAGGCTTCAGACCTCAGATTGCTCTAGTGTCCCAGCACATTAATGCAGCAATTGACAACTACAGCACGTAGTGAAAGGACATGGATTTACACTTTTGATTTTCCTTATTTAAATTTGGCTACACACACACAGAGGAAAGACCTCAGAGGATGAATTGTAAGCAGAATCATAACATAATAAAAGATCATATATCCCATGATAAATTTATCTATTTACCTCTCTTATGGCATTGTTGGTATCAATCTAGATTTCTCTGGGAACAGATTACTTGCTGATTCTCTCAAAAAGAAAATAGTGACACCCACTACAAAATAATAGAATTTCCCTCCTGGCTGACTGATATGGTACTGAACAATGAACTCAAACAAACCCATAGAATTTGTGTTCTAGATCTGTGCTTAATTAGTCAGTTTGAATCAGGGAGGTACTTAGGGACTCTATAGTTGAGCTCAGGGAACTTGAGCTAGTAGCAAAAATCACTGGAATTCCTACTAATATCAAAAATTGCTTGGAATCCAGAAATGTCTGTTAGAGTGTAGAATTAAACCTGGTTGCAATATCCAACATTCTTAAATAATCAACTATTGATTATATTTACTTATCACAGTAATTAGCATTGCTGCCTCACGGCGCCAGGGTCCCGGGTTCAATTCCCGGATTGGGTCACTGTATGGAGTCTGCACATTCTCCCCAGGTGCTCCAGTTTCCTTCCACAGTCTGAAAGACATGCTGGTTAGGTGTATTAGCTATGTAAACTTCTCCCTCAGTGTACCTGAACAGGTACCAGGGTGTGGCAACTACAGGATTTTCACAGTAATTTAATTGCAACCTTAGGTGTAAGTCTACTTGTGACTAATAAATAAATTTTAATGTCTAGCCAGAAGGTTTCTGGCATGAAACTAAATCCTAGCAGCAGCCAACACTACCAGAAAGAGAAATAAATAAAGGAATGGAAAATTACTACTAAAAAAATAAGGTGAAATTACTACATGAGCCCACCACTTCTTATGCAATGTGACATTTCTATTTTTAGTTTTAAAAAAAGATTTTCTTCTTACACTTCCCTCAAGTCCTCTCGCTCACATACATAGGGTTGCCACAATCCAGCAGCTCCATCGCTTGTAGTGAGTGGTGTAAACTTCTCTGCATAAACCACAATAGTCAATGGTTTGACCACGGAGTGAAAACGATTAATGATGCATTGAGCTGTAGATAAACCAATCACGCCAGCCCCAATCACTGCAACATGCATTTTTATTTTTGCGTCGGTCGTCTAATAACTGAAACAAATGAAGATGATTAATTTATTTTATAGAAAATGTTACAGCTAAGGTCTGATTTCAACTTCCTGTGATCAGAACATAGTCTTTGACCTTTCCTCCTGCAAGACACTAAAAGTTGTATGAATTATTAACTAAACTGTTTGCAATATTTAGAACACGGCAGTTTCTGGCCAGTGTTAGTCATGGTTCAGTTGATAGTACTCTTGTGCCTAAGACTATGGGTTCAAATTCAGTTCCAAATCCTTGAACTTTCAATCTACACTGACACTACAGTGCAGTACTGAGGAACTGGTATATTATCAGAAATGCCATCTTGCAAATGAGGCATTAAACTGACGTGTCAATCACCCTCTCAGATGAATGTTAAATTGTCCCCTGGCATTTCGAAGGACAGCAGGAAATGGTCAGTATTTATCTATCAACATTATAAACACAGGTTATCTGATTATTATCACACTGCCATTGTGGAATCTTTGTGTGTGCAAATTCACTACTGTAGTTTCTACATTATAATATGATTACAATAATACTTAACTGGCTATAAAGTATTTTAGAGCATTCTTGGAGTCATGAAAGATGCCACACAAATACACATTCTTTTTTAATTGTTTTTATTTCAGTTAGATGTTGAAAGTGATTATTTTAGATTTTACTTAGTTTAGACAGAATACAGACACTGACGAAGTTAACAGTAGGTAAAGAAACGATGACTTATCTGCATGCAAGCGCGGTAAAATAACTAAAGCAAGCAACTATGATTTTAACACATATAAGTTGATACCTTAAATGCATTTCAAAGTATTTTATTGTGATTGAACATTTCAGTCAATGCAAGGTACTGAAAAACATAATGGGAAAGTTGAACAGTTTGAAGACCATAGACCTGGGAACCTTAGCTAGTATAGCAATATCTGAGAGATCATAAGAAGGATACATATTTTGTAACTTTTATGAATAGTTGATTCACAGTCCAAACACAGATCAAACATAACCTTGGACGAGAGTACAGATGCCTAATCAAAATGGCCATTACAAAAATGGTTGCCCTATCCAGGCAACAGGCAGGTCGTCAGAGTTAAAGTGGCAAGTGTCTGGTTATAGAACATAGAACATTACAGCACAGAACAGGCCCTTCGGCCTTCGATGTTGTGCCGACCAATATAAAAAGCAATGCCCCTCCAAACTAAACCATTCCCTTCTCTTCCATATACTTATCAACTAACCTCTTAAACGCCACCAAACTTGGCGCATCTACAACTGCTGCAGGCAGGGCATTCCACTCCCGAACCACCCTTTGGGTAAAGAACCTACCTCTGATATCCGTCCTATAACTATCACCCCTTAATTTAAAGCTGTGTCCCCTCGTGCTAGCTTTCTCCATCCTAGGAAAAAGGCTATCACTGTCCACCCTATCTAAACCTCTAATCATCTTATATGTTTCAATAAGGTCCCCTCTTAGCCTCCTCCTTTCTAACGAAAACAACCTCAAATCCCTCAGCTCTCCTCATAAGACCTGCCCTCCATACCAGGCAACATCCTGGTAAACCTCCTCTGTACCCTCTCCAATGCCTCCACATCTTCCTTATAATGCGGGGACCAGAACTGCACACAATACTCCAAGTGCGGCCGCACTAGAGTTTGTACAGTTGCAACATGACGTTGCGGCTCCGAAATTCAATCCCCCTACCAATAAAAGCTAAGACTCCATATGCCTTCTTAACAACTTTATCCACTTGACTGCCTACTTTCAGGGATCTATTGACACATACACCAAGATCCTTCTGTTCCTCAACACTATTAAGAGCCCTACCATTAGCCCTATACTCTACACATTTATTGTTCCTGCCAAAGTGCATTACCTCACACTTTTCCACATTAAACTCCATTTGCCACCTCTCGGCCCAGCTCTGCAACTTGTCCAAGTCTCTCTGCAAACTATAACACCCTCTTCACTATCTACCACTCCACCGACTTTAGTATCATCTGCAAATTTACTAATCCATCCTTCAATACCCTCATCCAGATCATTTATAAAAATTACAAACAGCAGGGGCCCCCAAAACAGACCCGAGGTACACCACTTGTCACCGAACTCCACGATGAATATCTCCCATTGTTTGTTAGTAACAAACAAATAAGAAACCATTATACTGGGAATTATTATGCAACTGGCTGAATTGTTTGATGAAGATTTACATATTACTTAATATATTAACTGAAATCACTTTTGTGCTAATGTAAGGTGGATGATTAGATTAAGAAAATATATAACTGTTTGATTTTTACAGATAACTTCAGAACTTATCCCACGAATCCAGGTATTCTGTATCTCACTGATCACTAGCTTTTAATAATGTTATACCTTAATACTGTGACATTGGTTTTCTGAGTATATCTACCACCTCTAACAGATGTCAATTTTACATTAAAATCAGATTTATAAGGATAATACAAGTTACAAAATCTATTTTAGACTCTAATGTTCTCAGTGATACACAGTCAATTGAATTGTGGTCAGACACCACACATTCTAAAACCAAGTGATAGATACCATCCAAAACAACTTCTACAGAGTTCTCAACAATTCCCACTGGACATTGTCACACTGTGAATCAACTGATCTGACTGGAACTCTGCCTTTCACGTGGGGTTTCCAATCTCTGCACTCGAAAAACCTGCCTTGGATTCCTTTTCCAAATGATGTTTTCTCTTAGATGTTTTCACCAAGGATCCACCTCTAGGGTTTCAACCTCTCTTCCAATGTTCCACTGTCCTAAAGAACTACATGCATTCAAGCTTCACCTTCCAAGCACACTCTCATATATCCAGCCATGTCAACAGAACAACACTGCTTCACATCCCCATAGTAAGGAGTCACCTTTGATCTTGGCTTCTCTCAAGTAGACTTTGCTTTCTGCAGCTTTGACTTTTCAGATTTTTTGTCTCTGCTCCTCTTTCTTAACTTTACTGAACCAAACCTTTCCCCCAAGATTCCTATTCTTTGTTCCTTTAACTGGAAGCTCTTCTTGGAACTTCTTCTGTCCCCCTTCCTGGTTTCTGAACCTCTCTGTTGTTTACTTGGAACTTGTTTTCTGTCTCCTTGCATTGTCTTGTTGGTCTGACAGTTTCTATAGAATCCCTCTTTCAACTGAACTAAATGTTTTTGCTGGCTCCGTGGGCCCCTTACAACAATCCAGTTTTTGTTTTATTCTGTTTTAACTCTGTAAAATGCAGGTACCATTAAAGTGAAATTAGAATTGAAGTTCTTAACAAGCAATTACAGAAATATAAACTTAAAACATAAAGCCAAATTAAAGCAAAAAACTCAGATCTGTGACGAAGAGTCAAACAGACTTGAAACACTAACTCAATTTCTCCCTCCACAGATGATGCAGACCTGTTAAGTTTGTCCAACATTTTCTATTTGTACTTTAAACATAAAGCTACAGGGTATGTCCAACATACTTAACAGATGACTTAAAACTATCTTTATTTGCTAATGACAGTGCAAATGAACAAGAACTAAAGCAAAGCTAAAAGGCTGCTATCTCTCTAGATGTTCTGTATGCCTCAAAACAGGTTGGACAGAATTTGGCAAAGTATCAGTTCTGGTAAGAAAACAGTACGAATCACACTGGTGCTACTGGTGGGAAATCTCATGGAATATTGAGCCTCTAACAATTTTTTTCCGATGTATTATGTCATCGGAATAATAATTGTTTGTGATGGCCTCCTGCTGATTCGCTTGCCCCTGGACAATTTAATCTGTGCAATCAGTAGGGTGCTCCATATAAACACCTCCCCAGTACTTGTTCCTGATCCACTCTTGGGGATGGCTACCAGGAAGCCAGTACCAGGATTCTACGGAGCGCTGGCCAAACTCCTAAATGACATGCAGCAGAGGCTGGATGTCCTCTAGCTACGGTCATATGGACGGGACATCCTTCCAGCAAGTTGACCACTCCTGACTTGAAGGCACTGGCAGTTTTAGTCAGTGCCAGCTTGCTACAGAAGAGGACAAGACAGCAGTGTCACAAGAAGATTCCCTTTTTTGTTTGGCCAGGGTAAGTCTGTCTTACCCAGTCTCACACTGCGTTCCATGACAAACCCTCACCTCCACCAAGGTGATCACTCAGCAGCCACCTCACTCTTTCTACACAGTCTTCCTGCACACCCCTTCCTCCCCCACCGCATCCTTATCATCCAAGTGCATCCACCTTTGCACTTCAGATTCCCATTCCAATTCAAGTCCCAAGCATGGCACACCTCGTCATCATCTGAACTTGCATGACTCCAGACTATACTTTCTCCATCTATCTTACTGTAGGATAAGCTCAAGCATAACAGACATGAGTGGGCACAGCCAGCCAGAATCTTGCCTCATGCCTTTTGAGGAAGAAGCCCTTGAGTTGGTTGGTGAGGAGCAACATCGTATCTACAGAGAGTAAAGTGGGGACAGCAAAGTGAGAACTTTTGAAACAGGCAGTCATTCTTTAAGCCTCACATGAGTAAACTTTGACCTATTATTTATCTCCTGTGATGGATAAATGCTATTTCCCTTCCCTTCCAGGACATTCAATTGACCAGTCAGGATCATCCTTGCATCCCTTTAAGACCACATATACAAGCTGCTCCAAGACTTCTTGGACACCATCATACAAGAGATGTCACATCTGTCACCTGAACTCTCCACCAACGCAGATACTCACCCTTTGGTGGAACTAACTATTAGGCATCTGGGTCAATCACTGGTGAGCTCATTATGACATCTGTGTATCTTTAAGAAATTTTTAAAAATCGTTTTCTCTACAGTTGTAAGCAAATCTTTTCAGTTTCTTTTCATTGTTGCTGGGCTGAATGCTAAAAGTCCTTGTATTGCTACTTGAATGGCTTAAATGGGGTTTTGTTTATTTTTACTCTGGGATCTTTTATGACCTTGCATTCTGAGAGTGGGAAATTGACTGACAGGTCAAGTCAGGTTGTTCATCCCCAGGAAAAAAATCTAAGGATTCATTTTCAGTTTTAGTTTAGAAGATGGATATCAAATCAAAAGCAGTGTTTTTCTTTCCCTGGTATTATAGATCTGCTGTTAGCTAGAAAGTTCTTGGCCTTCCTGGAGTACAAAATCTGCTGTTGGTGGTTGGCTTGCCTACCTCTCTCCCTGATGTTTTGGGAAGCTATTCTGACTTGAAGCTGTCTGGATGTATATCAGAGAACTACTAGAAGTTACAGGGTTGGGAAGTCAGGGTTTCAATTCTTCAACCAAAGGATTCAGTTCCAGTATTACATGAACATTAGTCTTTGTTGTATTAAATCTATCTCAAAGGTTTTTGTTTATGGGATTTGTTTCATTGGAACGATGTTTAGCTGTTAAGGTTTATACAATATCATGATTTTTTCCCTCTTGTTTGTAATTGGTAAAAGTAATTGCTAATTCTTTCTATACATGTTAACTGTATTCTTAAATAAATTTTATTTGATAAAAGTTCCCTAGTGTGTCATTTGAATCATACCTGAAGTGAAACATATCATGCTTATCCTGATTTACTCTGATTTACCATGCCAGATTTAATATGGGAACCTTATGATCCAGGCAGATTTTCTAAAACACTTTGGAGTTTCTGACCTGAGTTATAACTACCTCACAATCAATGTCCACTATAGATGGGGGCTGGTACATCCAGGGGGAACTGGTATTCGGAGAACTGTTAATGACCAGGATTCTGTGGAGCCCTGGCCAATTACATGCCTGTGGGTCCTGTCATCCCAGAGCTGATAATTCCTCAAAAGTAGATTCATAAGCATATAAAAAAGATGACAGCATCCCTCCTTGGAGTGCAAGGCTGACTGGAGGAGTCCTATTGCCTTCAATCCAACGAGGTGCCCTTACTCCAATGCAGCAAGGCCAACACTGTGGGGATGGCATCTACAATGGAAACCTCAGTGCAAGTGGTGTACTCCATGTCGGGGATAACTGCTCCACGATTCAGCTCATGACCTCAATTGCTGAGGCCATGAACTCCATAGCACTGGACTTCAACTGCATAGTGCAGGGACTGGTGGGAATCAACAAATGTCAGCACAAGAGGACATCAGGGCTTCTGGATCTCACTCCAGTTGCCCCCTCTATCCCATAAAGGAGCACAAGAGCATGTGGACACCCAAAGGGAAGAGAACTGGCAGGAGCACAGCTTGAAGTCCTCCACCCAGGGGAGCCTGGTGGTGTTCAATCCATCTGACACCTCGCTCCTTGAGTCGAGCACTCTGAGGAGGTATTATTGTAACAGCCTTGCTGTCCAAAGGAACATAAAGACTAGGAGCAGCAATATGCCATCTAGCCCCTCGAGCCTGCTCTGCTATTCAATAAGATAATGGCTAATCTTTTTGTGGACTCAGCTCCACTTACCTGCTTGCTCATCTTAATTCCTTTACTGTTCAAAAATTTATCTATTCTTGCCTTAAAAATATTCAATGAGGTAGCCTTCACTGGGCAGGGAATTCCTCAGATTCACAACCCTTTGTGTGAAGAAGTTCCTCCTCAACTCAGTTCTAAATCTGCTTCCTTTTATTTTGAAGCACTGCCCCTAGTTCTAGTTTCAGCTGCCAGCGGAAACAACCTCCCTTATCTATTCCCTTTACAATCTTATATGTTTCTATAAGATCTCCCCTCATTCTTCTGAATTCCAATGAGTACAGCCCCAATCTACTCAATCTCTCCTCATAAGCCAACCCTCTCAACTCTGGAATCAATCTCCTCTGCACCTCCTTCAGTGCAAGTATATCCTTTCTCAAGTAAGGAGACCAAAGGAGGCTTCTTCCTAGGGCTGAAATGGTGCCAGAAGAGAACACAGATTTAGGGTGCTGGGGAATAGGTACAGAGGTGATATCAGGGATAAGTTTTTCACTCAGAGGATGGTGGGTGTGTGGAATTGGTTACTGGCAGTGGTGATGGAGGCGGATTCAATAGGGTCTTTTAAGAGACTTTTGGAGGGGGACATGGGACTTAGTAAGATTGAGGGTTATCGGTAAGCCTAGTTGGTAGAGATACGTTCGGCACAACTTGTGGGCCAAAGGACCTGTTTGTGCTGTTCTATGTTCTAAAACTGTACACAGACTCCAGGTGTGGTCTCACTAGCACCTAATAAAATCCGAACATAACCTCACTGTTTTTAAACTCCACCAAATTCCATTTGGCTTTTTAAAAGTAGGCCCAATCCTCAAGATCTAGATCCCAAAGGTGGATGCCCATCATGGTCACCTCAGGCAACAGTGTGTGGAAGGCTATCCCAAGCTGTCAATCTGTGGAATGCACGTAGGCACAGTGGGAAGGTAAGGGAAAGTAAGAGACTAAAGGCACTTAGTGGGCACAGGTGAACTTAGGCACAAGTATAGATAGGTCACCATTATAATTTAGTTCAAATATTAAACATCACTGTTCATCTATAAATCTTCCATCCTTTTATTTCACGGTGTCTTGCTTTGCAAACCTCCAGGCACGCTCATTGCTTTGAATCTGTGAAATATGAGAATGGCAGTACCATGTCTCTCCTACTTCCCACACTGACCGCACAGTAAACAGATGCTGCTGTTGGCCCTACCCTTCTCTCACACTCTCCTCCCCAACTCCCACAGCCATGGAAGAGAGTCCCACACCAATATCAACACTCAGGCTCCCATGTCTACTACTCTTCACCAGTGATGAGGAAGCCAGAACTGTCAAAGTGCTAACAGCCAGTCCACCTCAGATATAAGGTGGATGTGAATACCAGGGCCACAACTTCAAAGGGGGCTGTATTAGTTCAAATAAGTCATCAATGTCACTGAGCCCTATGAAAAGCCCATTCACTGACAGGATGCATTCAGCTGTCAGGCAGAAGTCAGACATATTGATGAAGAGCATCGCTCTGATCTCAATGCAAGTCATCACCATTCTCCTGCAGAGGTCAGTCAATGGTTTTAGTGCCCTGCACATGAACTTGGGCAACATCACAACAGCCTACTCTGGCACCATAGCAGTGATTAACTGTTTCATCTCAAGGTAAGAGGGGTCTTCACTCCCAAGTGACAGCGTCCCTAGCTCTTCAGTCCATGTGAACTTGGCCATTGCCCGAGATTCTTCCTCCTTCTCCATGTTTTAATCCTCGCCATCCTTGTCAACCTCCTTCTCGTCTGAGATGTGTTGCTCCCCAATCTCCTTCTGGTCTAGATGGTCTCCTATCTGCAGTGCCAAGTTGTGGAGGGCACACTCTCTGGGAGCTCTACTGGAGGGCACGCCCTGATCTACCTAGTCATTAGAACCACATCTTCTATAGTCCTATTGCCTGCTCGACCAGCACAAGTTGATGTATGAGCCTCATTGTACTGAGTCTCCACAGCTGTTTGTCTCTTCTGCAATGGCATCAACTGCCAGCTCCTGAGTGGGTATCCCCATCCCCAAGGAGCCATCCCTCCAGCCACAGCACTCCCCCAAAAACATCTGAAACCTGAGAGCATCCCAAGAAGCAACTGTCATGGACACTACCTCAGCATTATGTGCATTGTGTGGTCACAAATGAGCTGCACATTGAGGGAGTGAAATCTCTTGCAGTTCATGAATGGCGTTGTATGACACTAAGGAAACTGCAGGGCTATGTAGGTATAGTCAAATGCACCTTATAACTGGGTATACCAGTTAAATGGGTGAAACCCATGGTCCTGGTGAACTAGCTCGCCCGGCTCCAGTCCCTCACATAGGAACATCTGTATCACCCTTAAGCATGAGTGAAAGGATAACTGGGAAACGCTACGCAGATCACCTCGGTTGCTCTTAAACAAAAGATTTGCATAGAAGTTCAGAGCGCCAATAACTTTGAGCCTTGGGCAGTGGGTGTTCTCCCATTCAATGTGGTGCCAGCTCTTGCAGGACTGGTAAAAGTCTTCTCTAGTATTGCAGCGACATCTACAGGTAGGATTCTGACATTGGAAGATCCTTTGCCAGTAGTATCACCCACAAGGCTCCGCCATTTGTGCTCTCTGTTATTTGCAGCAGCACATCAATGTCATTGCTGCTATTGGTAGATTGCTATTAGTAAAAAAGCCAACTTAACTGGCCCCATACGCTCCAGAATCATACACTGAATAGAAGAGAATACGAGTGATGAGAATTCCTGACACAATCCTGACCTCAGCCCTGTCTTTCTATGACATCTATCCATTTCCTTCCACCTTGGTGAGCGCCTCTACACTAAGCCTAGCACTTTCCTTTCTCACACTTTAGCCCCTTTCCCACAGTTGGCCCTCTCATCCCACCTGGCATGTGCCCTTGTGAGTCTCAGTGGTAACCCCGACCATTCCCCTGCTCCTCCTCACTGGCATTAGGTGAAAGTGCAGTTAAGTGGATGCTGGGACCAGCATCTGCACAGGGAATCTCAAAGATGCCCCCCTGCCATCCTGACCTTGAATGGGTTGTGTGATGATAGATATTACCATCACTCCTTACAAGAGGGGATACGTCAGTGATATCTGTTTAATTTAGCAATTGTATGAGCATTGGAGCTCATTGCTTAGGACCAATAGCTCCAACTCTTTTGCTGAAAACAAATTAAACTAAATCAAATAAACCGAGGGACAAAATGAAAGGGGTAGCCCATTTTAAAATGAAAGGGGAACTGAATAAAGAGCAAATCATAAATGAAACTTCAAATGTCAAACTAAAAAGTGGTCAAATGGGTCGATAAGGCTCCCAGTCCCTGCAGTGCTCAATGGGCAGAGAGATCCTCAAGGGTGGCAATGGACATGGAATGTTCCCTCTTCAGGGACACCAGGCCACTGATGTAACCATGGTAAAGGGTCAGGTCGGACAACCCTCTTGATCACTTACTACATGGATTTATTTAATGTAAATATGGCCAAGCCCAGGAGCAGGTTCATGAGGAGATCCTCCTTCCTCTTTATTCCTCTCTGTCCATTGATTAAGAGCATGGGAATGAAGTGCAAACAAAACTGTAACAAGGCCAACATTTCCAAAGTGGTAATAACTTGTTTCCAACCAGTGGAACTCATCTAGAGCTGTACTGATTTAATTGGCACACTTGACTAGAGAGGTCAGTGAGAGTGAGCTGATCAGGTAACTGGCTGCCTCTTGTGGCACACAAATCACATCTGAGTCATGGGAAGACTATGTAATAAGTCTTTGGAGGCAGA
The DNA here is from genome assembly GCA_024679065.1 of Sphyrna mokarran. Taxonomy (NCBI): domain Eukaryota; kingdom Metazoa; phylum Chordata; class Chondrichthyes; order Carcharhiniformes; family Carcharhinidae; genus Sphyrna; species Sphyrna mokarran. Next base: position 37,959,077 of record JAGIQG010000020.1, on the reverse strand, counting down.
ATTCCCTTCACCAAAATCCCTTTATCTACAATTCCAACAGCGTACACAAAGTGCTATCAGTCACCAGTCTACTTCAGGAGTGCCAGAGGAACTGATACTCGCAGTTAAATATAAGAAAATGACTCCCTGATTGGCCTATCAATCCTTAATCAGGGAGTTCATATTCCAAAAGGCCACTCTCAATGGCCTAATTGAAGTCATTACTGATTGCAATACCCACGTCAAGCTCATCCATAGACGGATTCTCCCAGAACATAAGGGCAACAGAGTTCAGTAGCCATTCACCATCACACTTATTCCTGACACTCAAATACCACTGACAAGAGGGATTCAAACTTCTAGGCAGTTTTTGCCCTTTGTCCTCACATTATTGTCTGAGTGTGGGATCCTCCTACCAGCCCCCCATCCTCCCTGTGAGATCCTTGTGAGGTAGAAAAGCCAGTGGGCCAATGAATAGCAGGTGGAGTATAATATAGATAAATGTGAGGTGATGCATTTTGATAGACTGAATTGGAGCATGACTTGGTTAATAATAGGGCATTGGGGGAATTATAGAATAAAAAGATCTAGAGTACAAGTTGATAGCTCCTTGAAAGTGGAGTCACAGGTGGACAGGGTGGTGAAGAAGGCATTTCGCATGCTTGGTTTCATTGGTCAGAACACTGAATACAGGAGTTGGGATGCCTTGTTGAAGTTCAACAAGGCTACACTTGGAATACTGTGTACAGTTCTGGTCACCCTATTATAGAAAGGATATTATTAAACTAGAAAGAGGACAGAAAAGATTTACTAGGCTGCTACTGGGACTTGATGGTTTGAGTTATAAGGAGAGGGTGCTTAGACTGGGACTTTTCCCTAGAGTATAGGAAGCTAAGGTATGATCTTATAGAAGTCTATAAAATAATGAGGTCCATTGATTAGCTAGATCATCGATATCTTTTCCCAAAGGTAGGGGAGTCTAAAATTAGAAGGCATAGGTTTAAGGTGAAAGATACAAAAGGATCCAAAGGAGCATTTCTTTCACTCAGATGGTGGTGAATGTCTAGAATAAGGTGCCAGAGTTAGTAGTAGAAGCAGGTATGATTTTGTCTTTTAAAAAGCATTTAGACAGTTACATGGGTAAGACAAATATAGAGAAATATGGACAAAATTCATGCAATTGGGACCAGCTTAGTGGTAAAAACTGGCAGCATGAAAAAGTTGGGCTGAAGGACCTGTTTCTAAGCTGTAAACACTATGACTCTATTAGCACTCGAGTCCTGAGTACCCCTTCCCTCCAGCTCTACCCTTACAAGCGGGCCTTTTATGGAACTTCACCCACTTATGTTATAGTCACCACCAGTCCTGAGGCTGTGTTCACCTCCTCCCATCCACTTTCCAGTTCCCACAATGGAAGAGTAGACCCTCAGTGGTGATTTGGAAACAAACCCAGCAAGGAAGACATGGGAAGTGCTGCTTGTATGCCAATATCCAGATCCCCTTAAAGGCAGGGTGTCCAGCACGGTGGGAAGGTAAGACCTGTGAAGGATCCCACCCTGCCCCAAGATTGCAAGACTGAACCCCACACCTGACCTGAGTTGAATTTTAGCTGCTCCATATCCTCTTCACTGCCTCTGAGCAGTTAACACCTTAGAAGGTAATGGCTGCCTGTGCATTCATTTCCAACAACCACCTTGGATATGATTATATAAACCTGTTATAAATGGTGTGATGCTACTGCCACTGAATATTCAGTGAGAAGAGAAGTCCCAGAATGAGTGGTCTCTAATGACATGTAAATAAAAATAAGGTCCCTGGTCTCATAGCATGTTTTGCATTACACTGCAAGCAACAGAAATTATAAATTAGAAATCACAATTTCATCACCCAGATTTGCGTTTCCTGATTCTCTTTGGATTTTGAGCTTGCGTCACCAACCCCACATCTGGTTAATGAGTGCTTAAAATTGCCCTTCCCATCTCACTAGATTATTAAATGGCCATCATCTTACCTGATGTTGAAAGAAATAATGACATAAAGAATACAGAATAGAAAACAAGAGGGCACTGATGACCATACTGTTCCCCCTCACCATTATTACAATTATGCAACTCTTCCTGTGATTTTTTCCAGCCCTGATTTATGCTGTGTAACTACGAAACTGAAAAAAAATTCATTCAGAACTTCCATCACACAGAAGAGACATTAAGCCAATTTATATCCAATGAACTGCTCTAAAAACTCCGCTCACATTTTGACAGCGGTGACAAATTTCACCACAGCAGCAGATTGAATAAAGATATCGGCTATCATATTAAATAAAATCAATTTCCCCAACCCAGTTTATGCTCTGTAACTACAAAGCTGGAAAGAAACTGAAAATTTCATTCAGAACTCCCATCTCAATATCGGACAACCTGCTCTGAACACTTTGCTCATATTTTGACAGCTGTGACAAATTCCACCACTAAGCAGACAGCGTTGGCCGGAGGAATAATCCACACAATTCTGAATACAGCAATCCACAACAATTGAACAAAAATCGGTTTTCCCAATCTCCCAAAGCTGACAGACCCTCTTAAAAGAATCTAGTTCTTCGGTAAACAAAACTAAATCAGCTCTTCTTTAGGCCATATTCTAAAGTGGATGGAGTTTGGTTGAAACTTAGGCCATACCCGTCCTTTAGTTTCTGAAATATATTGGTCAAAGGAACAAGCACAGTAACGGGGTGAAATTATAACGTCTACCGTAATGATTACGCATCCCCCGCCCCCGCCCCCGCCCCCGCCCCTCCAGTACCAACTGAACCCACTCGTTGGTTCCTCTCCCTGCTCGCGCGCTTCCTCCTCCTCCTCGTCACGCTCGCGTACTCTTTCCTTCCCTTGGCGCGCGTGTTCCCTCCCTCCCTCCTTCGCGAGCCCAACGTTTAACGGTCTCCAGAATCCGGGCATTAGCCAGCCCCGCCTCCGGCCTTGGCGTATCGTGCATTCACCTGTCCCAGTGCTACCTAACTTGTTTTGGTTTGCTCCCTTCTCTCTCTACTCCCCCCCCCCCCCGCCCTCCATTCCTCATGGCCCTGGTCACCGTGCAGCGTTCTCCGACCCCCAGCGCCTCTTCCAGTCCCAGTGTCTCGGTGAGTCTGCTCCGCGTGAGTCAGCAGCCCGGCTGACAAGCCTCCTGAGGTCGGCGGGGCGACCGGCTGGGAATGTTCCAGGCCTCTCACGGGGTTTGATTGTGATACCTGAAAGCAGGAGTATCTGCAACCTCAGCGTTATGTTGGGTTGGATATAGAGCTTTAAATTAGCACCATCTCATTTGTTCTTAGCGTTGATCACATTTCCCCAAATCATTTATATATGTTGTTTGTCAAAATAAATGCTCAGGTTATTCCATTTTTATTTGCAACGGTGGCAGTAACATTAGCACTGAGAGGTGGTACAGGGATTTGATTTGATTTATTATTGTCACGTATTAACAAAAGTATTGCTTCTTGCGTGCTATGCAGACAAAGCGTACTGTAGAGAAGGAAACGAGAGTGCAGAATGTAGTGTTACAGTCACATAGTTGTTAGCACTGCTGCCTCACAGTGCCAGAGACCTGGGTTCAGGTGCAGGGTCACTGTTTCATTGGTTTCCTCCAGGTGCTCTGGTTTCCTCCCAGTCTGAAAGACATGCTGGTTAGGTGCATTGACCCAAACAGGTGCCAGAATGTGATAGCTATGGGATTTTCACAATAACTTCATTGCAGTGATAATATAAGCTTACTTGTGACCTTAATAATTAAGCTTAGAAAGGAAAACATGAGTAAGATCGACTGAAATGTTGAGAAATTTATCTCAAAATATTTATTCCCCTATAGACCACTGTTGCATGTGATTGCTATGTTTTGCTTTGAACTACTTTGTTTTTGTTTAGTTTTCAAATGTTTGATTATTGAATTGTCAGAATTTTAAAGGTTTTTTTGTGACCTTCTAGTGTTAACAAGAATTGGGGCGGCACAGTGGTTAGCACTGTTGCCTCATAACGCCAGGGGTTCAATTCCAGAATCAGGTCATTGCCTGTGTGGAGTTTGCACATTCTCTCCCTATCTGTCTGGGTTTCCTCCGGGTGCTCGGGTTTCCTCCCGTGGTCCAAAAATGTGCGGATTAGCAGATGGGCCATGCTAAATTGACCCTAATGTCAGGAGGATGAACAGAGTAAATAGGTGGGGTTGTGAAAATAGGGCCTGGGTGGGATTGTGGTCAGTGCAGACTTGATGGGCTGATTGGCCTCCTTCTGCACTGTGGGGATTCTATGAATTAAAAAGTTTAAGGAACAGCCTGACAAAATTGGAAAATAGTATTTTTACTGATCATCTAATATTTACTTTAGTTTAAAAGGAGATTTTCTTTATTCCACAAAGGTTATTAGAGTGAAGACGGAGTCTTCTTACAAATTGTTGATAGATAAAGATCTCCAGAGTTCTGAAGGTCGCACATGAAAGTGGAGCTCAACCACAACTGGATGACCATAATATTTTAGAATGGTTCAAGGTTGGGCCAGTGGCCTGCTTCTGCTCTTAACTCCGATGCTCCTCTGTTGCTTCACAAACTTTCTCTTTTCTAGAGAAACGTTCCTCAATCTGTCCGGTCTTTCCTGAGGTTTAAATGCTCTCAGCTGTGATGAATTACTGTGCCTTCTCCAGGATGGTTAGCACTGCTGCCTCTCAGTGCTAGGGACCCAGGTTTGATTCCTTACTTAGGTCACTGTCTGTGTAATTTCTGCATGTTCTCTCTGCACCTCCATGGATTTCCTCCAGGTGCTCCGGTTTCCTGCCACAGTCCAAAAGACATGCTGGTTAGATGTGTTGGCCGTACTAAATTCTCCCTCGGTGTACCCAAACAGGTGCTGGAATGTGTCGACTAGGGGATTTTCACAGTAACTTCATTGCAGTGTTAATGTAAGCTTACTTGTGGCACTAATAAATAAAATAAATAAACTTTTAAAAATAGGGAATCTTCATTTATAATGACCTGCAAGTCGACACTGTAGTTATGTAATAGGCATTGCTTCCAATGTTTTCATTGCCAAATTTAATCCAAAGAATCTGCGCAATGCAGAAGGAGGCCATTCAGCCTATCGACTCTGCACCAACTCTCCGACAGAGTATCTCACCTGGGCCCCTGCCCCTGTAATCCCACATGTTTATCCTGCAAAGTCCCTTGATCTCTTGGGACACTAAGGGGCAATTTAGCATGGTAATCCACTTAACCTGCATATAATTTGTTACAGATAGTTCTATGGCCTGATAGGTATAGGTATGATCGGCATAACTTGTGGGCCGAAGGGACTGTTTGTGCTGTAGTGTTCTATGTTCTATCTCTAGACTGTGGGAGGATACCAGAGCACGTAGAGGAAACCCACACAAATGAGAATAACTGCGTACAATCACCCAAGGCCGGAATTGAACCCTGGATCCCTTTTGTGAGGCAGCAGTACTAACCGCTCTGCCAATGTACTGCTCACTTCAGTTGTAGAGGAATTGAAGTAAATTGGTCTAATGTTCTGTCAAACAAATTTTCTGTTGGTTAGTTCTCAGATTTGGAATGATTGCAGCATAACCATTCTCCTTTGGTATTGGTATTGTCAATAAAAGAGTGCACTGCTTTTTGGTATACATCTTGGACACAACAATGTTGGTTTTAATTGCTTGCTTGACATAAATGCCCCAAAAAATTCACTTACTATTCATTCCTTTTATAACAATGCTCCAGTTGTTACAATCTTGGTTAGGGCATGTGAAGGGTGACCTGAATGCCCACCTGTTTCAAGGGAGAAGCCATGTACAATGTTCACATATAACAGTTTCTATTTCCACAATGTTCTGAAGAAAAAAACGTATATTTTATCATGAAATGATTGCTAAGTAAATCTCAAACTTGTGCATAAATAATTACCCATCCTCCCTTTCCACAAACAAGTTTGTCTTTGAAATCTCTTTTTTAAAAAAAAGTTTGTAACTGGCTGGTATACTTTTTAACAACCCAACTTTTCTGACACTACATTCGTTTTGAAACATGGCTTCACATGGGTTTCTGTACAGAATTTCAAAAAGTCCTAAGTTTCAAAAAAAAGTCTCCAGTGTAACATTGTACAGTTGGTAAGCGACTGTAAGGGTAAAAGTAAGTGCAGGAAGATTATCTCTTATGGTCTTCTAATTAATAGCTGTTAATTTATTTTGTGAACCCTCACAATCAAATGGAAGTGAAATATTATCTGAAGGGGTTTCTTTCAATCCAGGTAAGAAAATTGCATATATAAAACACTTCAAAGTCTTCCACTTTAATTAAAAGATATGAATTGGGCATCAGACTAGTTAAAATAATTGTTAAAGTATTAGTGTACCTATTTAAATTTATTTCTTAGTAAGGAAATTAAATTTGCTCTTTGTAATTGTGTTTATGATGCCTGTAGAACATTTGAGGCCTCACTTGCATTTTAATAATATGAATCAGAAATAGCAATGTTGTCCCTTTAATACATACGTACTATTTTAGTAATTACTGTAAACAACTCTTATTGACTCACACTTTGTAACATAGTGGAAAGTCAGAGAAGAGGTTTAGATATGAACTGTCTTTTGGGAAGAGATTCTTTTATATAATTCCTGACCTTGATGTGATTGTGTTTGGATTCTTACTGTTTTTTTAAGGGAAGTAAAGGAGATAATTTTGATGCAAAAGTAGTTGTTAGATATTTGAAACTTTAAAAGTGCAAAATGCTGAAAATACTCAGGTCAAGTAGTATTGGCCTGAAACATTAATTGTTTCTTTTTCCATCAATAGTTTTCAATCCCTGGTAATTATTTTTGTGGCCAACAAGAAAATGGCTGGTAAGGTTTTGTCAGACAGTGCAATATCATGAAAAATGTTTAAGTTATATGTCTCTTCAGTAGAGGAATCCTTTATGTTCATATGATTCTCCACCCTTTCTGCTTGAGACGTGGGCTGGAATTTTCTGGCTGTTCTCACTGGTGTGATCTTCTAGTCCTGCCAACAACGAACTCCCACTGTGGATTCCAGGTGGCAGGGTTGCATAGAACAGGAAATCCCATTGACAGCGTCAAGATCATAAGATTCTGTTGCTGGCCAAAGGCAAGCTATTTGCACCATGGTGAAATACCTCCCCTGGGATTTGTAGTTGCTGATGCTGCCTAGGTTGAAGTGCTTGCTTGAATTCAGAATTTTGTGCCTAGATCTAATTCTGACAGAAAATGAGCAACTGATTGCATCTCAAGAATTCAGCGTGAGAGATCAATTGTTGCACACAAGCTAACCCATTGTAATTTGTTCTTCGGTGGAATGTTTTAAAATTAGTACAATATTCCTTTAATGTTCTGTTTGTAAATTTCCCCTCAATTTCTTATTACTAAATGAAGGTGGGGGGAATCTCTGGGCCAGCTAGACCTGATTGTGATGAAGCCCCAGAGTATTGGGAGTTGCTGGAAAGGTAAGTTTTGCATTGGTTGCCAAAACTGCTAAGACCCTCCCAGACCACAGAGCAGGTGCCAGTTAGGTTCCTGGCCTATGAATATTCAAATACAACAATTTAAATGTAATTAGTGCCCCCCCCCCCCCTCCGTTAAATTGACATAATTAACATCTCTCTGTCAGAGGACATAGTGGTATGATCTCGCCTGTAGCTTCTGAAAGGGAAGGACTAATGTCATTTAAGGAAGGAAATCTGCCATTCTTACCTGGTGTGGCCTATATGTGACTCCAGAGCTCCAGCAATGTGGTTGACTTTGAACTGCCCTCTGAAATGGCCTTGTAAGCCACTCGTTTGTTGCAATCGTTACTAAGTCTCAAAAAGAAATGAAACCAAATTGACCATGTGGCATCGATCTATGCATTGGAACAAAACAAACAGCCCTGTCTCTGCAAAGTTCTCCTGACTAACACCTGGGGGCTATTGTCAAAATTGATTGTCTCACAGACTAGTCAAGCAACAGCCCGACATATTAATTGTCACGAAATCATACCTTACAGATAGCATCCCAGCCACCAACATTACCGTCCCTAGATATGTCCTGTCCCACCAGAAGGACAGATCCTGCAGAGGTGGCAGCACAGTGGTATACAGTAAGGAAGAAGTTGCCCTTGGAGTCTTCGTTATTGATTCTGGATCCCAAGAAGTTTCAAGGCTTCAGGTTAAACGCGGGCAAGAAAACCTCTTACTAGTTACCACAAACCATGCTCCTTCAGATGATGAATCAATACTCTTCCATATTGAACAACACTTGGAGGAAGCATCAAGGGTAGCAATAGTGCAAAATGTACTCTGGGTAGGGGATTTCACTGTCCACCACCATGAGAGGTTTGGCAGCTGCACTACTGATCACATTGGGCAAGTCCTAAAGGATGTAACTGTGGGACTGAATCTATAGTGGATGGTAAGGGAATCAATAGGAAGATAAATGTACTTGACTTCCTCCTTATCAGCCTGCTGGCTGCAAATGCATCTGTCCATGACAATTTTAAGAGTGACCACCACACAGTCCTTGTGGAGATGAAGTCCTGCCTTCGCATTGAGAATAATTTGTATCGTGTGGCACTGTAAGGGGAATTTTCTCAGGGCATCCCACTGTAGAGTATATTCAGCCCAACCCAGCTAACGCAAAGGCTTTGTGAAAGACAGTATGCAGTTAAGGACATTGTTTATTTGACTAACGCATGTTGGGAGAGAAATGGTCAGAGAATTCTAACCTCTCTCTGACATTACATCAAATGGGCACGACAGATATATATTTTTCAAGATTTAACCTTCCTGCCCCACCTGTCACCCAAGCTGAACGGCCCAATACATTAATACACTTTATTTACTTCAGCCAATAGCATTCTACCTTCTAGCAGAATTAGGAATTCATTGGCCACCTGAACCTATGGATTCTTCACCGCCCCCATTGTCAAGTAACCTTACCTACGCAAATCTGATAGATTCTAGGGTTGCTCCTAATCCTTGCAGTCCTGGGAACAATAAAAGAGTCATCTTCCTTATCTGTTTTAATAATATGAATCAGAAAAAGCGATGTTGTCCCTTTAATACATACGTACTATTTTAGCAATTACTGTAAACAAATCTTAGTGGCTCACACTTTGTAACATAGTGGAAAGTCAGAGAAGAGGTTTAGATATGAACTGCCTTTTATCAGGCGGGAAGAGATTCTTTTATACAATTCCTGACCTTGATGTGATTGTGTTTGGGTTCTTACTGTTTTGTTTTAAGCAAAGGAATCTCTTATGCAATTCCTGATCTCGATGTGATTTGTATTTGGATTCTTACTGTTTTTTTAAGGGAAGTAAAGAAGATAATTTATGTCAGTTGGGATTGGATACATCTGTTCATTGCAGTTAGAAGCTGAAGCTGAACCTTTCCATTCATTTAGAAACCCTTGGTAGCTTATAGCTGTCTGACCTGACTGTCATAACGGGGTATGTGCTCTATACTTCTTTCAAAAGAATACAATCACATTAACCTATTTCCCATTATGCCAAAGGGTAAACTGCTTTTTGGCCAAAGCTCTCAAGAAAATACAGTTTAAATATATAAGTATTCAAAAATGACTATATATATATATATGCTTGTATAGACAATACCTTCATATAGCTAATAAGTGAAGCATATTGTGATACCTTTCATATATGTAAGGCACACTGTGATCTCTATTTTAAATTGGTCTTTGTTTTAATAATCTCCAAAGCAGAGGTTTCTGTATCCCCTGCTATATGCTCTATCATTGTGTTAACCTGTTGTAAAACGGCACAGACTTAAAACAGATGTAGCAGCTCAAGACTAAGCACCCATAAAGCACTGTGGGCCATCAACAGCAGCAGGACTATACTCCAGCACAATCTTCAACCTCATGGCTTGGCATATCCGCCACTCAACCATTACAGTCAAGCCAGAGGATCAACCCTCGTTCAATGCAGAGTGCAGGAGGACATGCCAGGAACAGCAGTTGACATGTCTAAAATGAGGTATCAATATATTCCCCTCCAATTCAATTTTCAGGTTTGCTGATGACACCACCATGGTAGCATAGATCTGAAACAATGATGAAATACCGTACAGGAATGAGATAGGGAATCTGGTGATCGGGTGCGGCAACAATAATCTCTCCCGCAATGTCAACAAAACAAAGGAGATAGTCATCGACTTCAGGAAGCGAAGTGGAGAACATGCCCTATCTTCGTGAATGGGAACAGAGTAGAAAGGGTCGAGACTTCAGGTTTTTAGGTGTCCATATCACCAACAACATGTACCAACCGACTAGAACAGCTTCTTCCCTGCTGCCATCTGATTTTTGAATGGACCTACCTTGCACTAAGTTGATCTTTTGGGCGGCATGGTAGCACAGTGGTTAGCACTGCTGCTTTATAGCTCCAGGGACCTGGGTTCAATTCCCGGCTTGGGTCACTGTCTAGTGGAGTTTGTACATTCTCCCCATGTCTGCATTGGTTTCCTCCCACAATTCAAAAGATGTGCAAGTTAGCTTGATTGATTGGCCATGCTAAAAATTGCCCCTTAGAGTCATGAGGTGCATAGGTTAGAGGGATTAGCGGGTAAATATGCAGGGAAAGAGGGTGGGCTTACAGTTGGTACAGACTCGATGGGCTGAATGGCCTCCTTCTGCACTGTAGGGCTTCTATGATTCTCTACACCCAAGCTATGATTGTAACTCTGCATTCTGCACTCTCTCCTTCTCTGTGAAAGGTATGCTTTGTGTGTATAGCATGCAAGAAATAATACTTTTCACTGTTTATCAATACATATGACAATAATAAATCAAAAGTTAAACAGGATTAGTTCAATGCCAAACAGCATAAACAGCAAATGATAGACAAAATTAGCAATTCCATAACTAACAGATCCAATCTCAGCTCTGCAACCCTCCCACATCCAGTCATGAGTAATGAACAGTTGAACAACTGATTGGAGGAGAAAGCTCCATAAACATCCCCATTCTCTGATGATGGAGCTTAGCACATCAGTGCAAAATATGAGGCTGAAACATTTGCAGCAAGCTAAAAGTACCGCGTGGATGATCCATTTCTACCTCCAGTGGCCCCTAGCACCCCAGATGTACTCCATGTGATGTCAAGAAATGGTTAGAGGCACTGGATACTGTAAAGGCAATGGACCTTGATAATATTCCAGTAATACTGAAGACTTGTGTTCCAGAACTTGCTGCTTCCCTAGCCAAGTTCTTCCAGTATGATTACAACACTGTAAACTGTAAATGTAAAAAATTGCCCAGGTGTGTTTTGTACACAGAAAAGCAGGACAAATCTAACCTGGCCAATTACTGCCCCATAAGCCTATTCTTGATCATTGGTAAAGTAATGCAAGGGGTCATCAACAGTGACATTTAGGTTGGGTTTTGCTAGGGTCATTCCACTCCTGATCTCATTACAGTCTTGGTTCAAACATGGACAAAAGAACTGAATTCCAGTGAGGTGAGGTGAGAGTTATTGTCCTTGACATCAAGGCCACATTTGACCAAGTATGTCATCAAGAAGCCCAAGCAAAACAGGAATCAATGGGTGCTGGAGCAAACTCTGTGCTGGTTGGAGTCACATCTGGCACATAGCAGGTCAGAGGCTAGGAATACTGCAATGAATAACTCACTTCCTGACTCCACCATCCAGCAGGCACAAGTTAGGAGTGTGATGGAATACAACCTACTTGCCTTGATGGATGCAGCTTCAATAACACTCAGAAATTCACCAAAGATTCTTAGATAGCATCTATCATGACCACTCCCATCTGAAAGGACATGGGCAGCACACATGGGAATACCACCACCTGCAAGTTCTCCTTCAAGCCACTCACCATTCTAACTATGAAATATATTACCATTTCTTTGCAGTCGGTGGGTCAAAATTCTGAAATTTCCTCCCTAACAGTATTGTGGATCATCCCCCAGCAGAATTTTAAGAAGGGATCTAACCACCACCTCTTCAAGGGCAACTAGGGATGGGCAATAAATGCTGGCCAGCCAGTGCCATCCATGTCCCATAAATGATTTTTTTTAATGAAAAGAAAATGTCTACTGTAGAATAGAGTGCTGCAATGATCTAAAATCTTGCCGGGTGACTGGGGGCATGGAGGTTACACAGATCTGGCCAATTCAGAATTTGCACAGGTAACAGGCAGGAGTGCAGAAATTGATCACAGAACTGCCTGAAATCATCATGCCAGGGTTGAACTTCAGGCGTGCCAGGGATAGAAATGTGTAGCCCAGCCATGACAGCCCCATCCCAGTAGAAAGTGGTGAGATCAATCCCTTGCCCCCCTCTCCCTGCCCCAACCCCCAGTATCGTTTAGGAATTCTTCCTCTGCAGCCTGATAGCAGCAGTTTAATAATATCCTTTCTATAATAGGGTGACCTGAACTATACACAGTATTCCAAATGTAACCTGTACCACTTCAATAAGACATCTCAACTCCTGTGTTCAGTATTCGGACCAAGCATGCTGAATGCTTTCTTCATCACTCTGTCCACCTGTGACTCCACTTTCAAGGAGCTATGAACTTATACTCCCAGATCTCTTTGTTCTATAACTCTCCCCAATGCCCTGCCATTAACTGAATGAGTTCTGTCCTGATTTGACCTAACAAAATGCATCACCTTACATTGATCTAAATTAAACTTTGTCTGCCATTCATCTACCTACTGGCTCAATTGATCAAGATCCTGTTGCAATCCTAAATAACCTTCTTCATTGTCCACTGCCACCAATCTTGGTGCATTCTGTAACCATGCCTAAATTCTCATCCAAATCATTGATATAAATGATAAATAACAATGGGTCCGTCACCAATCCTGAGGCACACCATTGGTCACAGGCCTCCAGTTTAAAAGGCAGCCCTCTACAACCACCATCTGTCTTCTGTTATCAAGCCAATTTTGTATCCATTTGGCTACTTTACCTGGATCCCATTTAACCTTTCCAACAACCTTACTATGTGGTACCTCACCAGAGACAGATTGATCTGATATAGAATCTCGAGGTTTTCCACAAAGGCAGTTGGAGGGCTTATAGATTTGTAAATCCACAGGAAAGCTGGAGAACAGAAAAATGCCTATCGGGAGAGAAGCCAAAAGTTGCTTCAGTCAGTAAGAATGATAGTAATGTTTAAAAAAAAAAGTATAGTTATATTGCTATAAGACAGGACATATAAAAGCAAATTCCTGGAAGTAGAATGGTAAATAATAAAGATGCTCAGGTTATCTTCAGAAAATGTTGTATTAGTAAAGGAAATGAATATTATTCAGTGAAACATGTTCAAGTGACAGGAATTTCCACAGAGAAAGCTGCACCTGAGATTGGATGCAAAGGATTATATGGGGCTTATATTTAAATAGCAAATCACTTTTTGTCCAAGAAAGAGTCTAGAATGATTGCTCTCCTGAGAGAAATACTGGTCCAGCAGGACTTGTGTGCCTTTTCTCATTACATAAGATAAATTTAAATTGTGCTCAGTTAAAGGGATCTTGTGTGTTGGAATTATTCCTAAATTACCTTTTAAAATATAAATTTTATATTGGATGCTGGCATAACGGGCAATGTTATTTTTCTGTAACCTGGGACAATATGCCACAGCTCAGAAATTAATTTGAGTTAAAAACTCCTCACTTACCTAATTCAGTTGAGAAACAAACTGATGCAAAAAAAGATGATGTAGTAATTCTGATAATGGATGGTACAGAAACAGCAACAGTATCTGCAGACTTTCAAATCAAACTTTGTTGCAAAAAGGACAAAGATACTAAGAAGACTTTAAGGGTTTAATGACAACATTAGACAAAATGGGCCAGTTAGTGCTGACAGAGCGTACAAATTGACCAAGCCTGCCAGTATTGAGATATAAGATATAGCTGAAAAAAATCCAGGCAATTGGACTGAGTTCACAAGACATTTACAATTCCAAAATGATTTGGAATGAAGTAATTTCTGTATTGTTTGGAAGACTCTGTCTAAAAAATTCAAGATCTGAAATGGGGAGACTGTCAAAGACTTAAATAAAATTATATCTAAATACGATCAGGAGAAAGCTTTTAGAAAACATCGTAAAATGGACATAGAATCAGCCAAGTGCTAATGAACTTGTGAAGCCCTCAGACAATGAGAGATGATTATTATGTGTATTGCATGCTTAGGATACTTTTAAGATATGCAACATGTAACAAGTTGTAATATATTCTAAATAAATGAAAAATGCATCACATTCATGGCACTTTTTTGACAGGAAATTGTGACTAATATCTAGTTTGTGGTTCATATTGATACCATTTAGTTCTGGGAAGCTTGTCATCATGAAAATAAGGTAACTAAAATGAAGGACTTTAGAGATTGCTAGGTTACCTAAAAATAGCAGTTGAGAAAGTTTACCCATTTTTGTTTAATAAAGTCAGAACAGAAAAAAATTGAGCCATGAAACAACAGGTGGGCTTACATAGCTGGGAAAATGGTCAAGGAGGGACAATTGACTTGGATGCTAGTTTGAGAATAGGCCAAAATAATTAAGTCATCATAAGAGTGGGTGGTCTGATTTCAATTTAATTGTGTGTTTGCTGGGAGGGTATGTGTTCTGCAGGAAAAGAAACTGGACAGCAAAATGGTGCACAGTTAGCTAGTTCCAAGCAGTTGGGGGCTCAGCAAAGTCTTAGGGACCTGAGAATTGGATGGAAGGTCACTTGCTCCATGCTGGAGTGACTGGGGCTCAGAAGAAGCCCTGCAAATCATTTATAGCTCAGTGTAGTTGGGAGACTGGAGTTCAGAGAGACCTTGAGGCAGTGCCAGCTTGGTCAAGCTGTCAGTTTGCAAAAGGGTTGGAATTGTGCCAGTAATTAAAAGTAAAAGTACAGCTTTGTGAATCCTTTGGAATGTAGTCTCTGGAGAAGAGATTAAATCATTGGAAGGTGAGCAGTCATTGAGAGAGTCGGAGCAGCTTTCAAAGGAATTCGGAGCTATACCTTGGAAACTGAAATTGAAATTACTCGTAAGCAAGAAAGTTAATGAAATTTTGTAACTCTGTGATCACTGATGTCTGGGTGGGTTTCTGAGAAATGTTTTGGTTGTACCTGTCATTTAATATGCAGTGTGGTGTATTTGACCAGTTTGCTTGCTAATTCATATTTACCTCGTATTAATTCTGAATGTTAAAGTAATAGATTTTGTAGGTATTTATAGTTTGCTGACTTTGTGTAGTAAAGTTATTATTTTTGTTCTAAATTTATGGAATCTTGTGGCTTTGTTCTCTTAGTGGGTAAATGGGATTTTAAACTTTGTTTGCTTAAAATAAAAAGTTAATGGTCCCTAAGCCGATCATAACAGTCTGTGCTACATTAATTAACCTGGGTTATAGATGGGAGGTAACAGCCAACCTCATCATTGTTCTAGGAGGAAATTAAAATCAGCTTGTGTTCTTGATCTTGATTACTGTTTAATGGAAAGTTGATGTCAAGTAATGACATTGCTTTGACACCATCCTAATACATCACTCAGTGGAATTAAACTGTCTTGGTTATCATAGCCATAGCAACTCTTGTAATGACCTCTTCCAGTTCCCATACTGTAACTGCCAGTGTCCCCAAGAATCTGTCTTAATCTCTCTCTTTTCCTCATCCTCAAACCAGCATTCTGTTTGACCCTGAGCTGAGATTTCAACCAAGTACCTCTCTATCACAAGGATTATATATCTACAGTAATTCAGTAACATTGTCCATACCAACTCATATTCCATTTTGTCAGTTGCAGTCTTGACTATTCTGATACTTACTTGGCCAACTCCAGTTTTCCATTTCTATGAACCTCAGTTAGTCAAAAACCTTTTGCCTGTATCATCATCTGCAGCATGTTATGCCTAACAATCACCCCTGGCAATACTGACCTATAATGCTCTTCTTTCTCCAATTTCTCAAATGTAGGATATTTGTACACATTTTAGGCCTTGCCCTTCGCTATGCAGTCCCCTTGCAAACCCCTCCTGCACCCCTCTTCCCTTTGATCCACAATTGTCTGTTGTGTAGGGTCCATATTCTTGACTTATCCATTAATCCATTCACCTTTTAAAAATGCTCCTTAAATCACATTACTTAATAAACTTTAGGGCACTGCTGCTAACATCTTCCATCTTCACACTAATTTCCATTTGTGAAGCCCACCTTGAAATACTTTCTAATTAACTGGTACTATATACATGCAGGTTTTGTTGCAGTGATCTAGATTTTGATATAATATTGCATGAATCACATTATCACTGAAAAAATAGGATTCAATGGGCAAAAATAAATGTATTAAGGGAAAATGTAATGAGTTTTGAATGGTGTTCAATTTATCAGGAAATTATATGTTCACAAAAATATTTTCAATATATAAATGATCATGAATTCACTATGTATAAGTTTGAAAAACCTCTTGATAGTTTTATTGCTCTGTGCTTCCAAGCTATTCTTAGCAAACAGATTAAACTTATTTGAAAGATCTCCACTGAGCCTGTTAGTCAATGGCAGTCACAGAGGCACATTTTAATTACCAGAGGCAGCAGCCTTTTTCTTCCCATTGATAACAATTGGGCAGAGAGTACGGAAAATGATGCCTTAGGGGAGGTTCAATATTGAATGTCTTTTAATTAATCTGTCTAATGCTCCTTGTTTACAGTAGGTAACAAGTCGCTGTCTCTTCTCTATAGATTGTGACAAATGAGTTGGAGATTTATAAAAATCAAATGCAGGATAGCGGGGGAGATATCTTTATCACAACATTTTACATTTGCATAGCACAGCAACTGTATAGAGTTACGTCTCAGAACCCCTTACAGGGCCTATAAAAAAAACAACACCACACAGGAGGAAGAGGAGCAAAAGAGAGGGCAGAATATGTTATGGGGAGAAGTCCTTAAGGAGACTTTTGAAGTGAGGAGAAAGGCAGGTAAATTGAGAGAGAGTGTTCCAAGACGATGATTGTTAATAGAACAACAGATTGGTACAGTACAGAAGGGGCCTACTTGGAGCATTGAGTCTGCATTAGTTATTTTGAATACCAGTTCAATTATCCTGACTAACCAGTCCTTTCTCTATATCTCTGGTATAGAGAATGGCTGGCAATGTTTGAATGCAGCGAATGAGAAATAAGGTGGCATTAGAGACCTTTAATGAAAGGATATATATTTAAAGGATAATGGCAAAATACTATTGCTTGAATATGAAACAAAAACACAGCAGGTCAGACAACATCTGTGATGAGAATACAGCCAACATTTCAAATCTGGATGACCCTTCATTAAAGCCATGAAGAGTCACCCAGTCTTGAAACATTGGCTCTATTCTCTCTCCACAGATGCTATCTGATCTGCTGAGATTTTCCAGCATTTTCTGTTTATGTTTAAGGTAAATTTCCAAGATAGTGAGGAGCAAAGCCATGGAAGGTTTTGAAAGTGAGCCCTACAAACCTTAGATTCCCCTTGATCTAGAGAATCCTATCGAAGAGTCGGCTGGTTATAGACATAGCATAATTAAACGTTTTTGTTTTGAAGTCAACACAGTTATTCAGTTTGATTCTATTGTATTTGTTGTTTTGACATATGGGAAAATTGCACCTGCTGCTTTATTATTCGACCAGCAGGTATTCTGGGTTAGGGGATCAATGTGGGATTTCATAAATGTATTTTGTGCCCACAAACCTTGCATCACCTGCCCCATCAGTTGCAGACATTAAATCACTACACTTTCTCTTAAGCCTCTTCATAATTTTAAAATAACCTATTGATTTAATTTTTTTAACCTTTAATTTTTCCTGACTCCATTTGATGTGTTTTTTCTTTATTGTCTAGCAGCTGAGAATTATTCCCAGCTCTGATGTAACACAAATACAAATTGTAGACTAAATTTTACTAAGATATTGTAAATATATTCTATATTCCTAAATACCTTCACCTCAATGTCCCAGTTTCATGTTTAGAGATATTCAAGCAAACATACCAAAGCTCTGAAACATTTGCCCTTTTTCCTACCAACCAGCTGTCAAATAAGCCATGACTGTGAAGTTCCTAACTACTTGAAATGCCTTTTATCAACTCTGTCCCAACCTCACTGTGATAATTTGTTCATCAGTTCTATTTTAGCCTTCGCTTTAGATTTTAATTTATCTTTCTATCCATTCCACTTTCTCCAACAAGTCTTATATCTCCAGCTATTTTTGCAAATTTATGCAGCTCTTCAGTTGGTTTTGTCCTTTTTTTGCCACAGTGTGAACTATTAAACTGTGCTGCTTTTGATTTCCTGAACCTATTGCTGCTAGACATGTAAAGTTTGCCTTTATTTTCAGTGACTCCAAATTTTGTACTGATCTCATTCACATGTACAGTTGTTTGCTGACAACCTTTACATTGACGTTGCAAGATGGCATCGGAGCAAGATGACTTCTTGCAAGCTGTGCCCAGCATATTCTATCTTTTATTCTTGTTCTATGCTTCTAAAACTTTATTCCTACTCTCTTAAACTCTCTAACAGTGCATTACATTCTGCACTGTCTTCTCTCATTCTCTATGTATAGCATGATTTGTCTGTACATAATAAATTGACAATAAATCAAATCAAAATCTAAAACTACCTGTTACATTTCATTTTACCTTTGTCTTGCTGCATACCTTTAGGAAAATAATCAGTTTTTTTACAGTTTCCTATACTTCCAATTATCTGCACTTTTGTTTCCTGAACACACTATTAACACAAGTGGCTTAATCCTTAACCTGTTTGAATTTTTTTTAAACCAGTCATCATCCTTGCTATTGTGTCTTTCTCTCTCTCGCACTATCAGATCCTTACAAAGCAAGTGGAAAAAAATTACTTATATTATCACCCTGAACCCCTCAGTGTGTTAACAATTAGAGATGCTAATAATGCTTGGCAGTACTGCAGCAATGCAGTTAGCCTTTGTTCTTTGTTAGTGTACATACTGCATTTCATTTTTAATATTACATAAGGGAATGTTTTACTGTGTTGCAATCTATCACAAATACCAGTCCTTTGCCATGAACTTCAAAACAGGAAGCAGACAATGAAGTGACAGATTACTGTTATCCTTAAAGCCTTAGAGTTCGTAGTGTTTATAACGCTAACAGAAACTCATATTTGAAATAGTTACGCATGCTTCCACATAATAGAATATAACAGATATGGGACAGCATGGTAGCACAATGGTTAGCATGCTGCCTCACAGCACTAAGATCCAGGTTCAATTTCGGCCTAGGGTCACTGTCTGTGTGGAGTTTGCACGTTCTCCCAGTGTCTGCATGGGTTTTCTCTGAGTGCTCCGGTTTCCTCTCATAGTTCAAAGACGTGTAGAGTTGATTGGTAAAAAAGTGAGGTTATGAGGATAGGGCCTGGGTGGGATTTGTGGTACGTGCAGACTTGATGGTCCTAGCAAATGCTTAGCACCGTTTCTGGTCCTGGCAGTTTTATATCCATTGTGTGATCAGGGCTGAATAGCCTTCATCTGCTCTGTAGGGATTCTATGATAAGAATCCTTGTGAAAACTGATAACTGTCTCATTGAAATTTGATTTTTCTACTTCATGGCAGTATTCAAATTATGTTGCTGCTTTAATCGTATAAACTTATGCATTCAAGATATGAGAGAATTACCATTGAAATTTTGATCTGCATAAATAGTTCTAGTTGAGTAACTAAAATGGTGAGTACTAATTGCCAAAGATTTAACATTTCTTAATGAATATTTTGTTATGATATCAAATTATCCATAGGTTGACAAAATGGATTGAATGTGTTCTATTCCTAGAAATACTCACATTCTTGCCAGTCAGTAGCACCAAAAATCTGCTCCATAAATATTTAAATCAATAGTTTTTTTTTGTTCAAGATCTGTTCTCATTCCTGGAGTATGAACAAAACTGAAATGCTTTTTATCCAAGATGCTGGTTGGATCATCTACCAAAGGAGCTTTGGGAAAGTGATTGTAGTAACAGGAATTTTGAAACTCATGTCTCACCCAGTAAGAAATTTACAACAATCCTGGTTCCTCTTAGAGTTAAGAATTGGTCTATCTTAAAATTTTAGCTCTTGATGCTCATTATTTTAACCAATAATCATGACCAACTGGAATAGGTTAATTTTCTTCGATTAAATAGACAAATGTCTTTGTGATTGCCGCCATCTTGCAATATTTTTCTGTCTCTTGCCTGTTGAACATGGAGTGTGTTATGCATTGGTGTTCTGTATTAGATTTGATTTTATTATTGTCACGTATTAAAATATAATGAAAAGTATTGTTTCTTGCATGCTATTACAGACCAAAAATACCATTCATAGGGTATATAGGGGAGAAGGAAAGGAGAGGCTGCAGAATATTGTGCTGCATTCACAGAAGGTGTAGAGAAAGATCAGCTTAAAATATGATGGACCCATTCAAAAATCTGATGGCAGCAGGCAGCATTGGTCATTAGGTCCCTAATACAAAACACATCTTATTGGTTCTGCTTTGTTTAGTAATGTACTAAAATATATTCATATATGCTGCTGGAATTTTAAGTTATTGTAGTAATAATCTGAATACATGAGCAAAGATACAATTTAATACGTATCAAACTCCCACCACACAGACAAGTTGCATGAAAGTTTTGACAGTTGCAATCTGACTTAATATCCTTTCTTAGTTGCATTGCCAAGGTAAAAATTGATCTCAAATCCCATTCTTAGTTAGTGCCCATTTACACCTACTTTCACCATTTTCGGCATTGTTCATCCCCTTAAATTCAGTTGTGTCTCTTGGTCATCACTGTTTCCAATGGTTTATCTTTAGACTTATAACTGACTGATGCCATATTTAAATTAGATTTTCTGTGAGATCGCATTTACACTACAAGAAATCCATACCAGTCCTAGCAAGTGCTTAGCACAGCTTCCAGTCCTGGCAGTTTTAAATCCTTTGTGTGATCAGCAATGTGAAAAAACTTCAGATATCTAATTGGCTGAAGACATTTTATATTTGATTTTCGCTATCCATGTGAAGCTAGTCAATGCTAGCAGTGCAAACAGATGCATTGCAAGTCAGCAACCAATTTTTTTTCACCAGACCACTTGGAAAATCATAATCATAGAATACAATCATGGAATCCCAGCAGTGCAGAAGATAATGATTTGGCTCATGGAGTCTGCACCAATAATGCTCCCGCCCAGGCCCTATCCCCATAAACCCACATATTTACCCTGCTGATCTCCCGAACACTAAAGGACAATTGAACAAGGCCAGTCAACCTAACCTGTGCATCTTTGGACTGAGAAGAAAGTGAATACCCCAGAGGAAATCCATGCAGACACAGGGAGAAATTGCAAATTTCGCACAGACCAAGGCTGGATTTGAACCCAGGTGCCTGGTGCTATAAGGAAATAGAAAATATGTTAGAGTGCAGATTTTTCGTGGCAGGGGTCCGTGCATTTGGAAAACATGAAGTTTTTTAATATGCTTGAATTCTGTGATGTGCTTATTGAAGGGACAAGAGCTTACCACTGACTAGGAACAGCAGAAGATTTTTTTTTAAAACATAACTTTCCAACTTGAATAAGTTCCAAGTGATAACCATTTTGCTGTATCAAGGAATTTAAAGCAAACTTAGTACTCATGAATTAATGAGGTTTTCTTGTTCTTTTTCTTTCCAGGATGTTGGAAGTGATGATGATCGTAGATTACAGCAACAAAGGTTAGTATGCACAATTTTAGAAATTGCCAATTTGAGTAGTATTTCACGTTATAATTATGACTAATAATTTGCACTAAATCACTGAAAAGATAATATCTTAGGTTTTTCATGAAATTTTATTTCAAATCATTTATATTTTCATTCTATCGTCTCATCAAATGAATTGTTTTCAGACCTCTCGTATGACTGACAACTAACAATTGTAAAAATCTCAACTTCCAATTTTCCTTCCCTTTTGTGATGAGAAAAGATCAGCCTTCTCCCAATCAAATTCATAAACCTGTCATGGCAATTGTAAATTTAAGTCCAAAAGTTACAATTAAAACTATTGTTTTTTGTTATTCCTAGAGACCAAATTGTTGTGAAGCATAATCGCCAAAAACTGCATGATTTAACTAATAAGGGGATTCTCCAGGCCCGCTATCTCCCAGCAAGAATCGCGATGGCCCAGAGATTTGGGTGTTGGCTGAAAACTGAGTTTTGTGCTGGTCACCTATAAAAATAGGTGGGAAAACAAGTGATGAGGATGACACAAAGGGTTTACAAAAAGATATAGATAGGTTAAGTGAGTGGGCAAAAACTTGGCAGACAAAATATAATGTAGGCAACTGTAAAGGAGCTGAAAATTATCTAAATGGGGGGAGACTACATAAAACTGTAGCACAGAGGAATTTGGGAGTTTTTGTGCATAAATCACAAAAGGTTAGCATGTAAGTTCAGGAGGTAACAGGCAAGGCAAATGGAATGTTGTCTTTTATTTCAAAGGGAATAGAGTATAAAAATAGAGAAGTCATGCTAAAACTAAACAAGGAAGTAGTTAGACCACTCCTGGAATACTGTGAATAGTTTTGGTCCTATTTAAAGAATGATATACTGGCATGATGAGAGTAGGTTGTGTCTGTATTCTTTGGAATTTAGAAGAATGAGAAGTGAACTTATTAAGACATATAGAATTCTTGGGGGGGCTTGACAAGGCACATGCGAAGAGGTTGTTTCCCCTCGTGGGAGGATCTGTGACCAGAGGGTATAGTCTCAGAGCAACGGATTGTTCATTTAAGACCGAGATTAGGAGGAATTTATTTTCTGAGGGTAGTGAATCTATGGAATTCTTTACCATAGAGAGCTGTAGAAGTTGAGTTATTAAGTATGTTCAAGGCTAAGATCTACAGATTTTTAATCAGCAAGGAAATCAAGGGTTATGGGTATAAGGCAGGAAAATGGAGTTGGATGACATAGTGCCTCACAGCACCAGGGACTTGGGTTCGATTCCAACCTTGAGTGGTTGTGTGGAGTTTGCATGTTCTCCCCGTGTCTTTGAGTTTCTTCCCAGACTCCAAAATATGTGCATGTTGGATGGATTGGCTATTATAAATTGCCCCTTAGTGTGTTCAGAAGATAAACAAGTCAGGTGAATTAGTCATGGTAATTGCACAGATTTGCACCATTATTGCACTGTACTCAATTGCAGTAACCTGGGGAGTTGAGTGGAAGAGCAGTTTCATTTGTCCTACAGGCTGGTATAAACTAGTTAAGTGGTCATACATGGTATAAATGCTGCAGTACAATGCCATTATAATTACATTTCTTAATATTCTGCCATTTGTTTCTGTAATCTCTCAATAATTTATATTTGAGTATTCTGTTTGCAGAAATGCAGTATTCCACCTGCATGCAGCTTTACCTGTTCATCTGGAAGAAAATCTGAATAATTGAGTTGATTCTTGATTCTAATCGAGTGCTATGCAAAAAAGTGAATGTTTACTAGTTAAAGACTCTAATCCTCTCATCCAACACATGATATCAAACACATGTTTCACGGTTTTTAGGTCCTTTGGTATCCTTCACAACTTCTTGGGTTAGCTGTATAACGCACCGAAAGCTGATCCATTTTGATTCCATAAATTGCATTTGCATACAGTGTAAAAAAAATTCAATATCTTATCTTCATTTCTGACACACTTTTCCAATATTGCATGGAATTCTTTATGTATTTCTTCTACTGGTCACTTGATGGGGATAGATGCACTGCAAATTGATTGCCTAATAGAAATAGCTCGCAGTTATTAGGCATTTTAGTCACCTGCATTACATTTGATAGTAAATGATATTTGTGCATGCACAGCATTTATTATTTGTATATTTACTGAAAAATAACTTTTAGTAACTCAATAATCAAAAACATTTGTATATCTTGCTTTTGTGATATTTTGCCAACAAACACATTATGCCATGAATGAATTTTGAGATCACATGGCCAATGATAATGTTTTATTTTATTTACCAATTAGAAATATAGTTTATTAGGTTTGGACTGCTTGACAACCTGTAAAGCATTGTTATTGGATTCGTTGGAAAGGTCGAGGGGTTCCTGAAATAACCAGGCAGAGATTGAACCACTGGGTTCGTTATTGCAGTTGCATTGTGCTGCAGAAGAACTACTTGTATTGTATTGCAAAGGTTTTTTTCAATGCAGAAATCATTAATAATAGTAGCAGAGTGATTGAGAATATAATGAAGTATCTGATGATATATTGTGCGTAAAGATAAGTTAACGTATCTTGCAAGATTTTCCTACCGATTCAACACTTGTAATAAAATTATACCTGCTTCGTAATAAAATTATGCTTGTTAGGGTTTTATCACAAAATATCTCAAAAATAGTTTGTACTTTGGAAAGGTGTTCAGAGAAAATATACTAAACTGGGATAACTTTTAATACATCTGCTAGACATGAACATGAAAACCATAAGGTTTAAAATAATTTTTAGACACCATTCTAGATCCTGAAAACATCGATTTGATATTGTATATGTATTCTCTTGGCTGGCAACCCCAAAAGTGAAGACCACAGAGCAGCTATGCACATATAAAAACTTATGGGACAAGATCTTTCTCTCCCTCTGAAATGTGTTTCACAGTGGCTGGAGGTAGTGCGCCACTTCCTGGCAATGGGATCTTATGATTCTGCCATTGTCAACTGAGTTTCCCATTGAACGCACCCCTCACCTTTGGGAAACCCGTGGTGGGAGTGTTGGCAGGAGTGTAAGTTCTTACTGGTGTAAATACCAACAAGATTTTGTCAATGGAAAGGGGAACTACTTCTAGACTGGCTTTTCCAGTAAAATATGTTGTAAGAGAGCTCAAATATACTGAATTAAGTAAACAACGTATCTGGAGTTCTAATGGATGTTTCTTCCCATAAAAGACTTCTGTCTAGCAGAATTGTTCGTAAGAAGTAACCACATTCTAGTTATAAGATGCTAAAAAACAAGTTTTGGAAACAACATCTATGGGAAACCCATCTGTTTTTATTTTGGAAAATATATATGTTGATGGGGCAGAATTCTAACAAACAAATACATGACAGCTAAGATAAACCAGGTTGTTGATGACTGTATTTACTGGCTGTTGTTCTTGCAGGAAACAGGCTGCTGAGTCACATCCTTCTAAGGCCTCCCTATCCTGATTTAGCTTTCTGTCTAATGTAGGGACACTTGAAGATTGCTACTCTGTTTAACAGGTTGAATACTGGAAATGTTATCCCTCTGGAATTAAAGAGGAAAAATATTTTTCATACAGTTGTTTTCTGAAAATATTATTCTGTAAAAACAAGCTATGTTTTAAGCAAGCAGTTATGAACAAATTGTAGACAAATGAAACCTATCTCCATTTGCAATACATATATTAAATACATATATTGGAGAAAATGAACAGTATTTTATACTTTTATTGTACTAAATTTTGTCGTGCTGTTTCTTTTTAAAGCTTATCTACGTCATGTTGATGTGTTCCTGACATCTGACATCAGTTAGTGTTACCTCTGCATTACTTGTGGGTCAAACTGCTAAATAAGATATTAGAAAGAGGGGGAATGATAGTAGTCTTTAGAAAAGTGAAAAGAAAGTTTACATTGGTGTAGTTTCTGTTCTTCCAAGCAAAGGATTGCAGCTGTGAAATTCCTAATAGTTTACCAAGTTCACATTCGAATTGGTTAGGGACCAACGGGTAAAATTAGTCTTGTGTTTTCAACATGCCTTATATGAAATTGATCTTTCTCTATACCTTAGCTATGATTGTAATATTCTGCACCCTTTCCTTCTCTGTGGTTTGCTTTGTTTATATAGCACAAAAGAAGCAATACTTTTCACTGTATACTAATACAGTGACAATAATATAATAATAAATCAAATGAAGATAAGCTGTGGGGAAGATTCTGCTGACCTAATTTTTAACTCCCAGTTTAAATTTGCATTTTGGGCTAACTGGGAAGGCAAAAGGAGGCATTGCACTGTGTCTCAGATAGCTCTGCCCTAGGTTCAATTCTTTGTTCCCCTTTTCCTTCTAGCATCTGCTACTGTCAGTTCTCAGTGAGAAATAAAAACTCTACAAAAAGGCTGAGTCATCCATGGCTTACTAAGGAAGTGAAGGATGATATCACATTAAGAGAAAAGCCATGCAATCTTGTGAAGACAAGTGATAGGTCAGAAGATTGGAAAATCTTAGAAACCGACAAATGATTTTTGAAAAGAGTGAGAAAATAGATTTAGACTAAACTAGCGAGAACTATAAAAACAGATTTTTGAAATTTCTAAGAGTACAAAAGAACAGAGTAACCAAAGTAAATGTTGGTCCCTTAAAGGGTGAGCTGAATTAGTGGAAAAAAACAAAATGTCAGACTTTTGAATAAATATTTTGTACCCAACAAAAAAAAACCTCAGATCTCATCAGATCTGGCAGCACCAGTAAGGAGAGAAAAGAACTGACATTTCAAGTCCAGATAATCCTTTGTTGATATTTTGTATTTGTCTTCATGATAGAAGACACTTAAAACATCCCAAGAATAGTAGAAAATCAAGAGGAAAAAGATGGGAAGAAAATTAAAATAATCACCATCACCAAAGGAAAAATATTTAGCCAGTGAACCTGAAAGTTGATGAGTCACAAGAACATAAAAAAGAAACTAGACCTATTTCAGAGAGCACCTTGCCTTCAAAGGGGTATCATGGATATCCAAATAATTCCACAAAATTCAGACATGTTCTTACCTAGTCTAATCTACAAATTCCAGGTTCTGTACACCTGGTTTACAAAATCCCGCTTCCAGTGGAAACAGCTGATGATTTAAATGGCCAGCTGTCTCTTTAAAATGTGCATGTGTGAAATGCGACCCTTTCATATCCGTTCCCATCTCCTGCAAAAATGGGAAGTATTGTGTTCAGATATGAGATATTTTTGACCACTTCTGTGTAAAATTGGGATTTTGTGTCTTCCTCACAATTTATGTTCCTAACTATCTTTATATTACCAGCAACTTTGACTACAGTGTACTTTGTTGCATCACACAAGTCACTGATATAGATTGTAAGTAATTAATGTCTTAGTACTGATCCCTGTGGTATCCGATGAATTACCATTTGAATTACCAGAAAATGAACCAATTTTTCTGACTCTATTTCTTTTAGTTAGCCAAATCTCTCTCTATGCTAATATATTACTGCTAACATAAGCTCTTACCTTGTATAGTAATATTTTATATGGCAGCTTATACAATATCTTTTGGAAATCCAAATGCAGTATTTCTATTGGTTATCCTTCAACCCACTCTCAACTCTATTTCCACTAAACTACCCATCACCCAACTTTCCTCAACCATTCAGAGGTGATATTGGAAGCAGTTGCTTCTCTTTAGGTGTATCCTACTCTCCATCCAATCTGCTGTTATTCTAAAAATAAAACAATCTTGATCCTCTGTCCATGCAAACACTCATCTTTTCCTTGAAGGTGCCCCTATCTCCAAAATACATGCACTTTTTACTTGGCTGTTCTTCGACTCTCCCCGATCAAGTTTTTGTCCCTGCCACAACACTGAATACTGAGATTCCAACCCATAGCATGGAAATGGCTCTAAACATAGTCAAATTTAACAGGCTTATGTCTGTGTCCATGATGCATTACCTTTCCTTAAATATGATTCAGCTTTTGATTTGGTTGACAAAATTCTTTAATTTCCCATGTCCATTATTCAATGGCTCTTATTTCAAGGCTTACTTATTCAAAGCAAAGCATCTCCAGCAACACTATTTTATTTGACCCTCAGGAAAGTGATACATCATACTTAAGTGTACAGTGTTTTATGACAAGATATTTGGATAATGTATTTGTATATTGAGGATAAACAATTTTCAAAGAATGAATAACACCATGTCAATAGTAAGTGATGTAACCGTTTTTTTAGGTATGTAAATTATTGGATTTTGCAATTTGTGGTTGAGTTGGTGTTATGACTGACCTAAAAAGCTACCCATAAAGAAAGAGTGGATCCTGGAGCATAAATTGCTTCTATTCTGACATGACTTAGAATTTGGCATCATCACCCAGCAGCATTGCAGGTAGCATGAATGCTAATCAACCAGACTGAAGAATTCCCAGTCACAAAAACAGGATTTATAATACACATTTTAATCATTGAAAGTAAAATAAATTAATTTTAATATTTAGCATTTAATTAGTTTGAAAGAAATGAACTTCAAACTTGTAAAATTAGTTTGCAGGTGAAAAAGGTTAACCAACAGTAATTAAAAACTCATTCCTAATCGAACAGGGATAACACCTTCATTTTTTTTAACAGCAAGAATAATGCGTATAAAGTTGAATTTCACATCAAGTTATTTACTGTGGTGATTGTGTGAAGATTGCAACAATGCAGAAATCTGTGGAAAAGTAGGAATTCACTGAGGGCACCTTCTGGGTTATTGCATTTAATTTCATGTACTCAGAGTTGCTATCAGTTTAGCATTATAATGATGGCAATCAGTGACTGGTTCAATGTCATTACAACCACAAATTTGAGACCAATAGCTTGACTAGAAGAGGTTTGATTCAGCATGAGCTACATTTTAGAGATGTACAATAATGTGTCTTTCATTGCTGTAACTATTGGATTCTGCTCAATGAGCAGTTGTATTGCCATTTACAAATTTTCATCGCTTTTAAAGTCCTTCACTTATACAAGAATGGGAAAGATTATTGGATAATTTCAGTCTTGTGTTGTGCTTTTTACTTTTGCATAATTCTGTTTGGAATAGTTCATAAATTTTATTAACTGTGGTTCATGTTTAACTACCCTACCGGTCTGTCCATTACTTTGAAATAATGTAACAAGGGAGCCTTCAGTGTGTATATTAATGTTTGTATTAAATGCATATTGCATTGATTTTATAAAGTTTGAAAATGCTTAGGCATAGATGCTTCAATAAGAGTATAGGAGGAATTATTCATGCTCGCTACATGTTTTAAAACTATTCTTCAATAGATGCTATAAAACCCAATCCAAAGCATGCTTTGTCATTAATTCATCTGTAAGACTAGGTTTATGAGTAAAATTTTGAAAATGTATAAAGTTAATTTGTGTGTAGATATTGGATGAGGAAAGCATCAGGCTTTGGCAGTAACTAGCACCTGGAAATGGTGTGCAGTTGTTGAATTATAATGGCTCACTCCAACAGTCCATCTCTCTGATATAATCAGAGTTTGATCCCAAAGTCAACCATACTACAACACATTTATTTATTTAGCCTCAACAAATCTAGTGATCAAAGCTTATTTACTTAATTTGTATGAATGTCATGAATATATTTAATGAACATTTACTGTCACCAAGGACACTATCTTGTATTAGAGTTCTCCTGCTAGTATTTAAGAACTCTGGCCTGGCAAAATGCAAGTTTCGTTCAATGATCTAGCTGTATTGAAGGACTCCCTATTTGCAAGTACTGCCACATTCTGAAAAGTCAGCCTTTTTTTCTCAAGTGAAACATGTCTGTAGGTTAAGACTGTCTTTTATTAAATAATAAATAGCTTTTGTTCTCACACTTTCATTTGTTCTCATAGTTTGTAACTAGCTTTAAGTAATATGGCTAAGAAAATCAAAACAGAGAACTTTAGGCAACTTAAAATGCAATTATCCATGATATCACTCGTTACATTACAGCATCATCTCCAGCTGAAGAGGAATTTCACCCTCATTCTAGGATCATGAAAAGTACTTATTTGAGCAAGCAATTGCTACTGTAGCCCTGTGAACCAACCTTTATGAAAGAAACAGGAGAGAGCAATAAATTTAATGTAGATTACTTGAATGAAACTGTATTTTTCATAAATTTCTCTGACGTTCATATTTGTTCTGTCTCTTATGCAGTCTCAGTGACAGTTTCTTCACAGTTAAGGGTGCAGCACTTTTTCTACAACAGGGAAGCAGCCCACAGGTTCCACGATGTTACCATCACCATACATATGCTGGTGAGTGGTCTCTAATCAAAATTTTTTTTAAATAGAACTTGAGGGAAACAGTCACTTGGCTCTTTAAATGATCAACACTGAGATTTGCTACCATAGTTCATGTAGGTATGCTTTATTTTTTGTACACAAATAATAAAAATCTGATTAAGCTGTTCAATTTCATTTAAATGATTGGAGAAGTCTAAAGGTGTTCAAAGAACTATATGGACCAAGGAAATCATTGGAATGGCTGCAAAGTCCAAACCAGTCAGTTAATAGAAGAGGTTTGATTCAAAGTGAGCTACTTTTTACAGAGCCACAAAATAATGTGTCTTTAATCTATTCCTGTAGCTTTCAGAAGAAAGGAGTAGGTCATTCAACCTTCAAATATGATTCTTCATTTAATTAGCTCATGTATGATCAGTATCTCAGCTCAGTTTACCCATCCTTGATCCATATCCTTTGATAACCATACCTAATAATCTATCACACTCAGTCATGGTACTTTACATTGATTCAGCCCAATGAGAAAGCAAATTCCAGACTTTTTTTATAAAAGTCATTTCTAATTTCACTCCTAAATGGCTGTGCCCTAATTTTACAGTTACATTATTTTTCAGGATTGCTCCACCAGAGGAAATACTTCCTTTGTTCTTACTCTGTTGAACCTTTTTATCACTTCTCCAATCCCATTTGCAAATTGCAATCGTGCTGGCAGTATAATTGGAAGGCATTATGTTTAGGTCTTGATCACTATAATTAAAAAGTCAGAAAGCAAAAATAGTATGATTATTTGTTGTGTAGGTTTGGAGATGTTTGAGTCGTTTTCATAATCACTGGCTGCAGATGAGAGATGAATATGTTCACTAGAATTTCAGTACAATGAAAATTGTAAAACAGAATTGGCAATTATGATGGAATTTGAGATTTTAAAGCTTGAATTTTTTTGAGATAGACCCAGACCCCAATTGAAAGGGAAACTGGCTCTTGGAGTTAGACATAAGACATAAGAAATAGGAGCAGGAGTAGGCCATCCAGCCCCTCGAGCCTGCCCTGCCATTCAATAAGATCATGGCTTCCCTGCTTTCTCCCCATAACCCTTAATTCCCTTATCAATCAAAAACCTATCCACTCTTGACTTGAATGTATTCAGCAAGAAAACCTCCACCACCTCATCAGGCAGAGAATTCCAAAGATTCACTATCCGTTGCGTGGTGAATCTTCATTATCCACCCTTCATTATCTTATTCATCTCTATAAGATCCCCTCTCAGCCTTCTAAACTCCAAAGAGTACAAATTTAGGCTATTCAGTCTCTCCTCATAATCCAACACCCTCATCTCTGGTATCAGCCTAGTAAACCTTCTCTGCATTCCCTCCAAGGCCAATATATCCTTCCTCAAATGCAGCGACCAAAACTGCACACAGTACTCTAGCTGCGGCCTCACCAATACCCTATACAGCTGCAACAGTACCTCCCTACTTTTATATTCTATTCCCCTAGCTATAAAGGCCAACATTGCATTCATCCTCTTAATCACCTGCACTTGCATGCTGTGATTTTGCGATTCGTGCACAAGGACCCCCAGGTCCCTCTGCACTGTCACATGCTGCAGCTTTTCACCATTTAAATAGGAAGGATTAATACCATTATTCCTACCAAAGGGGATAACCTCACACTTGCTAACATTATACTCTATCTGCCAGGTCCTCGCCCATTCACTCAACCTATCCACATCCCTCCACAGGCTTTCCACACCCTCCACACAATTTGCTTTTCCACTCATCTTTGTGTCATTAGCAAATTTTGTCACTGTGCACTCAGCCCCTTCCTCCAGATCGTCTATGTAAATGGTAAATAGTTGAGACCCCAACATCGAACCCTGGGGCACTCCACTAGTCACCAGCTGCCAATCAGAATAGCACCCATTAATATCTATCCTCTGCTTCCTATTAGACAACCAATCCTCTATCCAGTCTAACACCATACTCCCGACTCCCTGCACCCTAACCTTCTGCAGCAATCTTTTGTGAGGCACCTTATCAAATGCCTTTTGGAAATCCAAAAACATTACATCCACCAGTTCCCCTCTATCTACCGCATAGTCACTTCCTCATTGAACTCCAATAAATTCATCAAGCATGACTTCCTCTTAACGAATTCGTGCTGCATCTGCTTGATCAAACAGTTCGTGTCCAGTTGCAAAGGAAACTAAGACAAACTAAGTTTGGACCAATATTTCTGGAGAGATTGAAAATTGATTGAAATCATGTAAATAAAAGACACAAACAACAGAGTTCAGTTGATGAAGATTCCAATGGTGCAACAGGAAGGCTGAAAATGACAGAGGCTTGATCCAGACACACTGTATATATACAGTTGTTAAAACTGTTGTTGCTTGAAGATAACAATGGTGAATCTACAGCATCCAGACTATTGAGCAGAATTGAGGTTTGGCAGATGAGCCATTTTTAGTGAAGAACGTGTCTGTGGCACTTGAGTTGATTGTCTATTCCCCGGTCAACGGCAGTACACAATCTTGGAAGAAATTCTTGAGGAAAATGGAGTTTTGAAGAACATTGTGACTGAGATTGAGAATATCTAGACTGAGTGGACTGTAAAGGCAATTGGTAACATCTCTTTTATCTGGTATTTATTCTGTAATTGTTTATAATCACCCACAATTTGCCCGTTAATTCATGTTTAACTTGAGTTGATTTTGGGGTTTTTAGAATATAGATGGTTACCCAAAAAATATTTAGTGTTTACTTTGTTTTGCTATTACCAGTGGAATTCTTCCAATAAATAACTGGGCTTTCTGGTTTATTCTTGTAGCAAGAAGTCAATTGTTTTAATGCAAGGATAAGATGGATGAAGGGGAGGGCCTAGTGAGATGCTCTTACAGCGAATCAGTGCAGACTCAATAGGAAGATGGCCTCTTTCTGCACTGTAGAGACTCTATGATTGTCAAGACCACAACACAATGAAAACATGTTTCAATAATTGCAGACATATTAATTAGTAAAAGTATAATGTGAGTTTGTACTATTATGTTTTTTAGTTAATCTTTTTATATATTTAGTGTGACTTTACAAAAACAGTTTACACTGTGCTTGTTACTTTTCAAAGACATTTCTTTGCAGCATTTATACATGTGAGGTTCCCTGTTAATATAAAGAAGACATCCAAAGACACTTTACAAACAGTAAAAGGAAACAGATGTCATGGTGAGATAGGAAAGATTAGGAGGCATGTATAAGAGCTTTGCAAAGAGATGGACTTTTAGGGATAGAAAGAGTTCAGCCATGATGGAGAGGTTTAGGGTGGGAATTCTGTAATGAGACAATAGTAGAATGAAATGAAGGGATAATGCACAGGAGACTATAGATGGAAGGATAGTGTGTTTGGGAAAGAGGATGTAGGGCTGTAATAGATCATCAATGAGACCATGGACAAATTAGACTAAATTGAGAATTTTAAATTTAATGTGTGCAGTGACAAGGAGCCAAGATGGGGTCTATGGGCAAGCAGTATTAATAGGATGGGACATGAGAGGCAAGAGTTTTAGAATGTAGGAATTAATGAAGTTACAAGACCAGCAAAGAAAGCATTTAAAAAGTTGTGTGGTGATAAAGATGTATATAGCAGCTTTAGATCATCGAGCTGGACAATATGGAGGAAGAAATAACTGGATCTTAGTGCTGGATAGGATCAAACGAGTATGTAAGCTTACAATTGGTTTGGGTCAGACTTAAGAGTGGACAGGAGGGGAATGGAATCAGTAGCAAGGAAGTGGAGTTTAACATAGAAACATAGAAACATAGAAAATAGATGCAGAAGTAGGTTATTTGGCCCTTCAAGCCAAATCATGATCATGCACTTCCCACTCCCGCTTTCGCTCCATCTCCCTTGATCCCTTTAGCCACAAAGACTCCAGCTCCTCCTTGAACATATCTAACAAACTGGTCCCAGTAGCTTTTTGTAGTAGAGAATTCCACAGGTTCACAACTCTGAGTGAAGAAGTTCTTCCTTATGTTAGTCTTAAATGATTTACCCTTTATTCTTAGACTGTGATTCTTAGTTCTGCACTTTCCCAACAACAAAAATGTCTTCCTTCATGGAATCTGTCCAGTCCAATCAAGATTTTATGTTTCTGTGCCAAAAAAATATGGGGCCAGAGACAATGGGCTACAAACTACTCTTCCTGCTTGAGTTGGCACAATCAAAAAAAAATGATAAAAGTTCTGCTCCAAGAGTAGGTTTCTTCATCCATTATCAGCTGGTAGTGTAATTCTACAATAAGCTGCAAAATATATATTTTGAAATGGGAGTTAATATTTTAATATGTAATATTTTCCTTTTTAATTTGAAGGAATTCTAATAGCAACATCCCTCCACTCACCTCGTTGCTTGCCCCCTTCATTTGCTATGTTGCTAGGCCATCCACTCTGTCATTCGGCCTCTTCACTTGCCACTATGCTCATCCTGTGTAGACAGTGAGGGTACAGGAGCTGCAAAAGACGGAGGGGGAGCAGGATGGCCAGTGAGACACTGAGAAGGGCAGTGATCAAATTACAAACCTGATTCCAGGATTTTGAACTGATTTTTTTTTTTTGGGGGGGGTCCAATATTCTGTGAAGTCTGTAATTCTTAATCATGGTGAAAAAAAAATTATTAATGCTGCACTTATTTAAATATCTTTACTTGATATTATGAATGGTTCCTATTCTTTGATCCAGACAGCTACCTGTGGCTAGCAATAATGTCACTGGCAGTGTGACTGCATCAGTAAAGTTTTACAACACCAATTTTAAATCCAACCAATTTATTTGACAGTAAATTCGCGAGCTTTCAACACTATGGCCTTCGTCAGGCAAATGCAGTGTTCTGGTCTGCAATAGCACTCATATCAACACAGACAGTCACAGATTGTTGATTAGAATGCGATCAGATTAGAGTGTCACTGCATGTCAGGTAAATGTGTTTCCTGCTGTTGCGGTGGCAACAAACATGGCATTTTATAACACAGAGGGTTAGCTCACTGTCTCATGATTTTCCTTTGCAAACCAGCCAGTTGTCAAACATGGTCAGACAAGCTCGTGCCAGATCTAATGTTTAATGTGATTAGATTAAAGTGGTTGTTGGGGCTTTCTTCTGAGCTGGAGTTCATTGTGATCAAGGTGATTCAGTTAAAAAGATTGGTCCTCCTCACCCACCTAAATAATTAGATTATGTCTGAATTTTACTGACTCGAATGAAGAACCTATGAAATGTCTCTCCCATGCCTATAACTTGTTCTCACTGATAGTAATCATCAAGAAAACTTGATTATATGATAAGGTGTCACATCTTCATTTTTGATCACTCTAAATAATATCATACTGAAATGGTTAGCAAATTCTTCTGTCCACAATGACAAACAGCCCATGTCTATTGCAGATATTGCATATGGGAAGCAGCTACCACTTCTGGCTGACATGAAATGTGGATGTAGCAGATTTTTAGAACCAAGATGTTGGCTAATGAGGACCCTGTTTTCAGCATCTTGTTATCATGTGCAATATGGACAACATGCAGCTATCAAAGAAAACAATTCAACAATTTTCATCTTTGCTCCTTTGTAGTGCATTCTGCGCATCTCATGGAAGGGCAAAAATCATGATTGTGCTAGTCCCCTCAAAGCCACATCTCCCAAAGATGTTGGCTGTTATCACAGAGAGGCTGGCTGAACAATGATGCGTACTCAGGATTTTCTGTATGCTAAGGTAGCCAGAATCAAAAGTGATGGACATCCTAAGTTCCACTTCAAACGTGAAATGGAAACCTATGCATCAAATATTGCATCTGGGAGACACAAGAAGAAGGCAGCAACATCCTTGAGTTGGCTTGTGTCACCACAAAGATCAGCACCAGCTTGACAACAATTCCTGATCATTGATCTCCTGTGAAGAACTGCAAGAAGACAAAGCTTTCAGCTTTTTCAACACTTTATCAAGATGTATTGGTGATTTTTGTTTTATCTTAAGCGAACATTATTTTATGTCTGGTGTTAGAGAAATCTGATGCATTCTCCTCTGAAAGCTTCAGCTCATTTTGTGATTTTTTTTTTCAAATTAGGCATCAAAGAATGAAGGAAATGGACAAATAGATAATAGCTGATGTAAACTGAGAATACTGATTTTACTCCTCTACATGCATCTGATTGATTTCTATCATTATTTGAAAGTTTTGGGTTGTGCTCCCCTTTCCATGATTTTTATTCTGCTTATTCCCATATTGAGATAATTCTGCATAACACAATGTAACTTAGAGTGTCATGTGCATGTTCCACTTCAGTATTTCATAGTGTAGTCCACTAATAAACAAATGTCCTGTAGCATACTTTTATAACTTCTTTCTAAGCTCTCACTAAAAGCCAATTTGAAATGAAAGATTAAGACATTTAAAGTCAAACTATTTTTTGTTAACTAACTTCAGGAGACCTACAGCTACATCTTCAAGTGATGATCAACCACCTCCGCCCTGAAGACAGGATAAAGTTGGTAAGAGAAATGAGACACTGTCCTAACTTTTCTTTGGTGAATGGAGTGACTACTGTGTGAAAATATCACAATGCTCAGTAACAAGCTATTGTAAACCATGCTGGTGATGACCAAAGCTTGGGAACATTCTTTGCACAGGGCTCAAGTTTCATGTAGTTAATTCTGTATTGCTTATTGCCACAAAGCATTGAAGCTCCTGGTAGCTTCCTAGTCGGACCATCATGCTAATAAAGTATTAGCATACAAATTTGTTTGAAGCTAAGTGTAATAAATTCCTGCCCTCGTGATTGATCAATGTGTCTGTGTCCCATTTTAATGAGCCAAGCCAGGTGGTTAATCTAAACATCCCCTAAGGTCTTATATGCCCGTATCTGAGTACAATAAACCAATAAATGTTGATCCTGTTCCAACTTTATATTACTAGTCATGTTAACGTAGAATGGTTGCAGCACAGAAGGAAGCCATTCAGCCTGTTCCTGTGTCTGCTCTCTGAGAGAGCAAATCAGCTTATCGCACTCCCAAGCCTTTTCCCTATAGTCCTGTAATCTGTTTTTCTTCAGGTACTTATCCAGTTCTCTTTTAAAAGCGGTGTTTGAATTTGAACATGGGGAACATAGAAAAACTATAGCATAAATAGGCCCTTTGGCCCACAAGTTGCACCGATCATATCCCTTCCTATTAGGCTTACCCAAAACCCTCAATCCTATTAAGCCCCATGTACTCATTCAAAAGTCTCTTAAAAGACCATATCGAGTTTGCCTCCACCACCATCGGCGGCAGTTGATTCCATTCACCCACCACCCACTGAGTGAAAAACTTACCCATGACATCTCCTCTGTACCTACTCCCCATCACCTTAAACCTGTGTCCTCTCATAGCTTCCAGTCACACTCTCAGGCAGTGCATTCCAGGTTCAAAGCACTTGCTGCTTAAAAAAGCTTTTCCTCATATTACCTTTCTCTCATGTTGCCCTTCATTCTCTATCACTGTCCCTTCATTCTTGATCCTTCTGCCAATGGGAACAGTTTCTCTGTACCTACCTTGTCTGGACTCATTATTTTAAACACTTTTATCAACTTGCCTCTCAGTTTTCTCTTAAAGGACAACAGCCCCATCATCTTCAATTTATCCACATAGCTGAGGTCCCTCATGCCTATTATAAGGCTTGTAAATCTCTGCATCCTTTCTCAATTCTTCCTAAAGTGGAGTACCCCAAATTGGACACACTATTACATATGACTTCCTTGTTTATGCCCTTTATACTTTTATTCATAAAATTTAGGATCGCATCTGCCTTTTTAACAGCTTTCTCCATGTGGCCTGCCACCTTCAATGATTTGTATATGTTAACTTGCCAGACAGCTCTGCTCTGCATCTCATTTAATTGTATGCTTTATTTTACCCTCTTCATTCTTCCTACCAAAATCTGTCACTTTTCTGCATTTTCTTTCTTAGTGAAGTAGCAGTTCACAAAAATTTCCTGAACAGATGAGCAACAATAGGATAAATATGTTTTAATCAGGAAGCCAAATTATTTTTGGAACCTCTTTGGAACTGGTTTACCTCCACAGGCTGTACGTCTGGAAAGCATGTCTGCTGAGCGCATCCGATACATGGTGGTTGTCTATACTAATGGACACCAAGATACAGAGGAGAATGTTCTTTTGGGAATTGACTTCGCAAGCAAGGAGAGGTATATGGTTTGCTTACTATTTGTGCGGAGGGGAGAGGGAGGGGATAGAGGAATAGAAGAAATTTTAGATAATGGGAACAAAAAATGAATTTTCAGCTCCTTGTTATCAAAGTATTTTAATATTTTAATTAGATCATATCAGGAATAAGAAATGCTGGTTATGAGGAAAGTAACATTCTGACACTCTATTCACTGAAACAGCACGAATAGGAAAACAATTTCCTTTGGCTGGAGATTCAGTGACAATGGCTCGTAACTTAAAATCTCTCTCTGGGTCAATTTTAAGTAAAATTTGTTTACAAAGGATTGTTGGAACATGGAATGTTTCACCAGAGCTGGAGACCATTGTGTTTTTAAGGAATCATTTTATACGTTTTCAAAGCAGACAAAATACAGAACTGTGGGACTGCGCATAGTGTGGTTAGTTTTGGATTCCTCTAGCTAAGCTAAGCATCAGAACAGACACCTTGGACTTCCTGTCAAATAAATAAAATTGGTGGATAAGGGAATTGTAGATCTTCATTAGGTCGATTTCTTTGAATATGTTTATATACAAAAGTCTTATGGGAAAACAGGAAAAGAAGCCGCCAAGTTTTTTGTTTATAAACTCAATTTATTATTCACTTATTAACATAGAACCAATTTAATCTGGCTTGCACCTTGCACTTTGTCATCAGAAGTGTTTTTAATTTCTGTAGTTTATTTGAGTCATAGAATTCCTATGGTGTAGAAGGAGGCCATTCAGCCCTCAAGTCTATACTGACAACAATCCTACCTAGGCCCTATTCCTGTAACCCTACATATTTACCTGCTACTCTCTCTAACCTATGCATCCTGGAATACTAAGAGGCAATTCAGCATGGCCAATCAACCAAACATGCATATCTTTGGAATATGGGAGAACACTGGAGCATCTGGAGGAAACCCATGCAGACATGGGGAGAATGTGCAAACTCCAACAATCACTTAGTCTCTACAATTTGCATTAAGATTGTTTGCTGCTCTAAGTTGTCAGATGTTCCTTCATAAAACAGATGCATGACATGTTACTAAACTGATCATGTTTTAATGATGACCTTTTATTTTCCCTAGTAATACATGTACTATAGGAATGACTCTTCCACTGTGGAGTGACACAAAGATTCACTTGGATGGAGATGGGTAAGGAACTGGATTGTTTCTTTATAATTAAGCATGCAAAAATAGAAATAACTAAAATCATAACTTAATATAGTATAATCCTTAATATAATATAATGCTTATCTCAGCGTCTTTGGTTTATAATTTTATGTTTAAATGTTTAGCCAACCAGTTTTTAAGCACAATACAGTGCATATCACAATTTTAAGCAGTTTAAGGAAACTTACAAAGCTCGTAATTTCCAATATTGAAATTTGCCCAGTAGTTTTAATCTAACTTAGCAATGCTTAGTTTCAGTGAAATTCAGCATCGTATCAATTAAATTCTGGAATCAACACTGGATAAACCCCGACCACAATATTCATTCAAAAACTTGGTCTGCTGAACATTTTTAAACTTTATAAGACTTTTTAATAAATTCTAACAAAGTGGAAAAAGTTAGTCAATGTTTTATAGTGCACTTTTCATGTAATGAATAAAATGCAAGAATTGACACAGGAGTTTATGAATATCAATTACATTTTAAGTAGCTTTTGCTAATAAATGTCTCAATAAACAATTCTGCAAGTTTAAAGAAAACAAGTTCTTGAAATGCCCAAAATATTATTTTAACAATCTTGGTTAGACTCCGAGGTTCTAATGCAGTTTATAAAATATTATATATATTTTTTAAAATAACATTCGAGATAAAGGAGAGAAATGCTAGCCTGGGGCATTTGTATTTTAACCTGTGGTTGTATTAAGGATGTTTAAATCAGAAATAGGATGGGATACGTGCAATATAGACTTCCCTTCGGTATTTGGCCCGGGTTCAATACGTAACTTTAAGCATTGTAACTGGCAATTAATATTCACATTTTCGTAGAGTCCAAAACTACCTCCACATTCACAAATTATATTGACAAGGGGAAGCACATAGATGAAATAAAGAATGGGGCTAAAGATCGATTTTTGGGAACTTGGAGACAATGATTTGGAGGTCAGAAGAGGCACAAGACAAAAAGTACTGAATGGATAACTTGGAAGGACTCCACAGTGCCACAAAGTACACATATATTGCTTATTTCGTGATTAAAACGCTTCTGCTTTTAATCTTTTACACGTCCATCCAACTGAGCAGAAACTCACTTTTGATTAAATGTTCTGCTTGAAATATTATCCAGTCTTTTCCTTTCACAGCTATTGTGTAATTCCCATATTATCTTACCTGCAATCAAGCCAAGCCTCTGCCATTTAGTTCTCAAATGGAAGCTAAAGCTTAAGCTTTTCTGCTCCATTTCTCCAGTATTGTAGTAGCTTATCTCCTGTCCATGTCCAGAGGATCTATCTGGCAGCATAAAATTTATCTGCCACATATAGGGGGAGGAATGTATCCTTTTGTGCCTCTTTTTCCTATGTGTATATTATCTACAAGCCCTTTTAGAATTTGCTCTTACTGAAAGACATTATTTTGCTTCACACACAGCAAACAAAACAAAAATGGTGGCTAGCAGGTATACTCAACAAGGCTAATGCATTAAATCCTTTGAGGTGCCTTCAAGTCTCCAGAGTACAACTGAAGAAAGGAGATTTTTCACTAAATCCACTAGTGAAATAGACTGGTAATAATGAATACGTTTAGGAATAAGTTTGTTCGCAGTCCTGAATTCTGAAGTTGCACTTTTAAGAATATTGACTCTGGTATTTTAAATAAGCTGTTGATATCAGGATAGTTTTATATGGCAATTTTCTTTTGCTTCAGTGGATTCAGTGTGAGTACAGTGGATCGTGTTCACATATTCAAGCCTGTTTCAGTACAAGCCATGTGGTGAGTTTACCCAATTGCTGGTTTAATGACTGACTCATTTGGTAGAATGATTGGTCTATCTTTGAATATGGACATCTGGAGTATGAGAAAAAGACCTACATTGATATCATAATTATTAAGATTGTAAATTGGATGAAAGTTTCTTTATGGCTATTTCACTAAACTGATCTTACTTACAGGAAGAGAATAATTATGAAGAAATATATCCTAGTAGGCAAACCAAGAAAATACCTTAATATTGTAACGGAACATGCCCATGACTGGATCAACCTGACTATTAAAAGCTAGCATGGACTTTGGTTTGAGGATGGGAAGATAAGATGAATGCTGACAAGTGAAAATTGTTTTTATATAGTGAACCTAAAATCAGAACTATGTCAAAGCACTTTATAAGGGAGTAGATGACATCAACCTGCAAAAGGGATAGATTAAGGGGAGCTAAAAACCAGATTCAGTGAGGTTTTGAAGGATCCTTTGAACAAATGGAAGAAGTAGCTAAAGAAAGTGATTTTAAATATAAATTAAAAATTGTAGCAATATAATGATAAAGATGAGTTTCTGGAGTGGAATTATATAGTACAGTTAGACAAGTAGAAGATGAGCATATATTTGAAGATCAGTCACATAAAGTGAAGCATAGACTATTTTCTAAATGGGGAAATGCTTAGGAAATCAGAAGCACAAAGGGATTTGGGAGTCCTTGTTCAAGATTCTCTTTTGGTTAACGTACAAGTTAATTCGCTAGTTAAGAAGGAGAATCAACATGCCTTTGTGCATGGTAGGTCATGTTTGACCAATATATTTGAGTTTTTCGAGGAGATTATCAGGAAAGTGGATGAAGGGAAGGCAGTGGATGTTGTCTGTGGATTTCAGTAAAGCCTTTGACAAGGTCCTGCATGAGAGGTTAGTTAGGAAGGTTCAGTCGCTAGATATACATGGAGAGGTAATAAATTGGATTAAACATTGGCTCAATGGAAGAAGCCAGAGAGGCTTCTCTGAATGGAGACCTTTGACTAGTAGTGCGTCACAGGAGTCAGTGCTGAGTACATTGTTGTTTGTCATCTATATCAATGATCTGGATGATAATGTGGTAAATTGGATCAGCAAATTTGCTGATGATACAAAGATTGGAAGTGTAGTGGACAGTGAGGAAGATTTTCAAAACTTGCAGAGGGATTTGGACCAGCTAGAAAAATGGGCTGAAAAATGGCAGGTGGAGTTTAATGCAGATGAGTGTGAGGTATTGCACTTTGGAAGGACAAACCAAGGTAGCATATACAAGGTAAATGGTAGGACACTGAACAGCATAGTAGAACAGAGGGATCTGGGGGTACATAATTTCCTAAAGGTGACGTCATAAGTAGTTAGGGTTGTAAAGAGTGCTTTTGGTACATTGGCCTTTATAAATCCAAGTATTGAGTATAAGAGTTGGAATGTTATGGTGAGGTTGTATAAGACATTGGTGAGGCCAAATTTAGAGTATTGTGTGCAGTTTGGTCACCTAATTACAGGAAGGATGCTAATAAGATTGAAAGAGTCAGAGAAGGTTTACAAGGATGTTGCCAGGACTTGAGAAACTAAGTTACAGAGAAAGGTTGAATAGGATAGGACTTTATTCCCTGGAGTGTAGAAGAATAAGGCGAGATTTGATAGAGATGTATAAAATTATGATGGGTATAGATAGAATGAATGTAAGCAGGCTTTTTCTACTGAGGCTAGGAGAGGAAAAAAAACTAGAGGACATGGGTTAAGGTGAAGGGGGAAAAGTATAAAGGGAATATTGGGGGGGGGTTCTTCACACAGTGGTGGGAGTGTGGAATTAGTTGCCAGATGAAGTGGTAAATGTGGGCTTACTTTTATAATTTGAGAAAAACTTGGACAAATACATGGATGAGAGGGGTTTGGAGGGATATCGTCCAGTGCAGGTCAGTGGGACTAGGCAGAAAGATGCTTTGGCACAGCCAAGAAGGGTCATAAGGTTTGTTTCTATGCTGTAATGTTCTATGGTTCGATATCACTGAATCTGAACATAATGCCCGCTAAAACTGTTAATTATAACTACTTCTATTTGAATTTCTTCAGATACAGTAAGTCCTCCATCTAAAAGAAAAGGTAAATTTAGAGAAATACATCATGAAAAGCTTATTAAGTTGAGTGATAAATGTTTGGAATGATGTCACAAGACAATATAAGAAAAGATCTTTAATTTATTCAAGATATAATAGATGCCTTGATAGGAGAGTTAGTATATTCAACAAATGAACTTCAACAGTCAAAATATCCCTTGCACCTCAAAAAAAATTAGCACTGTATAGATTCATTTATATAAATTAGAACAAACTATGGGCAGGATTCTCCAGCAGTTCACATCAGCAGGAATCTCTAGTCGTGCTGCAATAAGTAGAGATTTGGCTGGGTGACAAATTCTCCATCCTTGCTGGCAACAGCAGCAAGGTGTGAACAGCTGAAGAATTCTGGTCTATAATTAA
This sequence comes from Sphyrna mokarran, assembly GCA_024679065.1. NCBI lineage: Eukaryota > Metazoa > Chordata > Chondrichthyes > Carcharhiniformes > Carcharhinidae > Sphyrna > Sphyrna mokarran. Next base: position 37,915,390 of record JAGIQG010000020.1, on the reverse strand, counting down.
CTTTAAAATCCTTGTTTCTATTTGTTTTTTGTTCAGGCATTACATACTGGCACCCTTATCAGGGGAACTAGCAAATCACTATTTAATTAGAACATTGAAAGAGGCAAATTAATTTTGATGCAATCACACAATTGCCAAAGCATCCAAAAACCAATGAATGGCTTCGTTGCTATTAATCCCCTCCCCTCATCCTGTTAAGTTTAGTAATTTAACTCAGCTTGTTGTAGGCTTTTGCAGTTTAGATAAACACAAAGAAAACATCAATAGTACAAATTCCAAAGGAATTGCAAGTCTTTAACTGTTATATTTTCAAAGGAGACATGAATAGTAAGATTTATTTTCTAAGTCAGATATCAATAAAGATGACCTGTCTGTACAGCTATGGGGATGAAAGACTTGAAACATATTCATTATTTGTGTTTTGTAGGTCAGCACTACAAATTCTGCATAAGTCCTGCGAGATAGCGCGTAGGTACAATTACTATCCATCAGGAATTGCTTTGACTTGGACCAGTTACTATGAGAGTTGCATTAACTCAGAGCAAAGTTGTATTAATGAATGGAATACAATGCAAGACTTGCAGTCCATGCGGGCTGACTCACCCCCAATGTTTGCTGATAAGTGAGTAAAAATTATACCCTTTCTAAGCTTTTTTTCCCCAGAATTTCTTTTTATAATCATGTTGAGATCACCCCACTTTCCCAGATCCAATTTTTAGAAATAATTATTTTTGATAAATATGCAGAGCAACTGCATATGAAGAGCAACTGATGTTGAAACGAGAAATGACATATTGAAAACTACTGAGAATTGTATAAAGATGCAAAATTTGCAATTTCATATTTGCAATTTCTTATTCAGTTTGTTGCTCTCTGTTCTTTCTCTTGGCTTTTGTTTGTTCTGTTTTTAAAAATTATCCTTTACCTTGCAATGCTTTTGCAGCCATTTTCAATTGTCATTTGTATAGTGTAGACAGTTCATCAGTATGGTTGAGCTTTTTTGATTTTAATGTGCTATGTAAATTAAACTCTCGTTGATGTCTTGAGCAAGAGAAATAGTATATTAAGCAAAGATATATGATGTGTTCATTTTTTCTCAATCAGTCTATATTTTGGAATATATAAATGCTTTGTGATTTTCTGAGCACCTAATGTAATTTTTTTTTCTTTTTATCTCTAGCACTTGAGTTGAAACTCTCCTCTCACTAAACCCATAATATTCAATACTAAGTATTGTTCTGAGTCATTGAAGCCTCAAAAGTAACTATTGTTGGAATGAAAATGCCATTATAACTCAGAAGTTACTTATCCCTATATTTATAAGCAGATCCAGAGAGCTGTACTCTGAATCTAACCCATGATACACGTGGTCAGAATGCAAGATCTGACATAAGGAAAAGAAACAGTAGGAAAAATGTCCTGTTTGCTGTTGATATTTTAATGACACAAAATTCCTCTGACCCCCCCCCCCCCCTTTTCCTTCACCAAAAAAAAATTTAAAAGTTGCCTCAAAAGATTTTTAGTTTCTCTTGCCAATTTCCTGCTCCTGAAAACCATTCCAGTGTAGAAATTAGAAACTCAGTGTGATACATCTGGCATTTCAACCGTGAACAGAATCAATCCAGATCCATAAGAACCTGTTCACTTTTGCTGACATTCAATGTATATCTCTTGGATAACATTAATTAATGGAAATGCCAACTGGTTTCCCAATAATTGTTGAATTCCATTTCTAATCCTAGCTTAAAAATAGCTAATTTGCTATAAATTAAGATTAAAACTAGAAAATGGCAACTGCATGCAGCATTGGCTTCACGCTTGTCCTTTTTTTGTGTTTAGGAATTTGTATTTTGGTCTTTAGGTAAAACAAATATACTTGTTTTTTTTTTGTACAGGCCAACAGAAAATGAACTAACTGAACGATTAATAAAAAACAAACTAAGACACATAATGATGAGCAAAGATTTGGAAAATGTCACTTCTAAAGAAGTAAGTTTGCAATTATGCAGGGCAAATGTAATGCGTCTGAATAGTATGGATGTTTACACTTAACAGCTCTCCCTAAACTGTCGCTTAGTTGTGGCATCTTAAGTAATGCTGATCTTGATTAATCCATCTTAGTAAAATAAGACGTGTGATTTATTCTAACAATTAAAATATAAGTAGAATTTGAACAGAGGAAAATATAAACTTGTGCTTTGCCATAAAGGTGTGCACTTAAAACATGAATCTATCCTTTATGAGTGATCATTGCCATGTTATTCCCAGCTTTCTTTAAGACTTCCAACATTTGGTATTTTTTTCCTTTTGACTTGTATATAGAAAGTTTTTTACCTCAACAAAAAAAAACACTATATCTGGAGTATGTGCCTATAACCAGAAAAGTAGTAGTTGGGGAATGATCACGCCTGAATTAGTCTAATTCAGTTCTTTGCAACCCAGTTACAAAGTGCTGTTGTTGATGTTTGAATTATGATACCTGCATGTTCCTCTTGCCTGGGGATAGGTAGATAAGTGGCTTGCTTGAAGTGGCAGATAGATAAAGCAAAAAAAATTAAAAGCAGAAATAGCAAAAAGGTATATATTCCATTTCTATGAGGCAGTACTTAGGCCAAGTTTACAGTATGGTATACAGGCAGCTTTGGCAGTTCCATTATAGGATTAATATTAAAATTAGAAAAAGTGTAGTGCAAAAGTTAAAGTTTATTAGTGTTACAAGTAGGCTAACATTAACATTGCAATGAAGTTACTGTGGAAATTCTCTAGTCACCACACTTCAGCGCCTGTTCAGGTACATTGAGGGAGAATTTAGCATGGAAAATGCACTTAACCAGCACATCTTTTGGACTCTGAGAGGAAGCAAGTACATCTTTCAGACTTTAATTACCTGAATGAAGAGAACTACCATTATGAGGAGAAACATGAGATACTGCCACAATTTCCACTGAAGTAGACAAAATCAAAAGGTGCTTTAACAGCAAGTTTTAAAGTTGTGAAATTTTCTTGTGAAATGGAGAAAAAGATTAATTTCTCTAGGCTGTAAGTTAGTGCCAATTTAAAATTGTTACAGCTTATGAATATCAAAAGTAGGAGATGTTTTAACATGGATTTGTTGAAGCATGGAATACTCCCCAAATGATGATAAGGAAAACATGTTTGTATCATTTAAGAAACAGTAGATAGAATCATAGAATCCCTACAGTACAGAAGGAGGCCATTTGGCCCATTAAGTCTGTACCAACCACAATCCCATTTACCCTGCTTATCTCCTGACAATAAATAAACATGTGAAATGGAGGAAGAGGCAAAATTATGAGGTGAGAGTGGCGGGTAATATGACTAGTTTGGGATTACTCCAGCAAAGAATATGTGAGAAGCAATGGGCTGCATTTTTCACCTTTAATGCTGCAAACTTCTAAGTTCTAAGCGGAGTCTTAGAATTGGAACAAAGCATTATATTTTACTGACTTAAAAATCATCATATAATTCTTCTAAGAGTCTGGTAGTACATAGACATAAAGGTCTAAGTCCAAGTCTGTGCTTTGGTAGTTGATCTCAGCTAGAGCAGCAGTTGAGCATTGTAGTTTACCTCAGTGCTCTAAGTGAAGGCAAGATGCAAAATCAGTCAGATTCTGCAATGTAATAATAGTCCAGTGACCCTTGTTGGGAAGTACACACTTCAAGATCTGGCAAAGACCATATTGAGTTCAGCTGAGATGTCATTTCCATTGAACAAGTTGATTGACGTTTGAACACAGAATTGATCTTGAACTGGGGAACTGTCACTCTACAGAGTCACATTCCAAAAAGAACCTATGCCATTGAGGTAGGAGAGAAAATAGGGCCAAAAAATGTATTAAAAAGACATGTGCTACTGAAGATTTTTTTGTTCACAGATTCGAAATGAGTTGGAACAACAGATGAACTGCAACCTAAAAGAGTACAAAGGATTTATTGATAATGAAATGCTGATCATTTTAGGACAAATGGATAAAGCTTCCCTAATATTTGATCATCTTTATCTGGTATTTTTTTTCTATTCTGTAGATTTGTTTAATTGCAGGGAATGTTAGGACATTTTTCACACCATGGAATTATCAAAATGGAAACTTATTTTGGAGTGATATTTGTTTATTGCTTCTGAAAAGGAACAGCTGATTCTGTCCAATATTCATCTCATTTCTTCCCCCACCACCTCTGATTTAAGTATTTGTCAGTGTGTCAGTCCATGACATGCATGCTGCTACCCAGCCCCTTCCAAAATATGCATTCATGTCATATAAATTGTGGAAATCCTTGCTTCTTTCCACATTTTTGAGGTACCGATCTCAAATACACCTATCTAGTGTCAGATAGTCCACTGAGTTGTTGGAGTACAATCTTCCTCTGGGCTTGGGAAAATCTAAGTGGCAAATATATGTGGCTTGCAAACTGTACATCTAATACGTATGTGGCTTCACATGACATTTTATTCTTTTCACACTGGGCTCAGGTTTGCAGTATATTTTGTAAGCTGTGTTGGAATGTGTGAGGAGTGTTGCCTATCTTGGTTCTCCAAAGCTATCCTAGTCCCAACAATGTTTAAAGGCGTTACCCTTCACCTCCCTTGGATCCCTATCCGTTCACCTTGCCGGCCCTTGTCCCCTTGACTAGCTGTGCCACTTTTGTCTCCTCATGTATCCTCCATGTCCTCTCAAATCATGTGCTCTGTCACACACCTTCCACAGCCACTCAAACAGTATGTACTCAGATTCCATGCAGTATCAATGGAGAATATTTTACATTTCTTAGGGGAGGAATTAAATATCTCACCCTCTAATTGATTCTAAAGGGGAAAAAATGTATTCTACTATGTGGAAAAACATGTGATCCTTTTTGCTTGTGTCAACAAACCTGAAAGCACATAAAAGGGATAATCTATCAGTACAGCCTCTTGAAACTGTCATTCATTCTCAGATGTGACGAAACACATTAGTATTTAAACCTCAGCCAAGCATTGCTAATGGCTATAGCTGTCCAAACAACAGATTTTCCTGGGAAGGAAGGAACAGAATTCCAGAATTTTGTGGCAGCGAAGCCCAGTTTTGAAATGTTCACAGCCTAATGGCACAGGGAAGCTTGATAGAGGCATAACCAAAGAAGTATGCACTGAGCCAGAGATATCGGGAAGGAAAAAAAATGGCTTTCAAGGATGTGGGGCTTACAGAAGACAGGAGTTCAGGAAGAGCATACAGAGCACTGAGCTGATTGCACGTACTGACAATGGTGGGCAAGAGGAGAGGAGAGAATACACAAAGTAAATTGGAGGAATTGAGAATTTAGTAGAGATTACAAAGCTAAGTAGAGGCGACAAGGTGTAGTGAGATGGTAATTTAAGTCCTATAGGATGAAAAGTCATTCATTATGAAGCTAAGAAAGAAATACACATCTTGGGAAGAAACTCAAGTGGGGAGAGATAAGGGTGAACAAAATGAGGCACTTGAAGCTGCAGAATGAACTAATGGAGCAGAGTAATAGAGGTTTACAAGTTGCAAGCAGGATCTTTGGTGCCACATATCCATGCCACCCAGTTTTTAACCACTAAGTTAGACCCAATTGCCTGTATTTGGTCCGTATCCTTCTATACCCATCTTACCATGAAACTGTCTAAAAGCTTTTTAAAAAAACAAAATTGTACTCACCTCTACTAATATCTCATTCCAAGCACTACTCTCTTGAGTGAAAAAATTGCTCCTCTGGACCCTTTTGTATTTCTCCCCTCTCACCTTTAACCTATGCCCTTTAGTTTTAGACTCCCCTTCCTTTGGGAAAAGATGTTGACTATCTAGCTGATCTGTGCTCTTTATATAAAAGGATGACTAGATCTGTACACAGTATTCTAAGTGTGGTCTTACCAAAGTTTTGTACCATATCAGCAAGACATCCCAATTCCTGTGTATTCAATGTCTGACCAATGAAACCAAGCATGCCGAATGCCATCTTCACCATCCTGTCCACTTGTCACTCCACTTTAGATGAGCGATGAAGTTGTACCCCTAGATCTCTTTGTTCTATAACTCTCCCCAATGCCCAACCATTAATTGAGTAGGTCCTGCCCTGATTCAATCTACCAAAATACATCACCTCACATTTATCTAAATTAAGCTCATCTTCATGCCTGCTTTTAACGTTTCCTGAGTATTGGTATACCTCTTACAGAGCAGTGAGCCTTCTGGTATTTTTACTGCAACTAAAGTGTTAGGAGAAGGAGTGAACTGGCTCCCCTACATTTGGCTTTTTTGGTTGGTCACAACAAGGTGTTTCTCATGAGGATGTGCTTTTTCTGAATCTAAATTTTTTGATTATTTTAACTGTGAATACCAAGCAGTCAGCAAGTAGAGAACATTTATTAAACACTAAACCCTAGGAAGAAAATACTAAAACACAATATCACATACGACAGGCTTCAGAAATAGAGAAGGCAGCATCTAACAAAAGAAGCTAAAATAATAAATGGTTAAGTGTCCTTTGACCCTAGTGTGTAAATTTTTAATCATTATGGCCAATTTGAATTAGGTTTTTGAATTAGGATGTGATCAGGTGTTACAATGATGACAAGATCTTGGTTCACTGGTAGATTCTTAGTAACGTTAGCTTCTGAACTGTGTGCTCCAAAGGACAACAAGACAACTCGGCTTTCAGGGTGTTTTAATCTGCTGAAATCCTTTTTGCAATCTCCTGTAATGGCTGCAACCTGGCCTATTAAATTTCACCTATTATGTACTTCGAAGGGAGTTTTAGGTGGGTCACTGTATGGCAGCCATTTTTTCTCAATATCCAGCATTTTGCATTTTAATTTCTCTTTTTTTGCACTCTCCTGAGGGAGTACCTTGAAGTGACCTTGCATTTTTAAATAGTTTGTTCTGTCTCATTTCAAATTACAAAATTTCCAAATAGTTGAAAGTTTAAATCATATTTTCAAAAATCAAGGAGCATAGCTTCATGACAGAAGTGTAACTGGCATGGTGAAACTTACAATATTTAAAGGTCACTTTTCTAATCTGAAAAATAATTATTGTACTTCAGGGAATGATTATAATTATTGACATTTTAGGGTTCAGAGTGGAATGCTTCAAACTTGGAAGAGCTTCAAAGCACAGGGTAAGGACAAAATAATTGCTACAGCATGTTTTTAATATTTTATTTTTATAATTGCTACTGTTAGCTCATTGACGTTACTGAACAAAAGGGAATCAGTGGCACAATAACTACATATCTGTACATTTTGTGGATGGCACTGGCAAAGCTAGCGTTTGTTGCCCATTCTAATTGCCTGTGAACTGAATGGTTTGCTCGGCCAGTTTAGAGGACAGTTATGATTCAATCACGTGTAGGCCAGACCAGATAAGGACAGCCAATTTCCTTCCCTAAAGGATATTAGTGAACCAGATGGAGTTGTACAGTAATCAGCAATAGTTTTGGTAATGGTGACCATAAAACTATTTTTCAAGTCCAAAATATTTTATTAAATTTAAATTCTACCAACTGCCATTGTGAGATTTGAACCCCTGTCCCCAGAGTATTAGCCTTAGCCTCTGGAGTACCAGTCCAATATTTTACCATTATGCCACAGGAATGGGAGATCATAACTTATTTATTGCTCATGTGATTTTCTTATGCAAGATCTGAAACAGAATGTTTACCTGTGACGGGGCTGTCCACATTTATTTGTTATATGTTATATTTTCTCTCACTCTCATGGGGATTTTAGATTTTTTTCTTCCCTCTTTTTTTTATAGGGTGTTTGAGATCAAATGCAAAACTCCAAGCAGCTGCCTAATTTTGAGATAAGCCAGCTTAGTCTATGTGGTGCAGGAGGTCACAGTTTTTTGGGTACTTTACTGATTGATACATCTACTCATTTCAACATCAGAGACACTGAACATTGTAAGGACAAAGAGCCGATATCTGTAAACATGTTGCAGAGTTGTTTATTATTATGCTGTGCTTCCTAACTGCATGCATTCTAGTAGGTAATCCTTCATTACTGCTTAAAAAGATGATTATCAAAAAATTTCTCTAAACAATTTTTTTGGTCTCTTACAGTGTTGGTTACATCTTAAATGTAACCAGAGAAATAGATAACTTCTTTCCAGGATTGTTCTGCTATCACAATGTACGGGTATTTGATGAGGATGCTACAGATCTACTGGCATATTGGAATGACACATATAACTTCATTACAAAAGCCAAGTAGGTAGAGGAATATTCTGCTTTGTAAACTAGTTTTCCATGTTGGCAAAGTAACCATTTGATTGCATTAGCTGAAGCTCCAGATCAAATATATGCTGAATCTGAGTTTGGTGGTATGTGCATTAAAGCAAATTCAGAACCTATCAGTAATGTAGTGTAATGAGTACTGAGGTGCAGTGAATGTACATGCTCTTAAGTAATTAAAAGCTGAGAAAAATGGTCTAACCATGAAGTTGGATTAAAGAAAGAGGCTGATAGTATTGTCCAAAGTTTAGTGAGCCTGAGAATTGGAAGGATTTTAGAATTCAGCAAAGGATGACCTTAAAAAAAAAAAGGGATAAAATATAAGATAATCTAGTAGGAGAAATGGAAAATAGACTGCAAACGCTTCTACAAATATGTACAAAAAAAGAGATTAGTAAAAGTAAATGTAGGCCCTTTACCAGCAAAGACAGGAGAATTTATAATGGAATGAGGGAATGATCGCTATTCAACAAACACTTTGTATCTGCTTTTATGGTAGAAGAGATAAAACATTCCATAAATGGTGAGGAACCAAGGGTCTAATGAGAATGGTGAGTTTAAATAAATTAGCACCTATATTAGTAAAGAAATAATACTCGAGAAATTAATGGGACGAAAATCCTTTGGACCTAATGGCCTACATCCCAGAGTCTTAGTAAAGGTGGCTACAAATATAGTGGATGCACTGTCTCTATTTTCAAGTGTTCTCTAGATTATAAATTGATTCCCACATATTAGTAGGGAGCAAATGTTATTGTTATTCATGAAAGCAGAAAACAGGAACTATAGGCCAGTTAACCTGAAAATGTTGGAATTATGAGGGATTTATTAATGAGGTATTAAGGAAATTATAATATGATTAATCAACACAGATTTATGAAAGGGAAATAAAATTGTTTGACAAATCTGTTAAGTTTTGAGATTGGTAGTGTGGTAAACAAGGGGAACCTGTAAATGTACTGTATTAGGAATTTCAAAAAGCAATTCAGTAAGGTTCCACTAGAGGTTATCATGCAAAATTAGGCATTTGGGATAATAGAGACAATATATTAGTATGAATAGGCAGTCATTTTTCAGTTAGCAGAATGTGATAGAAGAAATATAATGTGGATAAGTATATTAGTTAATAAATTGTATTAATTAATTCCACTTTGGAAGAGAAAATAGCAAAGAATAATATTTTTTAAATCATTAGTGACTAGATATTGTTGGTATTCAGAAGGACCCAGGGGTGTTCTTTATACAAAGTCACTGAAAGTCAACATGTTGGAACAGCTAGGAATTAGAAAAAAATATTGGTTGGGATTGTCTGTAAAAGTGGGAGTTATCGTTGGGTTGCTACTATACTTGAACTTTTCCACACCTCAACACAGTACTGCATTCCTTGCCGGGTCTTCAGAGCCCAGCTTTTCCTGAAATAAAAGTCTCAACGCTGTAGCATTGGAGAGAAGACAGAACATGCACCTTTTATATGGCGCAAGGTGCTGTCTGGTATGTTTAAAGGTCCAGCATGAATATTAGTGAAAGGGGAATGGATGAGTCGATACATACCTAAGAGGGTAGGAGAATTAAGTGAGTGAAGTAGCAGGTGGATTTGGGAGAGATGTCATTGGATCAAGTGTGTAGTCCCTTGCGGGAGGGTTGCTGTTAAGAGTGGTGGTTGTATGGTAGGGAGTAGTGGTCAGTGTGGGATCTATACGGGTGCTTAGAGGGGTCAGCTCTGCAGTTTACAGAGGAATTAGATTAGGATTTTTCTGTCTAGCATTTCCTGGATAACTATTTGGGTAACTCATGGTACTACCCAAAGTCTCTGGCTCTAGCTTTGAGTCGGAGACTTTCACAGAGGTTCCAGGAAACAGTTCATATTCCCGTAAGAAGTGGAAACATCCTGGGTGATTCGCAGGGAGGTCAGTACATCAGGACTTCCACAGGTTTTCTTGGGTCTTGCATTATGTCTCAAACGACCTGGAGACCAGAAGATCTAGGCATTATCGCTAAAGGATTGGAGCATAAGAGTAAAGAAGTCTTACTGCAATAATATAGAACCGTGATGAGATTACACTTAGAGTACTTCGTACAGTTCTGGTCTCATTGAAAGAAGAATGTGACGAAATGTTCACTTGACTATTACCTGGGATGTGGATTGTCCTGTGAAGAATGAATGGATGAGTGAGTAAACTAGATACATATCCCGTAGAATTTAGATGAATAAGAAATTGACATGTAAATTCTGATGGGCTTGACAAGTTAGATGCCAGGTCTGTTTGCCCTGGCTGGGGAGTCCACAGCAAGGTGTCATAGCCCCAGAATAAGGATTGGCCATTTGTAGAAATGAAAATTGTTATCACATGAAGGATTGTCAATCTTTGGAATCATCTATTCCAGAGAGCTGTGGATGATCAATCATTGATCTGTTGTCTTAAACATACTCAATTTATATTTGAATGTAAGAGAATTAGTAGAGGCATGGGGCAAACTTTATTGGTCTGGCACAAGAATCATAGTGGGCAAAGGGCGGATTGTGGAAGGATCCACTGATCTCAGGCAGCATTTTCTGATTTCGGAGCGAGCAAAGCTGGAAAATCCCACCCACGGAGTACAGATGTTCATAGTGAACATTCACCAAATTGTGGTTTAGCCTCCACTGAAATATTGTGTCTAGTTCTGGCAGCACAGTTTCACAAGGATGTGAAGGCATTCAAGGGGGTACAGAAAAGAGTTTGAAGGATATCAGTTGCATTGGTAAGTTGAATAAGATGAGGTTATTCTTGAAAGAAGAGAATGTTGAGGAGATTTGGTAAAGGAAATCAAAATAATGATGGATCTAGAAGAATAAATGGGGAGAAACTATTCCCTTTGGAAGGTTTACAAGCCAGCGTGTCAATTGTATATTAATTCTGTTTTAATTGTATTCGGATGATGAACATTAATTGGGGATTTGCTCGAGAATGTTCACAATGGTATGGTGGCACATTGTTAGCACCGCTGCCTCACAGCGTCAGGGACCCAGCTTCATTTCTGGTCGTGGGTCATTGTATGTGTAGAGTTTGCACATTCTCCCTGTGTCTGCATGGGTTTCCTGTAGGTGCTCTGGTTTCCTCCCACAATCCAAAGATGTGCAGGTTAGATTATTTGGCCATGCTAAATTGGTTCTTAGTGTCAGGGGGAATAGGAGGGTGAATGTGAGAGTTTAGGGGGATAGGACCTTGGTGGGATTGCTGTCAGTGTAGGTTTGATGAGCCAAATGGCCACCTCCGGCACTGTAATTGTGATGAATCTATGATATGTAGAGAGATGTTAATTGCAAGGGTGATGTAGATGAATTTGAAAGTGTCAATTAATTATCACTAGATGTTGTGAACATTCACATCTGAGTCAGCAAAATCAGTAAGGACACATTTTGAGCAATTATATTAATTTATTTGATTGGGCCTCAGATTTAAGGAATTGGCAAAAAAAAACCAAAGACAATATGAGGAAAAATATTTTTGTGTAGCAAGTGGCTGTAATCTGGAATTGGTTGTAACATGGGTTGTGATGGCAGATTCAATTGTGGCTTTCAAATGGAACTGGATAAGTATTTGAGAAACAATAATTTTAAGGGCTCTGGGCAGTGGACTAAGTAAATTGCTGTTGCAGAGAGTTGCACAGGCTCAACAGGCCAAATGTTACTCTCCTGGTGCTGTCGTCATTGTGACTGTAGGGTTAGTGAAGGAAGATGGAGTTGATATAAAAGATCAGCTGTAATAATTGTGGAGCAGGATGGAAGGGCTGAATGGCTTACTCCTATTTCAATTTAGGAGGCATGGTTAGCAAGTTTGCAGATGATATGCAAGACAGATAGCAAAATTATCAGTGAAACATGCCAGTGGGCTGATGACTGACAGACAGATGTTAATTTAGATAAATATGAGGTGATACATTTTGGTAGATCGAACCAGACAGGACTTATTCAGTTAATGGTAGGGCATTGGAAGAGTTTTAGAACAGAGATCTAGGGGTATAGGTTCATAGCTCCTTGAAAGTGGAGTCACGGGTGGACAGAGTGGCGAAGAAGACTTTTGACATAACTGGTTTCATTGGTCGTAACATTGAATACAGGAATTAGAACATCTTGTTGAAGTTGTACAAGATATTAGTAGGGTCACACTTGGAATAGCGTGTACAGTTCTGGTCATCCTATTATAGAAAGGATATTCATAAAGAGTGCAGAAAAGATTTACTAGGATGCTACTGAGACTTGATGGTTTGAGTTATTAGAACAGGCTGGATAGACTGGGATTTTTTCCCTGGAGTATAGGAGGCTTGAGCTGACCTTTTAGAGGCCTATAAAATAATGAAGGGCATAAATCAGGTAGATAGTCAACATCTTTTCCCAAAGGTAGGGGAGCCTAAAACTAAAAGGCATAAGTTTAAGGTGAGGGGAAGAGATACAAAAGGGTCCAGATGGGCAAATTTTTCACAGAGGGTGATATGTCTGGAATGAGCTGCCAGTGGTAATAGTAGAAGCAGGTACAATTTTGTCTTTTAAAAAAACATTGGGACAGTTACATGGATAAGATGGATATGGAGGGATGTGGGCCAAATGCAGGCAATTGGGAATAGCTTAATAGTTTTTAAAAAATAAAAGCGGCACGGAGAAGTTGCGCCGAAGGGCCTGTTTCCATGCTGCAAATCTTTGACTATGTTCTTAAGTATTATAATCACATAATATGAAACATAACTTCAGCTGTTTGAGGAGCTATGATAACAGATGCGCATGCAAAATTAGGTGAAAATATCTTTTCTTTTTTGTGGATGGTGAAGCGATAACCTCATTCTTAAATCCAACACTGTTTAGCATCGTGAATACTTTTAGCTTCAGTGTTCAAAAAGACTATCGATGGATTTTCATTGAATAGAATACATAAGATTATACTTCATACTAATACTAAGGAAAGTAATCTGAGGAATTCTTGAACTTTGGAGTGGATTCATTGGTTTTTTATTCTTAAACTTTGAGGTGTTCGTATTTAATGCTTTAAATTATTAAGATATCGATAGAGGCAAGTGAGTGCAGTGGTAAACCAAGCAACATCCCACTGGGCTTGATTTATTCCCTATATTTGAATGGTATTATAATTGGAAATATTAGATCTAATAGACTGTAGAGAGTTACAGTCTGTAAAGAAGTTGGGGAGGGGGAATAATTTATAATTGTTTAGACAAAATTAAGACCAGTTAAACCAAACAATTGTTTACACTTGCAAATAGATTTAAGTGGTTATCAGATTTCCTGGACAAATTGTATCTTATAATACAGGCAATCTAATAGAATACTGTGGCTCCATTTTCTTGGAATTAGATGAAACGCAGCCATTAATAATTGAATACATGTGTATTTCAATGTTCTTTTAATAAGTGTGAATATTGAGTCCTTGCTTGCCTTTAAGTTCAGGAAAAAAATTAAATGGTATCTTCTCTTGGAAGGTTTTGACTCTGGTTGCATACGTCCTAAAATAATTGGAGATCATTAGAAAGCATGTCTAACGTAGTCTTAAAAGACCTTTTCTAGCTTTATGTAATTTGATATTTTAACTTTAACTAATTTGGTGTAAGTATGTTGGGTTAATATCCTAAAGATTTAAGCAAGATAATAAAGACTTGGAACTATTGTTGGAACCAGACTTAAGTGTCCATTAGTGATCAGAAAAAGACACAGTTCTTAGATAATGCTATTTAATGCTTCGTTGATTGCTTTTCTGTTTGGCGTTTTCAGTACATTGACTTCCATTCTAAGCTTTCTCTCACTTTTCAGACAAGGCATTTATGCAACTGTTTTAGCTTTCTAATCTTTCTTTACGCACAGGAAAAATCACTCCAAGTGTCTGGTACATTGCAAAATGGGTGTTAGCCGGTCTGCGTCAACAGTCATCGCATATGCAATGAAAGAATATAGGTGGCCACTCGAGAAAGCCTACAAATATGTGAAGGAGAAACGGAGTGTTGCACAGCCAAATGCAGGGTTCATGAGGCAGTTGGCAGAATATGAAGGCATTTTAGATGCTAGGTAAATAACTACTTCTGAAGCAAATCAAATCTAGTTATTAATACACTGTCACGTATGACATTACTGTAAAATATTAAGTCCTAAGGTGCTTCACCTCATACAGGAGTGAGGGGAGATCTGAACTTTAAGTCTTTATGCCCCACTGTTATCATACACAAAGATTGAGGTGAAAGATAAATGAGGAAGGCAACTGAGCATACTTCACAAAATTGGCATGATTGTGTAAATAAATTTAAGTTACAGAAAATAATTTATTAATTGGGGATGAGTATTATGGTTGCTAAGATTTTTGCATAACTAAATTCCAGGCATTGAAAGTTATTGCACTGCTTGTTTTAGATTACTTGAGGGCTCGTTAATTTGTGTAACGATCAATGATTTTTAACTGAACATAGCTTTACATACCTGCAGTAAACCAGGAATGGTGTTAAAGATCACTGGCCCAAAAGAAAAAGGACTTAGAATTTAAATTATTTTTCTCAATTTTCCCTTTTACTTTATTGCTCAGGTCTCCATGTAGCACCTCAGGGCATTTCTACACATTAAATACATTATTTAATTACTTTTTGTTGCTGATGCAATTATATTTTTTGAAATAGTAATAATAGCAATGGTGAAAGCAAAATTTAACCTTTTCCTAGATATACACATACTGTCAGCATGTTTTTACATGCGGCAGTATTAATTAGCTGCTGCAAATTAATCAAATGATGTGTTGATTCACCCTTAGATTTTTATTTCATTCTTTGTAAGAATCCTATGATGATCCAGTTTTGATACAAACTCTAGTATGTTGGGAATTTTGGCTTGATTCACTGTATTTTCCCATTTTAGTGTAGTAAAGTTTTTATCTCATCTTTATTACTAATTTGCCGTGCAGCCTTTGAACATTATAAAAGGAAGCAGCCCTGATCTCCCATCAACAACTTAAAAAATGTTTATAATAGAGGGGTGGGATCTCCAATAATATTCTGAAGATTAGAACATTGTTAAGCCTGATCCCAGGATATTTGGTTAACCCATTTACCCAGTTGTAAAATAATACCAACTATGTACAAATCCTTGTTAGCTTTAGTATTTTCTGGCCAGATTCCATGCATTTATTAATAGCCATTGTTTTCATTTAAGGACAAAATTAAAAGGATGTCAAGTTATTTAGAATTTAATTATCTTGGTCAATAAATTCAAAGATATGTTAACGGATTTCTTGTGGTGGTACGCAAGGGGAACAAAGACCAAGCAAGGGAGGTAGGTAATTGGACCAGGATGCATGGGTGTAATTCACTGATCTTTAAATTAATGCCTATCTCTATTTTTATATTTTATATTGTAGCTTTAAAATAGAAAAAGCCAATTCGCAGCTCTATAATTGCACCCTCATGCCAGTAGCAGCACCACAGTTGCGCCTCAGTGATTCAAGCTGCCAACAATGAAAAGTCAGCAACTACTTAAGTTAGATAAGAGTAGCAAATATTAGAAATATTCAATTGATCAAGCAAGCAGTACTAATGAAACATTAACTCACTTTCTGTCTCCACAGATATTGCTAGTATTTTACTTCTGAATTCCAGCATCTGCAGTATTCTACTTTTGTTTTTAAACTAAATTAGCAAACAAGGCAGCACAATTAAATACCACTAACTTTAGGTAGCACACTACCTAAAGTCAGTGGTATTTAACCTGAAGACTTTTAAATGATTTGACAGTTCTGTACGCAAGAATAATGCATGTAATTTTTTGAGAGGAAATTTCTAATGCTGAAGCTAAACTCTCATGGACTGTTGAGTTTTATTTTGTTTCCTTGCTTGATGAGAATTTTTGTTGCATTAGCATGGGTCCATGTTAAAGAATAAAGTCTGCTAATTGTTTGTGGCAGCAGCTGAGTAATTCTGAGCTGGTTAGAAGCATGCATTGGTACATTAAACAGTCTAGCATTAAATTAGAAAAATGTTGGCCATTTCTTACTGACAGCATGCTTGCCTCTGAGACAATGTTCATGTCTTTCTCCAGGGATTTGAGCATATTATCTCAGCTGATGCTACTGTGTGATACTGAGAGAATTTTACACTGTTGGGTTTACCGTCTTTTGATTGAGGTGGTTGTAAAAGATCCCATGGCAGCATTTAAAGAGGAGAAGGCTTGTTTTCTGGTCAATATTTATCCTTCAAACAACATCAGTAATGTAGATTTTCTGGTCACTATTTGTGATATGTGTGGGCCCTGCTTGCATGAAAATTTGCTACCATGTTTCCTACGTTACAAAAGCTGTTTGGGACAACTTGAGGTTGTGAAATAAATGCAAAATTATTCTCTCCTCCTTGTTAAATCATTAAGCAATATTTTACTAGAATTGACCCTGTGGTAATACCTTCTTTCTTTTGTTTTAAATCAGTAAACATCGACATAATGTCTTATGGCGACGCAACTCTGAAAGCGACCTCCAAGAGACTGCGAGGGATTCAATGTTTCAAAGCAATAGAGCATCCATCCAACAAGACATGAACAAATGTGAAGCAGAAATTCAACAGATATCTGGGGAGCAGAAATATAGCAGTATTGAGACACCTCAAAATGCAGTAGTAGCCAACAAGGTTAAAAGTGAGCCTGTGAATTCTAATTATTACTTCAGGTGTCTGTCGGACCCTATTACAGATAGTACCTTCATCAAAAAACAGAGAGAGCTGGAACAATTTTCAGTCCGAGCTGATGATGTGGAAAGAAATGAAATTCAGATGGAAAATGCAGAATTCAGATTCACGGAAGATTGTGAATTTGACACTGAGGTACTTGACTCATCTCAGCTTCAGAAAACTTGTGACAGTGAGAGCAGAGTGCCAAGCCAACAGGGAAATACTTTCCTGACATTTATAGCAGTGGAGGAGTCAGAAGAGGAAAATGAGAACACACTGAATTTTGGTATGTATGATCAAGGTGATCACGTCATGGTTAATGGACCTAATAAGGAAAATGATGCAGAGGCAGTTGCAAACTTCACAAGCAAGGAGCAAGATTCGATCTCAAGTTTTGAGAGTCAACTCGATAAAAACAATGTGAATAATAACAACAACACAACAAGAAATTGTTTGAAAGAGGATAAAGTAAGTATAAATAATAAAAGGACTATGACCATTTTAGTATATTCCAACCACTTATTCATTTGAAAATGACCTTTCTATTTGCTGGTTAATACACACTATTACTATTGAATAACTGATTTAAACATATATTTCTTTAAACAAGACACCTGTGATATCTTCAAGGTCAATTTGTTTTTGCAACAATTGGATACCAATTTACCCAAATAAAAATGACAATATAGTTACATATTTGGGCGATTAACACTGCTGCTTCACAGCTTCAGGGTTCGGGTTCAGTTCCCAGCTTGGGTCACTATCTGTGTGGAGTTTGCACATTCTCCTCGTGTCTGTGTACGTTTCCTCCGGGTGCTCTGTATTCCTTCCACAATCCAAAGATGTGCAGGTTAGGTTGATTCGCCATGCTAAATTGCCCCTTAATGTCCTGAGATGTGTAGATTGGAGGGCAGAATAGGTAAAATATGTAGGGATATGGGGGTAGGGCCTGGGTGGGATTTTGTTGGTGCAGACTTGATGGGCCAAATGGCCTCTTTCTGCACTGTAGGGTTTCTATGAATCTATCCGCATTTGCATCATAGCAGTTATTTTCCTGGTAGTTTGTAAGACTAATTTTGATTTCTGTCGAAGCACTATAATGCTCATATTGATATGCTAGCAGTAGTAGTTATGTAATTTACCAGATTTTATTTTTAATTCATTGCATGATCAGAAACTACAGTATTGATAATTTATTCAATCCGGTAAAATTTAACTGATAATAGGAAATATTATTCAGAAAGAACATTCTGTGCTTGAACGATCCCTATAAATCGCATAGGTTGAACATTTTACTGTTGGGTACCATGGAGAGCTCAGAACTTTAACTGTTCTTAAGCCTAAGTACATATTAGACAATCTGGTGGATACACAAAAGTAAAATATAGCACCAACTTCAGTAGAAGCTTGGATTAAGAGTAGAAGTAAAAATGAAATTATAACCCCTTGATTACATAAGTCCTGAGTTGCATCACATTGATGGAGAGAAGGCACGATATTAGCACATTTTTGATGCTGTGAATTTTTCACAAGAAGGAAAGAAATAGGAACAGGAACAGACAATATGGCTGCTTGAGCTTGCTCCACCATTCGGTACAGTTGTGGCTAATCTTCAGCAAGAGAGTTGCATTTGGCACATAGTAAGAAACCGGATGGTGGTTTTGGAGATGATAATCCTGAATCTTTCTTGCCAACAGGACCTCTTCCATTGCTACTTCCAAATCTGTGATAATTTTCTGTTCCATTAAATCCTTTATTCCACATCTCTATCAATTCTTTACCAGAGAATGCTGCATCAATTTCTGATACTTTTGACAGGTTCCCTAGTCCTTGATTTCTATATTCAACAGCAGAGGTTTCCTAGATTTAATTTTTCCATAATCCTCAATTTTTTACAGTGTCTTTGAGGTCCCTTGCCATCTTGCTTATCTTGAGAGTAAATTCTCAGCGTAGACCATTGTTCCTTGTAACCCTACTTGATTATTCCACAAATCATCCATGTAGCCATCTTCTGAATTTCTCTTCATAACGCAACATAAAAATTTAGTTTAATTTACCAATAACATGAGCTAGACATAGTGATTGAAACATAGAAAGTAGAAGCAGGAGTAGGCCATTTGCACCTGCTCTTCTATTCATTTTGATCATAGCTGATCATCAAATCAATATCCTAATCCCTCCTACCCCAATTTCTTTTATCCCCAAGAGCTGTATATAACTTCTTCTTGAAATCAGACAACGTTTTGACCTCAACTACTTTCTGTGGTAGTGAATTCCACACTTTCTTCACCAAGCATGGTGAATTATCTCCTCACCTCAATTCTAAAAGATATAACCCTTATTCTCAAATTATGACCCCAAGTTCTAGACTCCCCCACCATCGGAAACATTGTTTCCGAATCTACCCTGTTAGAATTTTATAAGTTTCTGTGAGATCCTGTCTCGCTGTGAATATAACCCTAACCGACTTAGTCTCTCCCCGTATGACAGATCTGCTATCTCAGGAATCAAATTGGTAAACCTTTGCTGTTCTCCTTCTATAGCAAGGACATCCTTCCTCAGATAAGGACATCAAAACTGTACACATTATCCAAGTCTGGCCTCACCAACACCCTATACAATTGTAGCAAAATATCTCTCTCCCTATGCTCAAATCCTCTTGCTATGAAGTCCAACGTATTATTTGCCTTCCTTACTGGCAGCTGTATCTGTGCACTTACTTTCAGAAACTTACATATGAGGACTCCAAGGTCTCATTGAATATCCACCTCTCCAGGTAGCCAGGCATTGAAAAGAAATGGGAGCTTAATTTTTGCACATTTTATAAGCATGTGTTTACAAAGTCACACATTAAAACATACACGCCGAAAACTAACAAAATAGTTTCATTCTGTTCCTGTTTGTAGGAGCACAAGTGAACCTTCACACTATCTGAATACAATTAAACATTCAATTAATATACAATCAACAGATTCCACTTAACGCAAGCTGGGACCTGTGCCCTGACAAATCAAAAGTCTAGACCTTGAAATAGGCTTTAAAGTTTAAAAAAAAAGGTGGGGAGAATGTTTGGGCAAGAGAAACTTTTTAAATTGAGAAAGAAAAAGCCACAACAAATGAAATCATTATTGGATAAGAGTATGACAGGAAGGGACAAAAATTGTAACTGTAATGTTGATGGAAATTATTCATCATGGAGTTCGGTTACAAGTGGTGTACCACAGGGATCTGTTTTGGGGCCCCTGCTGTTTATAATTTTTATAAATGATCTGGATGAGGGTATAGAAGGATGGATTAGTAAATTTGCGGATGACACCAAAGTCGGAGGAGTGGTAGATAGTGAAGAGGGGTGTTATAGTTTGCAGAGAGACTTGGACAAGTTGCAGAGCTGGGCAGAAAGGTGGCAAATGGAGTTTAATGCGGAAAAGTGTGAGGTAATTCACTTTGGCAGGAATAACAAATGTGTAGAGTATAGGGCTAATGGTAGGACTCTTAATAGTGTTGATGAACAGAGGGATCTAGGTGTATGTGTGCATAGATCCCTGAAAGTTGGCAATCAAGTCGATAAGGTTGTTAAGAAGGCATACGGAGTCTTGGCTTTTATTGGTAGGGGGACTGAATTTCGGAGCCGCAACGTCATGTTGCAACTGTACAAAACTCTTGTGCGGCCGCACTTGGAGTATTGTGTGCAGTTCTGGTCCCCACATTATAAGAAAGATGTGGAGGCATTGGAGAGGGTACAGAGGAGGTTTACCAGGATGTTGCCTGGTATGGCGGGCAGGTCTTATGAAGAGAGGCTGAGGGATTTGAGGTTGTTTTCGTTAGAAAGGAGGCGGCTAAGAGGAGACCTTATTGAAACATATAAGATGATTAGAGGTTTAGATAGGGTGGACAGTGATAGCCTTTTTCCTTGGATGGAGAAAGCTAGCACGAGGGGACATAGCTTTAAATTAAAGGGTGGTAGTTATAGGACAGATGTTAGAGGTAGGTTCTTTACCCAGAGGGTGGTAAGGGTATGGAATGCCCTGCCTGCTGCAGTTGTAGATGCGCCAAGTTTGGGGGCGTTTAAGAGGTCCGTAAATAGGTTTATGGATGAAAAGGGAATGGTTTAGGTTAGAGGGTCATTGCTTTTTCTTAATTGGTCGGCGCAATATCGAGGGTCGAAGGGCCTGTTCTGCGCTGTTATGTTCTATGTAATATTACATTACTGAATATTAAATGAATATCAAATGGTGGTTAACAAGTAAAAGTTAAATGTGTTTTATCTGAATTCACAAAGTATTTGTAATGATTTTAAATAGTAACATAAATAGTACTAAATATATATTAGCTCTTTCAGAGATGTCATTGATGGTGCTAGTGGGATTTAAAGACGTATTTTATTTGACCAGCAGTTGCAGGGAGAAGTCAGAGTTCTAGGCCTCTCCAGACATAGAGCAGTTTTTTTAACCAATGACACTACTTTTGTAATCCCTAATGCTCGTTCAGATAGGTCAACTTGCAGGTTCCAATGACTTCTCACATTACTCCTTCTAACATGGTAGTAAAGATAAAAGTACTTGCCCTTTCTTAGGAGGCATGTCTTGCCAATGAATTCTGGCATATATAGTTTGAAATTGATCAATTAAATGTTTTTCTTATCAAATTCTGCCTTTCATTAGCTTTGAATCAATCATTTTCATTATGCATAAAACATTGATAACACCTGTCATATACCGCAGCCAATTGCACTTCGCCCTCTGGCGTAATGGTATTTTGTTAAAATATGGAATCCGAACATAGCCTCCCCTTCTAACTAACTCAACCTCCTGTATCACTTAGCAACTGCCAAGCTTGGTGACACTTGGCCACCAAGTTCAAAGTTAGCATTCGCACAGGTTCCTTTCCAGTTGATTGCCAAACCAGATGAACACACACAATCCTGTGTCGGGCAGCACCCTATCTTATCTGGACAGTGAATATTTCTATTGATAAGCAGTCCTGAGAACTTGCTGCTCGCAATTCCCATCGATAAGAGTCTGTACATTGAGGTTTCATTGTTTCCTAAGAGTGTGGTTCAGTCCCAGTACCATCAGGCCTTACGGCAACTTGTTCTTGGCCAAAGTGCACAATCACTTTATAAAAATACAGTTAATATATTTAAAATATCAAAATATGCATTTGAATCATAATCACTTGTTTTAAATCTTTACTACATTCACATGTACAAATTATTCTCTTGTTAGCTTATAAGTCTGAATTAGTCATTAACTCAATGCTGGTAGTTCTGTCAGTGTCATAAATGTCCTAATTGTTTAAAATCTTCTCTAACCTAAGATTTTTCCTTCCCCAACACATGGTAACCAAGGTTATGATCTAAATATTCTAGGATATTTGATATTCCAAAAAGACAGACAAAATGGAAACTGAGGGAAACTGGTGCTGATAATAAAAGATGACTTAAGGAAAATAGTCAGGCTGCATCTTGGCTCTGAAGAATTGGTACAGTTGGTGATATGAGATGACAAGTGGCTGGGAATGCTGGTGCGAGTAGCCCTGTAACAGTAGTTATGTTTTTGGACAAAGTATGAATCAAAAAGTAAGAGGAGCTTGTAATAAAGACAATGAAATATTTAGAAGACTTTAATCTTTATGTAAACCGGGCAAATCAAATCAGCAAAAATAGTTTGGAGGACAAATTCCTGAATGCAGTTGAAACCGTCTTCTGGAACAATACATCATGGAACAATCATGGATAAAATTAATGATTAGTAGTTAGTGATTAATATGAGTAAAAGAAAAGTACTGAGAAACTAATGGACTGAAAACCAACAAATCATTGGGATCTGACAGCTTACTAGCCCTACATCCTATCATTATAAAATACTTGGCTACAGATTGCACTGGTTATGATCTTCGAAAATTCTCCAGATTTTCAAATGCTCCCTAGGAATGGAAGTATATCTTACAAATCTATTCAAGAAAGAACAGAGACCAAAAAATGGGGAACTACAATCCAGATAACTGATACCAGACTATCAGAAAATTCTGGAATCTTATTGAAGAATTGGTAACTGAGCAGTAGAAAATGTTAATATATTGAGGCAAAGTCATGCTTTTATGCAAGGGAAATAATACTTGACAATTCTTCTTTTGAGGATGTGATTCCTGAGTGGATAAAGGGGAACTAGTTGATGTTATATATTTGGATTTTTATAAGGCATTTGATTAGTGCTATATAAAAGATTGTTTCACAAAATATGTTTATGGGTTGGGATAATATATTAGCAGAGATAAAGAGCTCATTAAAGGACAAAAAAAAATTGCAGGAGTAACTGGATAATTTTCTGGTTGGCAAATTGTTACTGGTGAGGTACCACATGGATCATTGTGGAGGTTTCATTTTATCTACAATCTACAATCTATATTCATGAGTTATATGGAGTGTCTGAGTGTAATGTATCCAGATTTATTGATGCTATAAATAAGCATAGATTAAATGAGTAGCCATGAAGCTGACAGATGGAATAGAATGTAGGGGGAAAAGGTAATTCAGTTATTGCCCCCTGGACATGCCCAGGCCAGTTCACCCCGAGCCCAAATAGCCACCCCGTTCGCTGGCCTCCCTCCCTCTGTCAGTCAGCCCAAGTGCAGATTGGCAGCAGGACCTCCCATCCCCACCGATTACTCCACCCTCTTGGCACTGCCCCATGCCCCTTCTGGGCATTAGCACTTTAGTCCTTCGGTAATGCCAGAGGGCCCAGGCTAGCACTGCTAAGTTGGCAATATCTGGGATGAAAGCAAATGTCTTCACTCAGAGTAAAGAGTCTTCAGAGATCTTGATGCCAGAGGGATCCGGATGTTCAGTTAAATTTTCAGAGCAATAGATCTTAGCGTAGCAGTGGGGTTATAGGCATCAGAGGAAAGTGGAATTGAAATTGCAGGTTGGACATGGTATTATGGTTTGAAGACCCATATGACCTCCAACTGCTATTTTCTGTGTTTTTAAACCCTTTTCTTAATATATAAGCAAAAAAGATGTGGTTACACCAAACTACAAAATGTTTCATTAACTGTACTAATACTGATAGCAACCTGATTTCCAGGCAGTCTAAACTAAATTTCCAAATACAGTTGGGAAACTGATTTTACATCCAAGGCTGGAAAGGACTAGTGGCAGTTGTAGGCCCTGCAAATATCTTTCTCCTATTTGGGATGCACAGTGTCAGAGATTGTCTCCAGCAGATTGCATTTTTTTAAACTCATTGCAGAAGCACCTTAGATTGAAACTACTTAGTCATGATTTTGGTCATTACTGTTTATTATTTGTTTGTATATTTAGAGTTTAGTCAAACATCATCATTATTATTATCTGCAGCTTCCATTTTAAACTACGTTTCAAATTTATTCCAGGATGTTACTACTGCTGAAACTTCCAACAGTGTCAAACCTATTAATAATTTTACTTTGGACTGCTCAGACTCTCTAAGTAATCTTGCATGTAAGCAATTTACAGATCGTGCAAAAAACTTGCATCAGGAACAGATATGTGATACTGGTTTTGAAGACCCAAAAGCAACCATGTTCAATAATTTGGGACATCTTTCAAATGTACCTTCAGATGTACCAATGACAGAAAACTTCGATAGTATTCCCAATGAGCCAGATCTACATCAAGTGACAGAAAAGCCTGTCAATTGGTATGATGCTTTTGACACAACTGATAGAATATTTTTGCATGAAACAGCAGAAACAGGTGCAGATTTAGGAACAAACTGCGAAGAACAAAAACAGCAGCAAAAAACTGTGAAAGCACATCACAACTGCAAAAATGTGGCCAGTAACCTTCATGCTGAAACTTTGGTCCTTGATGCAATTGTTTCACTGTCTAATAGACGCCAGGATTTGAAACAGTTACCAGTAATAAGCCCATGTATGGGCAGCCATGACTATCTAAAAACTTCAATAGATTCAAAGACTGGGCTTATTCATCAAGAATCTAAAGCTGACAAGCAGGTGCTGCAGCTGCCGGAATCCATAAAACATCAGCCAGAATACAAATTAAGTCCATTAAATCCTAATCTTCCATCTTTAGGAAATGAACAGGATAATATGGCGCAAATAATGAAAAACTCTAAGCTTATGCTTTCTATGCCATCTATTCAAAAGTCAGTAGACAATAATCGAGCAGTATTTCCTAGCTGCAGTAATGAAAATATGGGTATTAAGCCAATGAAAGAAATAAAACAGCTGATAGATAACCAGGAGGCAGAAAGATCAAAAGTTCAAAGCTATTTAATGCAGCATCAAGAATCTATCCTTCAGCTTCAGAAAGCTGGGTTAGTGAGAAAACATACCAAAGAGTTGGAAAGGCTAACTTTTGTCAAGTCTCCAAACAAACCAGTGCAGAGACAGAATTTTGAAAATAGAAAAGCTGTACTTGCAGAGAATGACTCCCTGGATTTGATCATGAATGAGTCAGTGGTAGACGCTCCAGATCTAACACAAGTTTACAAAGATGTGGAGAACAATGCATTGCCAGAGGCTAGCTGTGATGAGTTTAATTTTATGGATGGTATATTCCAAAATACATCTACACCTTATATGAATAATAGGAGTGGGTTCCTCACTAAAGATCGCTTGCAGCAAATCTGTGCAACGTTGATACCATCTCCTTTAACTTCAAGCTTGACTCGTAGCTCCAGTAGCGATAGCCTTCACAGCATTCAAGGACAGCCTGGTTTAGTTGAGCTCCGGATACAGGAAATTGAAGCCAGGATGCGTCAGGCAGGACTGACTATCTGTTCAGAAATGAAGCGGTCTCATTCCTTAGCTAAACTGGGAAGCTTGAACATATCTAGTGAGGATCTGTCATCCAGGGAGAAAGAAGTTGAAACTTTCATAAGATCAGGTCATGTCAAACTAATTGAAAGTTTGTTATTGCCTAATGCAGCTGAAAGAATGCAGTGGAAAGACAGTCTCTGTGGGGAAATGGAAATGCAAACAAAACAAGTTTCCTTCATAAAACCACTAAATAAATCAATTGAGACTTCTGTATTGGAACATACAGTTTTGAAAATGCCTGATATTCAGTGCACAGATCAATTTGAACACCCTTGTAAGATGCTTTCTCCTACGAAGTGCAGTTTAACTGATCCAGGAGTTACACGGCAGTGTATAGACTTTATCTCCACTCCTTCATTTGGACTAAGCCAGTTCCATACCCAGAGTGCCAATGAACTCTACCCTTTGACTTCTCGGGAGCAGAATGTACGAATGCACCCTTTCTGGAAGTTCAGAAAGCATTGTGAAAAAAAGAGAACTAGCAACCCATTCTATAATACCATGTGATTTATTGGAAAGGAGAATGCATTTCAATCTTCCTGTTAAACATAACCTTAAACCAAAAATATTTGGAGTTCTAGCCTATGTTGTCCAATCTTTTGTAATAGCTCAAAATTATTCAAAAACTACCTTTTTTGGGAAGTACAGTTCCATGCTGATTAGTCTGCTTATTTGAGAATTGAGAATTTCTGAAGTTGCATTTTTACTTTTAAAATGAGTCCACACTTTGTAACAAGAGCAGTCCACTTTTTTTTCAGAAAAGACTGAGTACTAATTCAGTTGGGGCTACTTAGTTTTGGGAGGATTGCCATGAAACTTAAATGTTCTTTGAAGCAAAGCCCTAAAAATTATTTGTTACTTTCTCTAAACCTATCATAAAAACTGTAAAAGAAAATGACATGGGTTAAGAAGTAATTGCAACTGATACATGTGGCTTGTCTCCAAATCCTGCATGATTTGCACCTTTTTTAATATAATGGCCTTTTGGTTGGGGGAGAATAAAATCTTTGTCAAGCTTATAGCATGAGTTCCATTTTACCCCTAAATCAATAGAACTTGCAGAAAATAGCACAATCATTCATTCTGCCCAAACAAAGAAAAATTGAGGTATGGTCCCTTCTTGGATCTACTTCTGTAAATAATATCTTCTCCATTCTTGCCTTAAACTTAAATAATGTAGAATGTACTCTGTATGTAATAGTTTTGCTGTTGAGAATGACCAGCATAGAGTAAGTACACACCAGATTTTGTCCTTTTGTACTTTTCCATTGATTCTCTGCGTGGTATTGTGCCCTCTCCGTTTAACAGTGATATTGAAATAATTTTAGTGGTAGCTGTCTCTTTAAATTCAAAATTTCACACACTAGGTTTTATATTTTTTGTTGTAATTTCTTGCTACTTTCCAAATGTATGTAAATATTATGACAGTTTCCCACTTGTTCGTTATTCCTCTGATCACATTTCTTTATTCTTTCTCTTTATTCTGAGTTGCCATAACATTTGTTTTTTTCTACAAATAAGAGTATATTATATAATTGAGAATTTATTTCTAAAAATGCCTAACTCTGTGATATCTGTTCTTACTCAAAAGTGAGCTCACTCAAATCATCAAACATATAAACATTATCCTTGTTTTAGAATGGTTAATTTGTCAATTTTTGCTGTTCCTACATGTGACAGTTTTCCAGGATTATTGCTAATGCTTTGAAGAATTGATTCTGAGATTCATTTTCTTTGCAGGAAAGCTGGAAATCAGTAATCTTGCTGAAAGCAGACTTTCAGCCCATAAATTACAAGGAGAACAAATGCCTATTTTAAACAGTGTATAAAATAGACAACATTATAAACCTGTTGAAGTTTGCAATTCCTGGGGTTCCTGATGCCCCAATTGTTAGAAGCAAATTGAAGCTGAGTTCCAGAGCAGGAGGAAGTCCCAAATTTGCTTTCTGGTCTATGCTGAGTTAACAGATTTCAGCCAAACTATCTGAAAGGATGCTGCAGAAAGTGTCCATTGACTAAAGAGCAAAACATTGTCAAGTTTCCTGCCTCTAACTGATACTCAGGTGACGAACCAATCTGGCTTGCTTATGATGGGCCTTGCACTTATAAATTATTGAGATTTAATGCCTTGGTTGGCAGATGAAAATGACCACATGAAAATTGTACTAGCAGAAACCTGATGTCTGTGGAGTGTACCCCAGCATGATTCAATGTGTTCAATAGATCATCAGAGAAGGGGAAAGGTTTGCAGAAAAAAAGCATCCCAGGCAGAATGGGTTGTATGCTCAGGTCCACCTACTAAAAGGGAGACAAACCATTTGAACTAAAATTGATGCCTCAAAACCTATCTCCCCCTTCTCTAAATATTCTACCTTTATTTTATGCAGGAAGAAACCATCTGAAGGAATGAATTTGTGTAATTGCTCCCGATAAACAGTACATAATCTCATAGCTACATGGGAGCACGTCTATTCCATGACCCTGCATTGTTTCAGCAGTATTATGTGGCCACTGTGTGGCAGACAAGATGTAATTCATTGTGGTAATGTCAAATAAGATTACATCATGTATTTTTGTTTAAAAAAAAAACTTAATCGTGGTTAAATTATTCATTAAACTTCCATGGAACTTCATAAATATGAACACAAGTTGGCATCCTTGTGCTTTCTTGATTTTTTTTTTTTTGCAGCATTTTTCCACTGTTAATTACCATCAGATAGATGCAGATGATTGCTGAGCAACTTTGATTTCAATTACAGTTCAGTGATAACTGATTTACTTATTTTCAAATTTCTGAGAAAGATGCTAGAACTCTGCTATGATGTATTAATGTACTTGAATCATCTCATAGTAAACATTGGAGGAAATGGTAATTATAATATAGAATATTGTACAGCTTAAAAGTGCTGCAACACGAGGCATCAAAAAAAAAGTTTAAATTAGAATTTAAGTATGAGAATAAACTGACTTGTTGTTCGTCCATCATCATCAGTGAGGACCTCGATACCATTAGTCATTTTGAGGCTGGTTGCAGTGTGTCTGAAGATGACTGATCAAGCCAATTCGGACACAGAATGTCCTAGCACATATTGGACAAACTCATGTAGACACAGTAGTTGTTCCGCTGGTGGTTCTGGACTTGCGCAGTTCGCACTTAAGTTGTGCTTCAGCAATATATCTTGTTTCATAAGCTTGACAGCCTTTGTGGATGCAGCAATGCCAGGTGGGGTAGTTTTGTGCCAGTGTTTCCCAGGTGTTCATGTCTATGTCAAGCGACTTCAGGGAGGCCTTGACTGTGTCTGTCTTGTGTCCTCCATGTGAGTATCTTCCACCTGAGAGTTCCCCAAACAGGAGCTGCTTGGGTATGTGCTCATCTGACATACGGATGACGTGACCTGCCCACTGGGTCTGCGCTCTCATCAGTGTGTGGACCGATGGTAGATTTGCTCTAGAGAGAACTTCAGCTTCTGGTACTTTGTCTTGCCATCTGATGTGCAATATTCTGTGAAGACAAGTCATGTGGAAACAATTGAGCTGTCGTTCATGACTTCGATACACACTAGCATACAGAAGGGTAATGAGTACTGTGGCCCTGTACACCTTCAGTTTTATTGCTGGGCTGATTCCTCGACATTCCATACAGTGGAGTGCAGTCTACCGAAAGCAGAACTTGCCTTTGCTAATCTGCAGTTAACTTCTGTATCAATAGTGACTGCTTAGGAGAGGATGCTGCCAAGATAAGTGAATGGGTCTACTGCCTGTAGTTTCTGCCCTTTGATTTTGATTATGGATTCTGTGTACAGTGCATGAGGAGCAGACTGCTGCATGACTTTTGTCTTTTTAATGTTAATAGTGAATTCAAAGTATCACAAACCATGGAAAATTTATCCATGTTGATTTGCATCTCTGGCTCTGAGTCAGTATACAGGGGCAGTCATCAACAAAGCAGAAATTTCTCAGAACAGTCTCTTTCAATTTGGTAGTAGCTTGAAGTCTCCTCAGGTTGAAGAGCTTCCCATACACTCTGTACTTGAGGTTGATTCCAGCAACACTGTCCTGGAAGGCATCATTCAGTATGGTAGTAAATATCATACTGAACAGTGTGGGTGCAAGCACACAGCCCTGCTTGACGTCATTGGTGACTGGGAATGCTTCAGGATTCTCCGCCATCCAGCACTCTGGCCATCATGCGATCATAGAATCTAAATGAATTTGGGGCAGCTGCCGAACTTTGACATGATCCTTCACAGGCCTTGTCAGCTTACACTGTTGAAGGCTTTCGTGAGGTCAACAAAGATTGTGTAGAGTTCATGATTCTGCTTCTCCTGAAGTTGGCATGCAGCAAAAATCATGTCAATAGTCCCATGACCTTTGCAGAAGCCTTTGGAAGCAGGCCTAGTTCCAGATGAGTGACCAGACGATTTAGCAGGACTCTTGAGAGTTTTCCTGTGATGGAGAGCAGCGAGATTCCTTGGTGGTTGTCGTATACTTGTCGATTGCTCTTTCTCTTCTAGAGGTGTACAATCGAAGCATCTTTAAGTTCCTGAGGAATGGATCCTTACTTCCAAAACGACTGGAACAACTCTAAGTACAGCACCAGCAGCTTTGTAGATGTCTGCGGTATGGCATCTGCCCCTGAGGATTTGCTACTGGATAGCTAGCTGACAGCTTTCACAACTTTGGCTACTATCAGTGGGTCATCCATGGCGCTGTTGCTATCAACCTGGGGAATCCTGTCTATTGCCTCATTGTTAATAGATGACGGTTGGTTGAGGCTTCAAAGTATTCAGCCCATCTCTGCAGGATCTGAGCTCTCTCTGTAATGAGCTCTCTCTGTAATGTACTCAGGAGGGGGAACTCCCATTAGATTGGGGTCCGTAGAGAGGGTTTGAGGGTTTCATAGAACAGTTTCAAATAGTTTCAGTTAGCGTATCCCTGTATTTCATCTGCCTTGGTGCTCAGCTAGGCATCCTGCATTTTATGCAGTTTGGACCGTCCTGTGAGCACTGGTAAAAGCATTTTTCTTGGCAGCAGGTGATGGGTCATTCTGTCAGGCCCAATGAAGATGGTGCTTTTCAACGAGTAGAGCTTGTATATCCTCATCATTCTCATTGAATCAGTCATACGGTAGAGGCTCAGAGCATCTTCAGCGCAGATGTATGGACAGCATCCCTGAAGCGACTCCAGTTATCCTCAGTATTATCTGCAAAGTGTAGGTCAGCAAGCTTGATTTCTAAGTCTTCAACCAGTGCTGAAGCTATGTTGGGGTTCTTTAGCTTGGCTAGATTGATTCTTTTCATAATCTTGCTTCCTTGTGGTCACCTCCTGGGTCTGACACGGAGCCTCATTTTGGAGACAATGAGCCTATGATCTGCCCAGCAGTCAGCACCACACGTGACCTTGATCGCTGTGACATCCTGCCCGTCTTTTCTCTTAACAATGACATTGTCAGTAAGATGCCAATGCTTAGAGTGGGGGTGCTTGTTATGGATAGGATGGAATGTTGTGTTGGTGATGAGGAAGTCGTGTACTGTACAGATCTTCATTAAGAGCAAGCCATTACTGTTACACTTGCCCATTCTATGCATCTCAATGACTCCCTGCCAGATTGCATAGTCACATCCTACTCTTGCATTGAACTCGCCAAGTGAAATTAGCTTGTCAGTACTACTCATTGCTGATAGTAGGGTGTCTAGCTCTTCATAGAACTTGTCTTTCATCTCGTCCGGATTGTTCATTGTGGGGGCATAGGTGCTGATCAGGGTGGCTTGACTTCTGTTCTGTAGCAGAAGCAGTAATGTTATAAGCCGGCCGTTCGCATCCTTGGGTAGACTATATCAAGTTTCCGAACAAGGTGAATCCTGACCGCAAATCAGAAAAAGGTGTATCCACCTCCAATTTAGTCAACTGACCTATGTTGCAAGATGAGTTTCACTCAGGGCTGCAACTGAGTTAAATCTAAAATTGGGGTCAACCAGACAGATTGAGACCAAAAGATTTAACAGAAATCTATAATTGCCTAAATAACTATAGGCGTGTCAGTTTCTTGCATTAACATGTGTGCTGGAATTTTACCGCCTCACCCGCCGTGGAATCAGAGCAGTTGAGGGGTGGACAACGGAAATGTCTGTTGACTTCAGGTGGGAATTTCCAGTCTCACTCAAATGAGACCGTAAAATCCTCAAGAGCCTCAATTTTGGAACATCGGTTAAAAGTTATATTAATGTAGGTTTGTCTGTTTTGATCTTCTGGTATAGATTGGTTTGTGCTCTGCAGGATGATTGGTTAGACATCTGCTCCAAACGGCAGGATCCACAACTCAGCCAGAGTTCACTTTTTTTAAAACTGCTCAAACCAATGAATGTCTTGGAGACAGTTTTCCAAAAGTAATGTCTGAGGAGTAGGCAGCTTAAAACTTAGCCTACTATCTATTTAGACTTGAAAATTATCCTTTAGGTTTGAGCAACTGGCTGTAATCATAAAGTACTGAAATACCCCCACATGCTCTATTTAAATATAATGGCCTGTAAACTTCCAGCTTCAGTACCCAGTCCATAAAGTTTATCTTGTGATGCTACTGTTGGCCTTACTGCCAAGAAGGGTGAAAAAAAAATCCTGAACACTCTCACTCGTTGCAATCCATAAAATACTGCAGTTACTAAGTTTCTTGTTCAATTTATGTACTTTTGAAATCTTGAAGGGTGATCAATGATCTCAGTTGTTTTGTATGTTCATGCTCACGTATAACACTGACTACAGTAAGTGAAGGGATGTGCTACTTTATATGGACAGGAAAATTATACAACATCTACCAAAGTGTTAGGTGTGTGTCCTCTTAAGGCTACCAAGATTAATTAATAAGTAAAAGCTGGATAAATTCATTCAAAATTAATTGCTAGTCAGGTTTCAGATCAGAACCTATGCTTTGTTTATGAAAGATGAATTGGAAACTTGTTTAAATTTCTGATCATATCACGATAAACAACTGTCAACATTTTTTTAAATATTACAAACTTTGAAAGCATTTTAAAATACTGTACATACCCATGTAAAAATCAATCTCGTGTAAAAGTTGACACACGAGGCAGGATTTTCCAGCTGTTCTTGCTGGCGGGATCTTCTGGTCCCCTTGATGGTGGCATGCTGCTGCAGGAGAAAGCTAGCACAAGGGGACGTAGCTTTAAATTAAGGGGTGGTAGTTATAGGACGGATGTCAGAGGTAGGTTCTTTACCCAGAGGGTGGTAACGGTTTGGAATGCCCTGCCTGCTGCAGTTGTAGATGCACCAAGTTTGGGGGCGTTTAAGAGGTCCGTGAATAGACTTATGGATGAAAAGGGAATGGTTTAGGTTAGAGGGTCATTGCTTTTTCTTAATTGGTCGGCGCAACATCGAGAGCCGAAGGGCCTGTTCTGCGCTGTAATGTTCTATGTTCCTCATTGGTAGAGAGTGCAAAAAACAGAGAACCCCATTGACAGCAATGGAACCAAAAGTTCCTATGGCGGGCCACCTCTGCCACTGCAAACATGGTGTGGGGGAGTACAGAAAATCCAATCCATGATTTTTGCTTTAAAAATTTGAAATTGCTCATGTAAACGTAAAAGAAAACCTTAATTTTTTTAAATTCAATAATTCAACAACAAACAAAATAATTTCTACAATCATATCAAAAACCTCTAAATTATTTTTTCATTTAAATAAAACAAAATACAAGGCTAACGTCCAGAGACAACATTAAATGAACAAATGCCTGGATCTTCTATTCTCATCCATTGTCCTCTGTCTTCCTAGCTGGGGGAGGAGAGACTCCAGCCTTGTCAATTGGGCCCTTGTAAGTACTGACTCAGGATAAACCTCCTGCACCAAAGCCTACGTTAGTGGTTGAGTGTAATCAGCATAACATTTTCTAATTTCCTTTCTCTTCCGACAGGCCCATTTGACACTTCTACTTCCTTTCCAGAGGGCTGGAAGATCCCACCCCTTCTTCTCCCCCAGCTTCTTTCATAATAGGCCATTATCCCAAAAAAGAATTGTCCCTATGCTGTGGCTATAATTAGGCTCAGACACCACAGGGCTCCCCTGAGCTCTCAGCAATGGCTGAATTACGGCAGGGAAGGCAACAACCCCCTTTCTAATCCATGTGGCCCATTTGGGGGTTTGTGGGAAAAATGCAGAGAGAGTGACGGGCAATAAACAACTGGTATGAAAGCTGCTTCTCCCAATACTGAGTGGATTCTTTTGAAGAGCCATGTTCAGTGTACTTGTGTGCCAGCTGAAAGTGCATCTACAACCTTGTACTTTTTAGTTGATGAAGTCAGTCACTCTAGAATTTGTTCTTTGTTGCATGCTGTATTGGTTCAAAACTCCTTAAAAATATAACTAGTGTAAAAGTCAGTCCTTAAATTTGTGTCTTAGAAATTGGTGTTATAAATTTAACTTCTACATGGGTGTAGACAGATTACAAATAAATAGATCTATTTAATTCTATTGGATGAGATTCATATTTAGGTAAATTCAAGGAAGTTAAAAAAATACTTTTATTTTTACTCTTTGTGATCCCTAAACCAATCATTAAAGGGAGGAGAATTCTCCTTTATTTTATTGAAGTACTTTGTTTCTAGAAGCGTGAAAGATTCATGATGACCACAAAGGGCATTGAACTGGGACAAAGTAAAATTGTGTTCAAATAAGCTAACAATCATTCTTCAGATTCTACTGTCAACATTTACCAACCTTAATCCAACATTTTTTAAAACCATAAAAAAAGCCACACAAATCAGACCAGTATATATTCTATTGATGTACAATCGTAGCAACATATGAATGTGGCCAACTGTGATAATGGTGTGAACGGTGTCCCATTATTATTGTTTGAAAAATCAGCCCTTCCCAGTAATTCAAGACAAGGAGTCATTCAAAGTTTTTCCTCTCCTTTGCTAAGACCAGAATCTGTGACAAGTACTTGATATAACAATTGGCTTTCTGTTAAGAGGTGTCGACTGTTATTTTATTTGCACTAATAAGAAATTTTGACCAGAATTCTTCGGCCAAATCTCTATTCACAGCAGTGGGATGGAAGAATCCCGCTGGCATGTATGGCCAGAAAATCCATCCAAACTTTCTTGTTGACTTAATGCAACTAAAAATTAAACTGTTTAATGATATTTCCAGTTGGAGAATCCGAAGGTTTGTGCACTCAACCTGAGAGTTCAGAATTTTAAATTTATTTTATCTTTGTAGAGGTAACAAATTGTCCTTGCGTCTAACCAAAACAGTGGAGCTACCTAATGTTCTCCTCATCTCTCTAGGCATATCATGCCCTAAACAGTCTAAAGTTTTTCTGTGACCTAATTTCCTCATTTTAAAATTCCTTTCTTTCTGGAGCTTTTCTTATCAAAGAAGACCTTTATTTGGGGAACAAAAGGCTGAAAATGACCATTAATTCCCATTCTGGTTAAAAGTGAGACATTTAGAATGTTGGAAATTGTCTGAATAAAATTCTGACTTTCATCATTTTTATTGCCACATGACTACATAAGTTGTGACATTCTAGGCAACATATGTAAATGCAATTAGCAATTTTGAGTCTGGAAAACTTGTTTTGAGAGTTTCATTGTAAGTTAATATAATGTACCAAGTTGTTAAGAGTGGGCTATTGTGAAAGAAGTGCTTTAAGACGGAGTCCTGCACTTGAAACTGTGCTATGATTTTTTTTTAAAAATGAAAATGCTACTTTAAATACTCTTGTTTGTACAGATGTACTTCAGTGCCTTTAATTTTGTGAATACTGTATGTGTGATGGTTGTTGGGCGAAAGCATGATTTTACAGATGCAGTGTCGAGAATCCAACATGTAATGTAAAATAATGTCTGACAATAGTATTCATATTTTATGTACAAAAGTAGTTGCTGCATGTTCTAACTTTTTTTAAAATAGTTCCAATTTTCTTATTTAAAGAGGAAGTAACTTTTTACTGTTGTCTGCATGTTAGCTATATGCATGTTGCACTTTTTTTACATTTGTTAACATGTACTGTACAAATGTACCTTGGAAATAAATGGGCTTTTTCATTAAATCTCACATCTGCAGTAGATTTTCTGCAGGATAGAACATAGAACAATACAGCACAAACAGGCCCTTTGGCCCACGAGTTGCGCCGATCACATCTACCAATCCACAGACCTATCTATAACCCCCTATCCTATTCGTTTCCATATACTCATCCAGAAGTCTTTTAAAAAACCCCAGCGAGTTTGCCTCAACAACCTCCGACGGCAGCCAATTCCATTCACTCACCACCCTCTGAGTGAAAAACTTACCCCTAACATCCCCTCTGTATTTGCTTCCCTGCACCTTAAATCTGTGTCCTCTCGTAGTGAACATTTCAGTTCGGGGAAATAGTCTCTGAGAGTCCACCCTATCTATTCCTCTCAACATTTTATAAACCTCTATCAGGTCGCCTCTCAACTACGTCTCTCCAGTGAGAAGAGTCCCAGCTCCCTCAACCTATCTTCATAAGGCCTGCCTCCCAATCCAGGCAGCATCCTTGTAAATCTCCTCTGCACTCTCTCAATAGCCTGTACATCCTTCCTATAGTGAGGCGACTAGAACTGCGCACAATACTCCAAGTAGGGTCTGACAAGAGTCTTATAGAGCTGCATCATTACCTCCTGACTCCTAAACTCTATTCCTCGATTAATGAAGGCCAGTACACCGTACGCCTTCTTGACCACTTCCTCCACCTGCGAGGCTGATTTAAGAGTTCTATGGACCCGGACCCCGAGATCCTTCTGCTCTACAACACAGCTAAGACTCCTACCCCTTATATTGTACTCCTTCATCCCATTATTCCTGCCAAAATGGATCACTACACATTTATCTGCGTTGAAGTCCATCTGCCATCTGACTTCTCTGCCCAGTCTTGCATCCTGTCTATGTCCCGCTGCAACTTTTGACATCCCTCCAGACCATCCACAATACCACCGATCTTTGTATCGTCGGCGAACTTAATAACCCATCCCTCCACTTCCTCATCCAGGTCATTTATGAAAATGACAAACGGCAGGGGTCCCAGAACAGATCCCTGGGGCACTCCACTGGTTACCGACTTCCATGCAGAACAAGACCCATCCACAACCACTCACTGCCTTCTGCCAGCAAGCCAGTTCTGGATCCATGAGGCCAAAACCCCTTGGATCCCATGCACTCTTACCTTCTCCAGAAGCCTTGCATGGGGGACCTTATCAAATGCCTTACTAAATTCTATGTACACCACGTCCACCACTCTTCCTTCGTCAATGTGTGTTGATTAATGTTAACTTTTTGCTTTTCTCAGACTCCAGCTGAAAGAATGTACCAAATCTCAAACATCTAGAGCACATCACATGTAATAATTTTGAAATGTAATGATTGTTATGCAGATAGCAAAAATCCCACGAACAATAACAGGATAAATTATCAGCTAATCTGTTGTTGATTCGGGGGAAATGTTAAAACGGCAAGAGAAAAATTCACTACTTTTTGAGATTGATCATAAAAGTCTTATCGCACTTTCAAGCACAGCTTGGTACTCAGTTTAGATATCCCAATGAAAGCACATCAATGTAGCCTTCCCCTATTACTGCACAGATGTGCCAGCGTTGTACTGAAAACCATTGTAGTAACAGTTGTCATGTTGGCATTAATGTTGAGCAGGTTCCATACATTTTAAGAAAAATCTGTCTTAAAGCCGTGCATCAGTACTCACTGAAGCTCAGTTTGGGTTCTGCCAGGCCACTGAGCACCTGACCTCATAACAGCATTGGTCCAAACTATGTACGCGTGCATGCAATAAATGCTGACCTAACCAGTGATACACATATCCCATAAACAAATATTTTAAAAGGAACAAAATCATAGTCACTTGTTTCACCATCTGGGTTTTGCATATCACCATCACCAGACAAAGATGACAAGCAATGATCTTCAAAAGATTTGCTCCAGCCTGATTACCATAAAGTAATTTCAATCCTCAAGCTTCAGCTGACCTAATATAATGGGAGTCCAAAGCTGCAGACTCATGCTACAATGTTTTGGCCACATATGTTGAACTTTCTGTTGCATGTTGTTTTTGATCAGTCTCTATAAGCTGATCAGGAAAAGAGAGATGTACAAATGCACAATCTTTAAGTTTTTAAAAAATATTTTACTGTATAATAAAGTCATTTTTATTTTTAGGTTCCTTGAGTTATATTTGTTATTGCAACTTTACCGTAATCAGTTCTCTCTCTTTTGGAACTAACGTGGTATTAGGGTACTATGGCTTCTATGTATAGCTGCCATGTTATATCATGGTGGCCAAGTTTAATGAACTATAAGCATTTCTTTGGAATCAGTATAGGATTCAATTCAAAACAAGCTGGTAATTTGATGAATTGTGAAAATAAAAGAAAACCTAGAAGCAGTGTTGAAGAGAATACCTTGTAAATGTCGTGGTAGGAATCATTTAGAGATCAGGAAGAAAGAGGAAGAACTTCTTCTGGATGCAGGAACATCATTTTCACAGTTGTCTCCATTAGGAAATAGAGAAATCTTTAATGCACAGGTTGGTATTGAATACTACAATGAAGACTTATGTTAATTCAAGTTCTCTTTCCTCCTCCAATTTAATTCTTTTAGTCAATTGTGAAATCCATACCAGCAGGAACATTTATTAAAGAAACCAAGCATGAAGAATGTTGGACGAGCATGACAGAATATTGCCAGGCCAAAGGGAATGCAAGAAAGCATAGCATTTATTTCAACTGCAATATTTTTTTGATCAAACTGCTGCAAAATCTGTTCCACTTATAATAAGATAATAGGGAAATATGCTATTGTTCATGTTCACTGCATCTCGAATGATTTGAATATCTGGGCACCAATGATTTTTTATAAAAATATAAAAAATTCAAATCCTGCCTATCGCAGACCTCATCATTAAATTCTACACAAATCT
Organism: Sphyrna mokarran; assembly: GCA_024679065.1. NCBI lineage: Eukaryota > Metazoa > Chordata > Chondrichthyes > Carcharhiniformes > Carcharhinidae > Sphyrna > Sphyrna mokarran. The sequence continues at coordinate 37,876,659 of JAGIQG010000020.1, read as the reverse complement.
AATGTGTACAATAATCATCTGCTATTTTCCTTTAAAATACATCCAAGGGATTATGGTTCTATGTAGCTAAACCTTTCCATAAATGATTAAGATGAAACTGGAATAATGCTTCTGACAGAATAGGAGATGTAAAAGAGGATATACAACTGAACTCTTAAAGGTTGAGAATAAAGCTTATACAAAATAGATTCACTCTGTGTTCATAGAAAATGCTAGATTTTAGGATGTGGCACTTCATTACCGACTATAAGTAGATCTATAGGACATTGTGAAGAATGAGACACGAATGACAGATGAAAAAACATGAAAATGTGATGCCTAAGGTAGTCTAAATGTAATTAACATTTTAAATAGTTGCTGCTCTTTCCACTCTACAAATAATGGCCTTTTTTTATTTCAAACCTCATGCAAAAATACAAACACTAGGATAAAATTTCTAGGCATGAGTCACAAAAGCTGGTGACGCGTATGCTCCATAAACTTTTGTAACTATGTCTGCTTGAAATGAAGAAGCTGTCACAACTGAGATTAACACGAACTATAAACAGAATTCCATCAGCACTGACTGGAAAAAGTGCTGAGAGGTTTGGCACAACAGTCTAGTCTCAATAGAATCAACTGCTTGTTTACTTGGTTTGTATAATTGGCTAAGCCAATATTATGAAAAATATTCACAGCTTTTTGCTGTAATTTAACTTTTGAATAAAGTAGTGGATTTTTAAGGAGCTTTTATTCATATTTCTAAAGACTAATTTATGTTCTAGTATTAGAGAGCTTCATGTGTGAATTAGTGACCATGAGGACTACTTAACTACAAATGACTTCCTTTGGGTAATGTTCACAGTACACTGTTACTAAACAATAAAACTACTTAATATTTTTCAATCAGGTAAAGGTTTTAACATAACATTGCACTCTCAGAAGACTGCTTCTTTTCATAACTAACTCAAGCCTTTCCAATGGGTTATTAATACTGACCTGGATTCAAAACGTCATCCATGAGGAAATAACAGCATTTCAAAGAGGGTGAAAATTAAATGAAGCTTGCCCTCTCCTTCAAGGCAAGAAGGAGAGTGAAGGAAAATCTCAAGGATCCAAATTTCAAGGACTTTTGAATCAATGCCTTTGTGTTTCACAGCTGTTCCTCTGTACAACCGTCATGGGACTAAGATCACAAGGAACTTTATCATCTACATCAATAGCCATATTTCCATCTGGATGCTGCTTTCAAAGAATTAGCAATTGATTACTTTTGGATAGGAATCTATATTATCCTATGATACATTTTTCATTTGAGGCTTAAAAAGTTTAGAATCCAGTCTTTTTACGAATGCTGAATTTTGCTATTTTTTAAATGGTTCTAATATTGTCACTTTTTTTGGACTTTTCAATGCCATAGAGTCTCCATGGAAAAATGTAACATCAACATTTGCCTGCAGTATCAATTATGCCTGTCTTGTTGCAAATGTGTTTCAGTATTATATGTCATGTCAACTGATATAGCAATAGTTCATATATTGTGTAGTGAGAAGTTATGATAAAGTATAAAATGGTCCCTGACAATATGTTCCCCTTCCTTTTAACACAAATCATCAAAATAACTTGTGCTGCTGCTCCCTATTGTGTACGTGATGTGGAGATGCCGGCGTTGGACTGGGATAAACACATAAGAACCTCACCTGCTGAAGGAACAGTACTCTGAAAGCTAGTGGTGTTTACTACCAAATAAACCTGTTGGACTTTAACCTGATGTTCTGAGACTTCTTACTGTTCCTATTGTATATCCAGAATCCTTCTGACCACTCCCTAACAAAAAGACCACCAGACCAAAAGGACCTACTTCATTTTCTTTCTCCCCCTCCCCCACTTGCACACAACCTGACACTGAACATGAAGACAATACTTACCACTAACCCCCAGCAAGACCCCACAAAAAGGTAACGAACAGGGGGAAAAAAGGGAAAGGAATGAAAGGAAAGAAAACACTCAGCCTGTCCAAATTACACTGAAGTATCTCTGCATCTTCCTTACTGCTCACCCTCCCACTCAACTTTGTATCATCTGTCAATTTCGAGATTATACATTCAATTCCTTCCTCCAAATCATTATAATGTGAACAGTTGGGGTCCTAGCACAGATTTCTGTGGAATCCCGCTAGTCATTGACAGTGTCATGGTGGCAGAAAGGACATTTGATGAGGACTCATCTACTGAGGTAGTATGGGCTGAGGTTAGAAACAGGAAAGGAGCGATCATCCTGTTGGGAATTTTCTATAGGCCTCCGAAAATTTCCAGAGATGTAAAGGAAAGGATTGCAACGATAATGCTGGATAGGAGCGAAAGTAACAGGGTAGTTTTTATGAGGGATTTTAACTTTACAAATATTGACTGGAAATGCTACTGTTCAAGTACTTTAGATGAGTCAGTTTTTGTCCAATGTGTGCAGGAAGCTTTCCTGATACAGTATGTAGATAGGCCAATGAGAGACGAGGCCACATTTGATTTAGTACTGGGTAATGAATCAGGCCAGTGTTAGATTTGCAGGTAGGTAAACACCTTGGTGATAGTGGCCACAACGGTTACGTTTACTTTAGCATTGGAAAGGATAGGTATATACCACAGGGCAAGAGTTACGGCTGGGGAAAGGAAATTATGATGCGATTAAGCAAGATATACAATGTGAAGGAAACTGCAGGGAATGGGCACAATTGAAATGTGGAGCTTGTTTAAGGAACAGCTACTGCGTGTCCTTGATAAGTAGGTACCTGTCAGACAGGGAGGAAGTGGTCGAGGGAACTGTGGTTTACTAAAGAAGTCAAATCTCTTGTGAAGAGGAAGAAGAAGACTTAGGTCAAGATAAGGTGAAGGCTCAGTTAGGGCACTTGAGAGTTACAAGTTAGCCAGCAAGGACCTAAAGAGAGAGCTAAGAAGAGCCAGAAGGGGACATGAGAAGTCTTTGGCAGGTAGGATCAAGGAAAACTCTAAAGCTTTCTATAGGTATGTCAGGAATAAGAGAATGACTAAGGTAAGATTAGGGCCAGTCAAGGATAATAGTGGGAAGTTGTGCAAGGAGCCAGAAGAAATAGGAGAGATGCTAAATGAATATTTTTCGTCAGTATTCACACAGGGAAAAGACAATGTTGTCAAGGAAAATACTGAGATACATGCTATTAGACTAGATGGGATTGAGGTTCATAAAGAGGAGGAGTTAGCAATTCTGAAAGTGTGAAAATTGAAACGTCCACTGCGTTGGATAGGATTTATCCTAGAATTCTCTGGAAAGCTAGGGAGAAAATTGCAGAGCCTTTGGTTTTGATCTTTATGTCATCATTGTCTACAGGAATAGTGCCAGAAGACTGGAGGATAGCAAATATTCCATCGACCACTTCCTCCCTGTCTGACAGGTACATACTTATCAAGGACGCGCAGTAGCTGTTCCTTGTTCAAGAAGGGGAGTAGAGATAACTTTGGTAATTATAGACGAGTGAGCCTTCTGTTGTGGGCTTGGTCTTGGAAAGGATTATAAGAGTTAGGATTTATAATCATCTAGAAAGGAATAATTTGATTAGGGATAGTCAACACGGTTTTGTGGAGGGCAGAGAAAATATGCCACTATCTGGGAAACAAACAGTCTCGTGGACAGGGAAGAACATTTCCATAATCCCTACGAACAAGAAAGACCCAGTACATCTCCAGAATCCAACACAATCAACTCTGAGGGTGTCAAAATAAAGCCCCTCAAGGATCCTCCCCCTGCCATAACACCACAGGTACTATTGCAGACTACCAAAAAGAACCCCCACCCAGAAATAATACACTTCTACCCAAGACCCACAACTTCACCAAGGCTCTCTCTCATTCCAGCCCTTGGTCTGATCCACCCTCGTCTCTCCCACTGAAACTCCTCTCTCTCTCACACCCCTGAAATTCCTCTCTCTCACACCCCTTTCCACACAAGAACATCAGGCCTTCAGACTTGGAGATTTATCCACTTCCAACACTCCCCAAAAGAAACCAAGAGCCCATCACAGTACAAAATATCACAAGGGTAAAAAGAGGTATTCCTTCTACAAAAACACCATGGATGGAACACAAGGGATTGATCCAACACACCACATTGCCTTTCAGTGAGGGATGGGAGGGGTGAACCCTAAACCCACAGGAAGCCAATGAGCTGTAACAGCCTACTGCCACTCAAGGGTAGGAAGCGCTGGGATTTAAGCACATATACAGGACAGATACTTTGTCCACAGAAGTAACAAGGAACAGGAGTGGAACAGACAACACTCACCCACCCTGAACTCACTAGAGGAGACAAGATCCAAAACGGGTCGAGAAAACTATACAAAAAGCACAGAACGGCAAAATCAATTCTCCCATGGACACATGACGGAATGGGAATGGAGGGATATAGAAAACTGATTTAAGATAGGGATCATGAGTCTTGGGAGTCCCTGGGAAGTGTGTAAATAGTCGATGATATTGATGTATTTGCCTCTATGTCTTGTTGTCTAACAAGGGGCATACATGCGATGGGTCGTGGGAGGGCTGCTCTTGGATTTTTTTTTTCAAGAGTATCCTAGTGCTTCACGTCGTTAGTTTACGCTTGACCTGGACCATTTGATGGGCAAACGACAGGTCAGTGACTATCACTGTGCTGTGCAGATACATGGATTTGGGTCTGTGTCTGTGGGAGTTTGCACATTCTCCGCATGCTTGCGAGGGTTTTCTCCGGGTGCTCTGGTTTCCTCCCACATTCCAAAGATGTGCTCTTAGGCTGATTGGCAGAACAAATTCTCCCTAAATTGTCTCAAATTTGGTTTCAATCCATAGACCTATAAACACAGACAGGGATCATGGGCAGAAGTGGGAACATCGAGGTGGCAGCACGGGCTTGTTGGGCCGAAGGGCCTGTTTCCTGTGCTGTTTTGTTCTTTGTTGTTTTGATAAAGCACAAGGAAGTAGCAAAACTGGTCAGGATGCAAGCCAAGAGGGCAAGACTAAACCTCAGTTATGGTTCTACCAGAGAGAGATGGCTCTGGATGTGGAATTAACATTAAATGAAACCCAGCCAGACCTGGACTTAACCTTCAGGAGCTTCAGAATGAGTGAGGTTTTTTAAATAAAATGCACAGAAAAGATCTTCAGACATTGTCTTAGACATGGGATTGCTATAGTTTCACCCTAGTTAAAAGGGATAATTTGACAAGTATGAGAAGCTCTTAGAACAGTGAACTAAACCATGTGGAGAAGTATAAACCCCCAAAAAACAAAAATATAAATGTGTAACTCTGCATGGGTGATACCCTGACAACACAGTGACTGGGTAGAATCTACAGGCAGGGTCTGGGGAAAGGCAAATCTTTAAATATTTGACCATCAGGAACAATGAGAGAAACCTGGATACAGAGTGACTCATTACAGCTAACAAAGGTGCTTTGCCATGCTAAATTCTTCTACAGTAACTTCATTACATTGCTAATGTAAGTCTAGTGGGAACAGTACTTAATTAAGAAATAAACAAATGAATTGTTGATAAAGTAATTTTTGCACTGCCAACAAAAGGTTTTGTTAGTGGGTGGGCTACTGGGGTTGGAGGGGTGGGGCAAAAGGTCAGTCGGTGAGAAAAAAGGTCCTAGGGGTTTTCCGATCAGGCTATTGGAATGTCCCTACCCTACACCAACTTGTTCCACCAACTAGTGCCCCAATTCAGTACATACTACCTGAATCCACACCATGACATCCTTCCCACCACAACATAAAACACCCACAAAGAATAAAAAGTCACTCCATCCCAACAAGCACATATGGGAGACAAAAGCGTCAAGATAGGGAAGGATAACAAACCATCCTTCAACCAACAATCTACCCGCCAGTATCCTGATCGGAAAACCCCCAAGACCTTTTTTCTCACTGCCTGACCTTTTGCCCCACCCTCCAACCCCAGTAGCCCACCCACTAACAAAACCTTTCCCCCCCAAATAACAACCCCCCACCCTGAAAAAACAGAATCTGAATCTGCAACAAATACAAACCTCTCCAGCCAGGAAATGCCCAAAAAAACAATTCTCCAACACAAACAGCACTTGGACATCCATCCCAGCCCCCAGAAACATGTAAACACCTATCCAGCTTCCTAACACACACCAACTAAACAACCATCTCCACCAACCACCTAAAAGGTGCAAAAGCAGACCATCACCACATTTTCCTTTGTTTTTGCCCTACCCCTCACCTACTCCTCTTCTGCCACACTCCAGTATCCCCTACTCACCACTCCACACAAGAGAAAAGTAATACGATATATAATATATAAGGAAAAGGTCCAGGAGGCAAGAAGACAAGCTACAAGATAAAGGCAAGGCATCACAGGGAGCAACAAGAATTGGACATGAGCTAAAAGAAAAATGACACAGAGCGAAGAGTAGGGGACATGTCCTCTCTCTGTCCGACCCCCAAAAAGAAATCTTACTTCCTCCTCTTGCTTCAGATGTGATGCTTAACCTGAAAACCTCCCTCAGTCTTTATCATCATGTCTAATAGTGCATGTGATCAACTAACACGAGCTATGATATAACACATGATCAACTAGGGACTCTATAAAACATATAAAATGAAGATCTTTCACTTACAAAACCAGTACAGTATCAGTAAAAAAGCCCCATAGAATTTGCAAAAAGTTTGACTTGTGCTGTTAATATAAATCCACAAGCACGTCTAATAATATGAAACTGTGTGCTAAACTTCTGCCACTGCTTGAGCAGTAATCTGGTGGAATGTTATGGTAATCAATGAAATAGAACTCATTTGTACAATGTGCTGGTAATCCACTGTTCAAGTAGTGTAGGTGAAAACCTACCCCTATGTGTCCTCTGATTTACAAAAATCTGCTATTATTACAATTTTTTAAGATGTAGCTTCAGTTCAAAAGGATTACATAATCTCGGGTTAATGTCAGAATCAGTATTGTCAGCTAATGAAAATAAAAGCCAATTTCCTCTTTATATGCAGTCTAACTGGTCAGCTTGGTATTGTTGTAACAATATTTTCAGATTTTTTAACAGACTGAAAGTAATTTCTGCTGCTGAAAAGCTTAGTTTTGATTATAATTGATTGCCCAAGGACTGGCATGTGGAGAGAGAAGGTTCTCCTGGTGCCAGTACAGCATTATACTTTGACATGTGGTGACAGGGGGGCACCCAAATTAAACTGTGAGAACATGATCTGAGGACAGGATAAGAGCTAAAAATACAATAATGCATAACATGCAACCATCCCTTCTATTCAGCCTAGCCAGTGGGTATTATCTAACTATTGAAACATTCATTGAAAAGCAGAATACTGAGTGGATGCTGGACATTGGGAATAAAATCAGAAAATGCTGGCAAAAAAACTCAGCAGGTTAGACAACGTCTGAGTAGAGACAGAAATAGGTAACATTTCTGCCTGTGATCTTTCATCAGAACTGGGAAAAGTTAGGGACATAATAGGTTTTCAGCAAGGGATGGGTGGGATAAGGACAAGAGGTCTGTAATACGTGAAAGACAGGAGACAACTGAATAACAACAAGTTGATCCTCCAGGGCCAAAGGGAATGGAGACGGAATAAGAAAAGAAACAGAAGATATGCCAAGAACAGGTGTGCGAAGTTATTGAATGTTAAAGTTTATCATTACTCACAAGTAAGGCTTACATTAATACCACAATGAAGTTACTGTGAAATTCCCCTAGTCACCACAATCCAACACCTGTTTGGGTCAATGCACCTAACTAGCACGTCTTTCAGAATGTGGGAGGAAACTGGAGCACCCGGAGGAAACCCACACAGACACAGGGAGAACATGCAAATTCCATACAGACAGTGACCCAAGCCAGGAATCGAACCTGGATTTCTGGCGCTGTGAGGCAGCAGTGCTAACTATTGTGCTGGGAAAGTCACCCCCAAACCCTCAGTGGCATGGTGGTTAGCACTGCTGCCTCGCAGAACCAGGGATTTGAGTTCAATTCCCAGCTTGAGTCACTGTCTATGTGGTGTTTGCATATTCTTCCTGTGTCTGTGTGGGTTTCGTCTGAGTGCTCCAATTTCCTCCAACAGTCTAAAGATGTGTGAGTTAGGTGGATTGACCACGCTAAATTGCCCTTTAGTGTCAGGGGGACTAGCTAGGGCAAGGATTACGGCGATAGGATCTGGGTGGGATTGTGCAGATTCAATAGGTCGAATGGCCTCCTTTTGCAGTGTAGTGATTCTGTGGAAAGGTTTTGTTTGATGTTTATTGCAATTGAAGAAAATGCAGCACAAGTTGGTGGAAGAAATATTCAGATTTTTATACTCAAAAAGTACAGCCAATCAAATATTAATCATTAGAAGTAAATCACAGGCAGTTGTATTCAGATCTCTTTGTAAAGCTCTGATGTGAAAGAATTTGCTCTTCAAAAGAAGCAACCAGGGAATCCCAGTGATCTGTTGCGTGAAGGTCTGTGATGATGTTCAGCTGCCAACACTACTCAATGATATTTACAGTTCAGACACTTTCCCAGACAGCCACTGAACTCTCAGCAGCATCAACCAGTGAGCAGTAAAAGCATTCTTCAGAGATAAAGATCATATCTGCAACTGACTACAGGGTTTTAGATGTATGTCTATGACACGGCTGATGATTACGTTCATATTCCTTCAAACAGAAATAGTGGATTGGCTACACGGTTTGGTTTCAAAGAATCATTAGATGTTTCAAGTTTGCGTTTGCTTGCCCAGGTAAGTTGTATCGGATTCTCTGGTAAGCATCAGATAGGGTCCATAATTCTCCAGCCGCACCCGCAGCTGGGATTCTCCAGTCCTGTTGCGGTAAATGGAGATTTGGCTGACTGTCAAATTCTCTGTGCTGGCTGGCAGCAGTGGCAGGGTGTACAATATTGTAGAATTTGTCTCGGGGTGACCAGAAGTATAACTGTTGCTTGGCCCATCCTGAAAGATGCTGCCCTAAAGAAAACGGTCTCAGATGGTAAGTTGAAAGTCACTGAGGCAGATGGAGACAGGTTGGTGATGAAGCAGGGTAAAATTGTGAATGGGCTAAGTTTCATCATTGCCCTACAAGGTATAAAAAAAAGCATTCCAGGTTGTCCTGATCATCTTCATTATCCGATTCTTTCAGCTCATCCTCATTGTCATCATTATCAGCTTCTTCCAGTTTAATGGTGGATCTGTTGGAAAGGATGAATGTGAACTTTACCCTTCAATGGAGACATGAGAAGAGGATGAAAGGCTGTATATGTGTAATACTCCAGAGAGCGAACGTGTGATAGTGTTGCTGTTTAGTTACTAACCTGTCACTCTCCTCGCCAGCTGCTACAACGAATGAGCTACTTGGCTTTTTCCTCAAAGAGGCTGATGGTTTCAGGATGGATCTGTCCTCTGGTGGCTGACCTTTGATAGGCGTTTATGACCAATTTTTTCTCAGGCGTAATCATTGAGATAAGACTGGCAGGTGAGTGTAGCCAAGTGATAGAGGAATGAAAAAGTTAGAGATGTATGGATACGAGATTGCTAATAGTGAGGAAGGCATTTTAGGGATATAGAATCGTGTATTCAGAGACTATGTAGCCTTACTGCCAGATAGGGAGTCAGAGATGCCCCAACTAGAGAGCAGGTAAAAGTTTAGTTGTGTAAATGTTCCTTTAAGAAGCTGATGTGTGGTTATGCCTGGGTTGGTTAAATAAGAAAGATAACACAGCCATGCATGTTACCTTGCTCGAGAAAACACTTATCCCAAACAATTGACTAATAAATATGCTGTTAATCATTAGGATGACCTCTCTGTTACAGTTTGGGATTGTTCAGTGCATCCTCTTCATGCAAATGGACCGACACAGTAGTTAGCACTGCTGGCTCACAGCACCAGGGACATGAGTTCATTTCTAGCCTTGGGTGACTACCTGTGCAGAATTTGCATGTTCTCTCCATGTCTGCATGGGTTTCCTTCCACAGTCCGAAAGACATGCTGGTTAGGTGCATTGGTCATACTAAATTCTCCCTCAGTGTACCTGAACGAGCAAGAGAGTGTGCGACTCAGGGAATTTCACAGTAACTTCTCTGACAAAGGGTCATCTAGACTTGAAACATCAGCTCTTTTCTCTCCTTAAAATGCAGCCAGACCTGCTGAGATTTTCTAGCATTTTCTCTTTTGGGTTCATAGTAACTTAATTGCAGTGTTAGTGTAAGCCTACTTGTGATGGTAATAAATATATTAAATTTTAAACTGATGATGGTTGGAGTCTTTTATAGATTGAAAACCATACTTTTTTATTCCTTTTCTGCTGACTCTGGGTAATTTGGATTTAACAAGTTATCCTAAATACAGTAAACTTCTTAGCGCTTGACATATAATATGAGACCATTTTTGCGTAAGTTGAAACTATTGTTCAAATTCATTTACAATTACAGGCCAGAAGCAAAGTCATAAACAACATACCATAAGTAATTGATAACTGATCATTTCCACTCCTGTATCTGATTCCAGTCTAAAATAAGTTAGTGGATCCCACTCCTGATCTTTTCCGGTGACTCCTGTTTAAAGTGTGTCGGTGTGAATATTCAGTAAGGATAGGGTCAAGCCTGAGCGCAGGCTCTGAGGTCACCTTGCGCTTAATGTTCAGGCCATAAGGAATGTTGTGATAACAGAGAACCACTGCTGTTCAAGGAAACATATCCCAATAAGGAGTCAGTGGGATGACTAAAAGGAGATAAGGCTTAGGACGAATTGTGAAAAATAAGAGAGAGAAAAATTCCTTTCTGAGAAGAATTTTGGAGTTAATTATACTTTTAATCAACAAAGAAATAGTTTAAAACATTCGCGTCACCCCAGTTCCTGAGGTTGTATTGTTGGTAGAATTATTTGATATTGTTTAAGGTAAATGCTTATCATTTTTTGCATTGTTTTTCAGCCACTGGAGTGTGGTCCTCCTCTTTCAGGGTGTACACCAGACCTGAAAGGAAGTTGTCTTATTAGGGTTACTTAAAGATTCAAGACACATGGCAATGCAAATTTGCCAAACAGAAACTGATAGCCAAGTTCCACATACATGAGAATGGCCACAATCGGGATCTTGGGTTCATGTCACACTATCTGTAACCCCCAAGACTTGTCTGGGCTTGCAACATCTCACTAACTGTTCTGGCTTGAGACAATTCACACCTCTTTACCTGTGCTTAACCCTCTCTCCACTCACATTGTCTGCACCCGTAAAGACTTGATTACCTGTTAAGACTCGCATTCCAACAATTATCTTGTAATTGAATTTGTTTTTATATGTGCCCTATTTGTGAACCAAATCCTAATGAAGGGGCAGCACTCTGAAAGCTTGTGCTACCAAATAAATTTATTGGACTTTAACCTGGTGTTGTGAGACTTTTTACTAAGATTCTCTGTGAGTTGACCTGGTAATTTGATTTTTTTTCAATTTGATTTGATTTATTATTGTTATATGTATTAGTATTCAGTGAAACATATTGTTTCTTGCGCACCAAACAGACTATGTAGCGTTGAAGTTCTCTAATTTGGGGAATTATTGTGTACCTGCTTTGGACGCTCCTTCTCCACATCCCACCCCAACCTTCCCGTAGTGAAAGGGGCTACAATTTTCACAACATTTCCAATGCATATTGTTTTTATTTCAGATTTTCCCTCAATACATTCACCCTGGCAATAAGGATCCACAATAGAACATACAACAGAGACAAACAGGCCCTTCGGCCCGCAAGTTGCGCTGATCATATCCATACCTACCAAGTCATAGAACTATCTGTAACTCCTAATCCCATGCACTCATCCAGAAGTACCTTTCTTAAAATACCCCACCGAGTTCGCCTTTACCACCAGTGAAGGCAACCGATTCCACTCACTCACCACTCTCTGAGTGAAAAACTTACCCCTAATATCTCCTCTGTACCTGCTCTTCAGCAATTTAAACCTGTGTCCTCTCATAGTGACCATTTCAGCCCTGGGAAATAACCTCTGAGAATCCACCCTATTTATATGTTTCAACATTTTATAAACCTCAATCAGGTCGCCTCTCAATCTTCGTCTCTCCAGGGAGAAGAGACCTAGCTCTCTCAACCTATCTTCATAAAGCATGCCTCCCAATCCAGGCAACATCCTTGTAAATCTCCTCTGCATCCTCTCAATAGCTTCCACATCCTTCCTGTAGTGAGATGACCAGAACTTTGCACAGTACTCTAAGTGGGGTCTGACAAGGGTCTTATAAAGTTACAATATTATTTCCTGACTCCAAAACTCAATCCCTCGATTAATGAAGGCCAGTACACCATGAAAGGATTTTCAGTAACCTCAAGATCATTCTTAACGGTGTGTAGCACAACAGTATAAAATTGGAACCAACTTGACATCTCATTGGTGCTGAACTGACAATCTCACATCACAAGGTTAGGTGTTGTGATTACATGGAGTTTTCCCACTAGAGCAATCATGGTATATTCTGAGCTTGGGGGCCAGACCTCTCTCAGGTGGGGTGGAATAGAGAGAGTTCTAGCTGGCTGTGCTTGCCTCGGAAGTGTTTGATGCTGACAGAGGGTGCCTTCCCATTCTAGAACAGCAACATCTCGTAAAGAAAATTACTGCAAGTGCTGGAAACCTGAAACAAAACCAGGTAATTCTCGGACTGCACAGCAGTCCAATAAAAGAGCTCACCATGCTAAGAAAATATTTATTAGGAGAACATCAAAATTTAAAGAACAAATAAGAACAGCACAATGGCACAGTGGTTAGCACTGCTGCCTTACAGCATCAGGGACTTGAGTTCGATTCCTGGCTTGGGTGACTGTGTGTGGAGTCTGCACATTCTTCCTGTGTCTGTGTGGGTTTTCTTTGGGTGCTCTGGTTTTCTCCCATAGTCCATGCATGTCCGGGTTAGGTTGATTGGCCATGCTAAATTGCCCCTTAGTGTCAGGCGACTAGCGGGATAAATACATAGGTTACGGGGACAGATTCTGGGTGGGATTGTTGACAGTGCAGACTGCAAGGGCTGAAATATCTCTTTCTCCACTGTAGGGATTCTATGATTCTATAAGCATCAGAAATAGAACCTTCAGCCCCTCAATAAAAGCAAATTACTGTGGATCACGGAATCTAAAACCAAAAGAAAAAGTACTGGAAAATCTCAGCAGGTCTGGCAGCATCTATAAGGAGAGAAAAAAGAGCTGACGTTTCAGATCCAGATAACCCTTTGAGATAACTCTTTTCTCTTTGTCAGCTTTGACAAAGGGTCATCTGGACTTGAAACGTCAGCTCTTTTCTCTCCTTACAGATGCTGTCAGACCTATTGAGATTTTCCAGTGTTTTCTCTTTTACATTCAGCCCTTCAAGTCTGCTCTGCTATTCACGGCTAACTTTTAATGTCACTTTCCTGTACAATCCTCATATCCTTCCATTGTCTTAGTATCCAAAAACCTATTGACCTCTGCCTTACACTCAATGACTGCCCATCCGCAGCCCTCAGAAGGTATGGATTTCCAGATAGCATTCAAGGCTCCTCTGGCCTGAGTTACAACAGGAGATAAAGAGAAGCCCAATAGAATTTCAGGGCCATTATGTTCAATTCCATGTCAAAGTACCTGCATTTGCACTGCTGTTTGAGGAACAAACCCCAAACCCCCTTGTTTTTTAAGAAATTGAGATCACATGTTTAATCTAAATTATAACCCAGACTTTGCAAACCCAAGCACAAGATGAGAAAAATAATCACGTGGTTTTTACCAGTTGAATTAACGTCAACATTAAACTCAACAAATACTTCCCCAGTGCAATGTTTTTTAACATCCTTTTCCTAGTTGGGTTGTATTTGTTTAAACTTGCTGTAGTCATGGAAACTTCAGACAGCACAATAACCTTCCAAAAGATTGCTTTGCTGCTACAGAGTGTTAACCCAAAGGATGCTCTGTCTCAGAGAAGAGCAAATTCCTACAGGAATGAATTTACAAAATCTATTTTGTGAAAGTATTAAATTCAATGCAATCAGATGTTTATCTGTTCCTTTGCCGCAGGAACCAACAACACATTTACTCAGGAGTTGCTGTTCTCTGATGATGGAACTTGTCAGAGTGAAACCCGCACACATTCCAAACATGGAAAACTCAGATTGGTTTGGAGCTGGAGATTTAGGGTTGATCTAACCAGAATTTGGCAAAGTGTCAATTTTGGTAAGAAAACTGGTGCCAAACTCTCCAGCGTCACTGCTCTGCTTTCTCTTCAGATCTCGACACCGAATGGGCAGGGATTGTGCCATCACTCTAGCAGAGTGAGGAATCATAGAGCTAGGAACTGGCTCCACACAGACCGGGGTGCCTTTTTTAAAGATCTGCCTCCCTGACTCCTGCCAGCTACCACCATGGAGATATCTGGGGTCTTCGCCACCCTTAGTCGATTTAGCAACCTTGATGGCATTTGCGGGGGTGGCGATTGGGCCTGCTAAATCTCACTTACCCAGTAACTCTGCTTCTCTCTCCACAGATACTGCCTGATCTGCTGAATATCTCCAGCATTTTCCATTTATATTCACTGTCCTGCCACTGACCAAAGAGCTTCAGGAAGAGTTGCCCCAATACACTCAGCCCACTTAGAGACAGCTGGTACATGCACAACTGTTCCAGTCAGCGGCAGAATGGAATTTCTGCTTAATTCCCTTGACTTTCAGACTGTTTAATCAGGAATTGAAAGTAAATTGATACTTCCTGCCTCACATGCATTCTGCTCTGAGTCTAAATAGAAATGCTCAGCTTGTGTGTAGCTTAGATGGATTAACTGTGGTAAATGCACAGAGTAATGGTGTTAAGGTAGCAGGGTTGGGCCTGGGTAAGATGCACTTTCAGAGAACAGTTTATATTGAACGGGCCAAATGGCCTCCTTCTGCACTGCAGGAATTCTATGGTTCTATGATACACTTTGAAAAAGAAATGTCTACTTCTAAGAGAGGCTAAACGTCCCACACAGGACAGCAAGTAACTTGACACAATCCATAACAAATCAGACCATGAAAAGCAGTAATTTTATTTATATTTCTGAATGCTATTTTTGCCCTCCAATGTTAAGGCTTGTGCAGAAGTTCTCACAAAGCTTGGCCAACTCAGTTGGTACATAATGGAACTTCTGCTTCTAGGGTCATTGTTTTGAAGCTGACAGGAGGTTATGAATTTTCCTTGTATTCAAAATACATTTTTTATTGATTTTTACTGCAGAAATTCCAGATTTGGGAATCTCATTTACTGAAATTTCCTGACAATGTATTTTAATGGCTTACTGAATCGTGAGAAGCATATTTTGCAGGGGAAATAGCTGTTAAAGATAGATAAAGTAGATTTAAGCACATGCAGTTAAAGACGGCATAAAGATTATTTATTAGTGTCACAAGTAGGCTTACATTCACACTGCAATGAAGTTACTGTGAAAACCCTCTAATTGCCACACTCCGGCACCTGTTTGAGTACACTAAGGGAGAATTTAACATTCCGAATTCACCTAACCAACACATCTATCTTTCAGACTGTGGGAGGAAACTGGAGCGTCCGGAAAAAAGATACACAGATACAGGGAGAACATTCATACTCTGCACAGTGACTCAGACCAGGAATCAAACCCAGGTGCAGAAACATAACACTGTGCCACCCATAGACCTGAACTTTAATATTAATCAGTGTCAAGTCAACTTGTTTGCTTTAATACAGCCAGCTGATAATCTGATATTCCCCCTTGTCCCATATACCCCCTGGTGTTGTGACATAAATAAACACAGCAATTTTAATTTTAGATTTCCAGCATTTAAAGGCTTTGTCTAAGTGTGGCGTTTTCTTAAGCTTTCTTCCTAGGCACATGTAAAGACCTAATCATTGTGATGGTTAATCTAGTAACTGTCTTTTGGAGCATTCTATGTATATGTCTGTGCTTCCTCCGGTAAGCAGTAATGATGAGCTGATCTTAGAATGAAGGGAAACTGCTCCTCATCTCCAAGACTGCCGAGTTTCACTTTCATAACAGCACTTGATCATGAACCTTCTTCAGCTTATCTGCTGCTAAAATCCTCATCCATGCCTTTGATATGCCTGGACTTGATTACTCTAATACTCTGCTAGTTGGCCTCGATATTTAACCTGTCAAAATTACGCCGCTTGTACCCTGACTTGCTCCAAATTGCAATCACTCCATCACCCTGTGCTTGTTAACCTTGACATTCTCATCTGACAATTTGAAAATCCTCAACCTGTCTCAATAAACTCCTCCAGCCCTGATGATTGTTCATGATCTCTGACCTCCTCTAGTTCTGGCAGTATGAACATCCCAGATTTTAATCTTTCAAGACCATACTGTCAGCTGCCTCGGTTCCAATCTCTGGAATTCCCTCGTAGCTATCCTGTTGTAATCATGGAATCCTATAGTGCAGAGGGAGGCATAGTGCACGCAGGCATAGGGAGAATGTCCACACAGACACTGAACCAATCCGGGAATCGAACCTGGGTCGCTGATGCTGTGAGGCAGCAGTGTTAACCACTGTGCCACCATGCCGCATCAAATAATAATAATGTGATTCATGTCGGTAATATCTGTCTTAATGCCAAACCCTTTATCAAACTTTTGACCATCTGTTCTGATGGCTCCATGTCAAAAATGTTTTTATTGATATCAAGAGTTGTCTGCTTGGATTAAATGTATTCCTAAGGTTTCATCGCATGACATTCCCCCTCTCCCGCACCCTGCCTCCTCCATGCTCCAGCTGTTAGTTGGCCATCGTGTTGCCCCGAAAGAGTACAAATATTTTCTGCCATCTCCCCCCTCAAGATACCAAGTGTGAAGTTTGACATGTGTTGACACCCCTCCCCACAGTATCTCCCCAAGTACATGGGGGAAAACGAGCTAAGGCCCTGTAATTGCAAAGGAGGATTGGCCCAGACTCATTCACTGCAATGCAGGCAGCAACACAAAGCTTGCGCTGCCTACTCATGATGATGAGAGCTGCCCAGCGCTAAACATGCTGCTCTGTGACTACAATCTTCAACAGGATGCCCCCCCCCTCCCAAGTTCATGCAAGGCCAGCATCGCTTTAAATAGAGGCATATTCTGCCTTCAGTGGGGAAGAGTATCCGAACAGATAGAACAATGCAAATGGATCACCGGAATAGATAGATATGTTTGATATATAATGATTAATGTAAACATTGACCACAATTGCAAATATAGTCAGATGCAATATTGGAAAAGAATGGAATTGTTTCCTCCTTTTGTAGTATCAACTTTGAACAGTCACGTCATTCTATTTTTATACATTTTATGAATAAGGTATATTTTGGAAGAACAAAATACAAACAGGTAGAGAGGCTGCTACAAGATTCCCTGATTCCACACTGGGATACAGGAGGAAAGAGGTCCTGTATCCACAGGGGGCCAAGACCTTCCAGACAGACACTACAAAGATAGTGGGGTCAGAGATCCATACATGTCAATGCAGGAAGTCTCATCCTGAGGACCTGAGGGCAGTGCTGGAAGATAGCTGATGACCTGACTATAAGCAATCAAGGTCAGTGAATGTCAGAAGTCTCCCGTAGTACCCCAATTCATCATCACCCTTTACTCACTGACCAGCATCTCGATCAATGTGTCATACCATATATTCACTCATTGCCTCATCCCATCCTTGCACATCTAGTATCACCATAGCCTCCACACCCACACTTGTTAATTTGCACACGCTGCCAGCTATTCAACTATGGCAGGTACATCAGTAAAACACATTGCACCACAATCACTGACACATTTTTCTCTCTTGTAGGACAATGTGACAGATGAAAGCAATCAGCAACATCTAACTGGCAACCTCCTTCGCCCCCACAAAGGAAAGATCAGTCATCATTGGAATGGGGAAGATTGAGATTAAGGTCAGCGGCAAAGCTGAAACCCAAAAATATAAGAGCTTTCTCCCACCACCTGATCTATCTTCTCATCCCATTTCCCCTCATCCCACAATGTCATAGAATCCATCACAGAATCCCAGAATCCCTACAGTGCAGAAGGAGGCCATTCAGCCTATCAAGTCTGCACTGACCACAATCCCACCCAGCCCCTATTCCCGTAACCTGCATACATTTACCCTAGCTAGTCCCCCTGACACTAAGGGTCAATTTAGTATGGTCACTCTACGTAACCTGCACATCATTGGACTGTGGGAGGAAACCCACGCGGAGAGAATATGCAAACTCCACATAGACAGTGACTCTAGGCTGGATATCGAACCCGAGTCCCTGGCATTGTGAGCAGCAATGCTAACAACTGTGCTACCATGTTTTCAGATATACACTTGAATGGCGTAAACAAACTGCTTTATCTTCTCCTCCCTCCGTCCCTACCCACTTTCCCCCATCACAACCTTTATGCCTCTCTCCTTTCAGTTAGCCAAGAACCATCATGTGGTCAAACACTGTTGAGGGATTGTGAAGTCCAAGAGGAGCTGAACACTCATGATAAAGAACATTGTCACTATTTTGCCCTCTCAATCAGCAGCTCAGATATTGGCATTGCATGAACTTTGGAGCGTGAAGCCTGCAGTCAGGGGAGGGGGGGAAGAGTAAAGCATATGTTCCACTGGAGTGTGACATCGCACAAGAGTCCTGAAGAAGGGAATTCAGGTGAGAACTTCAATGGAGCAGCTGCCAGGAGAATCTTCTACACCCAGAGGGTAGTGAATCTCTGGAATTCTCTGCCCACTGAAGCAGCGAAGGCTATTCATTAAATATGTTTAAGTCCCAGATAGATAGATTTCTGATCAATAAGGGAAGTAAGGGTTATGGGGAGTTGGCGGGTAAGTGGAACTGAACCACTTTCAGATCTGCCATGATCTTATTGAATGGCTGGGCTTGAGGGGCTAGATGGCCTACTCCTGCTCCTATTTCTTATGTTCGTACGTTCTTATGTTAATGGGAATGCCACTCAGGAGTGTGATTGGATATTCCCCATTTGCCTGGATGGGTGCAGGTCCAAGAATACTCAAGAAACTTGACACCATCCAGGATGAAGCAGCCTGTTTGACTGGCACAACATCTACAAACATCCACGCTCTCCACCAATGCTCTGTAACGGCAGTGTGTATGATCTACAAAATGCACTACAGTAATTCACCAAAGACCCTTAGACAGCACCTTCCAATCCCACGACACTTCCACCTAGAAAGACCAGGGCAGCAGGTACAAGGGAATATCACCACCTCCGAGCCACTCACCATCCTGACTTGGAAATATATCGCTGTTCTTTCCCAGTCACTATGTCAGAATCCTGGAATTCCCTCCTTAGCGGCATTATGGGTCAACCCACCACACTGGACTGCAGCAATTCAAGAAGGCAGTTTACCACCACCTTCTCAAGGACAACAAGGATGGGCAATAAATGCTGGTCCCACAAGTGAATAAAAGAAATGCACAATTAAATGCTTGGTTGAATTGTCAGGAGTACTGCAGCAAACAGTCATGCTACTGACCTCCCCAAAATAACTCTGGACACATATGTGGCATGCACATCTTTGGAACTAACTTGGCATCGCACCAAAACACAGGCACGACACAGTTACAATCTGAGGCCATAGTGTTTCCAGCTCACTGTCAACCCTAATCCTGCTCAAATATATTTTTGAGCAGAATTATTGCATGAATATTAGGGAGAAACCTAGTTGTGTCCTTCATTGCATTTCAGCCTGGTTGGTAATCAAGACAAAGTTTTAATTGTCTGACTGTGATCAGCTGATTTTCCATGAATTGGGATTGAAACTGGGGGAGGTTGTGTCTCATGGCTCAGTTGCAGATATTATATTTACTCACAGAGGCATCAGATTCTACTTGCACAAGTCTTTTAATGCCTCCCTGTTAAATTAAGGTCTCAGTGTAAATGATGTTTGAAGGGATGGTGGGAAATCAGATACAAGTCAACGATGTCTCACAGCACTGAAAATAAGTGTGTCTGTCAGACAGAATTGATTCAGTGCATTAGACAGTCAGCGACTATTGTAAATAAATTAAAATGCTGTCTCTTCAAAGACCACAGATACTGGCTTTAACCAATGAGCAGTAATAAGGGCTACAATGCAAGCCTTTATGTGTGAGTTGATATGTAAACCATCAGAGGTCAGAGATCAAGATAAGAGATTGTGCCATTGCATCGCAGTTTGTAAGAGCCTTTACCTCAGTTGCTGTCTGTGTGCGTGCTCTGGGAAGACTGCTCCCGGTTTACCTGCACTAAAAAACTGGTAAGAATTCATAGGCAAGAAACATTAAACAAAGCTGGGCTGGAGGAAAGTGAACTTGCAGGGTGTGTATATCTCGAGAGGGTTTTATTGCTCGTTTGTCTTTGCTGCTATGGATTTTTTTGGCATAAGTCATTCTGTGTTACTCAACTCAGTTAAACTCAGCCAATCAGCTGTCTCTTGCTTAAATTTCTGCTTAATCTAGTCCATTACCTCACCCTAGTAGGAAAGGGATGAACACTAAATGGCAAAGCATCCAACTACATGGCTTTAAAAGGACAGTAACTGGTGCACATTCACTTGAGGTTGGTGCTCTTGTAAACTCGCTCTGCTTTCTCTGACAACTTGTGATTTTTTTCTCTCTCTCTCCCTTGTATCAAGAGTTCAAATGGAACAAATTAAAAACTTAGAAGATGTTGAAGAAGCACAGCAGAGGCTAGGTGATAGCCCAGCCAGAAGCGCTAATGTTGAAGTGAGCCCGGACAAGGTGGAGTCTGTTGCTTCCTTTCACTGCAGCATGAATCAGGACGAGGCTAAAGCTTCACTGCCTGAACACAGGATAAAGCACCAGGAACAGCAGGCCACGGAACAGCTTCTCCTCCAGGGAGAGAGTGGCAAGGATTCTGCTCAGAAATTGGATTCTACTGTCTTCAAAATTGAAAAGGATCAAGAAAATGCTAACACTGTAGAGGAAACTGATTTTGTTCATGACAGAATGGAAGCAGAGACTAAGGTTAAGTGGGATGAGAAAAATGTGAACATTATTCCAACGTGCGGAAGAGTTGCAGAAAGCGAGCTTGCTTGGCAAAAACAGAAAAGTGAACAGCCAAGAATCCTGTCACTGGCTGTTCAGCAGAGTGCAGGTGGCTCAGAAGGAGTGAGCAACATTGAGATGGAGGAAGTCCAAAATCCAAACAATCCAGTTCCACAACCCAGTGAACAAGTGTTTGAGGAGAAATTACTGAATGTACAAAGACTGCAGAAAGAAGGTGACTGCAGGTCCACTGAGAGCCTCAGCCTTGTACCGCCTGGAGAGCAGGACATTCAGGAAGGTGAGATTGCTTCTAACCCTCTCGTTATTGAGCAAAAAGAGACTGTAGAAGTGCTTAGCGAACCGGCTGGAGGTCCTTCTGAGTTGCTTGCGAATCAGATTGCTTTAGTGGAGAAACAAAGTGAGATGGAAGCAGGAAAACAGATTATTGAAGGAGAAGGAACTGAAAACAAAACAGGAAATTCACACTCGGATAATCTGGGAGAAAGTTCCCCTGACCATTGTGTCACTGAAATAGCAACAACAGGTGGAGGTGAGCGGAGCCTGAAGCGTTTTCTCTCTCAGACTGAGCTGTACATCACAAAAGCAGATCAACCACCTAGCGAAGCAAGTTCGTCAGGACTGCGTGCATCTTCTGGTGGAGATGTGAGTGTGAGCAACCCGACCCCACAAGACAGTCCAGCTGACTACAGCAAGCTAGATCCTGAAGATGGTGAATGTAAACAAGCTGAACAAGTCGATGATGGATTTCTGCTGAAAGAAGTTAAGTCGATCGAAGAGATTGGAGATGCTGTGCTCAAGAGAGACTCTGAGAGCAAGCCCGCTGCCTCCGTCATTGGGAAGGAGGCGCTAATGGATAATGAGACATCCAGTCATGCCACGGTCAATGAACAGATCAGCTATTCTAATCAAACTTTGAAGACTGATGCTAGTTGTAACTTCAGCCAGATAGAGGAGATCAAACTAGACAGCAATTGGTTAAACCAAAGTGCACCAAGTCTAGAGACAGACAATTTTGATTCTAAAGTACAATCCAACATAGTTTCCCAAGCTGACTGGGTACAGAGCAATGATCAGGAACAAGCTACAGGGCTTGAAAATATTAACAAGTCAGATCAACAGGGAACAGATGCCTCGCCTCACCCACCCCTGGAAAGGGCGGATGAGCCTGGATTGGACCATGTTGCACTGGTTAGATCGGAAGTAAATTTGACCCAAACTCTTGACAGTGATGAAGCTAGCGTTGATACATGTATCAAAGAGCTCAGTCTATCTGGTAATAGTGAGAGCAGCGGACAGGACAACCTGTCCCAGCTAGCAGAGCAAGTCAATAAATCGAATGAAATGATACAGAGTGTCCAGGGAAGGAAAGCCAGTGTGAAGGACATGAACTTTAGTGAGACTGAAGACAGTCAGTTTGGTCTCCCAACACAGACCCAAAAATCCAGTCCTGTACATGATCACCAGAGCAGCAAAGCTGATCCAAGCCTTCAAAAGGAGCCAGTTAGGGAAGTTACTGAAACTTCAGAAGAGAGTGGACTATGCAAAGCTCCACTGAGCGGACCTGTTAACGGGCGTGCCAAAACTGACATTGGTGGCTTATCTACCTGCAGCAGTCACAGAGAGGTAGAGTTTGGTCAAAACCTGAAGGATGGAATCACCACTGCACCTGAAGCAGTGGAAAGAGCGACTGAGTCCTGTGTAGTAACGGTCAGGCAAAAGCATGTCCACCCCGCTGAAGGTACAGTCTCACAAACAGGGACTAAAAGCGCTCTGGATACAGCTGCAGTGCAAGAGCTGTTGGAACAGCATGTAGTGTCCACAGACTCTAAAACAGCAGAGAAACAGATGGACAAGATGGTGGAAAATGTGAATGGAGAAAAGCCAGAAGAGGTCATTAAAGTTTCCAATATCAAAAAAGCATTTGAGAAGAAGGATCAGAAAAAGGAGAAAGCACCAGATGTCCAGAAGAAACGGGGTAATTTTCTTGAAAAATGATTTCTTGTAGCAATCATGTCTGGTACCCGGGAAGGGTACACGAGAAGTTCTTTATCACTACACTGCTATGTTAACGGTCTCCTTTGCTTTCAGTCGTGGGAGAGATAACCAGTCACTGAGGAATCCAATGTACAGCCTGGAAATGTGTTTAGTGCAGTGTTTCAATCACTGCACAAACCTGAGTTCCAGGACTGGGAGTGTCCTAAATAAAAAGTGGAGAATGTGGCAGAGCAAACAGAAGGGGGAGCACAGAGGGTGCCAGCAGTGGTCTGCGGGTGGGGAGAGGGGTTGTGGGGAGGAAGTGAGAGGTATGGTGGCCCAGCAGTGGGTCACATTCTTCAAATACTCATTGGGCAGCGCGGTGGCACAGTGGTTACCACTGCTGCCTCACAGCGCCAGGGACCTGGGTTCAATTCCCGGCTTGGATCACTGTCTGTGTGGAGCCTGCACATTCTCTCCATGTCTGCGGTCTGTGTGGGTTTCCTCCGGGTGCTCCAGTTTTCTTCCAAGTCCAAAGATGTGCGGATTATGTTGATTGGTCGTGCAAAATTGCCCCTCAGTATCGGGGGGGCTTGTAGAGTGAATATGTGGGCCTGTGAGGATAGGGGGTGGGTGGGGTTGTAGTCGGTGTAGACTTGATGGGCCAAATGGCCTTCTTCTGTGCTGTACTGTAGGGATTCTATTCTATGAAATTTATTGGACTGGTAGAGAGAGTTACATCACAGCCAAGACTAGTAGTGTCCTTCTCCAACACTGCGGGAAAGGTTGTGTTTGTAGCAGTGGGTGAGGATGCATTGGGAGATGTGAAGGCGGAAAGCTGTGCATGCTTAGGGATCAGGGAAGGAAGAATGGGGACAATTTATATCACCAATCCCCTCAGCCACTCAACATACCTCATCATGATGGGAGGCTAATTGAGTGGCCTAAAATGCAATGCTTTTAGATAGTGAATTTATAGAACCCTGCAGTGCAGGAAGAGACCCTTCACCCCATTGAGTCTGCACCGACCACATTCCCACCCCCAATACCCTTACATATTCTACCCACTAACCTAAACATCTTAGGACACTAAGGGGCCATTTTAACATAGTCAATCAACCTAACCTGCACATCTTTGAACTACAGGAGAAATCCACACAGATAGAAGGAGAATGTATAAACTCCACACAGACAGTGACCTGAGCCGGGTATCAAACGCAGGATCCTGGAGCTGTGAAGCAGCAGTGCTAACCACTGTGCTTCACTGTCACCCTGTCATTACAGGGTGCGGTCACACAGAAAGATTCACAAAAATAGAAGGGGTAAATGACTGTTGTTTTTTGATCCCTGGGTAGGTTTATTGACCGATTGTAGAGTCTGAGTCAATGTGTCAGCAGTATTGCAATTAAAAGTGTAATGACTGACTAAATTCTGGTAGCACAATACAAGTAAAACACCAAAGTACAAGGCATAACATGCACACAGGAATTATTAAAATTCCCTACACGAGGAAGGGCAGTCTGGGTGGAATTTACTGCTCTCACTGGTGAATTTTGAGGCTTAAGGGTATTTAATTAGGCAAGGTATTGGCAAATTGGAACCCTGCCACCTTTCCATCTATATGTTTTGGATGAGAAGGCTCAAGGTCAACCTTCCTATCCTGCTGACCATTCAGCCCCTTATTGACCAATTAATGACCAATTAGGAACCTTGTCCTGTTGCTGCTGCGATTAATCCTGCGGTGTGCATGGTAGCTAAAAGCACATGGCCAGTTTGTCACCTCCTGGCTGATCTGGGCTGGGGGAGGGAGGAGGCTGGTGAGGAATAGGTGGGCGGGCATTGGTTAATCAAAGCCATGGAGCCTGACTGAGGGATAGGACATCAAGAAGGAGGAGAGCCACTCCTCTGGCCCTGCTGCTGATCTCCCTGCATCCCTCTCCCTGTGACCTTCACCCCAGGAACACTGCTCCTCCCCCTCAACTCATTCTCTGCCCCTACCCCTCAACTCATTCTCCCTGCCCATCCCCCTCAACTCCCTTTCCTTGCTCCTCCCCCTCATCTCATTCCCCCGCTCCTCCCCTCTCAACTTATTCCATCCCTCACCACCAAACCATCCCCTCCCCCAACCCAACCCAACACTATTTAATTATGCGCTGGGACCCTGGTGCCTGGTCTCCCAGCAGGAGCTGGTCTTGCCCACTCGTGCTGCTAAGCACAGCAGCTGCTGATGTCTAATTGGCCAGCAGCTCTTGGTGGGCAAAATCTCCACCCCAGGGGGTCTTGATTCCAGGAAACGATTGGTCCCACCACTATCCGAGCAGTCTTCCTGAAAGCAGAGAGCGTGGGTCTTTCACAGCTCTCCAGACAGCAGCAAGACCCCAGACACTTCAACAAGATCCCCCATGAACACCATTCCCCTTACTGCTGGTGCCTCTTTAACAGGAAATGTTAGAAACACTCAGGTCTTTCAGCAAGATAGGCAAATATGAGGAAAAATGTAAAAGTGTAACTAGGATCTAAAAGGTAAATTTGGAGAGTTGCTTTGATTAAATCATAATTGTAAATCATAATTGTAGAGTGACTTTGATTAAATGAAAGTCTAGGATTGATGTCAAGGGACACCTATTCAAAGAGGACTGACTGATGTCTGGAATGGGGAGTAACGTAATGGGGAGAAATGTAATGGAGGTAATGTAATGCGACTAATGTAATGAAGTAATGTAAAGGGGAGTAATGCTGGGCAGGATCTTGAGCCCACTTTTGCTGTCCATGAGATTGCCGGCGTGGGCTCAAGATGTGGCAAAGTCATATTCACAGCGGTTTACAACAGATTCACTCAGACATGAACCTGTCCTGGGCATCCCCTGGAGTGAAAAGATGGCTATAGAGGAGCAGCCAATGCCCTGGTATTGTCCCTCTGACAGTGCCAAACTGTGCCAAGGGAAGTGCCAGGGGTGGACCCTAGCAGGAGCCTCATAGTCGGGAGGGGGGCCGAATTATATGTATCTGGCGGTAGTGAGGAGCAGTGGTGCGAGGTGGAAATCCCAGTGATGGCCATTTGTGGAGGGATGGGTGCCAACAGTAACTGTACGGGTGTGGAAGAGGAGGCATGGGGGGATGTGGAATGTTGATGTGGAGAAGTGTTGACTCTGATCAGACTCTCGGGGGGAGAGCCCCTGAAACCTCTGTGGTGGGCTAGAAACTTTCTAGAAACTTGTCCACCACCACTGATGCTTTGAACGGGGGAGAGCATGTCTCACAAACTTGATTGAGTTTTTTGAGGAAGTGACAGATGATTGATGAGGGCAGAGTGGTGGATGTTGTCTACATGGACTTTAGCAAGGCCTTTGACAAGATCCTCATGGCAGACTGATGCAGAAGGCAAAATGAGCTGGTAAGCTGGATACAGAACTGGCTTGGTCATAGAAACATTTTCTAACCAGAGATCTGTGGTATTCCGCAGGGATCAGTGCTGGGACCCGTGTTGATTGTGATATGTATGAATGATATGGAGGAGAATGTAGCTGGTCTGATTAGTAAGTTTGCGGATGACACAAAGATTGGGGGAACAGTGGATAGTAAGGAGGATTGCCAGAGAATACAGCAGAATTAGATAGACTGGAGACTTAGGCAGAGAAATGGCAGATAAAATTTAATCTGGATAAATGCAAGATGATGCACTTTGGAAGGTCGAATGCAGGAAGGAAGTATACAGTAAATAGCACAATGCTTAGAAGCATTAATATACAGAGAGATCTAGGTGTAAAAGTCCACAGTTCCCTGAATGTGACAACACAAGTGGATAAAGTGGTCAAGAAGGCAAATGGCGTGCTGCCATTGCTAGACAGGCATTGAGTATAAAAATTGGCAAGTCATTTTGCAGCTCTGTAGAGCTTTAGTTAGGCCACATTTGGAATATTGCACACAATTCTGGTCGCCACACTACCAAAAGAATGTGGAGGCTTTGGAGAAGGTACAGAAAAGATTTACTGGGATGTTGCCTGGTTTGGAGGGTGTTAACCATGAAGAGAGTTTAGACAAACTCGGTTTGTTCTTGCTTGAACGTCAAAAGCTGAGGGGTGACCTGATGAAAGTTGACAAAATTTTGAGAGGCATGGATAGAATGGACAGTCAGAATCTTTTTCCCAGGGTAGGAATGTCAATTACTGGGAGACATAGGTTTAAGGTAAAAGGGGGAAAGATTAAAGAAGATGTGAGAGGCACGTTTTTTACACAGAGGGTGGTGAGTGTCTGGAATGCACTGCCAGAGGAGGTGGTAGAAGCAGATACAATAGCAATGTTTAAGAAGCATCTTGACAGATACATGAATAGGTAGGGAATAGATAGATACAGATACAAACTAAAAAGGCTTTAGTTTAGAAAGGCATCATGTTTTGATGCAGGCTTGGTGGGCCAAAGGGCCTATTCCTGTTCTTTATTCTAACACCCTTGAATGCATCTCATCTGGTCCCAGTACCTTGTCAGCTTCCAGTACCAACAGTCTATTCAACACTTCCTCCTTATCAATTTTGAACCCTTCTGGGGACAACATTTTCTTGACTGTCACCATGTCCCCATGTCCTGGTAAAGACGGATGCAAAATTAATTTAGTACCTCAGCTATACCCCCTGCTCCATGTGTAAATTCCCTTTTTGGTCCCTAATCAACCCAACTCCTCAAGTTATCAACCTTTTACTATTCATATACCTGCAGAAGACTTGGATTTTTCTTTTTGTTAGCTGCCAGTCTTTTCTCATAGTCTCTGTTTGCTTCTGTAATGAGCTGTCTACTTCTGTCAAAACCTGGGTTCTCGAATATATTTTCTTTCTGAAACCTACCACTAGCACATTTTTCTTCCTCATCTTAATTTCCATCTTCTTTTCATCCACGGAGCTCTGGATTTGTTTGCCCTAGTTTTTCCTGTTCTGGAATATACCGTGACTGTGTCCGGACCATTTCTGTTTTGAAGGTAACCCATTGTTCAGCTTCAGTATTTTTCCACCAACATTTTATTCCTGTCTGTTGTTGCTCCATTGAAGTCAACTCTCCCCCAGTTACTCATATTTACTCTGGATTGCCTATTATCCATTTCTAAACTTTTTAATACAATGATCACTGTTTCCTAAATATTCCCCTCTGATACTTGATCTACTTAGCCCACTCATTTCCAAGAACCAGGTCCAACAGAGCATCTTTTCTTGTTGGATCGGATGCAGATTGCTATAGAAAATTTTCCTGAACACAATCTAGGAATGTACATTGTGCCAGTCTACATTCGGGTAATTAAAGTCCCCCAGGTTAAAACTACTCTATAATGTTTACATCTCTCTAGTAATTTCCCTGCAGATAGGTTTTACAACCTTCTCACTAGTTGGTGGTCTGTCAGTTACATAAATTAATGTAATCGCACCCTTTTCTGTTCCTTAGTTCTAGCAAAATGAATTCTATCCTTGAATCCTCTGGGACATACTGCTTCTCCAGCACTGCGACGCTTTCCTTAAGGAGTATTGACACTATTCTCTTGCTTTCCTATCTTTTCTGAACACCTTGTACCCAGGAATATTTAATATCCAGTCTTGCCCCTTTCTTGAGCCAGGTCTCTGTTACCACCACAAGATCTTATTTCCATAATGTAGTTTGAGTCTGTAACTCCCCAGTCTTATTTACTGTACTTCATGCATTTACAAACATGCACTGTTACGCTGATTTAGACATCATTACTTTCTCCTTTACTATGACTTCACTTATTAACTTAATGTTTTCAGGACCGGTGTTTTCTGTCCTACCCAATATTTTGTGCATCCTGCTAATCCTCTCTAATATTTCCTCTTGGTTTCCGCACCCCTCCCCAGTTATGTTAAAGCCTTCCCAACAGCATTAGCAAAACACCAACTCTGTTCAGAAGTAAACTGTCAGGCTTGTACAGGTGCCATCTCCCCCCGAGCCTTACCCAATGTCCCAGTAATCTAAAGCTCTCTTCGTGCACCAACTTGCCAATATTACACTCGTAGTCCTGTAATCACTTTCACATGGCATTGGGAATAATCCTGCTTGCTAATATTCTGCCCAACTTCCTAAATTCTGATTGCAGAATCCCATCTCATCTTTTTCCTACCCTTGGCTGTTCACCCTCCCGAGAAGAATGTCCTGTAACTATTCTGTGACATTCTTGTATTATTTTGCTAAATAAGCCCTAACTTTCCCATGTTTGAAACATTAACTTTTCATGCACTATCCCTTACACTAAGCACTTACTGGCCAATGATGTTAGAGTGAGTGATATTTCCTCTGACCATATGGCTGTTTCATTTACCCCCATTGATGTCACCTAGCAGCTCAATATCACCAAATAACTCACCATTTCTTCCGCAACTGGGCATGCCCACTTTCTGAAGGGTGAAAAAGTTAGAAAACAAAAGAGCTCCTCTTTCCTCCAAGCACCTAATCCCTGCTTTCGATCCAAATTCCCAAATGTTCTCATTCAGTCTGTGTCTCACACAGGATGAAGTGGCTCTCACTGCTTGTGTGTCACGCCCTAATCCATGTCCACGTGTACCAGATCTTTGACTGGAACATATCACTCGTGTTTATTGCAATCTTTCTGGGTTTCTTGAGGCTGTCAAGTTCTGCTGTGTTTTGACTGTTACCAGTTTAAGGATCAGTTGCTGCAACTTTCATTTATCAAGTCACTTCTCTAAGAGAGAAGACCGAATGTCAGGAGAAGGAATAACAAAAGGAATAATAGGGGAGGCATTGGCTTAGTGGTATCATCGCTAGACTATTAATCCAGAAATTCAGCTAATGTTCTGGGGACCTGGGTTTGAATCCTGTCACAGCAGATGGTGGAATTTGAATTCAATAAAATATCTGGAATTAAGAATCTATTGATAACCATGAAACCATCGTCAGAAAAAACCCAACTGGTTCACTAATGTCCTTTGGGGAAGGAAATCTGCCGTCCTTACCTGGTCTGGCCTGTATGTGACTCCAGAGCCACAGCAATGTGGTTGACTCTCAACTGCCCTCGGCAAACTAAGGATGGGCAATAAATGCTAGCCCAGCCAGCAATGCCTATGTCCCACAAATGAACAAAAAAAAGCCAGGATTACCAGAAGTACAGTGAGGTTTATGACATTCCAAAGGAACTTTCAACCTTCGGTGAAGTTGAAAGGTCTTTAACATGTCGAGCATTTAAGGGAAGGTAAGGCAAGAGGGTCTGGCAAAGTTATTTGGCCTGATTGCTTAGAGAAAGTGACATCAATACTGCCTAAGACATTTCTGTTGCCTCTTCTCAAGGAATTGGATAATAGTGCTCCATAAGATGAAGCAGATTCTAACAGACCATTTTGAATGTGAAAAATAGCCCAGACAATTGTGAAAACAGGATAGAAGCCTTAGCTTAGTGTTCAAATCAGAATCCAATAGCACATAGTGGCCAAGGTCAGTCTCAGCCATTCCAAATGCTTCCTAAAGGACTCACCGTCAAATGTTCAGAACTGTTGGGATCTATTGGTTAAACAAGACCTTGCTTGATTCACACAAATATTGTTGACTTGGCCATCACTGCAATTTCCATCTAGAATCTGTTCCAAAGTTTCCAGAGTGTTCAGGGAATTACTGATACTGCAGCTCCTAGGGGGTGGCTTGGCCAATTCTTTTTATCTGGAGTTCAGGGATGACAGCAGATTAAAGAACTGGGTAGAGTTGGAGTTTGGACAGATGCTATTACAGCAATCCTAATGAGGAAAGGCCAATAAATGGACATCCTTACTCCACCAAAAAAGTTCAGGTTACCAAGGAGCAATGAATCAGAAAGCTACACTCGACTAGAAATTGAGTCAAAGGTCTATATGGATCCTTACAGCAAAACCCTCAATATCTTACCTTAGTTGGCAAATCAGTGCACTGCAAAACTAAGGAACATTCTTGCCCCTCTTTTACATCCATAAGTGGACAAACTGGGTCTAATGTCATTAGGTAGGATGTGTTTTTTTTCAAGCAGGTTAATATTACAATGGTCACAATAATGGCACACTCAATTGCTGGATTTGTTTGCTAAAACTGAATTGCACCAATTGGAAAGTTTGTACTGTAGTGACACTATGTACTTGTTTTAACACTTACTGTTCCTTACCAGTTTTTAATATTGTTTTCAACTTCTAACGATGGTAGATCCCAATGGTATTATGAAGCTAGAATCCACTCTGTTTCTATATTCATATATACATAAAATGGGGATTCATTTTAATCCCCATGGTGGGAGAGCTAGTCCACTATGTCATCCATCATAGCGTCGTCTGCAAACTTATTAACCATGTCTCCTAAATTCTCAAGCCTCCAGTTTGAAAAACAACCCTGTACAACCACCCTCCGTCTTCTGTCATCAAGTTAATTTTGTATCTAATTGGCTACCTCACCCTGGATCCCATGAGATTTAATCTTATGTAACAATCTACAATGCAGTGCCTTGTCAAAGGCCTTGCTAAATCCCATGTAGACTGCGCTATCCTCATCTACCTTCTTCGTTACCCTTTCCAAAAAAAATCAAATTTGTGAGACATGATTTTCCACTTGCAAAACCATCATGGCCATCCCTAATCAGTCCTTGTGTCTCTAAATGCCTGTACATCTTGTCTCTCAGAATACCTTCTAATAACTTATCTTATGCAGATGTGAGGGCTCCCTAGCCTGTAGTTCCCAGGCTTTTCCCTGCAGCCTTTCTTAAACAAAAGCACAACATTTGCTACCCTCCAATCTTCAGTTAATGATTCAAATATCTCTGGTTGGGGATCCGCAATTTCCTCCCTAGCCTTCCACGAGGATATACACATGTAACCCCTTACAAAAAGGGCATCTGAGACCTCCCAGAAGCATTCAGCTTACGCGTGCTGCCCTGGGATGAGCCAGTCACATAAAAGTTCAGTTTCTGAGAGTTTAAGGATCAGAGTGAGCAGTGAAACTATGAAATTCTCTAGTGCAGAGGGCTGAGAGGTCGGCTGTTAATTATGTTTAAGGGAATCAGAATTATGGGGATAAGGTGGGAAAGTGGAGTTGAGAATCACCATAACAGATCATTGAATGACACAGCAGAGTCAATGGGCCAAATGGCCTACTTATGTTTCTTCATCTTATGATCTGATTGTACAATATGAGTTAGGATAAACATATTCATATGTCAGTCAATGATTTCTGCTTTTTTATTAAAGACACGAGGCTGAGTAATTTTTAGATAATAACAGATTGAGGAATTTCACATGACTTGGTGACTTTATGATGAATATTTCAAATCCCTTGCCATTCTCAAAGTCTAACCATTTTATCCAAATAGTTTAAGGCTAAGTGGAAGTTTATTTATTAGTGTCACAAGTAGGCTTACATTAACACCACAATGAAGTTGCTGTAAAAATCCCCTAGGCGCCACACTCCGGCACCTGTTCAAGCACACTGAGGGAGAATTTAGCGTGGCCAATGCACCCTCACCAGCACATCTTTCAGATTGTGGGAGGAAACCGGAGCATTTAAAGGAAACACACGCCGACACAGGGAGAACATACAGACTCCACACAGACAGTGACCCAAGCTGGGAATCAAATCAGGGTCCCTGGCACTGTGAGGTAATAATGCTAACCGTATCCCACTGCATGGGCACGGGCGGGGATACTAACTTCTAGTCCAAGCTTTTTCTAAACACGTTTATAATCTAGACATGGTGCTGCTGCCAGTTGGGTTGGCACGTGGGTGGCACAGTTACTAACTTCAGCACTTGTTGATTAAAGAGAGCAATGGGGGTATGTGAAAGACACCACAATTAAAATGTTACCAGTTACGTGGAGAGAGGAACAACTTCCAAAAAAATTACTGAAGAATAGGAAAGCCACGAGGTGAGAAAATGAGCATGTAGTTCTCCAGCTGCACAGCCAAGCTTTCTCTCCAGATTCTCTGGCACTTTGGGAGCATTGTATTTGCTATAATGGTAGTAGGACGGAGTCTGGTAGAGCCAATAACACCAGCTCCACAAAGACTGGGGGAGGGGGGGGGGCAGCCTTTTTAAACAGGACACTTCTAATTGCACCAAACAACACTGACCCCCCATGAATACGGCAATTTATTCCACCCCCACCACCTCCCAATAAGGTCCAGGATACCCAGCCCATGGATAATGAGAAACGCCACCCTCACAAACACCAGGACAATGCCAGGAGCTGGGTCAGGGCAGGGGTATAACCCTTTCCCCCTCGGGGTTTAATTTAGCTTCATGCATCTGCTAGATTCCCCTTGACTGCCTCACATTTTGAATTATCTGTTATTTCCTTGTTTATGTATTGTCCTTTCAGCGAGAGGGAAATGCCTTAGGCGAGGGGAATATATGACAAGGAAGCCACTGAGTCATATGTAAATTTATTACAAATGTATCTAAATCATACTTCACCAGCAAGGGTGGGGAGAATCACAAAACAAGATCTTGCTGGTGAGGATTTGATTTTCTGATTCTCGTGAGGTTTTGCACCCATGTCTCTGCACTCATGATGGATACAGGAGCGAAATCATCCTGTGTGATGACCTTTGACACAGAAGCAGTATAGGAAGGAAAATTTATAATCTATAAAACATTGGGGGAATCTGTGTCTATTTTTAAAAATGTTATAGAAGGACTTTAATGGTTTGGATCAATTGTAAAGTGCCCATTTTAAATTTTCTTCGATGATAAAAGATATAGGTCCATCTGACCTGCAAACAGTATGGGCAAGAAGACAATTAAAACATCAGAGCATAGAAACTAGAAGCAGTAGTAGGCCATTCGGCCCTTCGAGCCTGCTCTACCATTCATTTTGATGATGGCTGATCATCAAATTCAATGCCTTGATTCCCCATATCCCTTGGTCCCTTTAGCCCCAAAAGCTATATCTAATTCTTTCTTGGGCTCAACTACATTCTGTGGTAGTGAATTCCACACATTCACCACTCTTTGGGTGAAGAAATTTCTCCTCACCTCAGTTGTAAAAGATTTATCCCTTATTCTCAAAGTATGACCCTAGTCCTGGATTGCACCACCATTGGGAACCTTCTCTCTGAATTTACCCTGTCCAAACCTGTAAGAATTATAAGTTTGCATGAGATCCCCTCTCACTCTTCTAAGCTCCAGTGAATATAATCCTAACCGACTTAATCTCTCCTCATATGACAGACCTGCCATTCCAGGAATCAGCCTGGTAAACCTTCATTGCATTCACTCTGTAGCAAGGGCATCCTTCCTCAGGCAAGGACACCAAATTGCACACAATAGTCCAGATATGGTTTCACTAAAGCCCTGCACAACTACAGCAACAGTAAGAAATCTCACAACACCAGGTATAAGTCCAATTATAATTGCAGCAAAACATCTCTGTCCTATCGTTATAAGGAACAACATAGCATTTGTCTTTACTGCTGGCTGTACCTGCGCACTCACTTTCAGTAACTGATGCATGAGAACACCAAGTTCTCGTTGAGTATCCACCTCTCTTAATTTACAAACGTTCAAGTAATGACCTGTCATCCTATTATTGCTATCAAAGTGGATAACCTCACACTTGTCCACATTATACTGCATCTGCTGTGCAGATGCCCACACACTTAGCCTGTCCAAATCACACTGAAGCATTTCTGCATGCTTCTCACAGCTCACCCTCCCACTCAACAAGAGACAACAGTGATTTGGCTGGATGCAAACGAGAGCTGCAGCAGAGGGGAGAACAGGAAAGGTATATTTACAAGGAATAACGTGGAATTTTATGGTCCCATTACAGTGAGAGTGGGATCAGAAAAAACTACAAGCCAGTCAAAAATCAGAGGATTTCATCGTCAAATGCCACTCTATGTGAATGGAATACAATTAAACA
The DNA here is from genome assembly GCA_024679065.1 of Sphyrna mokarran. Lineage (NCBI taxonomy): Eukaryota > Metazoa > Chordata > Chondrichthyes > Carcharhiniformes > Carcharhinidae > Sphyrna > Sphyrna mokarran. Next base: position 37,841,747 of record JAGIQG010000020.1, on the reverse strand, counting down.
GGATAGAAAGCCTATGACAGGGTTAGAACAAGAATTGTTTATTGGACAGTTTCACTGCTGCTTCTGATTTGCTAGTGCTGGCTAGACCATTTAGCAGAGTTTATTAAAGGGATCGGAAAAAGGAGTCTCTGGGGAACTTGTATTTTCAAGACTACCATGAACCCTAGACAGGCAGATTGTGCAAGAATGTGTTGTTTGGGTGGCAGCAGATCCCTTGGGTCCTTGAATGGAATACAGCTGCGGATGAACATGTCTTGTGGGCCCTACTAATTGAGTGGGAAAGTGAGAGTGCCAACATACCAGAGGCAGAGTTCGAGAACTTAGAAACTGCACGTGGTGCAGTATATCTGCAGGGGATGATGCAGGTGCTTATGGTTGTGTAAGACATATTTTTATATCAATTATTTAAAGTGAAATTTACTTTTTAATTTGAAGTCTCATTTGCCTTGTTAATTCACATTTAACTTGATGTGTGTTGCCTTGGTTTGAGTTTTCCCAAGGTACAGACTCAGTTTTGATGTACTACCATGAGATCAGGTATAGTTATGCTCTGTTTTTGTAAAGGTAGAACCTTTTAATAGCAGTTTCAGAATGAATTGCTTCATCATGGTGGCATGGTGATTAGCATTGCTGCCTCACAGCTCCAGGAACCTGTGTTTGATTCCCACCTTGCGTCACTGTCTGTGTGGAGTTTGTGAAACTATCAATTGGCTTTCATTCCAACTGATCTGAATAATTCTTGATTTAAAACATTCATTTGAGGTGGCATAGTGGGTTATCACTGCTGCCTCACAGTACCAAGGACCCAGGTTCAATTCCCAGCTTGGATCACTGTCTGTGTAGAATCTGCACATTCCCCATGTGTCTGCATGGGTTTCCTCTGGGTGCTACAGTTTCCTCCCATAGTCCAAAGATGTATGGCTTAGATGGATTGGCCATGCTTAATTGCCCCTTAGTGTCAGGGGGATTAGCTCGATAAATGCATGAGGAAAGGGGCTGTGTGAGATTGTGGTTGGTGCAGATTTGATGGATTGAATGGCCTCTTTTGGCACTGTGAATTTCTATGATCTAACTTGCATTGGCTCTTTTCATTTTGAAGTATAAGTTACTAGTAGTGAAGAAGTCTTTTGATAATCTCTTCATCTGGAGGTAATTTAGTAAATTTAGTTGTTTGGTTTGCAATTTCTCCACATAGATTAAAACAAAATGTGAGAGAGAAAGAGAGTTAGGGTTAAAGTTAAGGTTATTGATTACACGCCAGAAGTAACTCTTTCAGTTACTATTCAATAATAAATTCGACTTGCAATGTGTGTTGCTCATTCCTTGGATGGTATTTGATCCAGGTGACAAGAGTTTTGTCCGCTGACTGAAAATGTGCGAAATAACTGAAAGGCCAGTGACATTGACATTTCCCAATGTGGAAGTGTCAAATTCAATTTCTCCAGGTTAGAGAGTCTGTAATTCTTTACAGCAAAGCATATCAAATGAACACTCTCTTGAAATATTGAAAATTAATTAGTTTTTAGATAAGTTTTTGGCCAACCAATAACCTCTTCGCTAACCATCTTCTCCCCTTGTCTCTCCCCCCCTCCCCTCTCCCCACTGTTCCTCTTCCTCCATGCTCCTCCTCCCTCTTCCCTTTCCACCTTCCCTCCCTCTCAGTCCCTCCCTCCCGCTGTTCCTCCCTGTTCCTCCTTCCCTATCCCCATCCCTGTGCCCCTCCCCCATCCCCTCCACTCTCCCCCTTCCCACTCCCTCAACCCCGCCTCCGTCCCTGTCGTTCATGATTAAGAGCTTCCACGCAAAGCAATTGGGAAATCCACACTTATCTATTTGTTTAAACTGGAGTGCACACATTTCCATATTGACACATTACCCATTCCTAAGTCCACTGAAGTATTCATTCCACAAATACACACACAGCATTTTTAATTTGCAAATGCTTACCCAGTGACAGCCTCTTAACCTGGCAGGGCATTGTCTTGCAGGGTTGTCTGTAGCTGAATAACTTCTCACAGTTCAATTGGTAAGCCAAGCTACGTGTTTGATTAGATAACCAATCTGATTTAGCTGTTGGATTGGTAAGTCTTGTCATAAAGAATGAACACTGTGTGTAGTCTGCATGTTCTCCCCGTGTCTGCCTGGATTTCCTCCGGGTGCTTCAGTTTCCTCCCATTGTCCAAAGATGTGCGAGTTACGTCGATCGGCCTTGAAAAATTAACCTAGTGTCGGGGGACTGGCAGGGTAAATATGAGGGATTATGTAGATAGGGCCTGAGTGGGATTGTGGTCAGTGCAGACCCGATGTACCAAATAGCCTTCTTCTACCTTGTAGGATTCTATGATTCTAAGTCCTATTAGTCTGCACTCACAAGATTATTGCATATACACAACAGGTTAGCTTTATTCTTTGGATAGTGAAAGGGAAAATTAGAGACTCTTGATTGTTATCTGATGACCCATTGGATGTGCGCATGCATATTGAATGGGGCAGGACTGGGCTCGACTGAGATTGCAGCAATTTAATAGAACCCTTAGCAATGGTACCTGCTGCCACTTTTGCTCATCACTGTTAAGGTGTAGAAAATGTCAAGCAGCCTTTGGTGCAGTCTTTATAACATGTCCCCAATTATTGGCATTTCAAAACTGGAGCATTTTTCAATTTCTTTTGCATTTTAATTTAGGATAAACTTAAATATTAGAAGTTGTCTGTGGAGTGTACTGAATCATGTATTCACTTTAGATGGATCAGCAGCATACACCTGACCCTAAAATACATTATAAACTGGTAACATTTAATTGCAGATTACATGGTATTTACCTGCAGGTGGTGCTGTGCTTTTAGAAAGGGGTTGTTGCAGGATTTCAGGGATTTTTTTGCATATCATCTTATGTGTGTAAGTTTCTTGATTACACACAGTTTAGGATCTGGATTCTACACTTCTAGATTTTTCATAACAATTTACAGGCTGGTTAACATTGGTTGCTCACAAGTATAATGGTGTAGTTAATTATATAACAATTCTATTTGCACTGGTTGTTCAATTAAAAACAGACAAGAACCAATTTAAACATGGAAATTGTGGCTGTATGCCAGTTGTAGCATAGTACCTCAATTGCAATTTTTATTGTGAAATGGGTGGCAAGTGCACAGCATATACAAGATTCACTTTCTCTGCGCACCTATGCCTCACAGGTATTTGTCTCAGATTTTGATGCAGCCAGGATGAGAAAGAGTGCAGAATGTGTTGCCACAGGGAGACAGCTAAGCTGTTGACGGCAACTGGTTGGCGTTGTCAGACTTCTAACCTGGTTGATGTCAGCAACTCACGGGAAAATGTTAATAGACTCGTGCCTGAAAATGATTCAAGCATCTTCACTGTCATATTTAGAGAACACGGTTTTTTAAGGTTAGTCACAAAAGAGCAAGAAAAATCTTCTTAAGTTAAAGTTTATTTAATTGTTGTCACAAGTAGGCTTACATTAAAACCGCAATGAAGTTACTGTGAAAATCCCCTAGTCTATACACACTCCAGTGCCTGTTCGGGTACACTGAGGGAGAATTTAGCATGCCAGTGCATCTAAACCAGTACATCTTTTGGACTGTGGGAAGAAACTGGAGCACCCAGAGGAAACCCACACAGGGACACGGGGAAAACATGCAGACTCCAGACAGATAGTGACCCAAGCCAGGAACTGAACCCACTCTGAGGCAGCAATGCTAACCACTGCGCCACCATGCCATTATGCAACAAGTTGTATGATTGTGGTGGCACAGTTGTTAGCATTGCTGCTTCACAGCTCCAAGGACCTGAGTTCAATTCTGATCTTGGGTGACTGTGTGGAGTTTTCACATTCTCCCCATGTCTGTGTGGGTTTCCTCCGGTGCTCTGTCTTTTTCCCCATAGTCCAAGATTATGCAAATTAGGTTGTTCGGACATGTTAAGTTTCTCCTTAGTGCCCCTCAAGATGGTTAGGTTAGCCATGGGAAATGTCTGGGATTACGGGGATAGGGAGAAGGAAGGGAGCCTAGGTGAGATATTCTGTCAAAAAGATGGTACAGATCCAATGGGCCAAAAAGCCTCTTCTACACTATAGGGATGCTATGATCTGTAATACACAACCTGAAAGGGTAATGAGAGCAGATTCAGATGCTTGAAAGGGGAAAAACTACAGGAGTATGGGAGAAGAATGGGACAGCGGGACAATTGGCCTTTTAAAGAAACAGTGCAGCCACAATGATTGAGGAGACTTTTATTTCTATATGTACAATTCTATATTTGCGAGGGAGAGGGAGGTATATATTTGCCTTTCCAGTACAAAATTTCGTTAATTGTATTCACTGGCTTCAGCTTAACTAACTTGCACGACTATTTTGTAATTCTGAAAAGCTCCAGGACTGGCTGACCCTGTCAGAGAGATGAGGGCATAATTGGTTTAAAAATTAATTTAAAATGGGGCTGTGCCCTTTGATGGCACAATGGGTAAATGAGTCAGATAGAACTGAATTTCTTTGTGTGATGAGTTAGCTGATTTTGGTGGTTGTGATAGTGGCATTGTAGTTTACTCAGGAAAGTAGGGTGTGGAAATTGGGATTTCTATTTCTACTGCCTTCTACAGTAACTGCTACTGGGCAACAACAACAATTTGCATTTTTATAGCAGTTTTACTGTAGTCAAATGTCGCAAGGTGTTTGATCATAGCATTCTCAAACAAAACTAACACTAAGTCATATACGGAATGGTTAGAACAGATGATGGTACAATGGTTAGCACTGCTGTCTCACAGTGCCAGAGAGCCGGGTTTGACTCTGGGTGGGTTACTGTCTGTGTGGAATTTGCAGATTCTCCCTGCGTCTGTGTGCATTTCCTCCAGGTGATTTGGCTTCCTCCTACGTGCTGGTTAGGTGCTTTGGCCATGCTAAGTTCTCCCTCAGTATACCCAAACAGGTGCTGGACTGTGGTGACGAGGGGTTTTCACAGTAATTTAATTGCAGTGTTAATGTAATCCTACTTGTGACACTTAAAAGTAAAGCTTGGTCAAAGAACTAGGTTTTAAGGAAGAGAGAGAGGCAGAGATGTAAAATGAGGGAATTCCTAAACTTAAGTTTATTTATTAGTGTCACAAGTAGGCTTCCAGTAACACTGCAATGAAGTTATTGTGAAAATCCTCTTGTCGCCACACTCCGGGGCCAAGTCCTAGTCAACTATTAAAATAGGGCTTCAGTGTCAGAAGCTGGAATTGGAGGACTGCAGACATCTTGGCGAGTTATAGGGTTGGAAGAGGTTACAGAGAGTCAAGGCCAAGGAGGGGTTTAAAAGTAAGAGCATGGTAACTTAATAAAAGGCAACTATTGCCTAGAAATAGTACCCCAGCAACAAATCAAAATCCACAAGGTAAATAAAAACGAATGCAGCTGAGACGTTTGCTATGACGCATATTTTCTGTGGAGCTGAGATTTCAGGCCAGGCCATAACATGTACTGGGTGTTTCCTGGAACATTCGCCAGCCAGAGGCCAAAATGTTTCCCTTCAGATATTTCAGTAACTTTCATCTACTTGCACCAATTTGTTTAAAGACTGATTTGAGGAGCTGGATACCTACTACTTCTACTTCTGGTGGCTTTTTGATCAAACTGTCAGTCTTCATGAAATTCTGTTTGACTTCAACTTAATGTGTAACTGACAGGAAGTGTTTATCAATTTGCTTCAGATGTTCAATTGTTTATCAGCTTGAATGAGTCTGGGCATGTTCATCTTGAGAAATTATGCTTTGGCTGATAAAAAGGAAGAATTCGAGCACATGTAGCAGGACATAGAGAATATATTGCATATTTACATGTATTTTTTGGTTTGATTTGATTTATTATTGTCATATGTATTAATGCACAGTGAAAAGTATAGTTTTTTGCATGCTATACAATGCATACCATACATAGGGAAGGAAAGGAGAGAGTACAGAATGTAGTATTAGTCATTGCTGGGTGCAGAGAAAGATCAACTTAATGCAAGTAGGTCCATTCAAAAATCTGACGGAAGCAGGAAAGAAGCTGTTTTTGAACCGGTTGGTACATGATGTCAGACTTCTGTATATTTTTCCCGATGGAAGAAGTTGAAAGACAGTATGTTTGAGGTGGCTGACTGCTTTTCCGAGGCTGAGGGAAGTGTAGTGGAGTCAATGGATGGAAGGCTGGTTTGCGTGATGAAATGGGCTTCATTCACTTTTTTATCTCAATACATTTGCATTTTCCCTTAATTTTATTCACTATTTTTCAGGAATGTTATTCCTGTTCTGCTGAAGCAGATAACTTCTCAACCTTTAAGTAGTCCATTCTAACATCCACTGAATACATTGCAGGGTGGAATCACTAATTGTGTCAAATTTGCATCAGCAAACATCAGCAGGTTATTTGACTGTGGAAGGCTTCAATTTCAAGTCCAATCTGTTTTTTTGTTTGAATCCACGCATACATACTTTACAGCCAGGAGCAGTCAGTTGTAACCATGGGCAGAATTTCATGACAATGATTCCAAGTGTCCAACTAGTGTGAAAATGGGAGAGTCCCTGATCTGTTTTTTACGTGAGATTTCACACAATATTACAGACTTAGGCATTGAAAATATGGTCCAGACCATTTTTAGCCACTAGAGGCAGTGGGCTGGCCTTAATTCATCAGCCAGCCTGCAGAGGGAACTATTGCGCATGCACAGATTTTTGAGTCTGCACATGCACAATTTCAACAACAGGGTGTGACAGACAGAGCTGTCAGGCCCCTACTGTTCCAGGCACCTCACAACCTCTCCCGCACCGCAACTGCAGGAGCCCATGGCCCATTGCGAGTCACAGACCAATCATGATCCCTTCCACACTGATCTTTTCGCTTGCAGAGCAGCAGTGGGCTCCCCTTTCTCCCAATCCGATCACCCGCAGAGTGTGCTGCACCTGACCTGTCGATCTGATTCCAGGAAGAGTGACAGCAGCCTCCCCTCTTTTTGCAATTGGTGGGCAGTGCCTAGATACCCATTGGGCATTTCCAAGATACCAGGGTGGCAGTGCCAAGATGCCAGGGTGGCATTGCCCAATGGGATACTGGTCCCTTGCCCGCAGCCTCCCCAGGGGTCTCAATGTCTTCTGGTTTCACTGGTGAGCAAAGTAAGAAGTCTCACAACATCAGGTTAAGATCCAACAGGTTTACTTGGTAGCACAAACCACAGGCTTTCGGAGTGCTGCCCTTTCATCAGGTGAGTGGGAGTTCTGTTCACAAACAAGGCACATAAAGACATAAACTCATTTTACAAACTAATAGTTGGAATGTGAGTATTTACGGGTAATCAAGTCTTAAAGGTACAGATAATGTGAATGGAGAGAGGGTCAAGCACAGTTAAAGAGATGTGTATTGTCTCCAGACAGGACAGCTCGTGAGATTTTGCAAATCCAGGCAAGTTGTGGGGGTTACAGATAATGTGACGTAAATCCGAGATCTCAGTTGAGGCTGTCCTCGTGCGTGCAGAACTTGGCTATCAGTCTCTGCTCAGCGACTCTGCACTGTCGTGTGTCATGAAGGTCACCTTCACCGGTTCACTGGTGAGGCCATATGACTGTTCCCCATTCATTTGGAACAGGTATTTTCCTTGTTGGAGAGAACCTCTCCCAGCGAGGCGATAAAAGCAAGTGAGCCCAGACACACCAGCTCGCTAATAACATGGACATAAAGTGTCAGTCATCTGGATCTTTAAAATATCAATTGTAGAAACAACAAGCACTTGACACCACTTTGTCTTCTGGAAATAAACATTGTGCAATTCACATAATAGATTATAGAGAAACGATGTCAAAAAAATGTTTTCCTTTGGATGCAGCTGTTTCAATAGACTAAAGGGTGTATGTGATACCAACCAACACTCTCAATGCATTTTTGGCCAAAAGTCTAGACATCTATGTGTCTGCTGAAGCAGCTGTGCCCAAAGGGAAACATTGTTGATCGCCAACTCTTTCTTGGTGAGCTGTTGGTACAATTAACAGAATGTTTACTTGCACAGGATAAAGAGATGTCAAGCTCTGTTCTTTCTCCTGTTGATACTTTAAAGATCTGAATGATTGGCACTTTTATAGGGCTGCGGTAAAAGCACTTTCTTAAAAAAGATTATGAACGACTATTTTTTAAAGCTTTTTCACACGTGTTTGTTACTATGGGTTAATTGGTTCTGTATTTGCATATACCAAATGACTAGACATGGATGTGCCATAGGTTGACATGGCGGGTACGACGGCCATAGGGAATATGTGAGAGAATGGTTAAGCCCCTTTGAACCAACTTTTCAAAGTTTCCCTCATCCAAACTACGACATCTCTTGAGTGTCTATGAAAATTGCTAGGGACTAGATGATTCCAATCCCGGCTTTCGGACTGGCCAAGTCAGAAATATGGGATACTGGCTCACACCAACTCATGCACCCTTAACCCATGCTGGTAAAGCTATGAGTGCTGGAAATGGGGCCAGGAATTGGATCCTGGCTGCCAATATGAAAGATCCATGGAGTCGCTGAGACTCGACAAAAATCCAGCCCAATCCTGAAGTCCCATCTTCTCTCTCAGGTGAATACGATAAAGATCCCACGACCTTATTTCAGGAAGAGCAGAGGAGTCTTCTGGTACCCTGGCCAGTATCACTAAAATAGATTATCTGGTAATTTACCTCACTGTGTTTGTGCAACCTGGCTGTTCACAAATGGTCCCCTGCTGCATTTTCTCCTTATTACAACAATGACTACAATTTAAAAATATTTAGAGGCTGTTTAGTATTTTGTAATTCTTATTCTAAGCCAAATCATTACTTCCTTATTTGCCTGTCAGCTCTCCTATGATTTTTCAATCATGATGGAAACTTGACTTATTATTTTTCTTCCTCAATTTATAAAAAACACTATAAGGTTATGTTTAAACAATGAGATTTAGAGTTTCAGCTCATGGTGCTACCCCCTCCCATACTACATAATTTCATATACAAAATTATCTACTTTAGGATATTATTAAGATGAAGAACAGTGATTTGCATGTGTCACTGCAGACCTCTGCCCACTAGTGGAAAGTTGATATAATTAGCACTGGCTGTGCAAAGCCGAACATGGAAATATATTTTTCCCTTCCACTCGACTCCAAGACATTGTCCGAACAAATCTGTTGAGTTGACATGAGTGAAGTACTTAGTAAATCCTGCTCTGCAGCCTGTGGTTTTAGCAGGAATCAGAAGTTTGTGTGTGGGTGGGAGAGAAGGGAAAATCAAGTAAATACCTGTATTGTGGTGTAGCAAGTTTAGTACATAATTAGATGCCTTCATGATGTAACGAATTACATAAGTGCAAATTATTATGACATTTTGTTTTCACATTGTGTATAAAAGCACCTCTGTTTAAAAGGGAACTGTCAAGAAGCGAGGTTTTCTCCCAAGTCCATAAATGGAAAAAAATGACATTAAGATAGAAAGTTGCGTAAGAACTTTTGAATCTATTAATAATTAAATAAGCTTTCAAATACTTTGCCACTACAAACATTTTTTTAATTCATAGAATCATAGAATTCTACAGTGAAAAAGGAGGTCATTCAGCCCATTGAGTCTGCACCAACCACAAGCCCACCCAGGCCCTATTCCCATAACCTCTCATATTTACCCTCCTAATGCCCCTGATGAGGATCAATTTAGATCAAGCCACCTAACCTGCACAGAAACGGGAGCACCTGGAGGAAGCCCAGACAGACATGGACAGAATGTGCAAATTCCACACAGACAGTGACTCAAAGCCAGAATTGAACCCAATCCCTTGCACTGTGAGGCAGCAGCTCTAACCACTATGTTACCATGCTGCCCAAATTGTCCTCTTTTCCGGAAGGCACAAATTCAGAGCAGGTGTGATTCCAAAGCATCGACTACACCCAAATGGATATTCTTGTGCTTGCAATAAAAGTAAACATTATCGATTCAGATATGAGGATATTGCAGCCCAGCCCTGTCCACTCCTTAATTAGGTGTGAATGCTAAAGGCAGGATTGAATGTGGGATTTTGTTACATGCTGCATTTGCTGAGTGATCCATTGGGGAAATATAAATCTACTTTATTCAAAACAAGATTAAAATTTTGCTGCAGATGATATTGGTATTTGGTGCCCAAAATAGTTCTGAAATAGCATAGATTGTTCTTGGAGACAAAATCACCTGAAACTTTCCAACTGAGATGCTTAGTCATCAGTGCTCATTTTATTTCTTTTGTTGCCAGAATCTGACTTTGTTTCTGAAATTTTAATATTACTGATCAACTAATCACTCCATGCTGTGATTACATCACCAGCTGCAGCCCAAATTTCCACACAGCTGCAATAATACTATATCTGATCCTCCAGAATTCAGCAGAAAATACTCTTGTCATATTGCCAACCAAATGATGGTCTGTGTGAAAGTTAATTTTCCTTGCATGTGCAATCCAATATTCAGTTTTAACACTTGATTTAATTCATAGTAGAGATGTTATGTATTTTACCTGTATCTATAGTAAAGCATTTTGGATAGACTTCACAAGGTTTTTCAGTGAAGTTTGCTTACTTATGTTGGAAGGGTTTAGAGAAAAACAGTGCTGGATTCACTCTCTGTGTTTGGTTAAAAAGTATGGAGGAAGTGTTTTCTTCCTTGAAATATAAGTTTTTAGATTTGTTACTTGGCATGTGAAAAAGTAAAATGACTCCCATCCAGCCTTAAATTCCCATGATTGCTCTGGTCAAGGGTTGAATTTCTGCTGTCTGTTAACTAAAAGCTTTTTTTGTGATTTTTTTTTGTAATATGGACATCACTGGTTAGGCCAGCATTTGTTGCCCATTCTTAATTGCTCTTGTTCAGGAACATTTAAAAGTCAACCACATTGCTTTGAGTCTGGGGTCATGTATAGGCCAGACCAGGTAAGGACAGCAGATTTCCTTTCCTAAAGGACATCAGAGAACCAGATGCTTGTTTTTTTCACAATCAGCAATGAGGTCATCATTGGACTTTCTAATTCCAGATTTTTTATTGAATTCAAAAATTTCTATTTGCCGTGGTGGGATTTGAACCTGAATCGCCAGAGCATTATCCCGGGTCTCTGGAATACTAGTCCAATAACAATATCACCATGTCATCACCTTCCTGCTGGGTGAATTTATATTCCATCAATTCTCACTGATAAGTTTGAAACATACCTCCATCTCCTCAATGCACAATTTCAGCAACATTCTTCTGAAAGCTTTCTAAGCTCCACACAATACAATCTCCAAATCAATTTACCCTAAGCTACATTAGATGCAATTTACATATTACCCCTGTCCTTGATGGTTTTCTAATCCCCAACACAGAATTGAACAAAGTCGTCTTCAATTACAAAACCCTCCAAGGGCTTGCCTGGCCATACCTCTCTACCAACCCTCTGCGCTAGACCACCCTCTCTGCTCTCCTTCCATTGCGTCAAATTTTTTTTCACTCCTCAGTTTGAAAGGCCTTCTCAAAAGTTGCCTCTTCGACTATTCGGCCAGTCATACTCAATCTGCAACAGCTCATCATTAATTTTTCAAGTCCAATTAGGGATTTGCAATAAACGTTGGCCTTACCAGTGACACCAACATCCCATCCATCACTTTTTTAAAAAGTTCATTTTTGCCTCCAGGAAATATTTTGAAATAATTAGTCCATTAATTTCACTGTAAGTTTTAAGTGTTGCTTGTTGCTGGATGATTTTGAGCCACAGAACATTATAGAAAGTGTGTCCAGTGATGCTTGCTATTTAAACCATAAGACCGTAAGACAAAGGAGCAGAATTAGGCCACTCAGCCCATTGAGTCTGCTCTGCCATTCAATTGTGGCTGATATTTTTCTCATCCCCATTCCCCAGCCTTTTCCCCATAATCCCTGATCCCTTTATTACTCAAAAACCTATCTAAGTCTTAAAGACATTCAATGACTTGGCCTCTATGGCCTTCTGTGGCAAAGAGTTCCACAGATTCACCACTCTCTGGCTGAAGAAATTCCTCCCCATCTTTGTTTCAAAGGAATGTCCCTTTAGCCTGAGGTTGGCTCCTCTGATTCCAGTTTTCCTACTAGTGGAAATATCCTCTCCACATCCACTCTATCCAGGCCTCACAGTATTCTGTGAGTTTTAATAAGATTCCCCCCTTATCCTTCTAAACTTTAATGAGTACAGACCCAGAGTCCCCAACCATTCCTCATATGACAGGTTCTTCATTCCAGAGATTATTCTTGTCAGCCTGCTCCAAGGCCAGTACTTCGTTCCTTAGATACGGGACCCAAAACTCACAATACTTCAAATGGGTCTGACCAGAGCCTTATAGAGCCTCAGGGATATATACCTGCTGTTGTATTCTCGCCCTCTTGACATTGACATTAACGTTGCATTTGCCTTCCTAACTGCTGACTGAACCTGCACATTAACCTTAAGAGAAGGACTCACAAGTTTCTTTGTGTTTCTGATTTCCTAAGCATTTTCCCATTTAGAAAATAGTCTGCCTCCATTCTTCCTCCTAATGCATAACCTTACACTTTTCCACATTGTATTCCAAATGCCACTTCTTTGCTCACTCTCCCAACCTGTCCAAGTCCTTTTGCAGCCCCTCTGCTTCCTCAATACTAGCTGCCCCTCTACATACCTTTGTATCATTTGCAAACTTGGCAACAGTGCCTTTAGTTCCTTCTTCCAAATTGTGAGAAGTTGTGATCTCAGCACTGACCTGAGGCACACCACTAGTCATTGACTACAATCCTGAAAAAGACCCCTTTAACCCTACTCTCTGCCTTCTGCCAGTCAGCCAATCCTCTATCCATGCCAGGATCTTATCCATAGTACCATGGGCTCTTAACTTATTTAACAGTATCCTATGCGGCACCTTATCAAAGGCCTTTTGGAAATCTAAATAAATTATGTACAGTGGTTCTCCTTTATCTAATTTTTGCTACATTCTCAAAGAACGATTTGTCAGCCATGACTTTCGCTTGACAAAGCCGTGCTGACTCAGTCTTATTTTATCATGCACTTGATTTCATCTTTAATAATGGACTTTAAAACCTTCCCAATGACTAAAGTCAGGCTAACTGACCTATAATTTCACATCTGCTGCTTCCCTCCCTCCATAAACAGTGGTGTTAATCAGCTACTTTCCAGTCCTCTGATACCCTCCCTGTCTCTAGTGATTCCTGAAAGATCATCATCAATCACCCTGGGATGTACTCCATCCAGTCCAGGTGACTTATCCACCTTCCAGTTTTCCCAGAACCTCCTGCTTAGTAATGGCCACTACGCTCACTTGTGCCCCCTGATTCTCCTGAAGCTCAGAAGAATCCCACTGGTATCTTCCACATGAAGACTGATGCAAAATAACGATTCAGTTCCTCTGCCATTTGTTTCCTATTATTTCTACTCCGACTTCATTTTCCAGTGGTCCAATGTCTATTTTTGCCTCTCTCTTACCTCTTATATATTGAAAAAAACTCTTCCCATCTTCTTTTAAATTGCTAGCTAGTTTACACTCATATTTCATCTTCTCCAGCATTATTGCTTTTTTGCTGGTCCTCTGCTTGCACTTAACGTCTTCCCAATCCTCTGGCTTCCCATTAATCCTTGCACTTTGCTTTTTCTTTTGCTTTTATGCTGTCCTTAACTTCCCCCATCAGCCATGGATGCCTCGTCCTCCTCCTTGGGATGAATTTCTGTTTTGCCTCCCAAATAATCCCCAAAAACTGCCAGTGCTATTCCACAGTCTTCCCTGCTAGGCTTCCTTTCCAATCAACTCTGGCCAGCTCCTCCCTCATGATTGATTCGTAGATTATGAACTGGCATTAGTGAGAAATTGCAAGATGAAATTAACCTGAGCATTTGTCAATGAGTTAAAAAAAATTAACAAAGTGTTCCAACCTCCATGTAACAAGGTATAGCACACTGCACAGATACACCAACTTGTTTTGTTGATCTTCATCATTTGAGATTTTCTTTCCTGCAAGAACTTCCTTCTCCTGAAATATTCAATTGAAAATATTCAATTGTTGGAATATGGTTCCAAGACATCAGCAGCCAACCTTCACATCACCCATGTGGTCATTCTTCATGTATGAGCAATTTCAGTAAGTAGGAGTTTTACAGCTGATCTGATCTGAAGTTCACACATGCGTATTTCCAGAGGTTACTGGAGAGTGCTTAGGTGTTGAATCTTGATTAGTTCTTCCTCTGTTTTCCAAACAGGTGCAAATTGTAATCCCCATGTTTTGGTTCAAATTGGCATCAACTCAACACAGATATTGAATTAAATTGATAAGCCTTCTGGTCCATGTGGCTTAGGGATACTCAGCTGAGAGCTGTTTCTGCCCTGTAAATGCTCTATCTATGAGTATGTGTTTGCCACAAGTGTCAACAGCTCTCCAGTGCATATTCTTCATCTAGGTGTTTAATCGTTGAGTGGTAACACAATTCAGGAGGTAGATGGCACTTATCCAATGTCTACATGAATGCATTCTTTACCAAAGTGTAGATGGATAGTATTTAGGAGCGGGGACCATGCTTCATTTACCCTAGTCATTTCCTTACCCGGTCTACTAGCATTGAGTTTAAGATTGGCAATTAAATCTGTATCTTGCTGTTCTGTGATTTAATTGTATACATTGCCAACTGAACCAATTTGTGAGCCTCCACTTGTGCTCTCCTTTTTTATATACAGTGATACAATGATTCATGCTATCAGGTGCTAACATTGTTATTTAAGTTGTTCTGTTGTGTTACTCTTAGTAAACACTCAATCAAATAACTTAAACTGTTCTCAATGCTCAAGCAATCAACAGCAATGCTGGTACCTATAATTGAGAAGCTACAGTCATTACAAATATTGTTTTCTAGAAAAAAATGAATGTTTGCTTAATCTTTTCCATCCAAAAACTTGTATTGTTGACATCTTTGGTTACTATCTATCATCAAATCTTGACCATATTTATATTTTTAATAATTTGGCAATAAACCTCCATTATGGATATCCAGTCCAATGCAGTTACTTAGGAAATGGATCCCAAGGCATTTCTGGAGCCTAAATGGATTTCACTTAAATTCTTAAACTGGAAGAAATGACACTCCATTGGACTGGATCACAGTTTAGGTCATATTGCTGTCAAAATAGAAATGAGTTTAATGGGGCTCACCATTATTAACGTAAATGATCCAGCAATTGCACTAAGGTGGAGGGAGGTACCCTCTGAATTTCAAATTTTCACAAGACACTGAATGATATGTAACACTTCACTGTTAGCTAACAAAAGAAGGGGCAGCTTTCCCTTAACCTCTCCCATGAGTTACATGAAAATGTTGATTTATGCATTAGCTGTCAACTAAATCTAGCACAGAAATGTAGTGCTGCAACTTTACAGTATAATCCTTTTCTTAACAAGGAGATTTATATTTCTGCAATGCCAGTTAACCTCACCCTACCAGTCAGGGAACAATTTAAACTGTGGGTTCTCATTCTTAGAGGTAGCAAATTATTGAGATTTTCAAAATTTAAAACATTTTTTTCTTACTTTCCTATTTATCTCTTTTCCTCCTCTCTTAATCTAATTTTCTTTTCTAACTATTCCTCTTTCTGGACCTGATTTGTCACTAATATAACTACAAACAAAACTCCAAAAAGTCATGAATGTAGCCCAATGCATCTCACAAACCAGCCTTCCATCTACTGACTCTATCTACTCTTCCCAATGCCTTGGCAAAACAGCCAGCATAATTAAGAATCCCACACATCCTGGACATTCTCTCTACTGCTTTCTTCCTTCAGGAAAAAGATAGAAGATTCTGAGGTCACGTGCCAGCCCCGACTGAAGAGTAGCTTCTTCCTTGTTGCTGTCAGACTTTTGAATGGACTTACCTTGCATTAGTTGATCTTTTTCTACACCTTAGCTATGACTGTAACACTACAGTCCAAATTCTCTTGTTTCCTCCTCTATGAACAGTATGTTTTGTCTGTATAGCTCGCAAGAAACAATACTTTTCACTGTATGTTAACACGTGGCAATAATAAATCAAATAATCTATTCTTTTACTTTCTCAATTCTTAAATCACATTGGTGAAGGATATAGTCTATATAGGGGAGTCTTTTATAGACCTCCTAAAAGTTCTAGAGAGGTAGAGGAAAGGATTGCAAAGTCGATCCTGGACAGGAGTGAAAGTAATAGGGTAATTGTTATGGGGGACTTTAACTTTACTAATATTGATTGGAGTAGCTACAGCTCTAGCTCATTAGAGGGGTCAGTTTTTATACAAAGTGTGCCGAAGGTTTTTTGACTCAGTATGTAGATAGGCCAACTAGAGGTGAGGCTACATTGGATTTGGTGCTGGGCAATGAGCCAGACCGGGTGTTAGACTTGGAAGTTGGTGAACATTTTGGTCATAGTGACCACAATTCGGTTACGTTCACCTTAGTGATGGATAGGGATAGGCATGAACCTGGGGGCAATAGTTATAGCTGGGGGAATGGTAATTATGAGGCCATAAGGAGGGAATTAGGGTGCATAGGTTGGACTAGGAAACTACAGGGACTGGGGACATCTGAAATGTGGAGCTTATTCAAGGAGCAGTTACTGCGAGTCCTTGATAAGTATGTCCCTGTCAGGCAAGGAGGAAATGGTCGAGTAAGGGAACCATGGTGTACTAAAAAGTTAATTCGCTGGTTAAAAGGAAAAAGGAGGCTTATGTCAGGATGAGGCTTGAAGGCTCAGTTAGTGCAATGGATAGCTATAGATTAGCCAGGAGGGAGCTAAAGAGTGAGTTGAGGAGAGCTAAAAGGGGACACGAGAAGACTTTGGCTGATAGGATCAAGGAGAATCCTAAAGCTTTCTTTAGATATGTTAAGAATAGAAGATTGGTTAGGGCAAGATTAGGGCCAGTCATAGACAGCAGTGGGAAGTTGTGCGTGGAGCCTGAAGAGATTGGAGAGGCACTGAACAAATATTTCTCTTTGGTATTCACACAGGGAGATGTAAATGTAGTTGTGGAGAACACTGGGATACAGGGTTGCAAACTGGAAAGTATTGAAGTAGATAAGGAGGATGTGCTAGATATTCTTGAGGGTTTGAAGTTAGATAAGTCCCCTGGGCCGGACGGGATTTACCCTAGGATTCTCTGGGAGGCAAGAGAGGCGATTGCAGAGCCTCTGGCTCTGATCTTCAGGTCGTCGTTGGTTACGGGTATAGTTCCGGAAGACTGGAGGATAGCGAATGTGGTCCCATTGTTCAAGAAGGGGAAGAGAGACTTTCCAGGGAATTATAGGCCAGTGAGTCTTACTTCTGTTGTGGGCAAAGTATTGGAGAGAATTATTAGGGATAGGATTTATAGTTACTTAGAGAGAAATGAATTGATTGGGGATAGTCAGCATGGTTTTGTGAAGGGTAGGTCGTGCCTTACTAACCTTATTGAGTTTTTTGAAAAAGTGACCAAAGAGGTGGATGGGGGTAAGGCAGTTGATGTGGTATATATGGACTTTAGTAAGGCGTTCGATAAGGTGGCCCATGGAAGGCTTCTGCAGAAAATGCAGATGTATGGGATTGAGGGTGATTTAGCTAATTGGATTAGGAATTGGCTAGCTGATAGAAGACAGAGGGTGGTGGTTGATGGAAATTATTCATCATGGAGTTCGGTTACAAGTGGTGTACCTCAGGGATCTGTTTTGGGGCCCCTGCTGTTTGTAATTTTTATAAATGATCTGGATGAGGGTATTGAAGGATGGATTAGTAAATTTGCGGATGACACCAGAGTCGGAGGAGTGGTAGATAGTAATGAGGGGTGTTATAGTTTGCAGAGAGACTTGGACAAGTTGCAGAGCTGGGCCGAGAGGTGGCGAATGGAGTTTAATGCGGAAGAGTGTGAGGTAATTCACTTTGGCAGGAATAACAAATGTGTAGATATAGGGCTAATGGTAGGACTCTTAATAGTGTTGAACAACAGAGGGATCTTGGTGTACATGTGCATAGATCCCTGAAAGTTGGCAATCAAGTCGATAAGGTTGTTAAGAAGGCATACGGAGTCTTAGCTTTTATTGGTAGGGGGATTGAATTTTGGAGCCACAACGTCATGTTGCAACTGTACAAAACTCTAGTGCGGCCGCACTTGGAGTATTGTGTGCAGTTCTGGTCCCCGCATTATAAGAAAGATGTGGAGGCATTGGAGAGGGTACAGAGGAGGTTTACCAGGATGTTGCCTGGTATGGAGGGCAGGTCTTATGAAGAGAGGCTGAGAAATTTGAGGTTGTTTTCGTTAGAAAAAGGCAGCTGAGTGGAGACCTTATTGAAACATATAAGATGATTAGAGGTTTAGATAGGGTGGACAGTGATAGCATTTTTCTGAGGATGGAGAAAGCTAGCACGAGGGGACATAGCTTTAAATTAAGGGGTGGTAGTTATAGGACGGATGTCAGAGGTAGGTTCTTTACCCAGAGGATGGTAAGGGTATGGAATGCCCTGCCTGCTGCTATTGTAGATGCGCCAAGTTTGGTGGCGTTTAAGAGGTTAGTAGATAAATTTATGGATGAAAAGGGAATGGTTTAGGTTAGAGGGTCATTGCTTTTTCTGAATTGGTCTGCGCAACATCGAAGGCCGAAGGGCCTGTTCTGCGCTGTAATGTTCTATGTTCTATAGATTACTGAGCCCAGATGTTGCCCCCTCTGTGGTATTAACAACTCACTTTCAGTGACTTACATGATTAAACTGCTACACTTGAAGGGTGAGGGCAAAGGCTAACTACAGAACAAGTTCATTGTCTTTCTAATCTATTGTACTTTTCAAGCCATCCATGCCAATTCAGGTTCATTTGAACTCTGAAATTCAATACACCCCACACCATAAATGTTCCAAAGTCTCAATTGTTTATTTATTAATAAATCCACCCTCTGCTTCCTGACCTGCCATCTTGTTTTGGGCTGTATCTCAAAATTAGGAACTCAATTGACTTAAATTGCTCCCCACTTTGTTGAGATGATATTGTGCACTCTACAAGGATCCAGATGTGATTGCCTAACACATAAGCACAATTTGTCTTATCTTGGATCACAATGGATGGTTTGATGTCCCTGGATTTGGGGAGAGGGTTATCAGCCAGGTTTAGCATTCCTGTTTTCTGTTCAGTAGCTCAAGGAAAGTTTGTGTTGGTTGTTAGGTGAGGTCAGAATATTTGTGATGGCCTTCAGTCAAATAGCTAGGAATTTCCAACTCTGCCATCATCCTCTCATAATCAAAGATTCACGTCAGAAAATACTGGAAATACTCAGCAGGTCTGGCAGCATCACCAGAGAGAGAAACAAAGTTAATGCCCCAGCTGAATGACCCTTCAAAGACTGATCTCCCAGACGCTACTCAGGAGAAGTAGGAGTTTGCACAATCACACAGCATGCTCACCCTTTAAACGTCCTTTAATTTGTACTTTTAGCCTGTTGTCCAGCAATTGGCTGTAAAGGCTTTTTAAAATTAGCAACAAGATGGAAAAACCACAGTCTCTCCGCCTCTTCATTGAAGACAATGAAGTTTTTGTCAGTGGATTATGATTTGTTAGAAAGGCTTGCCAACAGCAGCAAGTTTATATTTTAATTGGCTTCCTATAAGAGGTCATTTTCCAGTTAGACATGAGCACAAGTAGGTTCCAGACTGTCTGCTGATATTTATTGCCTATTTTGTATATTGAATATCAGAAAGTTGGATCTGAGAAGTGAGAATTTAATGTTTATGTTATTGTATTTAATATTTAAAGAGAAATATGGACATGTGCATGGACAGAACAGTGTTTGCTATAGAATTTCAGGTGAATGTGCTGGCATTAAAATGTGTAAAATTTCTTGCTCCACCAGTTTGATTTTGTTTCCTCCCCATTACAGTTCAACTAAAATGATTCAGCCTGAATCATTATAGAGGAATAGGAAGAGGCCATTCAGTTAGATCAGGGCTGATCTGTAAGTGAACTTCATTCACCTGTCTTGGTTTTGAAAGCTTTGTTAACTTCACCTAACAAAAATCTATCTATTTTAGTTTTGAAAGTTTCAATTAGATCCAGCTTAAACAGCTTTTTGGAGGGCGAGTTCCATAACAACGCATGGCAGTGTTTCTGATATCATCTCTGAACAAACATGTTCCAATTTTATGGTCATGTTCCTGGTTCCAGATTCCCCCACTAGAGGGTACAGTTTCTCTAAGTAATTTAATCATAAAGACATTAATTAGATCATCCCTTCACTATTTATACACAAGGCAATACGTGCCTAGTCCACACACATTATAATTGTATAGCCCTAGTATAATGCTGCACCCACAAAAGGTCAATATACTCTTCCTGAAGTGCACTACCTGGAACTGAATGCTAGATAGGGTCAAATAGGAGCTGATTTTTGAAAGGCTTGGTGACATTATTCACAATCAAAGAATCTTGGAGTAGGAATCATGTTGACAAGAGCATATCCACACCCCGTTCACTGCAACAAGCAGACTTGCAATAACATTTGCAAATTGTAAAAAAAAAATTATATGGTCAAAGGCTGACCCAACACCTGGCCTGTTACAATTAATTACATAGACTGCTAATGAAGAATGAACAAAGTACTGAAGAACACCTATGGAATAATACTTTAGCAAGATTGAGCATCCTCAAGAGGGATATTGGAGAAGGCACAGGGGACAAGGGGTGGCACAGAGATTAGCACTGCTATCTCACAGCTCCAGGGATTCAGGTTCAATTCCCAGCTTGGGTCACTGTGTGGAGTCTCACATTCTCCCTATATCTATGTGGGTTTCCTCCCATAGTCCAAAGATGCGCAGGTTAGGTGCATTGGTTATGCTAAATTGTCCCTTAGTGTCAGGGAGATTAGGAGTATAAATACTTAGGGTTACAAGGATGGGGTGTGGGTGGGATTATGGTCAGTGCAGTTTCAATGGGCCATATGGCCTCCTTCTGCAGTGTAAAGATTCTAAGTCAGTGGAATCATGTGAGCCCAGCCATATGTTTGATCATTGTAATGGTGATCATTTGTTCATCTGCCAATCACAAACCTATTCCTTACTACGGCTTGCTTCCATCTTAGTTACCCTAGAGAATATGGTTACTAAAACCCAAGACACTAGGAATAGTAATATTATTTAAATGTTAATTTCCTTTGTTTTCTGGTTTAGTTGCTTATTACTTTAGAATTCAATACCACTGCACACAAGTTCCCCTCCAAGCTGCACACCATCCTGTGTTTACCCCTGCTGCTCCACTATCAGTAGGTCAAAATCTTGGAGCTCCTTTCCTAACATTGTGATGTGTGCTTTCCACACCACATGGACTGCAGTGATTCAAAGCAGTAGCTCACCACCACCTATTCAAAAACAATATGGGCAATGAAGGTGGATTTAGCCAGCAAAACTCAGAATAGTAACAGTAGCTGTGCCCCTCTCTTTAAAAAAAAGGGCAATATTTTGTTAGATGATATAGGGGCAAGCAACCTCTTTTCATGGATTTCATTAGGGGAGGCATCCACATCAGCAACTACCTGTCCTAGTCCCTCCACACCAATGCTATAATTAAGAAAGCCCAATAATACCTCTCCTTCCTCAGGAGGCTACGGAAATTTGGCATATCTGCTACAACTCTCACCAACTTTCACAGAAAGCATTCATTCTGGTTGTATCACAGCTTGGCATAGCTCCTGCTTTGTCCATGATCACAGGAAACTATAAAGGGTCACAAATGAAACTCAATCCATCACTCAAACCAGCCTTCCATCCATTGACTCTGTCCACACTTCCCACTACCTCACTGATAAGAAGCCAGCATAATTAAGGACCCCACACACCCTAGACATTCTCTCTTCCATCAGGAAAAAGACACAAAATTCTGAGGTCATGTACCCAATCCGACACAAGAACAGCTTCTTCTCTGCTACCATCAGAATTTTGAATAGACCTAACTTACATTAAGTTGATTGTTTTCTATACCCTAGCTATAACACTACATTCTGTACTCCTTTCCTTCTCCATGATCAGTATGCTTTGTCTGCACAGCACAATATTTTTCACTGGATCCCAGTAAATAAATGACAATAGTAAATCAAATCCAACTGGTTTCCATTAACTCTGGTTGAAATGGAGTGTCCATTCGTGTAGGGCCCACCTTACGGTACATTTAAATAAAGACCAGTATGGAGGGTTATTGAAGTAAGCAACAACGATGGTTTTTATGGATGACAACCCCACCTTCTCCCTCTGCGCCTCCATTCACTAACCGCCATTCCACGCTCCCATATTAGGAATGCCGGAAGTCACTGAAAGGGAACGGGGGCGGGGGCGGGGGCGGGGGAGTGCGTTCGGCCGGCCGAGCTGTCAATCAGGCCGAGGAGGCGGGGCAGGTCTGGCAGGTGGGCGGGGTCCGGCGGATGCGTGCGCAGTGGGCACAGGGCGTGGCTTCCGGTGTGAGTGAGGCTCGAGCCGGCGGTAGCGCGACACTCGGAGAGCAGCGCGAGCGAGGGGGAAAGGAACTAACTGGAGGTACTGGAGGCGAAAGGCGGGGGGGGGGGAATACACACGATACAGCACTGGGGACAAGATAGAGCTTAATAATAATACCATGTCCCGAGGCTGGAGAACCTCGATGGAAAGAGGGTGGGGGAGGAAGAAAGTATTTGTGATTGTGGGAATCTGGCGTTGGCGCCTGCTAGTTGGCATAGTTACTGTGTGGGGGGGACCATAGGAGAGCGATGCAGAGGGACAATGATAGAAATGAAAGAGTGGCATCCAGGGGCTGCCCAGCTGGGGGGGTCCCTGCAATTAACTCTTTGTGTTTGCTGAAGCCTTTTAGTTGTCAGACTATTTTTGTTTTGGCAAGAATTGCATGGTCAAAATAACATGTTTCTGTTTTCAATTGGTGAAGATCTAGGGAGGGAGTTATTGGTGGGATCACATTGGATTTTTGTGGTGGGGAATTATTGGTGGGGGCACTTTAGAACTAATTTCCCCCAACCCCCCAAAAAAACACCTTTTTAAGATAAAATGTTATTGGAGGTTGAAATGGAAATGCGTTTTAATCTGTTGCATTCACTGCTATCTATCTAAAATTGGATTTAGTGTGCAGTTTGGGTACTTGGTGTTCATGAATTGCAGCTTATTGCTGAGAAGGAAAGGGCATTTCCTTAATAGCCAGCATACTTCATACGATTCATCATTTATAAAACGATTTACAATTTGTGTCAAACCCCAGCACATTATTTGGGTTTCTTTTACATCTATAATCTGTTGCTTTGGGAAATGCAGTAAGAAATCTCACAACACCAGGTTAAAGTCCAACAAGTTTATTTGGTAGCAAATGCCATGGTGTTTACCCCAGTCCAATGCTGGCATTGCCACATCTTTGGGAAATGATTAGAAATGTCAGTGCACCCATTTAGTATTTACTTGGACTAAAATGTTGTACTGCAAAAAAAATTAACATCTAATGCACAGATTTGAATAAAAAGGAATAAATCTAGAGAATGGGGAAGGATGGAAAATCTTTATAGAAGGATTGAAGAATTTGAGTACTTAGTGGTGTGTTTTTTTTGAACTGCAAGAGTTTAGGTATGTAGTTGTCCGCATCCTTGTTGTGGTTTGCTAATTTACTGTATTCAAAAGCATACACATGCATAAAAAGATCCATGAGCTATATTGCCATTTAATAGTTTTCTAGACTAAGTGCTGGGATGCCAACAAACCAGATCAACTTGTCCCCAGAGTTCTGTTTGATTAACAGGGGATGTTGGGTTAGGCAGTTGGTCCAATCATTTTTTCTAATCGAGATCTATTCTCCTGATGTTTGCATGACATTCGAGGTGGCCAAAATCTTAACATTTTAAGAAAGTTCTAAAACAGCTTAAATTTAAATGCTTTATTGTATTCTTATTACAGGCTTGATTTATGTAGGATAATGGCTGGAAGCAATTATATTTTGGAGTCCAGATGAGACAGCAAATTTCTTGAGCTTTGCTCTTGTTGTTCTAGATCAGACATGTGAAGTGAGATTGAAGTCTTTGTGTATATACATTGTAAATTGGCTTTTTTTCAAAATATTTAACTGGCAGCTGTGTTGTAATTGGCCAGAGGCATTATGCTGTGTACACATTGAAGAGATGTGATAAAAAGCTACAAATTTAATCAACAGTTAATTACTGTGGAGTCCATTTGATGTGATTTTTTTTCTCATCAGTGATGCCATTTTCATTGCTTGCTGTAAGAATAGAGAGAGTTGAGGAAGAAGAGAGATTGGCATGGGATTACTGAATTTGAATGAAAGCTGAATCAACATTCATGTTATTTAGTCATTAATATGGGATGCCTCAGCAATCTTGTTTTAAACCTCTTAATTCAGACCTCTTACATTCCGTCTGCTCTGATGGATCCTGTCTGCCCCAGTTTATTTGCCAACTTTCTGCTGCAGTTCAAACGTAGCTCCCTGTTAGGCGGATTTGAAAATTCTTGCCCTTTTTTTACTCCTTTCTATGGTCTTGCTTTATTCTACTGAGGCAACTTCATCTTAACCTTGCATTCCTGCAAACTTATGCTCTTCCAATCGTTCTCGACTTTGTGTCACTTGTTTCATTAATGATAGTATCCTCTGTAGTTGTACCCCTGTTCTGAATTCTGTCCTGAAATGCACTGCTGATCTGCATCACAAACCTTCTGAAAATCTGTGTCCGCACATTCAGTTACCCTCACTTATTGCTTAGGTCATCCTTCTGTCTTGTCTCTGCAAAACAACTTGGGATGTTTCATTTGAGTTAAAGCCTAAAAGTGCAAATTTTAATTTGATTCCTTGCTGGAAGGCAGTCATGTATGTTGACTGGTTATTTGACAGCACAACGAAGCTGTCCTAATCTATTACATTGTATGGTTTCTGGTTAATGATTTGGTGGGAGAATAACTATTTTTTCCCCCCCTAGTGGATGACTGCTATGCCATGGCTTGAGGCCATAATCCTATGACAGACTGATGTGTAGTTGAACTTCCAATTGTCTGCTTCCAGGCTACCTGTTGTTACCATAATGCAATTTTGAAATTTCTCTATTTACATCAATGTAAACAAACATGTACTTTCACACACTCAGCTTGTGTGTCTCCCTGCTCAATCAGCAAGTACAACAGAGACTTGGGGTGATATTGTTCTGCGGCACTGTATTCCACGTGAAGCAGTGTCCTTGTTAATTGAAATGTTAGAAGTGTCAATTCATTTTTCTTTTACACACTGTTATTCTAACTGTGATCATTATGAGCTAAACCTGTTCTGAATAGAAACTCAAATTGACCAAATCCTGTAGTATGCGTGATTCAATCCTGAGTTATAAAATGGACATAATATTTTCATTGTTTTCAGTTTCACAATGCTGTTTGGCAATGGCTGCATTATATGTGCACTACTTTGAGCTGCCAAGAATGTCCAGTGTTTCCACTGGGTCTCCCTTTTCTTTATTAAGAGGAAGCTCTGGATACTCAACTGAAAAGCCTAAAGCACAGTGCAGTCATGATGACATGGACATACACTGCTGTACATTTGCATAAGAATTGACCTTTTTTGTTGTCCATTTAAAAGCAATTTTAATTTATCAGTTAAGTATGACTGAGTCATTGGATGATAGAATGAACTTCATTGTTAGAATGCAGAAATGATTTTAATTAAATTTTAATTAAATAAAACACTATATAAGTATCCTTATTCACTGTGACGAGAGAGATTATAACTGATTCCTGAGTTGGCTTCTTTAGTGTTTCTTACCACACTCTCTGAAATGTTTTAAATTAATTACAGATTTGAGTTAGAGTCCTTTGAGCAATTACATGGTTGCTTTCTTTAAAGTCCAATTCTTAAAATCTTTCTGAAAATATGTAACCCCAAGCCTTTTAATATTTGCATTCCTTTTATTTTTCTCAATGGTTTAAAAATGTTGGTTTGGTACGCTGCTACCACAGGCACCAATCCTGACTGTCCAATATGATGGAATTCAAAGAGAGCTGATACCTTGGAGTCTCACCAAAAGAAAGACTGTTATTTTCGGTCAGTGACGATATAAATAGTGCTGCTGCAGGTAGCATTCTTGATTTAGTTGATTGAAATAAAATGAATAAGTCAGACAATCAGACAAGGGTGGCACTGTGGTTAGCACTGCTGCCTCATAGCAGCAAAGGCCTGGGTTCGATTCCTGGCTGAGATCCACTATCTGTGTGGAGTTTGCATGTTGTGTGTATCTGCGTGTGTTTCCTCTGGGTGCTCAGGTTTCCTGTCAGTCTGAAAGACATGCTGGTTAGGTGCATTGAGCCGAACAGGTGCTGGAATGTTGTGACTAGGGGAATTTCACAGTAACTTAATTGCAGTGTTAATGAAAGCCTTAATTGTGACTAATAATAAATTAAACTTGAAAATCAACCCATCCTTCGTTTGCAACTTGCAGATATGTAGTGTTTTTTGTGGTCACAGAATGTCCCCAAGTGCTTTACAATTGGTCACTGTTGTAAGAACTGTGGCGACCAATTTATGCATCATTTAAGTTTCACAATAGCAATTAAATAAATGACCAGATCATCTCTGTTAGCTCTTGGTTGAGGCAAAATGATTGAAGACATCAGGAGAACTCTTGCTTTCTCCCCTTTTTATTGAATTGTGCCATGGAATCTTTTATGTCTACCCAAGGCAAAAAAAACTTTTCAGGTTCCTACTTCTCCCACTCCAGTTGCATTGTTTGGTTTCTGAATTGAAAATGGTTTTGCATTTACAGTGCCAAATTTGGCTTTCTTATTCACTGATCCACAATTGATCTCGAGCTAAAAGCAAATTTGGCAGTGGACAATTGAACCAAAGAAATAATATAGCATAAAAGGGGGCTATTCAACCTGTTTAGCCTGTGCTGATCTGGCAACATTCTAGTAAATCTTCTCTGCACTTTTTCCAGAACAATTACCTCCTTTTTGTAATATGGTGACCAGAATTGCACAATACCTCAGTTGTGGCTTCACTAGTTTTTTTTTACGGTTCCATCATTAATTATAATCCCTACTTTTGTATTCTATACCTTTGCCAATGAAGGAGAGCTTTTCTTTTACCTTCTTTACAGCCTTATCTATCTGTACCATTACCTTTAGGAACTTGTGTAGTTGCATGTCAAGATCTCTCACTTCATTTACCCTTCTTAGTACATTCCTATTTGTGTATTCCTTTTACTGTTTGATCTCCCTAAATGCATTATCTCATATTTATCAGTATGTGGAAATGCAGATGTTGGACTGTGGTGGACAAGATGAGAGGTCACACCACACCAGGTTACAGTCCAACAGCTTTATTTGAAAGCGGAAGTTTTCAGAGCACTGCTCCTTCATCAGGTTAAACTCTGCCACTTTCCTGCATGGAAACCTATCAATATCATTTTGGAGCTTACAGCTATCCCCTACACTCTCCACTTCACAGCCAATTTTTATGCCATCTGCAAATTTCCAACTGTGCCCCACACGCTCAAGTCCAAATCATTAATATATAAAAACAAACAGGAGTTCTAATATCTTCCCTTGCAAAACACAATTTGAAAACTTTCCATTTGCAAAGGCAACCATTACCTTTTGTTTCTTGTTACAAAGCCAACTTTGGATCCAATTCACCACATTACGTTGTACCTCCATGGGCTTTTATTTTTTGATCAGGCTGCCATGTGGGACCATATCAGATACCTTACTAAAATTCATACAGACAGTATCCACTGCACTACCCTCATCAATCCTCTTCTTCACTTCCTTAAAAAATTCAATCAAATTTGTAAGGTATGACTTTCCCTTAACAAAGCCATGCTAACTATCCCTGACTAGTCCATGCCTTTCTAAGTGACAATTTATCCAATCTCTCAGGATTGATCCTAACCATTTGCCCACCACTGGGCTGACCCATGGAACAATTTGCATTTACATAGTGCCTTTAAAGTAGTAAAATATCCCAGAATACTTTGTGTTATTAAACTGCAACTGACATGAGTAACAAAGTTATATTAGGATAGGTGATCCAAAAAGCAGTTGGAGTTAGGTTTTAAGTAACCTCCTTACAAGAGGAGAGAATGAAAGAGAGATTAAGGAGGTAATTCCAGAGTTTAGCCAATTGAAGGTATAGCTGTCACTGGTAGTACAGTTTGAAAAATTTGTTGAATTTGGCCTAAAGGAATTCAATTCTAAAAATGTATAAAATTGACAAACTAATGTCAAACTAATATGGCAAGCTAATGCTTAACAAGAGTAAGCTAAAGGGAGAAATTTTAATATCAACAAATGCTAGAAATACTGACTCTGTGGAGCGAGAAATGAGAGTTAACATTTTGGATTGATGCCCTTTCATCAGACCTGGAAGAAGTTAAAGATTTAACAGTTTATAAGTGGAACAGTGTAGGAGGCTGAGGTCAGAGTGGGATAGAGACAGGGAATTAAAATGGCAAGCAACCGGAAGCTCAAGGTTACGTGTGCTAACTGAAAGGAGGTCTTCATGAAAGTAATCATCTGAATACTTCTTGTTGCAATGGAGCGTTAATATTACCGGTACCTTGCTCCAGGCTGGCTGGAGAGGGCAACATGCATTCTTTTAACTGAAGCATTTTGTTTGCTCTGAACATTCCAAGCAATGCTGGGACGAGAGATTAAAACTATTTGGCGCTGATCCCATCCACCGTATTTCACGGAAGGTTTAAAACACTGGATGTTTGGAATAATTTGTGTTCTGCTTTTAGCCTGTGTCAATGATTAGTCTTGCCTGCAGCAAGTTTAGATCTGCTTTGGAACTCAGTATTCTTCCAGAGGTATTCAAGACAGTGAAAGTAGTAGAATAACATTAGGAGCTCAGTAAGTTTGATTTAATGATTTCAGGCCCTATTTAATTCTGTTTACATCACTGCTTGTGTCAGTTGCAGCACTCCTAACACTGGTGGTAGTAGCAGCTTAGACACCAAGCAGCCAGTGCTTTTTTTCTAACTTGGTTTGCAGTGCGCCTAGGCACTTAGGGAAAATCCTTGTCCCATAATCCAGTAGGAACATGACTTGAAAGCTCTTAGCAGAAGTGATTCAGTTATGTTAACACAACACTGCCATTATTTATTTAGGTGCTTATGGAACACAGGGTAGTGAATGTATTATCTAACACAAAATTAACATTCTGCTTCTCCCATTACCAGTGATTACTTTGCTGCTACTTGCCTTCCTTTGGGGTGTGGGGTGGGGGTTGGGGTGGATATAGGTGGACTGGACCTGTCAGGCTTATCTCAGGAGTAACATTCTTGTCTAAATCAGAAGGTTTTAGGTTAAAGTCCCAATCCAGAGATTTTAGCACAAATTGCAAACTTATACTCAAGCATGTTACTGAGATTTGATGTTTCTGGTTAAACCAAAGCTCCACATGCCCTCTCTGGTATCTGTACATTTGTGGATAGTGGGAGAGCTCTTCTAATATGCTGCAAGAAGAATATCAGGATGTATCCTAATATATGTGCCTCAACTGGTTATCTGGTCATGTATCTTATTAATGTTTTTAGAAACTTGCACACAAATTGGATGTCACATTTCCCTCCATTGCAACACTTCAAAATTACTTAATTGGCTTTAAAACTCTTTAAAATGTCTATGTTCCTGGAAAGATCTATGTCCTTTGCCTTGTATGGGTGAGAACTTGGTGCCACAGATTTCTGGATTGTTAGACGTTTCTTATACATCTATAGTAATGTGTTGTATACTATCTGTAACAGAATGAAACGTACTACGGCACGTGTTCTAATTAAAAAAAAAGTAGCACCAAAGAAGGAGGCATGAGCAGGTGATGTAAGTGAATATATTTGAACTTTGTATGTGTGTACATTTATATTTGAACACCCACCCAATTTTTACAAATGCTTCCTTAGTCCCCTCCTATTGGACTTTGATAGCTGCACACCCTGTAACAAGTTGAGCTGGCAGTACCTGTAGAAGTCAGAGGTGTGATGAGAAATGATGTAGCAGCAGGTTAAATCTATCAGGACAAGGAAAGATTACATATCACATTTAAAATACTGTATTTATGCAGCTGTTAGAACAGCTAAAACCTGTAAAGCTGCTACTATGCGCCAACTGAGGGTTTTGCCCTTCATGAGGAAGTAAACAAATATCCCTGTCCTGTAGACGTTGCAATACACAAAGGGACAGAGAGTTAGTTCTCGCGGTGTCCTTAGTGTAAACTCAGCTAAATTGACTGCCTATTCCATTGATTTTTGTGGCACATTTCTGGAATGTTAATGTCCAGGGTGTTGAGGGTAAGATCCTGGCATAGATAGAGGATTGACTGACTGGCAGAAGGTAGAGAGTGGGAAGAAAGGGGGCTTTTTCACAATGGCAGCTGGTGACTAATGATGTGCCTCAGGGCTCAGTGCTAGACCACAACTTTTCACAATAAATATTAATGATTTGGAGGAAGGAACTGAAGGCACTATTGCTAAATTTGCAGCTGATACAAAAATAGATAGAGGGACGGGTGGCATGGTAGCACAGTAGTTAACACTGCTGCTTCACAGCTCCAGGGGCCTGGGTTCGATCCCTCAGGTCACTGTCTATGAAATTTGCACATCTTCTTGTGTCTACGTGGGTTTCCTCTGGGTACTCCAGTTTCCCCCCTCAGTCCAAAAATGTGCATGTTAGGTTGATTGGCTGTGATAAAATTTGTCGTTTAGTGTCCTGAGATGTGTAGTTTAGAGGGATTAGTGGGTAAAATATTTGGGGAAATGGGAGTAGGGCCTGGGTGGGATTGTGGTCGGTGCAGACTTGATGGGCATAAGGGCCTCTATCTGCACTGGAGGGCTCTATGATGACAGGTATTGTTGAAGAAGGCGGGGAGGCTGCAGAAAGACTTGGACAGGTTAGGAGAGTGGGCAAAGAAGTGGCAGATGGAATATAATGTAGAAAAGTGAGAGATAATGCATTTTGGAAGGAGGAATGGAGACATAGACTATTTTCTAAATGGGGAAATGCTTAGGAAGTCAGAAACACAAAGGGACTTGGGAGCCACTTTTCAAGATTCTCTTAAGGTCAACATGCAGGTTCAGTTGCAGCTAGGAAGACAAATGCAATGTTAGCATTCATGATAAGAGGACTAGAATACAAGAGCAGGGATGCGCTTCGAAGGCTGTAGAAGGCTCTGGTCAGACCCATTTGGAGTATTATGAGCAGTTTTGGACCCCATATCTAAGGAAGGGTCTGCTGGCCTTGGAAGGCTCCAGCAGAGCCTTCCAGAGGAGGCTCACAAGAGTGATCTCTGGAATAAAGAGCTTGTCATATGAGGAATGATTGAGAACTCTGAGTCTGTACTAATTGAAGCTCATGAGGACGAGGGGAGAGCTTATTGAAACTTACAGGATACTGCGAGGCCTGGATAGAGTGGATGGGGAGAAATGTTGCCACTAGTAGGAAAAACTAGAACCAGAGGGTAGAACCTCGGGCTAAAGGGATGATCCTTTAAAACAGATGAGGAGGAATTTCTTAAGCCAGAGAATGATGAATCTGTGGAACTCTTTGCTGTGGAATGTTGTAGAGGCCAGGTCATTGTGTGTCTTTAAGATAGATAGGTTCTTGACTAATAAGGGGATCAGGGGTAATGGGGATGAGAAAAGTATCAGCCATGATTGAGTCTGCTCCGCCATTCAATCTCAATGGGCCGAGTAGCTTAATTCTGCTCCTATGTCTTATGGTGCACAGTGGCAACCCCAATTGCGTACGCTATGCTCTAGCGTTTCCAACAAAAATTACACTTCATTTGTTTTGCTTATGATTTTCCTGCAATAATGGTGCAGATTTCCTTTCCTTTCCTTTTACTATTGATTGTTGTTAGAGACAAATTAATCGATGATTATTCTAAACTTTTATTTGAATGAATGATTGGAGATGTTCTTGTTTTGGTACAGGGTGGGAATGCAGCATAGAACATGAGAATTTGTTTTTCTCAGTCATAATTTTACTTCAGTGCTCTGGCAGTTAGCAGGTTTTTCATAACGTCCCCACCCTAATGAAGTCATAAACCACTAAGCCTGTGAATCAGTTGAGGTAGGTAATTGCTTGCCAAGGGAGTGTTTTGGGTCAGCTGAAGTATCATCCATGTGTAATTCCAAGGAAAGAAATGTTTCCTGTCCTTAGAAGGTGCTAAGTGTGCTGGGCTGTCATTCCTATCTCCCTCCGTATCTTTCTTCGTGTGATAGTGAATGATGATGGGCTATTTCCCATTAGTTGCATCTTGATTCTTTTCCCTGCTGATATTCAAAGTGAAAGTGAAGACAGGGTAGTTTATGAGAGAGAACTCTAGATAGTGGGAGGTCCCTGGACAGCAATCTGGAGCAAAAAATGTAGCTAATTTTTCACTGCTTCTCCACTGATGATAGTGAGGTCAAGTGTGGTACTTAGCCTCAACTGAGATCAGCTAACTTAGTGCAGACCAAATGTGGGACCCGCCCCCTCTGATTTCAGTGTCATGTTCTGTTACTGAGCTTTTCACTGGGAACAGGGTTGGAGTGCATCTCCGTGTCAGAGTGGAATTTGTTAGAATTGACTTAGTGGTACAGGCAGAGATCTAGAAAGTGTGATAATGGAAATTATTCCTCTGGTTTCCTGCCTCATCCATGCTCTAAACTTGTGTGTGCCAAGCAAGATGTTGTATTCTGCTGCTGAGAAGGAGCTTTTCTGATTTGGGGAACTGGTATGCTTGTGTGCTGACGTGGTTTGAAATGATCATCACTGCTTAAGCCATTTACAATAGCTTTGTGCTGAAGTAGTTTTTTTTAGTGCTATTGTGAGCTGACACACTACAAGATAAAATGTTCCTGCAACTGGCTGTTGGAGGTTTACAGCAGGAAAAGCTGTGCTTGTACTTCCTTGCATTTACTCCTTCAACTGCACCCCCCCCCACATAAATCTTCCACAATTTCAAAATACAACCTCTTCAGACCACAAGACACTCCACACCTTTACCTCTCCATCCTTTCTTCCTTCTGTGAATGCTTATGTAGCACCCAGTCCATCATAATGTTATGCTGTGCCATGCGATGTTGACCATTCACTCTAAATCCCATAACCTAAGCTATTAGTTGCTAAGACACTCCACATCTGTCTCCATCTGCTGATGTAACTCTCTTAACTTTGAAAAATGGAACACTTGCATCTGTATTCCATTAATATGTTGTGGTAAACTCTGACACATTCACAGCAACTTGGCCTTATGGAGTTGAGCAAGATTACAATGAAGTAGATTTTGCATGCACATGGAAGCTGACCCCACAGAGGGGTAGCATGGTTACAAGCAATCAGAAGATGCCAAGGATGGAACATTGTGCACTCCTGCAATAACTATTGGTATGAAGGAAATGTCATTACAGGAGATGTGCTGACCAAATGAAATTGATGTAAAATGTTGTCCATGGGAAGGAGAAATGGGTGACACAGCAATGGATGAAGCTAGAAAACCCCAATATGTCAATTGCATTCAATGTGTCCAACTAATGCAGAGTATCAATTGATAAACCCAATTTATTGTTGAACTTTATAAGCAGGACTGTGGAATGAAAGTCAAGAAGGTGGTATTCAAGTCTTATGCACCTTCGATATGGAGTTCAACTGTACTCAGTAAGAGATGTCTTTCTCTGCACCACCTTCAGAAGTTATGAAGCTGATCCTGAGTTAGGGCCCCTTGGAGACACTTAGGTTATCTTCAGCTGGCAAAAGGGGTGTCAGGGAAATGTTTAAAAATATATAGAAGATAGTTGAGGGCTCTTGACAATCCACCCATGACAGTTGTGGCATCAGCTGCCAAGACTGTATGCTTTGGAATCCCTTCCCTAAATCTCTTTAGTTCCCTCCTCATTGTTTTGGGAGGCACCTTAAAACTTTGATCAAACCTATCCTATTATCACCTTGTATGATTCGATGTCAACTTTTCTTTGTGCTCCTGTGGAATGTGTTAAAAGTGTTATATATCATTGCAAGTTGAACAGAGAGAAATTAACTTGAAATGCTATTTTTAATTTGAAAGTAGAGCAAGGTTACAAGTATTTAAGGTAGTAAGAGCTAAGTTTAGAAATGAAGGAATTGTTTACAGTCATCAGTGTATTGAATTGTGGTGGGAAAACCTTAGAATTAAAACAGTTGGATGCTGCAATGGTGAGAGATTGGGATTTTGTTTGGTTCAGTTGAGATTACTCAAGTGGCCTTCCTTACCTGTAAGTGGAATGTGATTTCTGGGAGTGAGTTCTACAATTATAGTTTGAAACAAATCTGCAAGGAACATTTAAAGGCTCACACTGTAATGTTCCATAACTCCAATAGCTTCTTAAAATTTAGCTTTTTAGTTTCTCTTTTTTGCATATAGCACTTACTTTTTCCTGCCTCAAAATAGAGTGCTGCTGATTCCAAGTGTGAGGCTAGCCATACACCACACCACACCCCCACCCCACCTAAGGTTCTGGCTAAGGATGCATTTGTTGAGATTTGGATTGAGATTTGGATTGTGAAATGAATACCGAGGAAGAACCATATCACCCATAAAAAAACTAGGAAAGAAACAAAACAAGAAAAATGCTTGTATTTAAATTGCAGAAAATGCTAGAGTCCGTCATCAAAGAAAAAGCGAGGCACCTAGAAAAGAACAGTCAAGCAGATCAAGCAGATGCAGCATGGATTTGTGAAGGGGAAATCATGCTTAATGAATTTATTGTATTTTTATGAGGATGTGACTAGTGCAGTAGACAGAGGGGAACCACTGGATGCGATGTTGTAGATTTCCAGAAAGTGTTTGATAAGATGCCTTGCAAAAGGTTAGGATGCACGGAGTTGAGGGTAAGGTGTTAGTGTGGATAGAGGATTGGTTGCCTAATAGGAAGCAGAGAGTTGGAATCAATGGGGAGGTGCTATTCTGGTTGGCAGTTGGTGACTAGTGGAATGCTGCAGGGATTGATGCTGGGGCCTTAACTGTTTACCATTTACATAGATGATCTGGAGGAAGGGGCTGAGTGCAGGGTAACAAAATTTGCTGATGACACGAAGATGGGTGGAAAAGCAAATCGCATGGAAGGTGCGGAAAGCCTGCAGAGAGATCTGGTTAGGCTGAGTGAGTGGGCGAGGACCTGGCAGATGGAGTATAATGTTAGCAAATATGACGTAATCCACTTTGGTAGAAATAATAGTAGGAGGGATTATTATTTAAAGGGTGAAAAGCTGCAGCATGCTATGCTGCAGAAGAACCTGGGGATTCTTGTATGTGAATCGCAAAACCTAGTCTGCAGATGCAACAAGTGATCAAGAAGGCAAATGGAATGTTGGCCTTTATAGTGAGGGGATAGAATATAAAAGCAGGGAGGTCTTGCTGCAACTGTACAGGACACTGGTGAGGCCGCAACTGGAGTACTATGTGCAGCTTTGGTCACCGCATTTGCGAAAGGATATATTGGCCTTGGAGGGAGTGCAGAGGAGGTTCACAAGACTGATACCAGAGATGAGAGGACTAGCCTATGAGGAGAGATTGAATAAACTGGGTTTGTACTTGTTGGAATTTAGAAGGCTGAGGAGTGATCTTATAGAGACATAAGATAGTGAAGGGGCGAGATAGGGTAGAGGTAGCGAGATTCTTCCTGCTTAGAAAGGATAGCAGGACTAGAGGGCGCAGCCTCAAAATAAGGGAGGGCAGTTTAGATTGGAGTTGAGGAGGAACTTCTTCACTCAAAGGGTGGTGAGTCTCTAGAATTCTCTGCCCATTGAAGTGGTGGAGGCTACCTCTCTGAATATATTTAAGTCACGGGTAGAGTGGTTTCTGATAGACAAGAGAGTTAAAGGTTATGGGGAGAAAGTGGAACTGATCCTCTTCAGATCATCCATGATCTTGTTGAATGGCGAGGCAGGCTTGAAGGGCTAGATGGCCTATTCCTCCTATTTCTTATGTTATATAGAACCTCATCTACTAGAAGCAACACTAATTGGATGGGATTCTCTAGTGCAGAAAATTTGGTGATCCAACCAAAACTGCCTTCACTATTAGCGGCACTGGAAAGTCCCAGCTACAAATGAGGACAGAAAATTTCCAGCCAAGACTTCTGACACTGAATTTTTCATTTTAGTACCTTCCTGCAGTTGCAAAGCAATAATGTAGATTGTGTTTTATTTTTTAAAAAGCATCCAACAAATAGAACAGTTGTCTTTTACTTGTGTGTGTTGTACAGAAAGAAAATGATGCACGTTTGGGAGCAGGAACATTAAAGCTGTGTTAGTTGTCAGTGTCAGACAAGCTTTACTACATGTCTCCTTTTTAATTGCGTGCTTCAGATATCATATATAGCAGAGGCCACAGACATCAGATCCTTCTCATGGGTAGCTTCTCTCGAGGGACAGGTGTGTTGGGTTTACTGTCATCTTCCATGCTATTCTTTTCGATTGGGGTTAACCTCAATTGCTGCTGTTTTGAGATGGTTGGTCTGGCTGAGATCCATGAATGACTGAGCAGTTCAAATTTTTCTGTTTTGGGTGGAGTTCAGGAAGCAATAAGAAACTAAATGCTAGCAATAAGCTTAATGTTTTTTTGAACTTCCATCTATATTCCCTGAAGCTTAATTCATTTGAATGTAGAACCATTAGGTATTGCAGCTTTTCTTTCTTCTGCCTTGTGGCTTTGTGCAGTGCTTTGTTTAGGTAATGTTGCATCAATGTCAAATTAATTGATTGGATGCAAAGGCTATTGATTTTTGTAATGGCTTTTGGCATTTGAACAAAATCTTCTCAATGAAGCCGCATAGGATTGCAACAGTCAGCTGCTCCTCGAGGGAAATTAGATCAAACTATCCAATATTACGAGGGAATTTAGATTAGATTATTCTGAGATATTTTGAGCAAACTCCACCCAGCAAAAATCTGGAGATAAGGAAGGAAAGCAAATGGATGGACCTGAAGCTGTCGACATTGGTCTTGTCAATTCTTGTTCCTTTGTGGCGATGAGGTATCTTCTGCACATTCCCATGGCTATAAAAATTCACACTGGACATGACATCATAGTGTGTAGAGTTAGGCCGAATGTTTTCTTTGTCTCTAAGCATCTTAATTCCATACAACAGGAATCCTTAATTGAGCCCTGTTCAGAGCAGTTTTAAAATGAGATGCCGTATTTCCAGTGCAATTCTTAACCCACTCCATACTAGTTTTCTTTTGCTTTGTCAGAGCTTTTCACTGTGTAAAAGGAAATTGTCACATCTGAGTATTTTGACTGGACCTTGAGACCTCATTAGGGGTTACTGGCTGGAAGGACTGCAGAAAGGAACTAAACTGACACCAGTCATCCATAAACCTGGATTGTTTTGATTTAAATCTATGCAAATTTTTGCTCTCCTCGCATTTGGGCTTTGTCACAAACTTGTTCTAACTTCAGCTGCTACACCAGAGGTTTGTGCAAACTGTTTTCTTTGCTCAGGTGTTAATGAAAAGGATTCATTGGAGCAAGTAAACTCTTTTCATATCCGATTTCCACCGTCTTTTAAATCCAAAGCGCACACAGCATTACCCTGAACAGATCATTTATTATGGATTTTCCCTTGTGACAAAATGTGGGTTTTGTTTATACAACTCAATATCATGGAAAGGTTTTTCTTTAATTATTTATAAAGTCTTTATAAACTCTGGATGAGCACTTGAAACATCATAACATTTGAGGATAAGTGGGGGCAGTATTGGAAAATGGGATTAGTGTGACTTTAGTGGTAGCTTTGTCAATACAGACTCGATGGGCCGAAGGACCTTTTCTGCATTGTATGACTGTATGCTCAGCATTGTTTACACTATGGTCTTGTATAGTAGTTTCAGCCTGTCCAAAAAAAATCCATTTGTCTCACTCAAACAAACTGTAAGAATCCTACCTTTTTATGCCCAGATGTTACTCAATGCACCATTATTTGGATGTGTTTATGGATTGTTGGGGGTAAAAGGAACAGTAACAGTGAAATACAAATCAAGAGACAAATAGTACAGATCAAAAAATAACTGTCCTAGTCTTAACAGCATCCCTGAGTTAATACATGCTCTGTTTCATATGTGTTGTATATTATTGAGGGGAGCAAAGTTGAGTATTTGCATAATCCTTTAATGTTAAACTGAGATGTGCATATTTACCTGACAGAGGGCGAGAGACTAATGGATATTTGTAGCAGCAGTAACAACTTAAAGTGCAGTGCACTTGATGGCAGTGTTAGCTGAGGCAGCAAATTCTAATATTAAAGCTGTGTTGTTCTCTCTGCTCTGAAATTGCATTTCAACTTCATGCAGCACTGCCACTGATCACTGCTCTGACATCTTGTTGCTGACCTTTGGGAGGATATTCAACTATGATTGGGAGTGATTTTAGTTGGTGGGGGATCTATCACATCTAAGGTCAGCATTTCTCTTGCCTGATGTCTACAGTTGTGGACTTCAAAATGTAGAACCTGTGCAACAGACTGACATCTTGGCTTTTGTTACTGTGACTCTGCCTTGACAAGTATGGGAAAGTGCCAAACTTTTCTCTCTTTTGGAGCAGCTTCTCCTGTCAGGACATGATTAAGACAGCATACCAGAATCACAGGTGTGAAACTGTTCTCTACCCAGCTTTCTAGCGCTAGTAGGAAAACATGCTGGGCCGCATTGCTTCTGTTTTCCCTCCTATCATGCACAGATGTTCCTGCTAATGATGGAAAATGACAATAAATGCCATGAAGAGGCTATTTGTACCACATCCTGACTCTCACCTAAGTATGAAAGAAAGTTCCTTCTGGATTCCACTTGTCAAAATGCTACTTACAGAAAAGACGTGATTTAAAATTGACTGCAGCATTCTCTGCCTGCACCACAAATCTACCACCAGAAGTGGTTGTGGATCAAAATATTCTTAGTTGTAATTGAAATATTTCCAATTACTTTATCATGAACATAGATCTTATGCAAAGATTAGGATTGGAATTATATTGTAGTACTGGAAAACAATTTTATAACCTTTATGCAAATATTATGATTAATCTGCAACCTTAGTGAATGGAGTGTTGTATATTGAACAATATATACTGTTTAAAAACAGATTAAAACCACCTTCTGTACCTAGTTTTGTTTCTGTGGTGAGAGCCAGTGACCTCATTCACCACAAAACTAGCATTGGAGTTAAACTACCAGATGTAAAAATTTGCTCACTTTCTTCCTGTATGACTCCTGTATGAATTTCTGTTCCTTCAAGTTTGGCCCACTGGTCACTTAAAATATACAACCATCATCATCTTGCATCATCTCCTCCAAAATCTCTGTCGAACCCCATCATCATATTCCAATCTATCTCATGCTTATCTAGCTTCCTCTGAAGTACATCTATTTCATTCACCTCAAATAAATTTCATGCTCTAACCACTCTCTTGGTAAATAAGCTTCTCCTGAATTCTCTGTTCAATTTAATAGTAACTACTAGTATAATTATGGCTTTTGTTTTGGAGATCTCCATTGGGGGGGTCATCTTCTTGTTTACCCTATCAAACCTACTTTTAAAGTCTCTCAGGTCACCACAACTCCCCACTCTGAGGTTTTCTTCTGTTCAACTTTTTCTAAGTATATTCAGCCAGTCCTGCTATCATCTTTGTGAAACAACTTTGCACTTTCTCCAGTGTTTCAGTGCCCTTTTTTTATGTTATTGAGATTAGAATTGTGCACTGCACTTTAAGTGTGATATAACCAAGGTCTGATACAAATTTAACATTAACTATAACAGTTCCTCTTGCCATTCAACAGCATTACAATCACTGAATCTTCACCATTGATATCCTGGAATTTACCGTTGAATAGAAATTTAATTGGATCAGCCACATAAATACTGATGACTGCAAGAGCAGGTCAGAGGCAGGGACTTGGCAGTAAATAACAACCCTCCTGATCCCCAGAATCTGTCCATCATTCACAAGGCACTGTGTAAGATAAATGCTATCTGCTTGCCTAGATTAGTACAACTCCAACAACAATCAAAAATTTCAGCACTAGTTACACAGAGGCCCACTTGATTAGCACCCCATTTAGAAAATCAAACATTCATTCCCCCTACCAATGGTGCAACATATTTGAAGTGTGTACCATCTACAAACCACAGTGTTAGAAAGGTTGCAACAATTCACCAAGGCTCCTTTTGCAATCTTCAAAATTCCCAAACACTTACACCTAGAAACAGTTACATGGGATCACCACTGCCTGCAAGTTTCCCTCTTAAGTCACATACCATCCTGTCCTTAATGTGCAATTTCATCACCATTGATGGATCAAA
Source organism: Sphyrna mokarran (assembly GCA_024679065.1). Taxonomy (NCBI): domain Eukaryota; kingdom Metazoa; phylum Chordata; class Chondrichthyes; order Carcharhiniformes; family Carcharhinidae; genus Sphyrna; species Sphyrna mokarran. The sequence goes on along the minus strand of JAGIQG010000020.1, from coordinate 37,801,386 downwards.
ACCATGAAATTCCCTTCCTAACAACACTTGTTGTGCTTATGCCATACAGACTGCAGTGGTTCAAGAAGGAAGCTTACCACCCCTTAAGGACAGTTAAAAATAGGCACGTAATGCTGGCCCATATAATTTGAATGAATCAAAAAGGTTGCCTTTCTATTTCCTCTTCACATGCACAGTCTTGAGGGCTTAAGGAAAATACCAAGTGGAAGTATCAAAACAAAAAAAAAGGTGTGATCAAAGCTTTTTAATGTGTTGAGAAAAGTACAGGTAGAAAAGTATGTGATTTTAGAAAAGTTCCAGAGAGCAGTGATGGAGTGTCTGAAAGTTAGGCCATATATAAAGCAGAAATAGTGTGTAGTAGTCCAGAGTTAAAGTGGAGTAGGAAATAGAGCTGAAGAGAATTGCTTAAGGTCTCAAGATTTAAAAACCAGGATAATGACCTTTGAAGTGATGGCTCATAATGGTTCGTCATATTTATTGAGCAGTCAGTCTGTTGTCAATGATGCAGTTTCCACTGAGTCATTTGGGTGCCTGTACAGTGAATGTCTTTCATGACCAAAAATGTGATGCAATGCCATATGTTAAAGCAATACTGCATGCTTTGGCTTCACAGCAAGAAAGCTGTGCAGTAGCTGTCCTAAATTCAAAACTCTTCAGCCTTTGTGACTTATTTTGGGTAAAGCGACAAATATTCATGTATGAGATGCTAGCACTTCAAAAGAATTTTGGAATTGTGAATTAATCTTATAAATGAGCAGAGCAGCAACAAATGATGTTCAGTATAGACAAATACATGATTATAAATGCTAAATATAAGCATAAGTGCCTTAAGTTTCTCGTAGGTGATGTGGAAATAATTTAGCCAAAGTATTAGGAAGGGTAATATGTATGATAATTCAGTGCTTATATATGCATAAACATAGATCGTGGTCAATATAAATAGCCTGCCTTGTCCATTTTGACATTTTAATTTACTTCACTAAACATTGTAGTGGAGTTGTAGTTGTATTTTGTAAATTCTTAATAATTGAGACACGTGTTTGCAATAAACCTCTGCTTCAGAGCAAGTGGAAAGATTTGATAAATAATTCATTGTGGCTGATTGATGCAAAGATTGAAGGTGGTCAGTTCTGTTCCATTTGCCTCAAGTGCATTCTCTCAATCCATGCCTGGCATTGAATCTTCATGCACTCTTTTATCTTGAAATACCTTGTTGCTGAACCATAAGAGGTTATCAAACACTTAGCATTTGATTTGTCATAGCCAGACTTGTGAACAGCTCTTCATGAAATCATCTGTGCCAATATATTCGTTTAATTTGTCATACCTCCAGGTAGATGGGCAGTTTTCAATTCTGCAGATCCTGCTTTGGTTGATACAAGATATGGGAACATTGAACTTAAGAGTAGAAGCCACACAGCCCCAAGATCTTGTAGATGGGGCAGAGCGTCCACCAGCTTGCTTTGAGAAACCTGTTTTTGGCTCCTGATACAAACTTCTCCCTTGTCACTGCTTCCATTTTTCCCCAGGGCTGTTCTTTGAGGTTGAACTAGACCGTGTGAAATCTCTCTTTATCAATCCTGGACAAAGCTCTGAACCTTCATCATTTTGAATCTCCATGCATACTTCCACCACTGAAGATTGGCCACATAAAGAGCCATGAAGTGGAGATGTCGGCATTGGACGGGATAAACACAATAAGAAGTCTCACAACACCAGGTTAAAGTCCAACAGGTTTATTTGGTAGCACAAGCTTTCGGAGTGTTGCTTCTTCCTCAGGTGAGTGAAAAGGTGTGTTCACAAACAGGGCATACATAGACTCAATGTACAAGATAATGGTTGGAATGCAAGTCTTAAGTATAGTCTGGACTTCCCCAGAGCAGAGAAGCTACGACAACTTCTTCAGAGTCTTCAACATGTCGTCGAGGCCATCTCCACACCCCCACTTCTTACCTTCAAACAATGACACAACCTCAAACAGACTATTGTCTGCAGCAGACTATCCAGCCTTCAGGAAAACAGTAACAATGACACCACACAACCCTGCCACAGCAACCTCTGCAAGATACGCTGGATCATCAATATGGATGCCATTGTCTCATGTGAGAACACCATCCACTAGGTAAATTGTTCACATTCTTCCAACATGGCCAATGTTATTTTCCTGATAAGCTGCAGGAAAGGATGTCCCAAGGCATGGTATGTTGGGGAGACCATGCAGACGCTACGACAACGGATGAATGAATACCCTCAACAATCACCAGGCAAGCGTGTTCTCTTCCTGTCGGGAAACACTTCAGCAGTCATGGGCAATCAGCCTCTGATCTTCAGGTCCACGTTCTGTAAGGTGGGCGCACGACAATGCAGAATCGCTGAGTAAAAACTGAAGCTAAGTTCTGCACACATGAGGGCTGCTTCATTCTGAGTCTTGGGTTCATGTCACATAATCTGTAATCCCCACAACTTGCCTGGGCTTGCAAAATCTTACTAACTATCCTGGCTGGAGACAATTCACACTTCTTTAACCTGTCCTTAACCCTCTCTCCACTCTCGTTCTCTATACTGTAAAGACTTGATTACCTATAAAGACTTGCATTCCAATCATTGAACTTGTAAATTGAGTCTGCGTCTATGTATGCCCTGTTTGTGAACATGACTCTTCACTCGCCTGAGAAAAGAGTTACATTCCAAAAGCTTGTGCTACCAAATAAACCTGTTGGACTTTAACCTAGTGTTGTGGGACTTACTGCACATAAAGGGCAGCAGTAACAGGAGTCGGGTACTAAGCCAGAGTTCAGAGAAAGGGAGTGGACCAGGCAATATGGTTCCAGATATGTTCAAATAAAGTGGGGAGATTTGTTTGAATTCTTATGCTGACCTTCACTTCCACCCCACAGCCACCAATAAATTTCTAACTTATCCAGTGCTCTGCTGTCCATATTATCATCATCAGTACATAGGACTTAGGAGCAGGAGTTGGCCATTCAGCCTTCAGACCTGTTCTGCTATTCAGTAAGATCATAGTTGGTCTGGTGTGCTCTGAACTCTGCTTTTCTGATGTCCCCCACCCCCTGCCTCCCTTCTCCAATCGAAAACCTGCTTAAATCGGCCTTGAATAAATTCAATGATGCAGACTTCTCTGCAGGAGAGAATTTCCCATTCTAACACTTCCATCTTAAAAGAACAGTCTCTTATTTTTTTCCAACTGTTACCCAGCCCTTCCCAGGAGAGGAAACATCTGGGATCTACTCTATCAAGCCCTTGTCCTTCAGCCTTGCTCTTCTGTCACATTGGCTCCCTGTACTCATCACTTTTCCAAATCCTTGTCTCCAAGGTCTCCCAGGACTTCTGCTTGCCCTGTCCAAGCAGCAATGTGGGAATACTTTCACCATATGGACTGTAGAGGTTAACAACCTTCTCAAGGGATACCAGGAATGGGCAATAAATACAGGACGTGTTGCAATGCCCCTGATTGAATAAAATGAGCAGACTGGATAGTGACTGTTCACTATACATTATTTGTCCTGGCCTTCTCATAGATAATGATGTAATAATGTTTTAGTTACCCACAAAGTTGGGTTGTATTTTTAAATTCAAGCATTTTAATATAACAGATATTGATGGATGTGTTTGTTAAATATTTATTTTTACAATGCATTAATGTACCTGAAAATCTAAAGAGGAACTGTGAATTTACAAGGGATTTTTTTTTCAAAATGAAAAATTGGCAGTTATCCAGCTTTTCTTCTTCCTCACTACTTTGGAAAGCTCAATAGAAGCTCATACTTGGAGTCCTTCCTGCTTCCTTCCCTGACCAGAAGCATCACCAAACAGATATGGGTGGACTTTAACAGCAACTGATGTCAAAATCTGTTTTTTAGAGCAAAATAATTTTAGTAAATTATTCTATTAGGTGTCAAGGAAGTGAGTGTTACAGATTTTGTAGTTTGTTTTATCTTGATGTTTCTAATCTCTTGGAAGAGGAAATCATAGAACCTTACAATGCAAAAGGAGACCATTCAACCTATCAAGTGTGCACCAACCACAATTCCACCCAGACCCTACCCCATAACCTTATGCACTTACCCAACCTTGTCCCTCTGACACTAAGGAGCAATTGAGCATGGCCAGTCAGTCTAACCCGCACATCTTTGGACAGGAGCACCTGAGGAAACCCACACAGATACGAGGAGAAAATGCAAACTCCACACAGTGTCCCAATCCAGGAATTAAACCCAGACCTTTGACGCTGTGAGGCAGCAGTGCTAACCACTGTGCCACCGTGCTACCAAACTGATTCAATGGAAGAAAGGAATAAAAGAATGGGGGCTACCATCTTTAATGCTTCACTAATCACCTGTTACTGTGGTGAATTAACCAACTGGTAATTGATTCGTGACTGCACCTGGCAATTTTCCCTTCTGGTCTGTCTACTTTTTGTACAAAAAGACACTAACTTGTGTTGGGATGTAATTCAACAAGCACTAGTCACTCATCAGATGCAAGAAAATGTGTTTCCAGAAGTTAAATGATTGTCGCACATTCCCAAATGTCAAATGTAATGAAGCTTGTAACATTAATTTAAATCTGAGATTATGATGCTATTAAGAGCACTCAGCTCCATTCAAATAGCATGAGGAGGCATAATTGATGATGGCTTTTGCTCCCAGTTATCCACAGTTGGAAGACATGTTTGCGTAGATGTTCAGCAAGGATTGGGTGATGTTCCTTAATAAAATAGATTCATGAAAGTGACTGAGTGCTATGGAATTAATTGATTTGGTGGTATAATGGTTAGCACTGCTGTCTCACAGTGCCTGGGCCCTGCATTTGATTTCTGGCTTGGTCACTGTATGTGCAGAGTGTCTGGGTGCTCTGGTTTCTTCCTACAGTCCAAAGATGTATAGGTTAGGTGAATTGGCCATGTTAAATTCTCCTTCAGTGTACCCAAACAGACACCAGAGTATGGTGACTAGGGGATTTTCACTCTAACTTTGTTGCAGTAAATCTACTTGTGACTAATAAATTAACTTTTTTTTAATTGTCACTTGAATTGTGATAGTGAAAAGTATTATTTCTTGCGTGCTGTACAGATAAAACATACTATTCATAGAGTATGTAGGGGAGAAAGAAAGGATGTAATGCAGAATATAGTGTTGCAGTTATCAATAGGGTGAAGAGAAAGATCAGCTTAATATGTAATAGGACAATTCAAAATGTTTGGCAGCGGGGAAGAAGCTGTCCTTGAGTTGGTTGATGAATAGGACGGAAGGTTGAATAGATTAAAGTGTTTTAAATGTTTAGTTCTAGGATTTAGAAAACAAAAAGGGAAAGGTTTCAGAAGTTGCATTAGAAGTTTAGAATTAATTTGGCATGTTTCTTGCTGTTCAATTTTTGGTTTGAAACAGTATGAAGTTGTTTGTATTGGCAGCAACATTTAGGGAAATGTTTAGCATTCTTTTCATGTTATCTGCCTGGTTGCATGTGCTTGTCCTGTCAACAAGCGAGTCAGTTTTTTCTTGTCTGCCTTGGCAAATCCTGCTTGAATTATTGAATGCTGCAAATATTTAAACATGTCTGTAGTTTTGTCAGGGGTGGAGCAGGGGAGGTGCAAGGGGAGCAGGGCAATTAGGGAGTGTAGAGAGAAAGTTGACTATTATCATGTCTGCTTGCCTGAACTAGTTCTGTTGTGAAATAGCTTGACATATAAGAATGTTTTAAAAAGATTCACCTCATGAGGAAGAAGTTATATCCTGTGAAAATGGCAAAGTGTTGAGTCACAAACCTGTTGATTAACACTTTAAGATGGTCCAGCTACATTTTTAAAAGTTTAAAGTTTATTTATTTGCAACTCAGTAGGCTTATGTTAATGCTGCAATGAAGTTATTGTGGAAAATCCCCTAGTTGCCACATTTCGGCGCCTATTCGGATACACAGAAGGAGAATTTAGTATTCTGAACAGTATGACTTTCAGACTGAGGGAGGAAACTGGAGCATTAGGAGGAAAGCCCACAGACGTGGGAAGGACATGCAGACTCTGCACAGACACTGATCCATGCCCAGAATAGAATCCAGATCTCTGCTACCACTGTGCCACCATGCCGTAGATTCATAGATTGATTGTCACAGGAGATACAAAAACTGATCAAGGCTGAACAGACCAAGACTTGCTTCTCTAGAAAAAAGAAATTGAAATATTCAAGATAATAAAGGAGCTTGATGGAATAGACGTAAGTAAGATGTTTCCATTTGTGGAAAAGTCCAGAACTAAGGGCCATAAATGGAAGATAGATTCAGAAGATCCAATACAGAGTTCAGGAGGCAACTTCTGAATCCAGAGAGTGGTTAAAATGTGGAACTTGCTACCATAGTAGGTAGTTGAGTGAGTAGCATACATGTATTGAAATGATAGCTAGATAAATACACAAGGAGGAATAAAATAGTAATGGTGATGGCGATTGCTTGTAAAATGGTCACAGGGGGCTTATATGGGGTATAGATCCCATCATGGACTTGGGCCAAATGACTGCTTTCCATACTGGAAATACGTTGTTGTAGTTTCCTGTTTGAATGTGCTTAAGTGTGCAGCTTGTTGTCATAACATGTAAAAACTAACCTGTGCTTGATGGTCCAAATCAAAGAACAGAGAAATGCATGAGTGCATAGAAGCCGCCTTTCCTCTGTGCTCATGATATATCTATATTCAAATCTGACTTGAGTTCCTCCTTTCTGTCATGGCTGTTGTCTCGTTAATTGACAAAATGGGCAACTTATATGTGATATCAACTGGAGTATAAAATGTTTATTTGGTCACACCCAACTTTATTCAGTATAGAAGCCCAAAGCAATGGCACAAGTTTTTTTCATAAAGTTACAGATTTGGATATTGTGTGACATTTGAAGTCGTTCATAGTATCTTTCTGTATTGCTTGAACTTCAGCCTCTCACATGGGAACAATACAAGGGAGCAGTTTTTTTTTAAACTGACAATGTTGGAGCCATGAGCTTGCAAGAAAGACCGTTTGGCCCATCAAGCCTGCTCTGTTCACCATCTAACCCCTCTCCTCTTTCTCAAAATATTTGAAATCTCTGATGTAAAACTCTTGAGAACCACTGCCAACTCTAGATTCAATCACTAACCTGTGTTGTGATCGTTGTTATGGGGGAACTCTGATGAAAATCTCACTAAGGGTCATGGAGTTGAATAGTCCTGAGTGTGGATTGGGAGTGTAAGCAAAAGTACTGTTAGCATCTAAGCTGTTCTTTTGTTTTTGTACAGTTGATGTGCCTCCTCAGCTTTATGGGTTTTGCTCTTTTTAAACAAAATGCTTTTGCTTTCCCAGCCCATCCAAAAATAATCAAATTGCGCAGCAACGCACTTTTTCTGTGTAGTAATGAAAAAAAGATTGCTGTTCATCCGGTCAGAGCTGTAATAACCAAGTGGCTTTGACATGGCACTAGGGATCTTAAGTTAATGAGAGCACTTAGCTCTTTAAAACAGTTTGCATGTACTTTCAATCCTTTGTGCCAGCAGGCAGCTTTGATCACCTTTTTAAGATTTCTTGTTGCCAATTTTTCTGTCATCCTCTTCCTTTTCTGGCAGGTATTTATTGACTATCCTTGCAGAGATGTTGTCCAGTGCTTTGTCGACTCCCATTAGTGAGCATTGACGTGAATTTTAGCAGTTTATTCCTCTATGTAAGACATTAAAATACGAGCCCAATCTGTTTCTCCTGAATAATAAAACATTAGTTCGACCACAACTTGGACATTGTGATCACTTCATTACAGAAGAGGAGAATTACAAGGATGTTGCCAGGATCAGAAAATTGGAAAACGGCTATGATGTTTAAAGAAAGAGGTTCAGAGATTTAAGACTTGGGCAGATTTAAGACAGTGGCCAGTGTAGTGTGATGAAAACTGGAGATGCCCAAGAGGTCAGAACTGGAGTGTTGAAGTCTGAATTATAGGGCTGGGGGGATATTGGGAAGAGTGGGGCCAACTTGTATAGCCCAGTTTGTTTTTACTGGTCTGCATGGTACTTGAGGCAAATCAAGGAATTGTTGTTAGTGGTGCCAGCAGGACTTGTCACAAACTGGAGAATTCCAAGCACAATTACGCTTAACACAATGAGAGAAATGCCTCATTGGAAGGAGTAAAAATGTGACATCAACTTCTGTTGTTTTTGCTCTTTCACCTAATTCTTACAATTGCTACTGGCTTCAGCATGCCTTCCATAGAAGAATAAATTTGGTAACTTATTACAAAGAACAACAAAGCTACAATGAGTGGATGTCTGGAAGTTCTATTGAGATTAATGACTATAGTTTGATCTGACCTCAACCCACTCCATTTTCTTGCTGTTTTCTCACTGTATTCCATTTTAAACCTTTACACTGAGATATTATTCATTTTGGCTGTTTACTGGTAAACAGTTTTATTTCAGGATCACAGGTTTATAGCCCATGGCAAGGGATTTCAATGTGAAGCATCAGACACCGTGGCTGACTATTCCCTGCTGTTCACTATAAATTGTACATAATTCTTTAATGAGCTTTTGTTTTAGCAAAGTAACTCAGTTGAAATCTTGCAGTAGAAATAGTGGATTACCCCATGTGATGTTTATTTGGAAGACAGTACTAATACTGTGGGAGTCACATCACCAACCTCTGCGCTCAATGAATTCAGGATGGATTTTCTTGTCTGCTTTAGTCAATGTATCCCATTAAAATAAATAGGTGGCCATTGTTTAAAAGTGTGCATTTGAGGGGTGTGTGGGCTGGTTACATGATGCGAGCACAGAAATAGTTGTGTTTCTGCAAGCCCTGGCGCTGTTTGATCTTTTGAGTCCTTTATTTATCCTGATGTTTCTAGTCGCTTTATCCTGGAGTGTCTTCTCTGTGCTATGTCCTTGGATCATTTTTGCCGGAGTATTGAAGATAGAATGTTGAGGAGTGTCAGGAAAATCTTAAATTAAAAAAGGAGCAGTTAGAGGCACTGGAGGTGGAACTGGGCCCTTCACAAGGCAACCTGTTTAGGGAGCAGGCTCCATGACCGGTGGTTTGCTGAACTGGCCTCCAATTATTTTTTATTGGTGGTGATATTTATTGCGATCCTGATCTGCTAATTGACAAACATGCTATTACAAGGACCTCTCTTCACAGTAAGCTCAGGCGTTGACTTTGGCTCGTGAAGGGTTGGGTTATTTGAGCATGTGGAGAGTTTTGCACCCAAGGATAGAGAGTTCATTTTTTTTCTGCACTTCATCTGTGTCACACCAGAATTGAATTTTGTGCCACAAATGATTCTGCATCATATGCATTTTGTACTATAGATAATATTGTGATCTCTGACCATGCCCATGCCTATCCATAGTCCAAGTCTTGGAGATTTTGATGCATCATTACTTAAAGATCATAAATTTATTTCATACTTCAAGCCCAAATTTGATGCTTTTTATTTGGTTAATTCTCTTCCTGATGCGAGCCCCTCTATTTCATGGTGAGCTACTAGGCCTTTGCTAGAGGTTTAGTCATCTCATTTTCAGCCAGAAAGAGAAGTAGGTTGACGGAGCAACAGCATCAGTTGGAAGTCTGCATAGCTGAACTGGGAAGGAGTATGGTAGGAATTCTAGACATAATGAGGTGAAAGAAATTGGTGTATTTGGGTGGCATTGGATTCTTTGAGTGTGCAGACAGAAGTTTGAGGTTTGCTAAGCAGAAGTTGTCTGAATTTTGGAATAAACCAAATAGATATTTGGCTTTTCTTATGAAGAAATCAGACTCTTGGATGGTTGCTTTAGTCTCAAAGGGAAATACGATTCGGGCAGAGATGGAAAAGCCCATTAAGGAGGCTTTTATGCCAATTGATATAAATCAGATCAAGCTGAGGATGCTTGGGCAATTGTGGAGCATTTCTTCTCTTCGCTTGAACTTCCCTGTATCTGAGGATCTGAGAACAGCTTTGAATGTTCCAATATCTGGGGAGGAGGTGGTGTCAGCCATAAAGGAGCTTCAATCTGGTAAAGCACTTGGCCCCTGACAGTTATAGGTGGGGATTCCACAAGGAATTCAAAGACTTATTATTAATGCATTAATTGGTATGTGTAATCATTCATTTGGCATAGAGCTGCTACCGCAGTTACTAGGGTTGGGAGTGGGGAGAAGGAGAATGCCCATAATCCTAAAAGCAAGTAACAATCCTGAGCTGTGTATTTCTTACAGACTCTTTTTTAAATTGAATGTTGATTTGAAATTGTTGTTGAAGGTTCTGGTGGTGTGCCTGGAGGAGTAAATCCTCCTTTATCCAGTGTGATTAGGCAGGGTTTATTAAGGGTTGCAACCGGTACAGTAATAGGAGATTGTTGAATATTATCCAAGTATTCTAAAAGTGTGCTTTAGATGGGCTAGCGATCCCCTTGGATGTTGAAAAGCCTCCAATAGGGTGGAATGGAATTATTTGTTCTGTACGTTTGCGTAAATTTGGATTGGAAGGGGAATTTGTGATGTGGATTCAAGTACTCTGTAAGGACCCAGTGGTGGCAGTGCTTACAAATGGTTATAGATCTGAGAATTTTTTTCCTTTGGAGAGGATCTAGGCAGGGATTGTTTGACCCGTTGTTTAAAAAGGGTCAGAGGGATAATCCAGGGAACTATAGGCTGGTGAGCTTGACTTCAGTTATAGGTAAGCTAATGGAGAGGCTCCTCAGGGACAGGATGTATGAGCATCTGGAGCGCTGCGATCAGATCAGGGATACGCAGCATGGCTTCGTTAAGGGGAGGTCGTGCCTTACGAATATAGTGGAATTTTTTGAAGAGGTGACAAAAACGGTTGATGAAGGACAAGCTGTTGATGTCGTCTACATGGATTTCAGTAAGGCGTTTGACAAGGTTCCCCATGGTAGGCTGATAAAAAAGGTGAAGGCGCATGGGATACAGGGCCAGGTATGTAGATGGGTTGAGAACTGGCTTGGGAGGAGAGACAGCGGGTAGTAGTGGAAGGCTCTTTTTCCAACTGGAGGTCAGTCACTAGTGGTGTGCCACAGGGCTCAGTACTAGGACCTCTTCTATTTGTGATTTATATAAGTGACTTGGAAGAGGGGGTAGGTGGTGTGATCAGCAAATTTGCTGATGACACTAAGATACTTGGATTGGTGGGGACTGAGGAGCAGTGCCAGGCAATACAACAGGACATAGGCTGGTAGATTGGGCAGATAGATGGCAAATGGAATTTAATCCGGATAAATGCGAGGTGATGCATTTTGGCCGGAATAATGTAGAGGGGAGTTATAGGATAAAAGATAAAACTATCTGGAGTATAGAGACGTAGAGAGACCTGGGGGTGCAGGTTCACAAGTCTCTGAAGGTTCAGTACAGGTGGAGAAAGTGATAAAGAAAGCGTATGGTATGTTAGCCTTCATAGGAAGGGGTATAGAATACAAGAGTAGGAGTCTGTTACAAGTGTATAGAACGTTGATTAGGCCTCACTTGGAGTACTGCGTCCAGTTCTGGTCGCCGTACTACCGGAAGGATGTGGAGGCCTTGGAGAGAGTGCAGAGGAGATTTACCAGGATGCTGCCTGGTATGGAAGGGCTGTCTTACGAGGAAAGATTGAACGCACTGGGATTGTTTTCCCTTGAAAGACGTCAGCTGAGAGGGGATCTATTAGAGGTATATAAGATAGAGTAAATGGTGGTAAGCTTTTTCCACCATTAGAATTGAATAGAATGAGGGGTCACGGCCTTAGGGTGAGGGGGTCTATGTATAAGACTAATATTAGAGGGCATTTTTTCACACAAAGGATAGTGGGGGTGTGGAATGCGCTACCGAGTAAGGTGGTGGGAGCAGGCACGCTAGGGTTGTTTAAGGGTCTCTTGGACAGCCACATGAGCGGTCTGCAGATAGAGGGATATAGGAGGACTGTTTAAATACTTTATTTGTTTCCACAGGCTATTCGGTCCACCTTGTTGACCAACAAGGTGCATGCATTTGGCAGGTCGTGCGAGGGCTGCTCTTGGATGTTACTTCAGGAGTGGCCTAGTGCTTCATGTCGTTAGTGTATGCTTAAACTGGACCATCAGATGGGCAACATGACAGCTCAGAGACTATCGCTGTTGCTGTGCAGACACATGGATTTGGGCCTGTGTCTGCGGGAGTTTGCGCGTTCTCCCCGTGGTTGCGTGGGTTTTCTCCGGGTGCTCCGGTTTCCTCCCACATCCCAAAAATGTGCTCTTAGGCTGATTGGGTAACAAATTGTCCCTATATTGGTCTCTATATGTCATTAAGACGTTAGGACGGCAGCGTGGGCTCGTTGGGCTGAAGGGCCTGTTTCCCGTGCTGTGTTGTTATTTGTTCTTTGTTCAAAACCATGCAGGACAGTTTGATATTCTGGAACACCTTTTTCAGATACTTGCAGTTTTGAGACTTTATCCTTAAAAAGGCAACTCTTTTTGATGCTAAGATTTCCCAAGTGGAAAAATCATGTTATCTGTGGAACCCATGTATTTAATTAGTGTGTTTGTGTTAATACATTGGACATACTGTAGCCTTATTGACCAGGGACTTGGGAATGTGCTAATAAAATTTCAATTTGCAATAGAACAGAAAAAACAAAAGATATTCCACTGTCTCTACATGGTACTCCAAATTTGTGGCACAGGTTTGCCATATCCTCACGCAAGGTGAGCGAGGGGGATTACCTCCACTGTTTTTGGTCCTGCATCAGGATTATAACCTATTGGTCCAAGATCCTTAAAAAGCTTGTGAGGACCTTTGATACGGCCTTAAGAGTTTGATCCCTTGCATATGATACTGAGTGTCCCAGACAAAAAGATCAGGAATGCGAATTGGAGAAGGCTATACAATATCCTAACATTTCCTTTGGTGGATTAATGATTGGTATAAAATCATTCTGGAATGTATACCAATGAATTCTTGACTTGTTTACTTGGAGCCAAATTGGATACGTTCTGTTAAGTTAAGGACACTTATCTTAAAGTCCTGAGCTTTGCATTGTCTAGTTTATTCCTGCAAGGTTTTCCATAATTTCTGTGGATTTGTTGTGCATTGTTGAGCTAATTGTGGCTGTATCCTGTTATCCCCCATCCTTCGATTATATCCTTTTATTACTTGTGTGGTGGGAGGTGCTGGATACATTGACTAATCCGTACCAACTGGGTTGATGATTTTTTTATCTTCCTACCTGTTTGAAAATGACTTTGCTATATTGTACCAAGAATTTGTTATGTTATTTGTATGAAATGAGAAAATCTTCAGTAAAAAAATATTTTTAAAAAACAGGCATTTTGAAGATCAGACATCCTCATTCGCAAACAAATCTCAAAAGGTGGCAAGATAAGTTGATAAGGCTAAAATCATTGATCCTTTGCTTTATTACAAGAAGCATAATGTGCAAAGGCAAGGAAGTGATGCAAAATCTTTTATAAGTCACTACATGAGAGCTGAAATTGTTTCCCTTGGTAAAGCAGGTGAGAGGGATTTATTGGAGTAAATGAGGAAAAAATGTTTCCTCTGGCTGATGGGCATAAATTTAAGATAATTGGCAAAAGAAACGGCAAGGAGGTGAGGATTTATTTTATGGAGTGCATTGTGATGTGGAATACAAAGTTGAAAGGATGGTGAAAGCAAATTCAAACTTCAAAAGAGAATTGAGTATAGACATGAAAAGAAAATCTTCATAGGGTAAAGAAGAAAGAACAAGGAGATGATGCTGCAAATGACTGTAACCATTCCACAATGCTGCATATTTAATGAGTCTTTTTTTATCACAACATTAACTTGAATTTATATAGTGTCTTTAATGTAACAAAGGTCCAAGGTGCTTCACAGGAGTGTGATCAAAAAATTGATCATTATTCTTAGTCACAGAAATAAGTTTTAAGAAATGCCTGGGTGGAGGAGAGGACCCAATGAAGTATTAAAATGAATGAATGCAATATAACAGACATTGATTAGTTTAATAACACGAAGTTTGAGATTGAAAAATGTTGAGTGGATTAGTTTGCAGATGCTTGTAAAGACCAAATAGTTGTTTGTTATTTTTGTTCTGAATTCCCTTATTCCACATGTCCCCTTTTTGTGTTGGTTTTATCCTGGGCTGTGATGTACTTGAGGGCTGGGAAGAATACAGAAAAAACTGTTCTGAGGTTGTGTCCAACAAAAAATATGCTGTTAAAGGAAACTTAAAACAATTGACAGATTTAGATCTGGTGATAGAGAGGAAACTGCTGAACTCAGACCCTTTGCAATCAGTGACATCACCCATTTGGTATTCTAAAGTTTTTTCCCTCACACTTTGGTCAGTCCATCAGAAAGTTGCACGCCTTTATCATCTCCTAGCCCCAAATGGGCTGCTAAGATGAAACAGTCCTATTTTTAAAGGAGAAAAAGGAATTCCGCTTGTCAGCGTAATACTATGCAGCTATAAACGCAGCAATTTTGTTTTCATGAGTCTTTGAAACACATTTTTCAATGTAATTTAAAGAGAATTTTAGACATTTTGTCTGCACTTACTGTGGTGCATGAATAAAAGTTATGGAAATGAAATTAAATGGCTTTTTAAAGAGCTTTATGGCTGGAAATTCCTGTTGGATTTTGATACATAATTTGCACAACCAGTCGTTTCTCCAGTTTACAGAATTAGGATTTTGTCAGTAAAGGCCCCTGAAAGCGCAGTACACATAATATTGAAAATAAAATTCACTTTACTGATATGCAGAAGACAACGTTTTGAAAGCCGACCCATTACAAATTTCCCTTGAACTGCATTGATTGCTAGCTCATTTAAGACTCAGTCACATTGCTGTGGACCTGTGGTGGCATGTAGAGTAAGTTGGGTAAATATGGCAGATATCCCTCAGGAACGTTAATAAATCAGATGAGTTTTTGTAACCATCAGTAGTTGAGACGGTCTTTACAGTAAAGGATTAACATTGAAAGCATGTGTGATGCTGATGTGAGAATGTCAGATCACAAGCGACCTGGAAGGAAGAGATCCTCCTACCTCATGCAGTGATCCAAATGTGTAAATATTTGCTGTAAACAGTTTTCAGAAACTCCAGACTCAACCTTAATACTTTGGAAGAAAAGAAAGTCCCTAACCACACAATGAAACATGGTGGCAGCAAATAAAACACCCAGAAGACTAGAACACCATAGGAGCAGATAGAAGCTGAGACACAGCTAGAGACCAGACAGCAGTGAGCACATGCCAGAAGTAGGAACAGTTCCAGGTCTTAGTACAAGCATGGAATTCGCACTCGATGCCAGAACCATTTGAGCACAGAAGGCACAACCAACTCCAAACTGGGAGAGCTGGGAAGAAAGTCCCCAAAGTAGAGAGTTGAATTAGGATTACACAAAGAAAAAGGCCAGGTTAGTATATCACTTTATGCAATTAGATCTAGCGCTGATGACTGAATAGCAAGGCAGGGGATTGATGAGACTTTATAAAGAAGTCCTCCAGCAAATGTTCGACTCTTTATCAGAGTACATTGGGATTTTGTAATAGTGCTAAATTTAATAAAATAAAGCAAAGAGCAGGCAAAAGTTGGATTTATTCATCAATGATGTCTAGGCTGATAGGGAATGGTGATTATGGAACCTGAAAGAATGTACTGACTCTCAATACAGTATTGTATTCAGGGCCTTAGACTAAGGTTATCAGACCTCTTACAGGCAAAAGAAATTAACAAGTAAAATCAATGCAGATTGCAAGATAAAACTGAACTCAGGAAGTAGAATTAAGTCCAATAGAGAAAATCAAGTGAGACCATTCAGATCAAGGGCCAAAAAAGAATGTGCCAAAACTCGCTAGAAAGGGGAAAATTATGCTGACTGCTACATTGAAATGTCTTCAGTATTGTGCGAACAAACTATACCTTGGTGAAGAATGCCCAACAGGGATCCATAATACCTCAAACCTTGACTCTGACAATCTATAAAACATTTACTACGATTTTCAGACAAGATGCACAGGAACAGTGAGCAATAGAAATAATATGCCAGGAGGAGATAAATAATCTTGAAAACATGCGTTGGAGTATTAATTCTGAAGTGGATGAACAGCCCACAGAGTTTAAACTAGGTCACTGTAAAGGGAGAATACTGAATATCCTTAACCTCTAAAGGGGATCAGAACAAGATCAGGATAGATTGGTCAAGGTATCTCTGAGACTAAAGCTGCAAGTCTTGATCAAGATATTCTATACCTCCCCTCTGCAGGAGGAGATGTGGAGTAAAAGATTAATGTTGGAAGCATGCATTTTGCTGATGGTATAATGTTGACTGAGCAGTAAGTGAGGACTGGAAGCAGGAGAAAGTCCAACTTCTTGACATGGTCCAAATGTGTAAATACTCTTTGTAAATAAAGAGCAATGGTTGTGAGAAACTGCAGACTCAGGCAGGCTATTTGGGAGAGCCCCCAAACCCTGGCCACAACCGTGCCCGCATAACGAAACAGTCACAGCTAACTTTATATTCCAGATTTATTAATTTATTAAAATTCCATCAGTTGCTGTGGTGAGACTTAAACCAGTGTTTCCAGAGCATTAGCCTGAACCTCTGGATTATGTGCCCAATAATGTAACCACTATACCAAAATGATTTAATCTCTCAATCTGATCTTCTGCCTCCAGTCTTACAACCAATATAACCTTGCAATACTGCAAGAGGGATCTTGGTTGAAACATCACCAATGATTAGAGCAGCAACTGGCATAGTCGTTCACTCTATCATAATATAGGGAACAATCTCAGTCTCTATGTTTGGGGCAACATGGTGGCATAGTGGTTAGCACAGCTGCCTCACAGGGACTTGGATTCGATTCCTGTCTTGGGGGCCACTATCTGTGCAGAGTTTCCATGTTCTCCGTGTGTATGCATAGGTTTAATCCAGGTGTGCCGGTTTCCTCCTCCAGTCTGAAAAAATGTGCTGGTTAGATGCATTGACCTGAACAGGTGCCAAAATGTGACAACTGGGGAATTTCATAGTAACTTAATTGCAGTGTTAATATAAGTTTATTTGTGACTAATGAACAAACTTTAACTTTGAACCGACATGCATTCAAACTGAGTAATTTCTCACCAATCTTCTGTGCCAAAGGTGTTGCTGGAGAAAATGGGAGTGTCACTATCAAGGCCAGCTTAATTGCCTATCTTCAATTGCCATTGCGAAAATGGTGGTGAGCTGCCTTATATAGGCAGGATTACAAGAATTATAATTGTCACCCTTGAGTGTGTGAACGATGACTTAATATTTGACTAGAGGATCAGGCATTGGAGCCAAGTTTGATTGCGCCTCCCTGAATGTTTGCCCGTAAATTGATGTTGTTTTACTTTCCTGTCCATGTTACCAGGGTATGCATCAGTCTGTATTTTCTGGGTGCATGTTTGCTGCTCCTAATTTTTCTATTGTGTTCCTGCTGATGTCATCTATATCTCTAATATAGACCAGGATCAATCATAGGATTTGTGTAATTGTTAATCTTGCAAAGCTTGTTGGTTTCAAGTTAAATTTAGAGAAGACTGAGCAGAGAAGTGGCAGATTGATCTGCGTTGAAACCTATGTGTAGTGATCCATTTTGGCAAGTCCAATGGGATGAAGGACTACATATCAAGGATAGGACTCTTAGCATGCTCAGGAGCAGAAGGACCTTGGGGTTCAGGTCCATAGGACTCTTAAATCGGCCTTGCAGGTGGAGGATGTGATCAAGAAGGCGTATGGTGTGCTAGCCTTTATTAGTTGAGGGATTGCGTTTAGGTGTCGGGAGATAATGCTGCAACTTCATAAGACCCTTGTCAAAACCCACTTGGAGTACTGTGCGCAGTTCTGGTCACCTCAAGGATGTGGAAGCTATTGAGAAGATGCAGAGGAGATTTACAAGGACATTGCCTGGATTGGGAGGCATGCCTTATGAGGTTGAGGAAGCTCCTTGGGGAGACCAAGGTTGAGAGGCAACCGGGTAGAAGTTTATAAAATGTTGAGAGGTATAGATAGGATGGATTCTCGGAGGTTATTTCCCAGGGCTGAAATGGTCGCTAGGAGAGGACACAGATTTAAGGTGCTGGAGAGCAGGTACAGAGGAGATGTCAGGGGTAAGTTTTTCACTCGGAGGGTGGTGAGTGAGTGGAATGGGTGGCCGTCGGTGATAGAAGCGAACTCGCTGGGGTCTTTTAAAAGACTTCTGGATAAGTACATGGGATTTAATGGGATTGAGAGTTATAGATAGTTCTATGGCCTGGTAGATATGGATATGATCGGTGCAACTTGTGGCCTGAAGGGCCTGTTTGTGCTATAGTGTTCTATGTTCTAAGTACAGCACTGATCAGAAGCTTGCTTTAAACGGTTGAAAGAAATTATATGTCTTTATTCAATCTCAAATTAAACAGGCTTGCTTATACCTCCCCATAGCTTAATGTTTTAAAGTTATTTGATTAAAAATCCAAAGTGAATTTTAAGAAAGGTTATCTTCCTGTGACTTTAAAGAGGCAGCAGAAGTGAAATGGTTTGATTTTATTCTATTATAGTGCACAAAACCTTAGAAGCAGTTTTTTAAAAAAATTAATTTTAATGAGCCGTGCATGTGCAGGGGATGCTTTCACTGTGGGAGGTGATTATTGATACAAGAGATATCTTGATGACGTTATTACCAAGGGTGTCCAATATTTTAATTTGGTTACCATACACTTTTGAATGATTAGAAATTAGTTATTTGAAAGTAATAGTGACATTACACAGCTGCATTGGATGACATTATAATTTGCAGTGGGGCATTCACTTGTTTGCCCCTAATCCAGTCTGTGGCCACGACCTACTTTATTCTGCATTCTGCCTTGCTGCTCCTCTTATTCTCCCAAAGGTCCCCATTCTAGCTCAGTATCTGGAATCAAATCATAAAAGTTTACAGCAAATAAGGACACCATTTGATCCATCATGTACTGGCGCTTTGAAAGAACTATCAAATTTGGTCTCATTCCCAGTTTTTGCCCATTATCTTGCAAATTAGTTTTCACGTACAGTGTTTTACAGACTCATTTCCTGAATTAGGGACATTTGTGATTTATTCTTTGAGGAGGTGGAGAAATAGTGTTTCAGCTCTAAAGTAAAACATATTTGCATACCTTTATAAAGGATAGAGATGGTAAAATGCTAATTTTTCGAGCCTAATAACTTGAGCACATCTCATGTTTGGTAGTGGGATGCTTTTGATCCCTGTGTTCAAACAGTAGTTGCTTGGCAGGCTTTTCCTTCTGGTTATGAACACTTGAATAATTCAAAGCAGGTTTTCAAACAGAAACCTGAGGCTCTTCTATGACCAGGTTAAGACTGAATGGAAGAGGGAGGGAGTAATCAAATAAAATAACCAATTGAGGTTGGGAAGAATAACATTTCATTTTTTTTGTACCAGAGTTGTACTGTTTTTGATTAGAAAGTCAGTCATGATGGTTCCTTTATGTTCAGTTGAGAAATGGCAATTGTCAAAACAGAAATGCACGGAATTAATTGGGAGGTAGACGGTAGAGCTAAGAGGTTTGGACACTGGGTGTGGTCATTAGTGTTCAAGGACTTCAACCTTTTGTATGCAATAATGATTCAGGTGAAGAAATAGCAAGTTGCGTATCTAAGTTTGCAGATGACGCTAAAGTATGTGCAGTTGTACAGCTATGAGAATATTACAAAGTGACAGTTAAATCGATAAAACTAGATTTATGTGGGATTTGTGTAATGTTAATTTCGGGAAGTGAGGTCACCACCATAAAACCTGAGACACATCAGAATTTCCTTTGAAACAGAGGGACTAAATGATGATTCTAACTTTAAACTGTGAAGATGTGACCCATGTGAACTTTATTTTTCCAACCAGTGACAGCTTGATATTCTGTCACTACGACTATAGTTCAAGCAGCATTTCTCTAATGTTCAGCGCCTCCAGTGCTTTCAGGCGTGGAGACCATTGATACAAGTTTGTGACGTTTACTGTGGATTTGCTTTTTAATGTATAAGTCTCAGAACTAGTGCACAATTATAAAAAGACAAGTACCATGTTTGGCTTTATCCCCAGGGGGCTGGAATGCTTCAGAGAGGAAATTATCCTTCAGTTATACAAAGCATTAATGTGGCTTGTATTCCCTTGATGTTA
Source organism: Sphyrna mokarran (assembly GCA_024679065.1). Classification (NCBI taxonomy): domain Eukaryota; kingdom Metazoa; phylum Chordata; class Chondrichthyes; order Carcharhiniformes; family Carcharhinidae; genus Sphyrna; species Sphyrna mokarran. Next base: position 37,781,229 of record JAGIQG010000020.1, on the reverse strand, counting down.
GAATGTTGATTTTTTTTTAACCAATATCTTTAAAAAGATAAAGGGATTTAATCAAATAGATAAAAAGCTTTCTCTGGTGAGAGAATCCAGAGCAATGGGACAATCTTGTTTTAAGCTTTGGCTGCTTGGGAACAAAATAAGGAAGCACCTGCTTTGATTTATTGTCACATATATTAATATATAATGAAAAAATATCTTGCGCACTGTATAGATAAAGCATATCGTACATAAAGAAAGAAAGGAGAGAATGCAGAATGTAGTGTTACAGCCATAGCTAGGGTGTAGAGAAAGATCAACTTAGTGTAAGGTAGGTCGATTCAAAAGTTGATGGCAGCAAGGAAGAAGCTGTTCTTGAATTGGTTGGTATGTGACCTTAGACTCGTATCTTTATCCCGACGGAAGAAGGTGGAAGAGAATATGTCCGGGGTGTGTGGGGTTCTTACTTATGCTGGCTGCTTTTCCAAGGCAGCACTAAGTGTAAACAGAGTAAATGGATGGGAAGTTGGTTTGATAGACTGGGCTACATTCATGACTCTATGTAGTTAGCTGCTTGTGGTATTGGGCAGAGCAGGAGCTATACCAAGCTGTGATACAATCAGAAATAATGCTTTCTATGATGCATCTGTAAAAGTTGGTGAGTGTTGCGGCTGAAGTGCTAGATTTTCTTACTCTTCTGAGAAAGTAGTGGCATTTATCACACACGAGGTAGTGAAAATAGGAAACACTCCCACAAAAGGCTGTTGATGCTGGATCAATTAAAATGTGCAAAGCTGAGCGATTTTTTTTTTTCCCCTCTGGGTAAGTGTACCTAGGCATATAGAGCAAATTGAGTTAACTGGTGTTAATGTACCGAGCATCCATGATCTGATTGAAGGAATGAATGGTCACCACATGCTGCAATATAAATAAAATAGCTTTAAGGATTTGTCAGACCTTGCCCTGCTTTCTCACCTTGTCTTTGAAATAATTGAAATATGTGGGATTTCAACTGTTCAGTTTTTTTTATAATTGAAGAGCTGTATGATCCATTAAAAACAAATTCTAACTTTAAACTGTGAACATGTGCTCCATTTGAACTTTATTTTTCCATCCAATGACTGGTCTGATCTACTGGCACTACAACCAAAGCTTACGAACATCGCTCCGTTGTTCAGAGCTTCAAATACTCCCAAGCATGCAGTCATTGACACAAATGTATGACATTTACTGATTATAGTGCAGACCAAATGTGGACCGGACACACTAATTGCTGGCTAACTCCATTTTGTCTGTAGGTTCTAATTGAAAGAGCCATGTGTGAAACCTTAAATGACAACTAGGATTTTATTTTCTTTCCAGCACCTGTACTTAGAACAAAGAACAAAACAGCATGGGAAACAGGTCCTTCAGCCCAACGAGCCCACGTTGCCACCCCGATGTTCCCACATCTACCCGTGATCCCTGTCTATGTTTATAGATCTATGGATTAAAAACCAAATTTGAGACAATTTAGGGAGAATTTGTTTTGCCAATTAGCCTAACGGCACATCTTTAGGATGTGGGAGGAAACCGGAGCACCTGGAGAATGTGCAAATTCCCACACAGGCCCAAATCCAAGTATTTGCACAGCACAGCGATAGTCACTGAGCTGCCGTGTTGCCCATCAAATGGTCCAGATCAAGTGTACGCTAACGACATGAATTACTAGGATACTCTCAAAAAAAAATCCAAGAGCAGCCCTCTCACGACCCATTGCATGTATGCCCCTTGTTAGACAACAAAGTGGACCAAATCACCTGTAGGATAAAAACAAGTACATCAATATCATCATCTATTTATACACTTCCCAGGGACTCCCAAGGCTCATGATCCCTATTTTAAATCAGTTTTCTATACTCGTCCATTCCCATTCTGTTCATGTGCCCATCTAAGTATTTCTTAAATAACTCCAGATGCCTGCCTCCACCACTTTACTTGGCAGTGCATTCCATACCCCTACAACCCTCTGTGTGAAAAAACTCCCTCTAGCATCCAAATTATACCTTACCCCCCTCACCCCAAGCCTGTGACCCCTCTGCTATTCGAGTCCATCCTAGGAAAAAGCTTAACCCTGTTTACTCAATCTATACCCCTCATAATCTTGTACACCTCTATTAGATCTCCTCTAAGTCTACGCCTTTCTAAGGAAAACAGTTCCAATTTGCCTAACCTCTCCTCGTAACCCAGACCTTCCATACCAGGCAGCATCCCTGGTAAACCTCCTCTGCATTCTCTCCAGAGTCTCCACGTCCTTCTGGTAGTAAGCGACCGGTGGCAATATTCATCATTAACTTGCATACTTCTGTTCTTTTGCCAATTCTGAAGCTGTACATCTGAAATATTATCCCATGTATCTAAACTATTATCTTACAAATTAGAGTTTCTTACTGCTCTGTATAGGTACATAGAGTTGGAATGTGTTTGGCACAGAAATAACACTTTGTAGAGTCAGATGGAAAACTGCAGTTAGTCTTCCAGCTTCCCAAATTGTCAATTGTCTTTCATCCTTGAACTCCAAACAATATTGTGTTAAAGAGAGAGAATCTACAATTAATTTAGCAGGTATAAACCTTACCCACTTAACGAATATTCAATCTGGAAATTAGTTGATTTGAAAAAATATTAATCCTTTTGAAGAAATATTAAGTCATCCAGTCTAGACAGTTCAGAGGTTAATTCCCCAATTGCGTCTGATACCAAGTTAAAAAGACAACTGGAGAAAACATGAGAAACTTGGATAATCCTGGGAGAAACAATTAAAAGCCAGTGCTGGGATATACTGCAAACTGTTGTTCCAAGACACTTGGCAGATTGTAATTTAAAGAAACAAAAATATTTATCAGATTACTTACTGCAGCTTAGGATGTTTTTGGTTTTAATTGCTCAATCATCATATCCATGGCCATACGTTTAAATCGTCCATTAGTCTTTGAACTGTCTGCGATGTACCTCAGTGGCATAATATTTCCACAGACTTGCAGATTGGTACCTTCCTGACCTACTGGTGCCTTCAAGTGCTTTCCAGTCGGTGTTGCAGTGTGATCTGTTGTAAGAAACACAATGGCCCACTTGTATATAGCAAGCTCCCACAAGTAGCAATGTGATAGTGACCAGATAATCTTCCTCTCACTGGTATTGAAAAATAAATATTGGCCGGAGCACTAGGAATAATTCCCTTGCTCTTTGAAATAGAACCATGGGATCTTCCATCCAAAAAGGCAGACTTGTCTTAATCTCTTATCTGAAGGACAGCATCACCAGCAGCATAATACGTAGCTGGAATGTCAACTTAGATTTTTGTGAGGTTTGAGCCCACAACCTTCAGTCTCAAGTGAGAATGCTTCTGTGATCGATGGCTGACATTGATGGTGATGTTTAGAGGCAGCCAGCCACACGTGATCGCTCTTGAGCTCCATTTAGGAGAATGAGAAGCTTTGCGTACATTCAATTTTATCCAATAGATCAAAACCCAGTTTCTGGGCCCTGTATGAACTGCTCTTTAAATCCCTATCAAGAGAGATCAAGCATCCCTAGTCTCATTGACAAGCTGCATGTGGAGCAAAGCACCAAATCATTTCTAATCATTTCATTTGGCATCAAGTTCAACTGGAAAGAAAAGGAAACCTTTGAGGGGGGGGGTATGATTTATTCAGCACTCTTCTTCCACCCACACAAACCTGTGCTACTTCAGTTTTATATTAGTGCAAAAGAACAGCCTCCCCAAAAGCTTTACTCCCTGCAACCAGTAATGGTTGTATTGAATGGCAGGGCAGGCTTGAGGGGCCCGGTAGCCGACTCCTGCATGTATTTTGTTTTTGTACATCCAGTGGTAAAGATTTCCCTGTGCTTTGGTGGGCTACATGAAATACTACCTGGGCTTACTGCAATCCACAGTAGCACTCGGTGGCAATATTCATCATTAACTTGCATTGTATGTGTCTGAACCATACTTTCATCTTAGAACCTCTGTCAGCACGGTCAAAGTGATAGCATGACCTCGACTACAGCATTAATAATCTAAAAGATTCAGACACTGAAACATGGTCATCTGCAGCTGCTGTTCTGTGTTTGAGCACGGTCAGACAAGTGCTCAGATCACCTGTGAGGGTCAGTGTGACTTTCCAGTTGCTGCCCTACATATCTTCTTTGTTTATAATAGAGTGGAATTAATCACTTTGGACTACCAGGATTTTCAAGTTGAAGGTGAATTATTGGATTGCATTTCTCAGAAGAAATTAATTATCCCCCAAAACAAATTCTTCAAACATCACTTTTAGTATATAAACATGTTGGAAATACTTGGCAGGTTTGGCAGCATCTGTGAAGAAAGTAAACATTTCATATCAATGACCTTTTGCCAGGGCTTTGATGAAATATTAACTCTCTCTCATCCCAGGTGATGTCTGACCTGCTGAGTATTTCCAGCATTTTCTGATTTTATTTCAAATATCCAGCATCCACAGTATTTGACTTGTGTGTTGCTTTTTTATTATATTAATTCATAATTTGCTAAACAATGCTTAAATATTCATTATGCCAATTTTCCCATTCCCTGTAATTTGCAGAATATCACCTCCCTGTTTATCTCAGGAGCTTGATGAGAATAAGTCATTTTCCTATGACTGCTTTTCTTGGAGAAATGTGTTGCAGTGTAGCATGCAACAAAAATTGCTTCAATCAGACACTCTTCCCAGAGGAAGTCATTTATTGAACAAGAAACTTCAATCCTGCTCACAAGTGTGCACCACTGCTGGGTTCAACAATTCAATCATTGGGTCCTTCCTGCATTTTAGTCCCTGGCAGGATGTATTTCCTTTGGAACAAGGAGCGGTGTGATTTAATTCAACACTGCAACTGTTGGTCTTAAAATAACTCTTGGGTGATGTGGGGGTGGGTGAAAGGAAATGGAGAAAGTATTTACTCTTTAACTGGTAGAGATTTAGTTTTGATGCAGGTGAATCATGGGAAAGCCAGGACTTGCCTGCACTGTTAATTGTGCGGCAATCTACTTTTTGAACACTTGCGTTCTGCCAATTGTGATTGGGGCAGTTGTAACTGATGTTTAACAATTGAATAAATGACATTGTTCTTATTACAACAATTCCCTGTGCAAATAACCATTGTCTGCTGTCCTGTCTACCATTTATCACTTAGTTGAGTTTAATTAGTTGTTTACCTTGCTGCTATTTTTGGGAACTTAACATTATGTAAATATACTGCCATTTCTACCTTTAATTATTGCAATGATGACATAAAGATAATTAATTGGCTACTGGCACTAAAGATGTAAAAGGCAGTATATAAATGAAAATATTTTGTATAAGCAGCTCATTGACTTCCGACCATAGCAACACGAACGGGTTATTCAGCCTCTTGAATCAGTTCCGCCATTCAAATTGTTGGTGGTTGGTCTGTATATCTGTTTTTTTTAAAATTCCTCTTCATAGAATCCCTACTGTGAAGAAGGAGCCATTAAGAACATCAAGCCTGTGCTGACAACAATTCCTCCCAGGCCTTGTGGCCATAACCCCACATATTTACCTTGCTAATTCCCCCTGACATAAGGAGCAATTTAGCATGGCCAATCTGCCTAACTCGCACATCTTTAGATTGTGGGTGAAACTGGAGCACTTGGAGGAACCCCAGACAAATGGGGAGAACGTGCAAACTCCACACAGACAGTGACCCAAGCTGTGAATCGAGTCTGGGTCCCTGACACTGAGGTGCCTGTGCTAACAACTGTGTTCCCTTCCTGTCCCTTGCCTAAAAGATCTATTGGTCTTAAGCTTTCAGTCTTGAAAGTTTTAATAGACTCATCAGACAAAGACTTTTGGGAACAAGTTCATAAGTTCATAAAATGTTGCTTCCTGATTTCATTCCTGAGTAACCTGCCTCTAATTTTATTTTTGTGTTACTTTGTCTGAATTTCCCACCCCTCAAAAATAGCTTCAGTATCTATTCCATCAAATCCCTTAACCAACATGAACCCTTTGATTAAATCACTCCTTAATCTTCTAAATTCAAGAATACAAGCAGTCTGTTCTCATAAGTCTAATCTCCAATAAAATAAACATTATCTTCACTGGCTCCCCTTGGCCTTGCCTTTTCCACCTTTTTTAATTCATCTTGCCTTTTCCCTGTTCTGAGTAATCTGCTGACCAGCTGACCTCTATGCCTGTTGTAAGCTAGTTCTCTGTATTCAATTTCCCACAGCCTCATCCTCCCTCAGCTCCATGATTGAAAATCACTTAGATTTCCATTCCTTCCACAGGACTGATATGGTCTTAATAAAAATCATACCCTGACCACGATCCACTAATACTCCCTTCATCCATCTGTCTGTGAAGCCTCTGATATTGTCAGCCATGCCTCCAACACCTCTCTTCCATTGTCCAGTTTAGTGGCACGCCCTTTGCATGGTTGCACTCTTCTGATATAACCAGAACAGATCTGGCTTCTCTTTGTACTACCACACTTTCCTTCGGAACTACGCAAGCATAGCTGACTTGTTCTTTCTAATTTGCATGTTATCTTTTAACAAAATCATCAGTAGGCATGATAATTTCCTATCAGCTGAAGCGAACCATTCGACAGCCAATGTGGCTGCATGCACACACATGCCGCTTGCTGTGTACTGTTCTTCCTAAGCGCCTCCACTCCACACTGTCACCCATTACAAAGCATCTTAATGCTGTACCTGGGGGCAGTAGTTATAGCTGGGGGAATGGTAATTATGAGGCCATAAGGAGGGAATTAGGGTGCGTAGGTTGGACTAGGAAACTACAGGGACTGGGTACATCTGAAATGTGGAGCTTATTCAAGGAGCAGCTACTGCGAGTCCTTGATAAGTATGTCCCTGTCAGGCAAGGAGGAAATGGTCGAGTAAGGGAACCGTGGTGTACTAAAAAAGTTAATTCGCTGGTTAAAAGGAAAAAGGAGGCTTATGTCAGGATGAGGCTTGAAGGCTCAGTTAGTGCACTGGATAGCTATAGATTAGCCAGGAGGGAGCTAAAGAGTGAGTTGAGAAGAGCTAAAAGGGACACGAGAAGACTTTGGCTGATAGGATCAAGAAGAATCCTAAAGCTTTCTTTAGATATGTTAAGAATAGAAGATTGGTTAGGGCAAGATTAGGGCCAGTCAGAGACAGCAGTGGGAAGTTGTGCGTGGAGCCTGAAGAGATTGGAGAGGCACTGAACAAATATTTCTCTTCGGTATTCACGCAGGGAGATGTAAATGTAGTTGTGGAGAACACTGGGATACAGGGTTGCAAACTGGAAAGTATTGAAGTAGATAAGGAGGATGTGCTAGATATTCTTGAGGGTTTGAAGTTAGATAAGTCCCCTGGGCCGGACGGGATTTACCCTAGGATTCTCTGGGAGGCGAGAGAGGCGATTGCAGAGCCTCTGGCTCTGATCTTCAGGTCGTCGTTGGTTACGGGTATAGTGCCGGAAGACTGGAGGATAGCGAATGTGGTCCCATTGTTTAAGAAGGGGAATAGAGACTTTCCTGGGAATTATAGACCAGTGAGTCTTACTTCTGTTGTGGGCAAGGTATTGGAAAGAATTATTAGGGACAGGATTTATAGTTATTTAGAGAGAAATGAATTGATTGGGGATAGTCAGTATGGTTTTGTGAAGGGTAGGTCGTGCCTTACTAACCTTATTGAGTTTTTTGAAAAAGTGACCAAAGAGGTGGATGGGGGTAAGGCAGTTGATGTGGTATATATGGACTTTAGTAAGGCGTTCGATAAGGTGGCCCATGGAAGGCTTCTGCAGAAAATGCAGATGTATGGGATTGAGGGTGATTTAGCTAATTGGATTAGGAATTGGCTAGCTGATAGAAGACAGAGGGTGGTGGTTGATAGAAATTATTCATCGTGGAGTTCGGTTACAAGTGGTGTACCTCAGGGATCTGTTTTGGGGCCCCTGCTGTTTGTAATTTTTATAAATGATCTGGATGAGGGTATTGAAGGATGGATTAGTAAATTTGCGGATGACACCAAAGTCGGAGGAGTGGTAGATAGTGAAGAGGGGTGTTATAGTTTGCAGAGAGACTTGGACAAGTTGCAGATCTGGGCCGAGAGGTGGCAAATGGAGTTTAATGTGGAAAAGTGAGAGGTAATTCACTTTGGCAGGAATAACAAATGTGTAGATACAGGGCTAATGGTAGGACTCTTAATAGTGTTGAAGAACAGAGGGATCTTGATGTATATGTGCATAGATCCCTAAAAGTTGGCAATCAAGTCGATAAGGTTGTTAAGAAATTTGAGGTTGTTTTCGTTAGAAAGAAGGCGGCTAAGAGGAGACCTTATTGAAACATATAAGATGATTAGAGGTTTGGATAGGGTGGACAGTGATAGCCTTTTTTCTAGGATGGAGAAAGCTAGCACGAGGGGACACAGCTTTAAATTAAGGGGTGGTAGTTATAGGACGGATGTCAGAGGTAGGTTCTTTACCCAGAGGGTGGTAGGGGTATGGAATGCCCTACCTGCTGCAGTTGTAGATCCGCCAAGTTTGGTGGCATTTAAGAGGTTAGTTGATAAATTTATGGATGAAAAGGGAATGGTTTAGGTTAGAGGGTCGTTGCTTTTTCTTAATTGGTCGGCGCAACATCGAAGGCCGAAGGGCCTGTTCTGCGCTGTAATGTTCTAATGTAAGCCAAAAGACATAACTTTTGGTCACTTCTTTTAATATCTTTTTTTGTCACAGCATCCATGGTTGCACTGCTTTGCTCTGTTCCACATAACTGCTTACTCTATCTGGTCCTTTTTTTTGTGCTGGTTCTGTTTCTTTATGACACTTCTGTAAATATTCCTTCAAACCAGTGAAACTGGATGAAGTACTGTAAAACCTTCTTGCGTATACGATGGATAGAAGCAAATTACTGTGGATACTAGAATCTGAAATAAAAACAGAAAATGCTGGGAAAGCCCTGCAGGTCTGACAGCATCTGTAGAGAGAACAGAGCTAACATTTTGAGCCTAGATGGATTTTTATCAGAGCTAAAGAGTACTGGAAATGGGATTATACCATGACATTGCTTTGCTGGAGCTATCACAATCTAGTCATTAAGGATTGTCCTTTGTAGATTACTGGGTGTGGCCACTAATGTACGTCAAGCTATGGTTGAACTTTGTGTTGAATTCATGTAATCTGTTTTGTGCAATATAGATTGGTTTGTAAGCTATATTGGGTGTGAGTAATTGTGGAATGTCATCCAGAATACAACAGAGCCTTGAACTTATGAATCCACTTGTTCACTGACTAAACCTAGTCACCATTTAACGTTTCATTGGTAGAGGTTTCTTTAGGTTATTTTAATGTGATGATGTAATTGTGAACTAGAGAGATATCAAATGCCGAAGGGAACAAAATGATTAAAAGTAAATCACTCGTGTACTCAAAGAGAAATCTGTACATGCGTTTAAGGCAAGGAATGCGTGAGGGCAGTTTTCAACAAGGGTGTAATGCTGTACGTTAATTGGTTATCTTCAGTCTGAAAACTGTTTTGGCTGGAGCTGCTAATGATCTTGCTGTGTTTCCAGCAACTTGTTTTTCCACTTTTTAAAACTATGTACAGTGTAGCAGAATCCATTAAAGTTATCCAACAAATCCCAAACAAGATCCCGCGTGGCAGACTAGTGTAGAAAGTGAAATCGCATGGGATCAGAGGTGAGCTGGCAAGGTGGGTACAGAATTGGCTTGGTCAAAGAAGAGAGGGTAGCAGTGGAAGGGTGCATTTCTGAATGGAGGGTTGTGACAAATGGTGTTCATCAGGGATCAGTGCTGGAACCGTTGCTGTTTGTAATGTACAGATGATTTGGAGGAAAATGTAACTGGATTGATTGGCGAGCGACTCAAAGATTGGTGGATTTGCACATAGTGCTGAGGACCATCAGAGGATACAACAGGATATAGATCAGTTGGAGATTTGGACGGAGAGATAGCAGATGGAGTTTAAATCGGACAATTGAGAGATAATGCATTTTGGAAGGTCAAATACAGATAGGAAATATACAATAAATGACAGAACCTTAAGAGTATTGATAAACAAAAGGATCTGGGCATACAGGTACACAGGTTACTGAAAGTGGCAATGCAGGTGGAGAAGGTAGTCAAGAAGGCATACAGCATGCTTACCTTCATCAGCTGGAGAATTGAGTTTAAAAATTGGCAAGTCATGTTGTCACTTTACAGAACCTTAGTTAGGACGCACTTGGAATAATAGTGTTCAATTCTGGTCGCCACACTACCAGAAGGATGTGAAGAGGGTATAGAAAAGATTTACCAGGATGTTGCCTGATATAGAGGGCATTAGCTATGAAGAGAGGTTGGAGAAACTTGGTTTGTTCTCACTGGAGCAACGGAGGTTGAGGGAAGACCTGGTAGAAGTCTATAAAATTGAGAGTGGATAGTCAGAAGCTTTTTCCCAGGGAGGAAGAGTCAGTTACGAGGTGGGGGGGTAGGTTTAAGGTGCGAGTTTTAAAAGAGATATATGGATTTTTTTTTTTTTAGTGATGAGTGCCTGGAAGATAGTAGAAGGGGTAGGGTAGTGACTTTTAAGGGGTGTCTTGACAAGTACGTAAACGAGATGGGAATAGTGGGATATGGTCCCTAGAAGCAGAGGGAGCTTTAGTTAAGTCGGGCAGCATGATCGGTGCAGGCTTGGAGGGCCAAAGAGTCTGTTCCTGTGCTGTAATTTTTTTTGTTCTTCGTTCAAACAACATCAGATTCTGGAGTTAATTTAACATTATGAAGATATGTCTGTAATGGTACATGACGTGCAGATGGGCTGGGGTGGGTAAGATGAGAGGTTACGTGACACCAGGTTATAGTCCAGCAGGTTTACTTGAAATCAGAAGCTTTCGGAGCACTGCTGCTTCGATGAGGTGGTGTGTTTACCTACTTTGGGCTGGATTAATTGTGTATTGGCTGACTGGCCTCTTTCTGCACTGCAGGCATTCTATGAAAAGAGAGGCACTTTATTTAGGATGAGCAGTCAATTACACAAGACCATCCACTTCAAATCTAGAATACTTCTAGACCAGAGCAGTGCTCTTTGGAGAAAACTAGGTTGAGAGCAGACTTGATGCAAGTATTCAAAATATTGAGCAACTGCTCCGACTTGTATAAGGATCAGGAACAGTGGACAGTAAAGAAGGATATGTAGGATTTTCTTTTTTATTCATTCATGGGACATGGACATCACTGGCTGGTCAGCTAGTTGCCCTTGAGAAGGTGGTGGTAAGCTTCTTGAATTGCTGCAGCCTGTGTTCTGTAGGTTGACTCACAATGCCATTAGGAAGGGAATTCCAGGATTTTGACCTTCTTCGCAATAGATTGCGAAGAAGCAGCGACGTATTTCCAAGTCAGGATGGTGGTATTCCCATTTATCTGCTGCCCTTCTCCTTCCAGATGGAAGTGACCAATGGTTTGGAAGGTGCTGTCTAAGGATCTTTCGTGATTGCTGCAGTGCACCTTTTAGATACTACGCACTGCTGTTACTGAGCGTTGGTGGTGGAGGGATTGAATGTTTGTAGATGTGGTGTCAATCAAGTGGGCTGCTTTGTCCTGAATGTATCAAACTTCTTGAGTGTTGTGAGCCCATCCAGGTAAGTGAAGAGTATTCCATCACACTCCTGACTTGCCTTGTAAATGGTGGATAGGCTCTGGGGACTCAGGAGGTGAGTTACTCATCACAATATTCCTAGCCTCTAACCTGCTCTTGTTGCCACTGTGTTTATGTGGTGAGTCCTGTTGAATTTCTGGTTAACAGTGACTACAAAAATGTTGACAGTAGGGGTTTCAGCGATGGTTACACCATTAAATGTCAAAGTGCGGTGGTTAGAGCATCTCATATTGGTGATGTCAGTACCTGGCATTTATGTGGCACAAATGTTACTTTCCACTGTCGGCCCAAGACGTTATCTAGGATTGCAACAGGGTCTTATAAGTTGGGCCAGTGGGCTGATGAATGGCAGATGGAGTTTAATCTAGTTAATTTGTGAAGTGATGCATTTTGGTAGATCGAACCAGGACAGGACTTGCTCAGTTAATGGTAGGGTGTTGGGGAGAGATCTACGGGTACAAGTTCATAACTCCTTGAAAGCAGAGTCACGCGTGGGAAGAGTGGCAAAGAAAGCATTGGGCATGCTTGATTTCATTGGTCAGAACATTGAATACAGGATTTGGGACTACTTGTTGACGTTGTACAAGACATTGGTAAGGCCCATAGAATACTGTGTACAGTTCTGGTCAACCTATTATAGAAATGTTATTGTTAAGTTAGAATGCAGAAAAAATTTACTAGGATACTATCGGGACTTGATGGTTTGAGTTATGAGAGACTGGATAGACTGGACTTTTTTCCCTGATGCAAAGGAGGTTCAGGATGATCTTAGAGGTCTATAAAATAATGAGGGGCATAGATCAGCTAGATAGTCAGTGCCTTTTCCCAAAAGTAGAGGAATCTAAAACTAGAGGGCATAGGTTTAAGGTGAGAGGGGAGAGATACAAAAAGGTCTAGAGGGACAACTGTATCTCATAGAAGGTGGAACAAGCTGCCAGACATGATAATAGAGGTGGATACAGTTTTATCTTTTTAAAAAGTATTTAGACAGTTATATGGGTAAGATGTATATAGAGGGATATGGGATAAACACGGGCAATTGGGACTAGCTTAGTGGCTTAAGAGGTGACATGGGCAAGTTGGGTTGAAAGGCCTGTTTGCATGCTGTAAACCTCTGACTCTGAGAAGGGCAAGAGTGTAAAAGGAGCAGAATTGATGTGATGGAAAACTTTTTCACTTGACAAATGATTAAAATTGAGTATGGTGGAAGCAGGCTCAATTGAGGCATTTAAAAGGAAATTGGAGAGTTATCTGAAAAAAGTGAATGTGCAGGGAGAACACAGGAAAATGAGAATTCACTTGGTGCCAGTTGGAGAGCCAGTGCAGACATGATGGACCAAATGGCAGCTTTCTGCACTGTAACAAATCTGATTTGGCTCAGAAGTGAGCTTGAGTTTCTTTGCTTTTGGGCAAATTGAATCGTATGCCATTGCACTAAGGGATGTGCTACAGTTTTACATAAAGGAAAATGTAAAACCAAGAATGAGGAATTATTGATGGGAGAGCAGAAACCTGCAGTGTCAGTGGTACAAAACCTATAGGAAGTGTAGCACAGATGCCTTACTGCCTTGCTCACTACTGGACTTAACTCTACAAAAATGGCCTCAACTGAGAATTAATTAGGAACTCAGTAGTTCAGCACCACTTTGTTTTTAAAATTCTCATTGTTTTCAAATCTCTCCTTGGCTTTGCCTCTCAAGATCTCTGCTCCCCTAATGCTCAGCTACTATATACTTAGCGTTTTTAACAGTTCCACCAATGACAGTTATGCCTTCAGCTGCTTCAGTCCTAAGCACTGGAATTCCTTTCTGAATTCTTTGTTTCTTAATTTGTCTGTCTGTAAGACCCTCCTTTAAAATCTATATCTTTGTCCAAGCTTTTGACTGCCTATTTTAATATTTCCTTATTTGGCTTTGTGTCTTTTTTGCAATAATTGGATTTACATTGAGCTATTAATGTGATGAAGAAATACCAAGACAATTTGCAAGAAACTTAAAGCAAAAATTGTCACTGAGCTGAATGAAGTGATGTTAGGGAAAATGATCAAAAGTTTTATCAAAGAGGTGGAGAGGTTTAAAGAGAAATACCAGAGCTTAGGGTTTCAGCAACTGCAAGCACCACCAGTGCTGGTGGAGCAGCTAACTTTGGGGCTCTTCGAGTTTGGAATTGGAGGAGAGCAGATATCTCGGGCAAAAGGAGATTTCATAGGGGGGAGTGGCCATGGAGGGATTTTGAAGCAGGGTTGAGAATTTTAAAATCTAAGCATTGGCTCCTGTTCAAGCAATCCATATACATTTGCTTGCACAGTGGTGATGACAAAGCATGAGTAAGGACACAGACAACAGAGATCAGAGATTTGGATGACGAGGCCTTCCCTCTAGCCTCAACTTGTTTATATCTTCTCATTGGTAACTGTGGGCATGACATCTACCAATTTCCCCCCACATATTCACTCAAACTTTTATTCCTCTGATGATGCAACACTAGAGTTTCTTAGATGCAGCACTCATGGAGATTGTCCCTCCACAGCCCTAGCCTCATAATCTCTCCATCTTGAACAGCGTGCTTTTGCTTCCTTCCTGAGATCCTCAGGACTGCCTTAGTAGATCTATTGCTTCAACCACTGGGCTAATTTCCTCCTACAGTGACTCTCTTTTTCTCTCTCTTCCCCGTTGTGCATTGAGCTTCCACTTTCATTTATGATTTTTCAGATGCTCTCTGTCACCCTTTATTAAATTTCTAGTTAGGGCCCTAACTCCTTTATACCACAGATATCCAATCTCTCCCCACCTCAGTTCTTTACCAGGACAGTCTGAGAACTTGAATGGATATTTGACCAGTCGCCATGCACCGCCCTCCACTGCCCGGCTGAACTTGTTCTCACATCGTTTTTTTTTTGCTCCAGTTCTTTTCTGGCTCCCTCCTTCACATCTTTTCCCTCATATATCACTGACTGTAATTGGTGCTCTTGCCCTGATTTGGAAAGTCTCATTAGCTTTGTTTCCAATTTCCGCCTTTTCACGTTCACATGGTCCATCTCCATCTCATCCCTTCCTTGACCTCCTTTTGATTTGATTTATTCTTGCTACATATATTCACATATAGTGAAAAGTACTGTTTTTTGTGCGTTATATAGACAAAGCATACTGTTCATAGAGAAGGAAATGATAGAATAAAGAATGTAGTGTTACAGTCTTAGCTAGGGTGTAGAGAAAGACCAACTTAATACAAGGCGTTTGAATTTCAGTAAGGCGTTTGACAAGGTTCCTCATGGTAGACTGATAGAGAAGGTGAAGGCGCATGGGATACAGGGTCGGGTATGTAGATGGGTCGAAAACTGGCTCAGAAGGAGGAGACAGAGGGTAGTAGTGGAAGGCTCTTTTTCCGGCTGGAAGCCTGTCACTAGTGGAGTGCCACAAGGCTCAGTACTAGGTCCTCTTCTATTTGTGGTCTACATAAACGACTTGGAAGTAGGGGTAGGTGGTGAGATCAGCAAATTTGCTGATGACACCAAGATGCTTGGATTGGCGGGTACAGAAGAGCAGTGTCAGGCAATACAACAGGACATAGACAGGTTGGTAGATTGGGCAGATAGATGGCAAATGGAATTTAAACCGGAAAAATGCGAGGTGATGCATTTTGGCCGGAAAAATGTAGAAGAGAATTATAGGATAAAAGGTAAAACTATAAGGAGCATAGAGACGCAGAGAGACTTGGGGGTGCAGGTTCACAAGTCTCTGAAGGTCTCCTCACAGGTGGAGAAGGTGACAAAGAAGGCGTATAGTATGTTAGCTTTCATAGAAAAGGGTATAGAATATAAGAGTAGGAGGTTGATGTTGCAGTTGTATACAACTTTGGTTAGGCCTCACTTGGAATACTGCGCCCAGTTCTGGTCTCCGTACTATCGGAAGGATGTGGAGTCCTTGGAGAGAGTGCAGAGGAGGTTTACCAGGATGCTGCCTGGTATGGAAGGACTATCCTATGAGGAACGATTAGATAGACTGGGGTTGTTTTCCCTTGAAAGACGTCGGCTTAGAGGGGATCTCATAGAGGTGTATAAGATTATAAGGGGTATAGATAGAGTAAATGGAGGTAAACCTTTTCCACCTTTAGAAATGGATAGGACGAGGGGTCATGGCCATAGGGTGAGGGGGGCTATGTATAGGACGAATATTAGAGGGCAGTTTTTTACACAAAGGGTAGTGGGGGTGTGGAATGAACTGCCGAGTAAGGTGGTGGGAGCAGGCACGCTGGGGCTGTTTAAGGGTCTCTTGGACAGCCACATGAGCGGTATGCAGATAGAGGGATATATTAGGACTGTTTAACTACGGCTTTTTTCCACAGGTAATTCGGTCCGTAATTTGAGCACACATTCGGCAGGTGGTGCGGGTACAGCTCTTGGATGTTGATTCATGGGTTGCCTGGTACCTCATGTCGTATATGAGTGCTTTATGTGGAACATCTGAAGGGCACCATGACAGCTCAGAGACTATCGATGTGGCTGTGCAGACACTTGGAATTGGGCCGGTGTCTGCGGGAGTTTGCGCGTTCTCCCAGTGGTTGCGTGGGTTTTCTCCGGGCACTCCGGTTTCCTCCCACAACCCAAAAATTCGCTCTTAGGCTGATTGGGTAACAAATTGTCCCTATGGTGAAAATTTTCCATATTAGGAATAATATATATATTATTATATAGGAATATTAAAATAGGATAATGTATTTGGTATGACGGCGGCGCGGGCTCGTTGGGCCGAAGGGCCTGTTTCCCGTGCTGTGTTGCTTAATTTAAAAAAAAAAGTCCGTTCAAAAGGCTGATGGCAGCGGGAAAAAACTGTTCTTGAGTCGGTTGATACGAGACCTCAGACTTTTGTATATTTTTCCTGACGGAAGAAGGTGGAGGAAAGAATGTCCAGTGTGCGTGGAGTCCTTAATTATGCTGGCTGCTTTGCTGAGGCAACAGGAAGCGTATACAGTGTCAGTGGATGGGAGGCTGGTTTGCATAATGGGTTGCACTACATTCACGACCTTTTGTAGTTCCTTGTGATTTTTGGCAGAACAAGAGCCACACCAAGCTGTGATACGATCAGAAAGAATGCTTTCGATGGTGCATCTATAAAAATTGGTGAAAGCTGATGTGCAAAATTTCCTTAATTTCTTAGAAAGTAGAGGCATTAGTGGGCTTTCTTAACTATAGTGTCAGCATGGGGGGACCGGGACAGGTTGTTGATGAGCTGGACACCTTAAAAACTTGAAGCTCTCGACCCTTTCTACTTCATTCCCATTTCATTAACCATTATTCCATTAATCAGCAATTGAATACCAGAATACTGCAGATAATTGGAGTTTGAAATGTAATGAAAAATACTGGAAATACTCAGTCTGGCAGCATTTTGTGGAGAGAGGATCCCTGTGTTTCACCCAACAGATGTTGCTAGACCTGCTGAGTATTTTGAGCATTTTTTGCTTCTTCCAGATTTCTGGCATCCATAGTATTTTGCTTTGGACTTCTTAAATATTGACGCAGAGTGCATGTGAACCAGTAGGTCTGTTATGAGCGTAGGCAGCCAATGGTGTATCCTAGAAATTTCAGTAAAATGGGTTAATATGTGCAACAGTGTATACAACTGACCCTTAATCAGGAACCTCAAAATGAACTACAATAGTTGAACTCCAAATGGGCAAAAACCATTAGGTTTGACTCATGAAGCAGCAGCGTGGTAGGGGTTAGTGCTGCTGCCTCTCACTGCCAGGGACTTGAATTCAATTCTGGCTTCAGGTCACTGTCTGTGTGGAGTTTGCATATTCTCCCTGTACCTGTGTGGGTTTTCTCCAGTGGTCTGGTTTCCTCCCATGGTCCAAAGATGAGTGAATTAGGTTGATTAGCCATGCTAAATTGATCCTCCTATTAGGGGGAACTAGTAGGGTAAATATGTGGAGTTACTGGAATTGGGCCTGGGTGGGACTGTGCTCGGTGCATTCTCAGTGGGCCAAATGGTCACCTCCTGCATTATAGGGATTCTATTGAAACTTTTATGATGACTTCAAAGACCTGTTAATCCACAAATGACTTGTATTCTCTTTTCAGGAAACCCTGAAAAATGATCTAATTTACACAGATCTTCCATTTTTTGTTTCTCTGAAACAGCGCCTTATGTTAGAGTGGGGTTTCGTAGCTTCTCATTGTTCGACGACATCACTGTGGGACAAAATACACGTGTTTGATCTTGCCTTTGTGAATGCGTTGCAGTTAGATCACAGAGTAGCAATCAGGAAGTGATGACTGAGGGCCTATGGCAACAGGAGGAAAAATCTTTTCTATACTCTTAATAATCATGGCAGAACCCTGATTGTGATAGTTATAGGACGGATGTTAGAGGTAGGTTCTTTACCCAAAGGGTGGTTCGGGAGTGGAATGCCCTGCCTGCAGCAGTTGTAGATGCGCCAAGTTTTGTGGCGTTTAAGAGGTTAGTTGATAAGTATATGGAAGAGAAGGGAATGGTTTAGTTTGGAGGGGCATTGCTTTTTATATTGGTCGGCGCAACATCGAAGGCCGAAGGGCCTGTTCTGTGCTGTTATGTTCTATGTTCTGATTAGTGGGGCTTTTTAACTCGATGCACAACCATAACAATCTGAGACTTGCTCTCACTGACTCAGAATCTCCTCAATTGGTAGTTTCCAACTCTAGACTGCATTCAACCTCCTGCAATATGCCTTTAACCAGCAAATCAATTTCAGCAGTGGGAATGCCCTTGGTAACATTTGGGATTCCACCTCAAGTTAGTCCTGCAGATGATGCACCATTTTGAAGGTGAGAATTTGGGTTTCTTTGCTCTCAGACTTGCTCACAAACTCATTAGGTGAAGTTAGTAAAGTGGAACAAAAGTGTGCAAAACCTAGAGTCTGATGTGTCAGCTTTGAACATTGTTTCAAAAGTCGTGGTTGGATACTTTTCCCTTCCCCTCAAACCTAACAACCCAGAAAGATGGTCGGGGATGGGAAGGCAGAAAGGAATATCCGAGGAAGAGTGGCTTCACTTGGTTTAATGGATTTAGCTGATTGCCAATACACCCTACGAAAAATCAAAACCAGCTGAGGTGTATAATCTACAACCTTAAATAAAAGCTTCCCGATAAGAAAAATTTGCATTTATTCAGCATCTTATTACACCTGTATTAATATGCTGCACAACTACTGGAGGAGGAAAGCTAGGCAACTACAAGATTATAAGAAATAAAATCAGGAGCAGTATGGCCAGTCGAGCTTGTTTTTCCATTCGATAACACTACGCCTGAACATCAGAATCAGCTCCACTTTCCCATTTTATCCCCATATTACTTAGTTGTCTCAGTACTCAAAAATCAATCCATCTCTGTCCACTTTGAATATGCTCATGCACTGAGCACCTACCCTGTTCGAGGGTTAAGAATTCCAAACATTCACGCTCATTGTGAGTGAAGAAATTCCACATTGTTTCAACCCTAAATGACTGATCTATCCTGAAACGGACTCCTAGCCCTAGATTTTGCACACTAGGGAAACGAAAGCCATGGGCCTCAACTAAGAGACGGCAAAAACAGAAGATAATATACAGAAAATTTAACAAGAGGGAAATGGAGAAATAAAACCAAAAGAACCAATTTAGAACAGGATAAAGATTGAAGTTAACTCTAAATAGTAGCTTAGACAAAAATAGTTATTGTAAATGAGTTTGTATTTTTAAAACAAGCAATAAAGATAGAGGCTAAAATGCAAGTATTGTAATAATTAGAATTGGAATTGAAGAATAATTACAGGAATATATAGATTTAATTGCATTAACATAAATCTGGTTGCAAAAGGACAAGAAAGGAACGTAAGCATCGATATACTCGGAGTGATAGGAAAAATGAGATGTGTGGAAACATTGGTAAAAAGGATGAAATTTGTCGTGTAGAAGGTTGATGTAGGCAAGGAAGTGATCCAAATTCAATACAAGTTGCAAAGAAAAGAAGCTTGTACTACTGAAGATATCCACAAATCTTCAATTTGTGGAAAGGAAATGAAAGAGAAAGTTCGTAACCAGAACAGAGAGATCATTATGAATGCTTCTTCTGAGAGATTTCAACTATTAGATGGAACAGAATTCCTAAAATGTTTGCAGGATTCCTTCCTAAAGTAGTACGTTGAGTTCAGAAGAATGGAGGTGTTGCTAGTACTGATTATAAATAGATCAGGTATTGAGTTACTTGTGGGTGAGCTTTTTGGGTGTTGTGTTGGCATTGTGAGTGAGGCTCAAGATCCAACTCAAAATGAGAAATGTCGGTGCAAAAGCTGAAAAAAACAAATTGAACCAAAGGTTGCAAAAGTACAGGGGAATATTTCATTAATGAAGGAAATGACCCCTCATTTTGGGGTGTACTGGGTAAATAGAGGAAACCAATGAGAATTGAAGATGATCAATTTAAATTAAAAGAACAATGGTGAAGAAAATAGAATGGAAGGAAATAAAGGGTTAGGATCATGATAAGTTAAGCATAAAGAAAATGATTCAAAAATATCAAAAGAAGCAGTGGAGTATTTTGCAAGTACGTTAGCAAAAAGGTTGTTCAACACAAGATGGGACCCAAATTGGGGAGAATTGTCAATTTTACAGAGAATGACAGAACAGTTGTATCATAGGCCCAATTGGTTTCTGCTACTACTTATGCTCCACATGAGTGTCTTCCTGTCGTCTTTCAGGTAACTTCACAGTATGTGGTTCTTCTGTTCTTTCCACTCATAATCATAGAATATACAGAGCAAAAAAGGCCCATCTAGTCCACACCGACACATTAGAAACACCTGAACCCACACCTAATCTCATCTGCCAGCCCATAGACCTGAATGTTATAATGTGCCAAGTGGCTATCCAGATACTTTTTCAAAGGATGTGAGGCAAGTCAACTCAGCCACCCTCCCAGGCAGTGCAATCCAGACTGTCACCAACCTCTGGGTTTAAAAAAAAGGCTTTTCCTTGCATCCTTCCCCAAGCATCCTGCACTTCACCTTGAACTTATCTCCACTTGTGACTGACCGTTCAACTAAGGGGAATAGTTGCTCCTTATCCACTCTTATAATCTAATACGCTTCGGTCAGGTCGCCCCTCAGTCTTCTCTGCTTCAATGAAAACAACCCAAGCCTATTCAACCTTCCTTCGTAACTTGGAGGTTCCATCCCAGGCAGCATTCTGATAAATCTCCTCTGCAGCCTCTTCCAATAATGTGGCCACCAGAACTCTAACTGTCGCCTCACCAAACTTCTAAACAACTCCAACATGACTCCCCTGCTTCTGTAATCTATGCCTCAATTGATAAAACCAAGTATCCTATATGCCCTTTTCACTACTCTACTAACATGCCCTTCTGCTTTCAGAGATCAAATCCACCAAGCTTCCCTTGGATCCTTTTATGATATTTGTCTCAACTAATACTCGTGGCAGGAAGTTCTGCATTCTAACCACTCTGGGCAAACAAATTTCTTCTGACTTCTTATTTGGATTTATTACTGACTTTCTTAGATACATGGCCCTAGTTTTGGTCTGCATGACAATTAAAAGCATCTTATGTCTACCCTATCAGCCCCTTTCATAGCTGTAAGGAATTCCACTGGAGTGTGTTTCCAAGCAAAAGAAGACAGGCTGATCAAAATCATTTTGATGATACTGACTTTTAAAAATAAATTTTAGGTTTAAATGAAAGAGAATCTTTCACTCTCCTCCAGAGATGTAACAACATTCAGAATTTGCTGATCAAAAACTGGCCAAGATATTTAACAAATACTTAACATTTGTGCTTGCTAAATAGAAAGATGTTGGTTCAGAGATGGCTGACCATGAGATGAGGAATAATGTATGATGAGTAAGTTCAAGGAAGCCAAAGTACTGGGACCTGACTGGATGCATTACAAAATATAGAACATAGAACCCTACAGCGCAAACAGGCCCTTCGGCCCGCAAGTTGTGCCGATCATGCCCATACCTGCTAGGCTATAGAACTATCTGTAACTCCCAATCCCATGTACTCATCCAGAAGTCTTTTAAGAGATCCCACCAAGTTCATCTCCACCACCACTGACAGCAGTCGATTCCATTCACTCACCATCCTCCAAGTGAAAAAACCTGCCCCTATCATTTCCTCTGTACTTGCTGCCCAGCACCTTAAACCTGTGTCCTCTCATAGTGACCATTTCAGCTCTGGGAAATAGCCTCTGAGAATCCACCCTATCTATTCCTCTCAACATTTTATAAATCTTTATCAGGTTGCCTCTCAACCTTCACCTCTCCATGGAGAAGAGATCTAGCTCCCTCAACTATCTTCATAGAGCATGCCTCCCAATCCAGGCAACGTCTTTGTAAATCTCCTCTACACCCTTTCAATAGCTTTCACCTCCTAGTGAGGTGACCAGAACTGCACACAGTACTCCAAGTGGGGTCTGACAAGGGT
This sequence comes from Sphyrna mokarran, assembly GCA_024679065.1. Taxonomy (NCBI): domain Eukaryota; kingdom Metazoa; phylum Chordata; class Chondrichthyes; order Carcharhiniformes; family Carcharhinidae; genus Sphyrna; species Sphyrna mokarran. The sequence continues at coordinate 37,759,126 of JAGIQG010000020.1, read as the reverse complement.
CTTATAAAGTTGCAGGATTACTTCCCTAAACTCAGTCCCTCGATTAATGAAGGCCAGTACACCGTATGCTGCCTTGACTATATCCTCACCTGCGAGGCCGATTTAAGAGTCCTATGGACCCAGACCCCAAGATCCTTCTGCTGCTCAACATTGCTAAGACTCCTACCCTTGATATTGTGCTCCTTCATTCCATGTTTCTGCCAAAATGGACCACTACACACTTATCTGCGTTGAAGTCCATCTGCCATTTCTCTACCCATTCTTGCATCATACTTATGTCTTGCTGCAACTTCTGACATCCCTCCAGACTATCCACAACAGCACCAACCTTCGTACCATCGGCAAATTTACTAACCCATCCTTCCACTTCCTCATCCAGGTCATTTATGAAAATAACAAACAGCAAGGGTCCTAGAACAGATCCCTGGGGCACTCCACTGGTGACAGATCACCATACAGAAAAAGATCCATCTGCAACCACTCTCTGCCTTCTGCAGGCAAGCCAGTTCCAGATCCACAAGGCCAAAGCCCCTTGGATTCCGTGCCCTCTCACCACCTCAAGAAGTCTTGCATGGGGGGGCCTGATCAAACGCCTTGCTGAAATCCATATAAACCACATCCTCCACTCTTCCTTCATCAGTATGTTCAGTCACATTTTCAAAGAACTCCACTAAGCTCATAAGGCACGACCTGCCCTTGACAAAGCCTTGTTGACTATTTCTGATCAAGATAAACTTCTCTAAATGCTCATAAATCCTGTCCCTCAGGATCCTCTCCATCAACTTACCAACCATTGAGGTCAGACTCACCAGTTAGTAATTTCCTGGGCTATCTCCGTTCCCTTTCTTGAAAATAGGAACTACATCCGTAATCCTCCAGTTCTTCAGAACCCCTGCCGTCTCCATTGACAACGCAAAGATCATCGCCAGGGGCTCTACAATCACTTCCCTCACCTCCCATAGTAACCTGGGGTATGTCCCATCTGGTCCCGGCAACTTATCTATCTTGATATTTAAAAGTTCCAACACATCCTGTTTCTTAACATCCACGTACTCAATATATGAGGGAGGAAATTGCAGAGCTCCTGGAAATTAAAGTTTGATTCTCCAAGAGTGGCAGAGGTTTGGAGATTGGTCAGTTTAATATCCCTTTTATAAAAGATGCCTGATTCAGGTGAATGCAGATCAATAAGCTTACTTTTACGACAGAGCCTTTTAACAAAATTGCCACATTGAGACAAAGGACATGGTTTAGTTCAAAAAGTGCGGTTTTCAGAAGGGATGGTTGTGCTTTCTCAAACCTCATAGAAACCTTTGAGAAGGTAAAAGTTAAAGAGGAATAACATGGATATTGTGAAAACCTTTAAAAAGACACAAATCGGGGAATTACTGGAGAAAAGTAATTGAACATAGAACAATACAGCACAAACAGGCTCTTCGGCCCACGAGTTGCGCCAATCACATCTACCAATCCACAGACCTATCTATAACCCCCTATCCTATTCGTTTCCATATACTCATCCAGAAGTCTTTTAAAAGACCCCAGCGAGTTTGCCTCAACAACCTCCGACGGCAGCTGATTCCATTCACTCACCACCCTCTGAGTGAAAAATTGAAATGAGTTTTTTTGTTATTGGAAGTGTATTGCATTTTAGGGCTGCTTCTGTTCATTTATGTCAATATGTCAATGATTTGAATTTAAGGCCTGGAAGGAGTGGTGTCAAAATTTGTAGATAATCTCAAATCTGAAAATGTGTACAACTCCTCCGGGACCATACTGTTCCGATAGCGGGGGAATCCAGAGCTAACAGCCATTGTTTGAGGATAAGGGATAAAGCTTTTAGGGCTGAGGTGAGAAGAAATTTCTTCACTGAGTGAGTGGTGAGTCTCAGGAATTCACGACCACAGAAAGTAGTTGGGACCAAAATATTGTGATTTCAAGAAGAAATTAAATATAGCTCTTGGGGCTAAAGGGATCAAGAGAAATTTGAGGGGTGTGGGGGTTTGATCAGGCTATCAAATTTGATGATCAGCTATGATAATGAATGGCGGAACAAGCTTGAATGGCCAAATGACCTATTCCTGGCTTCTAGTTTCTATGTCCTCTGCTTTTATGCAAGATGTAACCAACTTGGCTCTGGAAGGGCCAAAAATTAACACTTTCGCATGTTGTTTTGCAGTGAGCAGACTGCAAACATTTTGCTTGTCCATTACCATTATTGCAATCCTGAGCCAGGGCAGGAAGAGGAAGAAATCGTTGTGTGTCTGCATGAAAATTTCCCAAGTCCACTATGACACCACTAAGGTCCACTGGAAATGTTTCTACCTGCTTTAGACTGGGCATTTGTATTGACTGCATGGTTTTAACATGTCTTTTTTAATCCATTCTTGCAGAGATGCAACAGCGGAGGGTTGTACGACAGAGCAAGTTTCGGCACGTCTTTGGACAAGCTGTGAAAAACGACCAGTGCTATGATGACATCAGAGTCTCCAGGGTTACCTGGGATAGTTCATTCTGTGCTGTAAATCCCAAATTTGTGGCAGTAATTGTGGAAGCAAGTGGCGGTGGAGCCTTCATGGTACTTCCATTGCAGAAGGTAGGTGTAATTGTCATAACGTTGAAAAGCTTGGTGCGAACCTTTGAGTTGATAATCCTCTCTGTTTAGTTGATATAAGCTGAACAGTAATGCTGGATCAAATTTTGGGAAAATTCAAGCAAAAAACTTAAAAACATGTAATGGGCTGTTAGTATTTGTAATATTAAATTTGGGAATTTTATATGACTTGACTTCCCAAGGAGGGGGTAATTGTTAAATGTCTGACTTGACACTTGCAACTGTGGACAAAAGCTTGAATTTACATAAGCACCTTTCATATTAAACTGAACATCCCATTCACATTGCAAAAGTATAACTGGTTTGCTTTCTTAAAGAGATGGCCAAGGAAGTTCTTAAAGATGTGAAAGAGAGGTTGTGAAGGAAATTCAAGAACCTGAAACCTAGTTGGATGAAAACTTATTTTTCTTGTTTGGAATTTTTTAGAAAAATGATTAATAGCCAATTTGGAAGCGGGAGTATGACAGTATCACAGAAAGCAGAATGTTTACAATATTGGCTGGCATTGGAGGAGGAAGGGCAATTGGATGGTCAGCAGTTTAATTGGAACAGTTTAGAAAACCAGGTAGCAGGTTTCAATGGAGATGAGTTTGAGGAAGTTGTGAAAATGAGAGCGAAACTGCAGAAAGCCACACATTGAAAGGAAAGAGTTTGTTACTGAAGACCTTAATGGATGATGTCAATCTCCAACAAAACTTACAAATTCCGCATGCTTTATCAAGGTGCAGAGGAAATGGGATCTAAAGATGTTTTTGCCACCCTTTGCTCAGTGCAAGGGATTAAAGGTGAGAGAGTGTTTTAGCAAATAGATAGTTGCAGAATTGGTAAAAGATTCAAGGAATTTAATCTGGTCAACCATTGAGGACATAGAAGTAGAATGGGGTGCAATCAGTGTCAAGTACTCAAAGATTTCCAAGGAGTATGAGCGAGACAATGATGGACATGAGTTCCATACAACCATTGTGGTCACGTGGGCAGAGCTGGTAGAAGAAAATATAGCGAGTTGTCAGCATCCGTGATGCAAGTTTTAATGAAAGTGCCAGTATTGAAATAGTGAATGGTAAGCACCCCAAGTGAACAAACGTTGATGGTGATGGATGGCACGAGAGTCTTTCTCCTTTTTGACAAATATTTACATTCCCAACGTTTGTGCCAAAATGGGTTTGAGTCAAAATCCTGGAACTCCTTGCCTAACAACACTCTGGTTGTTTAAGACTCCACCTCTTTGCTAAATATTGTGGAGCACAATGGACTGCCATGTCATAGTCCAGTTGAATGAAATTTTAAAACTGGGTGTTGTAATTTGCTTGAGAAAGAGACCTATTAATGTTGAGCTTTGTCAGCAGAGTTACATAAACTGAAGATATCCTGATGTAACAATTCCAAGAGTTTGTCAATTCATTTTGAACTCTGCAAATTAGCATTTCTGCTCACATGAAAGATCCATACGAGAGTCTCAAATTTTCAAATGCCTAGCATGATGGTCCTGGTAAACTTGTTAATCAGCTAGGAAACCCTTTCAAAGCAAATGTAATATTTAAAAAAAATCTTGAATAATAAAAGGCATTTCTGGAAAATGGGTAGGTGAATGGTATTCCAGAGGAGCTTGGTCACAAACGTCTGGATTTTAACAATGCACTAAATGGCTTTTAAAAAAGAAACTTCCATTTTGTTCCTTGTGTGACATGGTTCAAAAGATGGTAACTTGTACACACATGTACATTGACACCCCTCAGGCTAAGTACTGATCATATTTCGATCAGTTGATTGCCTGTGCTGTATATTAATGGAATGTGCACTTCAGTAGTATTTTTAAACACATTCTCCCACTACCCCGCCCGCCTCCTTCTCTTTGCTTTTCCTCTGTCTGCTCCTTTGCAAAACTGGGTCATTTTTCCTCCGTTTGGATCCATGCCCCTCATTAATCAGTTCACCCAAAAGTTCTTGCTCCACTGCACTATTGGACCTTTGGACCTTGTGAGTCCTGTTGAATTTTAATGTGGATATCCTATAATTCTTGTAAGGTTGATGTTTTCCACCCAGTTGAGTGCATAAAATTCAGCTGCTCTCACATTGTTAACCCCATTTGACTCCAGATTTAAACATTTTATTGAATTTACGATGGCTTGGACAAATTGCAACAGTGAATTTCTCTTTTCCAGCATGTGAAAGAATAACATACCCTTCAAGGCAAAAACCAGGTCCTTTGTGTGTTGAGTAGATGCATAGCTGCTTGCTGTACTGAAACAAATCAGCTGTTTTTTCCACTTTTAATTGGTTTTTCTCTCGGATATTGATAGTAATTTGAGTTTAGGATTTCAGTGTCCTTTGGAGAACTTTTTAATTTGGTTTATGTATAAATACAGCAAAATGGTATTGCTGGAGGGCAGTGAAGAATTAGCTATTGTCACTGATGTTAAACAGCAGAAATGTTCTGCCTAGGAGAAAAATCTTTTGATTGCAGAGATGTGATTTAATTGCATCAGACTGGTACTGATGGATTAGTGGAGTACAGTATTGTGATCAAGTGTCCCAGTTGAGTGATCCCTCCTTTATTGGAAAGTTTTTTTGCAGAAGCTTTTGGAGTCTCTTAGTATAAGAATAAATTAACGCTGCTGTGTATTGAGCATTAAATCGTACAGCAAATCCAGATGTTTGTGAAAAGAGAATGTTCCACAAATTGCAAAAGAAAGCAGATGTCGAAACCCCCTCCCTTATTCTGCCATATGCTCAAAACATTCAAAGACTGCCTTTCAAAGACTACCCCAAAAAATGTGTTTTGCCCTAGATCTGAATCACAGAATATATTAGTGCAGAAGGGGGTCATTCTGCTAGGGTGGATATGCCTTGACGTAAATATATTGTACAGTGCGCAAGTGCTGCAGTGGTTTCTGAATGAATGATTCCAAGATTGGAGTTATATTATTATTTGAGACAGGGTGTAGGATGGGAAAAATGCACACTAAAGTTTTAAAAATTTAATTTGAAATTGAGATTGGAAAAAAGTGCAGCAAAAACTACATCTTTTACAGTGATTAACTTTTAAACATTGTCTCTTACTAATTTTGCTCATTTCATTTTCTATTGCAATGTATCTTTATTCTGTAAGGGGAAATTAAAACTCATTTTTCTATTTTGCATTTCTGTAGTCTTTCTTTCTTCAGTTTCTTCCCATGCCATTTATTTCCGTGCTGAGTTCTCAAGTGTGCTTTGTAATGTATCTTTTACATTTCTTTACTTTCCCAAGTAGCATCTAATTCTACTGTACTGATTGATATTATCACAGCACATTCAATTGGGGAATGTGGGGAAAGCTCTATCCTTATTTCTTCTGCCTTGATGTAGTTTCAAATTGAAAATGGTACATTTAACAAAAGGTGCACTTTGCAAATTGACGCCAGAAGACTTGGATCTTCACACGTTGAATCTCTCCCCCACCCCCAACCATGTTGAATATTTTTATTTGTTCCCAGAAAAGAAGGGCATGTGTGGTGCATTCAAACAATATCCCCCCCCCCCCCCCCCCCCCCCCCCCCCCCCGAAACTGTTAGGTGGCTGTTGTGCTCCACTGCCCCTGAGGAAGCAGCGTTGCTCCTCCCCACTTTGCTTGAGAGTCCGCCAGAATATGTTTAGCATCTGCGTAAAACTGAAAATAGTTTTGCAGCAGTGTTAAACCCGCCTATGGAAACGGTACAGCAAGCTGATTTCCTGTAACCTTGGCAATAGATGCTGTAATTTACGGCAAAAGAGTAAATGGTTGAACATTGCCATTCAGCGAGGGTTCTGTTGAAGTTGGTGTAAATCGAAGAAGTCAACACACCAGTTTGAGAAATAAATTAGACAAACAGTGGGCATGAGTTGACCTGTCCTTGATTTATGGATGAATAGTGACTTGATTCGAGCTAGTTGATTGAGATTTTCTAGGATGGTGATAAGTTTATTGAATAACTTGCAATTATTCTCTAAGTTTTCTATTGTGTGTATCAGTCATTTCTTGTAGCAATAGATAAATGATGCTTTTAAAAATCTGGAGCTTAATGAGAGAATTTATTGTGGAAGTAGTTGGGAATGCTGAGGGATTAAAAGATCAACAGATATGATCAGGAACAAAATGGTCTCATGTTTGCAATGCAACAAATTCTGTCCCTGAGACGTGAGTGCATCTGTCTCCAGCTTTTGAGGTTATGGAGTGTGGAATTTCACAGCTAAATGTTTAAAAAATCATTGCAAACAAATAAACACATAGTCATAGATACATACGGTAGGGAAACGGGTCTTTCGGCGCAATTCATCCATGCTGACCAGGTTTCCTAAACTGAACTAGCCTTATTTGCCTGCATTTTGCTCATATCCCTCTAAACCTTTCCTATTCATGTACCTGTCCAAATGTCTTTTAAATGCTATAATTGAACCTGACTGTACCACTTCCCCTGGCAGCTCATTGCATCACCCTCTGAAAAAGTTGTCCTTCAGGTGCCTTTTAAATTTTCTCTTCATTCCATCTCCTCCGCCCTACCCGCCCCAAACTTCACCCCACTCCCTCACCTTAAATCTCGACCCCTCAAATCATACATCATGATACATAATGCGGAAGGAGTCCATTCAACCTATCGAGTCTGCACTGACCACAATCCTTAGCTAATTCCCCTAACACTAAGGGGCAATTTAGCATGGCCAATCCACCTAACCTGCACATCTTTGGACTGTGGGAGGAAACCCACACAGATGTAGGGAGATTGTATGTGAAGTTTGTACAATCGTAGAGGTTTATAACGCGGAAACAAGCCCTTTGGTCCAATTTGTCCATACCACCCTTTTTTTTTGAAACTCCTAAACTAATCCCAATTACCTGCATTTGACCCATATCCCTCTATACACATCTTACCCATGTAACTATCTAAATGCTTTTTACAAGACAAAATTGCATCTGCCTCTAAAATTACCTCTGGCAGCTTGTTTCAGACAATCACCACCCTCTGAGAAGAAATTGCCCCTCTTTTGTACATCTCCCTTCTCAACTTGAACCCATGCTGTCTAGTTTTATACTCACCTACCTTTGGGAAAATATATTGACTATATAGCTGATGTGTGCCCCTCATTATTTTATTCACCTCTATAAGATCACTCCTCAGCCTTGTGCACTCCAGAGAAAAAAGTCTGTCTATCCAGCCTCTCTTATAACTCAAACCATCAAGTCAATCTTTTCGGTATTCCTTCTAGTTTAATAATATCCCTTCTATAATAGGGCGACCAGAACTGCACACAGTATTCCAAGTATGGCCTTTCTAATGTCTTGTACGACTTCGAGTCCCATCTCCTGTATTCAATGTTCTGACTGATGAAACCAAGCTTGTCGAATGCCACCTTCAGCATTCTGTCTTCCTTTGACTCCTCTTTCAAGGAGCTATGAGTATGTACCCCTAGATCTTTGTTCTGTAACTCTCCCCAATACCCTACCCTTAATGTAATCATTCCCTGGTTCAGTCTACCAAAATGCATCATATTTGTCTAAATTAAACTCCATTTACCATTCGTCAGCCCATTGGCTCAATCGATCAGTTGGAGATAACTTTTTCACTTTCCACTATGCCACCAACCTTTGGTGTCATCTGCAAACTTACTAACCATGCCTCCTATATTCTCATCTAAATTATTAATATAAATGACAAATAACAATGGACCCAGTACTGATGCCTGAGGCACACTGCTGGTCACAACCTTCCAGTTTGAGAAACAGCTGTCTACAACTACCTTCTGGCTTCTGTCAAGAAGTCAATTTTGTATCCATTTAGATACTTCACACTGGACCTCTGAGATTTAACCTGGCTTAGTAATAGGAGACAGAGTAATAGTGGCAGGGTGTTTTTCTAGCTGGAGGTCGGTCACTAGTGGCGTGCCACAGGGCTCGGTACTGGGACCTCTTCTATTTGTAATATATATAAATGACTTGAGGGAGTAAGCGGAGTGATCAGCAAGTTTGCAGGCGATACAAAGATGGCTGGACTTGTAGATAGTGAGGAGCATTGTCAGGCGATGCAGTAGGACATAAATAGGCTGGTAGCTTGGGCAGATAGTTGGCAGATGGAATTCAATCCTGATAAATGTGAGGTGATGCATTTCGGGAGAAAGAATGTAGTGGGGAGGGATATAATAAAGGGTAGACCTATTAAGAGTATAGAAACGCAAAGGGACCTGGGGGTGCAGGTGAACAAGCCTTTGAAGGTGGCAGAGCAAGTGGAGAATGTTGTTAAGAAAGCATTTAGTATGCTAGCTTTTATAGGAAGGGTATAGAACATAGAACATTACAGCACAGAACAGGCCCTTCGGCCTTCGATGTTGCGCCGACCAATATAAAAAGCAATGCCCCTCCAAACGAAACCATTCCCTTCTCTTCCATATACTTATCAACTAACCTCTTAACCGCCACCAAACTTGGCGCATCTACAACTGCTGCAGGCAGGGCATTCCACTCCCGAACCACCCTTTGGGTAAAGAACCTACCTCTGATATCCGTCCTATAACTATCACCCCTTAATTTAAAGCTGTGTCCCCTCGTGCTAGATTTTTCCATCCTAGGAAAAAGGCTATCACTGTCCACCCTATCTAAACCTCTAATCATCTTATATGTTTCGATTAGGTCCCCTCTTAGCCGCCTCCTTTCTAACGAAAAACAACCTCAAATCCCTCAGCCTCTCTTCATAAGACCTGCCCTCCATACCAGGCAACATCCTGGTAAACCTCCTCTGTACCCTCTCCAATGCCTCCACATCTTTCTTATACTGTGGGGACCAGAACTGCACACAATACTCCAAGTGCGGCCGCACTAGAGTTTTGTACAGTTGCAACATGACGTTGCGGCTCCGAAATTCAATCCCTATACCAATAAAAGCCAAGACTCCATATGCCTTCTTAACAACCTTCTCGACCTGACTGCCTACTTTCAGGGATCTATGCACATACACACCAAGATTCCTCTGTTCATCTAGACTACTAAGAATCCTACCATTTGCCCTATACTCTACACATTTATTATTTCTGCCATAGTGCATTACCTCACACTTTTCCACATTAAACTCCATTTGCCAACTCTCGGCCCAGCTCTGCAACTTGTCCAAGTCCCTCTGCAAACTATAACACCCCTCTTCAATATCTACCACTCCACCGACTTTAGTGTCATCTGCAAATTTACTAATCCATCCTTCAATACCCTCATCCAGATCATTTATAAAAATTACAAACAGCAGGGGCCCAAAAACAGACCCCTGAGGTACACCACTTGTAACCGAACTCCACGATGAATATCTCCCATCAACCACCACCCTCTGTCTTCTATCTGCTAGCCAATTCCTAATCCAATTAGCTAAATCACCCTCTATCCCATACATCTGCATTTTCTGCAGGAGTCTTCCATGGGCCACCTTATCAAACGCCTTACTAAAGTCCATATATACCACATCAACCGCCTTACCCCCATCCACCTCTTTAGTCACTTTTTCAAAAAACTCAATGAGGTTAGTAAGGCACGACCTACCTTCACAAAACCATGCTGACTATCCCCAATCAATTCATTTCTCTCTAAATAACTATAAATCCTACCCCTAATAATTCTCTCCAATACTTTGCCCATAACAGAAGTAAGACTCACTGGCCTATAATTCCCTGGAAGGTCTCTCTTCCCCTTCTTGAACAACGGGACCAAATTCGCTATCCTCCAGTCCTCCGGAACCACACCCGTAACCAACGACGACCTGAAGATCAGAGCCAGAGGCTCTGCAATCCCCTCTCTTGCCTCCCAGAGAATCCTAGGGTAAATCCCGTCCCGCCCAGGGGACTTATCCAACTTCAAACCCTCGAGAATATCTAGCACATCCTCCCTATCTACTTCGATACCTTCCAGTTTGCTACCCTGTACCTCAGTGTTCTCCATAACTACATTTACATCACCCTGCGTGAATACCGAAGAGAAATATTTATTCAGTACCTCTCCAATCTCCTCAGGCTCCACGCACAACTTCCCAGTGCAGTGGGTATAGAGTACAAGAGCTGGCCTTTAATGTTGCAGTTGTATAAAACATTGGTTAAACCTTATTTGGAATACTGCATCCAGTTCTGGTCGCCTTACTACCGGAAGGACGTGGAGACTCTGGAGAGAATGCAGAGGAGGTTTACCAGGATGCTGCCTGGTATGGAAGGTCTGAGTTATAAGGAGAGGTTAGGCAAATTGGGATTGTTTTCCTTAGAAAGACGTAGACTTAAAGGAGATCTAATAGAGGTGTACGAGATTATGAAGGGTATAGATAGAGTAAACAGGGTTAAGCTTTTTCCTAGGATGGACTCATAGCACAAGGGGTCACGGGCTTAGGGTGAGGGGGGTAAGGTATAATTTGGATGCTAGAGGGAGTTTTTTCACACAGAGGGTGGTGAGAGTATGGAATGCGCTGCCAAGTAAAGTGGTGGAGGCAGGTACTCTGGAGTTATTTAAGAAATACTTAGATGGGCACATGAACAGAATGGGAATGGAGGGGTATAGAAAACTGATTTAAAATAGGGATTGTGAGCCTTGGGAGTCCCTGGGAAGTGTGTAAATAGATGATGATATTGATGTACTTGTTTTTGTCCTACAGGTGCTTTGGTCCACCTTGTTGTCTAACAAGGGGCATACACGCGATGGGTCGTGAGAGGGCTGCTCTTGGACTTTTTTTCAAGAGTATCCTAGTGCTTCACGTCATTAGTGTACGCTTGACCTGGACCATTTGATGGGCAACGTGACAGCTCAGTGACTATCGCTGTGCTGTGCAGATACATGGATTTGGGCCTGTGTCTGTGGGAGTTTGCGCATTCTCCCCGTGCTTGCGTGGTTTTCTCCGGGTGCTCCGGTTTCCTCCCACATCCCAAAGATGTGCTCTTAGGCTAATTGGCAAAACAAATTCTCCCTAAATTGTCTCAAATTTGGTTTTTAATCCATAGATCTATAAACATAGACAGGGATCACAGGTAGAGGTGGGAACAACGGGGTGGCGGCGTGGGCTCGTTGGGCTAAAGGGCCTGTTTCCCGTGCTGTTTTGTTCTTTGTTCTTGCACAACAACCTACTATGCCTTGTCAAAGACCTTACTAAAGTCCAGGAAGACAATATTAACTGCACTGCCCTCATCTATCTTCTTGGTTATCCCTTCAAAAAAAACTCAACAAATTTGAGATTTTCCACTCAAAGCCATACTGACTGTCCCTAATCAGTCCTTGTGTCTCTAAATATCTGTAGGTCCTGTCTCTCAAATTACCTGCCAACAATTTATCCGCCACAGATGTGAGGTTCATTGGCCTGTAGTTCCCATGCTTTTCCCTGCAGCTCTTTTTAAACAAAGCACAACATTTGCCACATTCCAATCTTCAGACACCTCATCCGTGACAACTGATGATTCAAATATCTTGGCTAGGGATTTCACCACTAACCTCCCACAATGTCTTGGGATACACTTCATCAGATCCTGGCGATTTATCTACCTTGATGCGCTTTAAGACTTCTAGCGCCACCAGCTCTGTGTTATGTACACTCCTCAAGGCGTCACTGTTTATTTCGCCAAGTTCCCTAACATCCATGCATCCAGCCAGGAATCATGCCCAGCTCCCTGGCACTGTGAGGCAGCAGTGCTAGCCACCTGTGCTGCCTTCTTGTCTTGAACTCCCCTACCATGAGGAAAAGACCTTGGCTATTCACCTCATCTATGCCCCTCATAATTTTATAAACTTGTAAAGTTACTCTTCATCCGCACATGCTTCAGGGATTATGTATCTTTTTCTCTCTGAACGCATTACTACCTTGGTTCAGTGGTAACCCATCGGCCTGGGTCAAAAGGTTTTGTATTCGAGCCCTGTTTCAGGTTGAAACTGAAATGGGTCACCATTTTAATGGAGGTGCCATCTTGCTGATGGACATTAGATCTTTCAACTGAATGTAAAAGATCCAGTGGCATTTCTTGCCATGGAGAGCAGGATGGAAATGTAGTCATTGATTCCAGTGTGTTAATCTGTGATCAATCGTATGAGTTATTGGAGTGGGAAGAGAAGGTAGAAGATCCATAACAGTCATACTCGTTAGTTTTCCCCACGCTTTTTTGGTGGGCTTTGATGGAGTGAGTGCTGGGAACTTGGAGTTGATCAGAGTTGTCATACCAGAATCATTGTTACACAGTCTGCTGCATCAGAAGGAGGAACTCACAGTTCTAGTTCAGAACCTCTGGTTAAGGCAGGTAGTTCATCATCATAATACAGTAGATGTAGTAAGAAGAGTGCAGAAAAGATGTGGTCCATATACTGGATACCAAGAGTCTGTTATGGCGCAGCTGGGTATAAATTGTCGGATTTTTATTTTTGTGTTTTGATTTGATATGCCTTCAAGTGATCCAGAATTTAGGGTTTTCTTCAATATGATGGAATGGGAACTAAATTAATCTTGAGAGTCCTTATCATGTATGCATCATGCCATTAACAACACAGATTTTGGCCTGTTTTGAACTTCTGACTTGTATTTTTTATTAGGGGAAGTAGAAATATTGTGAAAGGTCAGGCAAAACATTTCTTGACAATTAACAGGATTGCTTGCAGATATGGTTGAAACCCTAAGTTTACATGTGATAAGGAAAGGTTCAGAACAAAGAACAGGCAGCTTCTAATTTGATGTACGTAGAACATAGAACGTTACAGCGCGGAACAGGCCCTTCGGCCTTCGATGTTGCGCCGACCAATTAGGAAAAAGCAATGACCCTCTAACCTAAACCATTCCCTTTTCATCCATAAACTTATTTACTAACCTCTTAAACACCACCAAACTTGGCGCATCTACAACTGCAGCAGGTAGGGCATTCCATACCCTTACCACCCTCTGGGTAAAGAACCTACCTCTGACATCCGTCCTATAACTATCACTCCTTAATTTAAAGCTGTGTCCCCTCGTGCTAGCTTTCTCCATCCTAGGAAAAAGGCTATCACTGTCCACACTATCTAAACCTCTAATCATCTTATATGCTTCAATAAGATCCCCTCTTAGCCGCCTCCTTTCTAACGAACACAACCTCAAATCCTTCAACCTCTCCTCATAGGACCTGCCCTCCATACCAGGCAACATCCTGGTAAACCTCCTCTGTACCCTCTCCAATGCTTCCACATCTTTCTTATAATGTGGGGACCAGAACTGCACACAATACTCCAAGTGCGGCCACACTAGAGTTTTGTACAGTTGCAACATGACGTTGCGGCTCCGAAATTCAATCTCCTACCAATAAAAGCTAAGACTCCATATGCCTTCTTAACAACCTTATCGACTTGACTGCCTACTTTCAGGGATCTATGCACAAATACACCAAGATCCCTCTGTTCATCAACACTATTAAGAATCCTACCATTAGCCCTATACTCGACACATTTATTATTCCTGCCAAAGTGCATTACCTCACACTTTTCCACATTAAACTCCATTTGCCACCTCTCGGCCCAGCTCTGAAACTTGTCCAAGTCTCTCTGCAAACTAGAACACCCCTCTTCACTATCTACCACTCCTCCGACTTTGGTGTCATCCGCAAATTTACTAATCCATCCCTCAATACCCTCATCCAGATCATTTATAAAAATTACAAACAGCAGGGGCCCCGAAACAGATCCCTGAGGTACTCCACTAGTAACCGAACTTCATGATGAATATCTTCCATCAACCATTACCCTCGGTCTTCTATCTGCTAGCCAATTCCTAATCCAATTAGCTAAATCACCCTCAATCCCATACATCTGCATTTTCTGCAGAAGCCTTCCATGGGCCACCTTATCGAACGATAATGTGGCCACCGAAACTAGAATATGTGCAGATTACTGGAAAAAAGCTACCATGATTGTTGATCTAACAAGAGTTTAATGAAAAGTAGGAGAGAAAGAATGCTTGGAGTTGCTTGAATGCTGCCAGTGCACTTGTTTGAATTTGTTATTGGTTGAGCTCTCAGGATTTTGTAACTATCATTCCACAATTATACATATGTTGCCTTAAGCTATTAAAATGTTTATGGTAACTTGTATTTTGCCTGACAATGTGCTAATTTATGAATGTCATCATAATATTGAGTCTTCCAGATTTCAATCACTCCTCCATTAGTGGCTGTCTCTTCAGCAGACAAGACTCTAAACTCTAGATTTATTTCCATAACCTGCTCTGCCTCGTTTCTGTCTTTCCTCCTCTGAGATGATCATTGAAGTCTACCCCTTCATCCAAGCTTTTGACATCTGCCCTTGTATTTTCTTATGGTTTGTAAGACCGTAAGATGTAGGCCAATCTGCCCATCAAATCTGTGCTATTGAGTGAGATCATGACTGGTATGATGATCCTCAACTCCATTTTCCTGCCTTTTCACCATTTCCGTTTAATCCCTCACTGATTTAACATCTGTTTCAGCTTTGAACATTCTTGATGATCAAGCCTCTTCAGCCCTCTGTGGGAAAGAATTCCACAGAGTCACTGCCCTCTGAGAGAAGATTTTGCATTATAATGCTTCTGGGAAATGGTATGAGATTATTAAGTTTTAAGGCTAAAGGCAAAATATTGCAGATGCTGGAATCAAACAAAACCAAAAAATAATGGAAAAACTCAAATCCACAAATGCTGTCCGACCTGAGTTTTCCGGCATTTTCTATTCAAGTCTTAAGGCTACTTTGTCAAAACAGTTTGGTACAAATGGTGATGTGTTTGAAGTGCTAATTGGATGATCAAATGGGAACATGCTTTCTATTTCATACATTCTTGTCATTATCAAATGTTGGCTGTTCAGTTTTTATCAGCGATATAACTGTCAAGTATGTTTCTGGATAATTTGAGGAAGTTGCATTATGTTTCTTGGGATGTCTGTTTTGCTTGATGGGCAGTTTGAATCCTATTAAGTTAAATCTACTGACTTAGGGAGAGACCCTACTGAGGCTGCAGTTGGCAAACTGAATATTCTTTATTTCAAATGTATGGATAAGATCAGAGAAATCTTTACTTCACGCATACAGTTTATTGTTCATTTGTTTTGTATAAATAAAACCACACAGCTCAAAGTCTGGTTCATTCTTCAGAAATAGTTTTGTTTATGTCTGCTTGAAGAGGATTGTATCTAGCAACATCGATGCATTGTAGTAATAGCTGTACAGCATAAAGGCTCTCCAGCACCATTTCTGGATCTTGTTACTGTTCATCAGATATTAAGCAGGAAAAACATAAGACGATAAGAAATAAGAATAGGAATAAGTTGTTTGGCCCTAGAGCCTGCTCTGCCATTCAGTAAGATCATGTCTGATCGAGCATTCCTCACGTCCACTTTTCTGCCCTTCCCCATAACCCTTGATTTCCTTATTGATCAAGAATCTATCTATCTCAGCCTTAAGTATACACAAGGACTCCGCCTCCATAGTGCTCTGTGGCAAGGTGCTCCAAAGGCATTCAGCCCTCAGAGAAAAAAATTTCTCCTTATCTCAGTCTTCAGTTGGCACCCCTTTATTCTAAGACTGTACCCACTGGTCCTGGACTGCCCCATGAGGGGGAACATTCTGTCAGAATTTAACTAGTCAAGTATCTTAAGTATCCTGTATGTTTCAATGTGGTGCACTTTGGAAAGTAGAGGATGAAAGGCCATCTAAGCCAGTGGTTCCCAACCGATGTGCTGTGGGGGAGAAAAATTCAAAATGATTCAAAATTCATGTAATTAAACTAAAATTAACTTTTGTCTCCAGCTCTGTAGTTGGCATCTGCAAGACCTACCGAATCTTGGACCTTCTGCGTATGGGCTGCTGGGAAAGAACTACATGTGCATGGTTTAATTATTTTATGTTGTTGAGGCCCATGTGTATGACCAATGAATGGGACTTGGAGCTGAAGACAAAGGTCCCAAGCACCTGCACAAAAAGTGAAAATTCAAAAGGACAAAAACCTTGGGAAAAACGAGAGACAGGAAGAAGTTTTAAAACAAACACAAGTGAAAGGGCAGGGAGAAGTTTAAAAACAAAGTTCCATTAAAGGAAGAGGACAGAGAAAATAGGATTTGTGCCTCAAAAAAGTCTCTATAGCATAGAGGTGTGGCATGACGTAAAAGGTTGGAAACCACTGATCAAGGCAAAACTGGGAAAATTTCTAATGAGTGATCTTAAAAGATTTTTGGTATATATCCATCTTCCACCTACTGGGCATAATAACTCCAGGCTAATACTTCATTCCCAATGTTGGTTGCATTAACTATTGAGACTTGTGTTAGACATGGAATGTAGTTACAGATCCTTTAACATTCTGATTTTATTTTTATAAAAGGAATGCTTGTGAAAAGACATTAGGTAGCAGCATTGACTCTGGCAGCATAGTCTGATCTTCTTGAGATTTGAATATTGTTTTAATTCCCTTTCATGACCTGAATGTATTAGGGTGGGGGAGAGGGGTGGAGACATTAATCCTTCTTCCTATGAACAGTGTAAATTTCTATGTAATTGAGCACAACTCTTGAGTCTTTTTTTCCCTCTAGAATTTTCTCTGTGAAGCTATGCAGTTAACACCTCAGTGGTTAGATCTTCAGCGTGGGCAGGATCAAGTTAACTGAACTGTTTACAAATTGGAATTGTTTTTTTCAGGAGCTTTCAGTCTGCACACAATCTCTTTTTATTAAGATCAACCTTAAATATGGACATAGTCAAGAAGCCTGGGGCTATCTGCTATGTCTACTTCCCAAGCATCATTCACATGTTTGTTCGTTATCAGGGGTGACATCTCCCAAACCAGTAATCCTCTTTCCCTGCCTTCCAGAGAATATGTCTTTCAGAGAGTCGTGTCATCCAAGTCTGTTCTTATGTTAACCTCAGCACCATGGAGGGTATGAATCCTTAAGCTATGAATCTTAATAGTATTTGTGACCTACAAGCAAAATCCTATTGTTGGATTCATCCTGATTTGTACTTTTGTGGTGTTATACAACAGAGACTCTTGCTTGCAAGCTCCTGTTTTGAGGAGATAATTTTATCTCTGGGGATAATTATCTTGTAAACAAAATTGTACTATTGTCATACATCTAATAGCATCATTGGCACAGTTTCCTTCTGCTCTTACCTCCACATAGGTGTGATTTTTTTTAAAAGCCGTGCAATTTGTACAGTCTCACTAGGTCCTGCACTCTGTGCCATTCTTGCCTTAGGAGAAGGTCTGAGACACTAAAGAACCAATCTTTTTCATATTTTTGCAAAACTTGTTTAAAACATACAAACTAATTCATCAAATCAGAATTTAAGATTTACTGAATTGTTGCACTTGGGTTTGTGAAACATAAGGGATCATTATTGTAAGGGAGGTGATGACTACCAACATAGAGGATAGTGAATAAGTTGGTTCATGTTTTGACGGTGGCTCCATTAGTGAGTATCTTATGGAATTTAGTGAAAAGGAGCTGGAAAAATGGTGTCTCAATTATCATTTCTTGTCAATAATTTCAGATGAAATACTAACATTTCATCTGAACCAAATCCACCTGTTTTGCAACTACAATGGTAGCAGAAATAATTAGAGAAAAAGTTCTATGCAAAATAAACTGCACCAAGAAATGACCCAATTAATCCTGTTCAGATTCTAGCCACCTTCATGAAGGTTTCATGATCACAAAATAAGTTTTTCAAATTTGTCACTTGTTCAAGAACTTGAGAAAGCCCAGGATTCACACCTGATTAGAAATCATAATGAGATGGAAACAAAATGTGTACCAATCAGAAACCTCTGCTTAAATCCATTGTGATTTCAGTGAAATCCGTTGGGTGTCTGAAATTTTCATACTGTATCCAGCTGATTGGTAAAAAAACACACAATTGTGCAATTGTAGATTTATTTCCAAGTTTGGGTTGTGTCTGGAATGAGCATTTGAGCTACATAATACCTGAGAGAAGTAGTGGTGGGTAGTAATCTCTTGCTGCTGGTGGTATGAATTTAAGGTGATAAAAGATCAGATATTGGAACAGAACATCTTGCGTACAGTGGATCTGTACAGCTGTGAAAGTGCCAGTTTTTTTTTTGCTGTCTGTTCGATATGACAAGTTTTGTCTTCCTGTCAATTAGAATTTAGTTCCATGTGAACATGCTAATTTTTAGTTCTGTCACTTGCAACAGATAGTTCCTTCAACCACTTTGCAATCTTTGTGCACTTTTTAAAGTCTGTTAATAACCTCCCTGCCTACTTTTAAATCTTGTAACCATCACGTCTTGTCATCGTTCTCGCTGGTGTTTTAAAATTCACTTTTGGAAGGAGAGGGAAGCTTCTGAAGCCATAATAATACAAATACGATCTTCCTCTGCTGATAGGAGATTATTCTTGGAAGATTTCTCATTTATCCATCACTTAAACAAAAATGACACTATCTTGTTTTGTGGACAGATATTCTAGGAATTCCCATTCCTCTTTCTGCATTTGAAGATTTACCTATTGTAGAAACAGCTGTTAATGTCAATTTTTCCAATAGACTGCAAAGCATATCATACAAAATATTCTCGATTATAGGGTGGTCTTAATAAAGAATTTTTTGAAAGTTTTTATATTACACTTGCAATGGAACACATCAAATCTGCAAAATCTAGTACAGCAGTTATCATTCATAAACATACAGTGAATGTTCATCCAAATGATTCCAATTATCCATCATTACAATCGTTGATGCATTGGCTGTTCTGTGACTATAGAAAGGATATCAGATGGAGTGGTGGAAGTCTGAACAACAGGACAAAATTGTGAGCATGTGGCCTTGTGGTGCACACCATCCTCATAAGATAACATAGGCTCCCAGGGATACAAAATGAAAGCAGGCACAATAGTTAGCAGTGTTGTTTAGTGCCAAGGACCTGGATTCAATTCTGGCCTTGTGTCACTGTCTGTGTGGAGTTTACACATTCTCCCTGTGTCTGTGTAGGTTTCCTCTTGGTACTCTGGTTTCCTCTCTGTCCAAAGTTGTGCTCGTTAGGTTGATTAGCCATGATGAATTGCTCCTTATTGTTAGGGGGATTAGGAAGGTAAATACATGGGATTACAGGGATAGGCCCTGGGTGGAATTGTTGCCAATGCAGGCCCATTGGGCCAAATGGCCATCTCCTGCACTGTAGATTTTGTGATTCTGTGATATAGATTCCTTATGTGGTAATATACAACAGCCTAATTCAGCATCCCAACGTCTCAAGACCTCCAGGAAATGAAGGGATAACCATCAAATGGGGAACATCTGGGTACTGCAATTGACACAGGCATAACAGCATATGCTGTCATGTACAGGAACCAGTAATGATGTGGTGATGCTGGTGTTGGACTGAGGTTTACACAATAAGAAATCTCAACGCCAGGTTGAAGTTTGACAGGTATATTTGGTAGCAAAAGCCACTAGCTTTTGGAGCATTGCTCCTTCATCAAGTGAGTGGGATTTCAGTTCACAAACAGGGCATATAAAGAGACAAACTCAATTTACACAATAATGGTTAGAATGCAAGTGTTAAAGGTATAGACAATGCAGTGGAGAGAGGGTTAAGCATAGGTTAAAGAGATGTATATTGTCTACAGCCAGGACAGTTAGTGAGATTTTGCAAGCCCAGACAAGTGGGAATTGCAAATAGTATGAGATGAACCTAAGATCCTGGTTGAGGCCATCCTCGTGTGGAATTTGGCTATCAGTCTCTGCTCAGCCACTCTGCGTTGTGTGTAGTGAAGGCCGCCTTGGAGAACACATCCAAAAATCAGAGGCCGAATGCCCATGACCGCTGAAGTGCTCCCCAACAGGAAGAGAACTCTTCTGCGTGGTGATTGTCTTTGAGTAAACATTCTCCAAAGCAACCTTTACGACTCACGACAATGAAGAGTTGCTGAGCAAAGTCTGATAGCCAAGTTCCACACACGTGAGATGGCCTCAACTGGGATTTTGGGTTCATTTCACACTATCTGTAACTCCCATGACTTACCTGGGCTTGGAAAATCTCACTAGCTTTCCTGTCTGGAAACAGTACACATTCTTTTAATGTGTATCTGTCCACTCACATTGTCTGTATCTTTAAGACTTGATTACTTGTAAAAACTCTCATTCCAAAATTATTTATTTTGAAAATTGAGTTTGTGTCTTTATATGTTCTGTTTGTGAACTGAAATCCCACTCATCTTGATGAAGGAGCAATGCTTCAAAAACTAGGGGCTTTTGCTACCAAATAAACCTGAGAAATCAGTAAGCCAAGGATGTGCATATTTGCATTTGGGCCCCACAACCAACACAACACCACATCCACAGGGGGAACCAAGCCTCAAGAAGAAGTGGTCCAAAAACCTCCAGAAAGAGGGGGTGCCTTGGGATGGGAAATCTATTCCCCTATTGAAGAAACCCTCCACCCGATCCAAATGTTAGCCATTACTCCTGTGCAACAGCAACAGAAGCCCACCAAACCAAGAATACTCGCATTGCCCTCACGTACCAACTATCTTTCTCTCTAGATACTCCCAAAGTGCCACCCAGGCTCGCTATCAACATGATTTAACCCATTACCCCTTATCAAAGAAACCCTAAGAAATGGATAATAAGCCCACCGTGCATTCCATGGACTAAATAACCACTGTCCACACAGCCAAATCAAAATAGAAGACAAGCCTAACAAGGCAAGCTATTCAAGGATTAGTCAGCTACCCTCAGGCATAACCAAAACATAATTCCCCCATTCCAACATCATCAGAGGCTCTCTCAATGCCAGAGGAAAAAAGACCAGTCTTTTTCAGAATACATGATCTATCTGTACTTTCTCAGGAAGCAAGTCCTGTACTTTCTCAGGAATGATTCCATAATTCCATATCCAAAAATATAAAAGAAAAATGTGACCCCAGTAGTTCAAAAGGGGGTTTTTGAAGACTACATGCATATATGTGATGACCAGAAATTTACCCAAGTGCTTAATGGCAAGAGTCTGTTGGCCTCTTATCAGTTTTATGGAATTGTGAGTGAAGAAATGGGAGTTAAGTCTAGATAACCAATTCTGACACTGGACAGTAATTAATTCTGTCACTGGACAGTCAAACTAATTCATGAATACTTCAGTGCAAGGGTTAAGAAATATGAAAATATCGTTCCTGTGTTGGGAAAACTGCTTGAAGAAGAATACCCTGAACAGCCCTGTGTCACGACAAGTACCTGTGTGATTGTGTGATTCCATAAAAAAAAAAATTTTATGGAATTTTGGCCCAAACCTTAGTCATAGAATCATAGAATCCTGCAGAAGGAGACTACTCCACTCATTGAGTCTGCGTCGATCACAGTCCCATCCAGGCCCTATCCCCCATGCAAGTCAATATCAGAAAAAAAACATCTTTGTCGTTCTAAGAAAAAGATAGGTTAACCCACAAAACTGCCTGATAACCATCTTAAATTCTAATCCAGTTTCACATTAAGATGGCTATCAGGCAGTTTTGTGGGTTAAACTGTCTTACTCTTTAGGAGGACAAAGGTGCTTTTTTCTAACATTGACTTGCATGGGGGATAGGTCCTGGGTGGGATTGTGGTAGGTGCAGACTCAATAGGTGGAATAGCCTTCTGCAGGATTCTATGACTGAGATTTGGGCCAAAATTCCATCAACCACTTCTTGTAAAAGTGAGGATTTGGCTTGTCAATTCTAAAGACTTTGGTGGGAGAAAACTTCAGGCTATTAATTAGAGGATCATAATCCCCTATTTAGGATCATGTCTTGACACTGAGGTCACATGATACGGTGGCCATGTTGGCTCCTCACTAAAGATATAACAGAAAATCCACACTCTTCTTAAGTGACATGCTTGGACATCAGCCAGAATTTAATCAGAGTGTCTGGCAGGCAAAGCCAACAACTGCTGCAACAAGTTAAGCAGCCAAGTAACTACCTAAATTCCTTGGAAAATTAAACTCAGCCTCTCTAACCAGCTGCATCTTCAAGCCTATCTTTGAAAACAACTCCAAGTAGATCAACTCTTCACAACTACTGAGATATTCACTCCTGCTAAATTAATAGCTCAACTGTGAAACATTAGGCCTGGACCAATATCAGAACAGAGTTAACATTGTTCAACTTTATCTTTACCGAGT
The DNA here is from genome assembly GCA_024679065.1 of Sphyrna mokarran. Classification (NCBI taxonomy): domain Eukaryota; kingdom Metazoa; phylum Chordata; class Chondrichthyes; order Carcharhiniformes; family Carcharhinidae; genus Sphyrna; species Sphyrna mokarran. Next base: position 37,736,404 of record JAGIQG010000020.1, on the reverse strand, counting down.
TTTGTATGCAGTGATAGTGAGTTATTTGTCAGAACCAAATAAAAGATATTTCCTTGAAGTGGTCTCTGAGCTTAAGAAGTTGTCTGTCTGTAGCCCCCTTTTAATCTGAGTGGTTCATTTTTAGCAAAACATCAGAAAAGCTTTAGCATTAAACGGGATAAAGGTTAGTTATAGTACGATAGCCCAGGTTCAATTCTGGCCTCAGGTCACTGTCTGTGTGGAGTTTGCACATTCTCCCTTGTCTGCGTATGTCTTCTCCGGGTATTCCAGTTTTGTCCCACAATCCAAAGATGTGTAGGTTAGCAGATGGGCCATGCTAAATTGACAGTAGTGTCGGGGGGATTAGCAGGGTAACAGTGTAGATTATGGGGATAGGGCCTGGGTGTGATGTGGTTGGTACAGACTTGATGGGCCAAATGGCCGGTGCTGTAGTGATTCTTGAGCAAAACTATTGCTGAAAGTTAATGAAATAAAAGTGATAAAGTATAAAATTCAGATACTAAGTTTAAAAGCAGATAAAAAGATACTAAAAGATGAGATTTCACATTGGTCTGAGATATCGTTGTCGGCCCATTGCTTAAGTTTTTACTTTCCAAAGTGATGGGGTTGAAATTTGAGGTTTGGCTCAGCAGCTGCAATGGCTTCTGCAGTTGATTGTTCAGTTTGTATTTTCAGGTGGATTCAGCATGTCAGCAGGATTTTGGGGGAAAGAGAAGTGGTTTACTGTTGGTCATTAATCCACAATCTCACACACTTGCTGATTGCATGGCCTCTTTTGGTAGGACAGCAGTTGATTTCTTTGTCCTCTGTTGGCTAAGAACTCCTCCAATTCTCACTGAAGTTCTGTACAGTGTCTTTTCTCAAACTGACTTTATGCAGTTCCAAAACACACAATGGTTGCTTTGTTAATTTTTGATGAAACCTTGTTCTGACAGACACAGAAGTGAATTACATTGATGCCCCTTCCTCTCTTCTGCTCCCTCAGAAATAAAAGGATTTTTCACACATTATAGAATTCACAGGACATCCCGTGGGGTGGGTTAATGACTGAGATTTGAACAAACATAGAAAAGTACCGCATTGTTGTCCATATTTGCACTTTCAAAAAGGCTTTTAAATGCCATGTAAAGGTTTAAAAACCAAAATATGCGTTTAAAACAGCTGTTTTTAAAATTTGTAATATTGCAATTTTGCTTTTCTAACATATCACATTTTAACTTCCAGAACAACTCTGAAAGAAATAAACTAGCCTCCTTCACTTTTATATTACGAAAGCTTACTGCTAAGTTATTTTAAATTGACTTGATCACTCAGAGTAAGAAAAAACACATACATGCAAGAATATTTGATTACAGGCATTGAAAGGTAATACCTTAAAATTGTGAAATCTCATTTTTATTACCACATCCTATTTGCTATGTTGTTGCAACGTGCAGTAAATGCATTTCTCAAAGGCAGGGCCTCTAAACTTGAGTGAAGGAAACAAATACTGGTAATTTATGTTGACTTGCAGCTGCAGTCATGCGTTCAAAGCTTAAAATATTAGCAGCTACGGTTATGGTCATTGCATTAGCAATTGGCAAACTGGAACCAAACTTCATAACTGACATGAACAGAAGTAAACAAGCTTTCTTTTGCCTTTTTAAATTTGGAGACCATAGATGTTGGAGTAATGGCAGTAATTTATAGAAATTTGGTAATTTTTAAAAACAAATTCCCATTGACATGGGTTAATGTTATTTATTTTTAAATGTTGTAAGCTGCGAATTGCTCCTTGACCCAGAGTACAATCCAATTGTTTGCCAAGCTTTGTCTACAAATACATGTAGGTCCGATAGATAAAATTATTGTTGTCTGCAAGAGAATCACATGACTCCAAGCTGTTTACTTTGACTTCCTTGTTTTTACCTAGGCACAATTTTTTTCTTTTTTCTTTTTTTTTCTTTGTTTTTTCTTTTTTTTTGTTCATTCTACTCCTGAAGGTGATTTGATAAATCCTTTGTAGCCATCCAGACACACACTACACCAGTATGGGTGCACTTTTTAAGAACAGGGAGGATGTATCACAGTGCCTGAGCACTTTTAGTTTGTCTCTCTCACATGGATACATCAGCATCCATGATAAGAAAAATACAAGCCTTGTTGCAGATTGCTGGTTACTGTATATGCAATCCTGGATTTTGTTGGAAGGCAAATGGGTAGATGTAAAATCATCAGTGTTTAATTCTGAATTTTTCCCTTCATTTTTCTTATTTAAATTGTAGCAGGTAATTTTTTCCTTGCACTACAATTCCAAACCTTTTTAATTTAGCAGTGTAGACGTTTTTGGTCTTCTCATAGAATTATAGAACTCCTAAAGTGCAGAAGGGGGCCATTTGGCCTATCAAGTCTGCACTGATTTATTAGTCAGGCTTACCTCATAACCCTGCTAACTTAAGGGGCAATTTAACATGTGAATCAACCTAACCTGCACAACTTTGGAGGGAAACATAGCACCTGAAAGAAACCCACACAACACTGGGAGAACACAGCAGGAATTGAATCCGGTCCCTGGCTTTGAGGCCGCAATGCCACCATGTCATCCAAAAATCAAGACTGTTGAATTGATTTTAATGATTTTGCTATACCTCTTCTTTGGATATTATATATGAGGCTGCTCAAGATCTTTATTGCTACAGAGGAAGGGAAACACTTGTACATTGTGCCAACATTGGAAAACAATTTTATTCCACAATATCTGTTTTGTGCGTTTAACAGAAAAACCAAACTTAACCTCAGGTTCAGCAGAACTGCTTTAATTTTTTTAATCTTCCAAAATGTAGGGGGCAGTGGTGTGTATAATGCAGCAGAATAGGATTGTTTTCTGACCTGTTGTACAGTCTGTACGTCAATTTCAAAGAATCCCTACAGTGCAGAAGGATGCCATTCAGCCCATCGAGTCTACACTGATCTCAATCCCACCAAGCCCCATTCCCGTAACCCCACATTTACCCTCCTAATCCCTTTGACACTAAGGTCAATTTAGCATGGCCAGTCAACCTAACCTGCACATCTTTGGACTATGGGAGGAAACCAGAGCACCCAGAGGAAACTCCCACAAATACAAGGAGACAGTGCAAACTCTGCACAGACAGGGAAGTGAGACTGAAATTGAACCTGGGATCCTGACGCTGTCAGGCAGCAGTGCTAACCACTGTGCCACCATGCCGCCCCTACTATATAGTGTAGTCACTTTCAGTTCTGCTGTTGTATGATCCTGCTGAGAGCCCCTCTATAGGTGTGAGGAGTCCAAGTTTCCCCACACACATCTTTGTTTCCCTATTTAAAATAATAGAATCATAGCAAAACTGCAGCACAAATGGACCCTTGGCCCACAAGTTGCGCCGATCATATCTCTACCTACTAGGTTTACCTATAACCCTCAATCCTATTAAGTTCCATGTACTCATCCAGAAGTCTCCTAAAAGACCCTAACGAATTTGCCTCCATCACCACCAACAACAGCTGATTCCACTCACCCACCACCCTCTGAGTGAAGAACTTACTCCTGACGTCTCCTCTGTGCCTACTCCTCAGCACCTTAAATCTGTGTCCTCTCGTAGCGACCATTTCAGCCCTGGGGAAAAGCCTCTGAATGTCCACCTGATCAATACCTCTCATCATCTTATACATCTCTATCAGGTTCCCTCTCATCTTTCGTCTCTCTAAGGAGAAAAGATCGAGCCTGATAAGGAAGAGTAATTTGGATAATTTCTTGAAAAAAAGTGATTTTAAACTTTTAATTGGCTTGATGTGTTATGAATTTTGTGTGATTTTTGTTCTGACACTCTTGCTCATTTGAATATTTTGTGGAAATCAATGAAAAACTGAAGATTTTTATTCAGTTCAATAGTTATTTGTTTCTCCAACATCGCCTTCAACACTTCTAAAATACACCATCTGCAATAGAGGGAGAGGAATCCACATCTGTTAGGTATATTCTATTTCAGTCTGAACTGAGGCTATATGCAGGTTAGTTGATCACATGGAAGATCACTGCACAAAATCTATCTGCAGGATGGCACAATAGTTTGCATTGCTGTTTCACAGCACCAGGAAGCCGGGTTCGATTCCTGGCTTGGGTCACTGTCTGTGTGGAGTTTGCACGTTCTCCGTGTCTGCACGGGTTTCCTCAAATGCTGTGGAAGGTGAGCTGGTTTGGTGCATTTGCCATTCTAAATTCCTCAGCCATGCACCCAAACAGCGCTGGGAATGTGGCAACTAGGGGATTTTCACAATAACTTCATTGCAGTATTAATGTAAGCTTACTTATGGCACCAGTAAGCTTAAATTTAACTTAAAACTTGAACTTACATATGGTCACTTTTTAGCATCCATGTGGTCAGATTTGAGAGACTGGCTTGTTGCATATTTCTTTACATTTGATGTGATGATTGCACACAACGGTGGAGAAAAAATTGTGTATTTGCCATTGTTGCATTACCCTTGCATACAAACATCTAACAGACAGCTGGAGACTAGAGTTTAGAAGCATGAGAAATAATAATGAAATATAAGATTCAGGGGCTTGACTGGGTAGATGCTAACAGAATGTTCTCTCTCCCCAGGGAAATTTAGGAATTAAGGGCCAGAGTTTCAAAATGGGGTGTTCATCCATGAGCTGAGGAGAAATTTCTTCTGAGGCTTGAAAATATTTGGAATTCTCTCCCTCAAAACCGTTGAGGTGAAATCATTGAATTTATTCAAGGGTATGATGGATTCTGGAACTTTGAGAGTCGAAGGTTGTGGGGAACAGACAGGAAAATGGAATTGAGGCCAAGGTTAAATCAGCCGTGATCTTATTGAATGGCTTACTCCTGCTTCAATTTCTTACATTATGCTTGTGTGTCATAAACAATTATGGTATCTGGCCAGACAGAGTGCATTGATGCCTATGGCTCCATAGGATAAATTATCTTTGGGCCAGTGCCTTTCAGTGCTGTGTAATGTATCACTCCTGTGGTCTTAAATTTATCACCTCAATTTGCTGTAATCCATCCCTAGTGCCATTAGCATGTCACCCCCCAGCATTATACAATTTCAAGTGTTTCTCCAGGCACTTAACCCTAAGTTTGAAATGGCAAAGGTTTATGATTATGATTTATAGATCGTATTATTTCATGTTCAAATAGATGCAAAGATTTGTGCAATTGACTGAAATGCTAATGGTTACATCATCACAAATGGCCTGCACTCAAATATATTTTGTGTAACAGCTTCAGTAATTGACAACTGGATAGCAGTTCAGCTGAAAAATTGTTAATTTGATTTAATGTGTGCAGTATTTTTAATGGTGTTTCATAGAATCCCTGTCATGCAGCATTGAAAGGCATCCAACCCATTGTGTTTGCATTAAGTGTCCAAAAAAGCATTACTCCCAGGCTCTCCCCTCCATCCCATTCCTGTAACCTAGTGTGTTTACCATGATTAATCCATCTAACATGCACATCTTTGGACTGAGTTGGGGAAACTGGGGCACCTGGGGAAAACCCATGCAGACACAGGCAGAACATACAACCTCCATACAAACAGGCACCCACTGGTGGAATTGATCCCTGGCACTGAGCAGCAGCACTAATAACCAGTGTGCTGCCCACTAGGGCTGTTACGAGAAGCATCATTAAACTCCTTTTTCACTCTGCCAACTGATAATGACAACAGCTATTGGATGAATGAGAAGTGTAATCTGGCTGCCATTTATCATAAATGTACAGAGTTTGATTGAAGCAACATTTTGCTTTACTGTTTAAATAAAAAATTTTGTTTCTTTGCTAACATTTTTGACTTAGAATTTGATAATTTCATTAAAATGCTGGCTGGATTATAGCACCTTCTGCTGAACTGTAATGATCACACCCTATTCAGTCAGACAGCTTTCATCCTGATGAAGCAGGACTCTTGATCCCACACTACTTGTCTCACACCAAAACGTGTTAATTCTGTACATTTGCTTGATAGTTGCTCTATGGACTGCCAGAGTGAGAAGAATGTAGAGAAACAAATCTGCAGCAAAATTACAGATGTGAATATTGTAGAGTAATTACAATGGGAGACTTTAATGCAGATTGAGACGGTGATAGTGTGGAGAGGGGCATACGTTCTTAGATTGTGTTCTGAAAAACTTTCTGCGGCTATGTACCCAGTCCAGAAGAAATGATGCACTGTTGGACCTAGTTCGTGGAAATGAGGTGGGCTAAGTAGATCAGTGGGAGAACATGTAGGAAACAATAATCATTGTATTATAAAATATTAGATGATGATGAAAAAGGACAGTCAACAATCCTGAGTATGAATAATTAACTGGGAGAGGGTCACCTTCAGTGGGCAAGAATTGTGATGGGCTGGAAGGAAAGGTTGGCGGAAAGATCTGAAGTTGAAAGATGGCTACCTTCAAAACAAGTAGTATAGACACAATCAAGGTATGTTGCCTTCAAGAAGAAAGATGGGACAAACAAATCCAGAGCCTTCCGGACGAAAAGGATATAGAAATTAAGGTAAGACAGAAAAGGTGATGAGATACGTCAGTAGAAAATACAATTCAAAGTGGTATACAGGAGATCCATACAAAGAAATGAATAAGCATATTGAAAAATGAAGAGGGATTATGCAGTAAAGCCAGTAGCCAATACAAATGGGGACTTTCAAAGAATTCTGCAGCACATAAATTTTTTAAGGGTGATAAAAGGAGGAGTAGGGATTATGGACCTCAAAAGGAATTTACACATGGAAGCCAGGGACATGGCTGAGACATTAAGTAGATACTTTGCATCTGTCTTTACCAAGAAGTAGATGCTAACCTACCTGGCCATGGTGACAGCGGTGAAAACCATCACTAGCAAGGTTCAGAATTGATGAGGAATTGTTGGATAGATTGTCAGTACTAAAAGTTGACATGGGACTGGGACCAGACGAGATACATCCAAGCATATTGAAGAAAGTGAGAGTGAAAATTGCAGGGATCGGCCATAATCTTTTGGTCTTCCTAAAGTCAGGGGAGGTGCCAGAGTACTGGAGAATTGCAGATGTTACAACATTCCTTGAGCAAGGGTATAAGGATAAGATCAACAATTACAGGCCATCAATTTAACTTCAGTGATGGGAAGCTTCTAGAAAAAAATTAATTGGGTTAGAATTAGTCACAGTGAAAAATGTGGGTTGATTAGGAAGAACCAACATGGAGATATGGCAGGGAAATCATGTTTAACTTGCTGGAGTTTTTTGAGGAGGTTACTGAAAGAATCGATGAGTATAATGCTGTTAATGTGGTGTATGTGGACTCTCAAAACGCATTCAATGTAGTGCCACCCACCAGTCTTGAGAAAAGTTACAGTTCATGGAATAAAAGGGACAATGGGAATGTGGATACAAAATTGGTTGAATAATAGGGAAGGAGTAGATTAGTAGTGGAGTTGCCCAGGGAGTGGTATTGAAACTTTTGCTTTTACTGATATAAATTAATAATTTGTATCTTGGCGTGCAGGGAACAATTACAAAGTTTGTGGATGATATGCAGCTTGGAAACATTGTAACCTGTGAGGAGGAACATATAAAACTTTAAAAGGACATGGACAAGTTGGTGGAGTGGGCAGATAAGTGGCAGAAGAAATTCATTGTCAAAATGTGACTTCGATAGGAAGAACGTGGACAGACAATATAAAGAGTTCAATTTTTAAGTGGGAACAGACAGACCTGGGTGTATATGTGTGTAGTTCATTGAAGATGGCAGAACAAGTGGCAAGAGCAGTTAATGAAGCATATAGTATTCTGGGCTTTATTAATAGGGGCAAAAAACAAGGTGGTGACACTGAACTTATACAGGTTAGACCTCAGCAGAAGCACTGTGTACAGTTTTGGTTACACGTTATAGGAAAGATGTGAGCACATTGGAGAGAGTGCAAAAGTGGTTTATAAGAATGGTTCCAAGGATGGGAAACTTCATTTGTGCAGGTAGATTGGATGGGATGTTGGCTCTGTTCTTCTTAGAGAGAAAGCAGCTAAGAAGAAACTTGATAGAGATGTTCGCAATCAGTGGAGTCAGACAAGTGGATAAAGAGAAATTGGAACAAGAACACATTTAAAGTGATTTGCAAAGAAGCAAATTTGATGTAGGAAAAATCTTTTGTACACTGGTGAGAATCTGGAACGCACTGCCTGGAAATGTGGTGGAGGCAGGTTCAATTGAGGCATCATTCAAGAAGGCATTAGGTTGTTTCTATTCAAATAATGTGTAAGGGTACAGGGGGATGGCACTAAATCATAACGCTCGTTTGGAGAGTTAATGTGGACATGGTGGGCCAAATGATGGTATCCTGCACTGTAACACTTTGATAGTTGTAAATTACCTTATTTTTGAAGGCAAACCTAAAGTGAAATTTGGGAGCCAAATTGTAACAGTTTTTAGCTAAGAAAGGTGGTGATGCAGGCAACATTTGGATAGTTTTTAAGATTTCACCTTTCTTGTACCTTCACCTCTCTCAAATTGTCAGTGATTTTCTTGAAAGATTTGGAACCCTTAATGGCAATTAAAACAGATAAAAGCAGCAGCTGCATATGGGCTGTGATTCATTAAAATCAACAGAAGTATTCATACGCAGCCCTTCATGATGTTGGGACATTGTAAAGCCTGTTGCAGCTAGTGAAGGACTTTTTGAAGTGTAGTCACTTGATGTGAAGGGAAATTAGGCAACTGATTTGCATATAGCAAAGTCTGACAAATGGCTTATGGATAAATGACCAATTATAGTGTTTGGAGTTACCTGTTTACATTTCCAGAGTTTCACAAAGTGTTCTATAATTGTTTGTGGATCTGGTTCTGAATTGGACTACTTATAGGCACAGCAAGGGAAAGAATATTTGAACATTGTTATTTTAGCAGAAATGTTCCTCTCGGATGCTTTTTTCAAGTAGTATTTTATTGCTAAGGTCTTATTCTTTTGCTTGTCTGTATAATGTAGAGATACTAGAAGCTTTTTTTAAGGGACATGTGGTCTTAATGTGGCTAGATCCAATTTTTCTGGGTCTACATTGCTGATTCCATAGGGTGAGTTCCTTCTATTAAGGAGAGAGAGCAAGCTGCATGTCTGGTCTTGTCTAGATTTTTAAAAAGGAACGTGTAATCATTAGTTGAATGTGCTGTTATTGGGCTGGTCAGGCTGAAGGACCCATGGATGTGGCACGATGGCAGAAAATGTTTCACAAAACAGCAACAAATCAAATTCCAACTTGTTCCTAAATTCTGGTTTTCCAGTGTGGACAATTTCAATGTGTAAGGAATAGCATGCATCCTTTTGGTGTATTTTGGCTCAAAGCCAGCTTTAGTGTGTATGCTTACCACTCCTAACACATCACTACTTCACAATCATGCCCTTTCAGCTTTTCTGAAATCAAGCAACAGATGAGGCTTATCCAACATTGTCACAGATGGGCTAGAACTTCCATCTGCTCCACATTACCAAGGGCTCTGTTACAATCTCATTTAGAAATTCCACACCCTAGATTCTAATCCCTACAACTTCTCACTTCATACAAACATATGAATTAGAAGCAGGAGAAGGGCATTTGACCCCTCGAGCCTACTTCTTCATTCAATAAGATCATGGCTGATCTTGTTCTGGCCTCATATCCACATTCCCCACCCCGTGACCTTTAACCACAAGTGACTTGTTGACTTTTATTTTTCATCTCTCCAAAGCTTAATCTACATCCTGATGTCTCTTTCTGTCATGTACCAGTATCATCCTTAATTAATAGGACTACCCCTCCATATTTTCCTAGCTTTCTGTCTTTCCTAAATGTCATGTTACTTTGAATATTTAGAAAACCACGATAGCTGTGTATTTGTAATGGCTATCGGATCATACATATTTACTTCTACTTTTGTTGTCAGTTCATCTATTTTGGTATGAATGCTGCATACATTCAGATACAGAGCCTTTTAGTTCTGTTCTTATGCTATTTTTGAAACCTCTAGCCTTATCTACTGGAAGTTTATTTGCTCTGTCCTTTCCTGCTGCAGTCTGAATTCCCCTATTGCTACCTCTTGTCTTGTTTTCACTACTTAATTTAGCACATTTTCCCAAACCTGATCCCTCACCCCCACTATTTTTAAGTTTTCTCTGCTATTTCAGTTAAGTCAATGGTATGTAATCTCAGCGATCTGTTTGATCCCCACATCTGTTACTCTAAGACTGCGACTCCTAG